>OU895877.1:34065810-36565810 GCA_917627325.4 Chironomus riparius | reverse complement strand
TAGTGGTCAATTAATCCATACTAAGTTTGGGTTGATGTTCATCGGAGATAAAGATTTAAATGAAAATTTAAGAAAACATAGCTGTCAATATCACATCATCTATAGATTGAAAAACAATTGGAAGATTTTTTTGTACAATTGAGCAGCGTGAACACAGGGAAAAACTGTTTACTATGGAACAAAAAATTTGTCAACGGCTATTGAAAGACAAAATATTTTAGGACGGGAGTGGAAAATATAGACTTGATAATCCATTCAAATCAAATTTTCTTGATAAAGACAACTTTTTAAACAACAGAATGAGCCGATTAATAACATGAAAGATTAATAACACGAAAGAATTTCCTCTAGAAAATTATAATCGCTTTATAATTTTAAGCTATTTAAGCTTTTAAATCTTTGATTATAAAAAGATATGGAATGGAGTGAATCAGAAAGGCTCAGACAACTTATCACTTCATAAAAACGAATCCACATCAAATTGGTGACATCTTTTAAGAAGAATAATTCAAAACTTGAATCACAAGAAGCGCAACTGAACAAACACGCCTTTTCATAAACAATGAATTAAAATTTGAAAAAGGAAAACATTACGAGGACTTCTGAAGTAATAGTAGCAATACTTAAGAGGAGAGACCAAGCTTAAAATCAGTCGTCAATGTGAGCGACCAGCAACAAAGAAGTTATGACGGCAAGAGTTTTCGACAGAATCCTTACACCCAGTTGCTGCATGATTTCAATTTATAACCAAAGCATAAGGATGCTTCTGAACAATGCGCAAAAAAGTTAAATATCCCCATTAATTCTGGAAAAAAAACATTGTCATACTGCCAAGTGTAGTTTTCAAAATAATCGATTCAAAAAGTAAGTAAAAATTTTAAAACTTACAGCATCAACAGTAAAACTACTGTTTAAAAAAATCAAAAGAGTTCTTAAGTTTATGATGGAGAAAATAAGATTAAAAGCATAATGCTGTTACGTTGTACAAACGATAAAACACGGCATTTAAAAAAATATATAGTTAAAGAAAATTTTCAAAGTCACATTAAAAAAAGTTTTAAACCCTAATAACACGCTAATCAACAAAGAAAAAAAAAACAAAAAGATGAATTGTCAATAATAATAGCCAATAGAAAAAATAAAATTATTAGAGAAAATACTGAAAAAACTAGATTAAAGCCCTCAGATGCATTGGAGATAAAAAAAAACAAATCCAAATTTAGTTTTTGGCGATGGTATCCTAATCAATATGGAAAAAAATTATGGAAAAGGCCTTAAACTTCATTCAAACAGCAATATTAGATGAACAATTGGGAAAACGTGCAATATAACACATCTTATCATAGTCAACTACCATAAAAATTAATTCATGAGGATTTGGCTGCAACAAATGGAACAATAAGAGATTAATTTGTAATCATAAAGCTGAAAGCTGAAAAAAAAACAAATGCAAAGATGCGTTCTGTGTGGAATAAACATGACTAAGCCAGACCCACCACTAAAAGGTGAAGTGAAATCCAGCACCAAAAGAGTTAAATTACACAACACAATGCAATGTTAAAGATTTCCAATGATTATAATAATGCAGACGATATGTAAAAGGCGTTTAAGGAGTACATCGAGCAACTTAGGTCATATATTGTCATTGTCATACTTGGAATTGCCTAATTAATCAAGCTGAAGTCAGAGAAATTGTACTGCTAGTAGATCCAAATGCAAAAAAGCAGATGCTGGCGAAAAGTTCATTAAGATATTGATGGACACGTACTTAAAGTTGAAGTGAAAAAAGCGAATGGATTTGAACAAATAGGGCGGTCACCAAAATCGTTCAAAGAAAAAAATTGAATTAATTGTAGAAAACTGCAAACAAGAATTGTTTATCAGCAAAAACTGGGATTCCATTGAGGCGTACAATAAAGAAGCGTGCTATCGTTCACCAAAATCATACGGCCTGTTTCACTAAGGTGGATTATCCACCGATCGGATTATCCACTTTTTTAATCCGAGGATAATCCATGATTTTTTTTTAATTCGTTAAACTGCACGGTGAATCAGAAAAAATAGATTTAAAGAAAATAATTTTTTGACGATGGATTTCACAAAAAAAGATTATCCTAGTAGGTGGATTATCCGAAGATTATCCTGAGATTATCCTAGGATTATCCACATAATTATTCTAAAATGTTAAAACTGGGTCCCCCCAAGATTGAAAATTCGGATAATCTTCAGGATTATCCTAGGATAATCTCAGGATAATCCATATATTAAAATCATTTTTTTGCTATAGTCACTATCCAATAAAAAGATTTTTTCTCAAATTGTTCTGATTATTATTAACCAATTAATTCTACATCAGAAAAAAATTATTTGGATTTTCTGCGCATCGAAGAAATAGATAATCCTAAAATGAGGATAATCCACCTTAGTGAAACAGGCCGATAATTCTGAAAAAGATTCTTTTTCACAAAATGTAAAAAATATTGATCATAAGTCAAGAGGCAAAAACAGGAAAGAAAAAAAGCACTAATAAAAAGCACATTACTGGAGAGTAGGGTTTCTGAAGCCGTTAACGGAAACGGAAAAACAGCCGTTTTTCAGAGAAAAATAAAAACGGAAAACGGCTGTTTTTTTCTAGCCGTTTTTTCCGTTTTTCTTTTCTAGCTCGTGAAAATTTTAGGTTCAGAGTAAAATAATATTAACTCCAATAATTCTTTCATACTCATTAAATTTAAGTTGTTAAGTTTTGTAACGACTACTTGATGTTTAAATATTTTTAAAGTTTAAAGTATCCTGTTTTTTTGTTATAAGCTAGCAGCTTAGAAGAATAAAAAAAGTGATTTTTTGGCTCACTAGTAGCTTAGGAACGAGTAGAAGCTTAGTAAAGAAATTAAACTTAAATGAAAATTTTGAATTTTTTAACTTAATTAAAGAAATTTTGCTATCTTCTCGATTTTATTTCATTGATAATATCATAAGGCATTGAGACTGATACTTAAAAAGTTGAAAAAGATTAATTAAACTTTATTTTTGGTAGAAGCTTAGTAAAGATTACAAAAAAATTTCAAGTTCAAAAAAACTTTACTAAGCTAGTAGCTTAGTAACGAGTAGTAGCTTATAACGAATAAACAGGGTGTGAATAAAAGTTTTTTTAGACACAATACACTGTAATAAGTTCGTTTTTTGACAACAATTTCAGTATGTGACTAAAACCGTGCATAAAACACAATTTCGTCAGAATTAAAAAAACGGACCCGTTAACGGCCGTTTTTTGGAAAAAAAACGGAAACGGCCGTTTTTTAAAAATGCCGTTTTTCAGAAACCCTACTGGAGAGGGATAAATGCCATGGCTTGTAAAAGTTAACTGTAAGCTGGGGATTATACTAGGGGGCTGCAAAACATCTTAAAGGACCAGCTGCAGGGAAAAAGGATGAAGTCTCATCGATTAAAGAGCTGCGAAATATTCAAAATGCAGCAAATAATCCAACACGTGATCACCTTCAAAACTGAATGGATTCTGGTAGCAACGGTATGTAATCAAAGAAGCAACATCAACATGATTGGGATTATATCTTAGCGAAATCAATAGAGAAATGAAGGAACTCAATAATATTCCTTCCGAGAAATCAAGATATTCAAGATACAGTAATTTTAAAAATACTTTATAAAAAAAACTTTTTTAAAAAAACACGTTTTCGCATGGACATAATAACATAACCGCGATATTTTTTCATATGCTACAGATAAGAACAGCCAAGCTGGGAGAGCGATCGCAAAATACGAGGACAGGGAAAGCTTTTACCACAGTAAACAACCGGACTTATTTGGTGGGACAGTTTGAAGGAAAAACTAGATACCGAATGGAAACTTTCGTGAAAGGAAAAACAAAAGCCATCAATCTAGTAACAGTTGAAGCATTTGAAAGTATGAAAGTATAAGCTTACGTTATGAATAATTCGACCTTCGATTAGCATGCTCTTAACGACAGATGCTTATTGTGAAATATTCAAAAATAAGGACAAGCAAATCGGAGCTATATACCGACAGTATTTGGATATGCAGTTATAGGAGCTAAATGTAAAGCAAATGTTAAAAAAAAACTCACAGAATAATCTAAATCGTTTTGAAAACTCAAAATATAACAACACCTGAATACCAACAAATCAAAAATTAAAAGATCAACAATCTCAGGAGCAATAAAATGTTGAGATTCGATAGGAAGAAAATACTTGAGCAGAAGCAAGCCAGATAACTCAGCTAAGACACAAATTGAGAGGAAAGAAAATAACGATGAAAACATAATTTTGTCAGCATCAGAATCAAAAGACGAAGATGGCACATTATCTCAAAGTAGTTATACAAAAGACAATTTGGAAGATTATGATGATGAAGACAGCTTAATACAAGACTGGTTACAAGGAGTTGTCAGATTAATAAATTGTAGGTGTTAATTATTTCCTCGATAAGAACACTTCTTAACTCTGCATGTTTGTTCATTTTACAGAAACTCTCTTCTATTCCAGAACCTTTTTAAGAAGACTCTACATAAATTGAAATCGATTTAATCAACAATGGAAAGACATCTTATGCAACAGACACACTGAAAGAATGTCAGAGGAAGATACCAAATTTACAAGAAAGATTTTATATCATATACCAAAAGGCAAAATCAGCGCAAAAACACACAATGAGCCTGCAAAACAGCAAAACACGGTCAAAAACTGTCGTTGAGATTAAAATATTGATTTGTGGAAGAGAAAGCAAGTTAAACACCGTGAAAGCTGTAATGAATTCTGGTATCAACGGGTATGTCATCAAAGAAGCGGTATCAAAACGATTCAGCTTATCTTTTGGCAAAATCAATAGAAGAATAACGGACTCAGTAATATTTCTCCTGACGTTAAATGTGAAGCAGCGCCAACAATGAAATCAAGATATCAAATATGGTAATTTTTCAAAATAATATACGGCCTGTTTCACTAAGGTGGATTATCCTCATTTTAGGATTATCTATTTCTTCGATGCGCAGAAAATCCAAATAATTTTTTTCTGATGTAGAATTAATTGGTTAATAATAATCAGAACAATTTGAGAAAAAATCTTTTTATTGGATAGTGACTATAGCAAAAAAATGATTTTAATATATGGATTATCCTGAGATTATCCTAGGATAATCCTGAAGATTATCCGAATTTTCAATCTTGGGGGGACCCAGTTTTAACATTTTAGAATAATTATGTGGATAATCCTAGGATAATCTCAGGATAATCTTCGGATAATCCACCTACTAGGATAATCTTTTTTTGTGAAATCCATCGTCAAAAAATTATTTTCTTTAAATCTATTTTTTCTGATTCACCGTGCAGTTTAACGAATTAAAAAAAAATCATGGATTATCCTCGGATTAAAAAAGTGGATAATCCGATCGGTGGATAATCCACCTTAGTGAAACAGGCCGATAATTCTCAATATTTTTCTATAATTACAGATCCGTTTCCCACTTATAAGCTGATCCACAATTAAACATTCCAATGAAATTAATGAATATCAATCTCAAAATACATTTCAGAGATAGTCAATGAATAATCAATGAATAACAATTTCTATCGATCTAGCAACATTTTCAGTATTTCTTGGAAACAAAATCAAAGTTTGTGATCAACAATTTAACAAATATCAAAATGAGCACAATCGTACAAAAGGAAAATAAAAAATCGAAGTGCTCACATCACAAGATCAACATGTAAATGCTTTGCATTAGCTAACAAGAGCTTGAGCAGAAGAAGCCAGATGACGCAGTTAAGCAACCAAGGTGAACTTAACTATTTAAATGTTTTTTCCATGCTTTTATGCTCTTACGTTATTAATTGGGTGAAAGCAAGCAAAGTCACTATGGTTCAATGTAGCACCAAAATTACTGACAAAGTATTACAAAGCGAATCAATTGAAGAATACATATGCCCAATAGAAGTTTTATGCATAATGACAAACAATCAAATAGACGATTAAATCATCTTTAACATAAGCATTTGGATGACTATTTGCAACCACCATCTATATTCCAGAGAGTAAGAGGAGCTTTATTTCCCGAGGTATAAAGCGACAATGCTAGTGCACATAAACTGAATTAAACTTGACAAAGCTTGGGAACTGTGAAATTTAGATTCATAAACCTGTACTTAACCACACAACAAGATCAAGTACTCATTAAGCAACCTGGAGTCAAGCAATGGTGGAAAATGGGAATCGTATCTAAAGTATTCTTCAAAAAAAATTGAGAAGTAAGGCATCACTGATCATAATAAAGTTCTAGAAGGACTTATAAGCGACGATGAAGCACTCCAAAAAAGATCTCGTGCTTTTGAACAACAAAGCCACATAGAAAACTATTGCAAAATTCAAAAAGATTTCCCTTCAGATCAAGGAACATTTCGCAAATTGAGGAAAATTTGGAGACAATGAGCTGCATATCATAAATGTGATAAAACAACCACAGCCAATACCGACATTATATTATGAAACAAAGTTCCATGTTGTGTGACGTCCACAAGTGAGCAAAGTGAGAAAGTGAGTGTCCATGGTCAATGGTTCATGGGCTGATCGTGAATCAATGTGTAAATTTATGGTACGAAAAGATGAGAACACATCGCTGAGTCGTGATGAGAATATCTTTCAAAGTCATCAAGAACTTAAGGTAATAACTGATAACTTGCTTAAATTCATAATTACGCATTAAAAACGAAAAAATGCCCTGTCTTTTCACCAGCTAGCCACGATGTATCTAAATCCCGAAACAATAAATATATTTCACAAATTCTATGTTTATTTACTTATGCTTTATAAACCTAATGTGAATACAAATATCCTGTATGATCGGATCAGATAGCTATAACAAAATGGATATCAATGAATCAAAAGAAATGAATATGATAAGATTAATCCTCACTTTTTCGTGGCGCGATTAATGCGTGATATCGCTTGGCTAGATTGATAAAAAGTGAAAGAAAAAGGGTAAAGCTAACTGAGTGTCGAAATATTCGAATAATTCGACTGAAAAATGTATGAAAAATGACCGTTATAATAATGAAGAATTTTCATCGTCCCCCCTGCAGTTCCGGAGGAACTCATACTCATATGAAATTTAACGGTCACGTCGTGGTCTTATAATACGATTGCGAATGCTGCTAAGCTCTTTTCTCTTCTCGATTAGTTCGCGCAAATCAGGTCTTCTCTTCTTTTCGTAATCAGAGGGTGATTTAAAGGGATCGTCGGAACTAAGCTTTTGATGATGAGGACTGCGTCCCCCCGTCTTGGAGTCCCCCCGTGACGTCTGTTGTATTAACATTTGCGGTAATGCCGGTTTTCGTTCTGTTGTTTTTGAAACTTAAGTCACGGATTTGATCTTCCAAAAACGCAATCACTCCATCGACATCTTCATACTTATTGCAGGTTTTAACCCACTGTCTCCACAGTTTTACATGGTCGCTGAACATTTTACTTTCGATTATAAATAAAATGGCTTGTGAAGCTAATTCATGCTGCTGGTTGTGGATACGGCACTGGAGAGCAAATTGTTTGGCTTGCGTATATAGTCCAGTTAGCTTTTGCTTATCAGTGGACTTGTCGACTCGTGGAAGTTGTGTAATCCTATCCATTGCTACTCTTACGGCATTTCCACGAACACCAAAAAAATCATCAAGGCGTTTGAGTGTACTTAAAGCTTCAGCGCAAGGATCTGAAAGCTCCGTTACAAACATATCTCTCGCTTCTCCAATCACAAGTTCACGTAGTCGATCCATATCTTCGAAGTCTCTAAAACTTCCTCTCACACTGGTACGAATAAATTCCGATAAAAAGGTTGCCCATTTAGTGACGTCACCATCAAACGGAACTGGCTTAGCAAGGCTTGCTCGTAAGAGCATTAGGCGATGATCGTCGTGATGATCAGCTATTCTCTGTTGTTCGTCGTAGTTGGGCCATCCAGTGCTTGTATTCGCGACGTTGAAAGTGGAATTATTAATGCTGCTATTGTTTGGAGCACGTCCTTGAATGTTTGCAGGAATCGGGCGTGTGTGATTTGTAGTTGACTCGTCGAAACCTTCGGCCAAGCGAAGAGTCTCATTAAGTCGTTCCAAAAATGTCGAATTAAAGTTTTGTTGAGATCCAGAACTGGATCTTTCGCTTGTCATTTTGCTCACTGCCTCTTGCAGAAACTTTAATTCTTCTTCCTGCCTTTTAGCCACTAACTTTTGTGCTTCCATTTCAGCTGCTTGCTGTTTAATCTTCTCCACTTTATCTTCTAACTGATTTGCTAATTTCTCAGCCATTGTTTTAAGAGCCTCATGTTCTTCCTTCTTGATCGTATCGGAAGATTTTGATGCTGCTGCTTTTTCTGCTGATATTTTCGCCTGTTCCTCTATCTCTGACATTTTCTGATGTAATTCAGAGCTTCCTGTCGTACAATCTGTACAGTAATATCCAGTAAAGTGAGGTAAGACGCCAAGGTCATAACCTGCACACTTAGCATGGATAATATTTGCACAAGGCTTATTTCCTGCAGCTTCAAGATTCATGCATTTAAGCATGACACCGTCTCTTTCAGTGCATTCATCCTGGCACCGTTCGTGGTGTGCTCTCTCGACGTTTTTGAGCAAAAACTTTGACATGATTCGTTTGCGAGTCAAAATTTTTCACGCTGAATTTCCGCAGGACTACGAGGTTAAATTCGTTCTTCTCTTTGCTTTGGTTAATGATTTAAGAGAAAAACTATCTGATGAAAATTCTTCATTATTATAACGGTCATTTTTCATACATTTTTCAGTCGAATTATTCGAATATTTCGACACTCAGTTAGCTTTACCCTTTTTCTTTCACTTTTTATCAATCTAGCCAAGCGATATCACGCATTAATCGCGCCACGAAAAAGTGAGGATTAATCTTATCATATTCATTTCTTTTGATTCATTGATATCCATTTTGTTATAGCTATCTGATCCGATCATACAGGATATTTGTATTCACATTAGGTTTATAAAGCATAAGTAAATAAACATAGAATTTGTGAAATATATTTATTGTTTCGGGATTTAGATACATCGTGGCTAGCTGGTGAAAAGACATCATCAGATAGTTTTTCTCTTAAATCATTAATCAAAGCAAAGAGAAGAACGAATTTAACCTCGTAGTCCTGCGGAAATTCAGCGTGAAAAATTTTGACTCGCAAACGAATCATGTCAAAGTTTTTGCTCAAAAACGTCGAGAGAGCACACCACGAACGGTGCCAGGATGAATGCACTGAAAGAGACGGTGTCATGCTTAAATGCATGAATCTTGAAGCTGCAGGAAATAAGCCTTGTGCAAATATTATCCATGCTAAGTGTGCAGGTTATGACCTTGGCGTCTTACCTCACTTTACTGGATATTACTGTACAGATTGTACGACAGGAAGCTCTGAATTACATCAGAAAATGTCAGAGATAGAGGAACAGGCGAAAATATCAGCAGAAAAAGCAGCAGCATCAAAATCTTCCGATACGATCAAGAAGGAAGAACATGAGGCTCTTAAAACAATGGCTGAGAAATTAGCAAATCAGTTAGAAGATAAAGTGGAGAAGATTAAACAGCAAGCAGCTGAAATGGAAGCACAAAAGTTAGTGGCTAAAAGGCAGGAAGAAGAATTAAAGTTTCTGCAAGAGGCAGTGAGCAAAATGACAAGCGAAAGATCCAGTTCTGGATCTCAACAAAACTTTAATTCGACATTTTTGGAACGACTTAATGAGACTCTTCGCTTGGCCGAAGGTTTCGACGAGTCAACTACAAATCACACACGCCCGATTCCTGCAAACATTCAAGGACGTGCTCCAAACAATAGCAGCATTAATAATTCCACTTTCAACGTCGCGAATACAAGCACTGGATGGCCCAACTACGACGAACAACAGAGAATAGCTGATCATCACGACGATCATCGCCTAATGCTCTTACGAGCAAGCCTTGCTAAGCCAGTTCCGTTTGATGGTGACGTCACTAAATGGGCAACCTTTTTATCGGAATTTATTCGTACCAGTGTGAGAGGAAGTTTTAGAGACTTCGAAGATATGGATCGACTACGTGAACTTGTGATTGGAGAAGCGAGAGATATGTTTGTAACGGAGCTTTCAGATCCTTGCGCTGAAGCTTTAAGTACACTCAAACGCCTTGATGATTTTTTTGGTGTTCGTGGAAATGCCGTAAGAGTAGCAATGGATAGGATTACACAACTTCCACGAGTCGACAAGTCCACTGATAAGCAAAAGCTAACTGGACTATATACGCAAGCCAAACAATTTGCTCTCCAGTGCCGTATCCACAACCAGCAGCATGAATTAGCTTCACAAGCCATTTTATTTATAATCGAAAGTAAAATGTTCAGCGACCATGTAAAACTGTGGAGACAGTGGGTTAAAACCTGCAATAAGTATGAAGATGTCGATGGAGTGATTGCGTTTTTGGAAGATCAAATCCGTGACTTAAGTTTCAAAAACAACAGAACGAAAACCGGCATTACCGCAAATGTTAATACAACAGACGTCACGGGGGGACTCCAAGACGGGGGGACGCAGTCCTCATCATCAAAAGCTTAGTTCCGACGATCCCTTTAAATCACCCTCTGATTACGAAAAGAAGAGAAGACCTGATTTGCGCGAACTAATCGAGAAGAGAAAAGAGCTTAGCAGCATTCGCAATCGTATTATAAGACCACGACGTGACCGTTAAATTTCATATGAGTATGAGTTCCTCCGGAACTGCAGGGGGGACGATGAAAATTCTTCATTATTATAACGGTCATTTTTCATACATTTTTCAGTCGAATTATTCGAATATTTCGACACTCAGTTAGCTTTACCCTTTTTCTTTCACTTTTTATCAATCTAGCCAAGCGATATCACGCATTAATCGCGCCACGAAAAAGTGAGGATTAATCTTATCATATTCATTTCTTTTGATTCATTGATATCCATTTTGTTATAGCTATCTGATCCGATCATACAGGATATTTGTATTCACATTAGGTTTATAAAGCATAAGTAAATAAACATAGAATTTGTGAAATATATTTATTGTTTCGGGATTTAGATACATCGTGGCTAGCTGGTGAAAAGACAGGGCATTTTTTCGTTTTTAATGCGTAATTATGAATTTAAGCAAGTTATCAGTTATTACCTTAAGTTCTTGATGACTTTGAAAGATATTCTCATCACGACTCAGCGATGTGTTCTCATCTTTTCGTACCATAAATTTACACATTGATTCACGATCAGCCCATGAACCATTGACCATGGACACTCACTTTCTCACTTTGCTCACTTGTGGACGTCACACAACATGGAACTTTGTTTCATAATATAATGTCGGTATTGGCTGTGGTTGTTTTATCACATTTATGATATGCAGCTCATTGTCTCCAAATTTTCCTCAATTTGCGAAATGTTCCTTGATCTGAAGGAAAATCTTTTTGAATTTTGCAATAGTTTTCTATGTGGCTTTGTTGTTCAAAAGCACGAGATCTTTTTTGGAGTGCTTCATCGTCGCTTATAAGTCCTTCTAGAACTTTATTATGATCAGTGATGCCTTACTTCTCAATTTTTTTTGAAGAATACTTTAGATACGATTCCCATTTTCCACCATTGCTTGACTCCAGGTTGCTTAATGAGTACTTGATCTTGTTGTGTGGTTAAGTACAGGTTTATGAATCTAAATTTCACAGTTCCCAAGCTTTGTCAAGTTTAATTCAGTTTATGTGCACTAGCATTGTCGCTTTATACCTCGGGAAATAAAGCTCCTCTTACTCTCTGGAATATAGATGGTGGTTGCAAATAGTCATCCAAATGCTTATGTTAAAGATGATTTAATCGTCTATTTGATTGTTTGTCATTATGCATAAAACTTCTATTGGGCATATGTATTCTTCAATTGATTCGCTTTGTAATACTTTGTCAGTAATTTTGGTGCTACATTGAACCATAGTGACTTTGCTTGCTTTCACCCAATTAATAACGTAAGAGCATAAAAGCATGGAAAAAACATTTAAATAGTTAAGTTCACCTTGGTTGCTTAACTGCGTCATCTGGCTTCTTCTGCTCAAGCTCTTGTTAGCTAATGCAAAGCATTTACATGTTGATCTTGTGATGTGAGCACTTCGATTTTTTATTTTCCTTTTGTACGATTGTGCTCATTTTGATATTTGTTAAATTGTTGATCACAAACTTTGATTTTGTTTCCAAGAAATACTGAAAATGTTGCTAGATCGATAGAAATTGTTATTCATTGATTATTCATTGACTATCTCTGAAATGTATTTTGAGATTGATATTCATTAATTTCATTGGAATGTTTAATTGTGGATCAGCTTATAAGTGGGAAACGGATCTGTAATTATAGAAAAATATTGAGAATTATCGGCCTGTTTCACTAAGGTGGATTATCCACCGATCGGATTATCCACTTTTTTAATCCGAGGATAATCCATGATTTTTTTTTAATTCGTTAAACTGCACGGTGAATCAGAAAAAATAGATTTAAAGAAAATAATTTTTTGACGATGGATTTCACAAAAAAAGATTATCCTAGTAGGTGGATTATCCGAAGATTATCCTGAGATTATCCTAGGATTATCCACATAATTATTCTAAAATGTTAAAACTGGGTCCCCCCAAGATTGAAAATTCGGATAATCTTCAGGATTATCCTAGGATAATCTCAGGATAATCCATATATTAAAATCATTTTTTTGCTATAGTCACTATCCAATAAAAAGATTTTTTCTCAAATTGTTCTGATTATTATTAACCAATTAATTCTACATCAGAAAAAAATTATTTGGATTTTCTGCGCATCGAAGAAATAGATAATCCTAAAATGAGGATAATCCACCTTAGTGAAACAGGCCGATAATTCTGAAAAAGATTCTTTTTCACAAAATGTAAAAAATATTGATCATAAGTCAAGAGGCAAAAACAGGAAAGAAAAAAAGCACTAATAAAAAGCACATTACTGGAGAGTAGGGTTTCTGAAGCCGTTAACGGAAACGGAAAAACAGCCGTTTTTCAGAGAAAAATAAAAACGGAAAACGGCTGTTTTTTTCTAGCCGTTTTTTCCGTTTTTCTTTTCTAGCTCGTGAAAATTTTAGGTTCAGAGTAAAATAATATTAACTCCAATAATTCTTTCATACTCATTAAATTTAAGTTGTTAAGTTTTGTAACGACTACTTGATGTTTAAATATTTTTAAAGTTTAAAGTATCCTGTTTTTTTGTTATAAGCTAGCAGCTTAGAAGAATAAAAAAAGTGATTTTTTGGCTCACTAGTAGCTTAGGAACGAGTAGAAGCTTAGTAAAGAAATTAAACTTAAATGAAAATTTTGAATTTTTTAACTTAATTAAAGAAATTTTGCTATCTTCTCGATTTTATTTCATTGATAATATCATAAGGCATTGAGACTGATACTTAAAAAGTTGAAAAAGATTAATTAAACTTTATTTTTGGTAGAAGCTTAGTAAAGATTACAAAAAAATTTCAAGTTCAAAAAAACTTTACTAAGCTAGTAGCTTAGTAACGAGTAGTAGCTTATAACGAATAAACAGGGTGTGAATAAAAGTTTTTTTAGACACAATACACTGTAATAAGTTCGTTTTTTGACAACAATTTCAGTATGTGACTAAAACCGTGCATAAAACACAATTTCGTCAGAATTAAAAAAACGGACCCGTTAACGGCCGTTTTTTGGAAAAAAAACGGAAACGGCCGTTTTTTAAAAATGCCGTTTTTCAGAAACCCTACTGGAGAGGGATAAATGCCATGGCTTGTAAAAGTTAACTGTAAGCTGGGGATTATACTAGGGGGCTGCAAAACATCTTAAAGGACCAGCTGCAGGGAAAAAGGATGAAGTCTCATCGATTAAAGAGCTGCGAAATATTCAAAATGCAGCAAATAATCCAACACGTGATCACCTTCAAAACTGAATGGATTCTGGTAGCAACGGTATGTAATCAAAGAAGCAACATCAACATGATTGGGATTATATCTTAGCGAAATCAATAGAGAAATGAAGGAACTCAATAATATTCCTTCCGAGAAATCAAGATATTCAAGATACAGTAATTTTAAAAATACTTTATAAAAAAAACTTTTTTAAAAAAACACGTTTTCGCATGGACATAATAACATAACCGCGATATTTTTTCATATGCTACAGATAAGAACAGCCAAGCTGGGAGAGCGATCGCAAAATACGAGGACAGGGAAAGCTTTTACCACAGTAAACAACCGGACTTATTTGGTGGGACAGTTTGAAGGAAAAACTAGATACCGAATGGAAACTTTCGTGAAAGGAAAAACAAAAGCCATCAATCTAGTAACAGTTGAAGCATTTGAAAGTATGAAAGTATAAGCTTACGTTATGAATAATTCGACCTTCGATTAGCATGCTCTTAACGACAGATGCTTATTGTGAAATATTCAAAAATAAGGACAAGCAAATCGGAGCTATATACCGACAGTATTTGGATATGCAGTTATAGGAGCTAAATGTAAAGCAAATGTTAAAAAAAAACTCACAGAATAATCTAAATCGTTTTGAAAACTCAAAATATAACAACACCTGAATACCAACAAATCAAAAATTAAAAGATCAACAATCTCAGGAGCAATAAAATGTTGAGATTCGATAGGAAGAAAATACTTGAGCAGAAGCAAGCCAGATAACTCAGCTAAGACACAAATTGAGAGGAAAGAAAATAACGATGAAAACATAATTTTGTCAGCATCAGAATCAAAAGACGAAGATGGCACATTATCTCAAAGTAGTTATACAAAAGACAATTTGGAAGATTATGATGATGAAGACAGCTTAATACAAGACTGGTTACAAGGAGTTGTCAGATTAATAAATTGTAGGTGTTAATTATTTCCTCGATAAGAACACTTCTTAACTCTGCATGTTTGTTCATTTTACAGAAACTCTCTTCTATTCCAGAACCTTTTTAAGAAGACTCTACATAAATTGAAATCGATTTAATCAACAATGGAAAGACATCTTATGCAACAGACACACTGAAAGAATGTCAGAGGAAGATACCAAATTTACAAGAAAGATTTTATATCATATACCAAAAGGCAAAATCAGCGCAAAAACACACAATGAGCCTGCAAAACAGCAAAACACGGTCAAAAACTGTCGTTGAGATTAAAATATTGATTTGTGGAAGAGAAAGCAAGTTAAACACCGTGAAAGCTGTAATGAATTCTGGTATCAACGGGTATGTCATCAAAGAAGCGGTATCAAAACGATTCAGCTTATCTTTTGGCAAAATCAATAGAAGAATAACGGACTCAGTAATATTTCTCCTGACGTTAAATGTGAAGCAGCGCCAACAATGAAATCAAGATATCAAATATGGTAATTTTTCAAAATAATATACGGCCTGTTTCACTAAGGTGGATTATCCTCATTTTAGGATTATCTATTTCTTCGATGCGCAGAAAATCCAAATAATTTTTTTCTGATGTAGAATTAATTGGTTAATAATAATCAGAACAATTTGAGAAAAAATCTTTTTATTGGATAGTGACTATAGCAAAAAAATGATTTTAATATATGGATTATCCTGAGATTATCCTAGGATAATCCTGAAGATTATCCGAATTTTCAATCTTGGGGGGACCCAGTTTTAACATTTTAGAATAATTATGTGGATAATCCTAGGATAATCTCAGGATAATCTTCGGATAATCCACCTACTAGGATAATCTTTTTTTGTGAAATCCATCGTCAAAAAATTATTTTCTTTAAATCTATTTTTTCTGATTCACCGTGCAGTTTAACGAATTAAAAAAAAATCATGGATTATCCTCGGATTAAAAAAGTGGATAATCCGATCGGTGGATAATCCACCTTAGTGAAACAGGCCGATAATTCTCAATATTTTTCTATAATTACAGATCCGTTTCCCACTTATAAGCTGATCCACAATTAAACATTCCAATGAAATTAATGAATATCAATCTCAAAATACATTTCAGAGATAGTCAATGAATAATCAATGAATAACAATTTCTATCGATCTAGCAACATTTTCAGTATTTCTTGGAAACAAAATCAAAGTTTGTGATCAACAATTTAACAAATATCAAAATGAGCACAATCGTACAAAAGGAAAATAAAAAATCGAAGTGCTCACATCACAAGATCAACATGTAAATGCTTTGCATTAGCTAACAAGAGCTTGAGCAGAAGAAGCCAGATGACGCAGTTAAGCAACCAAGGTGAACTTAACTATTTAAATGTTTTTTCCATGCTTTTATGCTCTTACGTTATTAATTGGGTGAAAGCAAGCAAAGTCACTATGGTTCAATGTAGCACCAAAATTACTGACAAAGTATTACAAAGCGAATCAATTGAAGAATACATATGCCCAATAGAAGTTTTATGCATAATGACAAACAATCAAATAGACGATTAAATCATCTTTAACATAAGCATTTGGATGACTATTTGCAACCACCATCTATATTCCAGAGAGTAAGAGGAGCTTTATTTCCCGAGGTATAAAGCGACAATGCTAGTGCACATAAACTGAATTAAACTTGACAAAGCTTGGGAACTGTGAAATTTAGATTCATAAACCTGTACTTAACCACACAACAAGATCAAGTACTCATTAAGCAACCTGGAGTCAAGCAATGGTGGAAAATGGGAATCGTATCTAAAGTATTCTTCAAAAAAAATTGAGAAGTAAGGCATCACTGATCATAATAAAGTTCTAGAAGGACTTATAAGCGACGATGAAGCACTCCAAAAAAGATCTCGTGCTTTTGAACAACAAAGCCACATAGAAAACTATTGCAAAATTCAAAAAGATTTCCCTTCAGATCAAGGAACATTTCGCAAATTGAGGAAAATTTGGAGACAATGAGCTGCATATCATAAATGTGATAAAACAACCACAGCCAATACCGACATTATATTATGAAACAAAGTTCCATGTTGTGTGACGTCCACAAGTGAGCAAAGTGAGAAAGTGAGTGTCCATGGTCAATGGTTCATGGGCTGATCGTGAATCAATGTGTAAATTTATGGTACGAAAAGATGAGAACACATCGCTGAGTCGTGATGAGAATATCTTTCAAAGTCATCAAGAACTTAAGGTAATAACTGATAACTTGCTTAAATTCATAATTACGCATTAAAAACGAAAAAATGCCCTGTCTTTTCACCAGCTAGCCACGATGTATCTAAATCCCGAAACAATAAATATATTTCACAAATTCTATGTTTATTTACTTATGCTTTATAAACCTAATGTGAATACAAATATCCTGTATGATCGGATCAGATAGCTATAACAAAATGGATATCAATGAATCAAAAGAAATGAATATGATAAGATTAATCCTCACTTTTTCGTGGCGCGATTAATGCGTGATATCGCTTGGCTAGATTGATAAAAAGTGAAAGAAAAAGGGTAAAGCTAACTGAGTGTCGAAATATTCGAATAATTCGACTGAAAAATGTATGAAAAATGACCGTTATAATAATGAAGAATTTTCATCGTCCCCCCTGCAGTTCCGGAGGAACTCATACTCATATGAAATTTAACGGTCACGTCGTGGTCTTATAATACGATTGCGAATGCTGCTAAGCTCTTTTCTCTTCTCGATTAGTTCGCGCAAATCAGGTCTTCTCTTCTTTTCGTAATCAGAGGGTGATTTAAAGGGATCGTCGGAACTAAGCTTTTGATGATGAGGACTGCGTCCCCCCGTCTTGGAGTCCCCCCGTGACGTCTGTTGTATTAACATTTGCGGTAATGCCGGTTTTCGTTCTGTTGTTTTTGAAACTTAAGTCACGGATTTGATCTTCCAAAAACGCAATCACTCCATCGACATCTTCATACTTATTGCAGGTTTTAACCCACTGTCTCCACAGTTTTACATGGTCGCTGAACATTTTACTTTCGATTATAAATAAAATGGCTTGTGAAGCTAATTCATGCTGCTGGTTGTGGATACGGCACTGGAGAGCAAATTGTTTGGCTTGCGTATATAGTCCAGTTAGCTTTTGCTTATCAGTGGACTTGTCGACTCGTGGAAGTTGTGTAATCCTATCCATTGCTACTCTTACGGCATTTCCACGAACACCAAAAAAATCATCAAGGCGTTTGAGTGTACTTAAAGCTTCAGCGCAAGGATCTGAAAGCTCCGTTACAAACATATCTCTCGCTTCTCCAATCACAAGTTCACGTAGTCGATCCATATCTTCGAAGTCTCTAAAACTTCCTCTCACACTGGTACGAATAAATTCCGATAAAAAGGTTGCCCATTTAGTGACGTCACCATCAAACGGAACTGGCTTAGCAAGGCTTGCTCGTAAGAGCATTAGGCGATGATCGTCGTGATGATCAGCTATTCTCTGTTGTTCGTCGTAGTTGGGCCATCCAGTGCTTGTATTCGCGACGTTGAAAGTGGAATTATTAATGCTGCTATTGTTTGGAGCACGTCCTTGAATGTTTGCAGGAATCGGGCGTGTGTGATTTGTAGTTGACTCGTCGAAACCTTCGGCCAAGCGAAGAGTCTCATTAAGTCGTTCCAAAAATGTCGAATTAAAGTTTTGTTGAGATCCAGAACTGGATCTTTCGCTTGTCATTTTGCTCACTGCCTCTTGCAGAAACTTTAATTCTTCTTCCTGCCTTTTAGCCACTAACTTTTGTGCTTCCATTTCAGCTGCTTGCTGTTTAATCTTCTCCACTTTATCTTCTAACTGATTTGCTAATTTCTCAGCCATTGTTTTAAGAGCCTCATGTTCTTCCTTCTTGATCGTATCGGAAGATTTTGATGCTGCTGCTTTTTCTGCTGATATTTTCGCCTGTTCCTCTATCTCTGACATTTTCTGATGTAATTCAGAGCTTCCTGTCGTACAATCTGTACAGTAATATCCAGTAAAGTGAGGTAAGACGCCAAGGTCATAACCTGCACACTTAGCATGGATAATATTTGCACAAGGCTTATTTCCTGCAGCTTCAAGATTCATGCATTTAAGCATGACACCGTCTCTTTCAGTGCATTCATCCTGGCACCGTTCGTGGTGTGCTCTCTCGACGTTTTTGAGCAAAAACTTTGACATGATTCGTTTGCGAGTCAAAATTTTTCACGCTGAATTTCCGCAGGACTACGAGGTTAAATTCGTTCTTCTCTTTGCTTTGATTAATGATTTAAGAGAAAAACTATCTGATGATGTCTTTTCACCAGCTAGCCACGATGTATCTAAATCCCGAAACAATAAATATATTTCACAAATTCTATGTTTATTTACTTATGCTTTATAAACCTAATGTGAATACAAATATCCTGTATGATCGGATCAGATAGCTATAACAAAATGGATATCAATGAATCAAAAGAAATGAATATGATAAGATTAATCCTCACTTTTTCGTGGCGCGATTAATGCGTGATATCGCTTGGCTAGATTGATAAAAAGTGAAAGAAAAAGGGTAAAGCTAACTGAGTGTCGAAATATTCGAATAATTCGACTGAAAAATGTATGAAAAATGACCGTTATAATAATGAAGAATTTTCATCAGATAGTTTTTCTCTTAAATCATTAACCAAAGCAAAGAGAAGAACGAATTTAACCTCGTAGTCCTGCGGAAATTCAGCGTGAAAAATTTTGACTCGCAAACGAATCATGTCAAAGTTTTTGCTCAAAAACGTCGAGAGAGCACACCACGAACGGTGCCAGGATGAATGCACTGAAAGAGACGGTGTCATGCTTAAATGCATGAATCTTGAAGCTGCAGGAAATAAGCCTTGTGCAAATATTATCCATGCTAAGTGTGCAGGTTATGACCTTGGCGTCTTACCTCACTTTACTGGATATTACTGTACAGATTGTACGACAGGAAGCTCTGAATTACATCAGAAAATGTCAGAGATAGAGGAACAGGCGAAAATATCAGCAGAAAAAGCAGCAGCATCAAAATCTTCCGATACGATCAAGAAGGAAGAACATGAGGCTCTTAAAACAATGGCTGAGAAATTAGCAAATCAGTTAGAAGATAAAGTGGAGAAGATTAAACAGCAAGCAGCTGAAATGGAAGCACAAAAGTTAGTGGCTAAAAGGCAGGAAGAAGAATTAAAGTTTCTGCAAGAGGCAGTGAGCAAAATGACAAGCGAAAGATCCAGTTCTGGATCTCAACAAAACTTTAATTCGACATTTTTGGAACGACTTAATGAGACTCTTCGCTTGGCCGAAGGTTTCGACGAGTCAACTACAAATCACACACGCCCGATTCCTGCAAACATTCAAGGACGTGCTCCAAACAATAGCAGCATTAATAATTCCACTTTCAACGTCGCGAATACAAGCACTGGATGGCCCAACTACGACGAACAACAGAGAATAGCTGATCATCACGACGATCATCGCCTAATGCTCTTACGAGCAAGCCTTGCTAAGCCAGTTCCGTTTGATGGTGACGTCACTAAATGGGCAACCTTTTTATCGGAATTTATTCGTACCAGTGTGAGAGGAAGTTTTAGAGACTTCGAAGATATGGATCGACTACGTGAACTTGTGATTGGAGAAGCGAGAGATATGTTTGTAACGGAGCTTTCAGATCCTTGCGCTGAAGCTTTAAGTACACTCAAACGCCTTGATGATTTTTTTGGTGTTCGTGGAAATGCCGTAAGAGTAGCAATGGATAGGATTACACAACTTCCACGAGTCGACAAGTCCACTGATAAGCAAAAGCTAACTGGACTATATACGCAAGCCAAACAATTTGCTCTCCAGTGCCGTATCCACAACCAGCAGCATGAATTAGCTTCACAAGCCATTTTATTTATAATCGAAAGTAAAATGTTCAGCGACCATGTAAAACTGTGGAGACAGTGGGTTAAAACCTGCAATAAGTATGAAGATGTCGATGGAGTGATTGCGTTTTTGGAAGATCAAATCCGTGACTTAAGTTTCAAAAACAACAGAACGAAAACCGGCATTACCGCAAATGTTAATACAACAGACGTCACGGGGGGACTCCAAGACGGGGGGACGCAGTCCTCATCATCAAAAGCTTAGTTCCGACGATCCCTTTAAATCACCCTCTGATTACGAAAAGAAGAGAAGACCTGATTTGCGCGAACTAATCGAGAAGAGAAAAGAGCTTAGCAGCATTCGCAATCGTATTATAAGACCACGACGTGACCGTTAAATTTCATATGAGTATGAGTTCCTCCGGAACTGCAGGGGGGACGATGAAAATTCTTCATTATTATAACGGTCATTTTTCATACATTTTTCATTCGAATTATTCGACTATTTCGACAGTCAGTTAGCTTTACCCTTTTTCTTTCACTTTTTATCAATCTAGCCAAGCGATATCACGCATTTATCGCGCCACGAAAAAGTGAGGATTAATCTTATCATATTCATTTCTTTTTGATTCATTGATATCCATTTGTTATAGCTATCTGATCCGATCATACAGGATATTTGTATTCACATTAGGTTTATAAGCATAAGTAAATAAACATAGAATTTGTGAAATATATTTATTGTTTCGGGATTTAGATACATCGTGGCTAGCTGGTGAAAAGACATCATCATCGTCCCCCCTGCAGTTCCGGAGGAACTCATACTCATATGAAATTTAACGGTCACGTCGTGGTCTTATAATACGATTGCGAATGCTGCTAAGCTCTTTTCTCTTCTCGATTAGTTCGCGCAAATCAGGTCTTCTCTTCTTTTCGTAATCAGAGGGTGATTTAAAGGGATCGTCGGAACTAAGCTTTTGATGATGAGGACTGCGTCCCCCCGTCTTGGAGTCCCCCCGTGACGTCTGTTGTATTAACATTTGCGGTAATGCCGGTTTTCGTTCTGTTGTTTTTGAAACTTAAGTCACGGATTTGATCTTCCAAAAACGCAATCACTCCATCGACATCTTCATACTTATTGCAGGTTTTAACCCACTGTCTCCACAGTTTTACATGGTCGCTGAACATTTTACTTTCGATTATAAATAAAATGGCTTGTGAAGCTAATTCATGCTGCTGGTTGTGGATACGGCACTGGAGAGCAAATTGTTTGGCTTGCGTATATAGTCCAGTTAGCTTTTGCTTATCAGTGGACTTGTCGACTCGTGGAAGTTGTGTAATCCTATCCATTGCTACTCTTACGGCATTTCCACGAACACCAAAAAAATCATCAAGGCGTTTGAGTGTACTTAAAGCTTCAGCGCAAGGATCTGAAAGCTCCGTTACAAACATATCTCTCGCTTCTCCAATCACAAGTTCACGTAGTCGATCCATATCTTCGAAGTCTCTAAAACTTCCTCTCACACTGGTACGAATAAATTCCGATAAAAAGGTTGCCCATTTAGTGACGTCACCATCAAACGGAACTGGCTTAGCAAGGCTTGCTCGTAAGAGCATTAGGCGATGATCGTCGTGATGATCAGCTATTCTCTGTTGTTCGTCGTAGTTGGGCCATCCAGTGCTTGTATTCGCGACGTTGAAAGTGGAATTATTAATGCTGCTATTGTTTGGAGCACGTCCTTGAATGTTTGCAGGAATCGGGCGTGTGTGATTTGTAGTTGACTCGTCGAAACCTTCGGCCAAGCGAAGAGTCTCATTAAGTCGTTCCAAAAATGTCGAATTAAAGTTTTGTTGAGATCCAGAACTGGATCTTTCGCTTGTCATTTTGCTCACTGCCTCTTGCAGAAACTTTAATTCTTCTTCCTGCCTTTTAGCCACTAACTTTTGTGCTTCCATTTCAGCTGCTTGCTGTTTAATCTTCTCCACTTTATCTTCTAACTGATTTGCTAATTTCTCAGCCATTGTTTTAAGAGCCTCATGTTCTTCCTTCTTGATCGTATCGGAAGATTTTGATGCTGCTGCTTTTTCTGCTGATATTTTCGCCTGTTCCTCTATCTCTGACATTTTCTGATGTAATTCAGAGCTTCCTGTCGTACAATCTGTACAGTAATATCCAGTAAAGTGAGGTAAGACGCCAAGGTCATAACCTGCACACTTAGCATGGATAATATTTGCACAAGGCTTATTTCCTGCAGCTTCAAGATTCATGCATTTAAGCATGACACCGTCTCTTTCAGTGCATTCATCCTGGCACCGTTCGTGGTGTGCTCTCTCGACGTTTTTGAGCAAAAACTTTGACATGATTCGTTTGCGAGTCAAAATTTTTCACGCTGAATTTCCGCAGGACTACGAGGTTAAATTCGTTCTTCTCTTTGCTTTGATTAATGATTTAAGAGAAAAACTATCTGATGATGTCTTTTCACCAGCTAGCCACGATGTATCTAAATCCCGAAACAATAAATATATTTCACAAATTCTATGTTTATTTACTTATGCTTTATAAACCTAATGTGAATACAAATATCCTGTATGATCGGATCAGATAGTTTTTCGTGGCGCGATAAATGCGTGATATCGCTTGGCTAGATTGATAAAAAGTGCAAGAAAAAGGGTAAAGCTAACTGACTGTCGAAATAGTCGAATAATTCGAATGAAAAATGTATGAAAAATGACCGTTATAATAATGAAGAATTTTCATCGGAAGATTTTGATGCTGCTGCTTTTTCTGCTGATATTTTCGCCTGTTCCTCTATCTCTGACATTTTCTGATGTAATTCAGAGCTTCCTGTCGTACAATCTGTACAGTAATATCCAGTAAAGTGAGGTAAGACGCCAAGGTCATAACCTGCACACTTAGCATGGATAATATTTGCACAAGGCTTATTTCCTGCAGCTTCAAGATTCATGCATTTAAGCATGACACCGTCTCTTTCAGTGCATTCATCCTGGCACCGTTCGTGGTGTGCTCTCTCGACGTTTTTGAGCAAAAACTTTGACATGATTCGTTTGCGAGTCAAAATTTTTCACGCTGAATTTCCGCAGGACTACGAGGTTAAATTCGTTCTTCTCTTTGCTTTGATTAATGATTTAAGAGAAAAACTATCTGATCATACAGGATATTTGTATTCACATTAGGTTTATAAAGCATAAGTAAATAAACATAGAATTTGTGAAATATATTTATTGTTTCGGGATTTAGATACATCGTGGCTAGCTGGTGAAAAGACATCATTGATGATGATGTCTTTTCACCAGCTAGCCACGATGTATCTAAATCCCGAAACAATAAATATATTTCACAAATTCTATGTTTATTTACTTATGCTTATAAACCTAATGTGAATACAAATATCCTGTATGATCGGATCAGATAGCTATAACAAAATGGATATCAATGAATCAAAAGAAATGAATATGATAAGATTAATCCTCACTTTTTCGTGGCGCGATTAATGCGTGATATCGCTTGGCTAGATTGATAAAAAGTGAAAGAAAAAGGGTAAAGCTAACTGAGTGTCGAAATATTCGAATAATTCGACTGAAAAATGTATGAAAAATGACCGTTATAATAATGAAGAATTTTCATCGTCCCCCCTGCAGTTCCGGAGGAACTCATACTCATATGAAACCACATCAGATAGTTTTTCTCTTAAATCATTAATCAAAGCAAAGAGAAGAACGAATTTAACCTCGTAGTCCTGCGGAAATTCAGCGTGAAAAATTTTGACTCGCAAACGAATCATGTCAAAGTTTTTGCTCAAAAACGTCGAGAGAGCACACCACGAACGGTGCCAGGATGAATGCACTGAAAATTCTTCATTATTATAACGGTCATTTTTCATACATTTTTCATTCGAATTATTCGACTATTTCGACAGTCAGTTAGCTTTACCCTTTTTCTTGCACTTTTTATCAATCTAGCCAAGCGATATCACGCATTTATCGCGCCACGAAAAACTATCTGATCCGATCATACAGGATATTTGTATTCACATTAGGTTTATAAAGCATAAGTAAATAAACATAGAATTTGTGAAATATATTTATTGTTTCGGGATTTAGATACATCGTGGCTAGCTGGTGAAAAGACATCATCAGATAGTTTTTCGTGGCGCGATAAATGCGTGATATCGCTTGGCTAGATTGACAAAAAAATCATCAGATAGTTTTTCTCTTAAATCATTAATCAAAGCAAAGAGAAGAACGAATTTAACCTCGTAGTCCTGCGGAAATTCAGCGTGAAAAATTTTGACTCGCAAACGAATCATGTCAAAGTTTTTGCTCAAAAACGTCGAGAGAGCACACCACGAACGGTGCCAGGATGAATGCACTGAAAGAGACGGTGTCATGCTTAAATGCATGAATCTTGAAGCTGCAGGAAATAAGCCTTGTGCAAATATTATCCATGCTAAGTGTGCAGGTTATGACCTTGGCGTCTTACCTCACTTTACTGGATATTACTGTACAGATTGTACGACAGGAAGCTCTGAATTACATCAGAAAATGTCAGAGATAGAGGAACAGGCGAAAATATCAGCAGAAAAAGCAGCAGCATCAAAATCTTCCGATACGATCAAGAAGGAAGAACATGAGGCTCTTAAAACAATGGCTGAGAAATTAGCAAATCAGTTAGAAGATAAAGTGGAGAAGATTAAACAGCAAGCAGCTGAAATGGAAGCACAAAAGTTAGTGGCTAAAAGGCAGGAAGAAGAATTAAAGTTTCTGCAAGAGGCAGTGAGCAAAATGACAAGCGAAAGATCCAGTTCTGGATCTCAACAAAACTTTAATTCGACATTTTTGGAACGACTTAATGAGACTCTTCGCTTGGCCGAAGGTTTCGACGAGTCAACTACAAATCACACACGCCCGATTCCTGCAAACATTCAAGGACGTGCTCCAAACAATAGCAGCATTAATAATTCCACTTTCAACGTCGCGAATACAAGCACTGGATGGCCCAACTACGACGAACAACAGAGAATAGCTGATCATCACGACGATCATCGCCTAATGCTCTTACGAGCAAGCCTTGCTAAGCCAGTTCCGTTTGATGGTGACGTCACTAAATGGGCAACCTTTTTATCGGAATTTATTCGTACCAGTGTGAGAGGAAGTTTTAGAGACTTCGAAGATATGGATCGACTACGTGAACTTGTGATTGGAGAAGCGAGAGATATGTTTGTAACGGAGCTTTCAGATCCTTGCGCTGAAGCTTTAAGTACACTCAAACGCCTTGATGATTTTTTTGGTGTTCGTGGAAATGCCGTAAGAGTAGCAATGGATAGGATTACACAACTTCCACGAGTCGACAAGTCCACTGATAAGCAAAAGCTAACTGGACTATATACGCAAGCCAAACAATTTGCTCTCCAGTGCCGTATCCACAACCAGCAGCATGAATTAGCTTCACAAGCCATTTTATTTATAATCGAAAGTAAAATGTTCAGCGACCATGTAAAACTGTGGAGACAGTGGGTTAAAACCTGCAATAAGTATGAAGATGTCGATGGAGTGATTGCGTTTTTGGAAGATCAAATCCGTGACTTAAGTTTCAAAAACAACAGAACGAAAACCGGCATTACCGCAAATGTTAATACAACAGACGTCACGGGGGGACTCCAAGACGGGGGGACGCAGTCCTCATCATCAAAAGCTTAGTTCCGACGATCCCTTTAAATCACCCTCTGATTACGAAAAGAAGAGAAGACCTGATTTGCGCGAACTAATCGAGAAGAGAAAAGAGCTTAGCAGCATTCGCAATCGTATTATAAGACCACGACGTGACCGTTAAATTTCATATGAGTATGAGTTCCTCCGGAACTGCAGGGGGGACGATGAAAATTCTTCATTATTATAACGGTCATTTTTCATACATTTTTCATTCGAATTATTCGACTATTTCGACAGTCAGTTAGCTTTACCCTTTTTCTTTCACTTTTTATCAATCTAGCCAAGCGATATCACGCATTTATCGCGCCACGAAAAAGTGAGGATTAATCTTATCATATTCATTTCTTTTTGATTCATTGATATCCATTTGTTATAGCTATCTGATCCGATCATACAGGATATTTGTATTCACATTAGGTTTATAAGCATAAGTAAATAAACATAGAATTTGTGAAATATATCGCACATCAGCCTGACAACTACGATGAAGCAGTCAATCGTTTGCTATCCACTGAAAAGCGTTTGAATAAGCTGCAAATGATGGATTATGTGAACAATCAATTCAAAGAGCAAGAAGAAAATGGCTGGTTAGTTGAGACAACGCGAGAAGAAGCAAATAGACATCCCAGACGCAATTATGTCTACGGGTTTCTTACATTTAATAAGAATAAGACTCCACCAAAGCCACGATGGGTGAACGACACGGCTGCATGCTTTAAAGGAACGACGCTCAACTCAAAATTACTTAAAGGTCCAGATATTAGAGTAGCTGACATTAAACTGAAAGACAGATCAATATTAGAAAGAAGACCAGCACATCTGATAGCTAAAATTGACCTGAGGTTCGAAGATCCAGAAGATGAAAGCTCAAAATACGTTAAAAGCTGTAATTTACTATCTGAAATGCCCCACCGTCCTGTCCAATTTTTTTTTAGGAATTAAGAGTGCTTACATTTTAGAGTTACAAAATGAATTTTTGTATGATGATTTGTCTGACAAAAATCTGATACCTCAACAGCTTAATCCTGATCAACTCGTTCCTGAATTGTCTAATTTAAGAAGTTTAGCATTACGTGTCTGTTTATTGCACCAAAGCTTGAAGAAATGTATCTCCCAAAATGTTCGTGAGATTGCATACATCACAGACGGAGTATATTCGGAAGAAGACTTTTTATAACAAGAGATTATAGTTTCATAAGCACTAAATTGGTGAATAACGCCTTTACAATCAGGCCATGATGGGTGAGCATGTACATGCAGTTAAATGCAACGTCAACTAAAACCGATGTGTTTGGAAAAGTACCAACATACATACAAGACATAAAATTTGTTGGTTGATATATTACAATATAAAGTATCATATGTAGCATGGCACACAAGTGTGACAAATGTATATCTATCATCATCCATTTTATCGACTTATAATTTTGTACAATTTTATTTTAGCATAAATATTACTTACAATTTGTAGCATACATTTCGATAATCTTAATACTGATTAAATTAAAGCTACATGTCTTTTTTAGGTAACCTCGTTGTCAGCCACACATGACATTCTTAGGCGTTGATAAGGAAGTTTCAAATGCATTTGTGATATCGTTTTACATAGCTGTAAATATAATAATTCAATTTGCATTATTTATATCAATCTCAACGCTTAGAATTGTGTTAACAACTAAAACATTTCTATCTTACAAAATGTTAATCTCAGCATTACGAAGGACGTAATATTATCTGAAAGATTTATCGTTATTAAGCAATTTCTGTTATCATGCAGTAATGAACCAATGACACCTTACTTTGGATATTCTGTACATAAAATATGTTAATCATATCGGGAATCTTGTGCATCTATAGATACTACAAAATGAGATTTAATATTTTTTCAGATAATCCATTTTTCTTATTATTCTGTCACACGCAACAAAAGCTTTGTTTCAGAACTTGCATGCGCTTGTGTATCTCCACTTAATTTAACATTTTCAGCACTGAGTTCCTCTAAAATATCTTGCTTTCTGTTTGAAACGCATTCGACGGTTATTTTTTTGCTATAAAAAGCTTTTCCCCCTTTTATGCTTTAACAGCTCGAGTCAGTTTATAAAAAACCGTTAAAAGCTTTTGTGCAAAAAATGAGCTTTATTATCCAAAATTAAACATGTAAAAAACAAACTCCAGCAACCATTGAATTTTTATTATTATTATTACACGCTTTTTATTGAGTTGCTCTGTCTGTTGGTTTCTTTGTCAAGTTCAAATCTTGCAATCGATTTTTCGACCACTTCTGCTGCTCCAATCGAGCTCAAATTTTTTATTCACACGTATTCCCGGTGACAATACAATATTTTAATACTTTGGAACCACAAAAATGCTTAATTATAGTACAATTTAAGTAAAACTTTTTTATATGGGAAAAAATCCCATGTCAATGATATAAAATTTTGATTTGTATTAAATATTATACTTGTGATGCTCTAAAGTCATTTATATGATTCATTATAGTTTAATTAATATTATTAATTATTAATTATACCATAAATTTGAGCAGCTAAAGATATTCTGGTAAGACAAAAAAATTGACATGTAATTTTTTCATGAATATTCGTAAGTGAAAATTTGAATTTTCAAAAAAACCGTTAAGCACAAGTCCGATACGAATTAATGCAAAATAACTATTAATATGCGATGTGCATTTAGCACACAAAGTTTGAGCATAAATTTATGTTGTTTTTAATGTATTACATTATTTATAAAACTTCACCAACTTAATTAAATTTACTTTTCTATTTATTAACGGCTTGACGTATTTTTGCATAACATATAAATTACATTCATTCAATTAAATTTGAAAAATCCGTTATAAATACGTTACATATAGATGTGATTTGCATCTTTATGTTAAGAATCCACACGTTATGTAGTAGGAATGGTATAGATAAACGCAAAATCTCCAAGATTCATTTTTAATGTACTTTACTAATGAATGCTTTAAAAAACACAGAAAGCGCACATAATTGAAGTTCAGGATATTTTTTAAGAAGTTTCATCTGTTTCCAGGTATGACTTAAATTCTATAAAACAAATGAATGAACAAATGTAATCTATAAACAGTTGAACGAAACGGAGTAAAACGAAGTGGAGTTGAATTGTTGTGGTCGATATTCGATTAAAAGATTGAGACTAAAAAGTAGCAAATAAAAAAATGTTAAAAAAACTTTTTAAAATCCACGTTTTTTTCCCAATGACTTAAAAAACAAATAACATTTTTTCTTGAAGTTAAATCTGTTGTTAAGACTAAAAACCAAGCGACCAAAAAAGGAGCAAATAAAAAAACGTTAAAAAAAACTTTTTTAAAAACACGCTTTTATCAAAAAGACTAAAAACCAAAAAGATGAAAATAAAATAAGATCACACTTTTAGCGAATCAGGATTTTAAAAGTTTTCTTGTGACATCTAGAAATGTAACATACATTTTATTCAAAATATTGTGATTAAGTCCAAGAACACAATGACTCTAAAAGCGTGGGGTTTTGAGATTTGACGCTTCTCTTACTTAAGAACTTAGTTGAACTAAGAAATTCATCCTTAAATTACCCCACGCTTTTAGAGTCATTGTGTTCTTGGACTTAATCACAATATTTTGAAAAAAATTTATGTTACATTTCTAGATGTCACAAGAAAACTTTTAAAATCCTGATTCGCTAAAAGTGTGATCTTATTTTATTTTCATCTTTTTGGTTTTTAGTCTTTTTGATAAAAGCGTGTTTTTAAAAAAGTTTTTTTTTTCTTCTTTCTTCAACAAAAATATTTGCAACAAAAATTGTTGAAGAATTTTTTCAAGACTATTGTCAAGGAACATCTTCAAGACTATTGCCAAGGAATAAACTCAAGACTTTTGAAAGTCAAAAATTGTCAAGAAATATTGTAACCGAAAATGTCATCGAAAAATTCAACAACCATACCTGCCAGTAAACCTTGGTGCTTATATTGAGGTAATTAATATTTTATCTGGGCTTGAATAATAAGTGGCTTTTCTTGACTTTCCTGGATAGTATTGACTGCATAGAATCTTGTTCATTCTTTGATTTTTTGATTTTCTTTGAATCGTAGGGTGTTAATAATACGGTTAAGAAGGTTTCTGACTCGATCTATAACAGTAAGGATGTGCTGCAGATCTTTCGTAGTCATCTGTTAACGAAAACTTGAAGACTATTTATTAGTAACTTGGTTTTTTTTCCAAAACTTGCAGCCGTAAAGTAACAATGATTTGACCTTAGTCCTGAAAATGCTAGTTTCATTTGTCGAGACAGTCGTGAGGAAGTCCATATATGACAATTATAACATAAATTATCACAGTCCAAAAAAATTCCAAGTGCGTATTAGAAACTCCTTATCGACAGATTCAGTGTTAGAATTTTATCATTCCTTCATCAGGTTCCATTTATTAAATTCGATAATTTATTTTGTAGCCTGACATGTATATAATTCTTGTGTCTTGTGACTTCTATGTTTAATTTGTTATTATGTTCATGTAATTAAATTTTTGGCTTGAGGGATATTTTCGGCAATGACTAAATTGTAAACCCACTATCTGAACGCGATATAATCATATGTGACACACTAACAATATATTTGTTCCATTTTTCAGACATTCAGATATCCATTCACGTACTCGTATTCATGTTACAGTAATAAAATCGCCGTCAGTAATATCACAGTTAATAAGGTTATAGTCGAAAATGTTTCTGTTAATCAGGATGACCAACAAACTGGAGAAGCTGCAAATGATAAAGAAAAAATGAAAAGTTTCTTCGTTAAGTAGGTAAGTGAAAATTAAAGTGATTGAGATTAGCTAATTTAATCGATGGGAGTCGATTTTTAAAAAAAATCATTAATTCGCTCAACCTTGTATCTCACTTCTTACTTATTTCTTGATTGAGTTTCTTGTTGCACAATAATCTTTTCTTCATTTTTAACCAATTCTGTTTTCATCGAGTTCGCGCTTCTCTAAATCTGGGTGATATTCAATTCTAGATCTTCCTAAAGCTAAATAATCTATTTTTCAATCGGATTGACATTAGACTTCAAATTCTATAAACATTTGGGCGACATTGCAATACTCAACAACCAATAACAACATGAAATTATTAGCTTCAATGTAATTTTCAATGTATGACTTCTGATTTCAGCAACTTGTATCCACAGCATCTTGAAAACGTTTATTGATCTTTTTAACTTCTTCAAATTTTCTATTAATAACAGATTGTTGCTTTTCCTGTAATCATTTACGGGCTAAGCAGTTGAAGCTATTCATCAGACATTTCTTGAAACTTTTTCAAGGATTATAAATTTCGTCAATTCTTAGAATTAATTCAACAATCTCTTTTAAATACTCTACATCTTCTGTAAATTTACTCCTATTAAAATCTAAAGTTCACATCAAACAATCAGACTGAATTAGCTTTACCGATTCCGATTAGTCATACATAACTGTTTTTCTCTTTTTAATATTCTTATTATACTTCCTATTCACAGATAATTCTTTTCAAATGTCACAAGTCTCATTATTGAATTTCGTTATTTTGTAGAATCGTTCTCCAACTTTAATATTTTTTTATATTTTTCAGAATCTAACTCGAGAACTCACTGTTCTGTTGAATATGAAAATGCAGAAGGTAAGAAATTATTTTTTTCCTTTTAAATTTCTCCATTGATTTTTATTAAGTCACATATTCACGTTCACCTTATTTTAATCACTTTTTATTTCGTTATTTTTCAGTTTATCATCATTTAAATTGCAAGTCCAAATCTTTCGCTTGAACATTCTGGTAACATGAAGAAGGGATTATTCTCGTCCATGAAAAGGTCTGTAAAATCTTTTTTATTTTTTTATTTTGGAGGGCTCTCCAAAGCAGATGGTGTAAGGATCTTTTTAATGATTCAATTGAATCTTAAAAGAGGCGTCGCAAAAGATTAAAAAAGTAAACTACATTTAAGAATAGAATTGGATTTTTTGCCCATAAATTTATTTCTCATTCAAACCAGCACCTAAAAAAACTGAAAATTTAAAATTTGGTGTAAATATGAGAACTATAAAACATAAAAAATGAGTCGAGTCCGATATTGGATGTACGACCTGACGGGGATTTCTGGCAAAGAAGTTTATATTACGAAGTTCATGGTCCTTTTGTGTTTTGAGATTTGAAGAATCTGAAGAAGACATTGAGAAATTTTCTTCGAAATTAAAATTGAGGGATTTGCAATTTGCAATACATGGAAACTTTGGAAGTGTAGTTGAAAAACTTAATTTGAATTTTCACCGGACTTGGAACTGAACAGCATGTTAGACAATGATTTTGAATTTTGAAGATTGTCAAAAAGCAAGGAATTCAGTGTTTTGGAGTTGATTGAACTAGTTCAAGGGCTTTATTCGTATTATACTTGTTCAAAGCAAAATAATTCGAAAACGAGCATAAACTCGACGCGATTTGCGCAGTTATCATATTTAAGAAGCAGAATTCAGAAAATTGGCAATGACAAGAGTTAAGAAAAATATCATCTCATCGCAGAAAAATATTTGCGAGCAGATATTGTACGACACAATACTTTGAGGCGGGAGTTGAATATATTATCGATCATCTATTCAAATCAAATTATCTGGATCTAAGCAATTATTTGAACAACAAAACGAACCGTGAGAGAATCCCATCAATAGAGATTACTGGAGAGAATTTCATTTAGCAAATATATAATGCAATAGTCAGAATGCTCAGCGAAAAGTAAACAACCATTAGCAGTTCATGACAACACAAAATCAAAATTCAAGTAATCAACAATAATGCAGTTTACACAAAGCACAGAAACTATGGAATTTGAATTTACCAAACGCTAACATGCTAATTTAACCCTAAATGGAAATGGGAACACATAAATTCAAAATGATGCAGCTCAAATTAAAGCTCTTAAGGAAAGATTCCTGCAGCATAGCAACTTATCACCACATATATACAAATCTACATCAACTTTGTGACATCTTCTAAGAAGAATAATTCATAACTTGAATCACAAGAAGAGCAAAGGAGCCAACACGCCTTTTCATAAACCATAAATTAAAATTAGAAAAGGAAACCATTACAAGGATTGCTGAGCAATACTTTAGAGGAGAGATCAACAAGCTTAAAATCAGTCATCAAAATGAGCGAAAACAACAAAAAACCAGAAAAAAAATGTTTTTTTTTGTCCTAAGTTAAATAATCGTTTGACAACAGTATGCAAGATTTTAAAGGGTTAAAGATTAAAGACAGATGGGAAATGGTTAAAATTAATAATTTGTGTTCTTACCCAAAAACAGCAAGGCAAATTTTCAATGCAAAAAACGACAAAAAATCCATTGAGTTCAAACAAGGATAAAATTCCATAAAGATAAGGTCAGGGTGAAATATTTTCATCTAAAGTTGAACACAACAAACTTTGGTTTAGGTAAAAACTGGGCATCAACAAAATATTAATAATTAAAGACACCAAGACCCCATTTTAAAAAATGTCAAAGTCAGTAAGGGAATGAAAAAAAATAAACCAAGTTATGACGACAAGAGTATTCGACAGAATCCTTACACCCAATTGCTGCATGATTTCAATTTACAACCAAAGCAAAAGGATGCTTCTGATCAATGTAAAAACAGGTTAAACATCCTCATGAATTCTGGAAAAAAATATTGCCATACTGCCAACTGTTGTTTTCAAACTAATTGATTCAAATAGCAAGTGACAATTTTATAACTTACAGTACAGCATCAACAGCAAAGCTACTATTTAAAAAATGAAAATAAGCTCTAAAGTTTATGATGGAGAAAAGAAGATTAAAAGCATTAAGATGTTGCTAATATAAAACTACATTTTGGGGGTAAAAAACAATTAGAAAGTTTCACTAGAGAAACAAAATCCCAGAAAATCCCAGAACCTATAATCATCAGCAAAACGTATGCAAAGACAAAGAAAGAAGGACACTTACGGATCAATAAAACAAAAATAAATAGAAAGCACTCTATTTGAAATTTGTATGGATGGAAGTACAAAAAATAATGATGCTATTAAGAAATAAGCAAGTTTACTGCAGTCAAGCCATAAATCTGTGAACAGTGTCCAAGCGTCGACAGATTTTTTGAATGTGATGAAGAAATCGAAAACTTTGCAGAGTAATTGTTCATTTTCAATTGCAAAAATAGGTCCAGTAATGGATGGATCTTAAGCCACTAATAATGGAGAGTCTTTATTCATTGCATCATGAGATTCTGAGTGTTTGAAGTAGGATTTATGAGTAGATATTACAATTCATCAGCTTAAGGACATCAACTTAAAATGAACGTAAATATTCCTTAAGAAGGTGATATTTTGAAACAACATCTTTGTGTTGATAATCTTCAAACCAGTTTTGTAACTGACTGTGCATCAAGATGTGTATTCCCGAAGAAAGACAGACCTTATCAAATTGAAAATAATGACACAAAAAAAATTTGGTAAATTACTGGCTCAATTGAAAATACTGCAACAGAGCTTCCTCCAGCATATTGATCCCACAACTTCCAGCAGTGTCAAATGAACAATTGGCAATATAAAACATCAAATCATAGCCAACAAGCGAATCATAGCGAAAAATTGATTCACAGTAACTTGGCTGCAACAAATGGAGCAGTTAGAGATAAACTTGTAATCATAAGACTGAAAAACTGGAATAAAATACATGCAAACGTTCTGTGTGGAATAAACATGATTAAACCAGACCCACCACTAACAGGAGAAGTGAAATCCAGGACCAAAAGAGTTAAATTACACAGCAAAGCCTGATACGTTTGAAATAAAGACAAATGATTTAGCATTATCTTAAAGATTGCAAATGATTATAATAATGCAGAAGATATTTAATGCAGTGTTTACATTAAGCAACTCAGGTCGTACAAAATTTTAAATTTCCCAATTAATCAAGTTGAAATCGAAAAGATTGTACTGCTGGTAGATCCAGATGCAAAAAAGCAGATGCTGGCGGAAAAAAAGAGTACCTAAAGTTCATTAGAACTTCAAGGGAACGTACTCAAAGTTGAAGTTGAGTTGAGTCACCAAAATCGTACGGATTCCACCCAAAACGTGTGAAAAAAATATAATTAAAGTACTGTTTGAGGAGGCTTTTCCTTGAAAAGAGAGATGGGGAAAAAGGAAGCTATAATAATAAAAAAAAAATTTAAAAAAAAAACCGGTTCAAGGATAAGATGAATAAGATTCTATTTCGGCGTTCACCACGACAAACAAACAAATCATAATTCTGAAAAAAGCGAAAATATACATTGACAATGAAATTGATTCAACTGACAACGAGAAGACCATGAATCATATTGACAAATTCTCAACAAAATGCCACAAATTAAATCAACTATCTTGGAAAGTATGCTACAGACACGCTGAAATATGCCAGAAGGAGTAACAAAATTCAAAAATATATTAATATCATAAATCAAGAGGCGATATCAGGAAAGAAAAAAGCACAAGAGCTGCAAAACATCTTAAAGGATCAGCTGCAGGGATCAAGGATGAAGTCTCACCGATTAAAAAGCTGTAAAATATTTAAAATGCAGCAAATAATCGAACACATAAAAACCTTATAAGCTAAATAGAATCTGATAGCAACAGGAATGTCATTAAAGAAGTATCATCAACATGATTGGAATTATGTCTTAGCGAAATCATTAGAGAAATGAAATAGCGAAAACTATCAGGACAGAATACAGCGGGACTAATTTAGTGGGACAGTTTGAAGGAAAAACTAGATGGAATATTTCGTGAGAGGAAGAACAAAAGTTATCAATCTAGCAACAGTTGAAGCATTTCTGGAAAAATAAACATTTCTGGATATTAGGCAATAGAACAGTCAAAGATTTACTATAGCTGGTGAAAAATTCGACGAGAGATCTTTTATGCATAGAGACAGATAAGTTCTTTGAAATATTCAAAAATAATACCAAAATAAGGATCTTCAATGAATTAGTCTACATACCTACAGTGGATATGCAGTAATGGTAGCTAAAGGTAAAACAAAAGTTGAACAATTCACAGAAACAAACAAAATTGTTTTGAAGACTCAAAGTATAACAACACCAGAATACCAACGAATCAAAATGAAAAAAGATCAACAATTTAAGAAACAAGAAAATATTAAGATTTGATTGGAAGAAGATACTTTATCAATATTCTCATTGGTGACCTTAATGATCATGGAGGAAGAGAACGTTCATGCAGACCAACAATTGGTTCTTACATTCTACAACCCTAAATCAAATGAAAATTATTTCAGGCTTATCAATTTTGTTGCTGCTACTAATATGAGCAAGATTAAGATCACTTTGCATTTGAGAGATTTACATATCAAATTGGAAAAAGTACAATGGTGCTGAACAACAATCAGTATAGCATGTAAGACAGGAGCAAAATCTACAGCAAGCTATCGCTCGTCAACATCATAATAGTATTGATAATGTGTATTCCATTATCACAGGCAAAATTTGTCGAAACCTTAAAAACCGTCATGAAAATAAAGCAATTGCATCATGGATTTATTTATTGAAAATGATTCCAAGAAGTGGCACTTACCGTGTGCAAACAGATATCGATTTAACTGATAATGAAAATACATCATATGAAACAAACACACTGAAAGAATGTCAGAGCAAGTTACAAACTTGACAAAATTAAATTAAATCATGTCTCAATAGGCGAAATCAGCGCGAATTCACTGAAGAGGGATTAATATAGGAGCAATGAAGAACAGCAAAACAGCGGGTCAAAAACTGAAGCTGAGATGAAAATATTGATTAGTGACAGAGATAACAATTTGAAGACCGTCAAAGCTATAATAGATTCTGGTAGCAAATGTAAAATGTGAAGCAGTGAAATCAAGATATCAAAAACATGGTAATTTTCAAAATAACATAATTCTCAAAATGTTTTCAATAATCATCTCAAAAAATAAATCTTAACCAAGCTCAGCGATATTTAGCAACTTAAATGCAAATTTATGCCACCTAAAATGACAATATGTCCGAGGAATTTAACCAGATAACGAACAATACGCAAGCATTGAGAAACAATCTTATCAAATTTTCTTTAAATAATCTTATCAAATTAAATATCGAAGTGAGAATTTTTACTACGATATTAGGAAGAGAACTGATAAGTTCAATTGACTTATCTAAAATGAACTGACTTCAACGACAACATGCTTGATTGTGTGGAAATGCATAGCTTGATGCAATGATCAAGCTCAAGGTTTTTAATATATCAAAAAATCATCTTGTACGTAAATTCCTACTAGAATTCAAAGGAATAATGTTGTCTGGAAATTCATCCCAAAATGGCTTGTGTATGCTGAACACCAAATATAGCAATGAACGTAAGCACGAAACACAAGGACAGCGAAAAATATCAACAGACCAAACGAAATTTAAAACTGCAGTGTAAAACTCAATTGGTGGGACAGTTTGACGAAAAAAAAATAGATCCAGATAGAGATTACCAGAAGGAACAACAAATTCTATCGATCATGCAACTGTTTGAGCATTTCATGAACAAGAAATTAAAATTTTTGATCAACAATTTGAAAAACATCAAGATGAGTACAATTGTACAAAAGGAAAATAAAAATCGAATTGCTTAAAATGTAAAGCACTACAATCCATGATGAAAATAATCGCCACGAAGAATAGGCATCTATTGCATCTATTGCATCTATTGCAGCCTTCAAAAAATGGCAACCAAATTCACCGTGCAAATCCAGAAACAAAATATTCAGAGTGAAAGTATTTTTTGGTTGAAACGGTAAAATATAAATTCATAGCCTGTACTTAGCAACTTTGCAAGATCAAGTACTCATAAAGGAACTTGCAGCTAAGCAATTGCGGAAAATGGGAATCGCATCCGAAGTATTCTCCGACAAAAATTGAGACGAAAGGCTTCACTTAACTTAATAAAGTTCCAGAAGAACTTATAAGCGACGAAGAAGCACTCCAAAAAAAAAAGATCTCGTGCATTTGAACAACAAGGCCACATAGAAAACTATTGCAAAATTCAACAAGATGTACCTTCAGGTGAAGCAGAAACATATACAGCACAGTAAGATGCATCAATTGAATAAACTTTATTCTAACGAACGAACCGGAGTTAAACAAGCTCTTCAACAAGGCAGACCCATCTGACAATATTACAAATTCCACTATAAAAGATGGAGCAAATATCAAACCATTCAAATCTACAAAAGCTGCAAGCAAAACAACAGCAGATTATACAAAGTATGGACATCCTCTAGCAAAGAAAATCCAAGATCCAGTCCTGATTCCTTGGGTGGCAATAATATCGGAAGGAAATTGAGGACTACTTCGAGAAAATAAGTTTCACATTTTTTTAAAGGATTTCAATGAATCGCAAATTAAAGTGAACAGTAAGGACTGAACAGTTCTAAAAGTAAAAGGAATCATCAATTTGTTCAAACAACCAAAGCCGATACCGACATTAAAAATTTTGACGACAAATTCGATGTTGTGTGACGCCATGAAGTGAGCAACATGAATGTCCATGGTCGATACTTCTAATGGTACAAGATAAAAAGTATGGTACAAGAAGATGAGAAAAACGAGAATTAAGGTAAAAATTTTTAACCAAACTTTGCTTTTGACTAGTTTAAAGTCATTTTTACGCTTAAGAAATGAGAAAACACCCCACCGTCCTGCCCGTTTTTTTTTCGGAACTTAGAGCTTACATTTTTTCAGCTACAAAAGCTTCAGAACTGCATCAATGTTTTTTTTAATCACTAGTCTCTTACTACAGTTTTCGAATGAGGATTCTCAGGCGTAAGTAATTAGAAGGAACTGACACAATCATTAAGCATAAAGCTCTCAATATAATTTTCAGAATCAATCGTCATCAGATGACGAAAAATTTACAAAACATGCAATCAATGATGAAATATACAATCTCAACGAACTTGACATTACAAATGTTGACGACAGAGTTCGATGTTATGTAACGTCATCAAGTAAGCAACGTGTGTGTCCATCGTCGATACTTCCATTGGAAAATCTTGAATCTTTGTTTAAAAGTGTGGTACAAGAAGATGAGAAACACCAAAATTAAGGTAAACATTTTTTAACCAAACTTTGCTTTTGACTAGTTTAAAGTCATTTTTACACATAAGAAAGGAGAAAAAAACCCCACCGTCCTGCCCAATTTTTTTTTTTGTGGAACTAAAAGTGCTTACATTTTACAGTTAAAAAATGAATTTTTGGATGATGATTAACACGACGAAATTCTGATACCTATGCATCTTAATACGTACCAACTCGTGTTTGCATTGTCTAATTTAGGAAGTTTGGCATTACATTTCTGTTTATTGCACCAAAGCTTGAAGGAATTTATCTCCCCAAAATTTGAGAGATTGTAATACATTACAGATTGAGCATTTATGTTCGGAGAAGACTTTTCAAAAGACATTTTTTGTTTTAAATGCACTTAATAACTGTAATTTTAGATTCATACGAAAACAATTCTATCATGAGCTTTGAAATTAGATACAATCTAATTGTTATCATGGAGATTTTGTTCCTTACAAGAGCTTCATTTACTTAAGACGAATAATTATCAAATAAGTATATTTGCTCAATTAATGTGAATCTATTTTTCAAATAACTGTCAAAACAGCAGATTGTTGTGTAATTTTAAAGCTTCTAGCATAACATAAAATTCTCGGTTATAGCATCATCATGTCATAAAAGAGGTTGAAAGTACTCTTTATCGACACGTGAGCTAATAAAAATTTCAATAGCTCTTCAACAACTATCATATCCTCATGAGCATTAGACTATAGATAGAATATGTCGGACATGTTGTGTAATTGGCAGATTTATTTTTGATTTTTATTGAGGAATCTGAGTTATGATCAATTGAAAACTCTTTAAGCTGCTTTTAAAAAAAGGATGATATGAATAGGAATTTGTGATGAACAATTGATTCATACATGTTCTCTCATTTCAATATTTGATTCCGAGTTTGTCATACAAAACATAAAATTTGTTGGTTGATATAATACAATATAAAGTATCATATGTAGCATGGCACACAAGTGTGACAAATGTATATCTATCATCATCCATTTTATCGACTTATAATTTTGTACAATTTTATTTTAGCATAAATATTACTTACAATTTGTAGCATACATTTCGATAATCTTAATACTGATTAAATTAAAGCTGCATGTCTTTTTTGAGAAACCTCGTTGTCAGCCACACAATGGCGTTGATAAGGGAGTTTTAAATGCATTTGCGATATCGTTTTACATAGCTGTAAATATAATAATTCAATTTGCATTATTTATATCAATCTCAACGCTTAGAATTGTGTTAACAACTAAAACATTTCTATCTTACAAAATGTTAATCTCAGCATTACGAAGAACGTAACAATATCTGAAAGATTTATCGTTATTAAGCAATTTCTGTTATCATGCAGTAATGAACCAATGACACCTTACTTTGGATATTCTGTACATAAAATATGTTAATCATATCGGGAATCTTGTGCATCTATAGATACTACAAATTGAGATTTAATATTTTTTCAGATAATCCATTTTTCTTATTATTCAGTCACACGCAACAAAAGCTTTGTTTCAGAACTTGCATGCGCTTGTGTATCTCCACTTAATTTAACATTTTCAGCACTGAGTTCCTCTAAAATATCTTGCTTTCTGTTTGAAACGCATTCGACGGTTATTTTTTTGCTATAAAAAGCTTTTCCCCCTTTTATGCTTTAACAGCTCGAGTCAGTTTATAAAAAACCGTTAAAAGCTTTTGTGCAAAAAATGAGCTTTATTATCCAAAATTAAACATGTAAAAAACAAACTCCAGCAACCATAAAATTTTTTCTTCTTTCTTCAACAAAAATATTTGCAACGAAAATTGTTGAAGAACTTTTTCAAGACTATTGTCAAGGAACATCTTCAAGACTATTGCCAAGGAATATACTCAAGACTTTTGAAAGTCCAAAATTGTCAAGAAATATTGTAACCGAAAATGTCATCGAAAAATTCAACAACCATACCTGCCAGTAAACCTTGGTGCTTATATTGAGGTAATTAATATTTTATCTGGGCTTGAATAATAAGTGGCTTTTCTTGACTTTCCTGGATAGTATTGACTGCATAGAATCTTGTTCATTCTTTGATTTTTTGATTTTCTTTGAATCGTAGGGTGTTAATAATACGGTTAAGAAGGTTTCTGACTCGATCTATAACAGTAAGGATGTGCTGCAGATCTTTCGTAGTCATCTGTTAACGAAAACTTGAAGCCTATTTATTAGTAACTTGGTTTTTTTTCCAAAACTTGCAGCCGTAAAGTAACAATGATTTGACCTTAGTCCTGAAAATGCTAGTTTCATTCGTCGCGATAGTCGTGAGGAAGTCCATATTTGGCAATTATAACATAAATTATCACAGTCAAAAAAAATTCCAAGTGCGTATTAGAAACTCCTTATCGACAGATGACCAACAAACTGGAGAAGCTGCAAATGATAAAAAAATGAAAAGTTTCTTCATTAAGTAGGTAAGTGAAAATTAAAGTGATTGAGATTAGCTAATTTAATAGATGGGAGTCGATTTTTTGAAAAAAAAATATCATTATTTCGCTCAACCTTGTATATCACTTCACACTTCCTTTTTGATTGAGTTTCTTGTTGCACAATAATCCACAGCAAGCGTGCGTATTAGTATTGACAATCATGTATCTTTCTTCATTATGAATTTACACAGCTTCAATTTGATTCTTTTCTTCATTTTTAACCAATTCTGTTTTCATCGAGTCGCTTCTCTAAATCTGGGTGATTCACAATTCTAGATCTTCTTAAAGCTAAATAATCTATTTTTCAATCGGATTGACATTGTACTTCAAATTCTATAAGTATTTCGGCGACATTGCAATACTCAACAATCAATAATTACATGACATTATTAGCGTCAACTTTTCAATGTATGACTTCTGATTTCAGCAACTTGTATCCACAGCATCTTGAAAACGTTTATTGATTTTTTTAACTTCTTCAAATTTCCTATTAATAACAGATTGTTGCTTTTCCTGTAATCATTTACGGGCTAAGCAGTTGAAGCTATTCATCAGACATTTCTTGAAATTTTTTCAAGGATTATAAATTTCGTCAATTCTTAGAATTAATTCAACAATCTCTTTTGAATACTCTTCATCTTCTGTAAATTTACTCCTATTAAAATATAAAGTCCACATCAAACAATCAGACTGAATTAGCTTTACCGATTCCGATTAGTCATACATAACTGTTTTTCTCTTTTTAATATTCTTATCATACTTCCTATTCACAGATAATTCTTTTCAAATGTCACAAGTCTCGTTATTGAATTTTGTTATTTTGTAGAATCGATCTCCAACTTTAATATTTTTTTATATTTTTCAGAATCTAACTCGGGAACTCACTGTTCTATTGAATATGAAAATGCAGAAGGTAAGAAATTATTTTTTTCCTTTTAAATTTCTCCATTCATTTTTATTAAGTCACATATTCACGTTCACCTTATTTTAATCACTTTTTATTTCGTTATTTTTCAGTTTATCATCATTTAAATCGCAAGTCAAAATCTTTCACTTGAACATTCTGGTAACATGAAGAAGGGATTATTCTCGTCCATGAAAAGGTCTGTAAAATCTTTTTTTTTCTTTTATATTTTGGAGGGCTCTTCAAAGCAGATGGTGTAAGGATCATTTTAATGATTCAATTGAATCTTAAAAGAGGCGTCGCAAAAAATTAAAAAAGTAAACTACATTTAAGAATAGAATGGGATTTTTTGCCCATAAATTTATTTCTCATTCAAACCAGCACCTAAAAAAACTGAAAATTTAAAATTTGGTGTAAATATGAGAACTATAAAATATAAAAAATGAGTCGAGTCCGAAAACATAATATATAGGATGTACAACCTGACGAGGATTCCTGGTAAAGAAGTTTATATTATGAAATTCAGGGTCCTTTTGTGTTTTGAGATTTGAAGAATCTGAAGAAGACATTGACAAATTTGCCTTTCAAAAAAGGAAGATGAAAAACTCATTTTGAATTTTCACCGGACTTGGAACTGAACAGCATGTTAGACAATGATTTTGAATTTTGAACATTGTCAAAAAGCAAGGAATTCAGTGTTTTGGAGTTGATTCAACTAGTTCAAGGGCTTTATTCGTATTATACTTGTTCAAAGCAAAATAATTCGAAAACGAGCATAAACTCGACGCGATTTGCGCAGTTATCATATTTAAGAAGCAGAATTCAGAAAATTGGCAGTGACAAGAGTTAAGAAAAATATCATCTCATCGCAGAAAAATATTTGCGAGCAGATATTGTACGACACAATACATTGAGGCGGGAGTTGAATATATTATCGATCATCTATTCAAATCAAATTATCTGGATCTAAGCAATTATTTGAACAACAAAACGAACCGTGAGAGAATCCCATCAAGAGACATTACTGGAGAGAATTTCATTTAGCAAATATATAATGCAATAGTCAGAATGCTCAGCGAAAAGTAAACAACCATTAGCAGTTCATGACAACACAAAATCAAAATTCAAGTAATCAACAATAATGCAGTTTACACAAAGCACAGAAACTATGGAATTTGAATTTACCAAACGCTAACATGCTAATTTAACCGGGCAAGATCAAAAATGAATTGTTCGTGACGCTTAACAATAATTTACAATTTTTGAATCAATAATGCGAAATATGTATTTAAGACTTGTGTTTTTCTTAAAGTCCTTGCCAAGACCTATATTTTGGTGTATAACAAGTGTTCCTTGGACATTGTGCTATAATTAAAAATTAATTTAAAGTGCTAAGCGTCACGAACAATTTTGAGGAAATTCGATTTTACACCATGTTGCAAATGTAATATCTCTGCGAATACTTCAATTATCAAAACGATTTTTTCACCACATAATTAAGTAATCAGATCATTAAAAGTTTTGTCTAAAATATACAAAATGGAGGATTTGTAAGTAAGCTTAATTCAGCTTTAAAATGTTGAAGCTGAAATTTTGATATGAAGGAAATAGTTTAGGAACTATCTTTCTTTACAAAAAAGGTTACATATGTAATTTTCTTTAAGTTTGTGAGAGAAAATTTTCAATTCTACTATAGTTTACCAAGTTATGATGAGTTTTACAAAACTAGTCATAAGTCATTGCTGTGTTATTCGTCTCCTGATTTTTTCATTTCAAACTATAGAATTCAACAATGTTTATCATATTGCAAAAGAAAAATTACTTTTTGTTCAAGACAAGCAGAGAAAATTAAATTATAGTAAAAAATTTGACCAAAAATTTTGTAACGGTTTTTAAAATTATAAATTTGTGAGCAAATAAGAGCAAAATTTGTTGCTCAACTTAAATTTCATTGTTTTTATAGTTAATTTAACTTACTTTTAAGCCTTTTTCGAATGTAAATTAAATAGTAAAAGACTCTTTAGATATCAAGTAATTGTTCTTGACCGATTAAGGTTAATAGTTTTGTTTTAAAAATACATTTTACATTCAATTTGGTTTTCAGTTAATTTAACTAAAATAACTCATTTTTAATAAAATCTATTTTGATCATATGATAGAAAAAAGCAAGCTCTACAACTTTTGTCAAGCTTCCAAACATTTATCTTGCTTTCTTTTCAAAGAAAAATCGATTTCAAATATTAATTTGTTAATTAAACTAACTTAATAAGTCGCCATTTTGAAAAATAAATGTTAAAAAGAAACTTACTAGTATTAGCTATCATGTAGTGAAGGAATCATATTAATTAAGTTATTAAAAGCAGAGAAATCTGAATTTGAATATTAATTCCCTTTTTTTCTGATCTTGCCCAACCCTAAATGTAAATGTGTGGATCAAATAATTATTTATAAAAACGCATAAATTCAAAATGATGCAGCTCAAATTAAAGCTCTTAAGGAAAGATTCCTGCAGCATAGAAAATTTATACATTGATATTAATTATTATAGCTATTTATTAATCCTCCATTTTAAAATGGTATGAAATGGAGTGATTTGGGGAACTTATCACCACATATATACAAATGTACATCAACTTTGTGACATTTTCCAAGAAGAATAATTCATAACTTGAATCACAAGAAGTTCAAATGAGCCAATACGCCTTTTCATAAACCATAAATTAAAATTAGAAAAGGAAACCATTACAAGGATTGCTGAGCAATACTTTAGAGGAGAGATCAACAAGCTTAAAATCAGTCATCAAAATGAGCGAAAACAACAAAAAACCAGAAAAAAAATGTTTTTTTTTGTCCTAAGTTAAATAATCGTTTGACAACAGTATGCAAGATTTTAAAGGGTTAAAGAGTAAAGACAGATGGGAAATGGTTAAAATTAATAATTTGTGTTCTTACCCAAAAACAGCAAGGCAAATTTTCAATGCAAAAAACAACAAAAAATCCATTGAGTTCAAACAAAGTATAAAATTCCATAAAGATAAAGTCAGGGTAAAATATTTTGAACACAACAAACTTTGCTTTAGGTAAAAACTGGGCATCAACAATATATTAATAATTAAAGACACAAAGACCCCATCTTAAAAAATGTCAAAGTCAGTAAGGAAATGAAAAAAAAATAAACCAAGTTATGACGACAAGAGCAGAAATCGACAAAAATCTCATACCCAATTGCTGCATGATTTCAATTTACAACCAAAGCAAAAGGATGCTTCTGAACAATGCGCAAACAAGTTAAACATCCACATGAATTCTGGAAAAAAAAATATTGCCATACTGCCAACTGTTGTTTTCAAACTAATTGATTCAAATAGCAAGTGAAAATTTTATAACTTACAGTACAGCATCAACAGCAAAGCTACTATTTAAAAAATGAAAATAAGCTCTAAAGTTTATGATGGAGAAAAGAAGATTAAAAGCATTAAGATGTTGCTAATATAAAACTACATTTTGGGGGTAAAAAACAATTAGAAAGTTTCACTAGAGAAACAAAATCCCAGAAAATCCCAGAACCTATAATCATCAGCAAAACGTATGCAAAGACAAAGAAAGAAGGACACTTACGGATCAATAAAACAAAAATAAATAGAAAGCACTCTATTTGAAATTTGTATGGATGGAGGTACAAAAAATAATGATGCTATTAAGAAATAAGCAAGTTTACTGCAGTCAAGCCATAAATCTGTGAACAGTGTCCAAACGTCGACAGATTTTTTGAATGTGATGAAGAAATCGAAAGCTTTGCAGAGTAATTGTTCATTTTCAATTGCAAAAATAAGTCCAGTAATGGATGGATCTTAAGCCACTAATAATGGAGAGTCTTTATTCATTGCATCATGAGATTCTGAGTGTTTGAAGTAGGATTTATGAGTAGATATTACAATTCATCAGCTTAAGGACATCAACTTAAAATGAACGTAAATATTCCTTAAGAAGGTGATATTTTGAAACAACATCTTTGTGTTGATAATCTTCAAACCAGTTTTGTAACTGACTGTGCATCAAGATGTGTATTCCAGAAGAAAGACAGACCTTATCAAATTGAAAATAATGACACAATAAATTTGCTAAATTACTGGCTCAATTGAAAATACTGCAACAGAGCTTCCTCCAGCGTATTGATCCCACAACTTCCAGCAGTGTCAAATGAACAATTGGCAATATAAAACATCAAATCATAGCCAACAAACGAATCATAGCGAAAAATTGATTCACAGTAACTTGGCTGCAACAAATGGAGCAGTTAGAGATAAACTTGTAATCATAAGACTGAAAAACTGGAAAAAATACATGCAAACGTACTGTGTGGAATAAACATGACTAAGCCAGACCCACCACTAAAAGGTGAAGTGAAATCCAGGACCAAAAGAGTTAAACTACACAGCAAAGCCTGATACGTTTGAAATAAAGACAAATGATTTAGCATTATCTTAAAGATTGCAAATGATTATAATAATGCAGAAGATATTTAATGCAGTGTTTACATTAAGCAACTCAGGTCGTACAAAATTTTAAATTTCCCAATTAATCAAGTTGAAATCGAAAAGATTGTACTGCTGGTAGATCCAGATGCAAAAAAGCAGTTGCTGGCGGAAAAAAAGAGTACCTAAAGTTCATTAGAACTTCAAGGGAACGTACTCAAAGTTGAAGTTGAGTTGAGTCACCAAAATCGTACGGATTCCACCCAAAACGTGTGAAAAAAATATAATTAAAGTACTGTTTGAGGAGGCTTTTCCTTGAAAAGAGAGATGGGGAAAAAGGAAGCTATAATAATAAAAAAAAAATTTAAAAAAAAAACCGGTTCAAGGATAAGATGAATAAGATTCTATTTCGGCGTTCACCACGACAAACAAACAAATCATAATTCTGAAAAAAGCGAAAATATACATTGACAATGAAATTGATTCAACTGACAACGAGAAGACCATGAATCATATTGACAAATTCTCAACAAAATGCCACAAATTAAATCAACTATCTTGGAAAGTATGCTACAGACACGCTGAAATATGCCAGAAGGAGTAACAAAATTCAAAAATATATTAATATCATAAATCAAGAGGCGATATCAGGAAAGAAAAAAGCACAAGAGCTGCAAAACATCTTAAAGGATCAGCTGCAGGGATCAAGGATGAAGTCTCACCGATTAAAAAGCTGTAAAATATTTAAAATGCAGCAAATAATCGAACACATAAAAACCTTATAAGCTAAATAGAATCTGATAGCAACAGGAATGTCATTAAAGAAGTATCATCAACATGATTGGAATTATGTCTTAGCGAAATCATTAGAGAAATGAAATAGCGAAAACTATCAGGACAGAATACAGCGGGACTAATTTAGTGGGACAGTTTGAAGGAAAAACTAGATGGAATATTTCGTGAGAGGAAGAACAAAAGTTATCAATCTAGCAACAGTTGAAGCATTTCTGGAAAAATAAACATTTCTGGATATTAGGCAATAGAACAGTCAAAGATTTACTATAGCTGGTGAAAAATTCGACGAGAGATCTTTTATGCATAGAGACAGATAAGTTCTTTGAAATATTCAAAAATAATACCAAAATAAGGATCTTCAATGAATTAGTCTACATACCTACAGTGGATATGCAGTAATGGTAGCTAAAGGTAAAACAAAAGTTGAACAATTCACAGAAACAAACAAAATTGTTTTGAAGACTCAAAGTATAACAACACCAGAATACCAACGAATCAAAATGAAAAAAGATCAACAATTTAAGAAACAAGAAAATATTAAGATTTGATTGGAAGAAGATACTTTATCAATATTCTCATTGGTGACCTTAATGATCATGGAGGAAGAGAACGTTCATACAGACCAACAATTGGTTCTTACATTCTACAACCCTAAATCAAATGAAAATTATTTCAGGCTTATCAATTTTGTTGCTGCTACTAATATGAGCAAGATTAAGATCACTTTGCATTTGAGAGATTTACATATCAAATTGGAAAAAGTACAATGGTGCTGAACAACAATCAGTATAGCATGTAAGACAGGAGCAAAATCTACAGCAAGCTATCGCTCGTCAACATCATAATAGTATTGATAATGTGTATTCCATTATCACAGGCAAAATTTGTCGAAACCTTAAAAACCGTCATGAAAATAAAGCAATTGCATCATGGATTTATTTATTGAAAATGATTCCAAGAAGTGGCACTTACCGTGTGCAAACAGATATCGATTTAACTGATAATGAAAATACATCATATGAAACAAACACACTGAAAGAATGTCAGAGCAAGTTACAAACTTGACAAAATTAAATTAAATCATGTCTCAATAGGCGAAATCAGCGCGAATTCACTGAAGAGGGATTAATATAGGAGCAATGAAGAACAGCAAAACAGCGGGTCAAAAACTGAAGCTGAGATGAAAATATTGATTAGTGACAGAGATAACAATTTGAAGACCGTCAAAGCTATAATAGATTCTGGTAGCAAATGTAAAATGTGAAGCAGTGAAATCAAGATATCAAAAACATGGTAATTTTCAAAATAACATAATTCTCAAAATGTTTTCAATAATCATCTCAAAAAATAAATCTTAACCAAGCTCAGCGATATTTAGCAACTTAAATGCAAATTTATGCCACCTAAAATGACAATATGTCCGAGGAATTTAACCAGATAACGAACAATACGCAAGCATTGAGAAACAATCTTATCAAATTTTCTTTAAATAATCTTATCAAATTAAATATCGAAGTGAGAATTTTTACTACGATATTAGGAAGAGAACTGATAAGTTCAATTGACTTATCTAAAATGAACTGACTTCAACGACAACATGCTTGATTGTGTGGAAATGCATAGCTTGATGCAATGATCAAGCTCAAGGTTTTTAATATATCAAAAAATCATCTTGTACGTAAATTCCTACTAGAATTCAAAGGAATAATGTTGTCTGGAAATTCATCCCAAAATGGCTTGTGTATGCTGAACACCAAATATAGCAATGAACGTAAGCACGAAACACAAGGACAGCGAAAAATATCAACAGACCAAACGAAATTTAAAACTGCAGTGTAAAACTCAATTGGTGGGACAGTTTGACGAAAAAAAAATAGATCCAGATAGAGATTACCAGAAGGAACAACAAATTCTATCGATCATGCAACTGTTTGAGCATTTCATGAACAAGAAATTAAAATTTTTGATCAACAATTTGAAAAACATCAAGATGAGTACAATTGTACAAAAGGAAAATAAAAATCGAATTGCTTAAAATGTAAAGCACTACAATCCATGATGAAAATAATCGCCACGAAGAATAGGCATCTATTGCATCTATTGCATCTATTGCAGCCTTCAAAAAATGGCAACCAAATTCACCGTGCAAATCCAGAAACAAAATATTCAGAGTGAAAGTATTTTTTGGTTGAAACGGTAAAATATAAATTCATAGCCTGTACTTAGCAACTTTGCAAGATCAAGTACTCATAAAGGAACTTGCAGCTAAGCAATTGCGGAAAATGGGAATCGCATCCGAAGTATTCTCCGACAAAAATTGAGACGAAAGGCTTCACTTAACTTAATAAAGTTCCAGAAGAACTTATAAGCGACGAAGAAGCACTCCAAAAAAAAAAGATCTCGTGCATTTGAACAACAAGGCCACATAGAAAACTATTGCAAAATTCAACAAGATGTACCTTCAGGTGAAGCAGAAACATATACAGCACAGTAAGATGCATCAATTGAATAAACTTTATTCTAACGAACGAACCGGAGTTAAACAAGCTCTTCAACAAGGCAGACCCATCTGACAATATTACAAATTCCACTATAAAAGATGGAGCAAATATCAAACCATTCAAATCTACAAAAGCTGCAAGCAAAACAACAGCAGATTATACAAAGTATGGACATCCTCTAGCAAAGAAAATCCAAGATCCAGTCCTGATTCCTTGGGTGGCAATAATATCGGAAGGAAATTGAGGACTACTTCGAGAAAATAAGTTTCACATTTTTTTAAAGGATTTCAATGAATCGCAAATTAAAGTGAACAGTAAGGACTGAACAGTTCTAAAAGTAAAAGGAATCATCAATTTGTTCAAACAACCAAAGCCGATACCGACATTAAAAATTTTGACGACAAATTCGATGTTGTGTGACGCCATGAAGTGAGCAACATGAATGTCCATGGTCGATACTTCTAATGGTACAAGATAAAAAGTATGGTACAAGAAGATGAGAAAAACGAGAATTAAGGTAAAAATTTTTAACCAAACTTTGCTTTTGACTAGTTTAAAGTCATTTTTACGCTTAAGAAATGAGAAAACACCCCACCGTCCTGCCCGTTTTTTTTTCGGAACTTAGAGCTTACATTTTTTCAGCTACAAAAGCTTCAGAACTGCATCAATGTTTTTTTTAATCACTAGTCTCTTACTACAGTTTTCGAATGAGGATTCTCAGGCGTAAGTAATTAGAAGGAACTGACACAATCATTAAGCATAAAGCTCTCAATATAATTTTCAGAATCAATCGTCATCAGATGACGAAAAATTTACAAAACATGCAATCAATGATGAAATATACAATCTCAACGAACTTGACATTACAAATGTTGACGACAGAGTTCGATGTTATGTAACGTCATCAAGTAAGCAACGTGTGTGTCCATCGTCGATACTTCCATTGGAAAATCTTGAATCTTTGTTTAAAAGTGTGGTACAAGAAGATGAGAAACACCAAAATTAAGGTAAACATTTTTTAACCAAACTTTGCTTTTGACTAGTTTAAAGTCATTTTTACACATAAGAAAGGAGAAAAAAACCCCACCGTCCTGTCCGATTTTTTTTTTGTGGAACTAAAAATGCTTACATTTTACAGTTAAAAAATGAATTTTTGGATGATGATTAACACGACGAAATTCTGATACCTATGCATCTTAATACGTACCAACTCGTGTTTGCATTGTCTAATTTAGGAAGTTTGGCATTACATTTCTGTTTATTGCACCAAAGCTTGAAGGAATTTATCTCCACAAAATTTGAGAGATTGCAATACATTACAGATTGAGCATTTATGTTCGGAGAAGACTTTTCAAACAAGACATTTTTTGTTTTAAATGCACTTAATAACTGTAATTTTAGATTCATACGAAAACAATTCTATCATGAGCTTTGAAATTAGATACAATCTAATTGTTATCATGGAGATTTTGTTCCTTACAAGAGCTTCATTTACTTAAGACGAATAATTATCAAATAAGTATATTTGCTCAATTAATGTGAATCTATTTTTCAAATAACTGTCAAAACAGCAGATTGTTGTGTAATTTTAAAGCTTCTAGCATAACATAAAATTCTCGGTTATAGCATCATCATGTCATAAAAGAGGTTGAAAGTACTCTTTATCGACACGTGAGCTAATAAAAATTTCAATAGCTCTTCAACAACTATCATATCCTCATGAGCATTAGACTATAGATAGAATATGTCGGACATGTTGTGTAATTGGCAGATTTATTTTTGATTTTTATTGAGGAATCTGAGTTATGATCAATTGAAAACTCTTTAAGCTGCTTTTAAAAAAAGGATGATATGAATAGGAATTTGTGATGAACAATTGATTCATACATGTTCTCTGATTTCAATATTTGATTCCGAGTTTGTCATACAAAACATAAAATTTGTTGGTTGATATAATACAATATAAAGTATCATATGTAGCATGGCACACAAGTGTGACAAATGTATATCTATCATCATCCATTTTATCGACTTATAATTTTGTACAATTTTATTTTAGCATAAATATTACTTACAATTTGTAGCATACATTTCGATAATCTTAATACTGATTAAATTAAAGCTGCATGTCTTTTTTGAGAAACCTCGTTGTCAGCCACACAATGGCGTTGATAAGGGAGTTTTAAATGCATTTGCGATATCGTTTTACATAGCTGTAAATATAATAATTCAATTTGCATTATTTATATCAATCTCAACGCTTAGAATTGTGTTAACAACTAAAACATTTCTATCTTACAAAATGTTAATCTCAGCATTACGAAGGACGTAATAATATCTGAAAGATTTATCGTTATTAAGCAATTTCTGTTATCATGCAGTAATGAACCAATGACACCTTACTTTGGATATGCTGTACATAAAATATGTTAATCATATCGGGAATCTTGTGCATCTATAGTTACAACACATCGAGATTTAATATTTTTTCAGATAATCCATTTTTTTTATTATTCAGTCACGCAACAAAAGCTTTGTTTCAAAACTTGCATGCGCTTGTGTATCTCCACTTAATTTAACATTTTCAGCACTGAGTCCCTCTAAAATATCTTGTTTTATGTTTGAAACGCATTCGACGGTAATTTTTTTTTGCTATAAAAAGCTTTTCCCCCTTTTATGCTTTAACAGCTCGAGTCAATTTATAAAAAAACGTTAAGAGCTTTTGTGCAAAAAATGAGCTTTATTATCCAAAATTAAACATGTAAAAAACAAACTCCAGCAACCATAAAATTTTTTCTTCTTTCTTCAACAAAAATATTTGCAACGAAAATTGTTGAAGAACTTTTTCAAGACTATTGTCAAGGAACATCTTCAAGACTATTGCCAAGGAATATACTCAAGACTTTTGAAAGTCCAAAATTGTCAAGAAATATTGTAACCGAAAATGTCATCGAAAAATTCAACAACCATACCTGCCAGTAAACCTTGGTGCTTATATTGAGGTAATTAATATTTTATCTGGGCTTGAATAATAAGTGGCTTTTCTTGACTTTCCTGGATAGTATTGACTGCATAGAATCTTGTTCATTCTTTGATTTTTTGATTTTCTTTGAATCGTAGGGTGTTAATAATACGGTTAAGAAGGTTTCTGACTTGATCTATAACAGTAAGGATGTGCTGCAGATCTTTCGTAGTCATCTGTTAACGAAAACTTGAAGCCTATTTATTAGTAACTTGGTTTTTTTTACAAAACTTGCAGCCGTAAAGTAACAATGATTTGACCTTAGTCCTGAAAATGCTAGTTTCATTCGTCGTGACAGTCGTGAGGAAGTCCATATTTGGCAATTATAACATAAATTATCACAGTCAAAAAAAATTCCAAGTGCGTATTAGAAACTCCTTATCGACAGATGACCAACAAACTGGAGAAGCTGCAAATGATAAAAAAAATGAAAAGTTTCTTCATTAAGTAGGTAAGTGAAAATTAAAGTGATTGAGATTAGCTAATTTAATAGATGGGAGTCGATTTTTTGAAAAAAAAAATATCATTATTTCGCTCAACCTTGTATATCACTTCACACTTCCTTTTTGATTGAGTTTCTTGTTGCACAATAATCCACAGCAAGCGTGCGTATTAGTATTGACAATCATGTATCTTTCTTCATTATGAATTTACACAGCTTCAATTTGATTCTTTTCTTCATTTTTAACCAATTCTGTTTTCATCGAGTCGCTTCTCTAAATCTGGGTGATTCACAATTCTAGATCTTCTTAAAGCTAAATAATCTATTTTTCAATCGGATTGACATTGTACTTCAAATTCTATAAGTATTTGGGCGACATTGCAATACTCAACAATCAATAATTACATGACATTATTAGCGTCAACTTTTCAATGTATGACTTCTGATTTCAGCAACTTGTATCCACAGCATCTTGAAAACGTTTATTGATTTTTTTAACTTCTTCAAATTTCCTATTAATAACAGATTGTTGCTTTTCCTGTAATCATTTACGGGCTAAGCAGTTGAAGCTATTCATCAGACATTTCTTGAAATTTTTTCAAGGATTATAAATTTCGTCAATTCTTAGAATTAATTCAACAATCTCTTTTGAATACTCTTCATCTTCTGTAAATTTACTCCTATTAAAATCTAAAGTCCACATCAAACAATCAGACTGAATTAGCTTTACCGATTCCGATTAGTCATACATAACTGTTTTTCTTTTTTTAATATTCTTATCATACTTCCTATTCACAGATAATTCTTTTCAAATGTCACAAGTCTCATTATTGAATTTCATTATTTTGTAGAATCGTTCTCCAACTTTAATATTTTTTTATATTTTTCAGAATCTAACTCGGGAACTCACTGTTCTATTGAATATGAAAATGCAGAAGGTAAGAAATTATTTTTTTCCTTTTAAATTTCTCCATTCATTTTTATTAAGTCACATATTCACATTCACCTTATTTTAATCACTTTTTATTTCGTTATTTTTCAGTTTATCATCATTTAAATCGCAAGTCCAAATCTTTCACTTGATCATTCTGGTAACATGAAGAAGGGATTATTCTCGTCCATGAAAAGGTCTGTAAAATCTTTTTTTTTCTTTTATATTTTGGAGGGCTCTTCAAAGCAGATGGTGTAAGGATCATTTTAATGATTCAATTGAATCTTAAAAGAGGCGTCGCAAAAAATTAAAAAAGTAAACTACATTTAAGAATAGAATGGGATTTTTTGCCCATAAATTTATTTCTCATTCAAACCAGCACCTAAAAAAACTGAAAATTTAAAATTTGGTGTAAATATGAGAACTATAAAATATAAAAAATGAGTCGAGTCCGAAAACATAATATATAGGATGTACAACCTGACGAGGATTCCTGGTAAAGAAGTTTATATTATGAAATTCAGGGTTAGTGTTTTGAGATTTGAAGAATCTGAAGAAAACATTGACAAATTTGCCTTTCAAAAAAGGAAGATGAAAAGCTCATTTTGAATTTTCACCGGACTTGGAACTGAACAGCATGTTAGACAATGATTTTGAATTTTGAACATTGTCAAAAAGCAAGGAATTCAGTGTTTTGGAGTCGATTGAACTAGTTCAAGGACTTTATTCGTATTATACTTGTTCAAAGCAAAATAATTCGAAAACGAGCATGAACTCGACGCGATTTGCGCAGTTATCATATTTAAGAAGCAGAATTCAGAAAATTGGCAATGACAAGAGTTAAGAAAAATATCATCTCATCGCAGAAAAATATTTGCGAGCAGATATTGTACGACACAATACTTTGAGGCGGGAGTTGAATATATTATCGATCATCTATTCAAATCAAATTATCTGGATCTAAGCAATTATTTGAACAACAAAACGAACCGTGAGAGAATCCCATCAAGAGAGATTACTGGAGAGAATTTCATTTAGCAATTATATAATGCAATAGTCAGAATGCTCAGCGAAAAGTAAACAACCATTAGCAGTTCATGACAACACAAAATCAAAATTCAAGTAATTAACAATAATGCAGTTTACACAAAGCACAGAAACTATGGAATTTGAATTTACCAAACGCTAACATGCTAATTTAACCCTAAATGTAAATGTGTGGATCAAATAATTATTTACAAAAACACATAAATTCAAAATGATGCAGCTCAAATTAAACCTCTTAAGGAAAGATTCCTGCAGCATAGAAAATTAATACATTGATATTAATTATTATAGCTATTTATTAATCCTCCATTTTAAAATGGTATGAAATGGAGTGATTTGGGGAACTTATCACCACATATATACAAATCTACATCAACTTTGTGACATCTTTTAAGAAGAATAATTCATAACTTGAATCACAAGAAGTTCAAATGAGCCAACACGCCTTTTCATAAACCATAAATTAAAATTAGAAAAGGAAACCATTACAAGGATTGCTGAGCAATACTTTAGAGGAGAGATCAACAAGCTTAAAATCAGTCATCAAAATGAGCGAAAACAACAAAAAACCAGAAAAAAAATGTTTTTTTTTGTCCTAAGTTAAATAATCGTTTGACAACAGTATGCAAGATTTTAAAGGGTTAAAGAGTAAAGACAAATGGGAAATGGTTAAAATTAATAATTTGTGTTCTTACCCAAAAACAGCAAGGCAAATTTTCAATGCAAAAAACAACAAAAAATCCATTGAGTTCAAACAAAGTATAAAATTCCATAAAGATAAAGTCAGGGTGAAATATTTTGAACACAACAAACTTTGCTTTAGGTAAAAACTGGGCATCAACAAAATATTAATAATTAAAGACACCAAGACCCCATTTTAAAAAATGTCAAAGTCAGTAAGGGAATGAAAAAAAATAAACCAAGTTATGACGACAAGAGCAGAAATCGACAAATCTCATACCGAATTGCTGCATGATTTCAATTTACAACCAAAGCAAAAGGATGCTTCTGAACAATGCGCAAACAAGTTAAACATCCTCATGAATTCTGGAAAAAAAAAATATTGCCATACTGTCAACTGTTGTTTTCAAACTAATTGATTCAAATAGCAAGTGAAAATTTTATAACTTACAGTACAGCATCAACAGCAATGCTACTATTTAAAAAATGAAAATAAGCTCTAAAGTTTATGATGGAGAAAAAAAGATTAAAAGCATTAAGATTTTGCTAATATAAAACTACATTTTGGGGGTAAAAAACAATTTGAAAGTTTCACTAGAGAAACAAAATCCCAGAAAATCCCAGAACCTATAATCATCAGCAAAACGTATGCAAAAACAAAGAAAGAAGGACACTTACGGATCAATAAAACAAAAATAAATAGAAAGCACTCTATTTGAAATTTGTATGGATGGAAGTACAAAAAATAATGATGCTATTAAGAAATAAGCAAGTTTACTGCAGTCAAGCCATAAATCTGTGAACAGTGTCCAAACGTCGACAGATTTTTTGAATGTGATGAAGAAATCGAAAACTTTGCAGAGTAATTGTTCATTTTCAATTGCAAAAATAAGTCCAGTAATGGATGGATCTTAAGCCACTAATAATGAAGAGTCTTTATTCATTGCATCATGAGATTCTGAGTGTTTGAAGTAGGATTTATGAGTAGATATTACAATTCATCAGCTTAAGGACATCAACTTAAAAAAACGTAGTAATGAACGTAAATATTCCTTAAGAAGGTGATATTTTGAAACAACATCTTTGTGTTGATAATCTTCAAACCAGTTTTGTAACTGACTGTGCATCAAGATGTGTATTCCAGAAGAAAGACAGACCTTATCAAATTGAAAATAATGACACAATAAATTTGGTAAATTACTGGCTCAATTGAAAATACTGCAACAGAGCTTCCTCCAGCGTATTGATCCCACAACTTCCAGCAGTGTCAAATGAATAAAACATCAAATCATAGCCAACAAGCGAATCATAGCGAAAATTTGATTCACAGTGACTTGGCTGCAACAAATGGAGCAGTTAGAGATAAACTTGTAATCATAAGACTGAAAAACTGGAAAAAATACATGCAAACGTACTGTGTGGAATAAACATGACTAAGCCAGACCCACCACTAAAAGGTGAAGTGAAATCCAGGACCAAAAGAGTTAAATTACACAGCAAAGCCTGATACGTTTGAAATAAAGACAAATGATTTAGCATTATCTTAAAGATTGCAAATGATTATAATAATGCAGAAGATATTTAATGCAGTGTTTACATTAAGCAACTCAGGTCGTACAAAATTTTAAATTTCCCAATTAATCAAGTTGAAATCGAAAAGATTGTACTGCTGGTAGATCCAGATGCAAAAAAGCAGTTGCTGGCGGAAAAAAAGAGTACCTAAAGTTCATTAGAACTTCAAGGGAACGTACTCAAAGTTGAAGTTGAGTTGAGTCACCAAAATCGTACGGTTTCCAACCAAAACGTGTGAAAAAAATATAATTAAAGTACTGTTTGAGGAGGCTTTTCCTTGAAAAGAGAGATGGGGAAAAAGGAAGCTATAATAATAAAAAAAAAAAAATTAAAAAAAAAACCGGTTTAAGGATAAGATGAAACAGATTCTATTTCGGCGTTCACCACGACAAACAAACAAATCATAATTCTGAAAAAAGCAAAAATATACATTGACAATGAAATTGATTCAACTGACAACGAGAAGACCATGAATCATATTGACAAATTCTCAACAAAATGCCACAAATTAAATCAACTATCTTGGAAAGTATGCTACAGACACGCTGGAATATGGCAGAAGGAGTAACAAAATTCAAAAATATATTAATATCATAAATCAAGAGGCGAAATCAGGAAAGAAAAAAGCACAAGAGCTGCAAAACATCTTAAAGGATCAGCTGCAGGGATCAAGGATGAAGTCTCACGGATTAAAAAGCTGTAAAATATTTAAAATGCAGCAAATAATCGAACACATAAAAACCTTCTAAGCTAAATAGAATCTGATAGCAACAGGCATGTCATTAAAGAAGTATCATCAACATGATTGGAATTATGTCTTAGCGAAATCATTAGAGAAATGAAATAGCGAAAACTATCAGGACAGAATACAGCGGGACTAATTTAGTGGGACAGTTTGAAGGAAAAACTAGATGGAATATTTCGTGAGAGGAAGAACAAAAGTTATCAATCTAGCAACAGTTGAAGCATTTCTGGAAAAATAAACATTTCTGGATATTAGGCAAAAGAACAGTCAAAGATTTACTATAGCTGGTGAAAAATTCGACGAGAGATCTTTTATGCATAGAGACAGATAAGTTCTGTGAAATATTCAAAAATAATACCAAAATAAGGATCTTCAATGAATTAGTCTACATACCTACAGTGGATATGCAGTAATGGTAGCTAAAGGTAAAACAAAAGTTGAACAATTCACAGAACAACAAACAAAATTGTTTTGAAGACTCAAAGTATAACAACACCAGAATACCAACGAATCAAAATGAAAAAAGACCAACAATTTAAGAAACAAGAAAATATTAAGATTTGATTGGAAGAAGATACTTTATCAATATTCTCATTGGTGACCTTAATGATCATGGAGGAAGAGAACGTTCATACAGACCAACAATTGGTTCTTACATTCTACAACCCTAAATCAAATGAAAATTATTTCAGGCTTATCAATTTTGTTGCTGCTACTAATATGAGCACGATTAAGATCACTTTGCATTTGAGAGATTTACATATCAAATTGGAAAAAGTACAATGGTGCTGAACAACAATCAGTATAGCATGTAAGACAGGAGCAAAATCTACAGCAAGCTATCGCTCGTCAACATCATAATAGTATTGATAATGTGTATTCCATTATCACAGGCAAAATTTGTCGAAACCTTAAAAACCGTCATGAAAATAAAGCAATTGCATCATGGATTTATTTATTGAAAATGATTCCAAGAAGTGGCACTTACCGTGTGCAAACAGATATCGATTTAACTGATAATGAAAATACATCATATGAAACAAACACACTGAAAGAATGTCAGAGCAAGTTACAAACTTGACAAAATTAAATTAAATCATGTCTCAATAGGCGAAATCAGCGCGAATTCACTGAAGAGGGATTAATATAGGAGCAATGAAGAACAGCAAAACAGCGGGTCAAAAACTGAAGCTGAGATGAAAATATTGATTAGTGACAGAGATAACAATTTGAAGACCGTCAAAGCTATAATAGATTCTGGTAGCAAATGTAAAATGTGAAGCAGTGCCAACAATGAAATCAAGATATCAAAAACATGGTAATTTTCAAAATGACATAATTCTCAAAATGTTTTCAATAATTATCTCAAAAAATAAATCTTAACCAAGCTCAGCAATATTTAGCAACTTAAATGCAAATTTATGCCACCTAAAATGACAATATGTCCGAGGAATTTAACCAGATAACGAACAATACGCAAGCATTGAGAAACAATCTTATCAAATTTTCTTTAAATAATCTTATCAAATTAAATATCGAAGTGAGAATTTTTACTACGATATTAGGAAGAGAACTGATAAGTTCAATTGACTTATCTAAAATGAACTGACTTCAACGACAGCATCCTTGATTGTGTGGAAATGCATAGGAATGATCAAGCTCAAGGTTTTTAATATATCAAAAAATCATCTTGTACGTAAATTCCTACTAGAATTCAAAGGAATAATGTTGTCTGGAAATTCATCCCAAAATGGCTTGTGTATGCTGAACACCAAATATAGCAATGAACGTAAGCACGAAACACAAGGACAGCGAAAAATATCAACAGACCAAACGAAATTTAAAAAACTGCAGTGTAAAACTCAATTGGTGGGACAGTTTGACGAAAAAAAAAATAGATCCAGATAGAGGTTACCAGAAGGAACAACAAATTCTATCGATCATGTAACAGTTTGAGCATTTCTTGAATAAGGAAACAACGTTTGTGATTTGAAAAACATCAAGATGAGTACAATTGTACAAAAGGAAAATAAAAATCGAATTGCTCAAAATGTAAAGCACTACAATCCATGATGAAATTAATCGCCACGAAGAATAGGCATCTATTGCATCTATTGCAGCCTTCAAAAAATGGCAACTAAATTCACCGTGCAAATCCAGAAACAAAATATTCAGAGTGAAAGTATATTTTCAAGCACACTTCAAGTTTTGGTTGAAACGGTAAAATATAAATTCATAGCCTGTACTTAGCAACTTTGCAAGATCAAGTACTCATAAAGGAACTTGCAGCTAAGCAATTGCGGAAAATGGGAATTGCATCCGAAGTATTCTCCGACAAAAATTGAGATGAAAGGCATCACTTAACTTAATAAAGTTCCAGAAGAACTTATAAGCGACGTAGAAGCACTCCAAAAAAAGATCTCGTGCTTTTGAACAACAAGGACACATAGAAAACTACAGCAAAATTAAACAAGATATTCATTCAGGTGAAGCAAAAACATATACAGCACAGTAAGATGCATCAACTGAATAAACTTCATTCTAACGAACGAACCGGAGTTAGACAAGCTCTTCAACAAGGCAGACCCATCTGACAATATTACAAATTCCACTATAAAAGATGGAGCAAATATCAAACCATTCAAATCTACAAAAGCTGCAAGCAAAACAACAGCAGATAAAACAAAGTATGGACATCCTCATTAGACGAATTGAACGAATCCAGCAAAGAAAATCCAATATCCAGTCCTGATTCCTTGGGTGGCAATAATATCATCAGTTAGAGTACACAAAATTCAAAAACAAGATGAGGGAATTCAAATATACGTACAAAAACGCCGGAATGTCAAATATGATATATTCGATATAGTAATAAATGCAAAGAAGTAATCAAAGACTGAAAAGATTGATTAAAACTGAGCATGATGAAACAACAAATATCATACTCGGAAGGAAATTGAGGGATCCTTTGAGAAAATAAGCTTCACATTTTTTTAAAGGATTTCAATGAATCGCAAATTAAAGTAAACAGTAAGGACTGAACAGTTCTAAAAGTAAAAGGAATCATCAATTTGTTCAAACAACCAAAGCCGATACCGACATTAAAAATTTTGACGACAGAGTTCGATGGTGTGTGACGCCATCAAGTGAGCAACATGAATGTCCATGGTCGATACTTCCAATGGTACAAGATAAAAAGTATGGTACAAGAAGATGAGAAAAATGAGAATTAAAGTAAAAAATTTTAACCAAACTTAAAGTCATTTTTACGCATAAGAAATGAGAAAACATCCCACCGTCCTGCCCGATTTTTTTTTCGGATCTTACAGTGCTTACAATTTTCCAGCTACAAAAACTTCAGAACTGCACCAATTTATTTTTTTTCATCTGTTGTCTCACTGAAGTTTTCGATAAAGGAATACTAAGACGGTAAAAGTGAAATTTGAAATTTTCGTGGTTCAATTTTTGAAATGTGAACTTTTCGTGTTTGGATGATTCTTTTATTGAGTTAAATAATTGTTTTTCCTGAAAAAAATATTATTTTTTATGATACATTGGAAATGTGTGAAATCCAATTAATTACATGCTTTCTCGCTATCGGATGTGTTGAAAAGGACGCTAGAGTCCTTAATATCCCGAACTGGTAAAAGGTGTCTGAGGATAGAGCTGTCTTCAGACGATCTCTAAGCGCGGCAATGGGCCCACGTGCGCTTCAGCCAAGGAAGTAAGCAAGTAAGTTTCTCGCTATCGGGATCGGGATATCCCTGGAAGGTATACCGGTTCCAAATTATCGCGGGATTTAAAATCCCGGACATTTAATTTCATTGCTTTTTAATATGTAAAAACTTTTTTTGACCTTACAAAAATGTTTAAAATCTTAAAGACGTGCCAAAAAACAAGATTTTTTTCAGATACTTAAAAAGATAATATTTTACTTGGCTTACTAAGTATTAAGACTACAGTTTTTCTTTTTTACTATCGAAAAATGGCTTTATTAGACTTTTTTATCCTTTTCATATATTATCGCGATCCCCGGGATATTCCGAATAATTTCAATTCCGATTATTTAATCTCATTACCGCATGAATAATTAATTGCCAATATGTTATCACTTATTTAATTAACTTAATATATGATTTCTTCATATTGTGATATTCGTTGCTTCACTAGTTTTATTTGTACAATGCTCTTTATTTTCATTTTCATGCGGTCGATTACAAATGTTTAATATGAAAGCTCTTAGACGGTTTTTGAATTGCGAGCGATAGAAAAAGTTTGATCAACAAAGAATTAGACCCTTAAAACTCGTTCTTACGTTACTAAAGTCTCAGTAAAGTGAATATCTGTTCAAATATATTTTTTTACGCGCGCCAACATCTATGTATCACGTGCTGCTCAAAAATTATCCGTTAATTTTTGTGTTTCTAAAAAGTTTGTTGTTTTGAAGATAAGCAAGTGAAATGAAGAAAACAAAAAATATACATTAAGCAAGCGTGTGTAGTCTGTTTCCACGCGTTATAATCTCAACATTCAAAATAAAATATTCTCATCGCTTAGTTAAAATTCAGTGTCATATCAGAAAAGTACAACTGGAAAATATTTTCAAATACGTGATTAAAATTCAAACTTGACCTATTTTCCGTTTTAGCTTTTATTGATTTTCCTCTCTTCAAATGCACATTTTCCCATTCAGGATGAATTGCGATTTTCTTTAGTTTATTTTCCATCCTTAAATTGTCTAGTTGTGATTTCAGTATTTTAAATCGAACTTGAGTATTATGCGATAATTTTTTTTATAATTCTCGTTTGTCTGTGCTCGAAATCTAATCAATCACTAAGGTGTGAATTGTAGCAATAATGTGTAGCAAAATATTTGACAGAAATCCACTGTGTTTCAATTAGCACTTTGATGAAGGAAGTAGAAAGAAGAAATGTAGTTTCATTCAACCTTCTACAACCTTTTCACAACCTTGGTGATTTTTGTCGCTTTTTTTTTCATTTTTATTGCACCTTGCAAATTTTTTCTCTTTCTCAAATTTTCTCTCTTTTCCTTTTTCTCTCATTGATATTTTTAAAAAATCAAGCAAACATGCTTTAACTATGAAAGTAACTAGTGCTTGGAATTTGAGCACTATCCATTCATTTTTTTTTTAATTAAATTAAAACATTAAATTTGTGATATTGGGAATCAAAAACTATTAATTTCTTCTGGTATCTATAGCTTGCATATAGTGTCACTAGAACTTGTTTTTCCTTTTTAAGTGTCCATGTAGTTTAAAATCTGTGCTATTGAATCGTGCTAAAGAAAGACTTTAATGCAAAACTGATCAACTATTGCAAATAAATTTGCATATAGATTTAAATAGTTCCCAAGATATTACCGGATACAAAATAAATGAATAACTAAGATTTAATATTTCATCTTTAAACGAAATTAAATAAAATTCGGTAAATATTTTGTTATTGGAAATGTTCAAAGCGACTTATTTGAGATTCATGAACTCTCTATTTAAAATTATTTAATCCCCTAAATCTCCATTTAAAGTCAAGTGCTTCCTGAAAATGAAAAAAAGTTTACCCTTATATTCTCTGTTGATTTGTTTGTAAACATAATAAGTTTATTCGGTAACCTCGACTTAATTAATATTTGTGGCTTATATAGGTGCTGGATGTTTATAATTAACTCAGTTCTGTGATTAAGTGGATAACAGTGCTTTTGACGAGTAACAATAAATATCATCATAAAAAGCAATCAATAAAATATTTATTAAGTTGATTCATAAAGCTACTTTATTAAGGCACATACAATTAATTATCAAAAAAGAAAATGAGTTTAAGTAGTCTGAGAATATGCTCGTCAATACAGTTTTGTCGACAAAGTTTGATCACTTCGTCATCAAGGGAATTATACAAACTCACAAAAAATATACGGCACATATCAACAATTGTTGAGAGCAGAACAACAGTGTTTCGTGGATTGTCGAATGGTAAAGACGCATACATACATTTGGTGCGAGGAAAAAAAAATTTTATTAATAAGATCTGCTCATAAAAAATTTCACACAAAAAAAACCATTTTCGTTATTTTTGTTTGAGTGACTTCTTATCTCCTAAAAATAAGTTCTTCTTAGTAATATTTCGTATTTTTCCACTTAATACGATAACTCTTTGATGATGTTGTTATCAAGCCAAATTAATCATAAAAGTTGCACAACTGAAAATTTAACTTAATCACTCTTATCAAGAAATGTGTGCATCGGTTAAAAACCATTAACCAAAATATAAATTTAAAATGCAGCAGGAAGTGACAACACATTGTGTTAAAAATAAACAAACATTCCGTAGATATTTTCAAAATCAAGTTAAGGTCAAAGATGTAAAGAAATTGCGCAATAGGCAAAAAGATGAGAATCGAGTCCTTTTTTTTAACTCCCCTATTCCCTGTTCATTCATCTCAAGAAATGTGTGTGAGGCAGTTTGCGAAAAATTTCAATGGCACGCACAACATTTTCTTCAATATGTACAGTAGCGCTCAAAATGATAAGGACAGCAAAATTTTTTTCACATTTTTATTAATTTTGACTCACAGGATTATCTAAATTTGCTGAAATTTGGACCAGTTATACAGTTTTAAATGTCCTTTCATACAATATATACTAATTGTACTTTAATTAAATATTTTTGAAAAAAACGGTAAAAAATCAAAATGGCTGCCGCTCAAAATGATAAGGACAGTAGATTATGTTAAGATTTTATTATATTAAGTAATATTATGGAACTTTTAAGACTTAAAACATTATGTTTGATGAATATTCTTTAAATAAATTTATAATTCACGCTTCTAGATGTAAGACTTCTTACTTAATTTTAGTGTTTAAAAATATGTGAAAATTTTGTCAATTTATGATAAATTGTCGTACAGAAACTTGTTTATTCTTTAGGTTAACTACCAAAAATTATAGATAATTTGATTATTTATCAATTTATGATCAAACATTTAGATAACTGTTAATTAATGTAATTTTTTTTCAAAAATTTTATTTTTCCTTTGCGAAATTTTTGTGAATCTAAGTCGACAATTTGAAAAAAAATTGTTAAATATTCGCAAAACAATGCTTAAATTAGTATATTTCTCTTCCATTTTAATTGTTTAATAACATATATCAAGCAATTGAACCACTTCGAAAGGATAAGTGACTAAGCAATCGTTCTCTTTCAACAACAAGACTTTTTGATATGGCAAAAATGAAAAATGTGTTGGAACCTAAAATAATATGATTTCCATAAGTGAAGTTTTAACATAAAATACCTAAATTTGGCTTTTTTAATCGAATAACACTCTATTTTGTATTTTATGAGTGCTAAATTTAACATTTTTACAAAAAAATATTTCTTCATATTTTTTCGTCTTGAGAAGCTCATAGAGAACGATTGCTTAGTCACTTATCCTTTCAAAGCGGTTCAAGTGCTTGATATATGTTATTATACAATTAAAATGGAAGAGAAATAAACTAATTTAATCATTGTTTTGCGAATATTTAACAATTTTTTTTCAAATTGTCGACTTAAGTTCACAAAAATTTCGCAAAGGAAAAATAAAATTTTTGAAAAAAAATTACATTAATTAACAGTTATCTAAATGTTTGATCATAAATTGATAAATAATCAAATTATCTATAATTTTTGGTAGTTAACCTAAAGAATAAACAAGTTTCTGTACGACAATTGATCATAAATTGACAAAATTTTCACATATTTTTAAACACTAAAATTAAGTAAGAAGTCTTACATCTAGAAGCGTGAATTATAAATTTATTTAAAGAATATTCATCAAACATAATGTTTTAAGTCTTAAAAGTTCCATAATATTACTTAATATAATAAAATCTTAACATAATCTACTGTCCTTATCATTTTGAGCGGCAGCCATTTTGATTTTTTACCGTTTTTTTCAAAAATATTTAATTAAAGTACAATTAGTATATATTGTATGAAAGGACATTTAAAACTGTATAACTGGTCCAAATTTCAGCAAATTTAGATAATCCTGTGAGTCAAAATTAATAAAAATGTGAAAAAAATTTTGCTGTCCTTATCATTTTGAGCGCTACTGTACATAATATAAAGGAAAGGAACAAGAAGAATAAAATCTCGTTTGGATTCAAAAATATATTCACAAAAAAATTATTTGGCTGTGCAGCTGATAAAAATAATAATGAATTATGTGTTTTCGGACTCGATATACCTGCTGACTGTCGGCATTTGAGTTTTTGCACACAAAAAAATTGACCAAAAATTATTTATGTTTGAATGTTTTTGACGATTAATAATACATTTGCCGGTTACCTGCTATAGCAAATATAAAAATAATACAAAAATGACCTTGGATATGAATTCTCATCATCTCGAGATTATTGTGATATTTATTAACATATGCAATGCGAACATCAGCTCACAAGCCTTGAATCTGAACTTAGATGTGCTTCATATAAAAAACAAAAATAAATCCAGATGACCTTTCATTCTTACAAGCACAGAACGAGAAGATCTGATGTCGCTTGTGTAATATTTATTCGATTGTGTAGACTGTGATATGCTTTTGAATATTTTAACTATTTCAGTTTTTCTCTTCGATTTGAGTTGGGGATCATTTGCTTATGGTGATTTTAATTTCAATCAAATTTGGAATTGTGTAGATTTTACTGATAAGTGCACTGAATTGCATAGCCTTTAAATATTTTAACTCATATGATAATTTTGTGAAAGAGGGGAACAGAGAACTTATTCAATTTTCCGTCATTTATGGATAATCACTTGAATATAAATGTTTTAATTTTCATCAAACATCACTTCGTGCTGCTCTACTAAATTGTTTTCGAGCTAATTTCATGACAAAATTGATGTTAAATATCCACACTTTGTCTTCTTGCTCCCAATAAATTGTCATAATTGACTATATTGATTTAAATTATTGACATTTGCGTGAAAATTGACTATCCATTTTTAGGCAACTCGTTGCAAATTGACCACAAAATTAACGACTCTGCTTGTATTCAATAGATTATTTTGGTTCCAATATCTATAAAAATATTAATAAGAAGTCTTTTTAATTGCTTTTATGACATTAAGCATGAAAGCCTCTACAACTTTTTATTCTTCAAAGATCACGCTATGAGCTTGAAGTAAAGTAAAAATTTTCTTCCTCGCTTATTCAAATTTTCTTTGCAAACTACATGCTTACATTTCCTCTTATCTACATTTTCTCAGATATTGTAATCGCTCAAGTAAGAAATCTACACATTTCATCAGTAAACAGAATGGCACAAATAAGTGAAGAAAGTAAGTTGATAAGAAATAAAATCGTGTAAAAACAGATGTCATTAGTCATGGGCATTTGAATAATATTGACAAAAATGTTTTTGAAACTTTATCAAGTCTAAATAATTTTGTTTTTTGTTTCTTTAGAGATCGGACTTGTCCCAATTGAGGAAACTCGTAGATTTATGACTGACTGCTTTTTAAAGTCAAAATGTAGTCCAGAAAATGCAAAGGCAATGGCAGATTTACTTGCTGAGGCAGATTACCGCGGACACTTTAGTCATGGAATGAATCGCTTGGAAATGTACATCAATGACTTACACAAGAACTCAACTGATGGAAATGTAATACCAGAAGTCCTCAAAGAATCACCTGCGACTGCATGGGTCGACGGTAAAATTAATTTAAGGTATGCAAATTTGCAAAATTTTAACGTTTTTTTTCGATTGAAAAAAATGTAGGTAAAAATGGTTTGGGTGCTGTCGTTGGAAACTTTTGCATGGATCTTGCTATCAAGAAGGCAAAGGAAGTTGGGGTTGGCGTCGTAACAGCAAGAAGTAATATCACACACGAGTACGTTTCATATAAAATACTTATGCCTTATATTTTTTATCTATTATTAGGATCTAATCATTACGGAATTGCTGGTTGGTATACAATGCGTGCTATGCATGAAGGATTAATTGGAATGAGTGGCACAAATACTTCTCCATTGATGACACCCACACGTTCTATGGAAGCAGGATTAGGAACAAATCCATTGTCATTTGCTGCTCCAGCTGATAATGGCGATTCATTTGTACTTGACATGGCCACAACTGCAGTTGGTAAGGCTATCAATATTATTCAAATAATTTTCCAAAAAAATTATGAAACAAATTTTCAGCTGTTGGCAAAATTGAAATCCAAAGACGAAAAGGCGAGCCAATCCCTCACGGTTGGGCTCATGATTCAAAAGGAAATTTGACAACAGATGCCGGTGTTGCATTTGAGAGTGCATGTTTAGCTCCACTTGGTGGCAGTGAAATCACATCTGGTTATAAAGGATATGGATTGGGAGCTATGATCGAGGTTTTATGTGGCATTTTAAGTGGTTCACTTTTCTCAAATAAAGTAAGAAAATGGACACATTTTGGATCTGATGCTGAAGCTGATCTTGGACAATTCTTCATTGCCATTGACCCAAGTTGCTTTGCTCCTGGATTTACAGGACGATTGAGTGAGATGAATGACATTTTGAGAAATTTGACACCCGTAAGTGAATTGTGAAATTATAAAGAATTACAATTTGGAATTAACTGATACAACAATTTTTTCCAGGTCGATCCTGAAAAGCCTGTTTTGTTAGCTGGTGATCCTGAAAAGAATCATATGAAGAAAGTAGACTCCGACGGTGGAGTTCGCTACACCCCGAATCAAATTCAAACATGCACTAATCTATCTCAAAGACTTGATGTTTCACCTATCAAATTTATCAATTAAATTATTAAACAAAGTTGTGTTCTCATTTAATTTATGATAATTTTGTTGCATTGCATTTTTCGTTGGAGTTCATTGTTTTTTGTTACAGGTTCATGGACCTAAATAAATATCTGTACTGTGTATAAATCATACGCAAGCATTTTAAATTGTAAATCTTTTGGTCAAATCTCAACATAATATTAACGATAAGATTTTTTTTTTGAAATTAGTCCCTACAAGTTTGGTGAATAATATCGCGTTTTGCAAACAAAAGCTAAGTTCATACTCACCATAAGACACGTGCTTCAATTTTACAGCATTTACAAGTGATATAAAAGCGAGTTGATGATAGCATGATGTCTTTAAGATCTTATAAATTATATAAATAAGACATAGAACTGATTATACCGTCATTAAGCGCAAAATTCAAGCGTTTAAATCTGTTTCCCAGAAAAAGTTTATCACTTTATTTCAAAACACCAAAAAAACTCAATGTTTACAAACAAACTTTAAAATTTAATAATTTATAACAAATCACATAAAAAATGTCAAAAAGGAACGTTGCATTTATAAAACCAGATGAGCCTGCATTTTTAAAAAGGATGAAGCAACAAATTGGATATCAAGAACCAGATACAGTGGAAGCTAAAGTAAGAAAACGACTTAAGGATTAATTTTATTCAGATCAAGACTGATCTTGAACTCTATTCTGTTTACAGCGTGGACCTGTTCAGAATCTAGGCAGTAGCGATGAAGACGAAGATTATGAAGAAAGAGATGACGAGAAACCCCAAGTAATACAACTTAAAAAAGGAGATTTGACGGAAGAAGAAGCTATACGAATTGCGAAAGGTAAGGTTCAATGACCTATCTCAATAATTTGCTAATAACTATTTAATAAAATAAAATATAACTTAACTACTTATTAAAAATCATATTAAAGACCAATACGAATTATTTAAGTGATAAATTAAAGAATGTGCAAATTCAACACATTAAAGAAAGCACATGTCACTTACTCGTGTTAGTTCTGTACATACACGCTTTATTTTACTCTGCTTTATGTATGTGCTGTGTAGGAATACAGTACAAAACAATTTTCATTTAAAATCCACCTGTAAACATTTTCTTCAACGATATTTTTCTTCTTTGCGATATTTCCTTTAATTAACAATCTAGAAGAGGCAGAAAAACCAGCAGATCTTAATCAGAGAGTAATCTTTAAATCTAAGAAGAAAAAGGACGATGCAAAGGATACAGTAGATGAGGATAAATTACCAAGCAATACTGTCGGAAAATCTGATAAAAAGCCAAAGAAGGAGAGAAAACAGGAAAAGCCTGTAAAAAATTTATTATCATTTGTTGAAGATGATTAAAAAATTGACAAATAAAAATCCAAATTTTATCTCATACCTTTTTAAAAGCTTAATTGATAAAGTTTTTTTTTTTGATTTATGCACTTAGGTAATTCACTAAAAGCAAGTTGCTTTACATTTTGTAATATTTTTGAATGCCTCTTTTAAAACTTTAAAACTTATGCATTACTCAATATCATAACTTGAAAGCTTTGTAAATAAAAAAAAAATAATAGCAGTTACGTTACTAGCTTCCTAACAGGTCATTGTAATTATAAATATTTTAAAGTTCAAAGATCATATGTCTGACTCAATAAACTTACTTATTTTTATATAACGTGTCCTAACATGATCACTAAAATCATTTCGTGATTAATCAAGAGATCACGACGATCAAAGTTCATGTAAAACTCGAAAAATTCTATGCTCTATTTGAATTTCATAATTTTCTTAAAAAATTAAGTGTCACGATATGAAATAATCAACGCATCAGAATTATATATTTCAAAAAAAAAATTTTTTAAACTTGCCACTAATGAGTCATGATGTGAGACATACCAAAAAAGCCATAATGAATTTCTTAAAAGTTTTATATCAGTTATTTAAATAAATTCATTAGCAATTAATCACATTTTACATGACACTATTATTGAGTATCTAAGAATGGCATTTAAGTATTGCCATATCAGTTCCCCTTAACAAATCGAGTTTCCCCGAAGAGAGATCAGGCAAGACAAAATTTCAGCATTACGCTGATTTTTCATTTATTACAATATTTCGTGTGTGTATGAGTGGCTAGATGCTTGCATGTATGTGCAAAACAGTACGGATTTAGGTAGGTACGATATCACATTTTCAGGCACACATTCTTCATTCATTTCGCTCCTGACTTTTCTGTCATTCTTATTGCTCTTGTTATTCATTCCTTTACGTTCGTCGAGGGACTATTTCACATTGAAATGGCAGAAAAGCTTAATCGGCTCTGGATGATGATTTTTTGATGACGTTGATGACTGACTCTCGTTGATGGCTTAGAAACACTAAATGAATTAAAATGGTAGACACTTGTAATCTTCAAAGGATTTTATTTTTGATGGTTTATGATATTTCTCATAATGTTCATGATGATCACATACACTTTTTTTTTCAAGTCATAACTTATTCATCATTTTTATGCAAGTTTCTATTTTCATAATAAAATGAAAGCGTGCTAGAATCCACTTTTATGCATTTTTTTCGACAAAATTGCAATAACAATGTATAAAAGTGAATATGAGGAAGAAGAAGAAAAAAATTAAAGCGTCATTTGTGCAGTTTGTTGTTGCAATTCATCATCATTTGTGTAGCCAGTAGTCAGTCAGTCAATCAACTATCGAAGGAAAAAGTTACCAACTCAAACTTTTTTTCCTTCAAATTTTTTGAAAAAACAAAAAATTCTCATGTATGCTTAGTAGAATTAAAATCAGACATACAGAACAACATCATTGAAATCATTGTTGTTAAAGTACGTAACTGCTTTTCAATTCCAAATCTCGCTCGAAAAAAAAAATTGTGTAAGTTTGTGAGTTCGTCTGTTAAGCTGAAATTATTTGATAAAATTAAATATAGAAAAGTACAGTCAGTCACTTCTATGTATACACTCATACACTCATAAAACGGTACTCATGTTCTACATTATGTGCCTGCCATGAAGTATATAAAATTATTTTATATACATAGATGGGTACACATTATGTATTATCTAGGAAATAGTTGGAGTTATGGCGTTATGTAATGAGCTATGGAATCCATTTAATCAATTTAATAATTTTGGAGCTTGCTGCTTTGAACAAAAAAAAAAGCTCAACATCCAAAACACTGGATCTTTCATTTATACATGAAGTAAATTCCTTAAAATTTGAAATTTAGACAAGATGAGAGACAAAGAAAGTTTCTTTATGTAAGCTACATTATCAAGCGTTGAGCCATAATAAAATGAAAAAGAGAAATAAAGAAGAAGCTTCAAGCAGAAAGTCGAACATGTAAAAATAAAATAGGTTGAACTTCAAATTGAAAAAAATAAAAAATTAGCAAGAGGAGAGTGAAATGGAGAGAAGAGAAATAGATGAAAAACACGACAAGACATTTTACTTATGTAATGCATAGAAACAAGAAAGAAAATATTGCAAATGACGTGGCAAATTTAAAAACTCATTCGCTTCAATAAAATTATCGTTGCCAAAAAAATCTAAAAACTTGCGGCCTGTTTCACTAAAGTGGATTATCCTCGATTTTGGATTATCCACTTCAGTTTTTTGGAAATATCTCCACACGCTTAAGGTTATTAAGAGATCTTATGTGTGATCTAGTTAGAGTATTTTGCTACTTAAATTAACATAAACTTAGAATTTTTATATCTTCACTAGTTTGAGAATTATAGCAAAGATTCAAGATAATCTACTAGATTTGGCTAGAAAATTGAATAATGAATACTTCTTAACGAAAAGTAAAAGTTTAAAGTATACAGAAATTTCAGGCATACTTCACTCTATTATAATCCAAAATTATAAATACCACACCTCCCATAAAGTGTAAGATATTTCCAAAAAACTGAAGTGGATAATCCGAAATCGAGGATAATCCACTTTAGTGAAACAGGCCGTTGGAGATTAAAAAATGTTTCGTAGAAGTGGCTTTAAATCTGATTGCCATGGATATACGCAAAGGAGAGAGAAAAAGTCCGATCATAAAAAATTCTTTGCATAAATTTTTAGAAAAATAACGACGTCTCATGTCCAGTCTCAGAATCAAATACGACATACAAAATCTTTTGTGCTTGATTGTTTTCGTTAAGGAAAGGGAATCATTTAATGCGCATTTACAATACAGAACATCCGATACTAGTTAATGATATAAAGACAATTTTTAAGGAACACGAGTCTTTATAATAATTTAAGCATATATAGTGCTTTTAATGTCAGAACAATATGTGTGTAGGATGGTAACATCTGTTATGTATAAATTATATGATGGAAAGTAACTAGGTATTTATCTCGATCCGCTCCTGCCTTCTTTCTGTTAAGTTCTATTTTTCGGGTTTCCACATTTAAATCTCTCATTTTTTTATTTGCTTTATGATTCATTTGTGCGTAAGACTCCATCTATACTCTACACATGTGTCTTAAATCGGAAGTTGATATGAAAATTTTCTCTCTCTCTCTCCTCTTTTCTTCTTCTTCTTACTACTCTTCGTATGTGATCAGATAACACTTAGTTTTACAGACTAAAGTAGAGCAAATAGTTGAGAATGGAAAAATTTTATGCCTACGCAAAGTTTTCATCTGGCAATTAATTTTTGGTATTTCTAATATTTTTTTTTGCCACACGAATTTATCAAGATTTTCCCACTGAATCGACGACTGACTTGATGCATGTAAAAATGTTTAAAAAGTCTTGAAAATAATAATTTCAGTTTACAGCTAATGAAGATATAAAAATGCGTTTATGAGTCATCCTGATGAGATATACCTTGACGACATTCTCCTCTGACTGAATTTACATTATGCATTTTGGAATGTTGCTATATAAATTCATATAGTCAAAAACGACGAGGATTTAAATGCCTTAAAAGTGTTTAAATGAGCTTTTTTGATGTCATTGCTTAGCTATTAAATGTTATTAGTCTGCAAAGATTTAAGCAATGCCAATCCTTTAAATTCAAACTAAAACTGATCCTTTAAAACGTAAATCATGCTTCCTTCCAAAAGGATCTTTCATGAAACATGTGCTCTTGGTACATAACATATTCAAAATTCTACGACATGTTATGAGACATGAGAAATCTTACAAGTTTCAATGTCCAATAAATTTAATTTAAAAGGTAGCAGGATAATAATCAAAAATATTGCAGGTATGCATAATTTAAATCCGTTAAATCACGTGTGTGTCAAAAGCTAAGGATAATTATAAATTTATGATTTTAAAATCATCCAAGAGATATGAAATTGAATGCCTTGAAGGAAGCATCCTTCTCAGTAGTATAATCCCATTCGACTAATGTGCAGAGCCGCAGAGGGTCCCTTCATGAATTTTTATGTCTATATATTGTTGTTGTTATTATTGAATGAATTAATACAGAGCCGCTAGCTAAGTACAGAAACGACGCCATCTTTGTTCACTTTTCCCCTTGTACGTACCAAAGTTTCCTGCTATAAACGATTTTTAGTACGATTCTGGCTGTTGACTCGCTCGCAGGTCTAACTACAGATTTTTTTCGCATAAATTCCACATTTATCATATCGCGAGTGTTATGAAAATATTTTTAATCGTTTCAAAAACAAAAGGTAATATTGGATGTGCTGATTTTATAATTATTGGGGATATTATTGATGGTGAAAAATCAATCTTAAAAGTGATTAAAATTTTTTTTTGTCAAAAAGAAAAACCATGCATCATATACTATGTATGTGTGTGTTAGAGTGAGAGTGTATTAGTGACAGAAAGCCGTATATTATAATACACACACAATTTGACAGGGACGGCGTACCAAAAATCCCAATGAAATTCTTAAAGAATATAAAAATTAATTAAATTTATAAGAATTTGTGAAGCAATTGAAGATAAATGAAAATTTGAGCATAAAGTTGTGATGAAAAATACATAGAAGGAATGTACGACACTGGCGTGTACATAAACGAAATACAAAGAAAAGATGTGAAAGTATCGGTGTTTGGCGGCAAGAAAATTATGTGTGTGTAGTTGAGGAAAAAAAATAAAATTTCTTGTTGTTGCTTTGCGCGCTGGATGATGGGTGCTCCGAAAAGGGGCGAAATGTACTTTTTCTCAATAAAAATCCAATATGGCGATTTAATTCAAACTTAGTGAGGGGGTCTATGAGAGGGCTCATATCCTATAAGCACATGTTAAAAATGCAATTTCGATGTTTATATGTGTATTTTTTTACATGACGACGAAATACACAGTTCTTTCCATCAGCTGATACATAAAAATTTTATTTTTATTCGTTTAAAAAGTCTACTTTTTAAAATAATTAAATATTTTTCATTAATGATTGAAACATGTCAATAAGTGTCTGACAATATAATCTGTCGAATGTCTAGAATCAACGAATAATAAAGCTGTGAAAGTCATACTACTAAGTTCATAGTAATTCATTGATCAAAAAATATACACAACATGTGATCAAAAATAACAAAATAAAAAAAAAATACGAAAGTCGAGTGAGAATGATTGCAAAAATTCTGTTGAATTATGACATAAAGTTTCTGCATATTTGCATAATTTTCTATGTCACTAACATTCTTTGTGCTTTTTTTCTTCGCAAATTTTAATATAAAGGCCGGCAATGTGAATAGTTCAAAAAAAAAAAAAAAAAAACATGAACCCCTTATAGCTGCATGTATGTCAGTCATATAGAACTTTTGTGGTGAAACCTTTCCATTCCTCGATGATGCTCCTCGATGATTTGAAGAGAGGTATTTTTTAATAGACATAATGTAAAGTGAAAAGTACCGAAACCGAATAGAGGAACAAGAAGAAACCATTGGCATCATCGTGAGGCAATTTCTTACATTCTCTTTTGATGTTCACGTTCTGCCTTCTTGCTTACGATACGACGATGTGATGCTTAAGTTTCATAAGGGTGCCCCGATCAATAATCAAATCCTACTCCGGCTCATGCCATGTATATACATGCTTTTTCTAAGACAATTGTAACCATTTTGTGTGAGAGCAATAGATAGATAGATAGAAGAGCGTTCGTCCATTTAATTCACAGGAGTAAGAATTACTGTTTCTCGTGTTCTCACTCATTTAGTTACAACGTATGTCATAATGGTGTTAATTTTAATCATGTGAATTTTTAAAAAATTTTTTTTTATATTTCTTCAAAAATGTCATGCTGCAGAAGATGCAGCATTGAATGATGAATTTAGCTATTTAAGAAATCTCATCATTGGTAACTGTTAATATTTTCCCAGTTTTCTTCTTCATTTCACTGCTTTCTTGGTCTATTTTCTACAATATATGTCTTGGTTTTAAAATGATTTTTTAATTACTATGCTGAGCTTTACTGTTATCAGCATTGTAGACATTAGTGCTCTATTAATTGAAAATTTTCCATAAATTATAGTTGCATGACATGTAAGTTTTATTTTAAAGTGACGAAATATAACATTTGTCATCAATGCCAAAAGGAGACAATAACCTTTATTTGCTGTACTTACTTACTCTCTTACTTTATGTATTAATTTTGATGATTCCGTCATCAAATTATGAAGGGCTCGGCTAGTCGAATTTTGCATTTCCAATTTCCACTCTGTGTATATCCATTTGTCTGTCCATAAGTCATCAACTCTGGGAAAGTTATGAGAGTGTATGCTTAATGCTGACGTATATACTGGTTTTTGGTGTGTATGAGTGCCTCAATTTATTTATACTCATGTATACAAGAAAAAAGTATATAAGGCAAGCAAGCTTTATAATGGTTGATGATTTCGATAGATTATTATTGTTGCTGTTTTTCCAAAACGTTTCTGTCAATGCGCCCCTGCCTATTTTTCGGGTTACTTATAAAAAATAATAAAATAATAATTTTTTAAAAGTTGATTGTGGCGTGTTCTAAAAAAGGCATTTAAATAATTTTTTTTGCATGTGACATACTTTGGCCAAAAATCCATACATGACACATTTTGTCTCTTCTTATTATTCTCATAATTTGATTAATGAAACTCAATAATTTGATGATAACGGAAAAAAATAATCGATAAAAATTTCTAAACCCAACTTCGGTATGGGATGGATGTATCAAAGTTTGATGGGAGGTGAATGTATGGAGCTATAACAAATCCTTAACTTGGCACTAAAGATATTATTACGGAAAGGGTGAGGGTGAGATTTAAGAAATCCTTTGCTTGTTTCTCCTCTCGTTGGGTAGTTATGACATGCCATGATGAGGGTAGGTATGGGATGATAGAACTCAAAAATATTTCCCACCCACTATATTCACAAGTTGTGCATTAAGGTTTGAGTCGAGCGTAAAGTGGGCGAGGAGAAAAAGTTGTGTATAAAATTTTATCAGGAAAATTCCTGAAATTATCGATTTTTTTCTCTTCTATAATGATTCGACTAAAAACATTATTTTTTGGCATTTAAAAAAGGGGGAGTAAGGGAAAAGAAGAAGAACATGATGCATGCTTGTGTGGGTGAATCATAGTTCGATGACCATGAAAAATACATTTAAACAATTTTTTCTTCATTTCATTCACTTTTTCACTATAAATTTTTGAAACTTTTGTCAGTCTGCAATCCAAAGATACTTGTTTTTGATGGATTAATGACACACGTGTCTTGAAATTTTCAACCGTCTTTATTTTTCAAATTTGAATCTGTGAAACCGTCTTTTATTTTTCAAATTTCAATCAAAATTTCAAAGAGACAATTTTCAATTTTAATACCAAAATAAATTAATTTTTCTTATAAAACACCTAGTGAAATCAGGTTTAATCACTTTTAATTGATATTAAATAGATAGTGTAGTGGTATTTAATGAAACCATATAGATTTTCTCAATAAATTTGATATTTTGCATGTTTTTCTTGTCAGTTTCTGGATCTCAAAAATTTAATTCCACTATTTTGTTGATAAATCTCATTTCTAGATTGTCGAATTGATAGAGAGAATTTAAACAGAACGCTACTAAATATAAATTAACCACAATGGGAGAAGTTGGAACAGAAATCGAGCCGACAGCGCAGATAAAAATGAATGGAGAATTAAACGGAAATCACGTTGAGCAGGATCAGGAAATGGAGGTTGATTCTGCAGCAGATTTAAAGAAAACAATTAAAGACAATGAAAATGAACCAAAAGTTTTGCCAAGTAGTAACAATAGTAACAATACAAATGGGAAAGAGGAGAATAAAAACGATTCAAAGGAAGTTATGGATGTAGATGACAATGAATCATTAAATGGCGATCAAATGCCATCACAACCAGAAGAAGTAACAATTCCAGATTCAGCTGATAATAATAGTGAAGACGGTACAATGGATTCTGAGAGGGATGTTTTAGCTCTTCCAGAAGATCAAAATAATAAAATCACAAATAATCACCAAAGTGACGAAACTGCTGTCGTATTATCTGATTCTTCAGACGAGTCGGATTCAGAAGAAGATAATTCATCGGCTACATCGAAATTCCGTTCTGCTGAAAGATCAGCTGCTGTTAGTGAAAGTGAAGGAATTTCAAATGGTGCAACAAGCACAAATCAAAGTAGGATGGAATTTGAAGATGATGACGATAAACCAGTAAGCATTCATTCCGATTCGGATGAGAAAGATGACTGTATAATGATAGATGATGAGAGTAAGAAAGGATCAGCAGCAACCAGTGAAAAGTCATCGCCTCGACGTCCACGTAAAAGTAATTTACAATCTGTAACAGATTTCGATGATGATATAGAGGAGATTGTAGAGGATCCATTAGAAGTTGATAATCCAGCAAAAAGGATTAAACTTAGTGGTACGACAATAACTAGTGTTGATTTAAGTCGGCCATCGTCTTCATCATCTGCCTCGTCAAGTTATCCTGTAAATTTGTCTACAAATAGTCGTTCAAGCTCGGGAAGTTCGCAAGCACTTAATTTAACAACGAAATCAAGTACATCACTTCTTAATCCATTTGCAACCCAAGCTGCTCAAGCATCTGCTTCCAATTCAACGACATTACTTCCGAATCTCACTGACGATATGTTTGTTTTGGAAGCTCCCTCATTTATTGTTCCATATATTTATGAAAAACCACCATCGACTAGTTTAAAGGAAATTGTAAGTGAAATTGGAAAGACTATATCACCAGACAAGTTGAAAAATGATAAGAAATCGTTACAAGACGAATTAATGGGAGTTGATTCGGAATCAAATCAAAAATCGGGCGATAGTTCTGAGGATGAAGAAAAAGTAAAGCCAACTAAGAATAAAGGAGGCAGACCAAAACGTGGTGCAACAACTGGTGATGAATCTTGGGATGAATATAACACATCAACAGACGATGAAGCTTCAGATAGTGAAAAGAGAACAAAGGTGCTAATTAAAGAATCTCATGCTGACATTGAATCAATTAAAACACACATTATCAGCTCAGATAATATGGGAATTGGTGGCGATTCAAAGAGTGATTCATATTTCGAGAGTCCTTTGGGCAAGTTCTTTATGACAATTGGTATAAATTTGGTACAAGAATATGTACAAAGTGATTTATTACGACAACAAAAAAAGAAACGTGAAAAGGAAGGTAAAGCTCCATCAACAGCCACACAAATGGCAATCAATTCATTGCAAAAGAGCTTAGAGATGTCAAAGGAGAATAATGCACCATTCAAGCATAAGATGAAGCGTTGCGAGTCTTGTCCATTCAAAACTGAGTCCGAATTAGTTCTCTCAATGCACTACGAAATTCCACATCAAAAAAATAATGTCTACAAATGTAATTATTGCGAATATGAAGCAAGGCCCGTACATGACATTTTATATCATATGGAAGCAATTCATAACATTAAAGGTCGTCTTGAGAAACCATTCAGCTACCATTTGTGCCCCAACTGTCCATTCGAGGATAATGGTAAATCCAAAATGATTCGACATGAAGCTGCATGCGTTAAGAAATACAAGCCAGACATGAATCTGAACCCGCCTCTTGATTGGGAACCTCCAGCTAAAATTCCAAGAATTAAGGCCAAACATGGCTTAGTCGGAGCCGCAACTGCTTATCAGGTAGAAATATTTTTTCACTTATCGTTCCTTATTTCTCTATCTCTTACTTTTCTATTTTAAAGGCAATGGCTGCGCAACAACAACAAAGAGCTGCTCAAGCAAATGCTGTCGCTGCTAATATTAGTGCATTACAACGCAACAATACGTCTATCAATAGCACTAACATGAAAGGTCGTCAAAGAGTCGGTCAAAATATTCAGAAACCTCAACTCAACGCAAATTCAATGCGAAATAATCAGTTTAAGAATTTCAATCCAAGCATGCTTTCAAACAATTATCAACTTGCTGCTGCTACATTGGCAGCCGCAAACACTCAGTTCCTTCAGCAGGTTGTTGTGAGTTTCGATAATCACTTCTTTCAGATTTATTGCATATTGGTAAAGAACTTTATATTAACTTTTCATTCATTCTAGGCTCAGAAACTGGCAATGTTAAATCCTGCAGCCGCTGCAGCAGCAGCAAGCTCATCATTCTTATCTTCCTTGACAAATGCAGCAGCTTCGACTACTCCAAAATCTACAAAATCAAGTGGATCAACGCCGAGCATTTCAATAACACCATTACCAAGACAACAACAGCAACAGCAAGCTGCTGGAATGAAACCTGGCCAAAGTCCAAGTGGTGGAAAGCCGCAGTTTGTCATATGCGAAATTTGTGATGGATATATTAAAGATTTGGATCAATTGCGTAATCACATGCAGTGGATTCATAAAGTGAAGGTAAGCAAACTGTTTCACAGTTATAGGAGCTTTTTTTTGGTTGAATAACTAAGCATGCTAATGATATACCTTCTTTATTTTTAACAGATTCATCCGAAAATGATATACAATAGACCACCATTGAATTGCCAAAAATGTCAGTATCGTTTCTTCACAGATCAAGGTCTTGAACGTCATTTGCTGGGTTCGCACGGACTTGTCACAAGCTCTATGCAAGAAGCAGCCAACAATGGAAAAGATTCTGGTCGATGTCCCGTTTGTGGAAAGGTAATAAATCGAAAGCCACTTTTTGGTGATAATTTATTTACTGATGTGTTTGCATTATTATTATTATTATTATTCTAGGTCTTTCAATGGAAACTTCTTAATCATGTTTCACGTGATCACAATATGACACTAAAGCCCGCCCATTTATCATATAAGTGTACTGTTTGTACGGCAACATTTGGCATGTATAAACTATTTGAGAATCACGTCTATTCTGCTCACAGTACTGTTGCAAAGAAAGATAATAAGGCCAAATCCGCAACATCCACATCAAGTTCAACATCTCGAAGTGGTGACTCTCTCCTTAAACCCCTTAAAATTAACGATGAAATCACAATAATTCCACAACCTGCAAAGAGAATGAATGATATTGAAAGCCACGTTATCGGTAAGTTTTGATACTCTTTTGTTTTTTTGTTTTTTTTTATGGAAAGACATCAATAACTTATGAATTATTTATTTTGCAGATTGAGTTCAAGCATAGTATACAACATCATTAGATCCATCGTCATCCTGTTTTTTGGCAGCCTATGAATGATAAGAACTAGTTTTTACAATTATTTTACTCCTTTTCTCGTTAAACTGAAAGAAATAACCAACAGAATGTAACAACTAAGTGAACTGGATATGCTGTAGTAGTAATGTACTCAGATACTTTATTTCTCTTTCCCTTAAACTGTGAATTTTCATTTTTATTAATCACATTCATTTTTTTTTTAAAAAAAAGGAAATACTAAAAAGATATGTAGCTACTACAAAAGCTTTCCACACATTCAAAGAAAAAAAAATATGAAAATATACACAAAATATAAAAATAAAGAACTAAAATTATTACAACAATAATAAGTAATTAAATAGATGATGAAGAAGAAGAAGTAATATTATATAAAATTGTGTAAATACTTGAGGACTTAAACTATATAGAAATTTTTATGCGATGTCAAATTTTTAAGGACGGTATGGAATGGATTGAATTGTAAAAAGAGGAATAAAACTTTAAAATTATTTAAACTTTCGTTAGGTAAAAAGAACTAAATTTGAAAAAATATCCGAGGTCCAAGTTGTTGAGCTAGCTAGCAAGTTCCATGGACTTTGGCTTCTGAAAAGAATCATTATTAAAACGTGAAAATGCAGGAAAGATCAATACAATAGTTATTAATTAATTAATTTAATCTTAATGATTTTTATTATTAAAAATTCTTTCTTTCTCCTTAATTTAATTAATCATGTTTTTTTTTTCTTAACCGGAGATATAGATTACATATTTAATTTATCTAGTTTTGAATATGTCTTAAAAACATAATTTTTTCTCCCTTCATATTAATGTGTATCTATTTCATAAAGTATTTTTTAATTTTAGGAGATAATCTTGAATAAAATTTCAGAAGAACTTGAGATGAACTCAATTGTCTAGTCTTTTAAATTGTCTATGCGAATTTCAGAAAATAAAAACATTTTTCGTTAATAATTTACAACCACATGTTAATTAGAAATTCGACCGTTGAAAATACGGGAATCATTTTTGAATATCAACGGTTTTGAAAAATTCAAATAACCTTAACCGATTCGTTTTTTAGCTTAATTTTCAGGCATGGCATGATAATATCACTGAACTCTGTCTGATTGGAAATAACAGAACAATTCAAATTATGATGTCAAGCATTTAAGGTAGGCGGGTTATGGAGTTGCTAGGATTTTTGACAGTTTAAACAAAGGAAGTATTATCCTGAGAAGTTTTGTGAAAGTGGGTGCTTAAATCATGTTTTTGCTGTTGTAAGGTTTTCAAACATTTTTTGAGTTTATTAAAACCGTTATTTTTTACAGCTAATTCATACTCTGTTATTTTATTAAACTTGAAGTTTAGAATGGGGCCGTTCACTTATTACGTTACACAAGAAAACGACTTTTTATACCCCCCCCCCCCCCTTGTTACAATATGTTACAACTCACCCCCCCCCCCCCCCTTGTTACAATATGTTACAACTTCACCCCACTTGAAGAAAATTCAAAAATATTATGCCCGACTTCGATCAACTTTGAATGTAAATATCACAATGATGGGATCATATTAATCATCATATGAATGACAGATTTAGAGAGATTTACTTTTAAACTTATGATTGATTTAATTTTGAAAATTTCTACAAATTATGATTGTATTTTAAAGTCTTGTAAACCAGTTTTCTATTGATTTGTTACTTTATATAACAAAAACTATGTATTGCTTAGCTATCAAAAGAGATCTGGACATTTGTAAATCATTAAAAAGGTGGAAAATTTAGACGACAGTTTGAACGTTACATACTTCTTGACACCCCCCCCCCCCCCCCTATGTTACATTTGGTTACAATTTTTCAACCCCCCCCCCCCCCCCCCCCTAAAATGCGAACGTAATAAGTGAACGTTATACTAAAGATTTAATGATAAAACGCAAAAGAGCGCCTTTGACGCAGACTCAACTTTGTTGATGATACTTTAATATTAGTTTTTGGACACATCAGAGGTTTTCGAGAAAAATTAAACTTTTAGTAATTTTCGTGTTAATTAAAGTACTAGAAAGATAAATGAAACCTTCAAGTGAGTAATAATCATCTACTTTAACTAGTTAATATCATTTCAATAGAAAATGCTGTGAATTAAGGGCATTAAATCGATAAAAGATACAGCCGGCACCTCATTTTGTTGATTTGAAGAAAATAATCTTAAATTTTCAATTAATTACACAATTTTGCTTCCAAGTCATCTATTAATGCATTATTATCAATTTACAGTTTTAGTAATTGGATTATTGTCAGTCCTAGTGACTTACATTAGTGCCACGCGAACTATAGATAATTTTTTGAGTAAGTCTGATCTTCAAAGGGTGCAACAAATTTTCAACGATGGAATCAAGTCAAGTGACTTACAAACCATCTATTATTCAGTCATCAATTCCAAAAAAATTCCATCAGAGACTAAGGATAGTTTATGTAAGAAACTTCCAGGACTTTATAAAGATTCAAAATTGAACGTAAGTAAATTTGTGCTATCATCCAGTTAAAGACTAATGATTACTGTATTATGATTTTCTAGGATTTTGAGAAGAATTATTACTATGTTGGCTCCAGCACAACATTATTATGCAGTGAAAAGATTCCATCAGAGCTCGTTAGTCAATTGAAAACAGCACTTGATAAGGATTTTTCATCAACACAAGAGTTATTTTATACATTCTATGCTCAGAAATATCTCGATTCCTCGGTTCTTAAAGAAGATGCTATGAAGGAGAAATTGTCAAAGAAATTATTGGCACTCTTGAAAAAGGATGACTCTTTAACATCTCTTGGCTATGGATTCTATGTTGCTAGTGATTTAGGAAGTTCTGCAAGTTCAGTAATTGATCGTGTTGAAGATGCTATTGCACAAGCAGATGAAGTCGATGGAAAATTGTTGCAATTTGAAGGCGGTTTAAGTGTCACATCTCTTGTCATTAATGGTGCATTAAAAGTCACATCAAATAATAATAAGGCAGTTCCATTGACAGCTGAACAAACAAAGAAATTCGCTTCATACTTTCTTTCACGACGATCAGTCACACAAGCAAAAGGAGCAAGTTTATTATTGGAATCTCTTCGTACTATCATGGCTGATAAGAAAATCACTCCAATTTCCATTCGTATTGCCGACAATGGCCAACTTCCACCAGAAGATCCAGTTATGAAGATTAAAATCTGTGATTTACTTGGAGAAGCGTTGAAGGAAAAACCAGCAGCAGTTAAGCTTACGTTGACATCAAAGAGTGATAATAAGAAAGCTATTGATGGAGAAAACCTTGTACCATCATCAGAGGATTCAACTGTCTACAAATTAGATCTCAAGTCAAAGAAATTGGCTAAAGGTGCTTACAAAGTTGACATAGATGCTGGATCATTCAAACAGACAAATATGGTTGCAACAGTTTTAGGAAAAGTTCGTCTTGATAAGATTGACGTGGCTATTTCTGAAGCAGATTCACAAACACCAACAAGTAAGGTATGGCTTGATAAGTACAGTAAATTCCCAGATGTTTTCCAACTCGACAATCAACAAAAACTCAGCCTTCGCTTTGACTTGTTTGATGACTCTACCAATAAAATCATGTCCGTTCATCAAGCATTCATTCGTTTCTCTGATAAATCTGGAGCTGAAATTGTCTTTGTTGCTGAACAAGATGTTGCTAAAGCATACAAATTTGAACTTGACATTGGAGCAAGAGCTGGTGATTTCAGTGGAAAATCAGGAATCTATGATGTAGAATTGATTGTCGGTGATTCCTCATTAGTTAACTCATTTACACGTAATCTCGGACAAGTTAATTTGAAGTTCTCGCTTGAAACTAGAAAGGAAAAGATTGATAACTCAATTGCAAGAAAACCTCGTGCAGAAATTCATCATTTATTCCGTGAACCAGAAAAGCGTCCACCACGTTTCGTCTCTGACTTATTTACTGGATTATGCTTAGTACCAATTCTTCTTCTTTTCATCCTTTGGGGACGTATTGGAATCAACACATCGAATTTCAGTTTCAGTTTGAGTGCATTAGGATTTCATGGTGGACTCGGAGCTATCTTTTTACTTTTCGTCTGTTTCTGGCTGAAACTTGACATGTTCCAAACAATTCAGTATTTATTGGGACTTTCCGTTCTTACGTTCCTATGCGGTAACAGAGTGCTGAGATATATTGCAAGTAAACGCTTAGAAAAGGCTGAGAAAAATAATTAGAGAATGCCAAAACAAAAGAGTAAAGAAAACAAGCATTTTTAGTGTTTTTCCATGCAACATCCCCTCTTTATCGACTTTTATTTAGCGATAGATAATTAATTATTTACTATCATATAAGTTTTTTTTATTATCAAAACGATAAAACTGAAATAAGAAAGGAATTTAAAAAAAGTGTTTCACGATCTCGCACACGAAAATAAATGCGCATATTAATAAATCTACAATAATAAGGGACGTAATGCTATCGTGTCCAGTTGTTTCTACTTTTTATTAATAATGTGTATTACCAAAAACGATAATAGATTACAACACTTAATGATGATGGAAATTTTGAGTCACTAAGAACGTGTGTTAATGAATAAAAATGATGAAAAATTACAAAGGAATTTACTTTAATGTTTAATCTTTTTTACTGGCGCGTTGATGACGTGCTTGTAGAATTTACAGAGCTCTAAACCCCCCTTCTTGCAAACTTTTACAATCTGGACCAATTTTTCTTTATACAGCGAATTATCAAAGATTATCCAGTAATGACTTACTTTTGATGACATGTCTTTAGTTATGGTTAAAGTCTTAGATGGAAATTGCTTAATCTTTGTAAAATTTTCAGATTCCTTTATTAGGACCCATTGCTCTTGACTAGCTGCTTTAAGTTCTTTCAGCTTTTGTGGTGTTTTCTCAGACGTCCTTTTTAAAAGCTCTTGACCTTGTTGCTTCTTGCTGTCAATGAATTTGTCGTCAATTCCTATTTTTCTTAATTTCAACCAAAACTGGTTCCGATAAATTGACGTGATCTCATAAGTTGCATCAAATAGTTTATCCCAATGCTGTCTTGTTACTCGTGTTGGAACTTCCTTTATTGACGACTGCATTATCAATATATCTGTTGTTTCTTGAAGCTTTGTCACATCGTTTTTGACTTCTACAACATAAAACTTTTCCTGCAATCTCGTTTTTATTGGTTTCTGTGAGTAGCAACGTGGATTTTTAAGACCACGAATGATGCACCTTACATTTTTCACTAAAAGATTTGACTTAAACATTTTTCAACGAAAATTTTCTGCATAAATGAATGGAAATTTTAAATTAATTCAAAATGGTTATTGAGATCTTATTATGGAAACACTTTGATTGATTGCTATTCATTTAAATTTTTTATGATTAATGTTTTTCTAAATTAGGGTGGTGCTATATCAATATATAATCTAAGATGTATATGTAAGCTCATTTGAAGATTTCATTGAGAGAATTGAGTTGGGAGAACTAGCTCGCTGATTGTAGTTTTATGAAAAGTTTGAGAATCACTGATATACACTTAAAGATTTTATGGTATGTGATCAAGGCTGTACAAAACACTAAATTTTCGACTGGAGGAAGATAACACGAATTTTCTCCGATTATTTTAGAAGCCGTTCACTTAGTACGTTCGCATTTTAGGGGGGGGTTGTTGAAAAATTGTAACAAAATGTAACAATGGGGGGGGGGGGGGTCAAGAAGTATGTAACGTTCTAACTGTCGTCTGTCTCAAAAAGAAGTTCACGAAAAAAATTTGTTTACAAATTCATAAGTAAAACATTTTTTTAAATTTTTCACCTTTTTAATGATAAAATAAATTATGAACTTTCAGAGGGTAGGGGGGGGGGGGGGGGGGGGGGTTGTGAGTTGTAACATATTGTAACCAACCAGTATGGGTTTTTTTTAATAAAATGTAATTGTAATTCCTCCAAGGTTTTTTGCGCTCCTTCAAACAGTTTAAGTACTGTTTTAGGGAGCTTTTTCGATGGACGAAGGAAAATAATGAATAAATTCAAATTCAAATTCAAAACAAGGGGGAGGGGGGGTGAAAAAAGTCTTTTTTTTTCGTAACGTAATAAGTGAACGGCCCCTTAAGAATTCTTTGAATGTTTGACTTTAAGGATTATTCCTTCCTGAAACTTGGATTGAACTGATATCTCCCCATCCCAGAGCTCGAAGTTGACTCGGGTTTTGTCAAATGGTTAAAAATTGTTGAATTTTCATTTGTCCTCCTATCGAGTGGTTACAGGTAGACGTAGCCTGTAAATCAAGATTCATAAAAAAATAATGCAAATATAGATTTTTTTTCCATAAATTTTTCAAATTTTATTTTACTTTTAAAGTAAAAATTAATTCTTTCATCATCAGATGCATGTTTCACTTTTTTTTTAAATATATAGTTAAAAACTTAAGATTAATAAACTTATATGTATAATATAATTCATATTTATGTACATATTTTTTTTGATTTTTAAAATTAAATTAAAAGAAATTCTTCCTTTTTATATCATAAAACTTTTTTTTCATCTTTTTACGATAGTTTATGGTTAATTCAATAAAAAGGAGCCCACAGCAAAATGTTTCTACTAAAATTAATATTAGTTGTAGATTGACTTAAAAGAAAATTGCATTTAACACAAGTAATTTTTCCCAATTTGGTTCAAGTAACCAAAACTCATGCAGTAATTAAAACTAAACTAATTCATAAGATAAAAGCTGATCTCGTGTCTAATAAGCTAAAATGAATAGAAATGGCTTATTATGGAAGACTATTAATTATATTTTTCTTTTCGGTTGCATAAAACTCATAAAAAATTTTCTTAAAGGTTCATTATTTCTCTTTCGTTTTGTATCAATTTGATATGTTGTCGTGTCTATAAAAAATCTTTATCGAAAAATGAAATCTTCTGTATCTTAGTTCTTGATATTTAGTCATTCAATCTTTGATATTTTATTATTTTTTTTACGTATTTCTTTAAAACTTTTAAAAATCAAATCAATCGAAAATTTCTAAAATTCTCTCACATTTCGATTGATTTAACTTCTATAGACTATTATTTTATTTTTTTTTTTATGGTTTAAATCAAGGGGAGGAGAAGAATTTGAATCTTTATGGCTAGTCCGAATATTTTACAATTAAAAAACAAAACATTTTTGTTGTCAAGTAAGGAACTTTTCCAAGATTGAAAGAGGTTTTTTTTCTTCAAAACTTATAAAATTGCTGAGGTCTTCTGAGATAAAAAATTTCAACTACCTATCGAAAATTGTCAGTTCCTAAAGAAATTAATACCACACCCCCTTGAACAGTTTCTCAAATATACACCAAAATTTGTGAATTTTAGAATTCAACCAAAAATAATTTAATTCAAATAAGGCTTAGACATGAAATTTAAACTGATCTTCTCCTCTTGACTTTATCTGCAAATTTTTGTTTTTTTTTACAATGTATAGAAAAACTTTCCATAATGGCTTAAAAATTGGTTCTTTCTAATAACTGAAAGGATAATCCTTAGAAAAAATGTACTCAATATTTTGGATGAATCGTCATTCGATTCCTATTGATTAGATGACTATTTAAATTTTTATGTCTTCCGATATGTTTGAAGTTTATGTGTTTCTTATTCTCATTTCAATTAGTTTTTGGCACATGTCATTTGTGATTTCTCGTCGTCATGAAGAGAATTATCAATGTTTGTTGATGGCACATGCTGTAAATTACTTTCTAAATTTGCTGTTAGCTTAATTCTCTTCATTACCTCCGAGTCATAATCATCAGTTAATTTTCGTTTAATTAAATGGCCATCATCATCATTTGACATGCTATTTGGTAAGATGATACCTTGGTCACTTGAATCGCTATCATAATTTTCATTCATTCCACTCTCATCACAGTCAATTGAATCGTCATTTGAAAGTGGCGGAAGGGGACCCAATTTCGATGGATCTTTTTCATTTAGTTTCTTTGCAAGTGCTCGAAGGCTCATCAAAGAATTATCACAGTCACTTGTATCGATATCTGTGAGATTAAAACCAGCTCGTTCCATTTCAGCATAAGTACCAAATGGCAGTTTCTGGAGACATTCCAATTTCAATACATGCATTTTACTTCTTAAATGCTTTGCCAAATGTCCATGAATTCTAAATGCAATTTTGCAATCCTTACATTTAAATGGACGTGGATTTGAGACACTTGGAACTCCGAATGTCGAAGACATATTTACTTTGTTCTGATGACTTACTGATCTCTCATGTTTCTGTAAATGCCCTTGTGTTCTGAAGCTTACACCACATGCCTCACACCTGTACTTTCTTTCCATGTAATGAATATTCATATGAATCTTAAGCTGACTAGCTTTTTGGAAAACCTTCGAACAAACAACACAAACTGGTCGTCCTGAATCGTCTTGAAGGTGCGAATAGAGGAGAGGATCATTCCCAAACATATTATTAGAATTTGATGCCTTTTTATGAAATCCATCTTCGCCAACAACAATTGTTTGAGGTGTTAATAAAATTGTCTGAGACTCTTGACCTTCTTGATCACTTCCATTATCACCTTGATCATCCACAGAACGTTGCAATTTTTGTTGTGTTAGTTTGAGGTATTCGGATGCAACATTCTTAGCTTTTGATGATGGTTCATCACCAACATTTGACTGTATTTTGATCTCCAATTTATCGGATTTTGCAGCAAGATCAGCCAATGCATCCATCATTCCACTATTATTGTTACTGACATTATTAGCATTTTTATTTTGCAAAGACGGCATTTGAGTGGGTTTAATGATAAAAATTGAATTTTCATCATCGTTTAAAGTATTAATGTCACGCTCTTTTGTCGGACTGCTACCATAGTCGATGAATTTCCCAGATTGTTGAATCTGCTTAATCCTTGCATCTTTCAATGCTCTCTCTGTGACATATTCTTGTGGAAGAAAACTTTCACCGTATTGAACAGCATCTGTGAAATTCACATTTGATCCGATTTGGCTTATTGTCATTTTATCAGTATTTGAGACAAGTTGGTTGAGAAGAGCAGGATCGGAAATTTTAGAGATCACATCAGATGCATGCACCATTAAAGGTCTTTGATAATAATGATGATTTTCAAATTTTGGTGAAGGCTTTTTTGTTAAATCCATTGGCATTGCATCGTTATCGTCATGAGTTGTTTCTTGAATGATTGGACGAAGCAATTCTTTAGGACGACTTATTGAAGGATTAGGATAGTACTTTCCATGATTCAGAAGATCGAAATCTCCGGTTTTTATTGTGTTTGTGAATATTATTCGACTCCTTGGAATCATTTCTGTAGCCATTGAAGATTTTTCCAACCAGTTTTCAATATTTTGAGGTATTTGAATAAGGTGCTGCTGCTGAGGATGTTGAGGTATTGGTGTATGACTTGCGGACGGTGGTCTCGTATTACTGGTTGTTTGACTTGACAATGAAAGCAACAATTGTGCTGCTTCATGCTCTGGCATTCTGTTCTTTGACTCATCAGATTCTGTAAAATATTTGAAAATAAATTTCAATGGTTGAATAAAAAGTTACTAAGAGCTTACCATCAGACTCATCATCCATATCATCATCAGTGTCAACATCTTCGGTTTCTGAATCGCATCGACTACTCATATCATTTTCTCTTCCATTCATAATCATTCGTCTAGTCTTATCGCTAATATTATCATCGTTTTCATTTGCGTCATCATCAGGAACTGTAGGAATCGGACTTAAACCCAATTCTGAACATTTCTTGTAATGTGCTTTCGATTTCATGTGCTTTGTAAGATTTCCTTTAGTCTTGAAGCTATAAAGAAACGATTAAAATCAATAACAATCTTTCAAAAACATATACGAGTTAAGTACGTACCTAAATTCACAGTATGAGCATGTGTAGGGCCGTAAGTCAGTGTGTGTTCTTATATGTTTTTTCAACATCGACGGTTTTTTACATCTAATACCGCATTCCTGACAAATATATTTTCCTCGGCCTCGACCACGTATGTACGTATACTCCTCATTGTTTTCATAGCTTGAAGCACTTTGTGAGGGATTTGGAGCAACTGGGGTCGATGTATTATTTGGTGATTGCTCTTCTTTTATTGTGACATGTTGAACTTGATAATTTGTGGGTGCTACAGATACTGTAACCTTTGTACTTTGCATCTCAACTAATTTCACAATTTCCTTTTCACTTTCAGCAATAGAAAACTTTGGTGGTCTCTGACGGGAATCGTAGAGTCCCATAGCAGCATAAGGTGACAGGTCAAAAATATTTGGATTATTTCCAGTGTAAATTTGCCAATTGCTATACATAGACAATTTGTATTGATTTTGTATATAAGTAGGTTGTGGCTTATTTACAGTACAATAGAATGGCTTTGTACTCGACTTTAATCCCAAATATGTGTAGGCATGTCCATTAAGATAAAGTTGTACACATGATTTTGATGGACGAGGTGTTTCTGGAGAAATTAAAGGTAATGTATTTGCTGTTGGAGTGATTCCGTGATGCTGCTTTGGAGTAAAAGTTCCCGGTTTCAAAGGCAAAGTTGTTGGACGTAAAAATGCAGGTTTTAACATTTTTTGCTCTGGAGGTGGTGCTAATTCTTCTTGACATTCTGAATTAAATTCTGGTGACTTTCTTCCACGATTTGCGGCGTCAATATTATCAGCAATTCTTGCAAAATTAAATGATTTCTTCTTGGAAAGAATAACACCATTTGGTCGAGGCATAACTGTGCTTGGAGAAATGTCTCTCGGTGGTGGTAATGAAATTAATCCATTCTGCTTCATAGATGGAGAATTTAATCTTTTATCTTGTTTAATTGGAACTGGGGGAGGAGGTAAATCATTTTTATTCACAATATTCATTGTATTTGGACCTGGAATTCCTGGGACGTATGGAATTATTCTACCACCATGCACAATAGTTCCTGGAGTTCCTTGTTGATGAGCTTGTGATTGTTGATGTTGGTGTGATGATAAAAGAGGTAATGTTAATGCATTATAGACAGTTACTTGCGGTGGAAATTGGAAATGATTCTTAGTGCTAGTAAACATTGAATTAGTTGTCAATGTTGGTGCTAAAGTTGGCGTGATAGTTACAATCATTTTCGGTGTGATTGGAGGAGGATCATGAAAGGAGGATTCTTTCTTTATTGGCACCTCTAGAATATTGCCTCCAGACAATCCTTGTCGCATTAGATTAGTACTATTGTCTGGAATCACATCTGGCTGATTCTCTACAGATTCAAGAGCAATAAAACTTCCACCCGAAGGAAAATTCTTTGATGGCGTCATCTTATCATGCATAAATTTAACATCAAAAAATGGAGACATCTTTTTCTCATTTGAATGTGAAAATTCAAGTCTCTGCTTCTTTATAAGTGAACTATAATCATCTTCTGTTCTCTTATTATCAACAAGTCTTGTGTTACCAAGTAAAGGACCTGGTGATGGCAATGGATTCTTAATTAAATGTTGACTATTTATAGCTGTGGGTTTTATGGCAGATATTGTAGGACTAATGATGATATTTTCTGGTTTTGGTTTTGGTGCCTTCAACTGTGATCTCGCAAGCTTCTTTAAGCTTGATGGATTACATGTATTACTAGATGCAAACGATTTCAATTGTGTTTGAGCAAGACTACTTAAACTTGACGGTGAATTTTTATAGTAAGGAGACATTGTGGCATTGCTCGATGGACTCATTGGCGCCGAACGTGAAATGATATTTTCATCACCACAATGACAAATCAAATGATATTTAAGTATGTCGGCTCCACGGAAAGAAATTTTGCAAGTCGGGCATGAATAAGTTCCATCACCTCCATCGCCGTCTATTGCACCAAAATTCTTTGAATTGAGCAATAAATCTTTGATAATTGATCCTTCGGGATTTTGCGGATGACTTGTCGGAATAACAAGTTGTGTTGGCTGTTGCTGTTGTAAAATTTGTTGTTTCTCACCAATTTCTTGTTGATTCGATGTTATTACAAGTGGTGCGGCATTTTCACTAAGAAACCTTTTCCTTGGTGTTTGTGGACTATGCATTGTGACATCGACACTTAGTGGCTCCTGAATCTTAATCAAGTTTAATGGCTGTGGTGTAGACATTTGATATCTCAAAATTTCCTCATCATGTTGCTTTTGTTGTTGCTGTTGTTTGAGTAAAGCAAGCGCCAATTTTGAATTGGAATTAGCATGAGGTTCACTTGTTGTTGTCGAGACTGATGTCGTTACAATAGTATTGATGCTTGACGTAGCCGTTGTTGATAAATTTCGTTGAATACCTGTTATCTTGTGATATTTTTTCTGAAGCAATGCTTCAACATTATCAATAATAGCTTCATTATCACTTATAATTCTACTGATACGTTCCTCGATAATTTGGGGTGTCTACAAGTGCAAATAGCAAGCAAATAATGATATTTTTAGTTATTTGAGAAACGAATAATCTCTAATGTAATAAAAAACTCACCAAATTTCCAGCATTAGCACTGAAAAACGATGGTGTTGATGGCGTAGATGGTGTACTTGAGTTTGTTTGTGAAATTGGAGCTGCTGTTGATGGCATAACAAGAGTACTGGCTTTTGTCAAATCCAGTTTCTTATAATTATGAAATTTAGGTTTGTAGGGTTTATTTAAAGTAGTATCACTGGATGAATTCGCTGGATATGGAATTGAAGAGGAATTTGATGATGACGACGACGAATTCTCACCAAAATTTCCATTCATCTGACTTTCCATCATCATCGATGGAGATGACAATCGATTCATCTGTGCAAATAGAAACAAGTTTTTATTTTATAAAATGCTTAAAGTCTGAATACTTCGTCTGAACTACTTAATTTAAGCAACGGTTTTCGGGCATTTAAACTTTTTTTTAAAATATAATTTAATCTCTTAGGAATGTCTGAAACCTGTTCCTTTGTTCATTACGTCACTTAATTTTAAAAGACACTTTAAACTTACACTTTCGGTTTGACTTAAGTTCTCTGTTTCATCAATATCACCAGATTCTAAGGAACAGCCGTCTTCTTCGTTTTGCTGACTAAGGAGGGCACTATTCGGGTCTGTCTCTCCGTTACAACGTTGAATGTGTGCACGAGATCTAATTTAAAATTGTAATTATAAGTACAATAATATAATAGAAAGGAATTTATTCAAATGCAACGTCTTCTTCTTCTTACGGCGAGTGCATTTAAGACGAACTGACTGAATGACACAATAAGCAGACATAAGGCGCCATCAGAATTCAATTAAAAAAATGATTCAATTATATATTTTTCTCTATCTATTTAGCAAGCTATCTTTAGTACATGTATACATATTAAAGAAAAGAACAACTACGAAACAATTTCGAGACACAGAAATAAAGATATAACGAATCGAAGTTCGATGTCATTGCAAATTGTATCATTTTATGTCATTCATCGATATGTCAACTTATATATTTAAATCTTAATGCATAGACACTTACCGGCAATGTTTGTAAAGATTGCTCTTTGTTTTAAATGCAAATCCACAGGAATTACAAGGAAATGGACGCTCGTTTGTATGAGCACGTATGTGTTTCTGCAGCACTGATGGCTTGGCACAATTGAGTTGACAATATGGGCAAATATATCGACCAGGACCTTGATTTGTTGTCGTTGGCACACTTGTAGTAGTCGTATTTGAACCAGTCGATGGCTGTTGATGACTATAATCTACTGATAATTGATTATTGATGATCACAAAATTACCGTTGTGTGTTTGATGATTATTGGCGTATGAAATTGTTGCAGGTTCTTGCTGTTGACTTGTCGTATTTGATTTATGTCGTATATCGCCAGCTTGAAAATTACTATTATGATTACCAAGTGTCGTAACTGTCACGAGGGAACCACCACTAGTCGAATTCGTTATCAGAAAGCTTGATGGATTCTGAAGGCTCAACGAACGATTGGCACTCTGATGTATAAAATTCTCATTATTAATATCAATGATATCTTTCACAAGTTGCTTCTCTTCTTCTGTCGTTTGAAGATGTTTGGGCGTTGGTGATAATGGCACTGATTGAAATTGATTATTATTTGTATTGTGGTGCGGGTGCTGGTGATGATTGTGTTGGTGATAGTTTCTTAGACTTGTATCCTCTGGATGTTGTTCTATTGCTACTTCCTCTGTCGATATCCAACTGTTCTTATTCTCTACTATTTCACTGTTATTATTATTATTTAATAATCCGGCGACAGCAATAGAACTACTGCTGCTTGTCGATAAACTTGCTGATGTTCCAATTGTATTATTTACGACGATAGTGCTATTATGGCTAATGTTATTATTACTACAATTAAAATTATGATTTGTTTGATTACTATCTACAGTGGCACAAAATTTTTTGAATTTCTTATGCAGGTACTTTGAATCGTTTGTTGTATTGTTGTTATTAATTAGAGCCGTAGTTCCTGTTACTATTGGTGATTGATTTGGCGATGATGAAGCCAATTGGTCCTTTGTGGCTTTGATGTAATTCACGTTAATTCCGTTTGTACGACTTGTTATAATTTTATTATTTAATGTATGATTATTTTGCGTTTCATCTTCAGTTCCACCAGGATCATCTGCTTTTGTCATCATGCGTAGGTTTGTGTTTGTTTGTTTAGATATGAAAATATAAAAGAACAATATAAATTTTCATTAATTTATGTACGATAAACGATTTTATGGGTTAATTTTATTCAAATGAATTCGCTCGCAATTTCAAGTAATGAATCAAAGGTCAATTTATATATATTAACGACTTGATATGCGATACTATTTGTACATTTATCAACACATATAAATTTTTAGGAAGCCGCTTGACTATTTTTTGTGTTTCATTTATAAAATGCTTGTTGTGTCAATTTACAGAATTTTAAAAAAGCTGATGACGTGATTTTTTTCCGTCGCATATTTTGTATGTGTATGTTCCGATACCGTCTTGAATGGTTTCTGATTGTTGTTAACTATTTTGTCATGCGATAGCTTCGTCTTGATAAATTTGCTGAAGGAAGAAGTAGACATAATACAAGTTTTGACCAACTGATTAACATGCAAATATGTAAATGTCGTATAAACACTTTGTGGATAGCACCATTGTCATAAATATCAAAATAGACGTCGTCTCTATTGATTTGTGATTGGATGCATAATATAATGGATATACGTTTAAAACACTTGATTAATAGATTTGTTGAACTCTCGAGTATCTAAAGATAACTTAATTATGATCGGATGTCACAAGGAAATTCCAACAAAAACTGAGTGTGACGACAAGATACATTTATATGCATGCGTGCATGAATAATCATGAACTTTTACGACTCATTTAAAGAGATAATGATGAGTAATCCACGTGCTATGTCTGCATTAAAGCGCAATTTTTGGTTTCGTTGTGTAGAGGAAACAGGTGTCAATCAATACCAAAAATCGTCATTCACGGGTCGAGTTTCGCATAAATTAAATTTCTTTTCATTCTCATTTTTCTTTTTCTTTCTTTATTTATTTTTCTCATTTTATTAATTGAGTGTCATGAAATAAGTTGATAATCGAGAAAAAAAATGAGATATAGATGAAATAGCAACAGTAGCTGCTTTACTAACGATATCCGTTAATTACAGTCGAGTAGATAAAAAAGAGAAAGACAGGGCATTGAAATGAAGAGATTTAATCATAAGTAATCATGGACGAAGCATGACTTTTTATTGATTTGGAAAGTATATCTGTTGCAGACAGTTTAACGAGACGAGATGTCTTCGAATTAAAAATAAAAATATTTACAATCGTTTTTTGTGTGTTAAATTTATACTAGATTTATCTTCATTAGAGGAGAACTATTGACTTGTAAATTGTTAACAGTAAAAAAAATTTGTGTCAACTTAATCAAATGGATTTTGCGCATAAATCAGAAATGCATGTAGTACGCATGCAATGTGTTAGGTGAGAAGTTCCGGCATTCCATTTTATTTGAATTAAAAATTATTCATTTAAATATGAAGCAGTCTGACTGAGTTTATATTTATACATTTTTTTTTTGCAAAATATCATAAGCACATACATAAGAACTAGACATTTAAAATAAACTTTTCAAGGACTTTGAGAAAAAGAGTCAATTTTATTTTCGAACGATTTCCAATGAAACAACAAAAAATTCAGCGAACGAGAAGAAGTTGAAAAGAAATAGTCGAACGAGAATTCATTCCGTCACAACAGCAGAATCGCTGCTATTTTAATTACCATACTGTCGCCATATGCCCCACTCCATATCTGACATGGTAGAAGCTTAGCTAGCTCAAATCTTGAAATTCCAGACTGGTCTCTCGAAATTATTTATTCATTCGCGAATCGTGGATTTTTTTTCTCTTCACTTCATTTTATTTCATTTTTTTTGTGTATTTATATTAATGTAAAACACAAAAAGCTCTGTCGATTAGCGAAATACGAAATAAAAATCACGCTCACCTGCCTTCTGTGGTATACATATACGAACAAAAATAAAAACAAAATAATAATATTAAGTATAATAATGAAACATATCGCAATTTACCACTCAACAAGACTAGAGTGAATGAGAGAGAGAGAGTGAGTGAGCCGAAAGACAACAAATCGCTGTGTATTGAATTACTGCATTGCGAAAAAAAAATTAAAAATAAAACCAGTAACAGAAGAGGTATGAAAAAATGAAACACCCCGCGCGAAAGCCCACAAAAATCAACACTGTGTAACGTATGCACGATACCGCTTACTGAAATGAAATAATAATAAGTGGCAGTGAAACGTCGTCGATGAATAACACACAGTACAAAGAAGAGAGAAAGAGAATTAAAGAGTAAAGTTGTACATGTGAATAGCGCAATAGCAGATATTTTAATAATAATATTAGCAACAGCATGTAATCATAACAACAAGTACAAATATTCACAATACATATTTTGCTTAAACGATTGAGCTATTTTCGTCTTAATTCCATTACACATTTCAATTAAGGTTCATTTGAGATTTTGAGATGGAAAGAAGAAATTAAAATGTGGTTTTGCGAATTCAATGAGAGAGATAAAGTAGGAAAGAAATCAGCTGAAATGTGATCTGATCATTGTCAAATATTCGCAAAGTCATATGGCTCTATTATGTTTCATCATGTGATTATCTTGTTATTGATGAGATTTAATTATTCCTGTAATTTAAGTGCTTGATAATTATTAGTCATTTACAAAAATTCCCGTAACTAAGGAACACATTTTTTGTTCAGAACTGAAATTGAACGTAATCGATTGACTAAACTAGTTTGAACAATATATTGAGTAAAGCAACGTGTTGCCATAAATATTTTGTAATCAATATAGAATAATTAAATTATGAAAAAAAAAAAACGTGAAATAAGTAGAATTGCAACTTTTGAAATTAAATGCCAATTAGTCAGTCTATAAGGGTCTTCAAGATGCAATTATCTAAAATTTACATTAACAGTTCAAATTTTGTGATATTTGACAGTGTAAGGCACAATCAACTTTGATCATTTTAATTTTATCTACACAATTAATAGACGTCAGAAGGTTTTCGAGTTGGGAAAATTTTCTAAGATAATCTTTGATATTTACTGTAATACTTCACAAATATTCTATCCCACAAAGAGGTCTGCTACTAATATTATAGTGTGTGATGATTTTATAACTTGTTTTGCCAATGGATATTGATTAACATGGCAAATATAAAACGCGGATATTGGTCACATTTTAAACTTAAAAACTCTCCATTGTCTGCATGTATTCTATTGCTGTCATGAATAGCTTTAGTGCTGAATTAGTAATAATGAAAACATCTGATGTTTATTACTTAAACTTTAAATTATTTCTGTCTCACTCGATCTGCTGGCAAACAAAGTCTATTGCGCGAATCGCCTACGTCACTTGAATCAAGAGAGACTCAAAGGTGTTTTCTATTCGTTCCATTTTAGCAGTTAACTTGGCAATTTCTTCTCTTCTAGATAATAAAATTTATGCTGTAAATCTATTTTAATTCACACAATTCTTCGTCATCTTCATTGACACGATATGAATTTTGATTCAGATTTCTCTGTGTATATCTCGTCTATAGAGAAAGGAAATGTGATGGACTTTCGCGTTTGAAAATAAATTATTAATTTAACATGATTACAAGTTTAGAAGGAATTTGCATAAACACTCAAATTTCCGGCAACCGAAACATCTTTTCTTGTCAAAATATCAAATAAAATTATTCATTTTGCTCATCGCTTCAACGTGAAGTGTACTTCCATAACGATTATTATTTGAATGAGGGTGGCCAGATATTCAACGAAAGAATATGGTAGACATCCTTTGTTTATCCTTTTGAGGTAACTTCCATTGAAATTTATAAAAAAATTACACCAGTGTTGTATTCTGGCAAAGATTCAAAGATCGATTCTATATGAAGATAGAAAATTTAAACTACACAAAGATTATTTCTACATAAAGAATCTGTCTACATAAAGATTCGATGTAGATATCTACAATTCTACATTCTTCTCTGATGTAGACCTGGAAAAAATGTAGAATTGTAGACATCTACATCGAATCTTTATGTAGACAGAATCTTTATATAGAAATAATCTTTGTGTAGATTAGATTTTCTATCTTCATGTAGAATCGATCTTTATGAAGAAAGTTTCTTAGCTAGACAAATATCAGACTATATATGGCAAGTAAAGATCAATATTCAAGTAATCGATTGCCGTCACGAATTCCACACAATATTAGTAACTCTATATAAATATGTAAAGTGGCAATTGAGTGCGATAAATTTTTTCTCCATACTTCTTTTTTGATATTTACATTTCATTTGAATTATTTCACACATTTCTGCTGACGCAGTGATTATTAGTGGATATATGGCTGTATGTATTTACATACAATTTGAGTAAGCAAAACTATTTTGGACATGATGTAACTCCCCACAATGTGACTTTCATATTTAAAATCATCGTTACTTAATAATATTCTTTTAAGTTTTACGTTTGTACCAAACGTGATTACATTGTCTGTGTGACAAAGTATTCAAATTATGCCTGTAAAAAGCAAACATTCATTTAACTGTATTTGAATTGCTCGACTTTTTCCACATTTTCGTCAAGTCTTGTTCGTACGTTTAATTTTTTTTTTCATCTCTCCTTTTCCCTCTCTTCTTTCGAATTTAACCTTGGAACTTGATGATTTTATTATGTATGATTATAAATATGTGTCGTTATTACGGCTTGTTATTATTATTATTACGGTCTCTATTCATTCCATTTCTCTTGACCGAATGATGTGAGATGACATTTTTTTTCTCCATAACATGTTATGTGCTGTTTATACAGCTACTTGATAGTAATCTACTCAATATTATTTATATTCATCTTTTTTATATACGAAGAGTTTATGACAAGAAAGTCACTACTGATTATTATCATCACACTTTAGTCGCTTTTTAAGTATCTCTTTTACGGTAGTTAATGCAATGTGATTTTATAACAAATCACTTAAAAAATTAAGCGGTCTATTGTAAATGAGCATTGATTTATTAAGTATGTATTGTGGGACATTGAACTTTAGTCATTTCCTTCATCGTCTATGTTCATTTGTTATGCACACATTCTTTTTCACACAAATTTAGTCAGTAGACATGCTCATGTATACATTAAGCATAGTGATACATCACCAATGTTGTTGTCATCGTCAGCACGAAGAGCACATGGAAGTGGAAATTCCCTTATATACAAATATTTTTTTTCTCATTTACTCATATGAGCGGAGTACATGAATGGAAGCAAAACGAATGTATAAAAAAATGTCGTCATATGACATCGATCGCAAAAATCATGCAATTTAATGATTATTTCCATTACTCATAATGGAAACAACAGACGATTAATTTAATTATTGACTTGATGTCGATTTACTATTTATGATAGAGACTGAAAAAGGAATTAAGTTGTCTTTTGATCAAAATCATTTAACGACAGAGACACACAGGGAGATTAAATTCAGTCTTTTTTGTATGACCGTGCAAATTATTGTGGAAACGTATGAATTGTCGCCTTCTTCTTCTTTTCACTTCCACTTAATAAAGTTGTGTACTTCTTATTATTACTATTTATATTTGCATATAAATTGACGAAAAGGTGACTCTGGTTGACAATTTTAGTTTAGATTTATGGATATGATTTAATAGAATAATAAATATGATAACCATCCAATTGTGTCGCTACAGTTCGTCTCATATTCTCTATTTATTCATGATATAAATAAATGACCCACAATTGGAAGTAAATGTGTGACTCTCTCGTGACTCAGCTCAAAAATACATTTTATTTTCATGAAAAGCCTTTCTAGTATATTTTTATTGCACAAACAAAAATGAAATGATGATAATAGACGTGATAATGATAGCTATTCAAGTTTCGACATTTAATGATAAGCAATGTGAAAAAAATTCCATAACTCAGTCAGATGTTCTAGAAACTTAATAAGTATACGTCATTTGAGATTAATAGTCTTTAAAGTCGCTAGAATCGGTTCATTTTCATCTCAATATTTATAAACAATCAGAAGCTGATTGCTGAGAAGCTGATAAGAATAAAGACATAAAGCATGATTTAATGAAATAAATATTTTTTTTTTAAATAAGAAGAAAAGTCATAAGTGGAGTCTAATAATAAATAAAATAAAATGTTGTTGTAGCTGATAAGAGCTGCTAAATTAAATGACGTGACGCTTAAAGCTCCACTTCCTCGACTTCTCAAAAAATATGGAAAATAAAAATGATTTTTGCTTTGAATTACAATAAAAATCGACAGCGACATATTGTGTAAGTATGCATACATGAGAACCTTTTCATATGTACATATATTTGTACTGTAATAAAGCGTTTTACTGCCTTATTCAAAGTAAATATATGCACATATGATGATAAAAAGAAGAAGAACACAGAAAATGTGTGTGTGAGAGATAGAAGGAGAGGATTTGCACAAATGCACTGTGAAATAAGATACGAACAGACAGAAAGAAGAAAATGTATTCATTTTCAATTGACTCTAGAAATATATAGCTTGAAATCCCGCGCTCTCGTACATTACACTCGATGAAAAATGTCAAATTCTTGAAATAATCGACCTGATTTCGCAGAGACCAGTTGCTTGAGACAAAAAAATGTGTATAAAATAAAATGAGACACTGAAAGGAGCAATTGCAAAATAATAGCAATTTTGCATGCAATATCAGCGACTTTACTCACTATAGGAGGTCTATTTTCAATGCGGAATGTGTCAAGTCGTTTTGACTGTTATTCAAGCCTTAAAATGCCTTTTAAGCTAAATTTGTGCGCAGCATTAAATGAAAAAGAGTTTATTACAATAAATCCAGAAAGGAATTCCAGCATATTGAAAAATTATCACCTACGCTGCCGTAAATGGCACCAAAACAAGACTTGAAACTGAAAATACTTGTGTTTATTTTATGAAGTAATATTGCCATAGCTGCCGCTGCTGTTTATTGCTCAAGCTAATATAAATATAATAATAACAGCAACACAAATTCACAGATTCACAGATTTATTAGCAAGAGCTTAAAACCATACACACATTAAAACGTATTCGTTTTCTTTATTTAAAATAATATATGATTGTTGTTTAATTAATTAGATATTTATTACGTTCCATATGCCATTTAAGTAATGAAAATACTCCAATCGTTTTTCGAGGCTCTCGAGTCTATGACATGTGAGAAGAAAAAAAAAACCAGAAATCTACAGAGCATGATTAATACTCCAACTGTTTTTGTACAAATTTATTTCTCATATTTTGTTGTTGTTAACTCCGTTTGGACTTTATTTCCATATTGTAAGCATAAAGAAGTGTATAAACATGAATGACTAAAGTGCGACTCAAAAAAACCGGTAATAAAACTCACTTAAAGAGCTTTTCAGTGTAAAAAATCGAGAGAATCAGTCACCGAACAAAAATGCAAAGAAACAATAATTTTGTGTGTTTATTGTGGGACGAAAAATCGTTTTGTTCGTTTAGTTATATTTACAACTGTGACTTTTTCTTTGTTAAATACCTGTTAAAATATTTTTTTACAGTCCCATGACGTCATTTTTTGTATTCGCGCGACTGAGAATTCACAAAGCATTTTAATGACCAAAAAACAAAATATTGTAGTACGTTCGTTTTCAAAATGTTAAACACGACGAGAGCAAGAGAGTCATCGATGACAAATGAGCAATTAATATCAGCAGGTTTGGTATAAACATACATTTTCACCAGTCTACCGTATGAATCATTATGCTCAACTTTCTCGGATTAACTATTGGCAAATAAACATGCGAATGGGACAATTAACACGTGATGGATCAATGAATAACTCGAACGATCAAGTTATAAAAAGTACTAATAATAGTAATGATGAAACACATGTATAACTACTATATACAATGGATATCCCATTCCATGTCGATAGATAATCAAACCGAACAATCATTTTTATTATTCCAATCGAAAACTATAAAAATAATAATAATAATATGAGCATTTGAATTGTCAGTTTTGTGATGACGTCACGTCTTTATTGTGCTTACTTCTCATTTTCATCTCATCATATGAGTCAATACGAAATGAAAATAAATTGAAAAAAAATACACAGTCGAGAAATCTCCGGCGAATGAATGTACAGTGTGTTAATTAATCGAATAAGCCGAGCTTAAATTGCTTTGTTGTTATTGTTAGAGTCGATAGAAATAAAAGAAAAAAATTGAAGTTTATCATTAAAGTACAAAATGAAGCACATGCACATTACATCATTCGAAAATGATTTGTTTGCTTCATTTTGTGTATGAATGTGTGTGCTCATATACATTCTATGTTTACACACATGACTTCGACTGAATCATGCATCATTGCCTGCTTGTTGATCTTTCCATTTCTTTCTCTCTCTTTCGGCATTCACCTTAGGTGAGGTTTCCCAAACAAAACACAAAAAGTAAGCATTAAAATTAGTATAAAGAAATGATTTTATTTTGTGAATGCATGCCGTTACGATAGCTTCATCATTTGTAAAAAATATGTTACTCAGTCAGACACATTCAGCTGTAAATTGTGGCGTGTATATAAATTGAAGATGACATTCCTCGCTTTACTCTCTTGCACGCTTACGTTATAGCCCTGTTGCTCGATTTTTTTTTCAGGTTTACGTAGTACTTTTTTTTGTATATCATTAATGAAGCAAGTTGATTATTGCAGTAGGTTTTTTACTTATGCAATTTATATAATAAGCTATTTTTATGAGACTTAAAGTGAAAGTCACGGAAGGAGCTCATCTGTTGGCCACGCTTTAAACTGTTTATATACTGAAGTAATGTTTCTGTTATTAACCTTTTTTCTTTAACGATTCCAACAACTTTATAGTGACTAGTTTTGTTTTCGGCGAAAGGGAATTACTTGAACGAGGTCAGTATAGCAGTAAGTAATTTTTTACTGTCGCATGCCACAAAGCCCTTCACGGCCTCGAAAATTGCTTCACTTTAAGAAAAATGTACTTTTGAAGAGCATTAAGTATATTTTTAGGAATTTTTTGCCAAGTGCAATAAAACAGACAAAAGTGAAGGAAAATCTTTAAATGAAAGAAGAGCAACATGACGTCATTTGTGATATTTTTAATAAATAGATGATGAGTCTCGAACTTGCTTAATTAGTTTCAATTATTCCAAAGGATAGAGAGAAAATGGATGAGTTTAATAAGAGATGGATAGAAAATGTTTGTATACTTTATATGCGAATTATCGACTGGCGACAAAATGACATTTTCACGTAGTGAAAGAGGATGAAGAAAAGAAAATATTTCATTTTTTTCTGTCTATCGACTGCCAAGTTTTCCCTCTTTCTCTTTTACTATTCTGACATCAGCCAGTTTTATTGGATGTATAAAGAGCTGGCTGTTGGTAATGATGATGAGAGAGAAACAGCAAGTGATGTTTAATAATAAATCATCATGTCATTTGAATCGACGGAATCATTTAATTAAAGTAGAATGAGACGATGTGTACATTCAAAGCAGAAGAAAAAAAATTGGCGAATGAAATTCACGAAAAGAAGAAAGGAATTTTCATGTCAATGAGCGCATATAAGATAGTCAACAAATGCTTAGCCAAAAAGCGTCATCATGATCGCATTTTTATTCATGAAGACGACGTGATATTTTTCACCATGTCTAATGGGAATTTCATTTCTTTTTTCTCTCATCATCTCAAAGCAGAATGAACACGATGATCGCAAGGATATCAATAGAATATTAAAATCGTGATAAATAAATAAATACATTATATTCAGGAGAAAATTTATGATGGCATCAAGTCGTGTCCACTGAGTTGAGGGAAATACAAAAAAAAAGAAAATTTATTTTTACTTATAAATATAGGATGTCAAAATGAGATGGATAAACAGAAGTAAAAGCATTTCTCCCTCATGTTAGATAAAGTTTTTCGTTTTTTTTTTCCGAATAGCATTGGAACTCTAGCCACATAGATACACTCCCCATCTATGCTCATCATCATATCAGTCTCCCGTTAACCACACAAACAACAATAAAATTCGTAAAGTTCGAGACACTCTGACGACGTAGAATGATGGAGACGAATGTATGATGTGCATGAGACAGCATGGAAGGGAAAAGGAGCAAAAGAAAAAAAATGGAATCAAATGAAAATCTAATTTAAATGACATATAAAGGGAGTCTCGATGCTTTTATGAAATGGATAACGGGAGTTTGCGGGTATTAGCTGTAATCAATATACTTAATTACGTTTAGCAATCAACATTGAAGTGTCTTTTAACAAAACTCAACAATATATATTAAAGTTCATTCATTCATGTCTCTCACTCACAATTTCAATTGAGTTGATAATACTTTATGACACCAAATTGATAGGGAAAACCATATCAATAAAATTTATTATTAATTTCTTATCTTGCTCGTGTAATAAATGAGTTATATGGAAAATGTGATTAAAAATGTAGAATATCATTCCAAATTATCTTTCTATCTTTATTCCTTTGTAAAAACTCACGAAAATTGGAAGAAAACGAAGAAATCAAATCAAATATTTGCACAGAAACCCGGGACATTATGACTCACACAAATACAGCTGCGACAAGTCAGTCTCCTGTTATCAGTAAAACACTTTTTTTTCTCCCACCCCCTCAAGCAATTGCCACGTCTTTTTTCACTCTCATAAATGGCAAATGTGGCATGATGGTTTAAAAATTTGTTCGCTTTGTAATAATACTTTTTACACACACACACATAACTATAAACTTTTTTAATCTATGATAATCATATCAACAAATAAATTCATACACCAAAATAAAAATTAACGTGTTACTATATTGGGAGCTAAAAATCCAAAAATAATTAAAATAATCACAATTGAATTGAGTTAGTGCTGATATCAATAGCTTCTCTTAATTGATTAATAAGTATAAAATAACAGCATGGGCTTTTGAATAAGCTAATCTAGAATTGAGTTCAACATTGATTTTTTCCATATTTCGAAAAAAATAAACATTGTAATAATTTTATGACATAGCCAAAGAAGGTCATCAGGGAACGCTTCAAATGATTATGTCTTCTTATCAATCCGTTTGGGGGAATACATTTGTCAATAAAATAATACTTCATGTGTAAACGAATTTTGACATCAATTTCAGCAAATATTATGTATTCATATTTATATACTCAAGTGATTTGCTTGTTATCAACAACACAATAATTGTTCCTTCTTTTTTTTACTGTTGTTTCTTATCAAAAACTTCTCGTACAATTTAAACATACACTGTAGACTTTAGAGTTTTACTTTTGATATTGTGAGAAAAAGAGTACATCTAATTGTAAATAGACATTAAATATAAATAAGAATTCTAATAGTCTATGATTTTGTGCCTTAAGGATAGCTGTCGCCAGTTCAAAAAAATCAACTTTCTGTTGATTATGCGAATCTTATGTACATGTTATAATATGTCGGGGTTAAAGAGTAAACAGAAGATGATAGACGAGAAAATGTCAACAATTCTATGTCTGATGTGTCGATTTGTCTATCGCGTGAATGTAAATGTAACATGTGAGAGGGATTCAAAAAAGGCAAATAATGATTTTATTACTAAATTATGTTCAATTCAGAGCATTCATATTATGAAGATGATTTTTTTTTTTGTGTGAATGTGATTACAAGTTTTCATTCCTACTGCCATTTACGATTTCTTTAAATCACTTCAGAAGACGATATAGAGGAATTTTTTTTAAGAAAATTGATTTTGCTTTTCGATAGCACACGTGCCATTCATTCAAGACTTGATAATTAAACACGGTAGGTTTACGAAAATGACGTCAGAGATTTTTAATGGAGATTGTGATTATTAAAATTTAATCTTAAACGCTTTGACCACTATTTGTCATTTTTAAACCGAAAAAAATTTGATATAAGCCACAAAATCTAATAATTTTATCTGAAAATTTGTGATATTTTAAATGCCACGATTATTTAATGTACACAGAGTTATAAAACTATCTCAAATTACGTAATGGATACAAAAAATTGAGCGATTTCTTCTCTCGTCTTGTTTTGGCATCAAAAAATTAAAATAATATTTACTCTGACCATGCATATCATCATCATCATCGGTGTTGTCATGTATTCTTTAAATTTAATTTTTTTCTGAATTTTTTGCTCACCCCACAAGTCGAGGAATTTTTGAGAACTGCGACGTGTTTTAAGAACGATTTACAAATTTTCCCAAAACGATGATGATTCACGCGTGTCAGATGATTCTTTAAGCATATATAAGAATTAATGAAGATATTTTTTTTACCTAGCAAAATGACTTGTTGAATTATTGAAGAATAAATGATAAACGATGTGCGGTCCTCGATTATGTACACAAATAAATTTCGTACGTGGAGCACGCTGAATAAAATTTTGAAAAAGTGTGATTTTACTAAATAAACAATTCTGACACTGCTAACTTAGTTGTTGCTGAGATTAAGCACATGCGAAATTCAAACAAATAGCACCCACAGCAAGGTATCTTCTCTTTTTTTCTTCTTCTTGCGTTTTTCTTTTGAATATTTTTTTTTTTATTATAATTTTGCACAAAAATGATTTTTTTTTCTTCTCGCAAATTATTTTTAAGTGCGAAAAATCTTCGACTCGTTTTTATTGTAGTCGAAATAAAAGTCTATAAGAAAAAAGAATAAAAAATCACACCACAAAACTGATGGAGCGCTAACACTGAATTGTCGCGAAACGACGAACAAAAAACTCGCAAAACGGTAGAAGTGAAAATAAATAGAAGGAATGAATATAAAAGTTGTATAAATTGATGCCATCAATGTATAGTTATGAGTGTGTGTATGAAAAGAATTTGTGATAATTTTTTTCGTGTCTTTTCATTTTTATTATTTCTTCTTTTTTTTCTGTTACAGATAAGATGTTTGTAGATTTCATGTATTCCTATCGACTGAGTTCATTTGTTGAAAAAAAAAAAATTATTTTGACTCGGTTATAACTTATAAGTAAAGCTAGATTTTGTCGTCACACGTTGTTGCTATTGTTGTATATAAGAAACATGTGTATTTATAGAAAAAAATTGATAACACAGAAAAAAAAATATTTGTACATAAAACGCGCAAAGTATATATACTTCATATCAATTAAGTAAATGTTCTTCGTCACAGAAAATTGTTGTTGTTGCTGCAGCTATTTTCACTCTCTCACATTTATTTATGAATCAGCAGCAACAAGCGAATAATAATAAAAAAATATGAGCACTTACATATTCACATTGATAGATAAGCACACACGTATTTTAACGTTTCCGATAAGAATGCTCGCATTCGACTGCCTAACAAAAATTGTTAAAGAAGCGGCTGTATCAATCACTCATTTATATTTATCTACAATTCACTTTATTTTTCTACGAATTGAAACAGATATTTTAAAATTTTATTATGCCTGACTGTCTACTCGTGAAAAAGTATTGAGTTCTCATTAAAAACTATTAAATTTTTTTAATAAAGATTTACACGTGTTAAAGGAGAATCCTTATCAATTACATGTGTCATGGTCAAATATAGTAGGTACGCTTTTCTTCTATGTTATAAAGTTGAAGGATCAGTTTTATAGATTAGTTTCAAGAATTTAGTAAAGCTGCTCAAAATGCGCTACTAGACCTAATAAAAGCTTTCCGAAACATTTTCTTCCAATTTTTTGTGTTTGTGTATATGAACATCTCAAATATACATTCGGAACATTATTAATTTTTTTCGTTTAAAAGCTGATAAAAATGAATATTTTCGTATCAATGTGTATACATGTGCCATAACAAAATTTACGTCTCATTTTTTTTCTTCAGCGATGAATGACTAAACGATAAAAGAAGAAAAGGCGCCATTATCATGACCAATTTCATACTCCTTCCCTGAATTTCGCGTGATTGCAAATCTAATCAAGTTTTTCTGTCGAATGATACATGACGTCCATAAATTAACATGTAAGAGAAGAAATAATAACAGTATCTTATCAGTAGTATCAGATGACAATATCTGAAATATCGAGTCAGCGAGCTTTACTGCGATTAATTGAATAGAACTAAATTAACAGCTTTTTTTTCTGTATGTGTTGTGTGTGAATAAGCCATTATCGCAATATGGGGTATGACTCAATTTAGGAAATTAAATGCTCGACAACAAATAAGAATGGAATTGCAATAATAATATTATCAGTGTAAGCTTTAGAACAATATCTTTGTCTGATTAATGCAAGTACGTGTATATCATGTGTGTATTGGATATAAATAGCAACAGACAATTGGACGCGTTGGAATTTCCAATATAGCATGATCTACAAACTACGTGAGCTGTAGAGATTCTTAATAATGTCCTTGAGAGTTAACAAATGTATGAAATTTTTCACTGCTCAATCTTTCTGCGAAATGAACAAGAAGAAGAATATATCATGCCAGCCATACCGCAATGATTTGTTTACCGATGAAATCATCATCATCATCATCACACGAAGTTCGTTTAAATTTCTTACGACGATTAATAGCTTCTTCATTTTCAAGTTGTTGGCAAAATTTCCACATTTTTTCCTCTCCTGTTCTTGTTTTTTTTTTGCTCATCGATGAAATAAAATTTGCTTAATAAATTATTTACAACATTTAAAGAACAAAAATTGTAAAACAATGAAAGAGATGCAAGAAAAAGAGAGATATTAAGTAATTTAATACAATTCAGCAACATTCTAAACTCGTGATATGAATAATTTTGTTGTGGATATTTTTTGGAATCATTTTATTGAATAAACAATTAAGGTGACATGAACTACATCTGTCTGCTGCACTAGAAAATTTATTGTGTAAATTCAATTTTGTGTGAATCAAATGATGATCAAGTAAATCTCATTTGAACTAGATTATTCTTGAATCCGTAAAATCCCTGATTTAAAATTCATAAAAAGATTTGCCAAGAAAAAATTAATAAAACAAATATTTTTGTTTCTTTTTCTTCTTCCAAGACTTAAAATGCATACAGCAAGTGAGAAATGATTTTTCAATGGCATATTCTATAACTATACATTTTCCCTTCAGTGATGAAGGTATTTTAAATTTTCGTTCACAGACTTAAAGATTTTCATTTCATAATTCAAGTTGAATACTTGCTATTAATTCAATAACAACGTCTAACTTCAAAGAAAATTAATTAATTTTTTAATCTATTCAAAAGTATGGCAGTCAAACTGCTCTAATGACGAAATTTCTCTTATTTTCAACTGTTCAAAATAATTGACATCGGAAAGCATCTGTAGAGTGATTTAAAATATCATTGAAAACTCAAAGTTCGTTTGAGTTTAATCAGCTTAAAGCCACGGAAAATGAAACGCACATGAACAAAAATGTAGCTTACTGATAAACTTTTGAACGTTCCAAACTTCTTCTTTTTATTTTTGTTCATTACTTCTTCCCACTCGTTGTAATTTAAAAATTTTCAAAATGCCTCTTATCATATTGAAGAAATGAATAAATGTACGCAAAAAAATTTACTTTATAGTTTCGACGATATGCGAGCTGTATTTCATATGGTAAAAGAGTTTAACTCAGACATTTGTACGTCATTTCATTACCTTTTATTATTGAATCGTTGGTCATCTTTGAGGCAGCTGTCGTTGATATATTTGTGGTCGTTTTCTTGACATTTGTTTCTGCAATGAAAAAGAAAGAAATAATAGAACGGAAATTAGTGAAATTCCTTTACGAGATTTGAGAAAAAAATAACATCTTCAAGATGAAAATTTTCACGATAAATGAATTAAAATTTTATTCGAATTAGTCATTTATTAATAAACCTCCATACACATACATACATACATACGTAGATTTCGGATCGTTCATAAATTACGTCAATCAATTAAAAAAAATTTCTGACACCTCTCAATAGATCCCTTCCTTCAAATATATGTAGGACGTCTTAAGTGAATGACCCCAATAAGTAAACAGTTTTGATTGAAACCATGAAAACTAAAGAGCTATAAAAATTTTCCGCACAATTTATAAAGAAGAAAAAAAAGTTTCTTTCAATACAAGCTGTAAATTTAGTTTTAAATATCAGTATCGTTTGATGTAAATGTGAAAGAATGCGATGAAAATTGAATAACACGTGGAAGGCATTTTATTTACAGCTGTAGAGGGTTTCCCGCCGTTCAAGTCGCTCTAATATAAATAATTTCATGCTCATTCCATCATACATCAACAAAAAATTTTAATCATAAACGAGTGAATTTTTCTTTTCTTGATTCTATTTTTAACATTTTTGGTTTATAAACAAAAAATTTTCTTTTTTTTGAGAAACTGCGCGCTGAATTTTCCGATCTTCTTTTTCTTTTTCATCATTTTTCCTTTTATTTGTGTATTTGAGGGATTTTCTTGGAAGAAGATGAGATGAAAATAAAGAGAAAAATTGCTATAAGTAGAAAGTAAATTGTCTCAAGTGTGAAATGGCATTATCGTTAAAGTTGAAACAGAAAAATAAATCAAAACTCGACTGAATTGAGTCGCAGAATGATACCTGAATTAAATTATTTATTTTTATAAAGAATTTATTAAAGGAAAAACATTTTAGTCTGCGAAAGTTTTCAATAACTACAAATTAAGAATCAAAAGTTGTTTCAATAATGTTTATTGAACTTTTACAGACATCACATGTGAGGATAAAAAGAGTCTCTTATTAGTAGGGTTACCATCTAATTTTCTTGAAAATACAGGACTTTTGGCAAATTTTTTCGAAAAATACAGGACATAGAGTAAAATTCGAAAATTAACGGAAATTTTCGTGAAAAAAATACAGGACCTGGAACAAAGTTTTCAAATTTATACAGGACAGGGTTTTGAAATACAGCACTGTCCGTTGTAAAACTACGCAGATGGTCACCCTACTTATTACCAAATGATTTTCAATCTGTACTTCCGAACTAAAGTCAACATCATTTAGTGCGCCTTAATAACTCGTTCGTGCAAATCCTTACAACAAAAGCACTATGAAAGTTAAAGAAAACTTTTTTAAAAGACACAAACTATGAAGCACAAACATTTACAGATATAATAAAAGTTCTTCAATACTTCCATGCTTCATTTCACAATTTTCAATTTTTATCTTCCTTTCGACAGTTGAAAGCAATAAAGTTGCAAAATAAAGCACACAAAATGTGAACGTGATAAGGAAACAGAAGTTTTGATTCTGCAGATGCTCATGACAGACATATAGCAATGTCATTCCATTCCAAATTTGTCTATTTGCAATTGTAGAGAACATTATTTTCTTCTTCTTCTTAAACTTGACTCAAGAGAAATTCCTTCAGAGAGTGAAAGAGCAATGTGTGCAGACGTAATGTAGATTTTATTTTATTTTAAACATTTCTTTCTTGAAAAAGTCTTAAAAATAGATTTTCTGTTCATAGCGTCGTTTATACAATTTAAATATATACACATATTTACTTTGGGATAGCCCCAAGTTGTCGGCATCTCTTCATAGAAATGAAACACTTTTTGCTACTGCTAGTTTCTCTTTTAATTCTACTTATTCATTTTTTTTCCTTTTCAATTTTTTTAAGTATTTGATATAAATGAGATACTCGTTGGGATTTACTAGCATGAATGTATATTTATTTTGCAGTAAATTCATCCACAAGATTCTCTTCTTATTTAACGATAAAGAAATTTTTGCTCTTTTTCTTACGTCCTCATGCAAAAGAATGTCTCTTCATTAAAAATAGACGCACAAATGAAAGAAGAAAGCTCAGAAAAACAGAAAGATTGTCATTTAGAAGAAGAAAATGAAGGTGGGAATTTTAATTGGTAGGCGAGCAAGTTAGCTGTATGGGAAAATCTTATGACACATTGCTAAACTTTTATTCATTCTTGCTTACGCAAAATCTCATTTTTTTTCTTTTGTTACTCGTGCAAAGGGACTTAAAGAATCTCGAAACGCCATCAGATTTTGCATTTTATGGCATAATACTGCAGAGATATAGAAAATGAACAAAATAATGCCAGTAAAAAGGGATCATCTTGCTTTTCTTACTTTTTTATGACAATCATCTTTCTAAGGATATCAGAGTGGAGCCTAAACTGTAGAGAAAAAGAACTGCCTGCATGATAACAAGGAAAAGAACAATAGAAAAGTCAAGTGTAGAAATTTATTGTCTTAAGGATTCCCGGAGAATTTTTCTCGTTCTAGAAATAATAATAATAATAAAAAAAAGTAAAAATTACCACTATGGATTTTATTATATGCTGTTTATCTTACAACACCAAATACACTTTGCATTGAAAAGTGCCAGGGATCAAGTGCATATCCTTTCTCTTTTTCTCCGGGATTTTCTACCTACTTATATAAGTAGTCCTTTTTTGTTCTCCTTTTCTTTCTGCCTGTCCTTCGTAATACACTTAACATGACAAAAGGAATGACTAGAATGAGAGAAATAGACAAGTTCTATGGACCGAATCAAAATATTTCTGGGAATTACCCTGGAGACAAGTTATGAAGTGGTATACAAAGTTGCTACACAATAAAAGACGAGAAGAACGTTTTACATTTGTGTGCGCCTCTAAATTTAGACGTATCAACAGAATATGGAAAACGAGTATCAAGAAGAATTAAAAAGATGAGAAGAAAACAGAAGAATGTGTGAATTGCGTCATTTTCATTTACAAGTAAATATTGTTATCACATATTATGTGCTTTTTTGTTAAAGATCATCAAAAGTTTTGTTAAACGAGTAGCATTATGTAAACGAGAAGGCTTTTCTGGAATGTAATTATTATTATTTTTCCTTCCTGCTTATTTCAATATGCTTACATGTGTGAACGAATGTGAAACAACATGTGTGTCAGATTAATTGCCAGAATGTACTGAGAAAAAAGACTCAATGTCACAATGTGAACATGGAAAAAGAAGAAAATTGATGAGAATAGTCATGGGGAACGAAAATAACGATTTAACGCACATAAAACTTTACTTTCACTTAATTTTGCTTTTTACAAAATATTTAATGCAAACTGCGCCATTCCCATAGTCGTCCATTTAATTACAATGTCAAATGAAATAGCGATAATGAATTAAGCAGCAACTAAGCGATGAACGTGTCGCTCTTGAACCCAAAAGAAACATTTCATCCCCTTTTATTATTTTCATTCCGTCTTCCTCTCGCTTATTCTCTTATTTTCCTGCATTTTTCCTTCAAACAAGCATATCCCACCCACAAAAGTATTTTCCATCCCTCGCTTCTCTTACTCATCATCGTTTGCAATCACCGACATTCAGAACGGAAAACGAGGGATGAGGATGAAAGAAAAGAATCGTTCATGTCAGTGAAAGTTTTCTATTCCTTCAATACTTTGTAAACAACCTGAAAAAATTTTCATCGCTGTTGATATTAAGAACGATTTACCTCTCATATCCTCTCTTACCGGGAAATTTAATTTCTTTTCCTATTTCTTTCATAGCATTCAAGAATTGTTGATGCCATTTTTCACTGTCGATTATACTCATGCGTGTGTATATTCTACAGGGAAAACTCATACCAAATATTCAGATTGACTGAGATATACTTTAATAGATTATGGTTGATAAACATTTTCCATATTTTCTCAGAATCTCTCTTCATTCCAAAATGATGACGACAGTTTTGGCAACAACTTTTTCATACGTGTTTTCTCTATTAGATTTTGTCGAAATAGAAATTTATAAAAAATAGTAAGGGATTTGATGTACATGCGTTGAAATCAAATAGAAAAGCATTGAAGTGGAAATTATGTTTACTTCCATTAAAGAACCTGTATATAGTATCCCTAATATTATGTGTATTTAAACATTGCCTATATCATGGGTTCATACCCATAATTCTTGAATGAAGAGTCGAGTGCGAGATATGGAAAATGAGGAATGAAATCCAAAGGGAAGCAAATTGGAAAACTCGAATACGTCATCTACAGTGATAAATAAAAGATTTCTTGCTTCCTATCACTATTAGAACACGAAAAAATTTCCATTTCACTGTTTTTATATTTCTTGATGTTAATGCACCCCATCCAATATCAATCTTCATGTTATTTTTTTATTCTTTTATATAGAAAGAGTATTATCTGATGATTCCTCACAGCCTAAACCAATTTTACAATCGAATGGAAGGCAAGAAATAACGCAAAAGAGAAATGTTTGAAAAAGACGAAGATGATCATAAAGCATTTCATTTCGTTTCTCATTCTTTTGCCTTTTCTTCTTTTTGTACCGAGGAATTCCGTCTAGAACGTATTTGCCATGCACATACGTATTAACGAACATGAAAAGATTCACATATAAGCCTGCTGTGTCTTGTTAAAGAAGAAAATGTGATATATACTCTACTTGCTTGCCTGCCTGCTTCGGATACAATATAGAAAATGAGAAATAAAAGAAATAAAGTGTGTAATAATGTGTATATGCTTTTGAGTGCCGTAAATCGAAATATTACAATGCGTTTGGATATTGCTTTCTTGTTCTATTCCTATTTCTCTCACTCTGTCTCTCAGTTTTGGTTTTGTTTGAGATGAAGAAGAAGAAAAAAGCAAAATACAATAAATGAGTTCAGGTTCATGGTTGATGTGTTTGAAGAGAAAAAAGGGACATGAAGACCATAAAAAAGGGATTTTCCTCTGCTATTGCTATTATTATTATTTCTCCGGGGCTCACTTATTATGTATTGTGTTGAATTCATAACTTTAAAGAATACATAAATTTTTTATCTGGGAGAATCGAGATTCCCTTACAGCATCGAAAATGTTCTCCTACTTCTTCGTCTTGTTCTATATTCATGTTCTTCCGTCGTCTTGTAGAAATATATTATCGTAAAAAATTGCCCTTGCTATTCTACCCATCTCGTAAGCATTCGAATCGTTTTAAGAGCATCAATGTTATTTTTTCTGTATTGTGTGTTATGTTGTTGAGGGTGCCGGATGAAAATGTGTTTTTTCATCTCCTTCCCTTCTATCCAACAATCCTATTTTATTCCTACAACTTATTTTCTCTCATTTTATTCCATCCATCTTTTTACAATAAGTTTATGTACATCTATGTATCTGAAAGTTATGATAAGAATAGAGAACGAAATGAGGAAAGGCTGAAGGATTTCCTTTCTCTATTTAGTCGTTTACTTTTACGTACATTTTTGTGATATTCATTTCTTGTCGTACTCAGCTTACTCGGTTGTTGGGATTTCCATGCAATTCTTTTATGTACATCATCTAATGTTAGTGATACAGATACGTACTGTATACAAAATTTTGTTATTTTATTATCCCTCGTTTCGTTTTGTTAAAAACTCATCTCATTATATGAGCGTACATCATAAGCGTACACCATTCGATCTATTCAATCCGCATAAATGGAAACGTGATAAATCAAAAATCATATTTTAGAACAAGTGGAAAAGAGCAGTTCTGAAATTTCAAATCAGCATATGAACCCATCGCATTATATTAGCCACCTGTCACCTTTGCAAATGTTTGTAATCATTATAATGACGATAAAGATGATGATAAATTTACGTATACAAATGTATAAATACATATTGTGCATATTCATATTTAGGCACGTAGTCAAGTTCATTAAGAAATTCTATCATATTGTATGGGATGCAAATGTGTGAAGTATCCTATCTCATTGATGCTTTTCGTATATTTTTTTACAGAACCAAAGAGAGAAGACAAAGTTCGACGTGACTCTTTTTTATTCACCTGCCATCGCATTCAGTATATCCACATACACACATTCTTTTTGTGCAAAAATGCTAAAGCTCAATTTTCTTTTTTATCACCTTTTTATGAACGAGGTTATTTTACGTCTTCCTTCTTAATTTTTGTTGCTCGCAACGAGAGTGAATATGAAAATATTTTGTTTGGTTCGGAAAACCCGAGATTATGGTACTTGCTACTTCATTCTTTTATTTTGATTCTCATACCATTGTTGTCCTGTAAATGTAGGAGAAATTCAACCCCTATTGGGAAACCCGTCGCATCATTCTCAATTTTCTCTCAGCATTTTTTGGCCCGCTCATTTTCTCGATACCTTATGAATTCATGTACACTTCCACAGATGCTGATGTTGCTTTTTCATGCTCAATCCTTGTGGCGCATGGCTTTTCGATACGTTCTAGTAAAAAGGCGCAAAAAATTAAATGGAAATTTCATATTCGTCTCGTTCAGCGAACCCCAATTGTTTTTTGACTCACTCACTTTCCCACACTCACCTCCTTTTCGAGTTTGTACTCTTTACATTTTCATTTCGTGGAAAAAAAGATGAAATTTTTTCCGTATGCCGCCCGCACATCCCTTGTGTCACATTAGGAAGTTGAGAAATTTACAAACGAGTGATGTGAATAAGAAATCATAAAATGATTCTTTTAATACTGAATGTATTGTTATGCAAGGAAAAAGAAAAGCGAAAGGAGATGAATCATGTATCATTATGGCATTAACCATGGTTTTCTCAGCTAATGATTTCATTTACAAATGTATAAGGTTCATAAATTACGAGTAGGTAAACAAAAAAAAAACGAGACGAAACAAGCAAGAGCAGGAAATCGTACACACATAATTAATTAAATATGCAAGAGCAAAAAAACAAATTTCTACGAAATTATGGGTGTGTTGGCAGAATTTTTCAGGTAATATTAATATATTTGGCTGCTCTCATACACCTGACTTTATGAACCGCTACATTTTATATCAAATAAAAAATTCAGGTATTTGAAGGGTGTTTCCAAGAACTTTTCGACTTGTATGATATTTTAAAACTTTGAGAATTTCTTCCTCAATCAACCTTGGCTTGTTTGGGATGTTCAAGTGTATTACAAAGCATCGTGAACATTTATTTTTGGAATATTTTCAGCATTAGGATTAGCTTGACATGAAAATTATTTTTTAATTCAGTCATTCAGTTCCCTTCTGGACATCATAAGTGATGCCTTTTCCTGAAATTGGAAACTTTATAACAATTGACTTTAAAATTCTATCTTTTCAATAAACTTTGTGTTTAAAACGAGCCCTCCATAAAATATGAAAGTCAATATTATATGCTTCCATAAAAAGCAACATTCGTAAAAATTGGGATTTCCACATTTCTTATTCACTGACAGGACATTTTCTCCTTCTATTTTTAAAATATAAAAAATCATAAATATTCTTGGCCTTTTGTGCTCTTTTCAGTACATTTGTTTCACTCTGAGGAAGAAAATGTACGTAATTTTGAAGATGATTAGGAATCTCGAGGGATAAGAATGGTTGTTCTTGCTTACTTTCCTGAAGGAGAAAAATTTTTTTTGAGAGAATCCCCTTGACATTTTTTTTTCGACTGTTATCATTAAATATGTACTTTTTCTTTCCATTTTTTTGACAGGCAGTGAGTTGAAGATGAAAAGTTTTGTATGTATGTGTGTTCGTTTAATAAAACTTGAGAAAGAATCAACATGTACTTTTTTATTATTTTTTGTCTCCACACAACCCAGAACAGTGCGAGTAAATAAAGGAAATTTCTTTACTTCCATTAGCTTCTAAGTTATTCGCATTTGCAGACTAAAATCGACAAGAAAAAAGGAACTCATTTCAAAAGATTCAGAGGGAAATAGTTTCCGTCTACTTTTTATGTGTGTATGCGGTAAGGAGAAAATGGAACAACAACATAAACATAAGAAAAGCCAATTCAATGTCAATGAAATGATCGGGAAGAAAAACTTTCATTCTAACATCCCAATCGTAATCATTTCTTGATATAAATGTAATTTTTTCTCTCTAAAAGAAGAATAGGAAAGCGCCTTAGCACACAAAATTGATGGTTCTTTTCCATTTACTGCTTTTTGCGCTTTTTTCCCATTCCTCTTTGCCTCCTTCTCTCTTCTGTTTACGACGTGGACCATTAATATCATTTCTGTTACCCGAATATACACCAGAGAAAGAAAAATCGTGCAATGAATTTTACAACAACTGTAACTTGTGCCTGGTGCCATTCCTTTTTCTCTTACTCTACTATCTTTCTCTCTCATTTCATTCTCGACTTTATCTCATTCTGATTCAGAGTTCAACAGAACGTGGAAGAAGAAAATAAAATGAAAATTTCAAACGCGTCACGTCATCAATAATTGTTTGTTTCTTCTCCATTATTTTGCATTGCTTCGTATTCCATTTGCTTCTTTTATTTCACCGTGTAATGTACGTACAACAAGTAATGTAGTGTAATGTAAAGAGAAATGGTAAGGCATGGTTAAAGAATAAACGTATAGAATGGCAAGCAATTTTCGCTTCTTTTTGAGGTAATATGGAGCATAATTTTAATGTATATTCCCAAGAAAATTTAATTCAGTTCTTTCTTATGTTCTCTTCATCGCTACTTCTTTTGCGATTTGCGCAATTTAATTTCATGTTGTGCATTTCCTCTTCTCTCATCTCATGTTTATATGCTTCGATATTTTTTTGTTGCGAATAAAAACATTGCTGTTTGGCATATGCAACAACAGCAACGATGTGTATATTCGTGATGATTTTTTTTTCTCTTGCTGTTGTTGTTCATGAATTCCTTTTTTTGTGTAAATTTACGTTAGGAAGTTAAGTATGATGCCGCGTTATGTGAAATCTTGATGATTTCTTACGAAAAATAAGAGAGACCAAAACCCCCTTAGCAAGCTGGATCGGTAGTAAGAAAACAAGTTCAGAAGAGGCGCGTTTTTACTCTCGATGCTTAACAGAAAGCACATTTAATTTGATTTAAGGCTTTTACCTCCTTTTAAATAAGAATTTATGTTTTTTGAAATTATTACTAACGTTTTTCATCAACATTTGATTGCCATCAACAAGACAAAAAAAAATTTTTCATTCATATATTTCACGTACGCTGTTCATTAGTTTCTTAATTATGATACGTGTGTCTCTGCGAATATTTGAATAAATTTCATATCTCGTTTCTTCCTCGATGTCTTGTTGTTCCATACGCTTATTCATTAATGTATCATAGTCGAAGACATATTGTTTTTATAAGCAAGTGCCACCACTTAAATACCATTCCCACTCGCAAGTATAGCGAGCAAAGCACAAGGCGCCACTATGTCGGCTCGACAAAATATTTTTTTCCTTCTCGTTCTCTTTTCTTTCTTCTTTAAATCTATACATATATTTTTTTATACACACATTTTTTTTTCTTTCCTGTGAGCTGATGCTCTCTTGCTGTGTTTACGGTTTGGTCGTTCAACAAGCGGATTGAGTGTGCATGTCTCTGAATCTTTTTACTCTTTCTCCTTTTACACTACTTTACATATTTAGTGTAAAGATATTCCATCATATGTATATGCATATTAATGTTGGTGTGATTTTGTGATGATTATTTTCATCACTTAACCTTTCCTTTATAAACATTTCATTCATATCAGCTAGCATGATTGTGTGAATGTGATCCACAGTAACAACGATTATGAATTTCAAGATAAGGATCGGGGTTCATCCATAAATTAAGACTTAGAAAACTGGACTTTTAATGTCTTTTCTGTTGTCATCTTACACGTTGGTGCTTCAAAAGTTCGACATCATTTAAGAATAACCCTTTTAAGATAATATAACATCAAAAACATTAAAGATGGAATCTGTAGCTATACATTGTAAACATTTTAAGAATAATTTGATTTGAAAAGTGCAGTTGAAAGAAAATAAATGCTTGGAATCTCCCTGGAGACTGACGATGATGATTTCATTGAAAAAAAGCATGTAAACAATGGAGGAAGGATTTTAATTTACGCATTTTTAATGCTTCAACTCCGTTTCAGTATCGTTTATCTTGACAACAATGTCTGTCAAGACAATAAGAAGAAAGAGTGTCAGACGAAAATTTTCCGAACGTTACGCAAATTTGACCAGTGAACTGTAACATTTTAAATAGCAACTAGCATCAAAAATAATCTTCTTGATTTTACTTTTCGTGTGGTGAGGATGATTTGCATTTTTAACAATCTGAGGAACGGATGAGGATATGCTCAGTAAAACTTTTTCGTTTCTTTAAATTCTTTACGATTACAAAAAAGAAACTTTTTGAAAAAGCAGCCCTTATTTCTTATTAATTATTCAAACTCGCTTTTGGTATAGATTTTTTCATTCTAATTGGATCGTAAAAGGGTCGGCCAGATGAATGGGTGAATTGGGAATAAGGAGGAAGAGAAAGACAAACTTTTTCCTTTTCTTGTGATAATTTCGTGTGGTAAAAGAAAATATACACTGATTAAATTAATTATACTTGAAAGATAAGAAGCTCTGTAAGATGATACAAGATATAAAAAGTGAAATAGCAAGAAGATATCGACTCATCGCACACATGCCACGCTCAAATTTTCGCTTTTTCTTATTATTCTACCTCATCATCATCATCATCCAACATTCGCAGTCGTCGTTGTTTTTTTCTGCTGCTTATTTCTTAGGAATGCGACGTCATTTTCATTTTTAGTGCCTGTGTTTCTTCGGTAATCTTCATATAATATACATTTTTTATTTCCCAAACGATGTCTGTTAATGCCGTTCATTCGTTTATTATGTGTGCGAATACATTCATGCATATATGAGAAGCGAAAATATATATTAAACTATAAATATGAAATTGAATCATCCTTGAGAAAGCTCTTTTTCTTCTACATTTCCCATATTTTAATTCATTTTTATATTTAATTTTGAGAATAACATTCAAACAATACAGGCAAAGCTTTTTTATCAAATTTACGTCATGCGTTTTATTTCCGAGACATATCTCATGTGAGTCTGATGATGATAAAAATTACTTCAATTACATTACAGCTTGAGTACTTAAACGTCCGTTGACGATACTTTGTTTTTACACATTAATGTACATAAGAATGAGCATCAATTGCGGTAAGTTATTGACAAAATTTATGTGCATTTATAAAAAAATGTTGTAGAAATTGACTCGAATAATAATTTCATAGCCTTTTGTCTTTCGAAAGTTTGCCAGTCGAGTGAGTTTTTTGTGGTTTTGCAAAAGAGGCAAAACATTACTGGAGAGACAATTGAGGAATTAAACGGAATCACACGCAGGTAGAAGCTACAAGAAATGTGTATATATTTTTTCTTCTATCGATGACCCAGTAAAGAGTCACAACAACAATTTTCAAGGTCTATACATACGTGTGTCTATTGACTTCGAGCAGAAACGATCTATTCTGTGTTTTTTTTGTTAAGGAAATATAAGAGCTATAATATTAGCAGCAGGCAGGCATAATGTGTATGTAGATCTACATAAATGTGCTCATAAATCAGCTCATGTTAAATATAATTATCAAAGACATGCATACATATGTTCCACAAACTTTAATATTAGATTGAATACGTGACAGTCAGTAAGCATATAATAATATTTTAACAGGAAATTAGATTATAGCTTGAAGTTGTAAATGTAAAGTAGATTTGTGCGATTTTTTTAAACTATTGTAAACTTTATTCAACGAGCAGCAGCAGCAGCCAGCAAATTCCAAATCAAAAACTTGTTCTTAAGTCTTTCATTAAGCAAAAAAAAGTGGTAAGGAGAGAAAAAAGAAATCATTTGAAGTTGAAGTTACACAATTGCATATTTCTTTGCATACGCTTAGTGCAATTTGCATTATTCTTTATTCTGCCAGCTTGCAAGTTACCTTGCCTGCCTGCCTGCTTTATGAGCACCCATTCAACGTGGGCACCAAATGCTTTCGCAACAAAAACACATTTTTTTTCTCGTTACTCGTTCCTCTTTCTTGACTCGTACAATGTTGACTCACCAGGTGAGTTGAGATGACATTTTAGAAAAAAAATAAGCAATAAAATTAAAAATTCATCGATCGATTCAAGTTATAATATTTAAGTGGTAAAAAATAATCCCCAAACGATTCGATCGTCCAATTCATTCAAGTTTTTTTTTTGCTAATATATATTTTTTATAGTGAACAAGCAAGATACAACAAAAAACCGCAAAACGATCGTTCGCATCATTTTCAATTTAAATGGAAAAAGAGATGTGAGGCAATCAGAAAGGAACAACAAAAAAAAAATCTTGCGTTTGTTACTTATTGCGATCACATCTTGTTTGTCAAGTGTATACAAACATATATACATATTTAGTTGTTTCTTTTTTGGGGGAGATAGACGGACACAAAGTATAAGCGCGACTTTTGGTCCAACGCAACAAACGATATTTTAATCGATTTTTTTTCCTTCAGTCAGTTCCAAAACATTTTAAAATAAAACGAGTTTTCATTTCTCTCTTGCCGTTTTCCTTCTTTTGATGTTTTCCAACAAAAACAGCTCGTCGTCGACGACGACGTTGTCGTTATCGTTTTCTTCTTATTGATTGTGTCGAACCTTTAAAGACAATAACACCATGGACTTAAAGAGCTACATGGCAAGATATGAAATGAATGAGTTAAGGGCAATTCTACGAAAAGGTTTCATGAAAATAATCCGTGTCAATTGCATGAAATTTTTTAATTATTTTATTTCACTTGTGCATAGTTTTTCAAAATTCTAATTCTCATTTCCTTTTCTATTGGTTAAACTGTGAATTATGATTACATCTGCACTCAAATTACTTAGCTATGGCTTGAGAAATTCATGGGTTTAATTTTAATATTTGGTAGTTTTTTTGGAATTGTCTCCAAATTACTCTGTTTCACTTATGAAATTTTTCGTAGAATCCAAATTGCAGCTTAATTAAGGCTTTCACAAATATGATTTTGACATTATTTTGAAGCTGTTACTTTAAGCTATAACTTTGTATACTTAGTATTCCTGGAAATTTTATTACCTTAAAGATATTAATGAAAACATTTTGACAGTTTGGGCGAAAAAATTCATGTGAAACAGAGTAATTTTTCGTAGAATGTAAATAATTCTTTAATTAACCATTTTTAATATGTTTTAGTGAGAACAATATGTAGATCTCGGTAAAATCTACTATTAAATACATGAAACATGGGGAGTAATGCAACTGATAATGAGAAATATAGATTTGGAGACAAATTTGTAGAAAAAATCATTCGTAGAATCGCCCTTAAATAAGAAAGAGGAAAAGAAACACACAAAAAAAGAAAGAAGTTCACGAGTTGTTGCTGTTCAGTTATGGCAGCTTTACTCTTTTTTTTTCTCATTTTTTACTCATCGTACACAATATAAAGAGCAAAAACATATTTCGGGATGCTATGAAGAGCAAAAATAAAGAATTGGACAATGAACAACAGCGATGGTGCCACGATCTTATTAATTTGTGCCTTCGAGAAATGGAGAATTCTCTTGAAAGGAACACATAAAAGATGAAAGCAAAAATGAAAAATAATAATAAAGAGCAGTACTCACTTCAAAACAAAACAAAAAGGAATAAGCAAGAGAAGGAAAAACAAGTTTTCGCTTGGTATTTTCCATTGCGACGATATTTTGATTTCAGGCGTTTAATGATTTTATAACAAGAACGATAAAAATGTGTATACATTGTACAAATAAGAAAAATTTTAGATACCGAAAGCATGGAGACTCAGGATAAACTTCCAAATATCTTAAAACCCCACAAAAAATTAGATAAATTATTCTAAGATTTAAAGAGTATTTTGTTACTTTAATAGAGGACTGCTGAGTGTCTACACCTCTTATACTCAAAAGTTGATCATTTTTCCTTAGCAATGGGCAATAATAATGGACATCGGGGGAATTGAAAGGCAATGATGCTTCAATTCGTAAGAAATTTAAGAAGAACGTGTATTATGTACGTAAGAGAAGCTCCACGAGTATGGATGGAAGAAGGAAGGGAAGAAAAAAAAACGAAATAATAAGAAGAAACCACCTGTTTTGGATTTAACGTTATTGTTGTTATTATTATTTTCATTTTACTGTTCTTAAGCTGACGACGACGATGTTGATGGTGCTCTCCATTCTCTTTCTTGACGTCGCTTGCTTTTTAAAGCATTTCTAAGAAAAAAACGCTTAAATCATACTATGAGTAAGTAAAATGACGTTTCAGAAATCTTTTCTCTTCTCTCTTATAACTGACGACTCATGTCAATGATTGGGGAACACTCGACACGATTGTGTACAAAACTATTAATTCTTTATATACACAAATATAACCATAATTGAGTAATTAAGCTGAATATAAAAGAAATGAAAAATTATTGCTAACGTATACATAATTCACATTCATTTCAATTAGCACGCCAGACATTTTTATAATTCAATTACATTTGCTATTGCACTTTAATTGAAGCGCAAAATCGTAATGAAAAAATATTTGCTTCCTCTTTAACTCGTCTAATAGACTGATGGATGGTTGCATATTATGTAAAATTAAAATCATTTTATCAGTATGAGTAATTTTTTTCTACAAAGTCAAGATAAGAAACGACTTTAGAATTGATAGTCAATTAACGTGAATTTTTTATACGTCGTTTCATATTCGCGACTCATCGTTCATCCGACACATTTGAAGTATTAAGTATGCACGAAAACAAGTTTACAACAACAATCAAGACTATGGCAGAATTTTTTTTTCTTTCTTTATATATGTAGCAACAGCAGCTAAATGTATTATGTATGTGTTGGTATAACTCTATTCATTCACGTATACACCGAGTGAGAAAGCAAAGCAGGCAAGCAATTTACCAATTGTTTTTCCATTGGAATTCCTCTTTTTTACGTAAGTTCGTATATTTCTTTTTTTTTCATTTCATGTATGTATGTATGTATGTATATAGCTTTATGCATATCTATATAAACTATATGATTTTTTTATTTATATTTTCTTGAATTATTTGTCATAACACTGACGTCATTATTTTTCGGTAGTTGAATTTGAGGGTGAATCCCAAGAAATGCATAAATTGTTTTATTTTTAGAAAATTGTGTACACATGTATAGTGTTATACTCACTTGCTTTCCTTCGTGCCATGATATAAAATTTTCTCGATATACGATGATGATGATTGATTGAATTGAATAAACCCTTAGTTTTATTTCTCTTTTATATGTTTGTTTGTTTTTAATAATAATAATAATAATATGTATTCCTTTAATTAAAAGATTACACAATCAATAGAAATTAAAATTGTAGCATATATCAAAATATATTGATAAACTTTTTCATTTGAATACATTAAATTGATTTTAGCACAGGTCTCCTCTCAGACACGTTATTTATACTTTTTTTTTTACTCTTGACAGTTTAAAAAATCAAATTTCTTTTAATATGCTGGGTGCAAATAACTAGGTTTAATTTAATATTTTTAATATTTTTTTTTTAAAATCACTTATTAATTTGACACAAATTGGAATCACTTAAACTAGTTATATTTTTCGGCTATCATACAATTTTTCCATCGTCTATTCTCGACTGTCGCGCAAAACCGCGAAAATAAAGAAATTTTAACTATATCAAACTAATGAATTTCAATAATATAACATGCACTTCATAGCTGAACTTCTGAATACAAACTGATTGAAAATCACAAAGGAAATATGAAAATATCCCATGATGAAAATAATGAGAGAGGGTCGGTAAGTTACTCTCTTGCTCTCAATGAGAGAAGGTTGGTAGACATTCAAATGAGAATTGTTTATGTTTTTTTTTAAGTCTGAGAGAATTGCGAGATTCCCATTCAACCATACGAATATTTTTCAAATCTTGTCACATTTTTCCAGAATTATGGATTATTTTTATACAATTTCATCTTTGAAATGCTAGTAATTAAATATTTATGGATTCTTTGTAAAAACAAATTGATTAGCGATTAGCAGTCATAAATTGATGTCTGCTTAATTGTTGAATTGAATCGATCGGAATAATTTTTATTTTTTATTCTAATTAATTCTCACTTCCTGGATTGGGCAAGTGACGAATAATTTAGGGTTATATAATCAATTATATATGATGTCATTAGTCAATAGTTCTACTTAATTTAATTATTTAAATCATTGCTTTTACCAGTTCAGAGAAAGGATTTATTGAACCCTTGGATTTATTTGACTTTCTATCAAATTTAATATCTGATAATTTTTAATCTGCTTTAAAATGAATGTTTGATCCTCTAAAGATCGAACAATTTTATAAGGAATACAATTTGATGTGTTCAAGATTTAAATAGCTTTTCGATTCAATAGAAATTCCTATTTTGAAAGCAATGAATGAAGCATCTCATGTAATAAAATAATTGCCTCTATCAAAATAAATCATAAATATTATCCTATAGTTTTCAAAAATAAACAAACTTACAAAGTAAGTATCGCAAAGTTCAAAAATCCTATAGATAACTGTTAATTGAAAATTAAAAAAATGTAGGGTTTTCTTGATGTGTAAAATTGTTATACTGGTCATATCCATGTTTGTTGCGCATCCTTTATTTATTGAATTTTATTAAATATATTTAAAATTCTTCATTGATCACGTGTGAATGATACTTGTGAAATCCTAACGTTTAGCTTAGAAAAATTATAGCAAAAGCTATTTTCTGTATGAACTTTGCTATAAAAACTTTGAATCCAAAATATCCGTTTGATTTTAAAATAATGAGCTTTGACTAGAAAATGTGTTGCAACGAATGAATTTTTTTAAAAAATGAAATGTCACAAAATAAACGTCAAAGACACAGGAGTGTTCAAAAAAGCATCAGATATAAGAGAGTTTAGTACTTGCGGATACGACTGTTGTGTAAAATTTCTTTGAGAAACGAAAAAAAGTTTGAGGGATTATAAAATTTGTAAAAATTAATGAAGAGTACGAAAGTTAATTATAATTATGAAACGAAGGACAGAAGCAGCTGGAAAATTGAGGAGAACAATTAAAAGGAATAATGGCTTAAATGGAAATGGGTAAATTGAAAATTTTCTTAAACCCGGACAAAATTTTATAGAAAATTGCTTCAAGCCAATTTCCAAAATGTCTCACGAAAAACTAAAATAGATTACAACCAAAAATCCAAAACTGGATACCGCAAAATTGATTAAAAAGCCTTGCAAAATGGACTTGATTAATGTGTTTACAATCATTATAGATATAAATAATTATTTACAAAGTGATAATTGGGAAATTGCATAATATAAGCGAGAAAATATTGTTTATTTATTTCTATAAATGAAAAGTAAGTGAACAATTGGTTGATATTATTGTTATCAACAGTTGTTCATTTTCTCGTCATCAACTACATGGAATCCGCTAAGATAACACATTGATATTTATTATTTAATTTTTTTCTTACTGCAAAAATGACATTAAATGTGCTCAAATTCATTTCTCTTTTCTTGACTTCTTTTTATCCCCCACAATGCAGGTCTACAGCATTCTTCTTCTACTTAAAAATTATCCTCATTTGGGCTTCAGTGATTTTTTGTGATTACATGTCGGAATTAAGGTGAGAGAATGTCTTCATTTTCGCTTATTGTCTTCTCGCGAGAAAGCAAGCAAGTAAGCACTTGACTAATAAACTTATTATTTCTTTCATTCTTCAAACTTTATTAGAGTTGAATACCTCTGGCCTTTTTGGCTACTTTTGCGCTCAGTTTATGATTCATACAAATACAAAGGACTGGTAATAATAAAATTTACTTATTGTCATTTAATATTAAATCTTAATAGCTAATATTAAGCATCATTAACTAATATGGTTCTTTTTCTGTCTGCATCGTATGTATTTTAGGCATTTTCGTTTCTTTTTATTTGCATATGTATCACAAGTGATTTGATATGTTTATTTCTTATTCCCATCCAATGGATATTTTTTGTTGCATCGACATATGTAATGATACAATTTGTATGGATACATACCGATAAAATATGTCTACCTACGATCATTTTATGGTTAATTTTCGTATGGATGGAAGCAAAAATTCGATGGAAGGACAATCGAAATATCCCTCATTTAGACTTGTGTCGTCCGTTTGCTGCACATTGTATTGGATATCCTGTTGTAACACTTGGTTTTGGATTTAAAAGCTACATAGGCTATCGAATACGACAGAGGAAACAGAAGGAAGTGTCGAAAGAAAATGAATTTTATATGCAACTTCTTCAACAAGCATTACCGCAGGAAGAGGTTGAGAAGAGTGAAGAGCAAACCGACAGTACAGATACATCAAATATTTCTACAAATACGGCAACATCTCCCAATAATAATGTTGCAGCTTCTTGTAAAAATACTCAAAACCATCACAATAATCATCAAAATCATCACAGTCATAATAGTAGTAAGGTGAATTCAAATGGCTCAATAAATAACAGCCATTGTGAGATGAATGGCAGTGTAAATAATTCAAAGCAGCAGAATGTTCGAAAAAATACAGAGAAAGAGAAAGAAAATGGTTGTATACAACATTTAGACAACAATCATCAGCATAATCAAGAAAGCATACCGAATAATGCAATTTTAAGTAACCACAGCAAAAATAATAGCAAGACAGCCAATCATTTAAATTTCAACAATTTACAAAGTGTAAAGAATACAAACACGACTTCATATCAACAGATACAGAATGGTATTACAAAAGAACTGAATGTTCCAGCCAAGTGCTCTCCATATAAGAATAAAGATGATCACAATACATATATTGCGTCAAATAATAAGAAAGAGTATGAAAAGGAGAAAATTATTAAGGATACAAATTATGATGAGACAATTACGACAAGTAATAATGAAATTCCACCTAGTCAAAAACGAAAGGATAAACAGCAGCAGCAACAGCAAAAAGATAATCAGCAGTATCATCAACAACATCAGCAGAATGCTTCAAATAATAATCATAATAATAATAATAGTACTAGTAATTGTAATAATCAACTTAATAATGAGAAAAATAAGGTCTGCGAGCATTGTCAACGACTTGAACAGGATTCGAAACGACTTAAATCTGAACTTCAGAGCCTCAAATCATTAGAACAGGAAGTGAGACAAAAGTATGAGAATGTTAAAGGATGCTTACAAACCAAGACGAAGGAAACCGAGGATATACAGAAACAGTAAGTAACATATACTCTCTGAGAGATGCAGTTTTGTAATAAACGTTATTTCATTACTTCCAGATACCTAGATGTACAAGCTCAAGAACGACGTACTCGTCAGCATTTCGAAGCACAATTAAATCAAGAGAAAAGACTTCGGAAGCATGCTGAAGAAAAGGCAAACATGATTAGATGCCCCGACTCGTGCAAGATGAAGAAAATGCATTTGGAGAGTGAGAATAACAAGCTAAGACGTGAATACATGCTTTTGGACGAAGTTAAAAATAATTTTGAGAAACAGAATCGCTTATATGAGCAAGAGGTAAGTGCAATTTTCTTATTTAAATGAAATCAATTCCATTTTTGAAATCCCCAATTCAAATTTGGGGCCGTTCACTTATTACGTTACGCAAAAACCGACTTTTTTCACCCCCACCCCCCCCCCCCCCTTGTTACAACTCACAACCCCCCCCCCCCGAACGTTCATAATTCAAATTTTTATCGTGAACTTTTTTTTCTTTCTTCTTGACACCCCCCCCCCCCCCCCCCTATGTTACAATTTTTCAAACCCCCCCTCCCCCCTAAAATGCGAACGTAATAAGTGAACGGCCCCTGTTCTGAAAAGTTAAGAATCATTCCTTGAATAAGATTGAAAAATTTAAAACTTATTCGATTCAAATTTCGTAAAAAAAATAATACAGGAAATCGCCATGACATTGCCCCATTTGCATTAGCCAATAAATCTTATTAATGTCCGTTGACGTGAATAATTAATTGCATGCCTGTTTTGCAAAAAATGGGCCAGAAAATTATGATTAAATTTCAATTGATATTTTTATTTCTCCCACGACATTTTAGTTGCGAAAGTATGAGGTTGAATTTAGGAATCGTGATCAGAATCATAATGTTGCGCTTCAGAATGCTTTGATTATAATGCAGGAGAAAAATGCAACACTTGAAAAGAATTTGTCTGCAGAAACGAGAATTAAACTCGATTTGTTTTCGGCTTTAGGCGAGGCACGTCGACAATTGGAAATCAAAGATAGTAAGTTGTTAAACAATAATTCAATACTCTGTTTATGATATATTGACATATGTTTCATGTTTACACTAGACTGCTTGCGTAATAAGGACAAACAATTAGAAGATTTAGAGGCAAAAACTGTTCAAATCTTAGCAATTATGCCATCTTTAAACGATACTCATTTTCAAATGAACTCTTTAGCCATGACTGCATCTTCTAGTATGGAACAACCCGATAGTTTTGCTAAAAATCCTCAGCTTAACGCTGGTTAAGCATGATGACTAATGGATCTTATTCAGGCTGCGCTTTTCATGATGATGATGATGATGATATTTGTTTTATTATTTTAGTTTCTTGAATAAAATAACTTATCGACTTTTTTGAATGTACCATGAAAGAAAGAAAAGGAAGAGAACTTGATGGGTTTTTTTTAATTTTCTGAAAACCTTAGTTCCAGTTTTGGCTTTTTAATCAAATCCAAGATTTTATTTTTTCTTTTTGTTTCTAAAAAATCATTTATAAACTAATGAGGCACGACTTGAGGTTCCACTTTTTGGTTAATCAGAGAGATTCTGTTGCTTCTAAAAGATAATGCTAAAATTAAATAGGACTCATGCTGCTCTTCTCTTCTTCTGTTAAATCTGGATGCCAGACGTCAACTGCAACGGAAAGGTTCTTTTATTTTTTTAAATGTTCTACGAATTTAAATTAATATTTTACCAATAAGCACTAATCGAAGACTTGTTCCTTTCTGCCAAACTTCGTGTTCATAGCTGTCATCGAAAATCAGCCATTCACCTTCTTTCCAAGATCTTGTTTCATTTGCTACTCTAATGAAAGTATTTTCAGGAACTTTTAAACCTAAATGTGCTCGAATTCGACAATTTGTTGGTCCACAGTGGCTGTGAACGTGAGTATTTGGATGCAAAACACTAAATTTTACTTGGCCTCGTTTGCACGATGAAGCAGCTTTGAAATTATTAATTAATTGACATGTAATTGGAGCCATATGACAATTCTTTGTCTTGGAGCCGCGAGCGTATAACTCAAACTGCTTCCAGTCTCCAGTATCTTTGAGATTCTCCTGTTCATTCATAAATAGTCCATCTTGTGAGAGTAATTTTAATCCTTCGTCTCTAATGACTTGCCAATATTTATAAATCTCTGTAAATTGATCTTTGTAAGTTGTATCGAGTTTTGTCCAAAATGGCTTTGATTTCAGTCTATTAACATTGTAAAGTGATCTTTGATATTCAGATAAGAAAAGGCCGATTTTTGCACCCTTCCTGTAAACCTAAATTTTACAAATAGAAATCTATAGTCAGACAAATATAATTTAAAAGAAAAAAAAACTTACTTCTTGAGCTTCTTGGTTTCGACCAAGTCGTTGTAGGGCATCGCCTAAATTAAAGTAAAAGCGACCGTCTTGAGTTCCTTCATCATTTGTTTCGATACCTTCCCTTAAATATAATACAGCATTCTCAAAATCTTGATCTAAATTCTTAAGTACGAAACCGTAATGGACGAGAGCAAATCCATTGTATCGCCACTGTGATAATACTTCATGTAAGACCAGCTTTGCTGCTGAAAGACTGCAAATACAATTAGATAAATTTATAAAACTAGACATTGTCTTCTTACCGATTTCCCAGTAGAAACGTGACAGCCAACTGATTTCTAAACGATGGCTCGTCTGCAAATCGTCTTATTAATTTATAATGAATGTCAACAGCTGACTTAAGTCGTCCCAAAAATCTCATTCGATTAATACATCTCTCTGCTACTTGCTTGAAGATTGTATCATTAAGTTTATCTCCATACTGCTCGATTAAAGTCTTGTACATTCCAATAGCCTCATTTAGAATCTTATTGCTTTTCTCGGTCTCTGAAGATTTATCCATTTCCTTTGCTTTATCGTAAAGTTCTTTAACGGCTGGATTCTTTATTGAGTCATATGACATGAGCGATGTTGAAGTCGTTAGTGGATATTTTAGTAAGGGGAAATCCAAAAGCGTATAAAATTGAATAGAAAATCATTTGTTAGTAATTGACACACAGCACGAAAAAGCTCAACAATTTAAGAAGTAATCGAAACATTAAGTTTTGTGGGTCTAAGCAAAATGTTAGGATTAGTTCTTGACATAGGTAATAATAGCACAACACTCAAACAATTGATAACAAAAAACTTAAAATAAATAAAAACAATGCAATATAATTAAGGATTTTAAGGGTTTAAGGATGATATAGGGGAATTAGAGTTGAAAACTTTAATAATTCTAAAAGAATTTAACGGAATGAGAATTTAAAAATTGAGTGTTGCTGTTCCTGAATTTTAAAATGAGATTGTACCTCTTCTAAAGCTTGTTGTCTCAACAGCTCTTCCATATAGCTACTTTGAGCTCCTCCACCTTCTGGAATTTCTGTTTGTCAAGAAAAATACAATGAAATTGTTAATTACAATGTTAGTCACAATGAATTATTAATTATGTACAAATTAAACATTTGCAAGAAAACGGAATCTGAATAAATTAATGAATTCAACAAAAAGTAATGAATGAATAAAACATTTACTTGTCCAAGAGCCATCGTCATTCTCCTCTTCGTTTGATTTATCACTATTACTAATTTTACCATACTTTGCTTCAAGACGGTTCAATAAATCGGAATCGTCTATGTCTGACAAATCTTCATCACTTTGCTCGTAGTCTAGATCGTCTTCATCCATTAACTCGTCTCCTGTTTGACGAATCAATTTTATTTCATTGACATTCTTTTTGTCTTGTGATTCGGATTGGAAAAAGTTCGTAACTTATCACCAGTTGCTATTTTCAGCTTCTGACATCCAATTTCAAAAGAAACTAAATCAATTATACTTTTTGAAATCTCTGTGAAATTTACATGCATTCCTTATCATCGCTTGCATAAAATATAAATGCTCTTTTTCAAATCCGAACCATTTTTCTATGCCAAAAATATTGTGATTTACCAGACATTTCCTCTTCCTCCTCTTCTTCTTCTCCCATTTCGTCATCCTCGATGTCTATATCAGGTTCGTAATTTTCTGCTGTTTGTATTTCTTCAGTTTGCTCAATAATTTCACTTTTTGGCGTTGCTTGAACATTTGATGTTTCAGGCATTGCTAAAATTCTTTCTTCTATTTCATTTTCTACTTCTTTTTCAACATCCTTTGGCTCATCAAATGTCACTTTTCTATTCGATTCATCCATATACTCCGATTGTGGCTTGTACATGTTTTGGAATTCCTCGAAAGTTTGTGGAACACGAGACTTGATGTCTGCTTCAAATTCATCAATAATTTCTTCGCTATATTCTTCTGTTTCTCCCAATTCATCCTCATCAATATCAGATTCTGTGAATTGCTCTTCGTCATCATTTTGCACAAAATTTGGTGTTGATATCATCATTACTTTAAAATTTATTACAATAAAGTTGGTTAACGTTGGAACGTCAATAAAATCAGTGATATCCACCAAATTATTTTAAGGTAAGAGTTTTTTTGAATTGTTGAATGACATGAATATCACTGAGTATGTCAGAAACACAGGAGAATTGCGCTTTTCTGCTCAATTGATCTGTATATTTGAGTATATCATAGTAAAGTCAATTTAAGACATGTATTTAATTTATATTTTTAAAAGTTCAAATCTAGCAAATGTTCCAAAGTAATTCAAATTGTGTTTTTGATCTATAGTGAACAGCTAGAAGTAGCATTGCTAGAATGACAACCTACAATTTTTAAAATATCCATAATATCACTAAAGGATAGTTTTAGATTTCAGTATTAACGATTTTTATAAGTAAAGGAGCTTCTTATTTCATCTGCTCAACAGTAAGTAAATTCTCTAAATCAATGATAGCAGAAAGGCACAATTATAATTAATTTATATAATTTATGAACCTTCAATAATTTCCTCATTGTCAATATCATCACCAACAAGTTGTTCCTCAGAATTAGACAGCATCGTGAATCGTCTTTTACTGAGAGCATTTTCATTTTCTTTGGCAATTAATTCTGAATCGACTGTATCTGTATCTGAACTATCTTAAAAATTGTTCAAAAATTAATGTGTTTAAAAAAACAATATACTTTATATATGCAAACAAGTAAGAAGCATGAAATATGAGATTGATATCGTTAGTGCAGTTTTGCTAAGTATAAAAAAATGTTGAAAGTGCAATTTCATGCTCATGAAATAATAATCAATTCTTTTTGATTAATAAATTTATTTCTTGCTTCATCGCTTTTAAATCATTAGTGAATAACAAAATGAAATAAGAAACGTTTTAATTATGCAAGAGATAGTCACAGCGTGGACAACAACAAAAATTTATGTTTAATGTCATGAAAAGATAAAGATAAAAAAAAGTCACAACAACTAAAGTTTAAAAACTCACTAGTTGCTGAAATCTTCTTAATTATTATTTGATGAGCAACTATAGCAAGAAGAACACCGACCCCGAGTTTTACCATGACTGTGGGATGATAGAAAATTTTTTACATTGTTTTAATTTACATTTTGCACTTTCATTTCTTTTTAAAATATAAAGCAATTAATTTTCATACAAATTGTGATTCCGTTTTCTTCATCAAAGCTATAATTTACTTAATATCTTTTGTTCATTTGATACTTACGCGACGATGACCCTTCTTCTTCATTCTCGTCTTGATCTTGTTGTTGATTTTGCTCTTGCTCGCTTTCTTCTGCCAATTTTTGAAGTAAAATTTCTTCACCAGCATCGTTGTCTACAACATTCTCGAAAATATCTTTGCTGTCTGCAATTCCCTCGTCATCGTCATCTCCCTGTGATCAGAAATATATAACTTAATAACTTGAATTGACATGACAGATAATTGTAAGCATTATTGGGTTATACCTTAGAAATTTCTCTCTTATTTAAAATTGCTTTATTAGTTTTTAATCTATCTTTTCCAAGCATATCAGCGATTTCATTGTAAGTATCATACAATTCATCAACCTTCCGTGAAAGGCGATGTCTGTTAATTTTCTTCTGTTAATAATTTTCAATCAGAAAAGCGTTTTGTTAGGGAAAAATGTAGCACACATGTTAAAATATGTTTATGAATGTCGGCAGTTTAAAAATACTAGCATGGGGTTTTTCACAAATGATCTTTCAAATGATAGACGTCATAAGTAAATGACCCTTAAGCTGACAATTTTATAGCAAATCATTAAAAAAAAAATCACCTCTTCATCAAAAGGAGCACTATCTTCGAACAAATTTGGCACTTCCGGCTCATTATTATCCTCTAAGCCATCATTGTCATCAGTTTCTTCAGGCTCATTATCATTTTGATCGTTATTGTCATCATCGTTTTCTTGACTTGCATTGTCATTGTCTTCCTGACTTTCATTGTCATTGTTATTAATCTCTGCATTTAGTTCCTGTGAGTTTTCTTCGTCATCATTTTCATTATTAGATACATCTTTCTCTTCTGGATATGGATCATTATCATTAATTTCTGTTTGTTCTCCATCATGATGCGATTCTTCTGTTAATTGGGTATTGACTTAGGGGCTGTTCACTTATTACGTAACGCGAAAAAATGACTTCTTAGACCCCCCCCCCCCCCCTCGTAACAAAATTTGTATGAAAAAAAAATTTTCCTTGTTTGAATCGTAACAAAATCTTAGACCCGTAATAACGTAATAAGTGAATGGCCCCTTAAAATCCAGAACAATTAAATAGTTCAAGTTTATTTACCTGTCGCGTGGTCATTATCATCGTGATCTTCATCTGGTGCTGAAAAATGTGGTTCCTCGTGATGATCATCTTGTCTATTTTCGTCAACCCAGCCTTGCAAATATTCTGAAAATCTTGATTCCGATAGCGGCGTATCCACTACGAAATCCAAAAATCAATTAATAAACTTATCAAATCATTATTAAGAAATAAAAATATTTTTACCATCGGATCCACCACGATTTTCCAAGACAATTAAAGTTACAAGACCTAATAGAATAGCCATTAATGTAAAGAAAATGACTTTAGCACAAATACCGGCTGCTCCATGATGATCACTTTCATTAATATGCATTTGAACAGACTTTTTCTCAGTCTCATTGAATTTGCTTGTGTCAATGCCGGGCAATGGTGCTTCATCTTCTTTTTTTTAAAAAATAGAGATGGAATATGTATTAGAAAGATAATATGTATTCTAGACAGAGAGGAAAGAGAGTATTGTTTATCAGCGAGCAGCATGCATTTGTGGGATTGATAATGATATTGGAAGGGAAATAAGATGTGTGTGCATATCAAACCTTCCGAAAAGCTGAAGCGTTTCAAGAGTGCTTGTTGATCTACACTATCTATTTGCGTGATACATAATGAAATGAATGAGTAAGAGCAGTAAGAATTTTTCCGTCTTAAAAGAATGAAATCAAGCAGTCACAAAGAGAGTACATTGCGCTTTTCGCCAAAAATAAGTATAAAATGTTGCTCATTGTTGTTGTGTAGGTAAAATTAATGTAAAAATTATATATTTTTTGTGTTTCTAATAACTTTCTTATGCTATTTTTAGAATTATAGGCTGTCTTGAAGAAATTTTTCATCATTCTCGACCAAAATTTTTTCTTATCATCGATAACGTCTATTAATTGACTTACCTCGCTTCTGTTTTTTCTTCTCCTTCCTCCTTTGTCTTGTTTGCACATCACCAGACATTGTTAATGATTTTAAAGTTCAATAACAGCTTAATTCATCTACTTTCAAGGAACTGAATTATGAGAGTGTTATTTTCTTCTCAATTTCCTCACAATATCTTCCGTGTATCAAGTGCCTTTACTCTTTTTACGTGACATGTTCCTCTGCTTCATCTTATCTCTTATTTTTGTAAGATTTGTACAATATTCATTTAAATTCTACTTTATCGTACTAAACATTGAACTTTAGTAATTGATTTATCGATATTTAAAGGTCTTTCTAATCATACGAAATATCACGCGGAAGTTGAATGCTTATGTTAATTGTGCATCTCCAAGATGACAAAAGTACGAAGATAATATTATTAATATCTCTTTAAATAAGAAATGACAACTCGAGTTTTAAAACAAATATCATAGATTGTATTAGATTCTATCATAATAATTAATTCAGTGTATTCAAACATTAATTCTAAAGGAGTTTTAAGTTATAAAAGTGATCATATTAGAATCAAGACTTTAACGGTTTTTAAAAATTTTAAATTACAGAGTTTCCGAAGAAAATACAGATCAGAAATAAAAATTCATAAAAAATAGCAAATAGTTTAATTAAATAAAATGGAGACTCCTGAGAGATTGGATAATTGTCCAAGTACACCAGAATTAGATGTAGTTGACGAGGTACCATCCACAAGTTGTAATAATATCGAAGAAGCTCGTTTGACTCAGTTAAAACAGGGAAAAGGAATTTGTGTTATTTGTTATTCATCAATAAAGGAAGGAAAGAGGTGTTTTCCAGAAAGCTGTCTTCATATCTTTCATTTTGATTGCCTTCAGCGATGGTCTGAGCAAAAGAACCAATGTCCACTATGTAAAAAAGGTGAGTTTTAAGGCTGAAAAATTGAAATATTTACAAAAAATTCGAAACTGGATTTCTTTATGTATCTTTAGAGCATTTATGCTAAAATGTAAGTCTCCATATTTATTTTTTTCCAACTTTCTCATAATGTTTTTAGTATTCGACCAAATCATTCACAATATCAAATCAAAAACTGAATATGAAAGATATCCAGTTACAGTGTTAAGACAAGACGACTCAGCAATAGACTTAAGAGATTTAGTGTCATTTCCAGTAATTCCATTAAATTCCGTATTTCATCGAGTTGATTTTCTTACAACTCACTCACCTAGACGGAGATTTACGTATAGAACGAGATTTGAGGCCACTTTGGAACAAAATGAAAGAATTCAAGAACTTTTTGGATCGCGCGTAGATAATGATTATGCACGATTAACTCCTGCTGAATGGCGTAGATATATTTATGAAAGGAACTTATATGCACTACCACTTTCTGACTTGGCAGGTCGCTACCGTGAATGCAGCGCACAATTCTATAGGTAAGTCTTAAACATTTTTGCGAAAACCAATTGCTGAATTTCACTCATTTTACAGAGAAAATCCAGCACAAACACATCGTCTGATTCCATGGCTAAATAGAGAATTAGTTGTACTAATGCAAACAAATCAAACTACTCATATTCCACAAATTTTAGAAGATATGAGAGACATGCTGTGTCGATATGATATACAAAGTAGGAAAGTTAGAAAGTACTTCCAACGATATCTTCATTTAAAAACTGATCATTTTGTTCACGAGTTCTACAACTTTGCTATTTCACCCTACGATATTGTTGGATATGACAGGTAAACTATTTGATTCGTTTAAAATCTTTAAGACATCAACTAATCAAACGTTTCTTTGTAGACATGTTGACTATAATCCAAGAAATCAAAGTACAACAACGACAGTTGAAATATCAAGTTCCACAGATAGCTCTGATGGCGATGAAGTACAAGTCATAGATGTTGAGCCGATAATTAATGAAGAAGCATCTAATTCAGGTTCAAATAATAATGTTACAAATTGTACGACAGTAGTTTTGGAGACACAAGGTAGTCAAGAGGATAATTGTGTGATCACAGAAATTACCACATCGGAAAGCAATAATAATAATGATAGCAGTAGCAGTAGTGGTGGAATAATAGTAACGCCAACTATTATAGAATCTAATCCTGTCATTCTTGAAAGTAGCTCAGATAGTGAATGTGAATTTGTGTTGGCATTAAAACCACCACATTTGCGTACTCCTGAAATGATGAGTCTCGATTCAGCTAGTGATAGTGATTGTATTTATATTCCAAACCAACCGACAATGGTAACTCGTGTTGATTCGTCAACAACAGATAGTGAGGATAATAAACCTCTCGCGGAGACGAAGAAACAACTTAAATCAGAGGTTGATGAAATGAAACCTTTAATACAAGAGTTTAATGGAATTTGTGAGGGAAAGAATCTTGATGATTTTGATGAAAACTTAATCAATACTCTATGTGAACCATCGACGTCTAAAGCTTTAGAGCAACAGCAGGCAAATGGAAATACAGTTAAGAAAATTTATTTTGCACCTAAAAGGAAAAATCTCTCTGGCAAGAGTATTTTTAGTTCAAGTAGTTCTAGCAGCACAAGTAGTAATTCAGGTGAAAGTGAGGATGAATGGGAAACACTACAAAATGGAAAGACAAAAAGTAGGCGAAAATTGACAGCTAAAAAATTAAAGAAAATGCGTTTATCCACTTCCAGTAATCCAAAGCCATTGAGCCAATTACAAAGTTCCGAAGAAGCCACACACATTAATGATGAAAATGATGTCGATAAACCACGAATAAAGAGCGTAATTATTAAGAAAACAGATAATGCACATTACATACAAAGAATGACATCAAGTAGCAGTGACTCAAGCTCGGACGTCGAATAATTTTAAAAACTTAGATTAATTTAAACTTAAAGTGTGAGTTTAATAATATTTATGACGAATCCCTTTTTTCACATAGATCCTAAGGATTTCATGAACATCCAAAGGGTAAAATAGTTGAAAATTAAGTGTAATTACAACTTACTTCAGTCAAAATAACTGTTTGATATAAAGGAAAGATGTCGGATGTTCTCAAATAAAGCCGCATCAACAATTACACCAAAGATACTTTTCAGAGCAGATTTAGAGTTCTGCTAAACCTTTAAGCAACCACCGATAGTTTCGAGACCAGAGTTTTATATCTGCTCGAGACAAGTTGTTTGGAAGTTAATTTTATTCTGCTAAAAATTCAAGCTATAGTTTCTTAAGTATCAAAATAAAGTTTGTCATAAATTCTAATACGAACGGGGCGTATTCGGAGGTTATTGAGTTTGTTTTGTTTGGACTGAAAATTTAAGAGGGGTTTGAAATATTTTCGTATGTCAAAACCTCAAGCAAACATAAAGGGGGGAAGGATTCTGTAGCTGTAACACATGTATTGTCCGTCGTATTATGAAATCCTTACCAAAGTAAGTTGTATTTTTACATTATTTCAAACTGTTTAGCCCCTTGTGAACATCTATTTTAAAGAATAAGGACATATGTACAATTTACATAAGAATTACCTCTTTTCATGTTCATAAATTAATGTAAAAGAATGAAAATCAAATAAAAAAATAGAATAAATAAAAGAGAGAGAGAGAAAGAAAGTTAAGGAAATAACACAAGTAGTTTTATATTGTCAAAATTATATGCATGGAATAAGATAAATGTATAAAAAATTGTTTCTTTATTGATTTTGTAATTAGTAGTACCAATAATAGAGTATTATAAAATAACAGTTTCATTATTATCACAAAATTCACTAAATAGTGTATTGTCAAACGTAATATTATCGAGCGAGCTCCTTCGTCGATTAATTTGCCTCAAAAATGAGTGCTCCTGATCAATAATCTCTTTAACATTGTTCATTTCAGACTTTAGTTCCTTATGAATTAATTCAAATTTGCAGCTTGTTCGAGTGAAACTCTCAACACATTGAATGTCATTTATTGCATGATCTTTAAGCGATTCAAAATCACGATCGTTCCTGAATTTTCTTTTAGGCGTTGATGCCATACTGATTTTACATTCATCAATTTCCATTTCATGGAATGACCTTTGTTCTTTTGATATGAAGACACCTGAGTCATTATCATTATGATTCTCAATTATAAGGAACAACTCATCTTCTGTGTCTGTAACAACTGCATTATTCCATCGAGACATACTTGGTAGTGTCGATACACCGTCATCACATTGTGCAATTTCAAAATCAGAATTTTCCGAGCATGGTTCAAGATAGAAATGATTTTGTGGATGTTGATGATGATTGATCTCGTTCAAGTGTTTTTGAATCATCTCGCCTTGCTGAAGGACTTTTTTCAGTAGCTTTTTAATTCCATTCTTACGAATCTTCTATAAATGATTTTTTAAAGAAAATAATTTTCATAAATTCTCATTTCCATTAATATAATTTATGTGCCTTTACCTTATCCTTTGCTCGATACTTTTGCTCATTCTCTCTCATTTCAATTTCAAATTCTTTATTTATTTTCAACCTAAATTGTACATCGCGTCTATTATCGCCCCAGTTTTGCCAAAGCTCATAAATCAGTTCGTCTCCAGCTAATGCATGCTCAATATCTTGGAATCGCTCATACAAAATATAATGTGACGGGTCACAAATTAATTGTTTACTTGCTTTCGTGTTGGCCAATTCGTCATCGATCAAAGCTGTTCATTTTGGAATAAAAAAAAATATGAATAATAATAAGTACGCAGGATGAATAAATATTTAAGTGGAATAATTAATATTCATGAGTTAGAATTGTATGTTTACAGCAGTATGAATAAGTGGACTTTTTTTTTTGAAGGAATTAAATAGTGGAAAAAGGGTGAGAAAATGACGTTGATGAATTCATATTTCGACTCAGCTTACCTTTTATTATGTCATTGCAAGTTGTTCGTCTATTAACTCCTGATATATAACGCGGAACTTGATTTATGTAAATGGGAATTTCTTCAGTCAGTTCACTCTGTGAGGCAATTAAGAGAAAATGAATAATTTTAGTATGGCTTTTGATTTATAGTTGACATTTTAATTAGAACAAGGAACTTTAATGGACATTTAATTTTGCCTAGCTAGTTTAAATTTCAATGATTAGGGCTAAAAGAAATCAAATTTATGCCAAAAAGCCTTGTCCAAAGCTAATGAATAAAAAATTTCAAATAAAATTTCTGTTACTATACAAACCTCATTATCGCTATTATCTGATGACTCTTCCTGCACCGAAATTGGACTTAAGCGTTCTGATGTTATCGATTTAATATCATCATTTATTAAATTTATTAATGTTGAGTTTTGTGTCGGTGCCATAATTCGTTCATTTCTGAAAATAAAAGTGAAAAAAATGAGCTAACAATACAACGAACTATAGTTATTAAATCAATAATGAAATATGTTGTATGAGAGTCTCCACAATTTCTTATTTTTCATTCGCTATTTTCCTTCCGCAGAAACTATAATATAAAATGATTTTTCCTTTTTAATGGAAAACCTGCGATTTTTTTTCTTTTGCATGCAAAGTCAAAGTTTTTCTTTTATTTTATATCAGTTTAGTTTGAAAAGAAAGACTGTTTAGCAGTCTTTTTTGCCTTTATGTAGCTTTATGTTATTCAAAAAATAAAAATATAATCGTGAAAGCGACCATGATAATAAAATTTATTCCGCTATATAGCTATAAGTTGTAATAGAAAATTTATTTTTCATAGAATCTGATATTTTTCCTTTTTTTTGTACAATAAATATAAACTTGTAGGTATATCCGTAAATATAGATGTGTTGAAATATAATGGGAAATTTAGGTGGTTTTCCTACTAACCCCCACTAATATAATCACACTCCTTTTATTCCACGCTTCTAATGCTTTCATTTCTCGACTTTTCAGGGCATTAATGCGTTTTATTGCGATTCATTTAATTTGCCTGTTATTTGCGGAGTAGGAATCAGACTATTAATAATGTCAGTATATTCAAAGGCATATCCAGAACAGAAGTTTGTTTTAGGGATAGAACTGAATCAGGAGTATCAAGCTATAGTGCTCGAACAAGTCATTTTCAGTCAAGGAAACATTAAAAGGATTCACACGTTCTAGATATGCCTTGACGTAGATGTGCGACTTCTGACTTAATAGCAAGAAACATTTAGTCTAAAGGTTTATATCACATGCATGCACTAATGTTTGTATTCTATCCTTTAGACAATTTTAAACATTTTTAAATACACAAAAACGTTAAATGTCTGTACATGCATTGAATTAACGGATATATGCGTATACCATTATTCGATCAAACAGTCTCACACAAAAATGTTCTCCTCTTTTTTCTAGCAATTTTCCTTTTTTTTTTGATTTCATCATCGACAACATAAAAAGCTCATGCTTAAAATAGAAATTAGCATTGATTTATTTTTATTGCATGCAAGAAATCATTTTATTATTGACGATATAAAGTCGACCCCCCTAAGAATGAAAACTTCCGTGGTTTTCAAGCAGTAAGAATATTTTCATTTTAACTCAAAACTTCCGACTTAATCATTTTCATGGCGACGAAAAAGTTTTTCCTTTCTTTGTTTTTCTTTTTTTTTGTTTCGAATTAAAAAGGAATTTTCTGTATTCATGCAAACATTTATCATGCACACGAAACATGCATATAATAAAAAAAGCATAATTATGTTTTATTTTTGCACAAACTAAACATCAAGAATATAAAAGTTCTAAGTGCTTATCGCTTTTCTGCGATCATTTTGTGAACAGTTAGTAAACTATAAAGTTATTTCCATAAAACATCAAACAAATTTAAAAGTCATCAATTGTAATGACTATAGCGCTTTTCCTTCCGACTTATCGTGATGAAAAGATTTCAGCTGAAAGCAACGGACTTAGCAGTTGCTTTAAATTCAGACGCATGGTAATTTCGATGCTTTTTATTTGTCCTTAATAAGGGCCTGTTTATCACAGCTTCAATTAATTTTTTTATTCACAATTAATGACACTTCCAACTCGGTCACAAAGTCAATCAAATTAAATGCCTAGCAGTATTTATATTTCAACAAAATAAGCTCAACATTTTTACGATTTCCCTTTGGAACATTAAATTATGTAATTGGTGGATTATAATTAACGGAACAGAATTAGATCGCAAGTCATTGTTACAGTCATTCAAATAGCGACAAGAAAATTGCACTTTTCCACCACTAATTTCACACAAAATTGCCATTTAATTAGCATCTAAAAAGACCTATTAATTAGGCGACTTTATTTTGTAATATAAATATGGGTCGAAAATGGGGATCATTCATAAATAACGTACGTCAAAAATGGACACACAATCACTAAAATTTGAGCTTCAGAGGTGTCTGATTTTGTAAAAATTAGACATCGTTTATAAATAATCCCAACGTAAGTAGAATGAACTCAAAAAGTCACGATTGTTAATCTGCTTCTTTTACAACGATGAAAAATCTTTCTCTCGCTTATGAAGTTAAAGACAATGGAAGTTCCATTTATTTATGTTTTTGTAAAGCCTAATGAAATATTTTAATTACATTAATTTTAAATTTTCGAGCATCTTCTTTTCTACCTTTAATCAATTATGTTTGTCCAAAAAAAAAATAAGTAAGGTGGTACCTTTTAAAAGTACGGAAATCAGAGTATGAACTACACACACGTGCGAATTTGAATAATGAATAGGAGAGAAATATTTTTAATAATAATTATGTAGAGAAGTAAGTAAGTAAGCAGATCAGTAGTTGATAATAAACTGAAATTGAAAATTGAAAGTTAAATCGTTATAAGCAGCATAAAAGAAACAAAAAATAATATTCATTGAGCGATTATTTCATTTCATTTGTTTTATTTTTATATTTTTTTTTGTGGTAATTTTTCGCACAATTAAGACATTTTTTTTATGTATCTTTTTACGTGTGTCTCTCTCTCACTGTTGGTCTTACTCAATTGTTTTGTTCGGTGGAAAAATTCTTTCTTATTTAACATTTGAACGGTGCGCGCTGAGCATTTAAAAAATCGTTGTTGATGTTTAAAATGTCGGCTTTTTATTGTAACGATTAAATTATGCAATCGGATTAAGGGTAAAGAAAAAAACTATAATAAAATAAGTGGCAATTGTTATGGATAGCAATGGAATTGAATCATTTTAAATTATTTGGTAATTCAATTGTAGTACTGAGTGAAGATCAGCAGCTCATCATTGAAATTTCGTTCACTAAACTAGGTTCATTTACCCGATTTTTTTCGCACAGACATAGCCATCCACATCAACAATAATTTCTGCGACTTCTTAGTTCTCGTTTTAATGAGTCGCAGAAGCGAAAATGTCAATGAATTTTTATGTGGTCGGTTTTGAAAGACAAGGCATCCAGGTATTTTCTCATGGTTGGATTGCATGCATTACTATCATTTTTTCACTGTCTACATACAACAAATAGGGTTGCAATCCCACCTTTTTTAATGTTCTTCACAGCTGACACTGTCGATCGTCAAATAATGGCACCAAAAGATCCACAGAAGCAGATAAAATAAAACTGTGAATTCTCCAAGTGCCAAGATTCGTCCAATCGCATTAATATCCAATATAATTAATGTCATCAATGGATTTTGTTGATTTTTCATGTGTGAGTCATGAAATTTTTATTCCTCGTCCAAAAAAACTTCTGTGTTAATGTCATAGAAATGAACTTTTTTTCGTGCTCATTACTTTTTTTCATTTCCATTCTTTCTCTATCTTTATCGTTCCAAATGATATATATATTTTCAAAAAACACGAACGGAAGCAATGAGTATTTTCCATAATATGTATAATACATCTAATATGTGATTTTCGTTTTGTGATAAAAACCTCCTGCCCGTAACCTCCTAATTTGATACTCCTAATATGTAGATTGTTGACTGAATTTTTGATAACTTTTGATAGATGGAAATTTTCTAAAGTACACTTTAATTTTTCGTTTCCAATTCCATTCATGCATGTTTAATGAAGGCAAGAAAACTCTTTTTTGTGGCCCTCTTCTTCACTGCGTGTACAAAAATAGATGGAATCGATGAATTTTTTATTTCATCGTTTTGTGAATTACTCGAGATTAGTAAAAAAAATTCTAGATCCATGCCTTCATGCTAATTATGTGTTTTATGCTTTTGCTTTCATGAAAATTCCAGATATTTCTCTAGTTTTCTTTACCAAAAAATGCTTAATCTCATTTATTATTAATGTGAATATTTCATTAACTTTCTGTCTATTCAATTTTTATTAGACCTATTCAAAAAAACTTATTGAGTCTTTATGTTTTTGATCAATTGTAATACATGTGATAAATTTTTCTTTGCTATAATTTTACTCAATACGTATTTTGCAGATTAGCATTTATCACTAACGATCGCTGTTATGCAATTGCGTTTAGCTAATACTTTTTGGATATTACACAAGCTTTTTGCGGTAATCTTTCAATATATAGCTGGAAATGCAATTTTTAAGTTAATCCATCGGAAGAAATTTTTAAAAATTGACCTAGCTCATTATTGGCTTTAATAACTGTGAATTTTGTCAACATGAGGAAGTTTTCTCTGTTTTTGGGCAGCATAAATTGACATATTCTCTTAATTTCGACAAATTCCCGAGAAAATTCATACCGACAGCCATAACTTGGCTGGATTTAATTTATTGAAAATTTTATTTTATGAAATGCATCAACCCTGAAAGATTCTGGGTTATTAAAGTGACTAGCTCAAAATTACCCTAGCCTGATATGTTATATTAAAGCATACTCCAAATAAATTTGACATTAAACCTCGTTTCCACCTATTTCCAACATTAAGTTCAAATTATTTAAATTATAATTACGAAATGTCGCATGTACTTAAACATGCCGGTACGACAAAACTATCACGTATTGATTCGTCTGTGTCACGAAATAAATTGTAATGAAAAAAAATTGAATGTTGTTCAATGACCCAAGTCTGTCGAATTGATGGAAAAACTTCTTGAAAATATGTTTTTTTTGTTTAAAAAAATAGATTTTCTGGTGAAATCTAGCACGAAACCAAGTTTAAGGTTTTGCATTGTACTTAATACTTTCAATTTTTATAGTAATAGAAATAAATGTGAAATCGTCTCTATGACATAATAAAAATCGAAACTATTATTTTTTTAAACAAAAAAAAATTTAACCAAATTCATGAACTTCATTCAATGGCAATTCAGTAGCTACTTCAAGGTAAAACTTTCCCTAATATTGCCTCGGCAAAACATAACACAGACAGTTTTTTTTATATCCCTAATCATTCTAAAAATGCATTCATAGTCATTACGAAAATCAACTCGGACAACGAGAGCATGACAGAATATTATCATTCATTTTCATTCCCTTTCTTTATTCCATTGAGAACAATAATGTGAAAATGTGCCCATAAAATGGAAGAAAAAGAAAAAAATTCTCAGCAATCCAAACGAATACAACAAGCTAACCCATCCAGCCAGTCTATTTAGTATATATACACATTTAATTTTATGTTCTTCTCTCGCGCTGTTCGACCGTAGCTTATCAAGTATAATTTTTATGTCATATTTAATGAAAGTAAGGCTTACAAAAACCCACTAGCAGAAGAATAATAGAGGAAAGATAGTGGAGATGGCATAAAAATAGATTTTCTGCTTGCGATAATGAAGAAATTCTCTGGCTTTAAACTTTGTTTTATGTTTTTATTTAGTAACCGTCAAGTAGATGGATTGGCTGAGAATTATTCCAGTGTGTAAGAAATTATGTTATGTAGAAGGGAAATGATCCATCACATCTTTGTTTTCTTTTTGTTTCTGGACTTTGGTTTTTTAAGATAGGGTGGAATGAATGAGATGATTTGTGTAGCAGAAAATTTTGAAGTTCTTTGTTTAATTGAAGAGTTATATTGTGACAGTTTGGGAGGATCTATGGGAGATGAATTTTATATTCTGTTTTGTTTTTGAACCGGCAACTTAGTTGAGTAAGTTTAATTAGTTTGATTCATAATTTGATACATTTAATTTTTATTTTGATATAAGTCATATCTCATATTATTCGGACATATAAGACACTATAAATAAATTTATAAAATAACCTTTGGAACCAACAGTGAAATTATTTTAATACTGTTTAAATGGAAATTTCCGAAAATATAACTCATAAAATATTTAAATTTCAATTATATTCAAAATACAATAGATTTTAATAAAATAGTGAAATAAAATACTTACATATTCAGCAAATCCTTCGAAAACTATGACAAAAATGCTCCTTAATGGTCAACAGAAAGAAAAACTTAATGATTTTAATATTTAACAAATAATTCAGTGATGTTTTAGTTTTGACACTTTGTGGAAGTTTCACAATTTCTTCTATAACTTCTAAAGTTTTCTTTTATAAAAAAAAAATATATAACTTAAGTTCTAATAAGAGTAACTTAAAATGTTCAAGTCATAAGAAAGAAAACTCAAAAAATATTTAAAAAATAAAAGCAGTTCCGAAAGAGCTTGAGCACTGTCAACGAATAAATCCAAACTAAATCTGGATGGCTTATTCTAGTTATGGCCAATTTTTCTTTCATATAAATTTCTTTTTTTCACCACTAAAAACTTTTCCGAGCAAAAAGCTCAAACTGAATAAATTTCTAATTTTCTTATTACAATTTTTTCCCCGACATATCCGCTTCTTTTTTTCGCTACACTTGATATTATACATTTATCATGGAAGGCAGGCAAAATTATTGAATATCCTTATGTTTTGACTGAATCGGTTACCGGAGGAACCTGGCAAGTATCCTTGACAACAACAAACGAAACACTAAATGAAAAAACTATTTTTTTCAAATTATTATGCCTTTCTGCCCCCACCCATTAGCGTTTTTTGTTGTTCACTATATATTATATTGTATGTGTGTTGAAATATAAAAAAGTATGAGCTGAGAAAAAAATTCACCGACCGCCGTGTTGGTTTCATGAAAAAATGAAAATGGTATGATGGCTTTTCGGGCAACAAAACACAAGACTCTTTCAGATGGTTTGATTAATAAAAAAAACTTACGTGTGTTTATGTGTGTGCGAGAATAAAATATATGATACAAAATAAAAATTTACGAAAAAGTCAGGGTTAGTGGCAATGGTAAACTGTCCATTAATTACCACGACATGTGGCATGTGCAGCCAATAATATAAATACAATTCTTCCCCTTAATTCGTTCTTTCTCTCTCGTGTGGCGCAATTTCATTCACAAGAAAGTTGGTCAATCTTTCTTTCTATTGTGTGGCACCTTTCAAAGCACCTGTCTTCCAACAACAAATAAGAAGAACAGAATGAGTGTATTTTCATTGTAGAGACGAATTATACTTACTTACAACTATTTTAAAACAAAAATAAAGTAGTTGTAGAGTAATTTTCATTTTCTATTTTGTGTGTATGTCTAAAATTTGAATTTAAATGATCATCGTCAAGGAACAATGGGAAATGAACGGAGCTATAGATAGGAGCAAAGAAGAAAAGTTAATGTAATATTGATTGTTGAAGTTGATGGACTGAATTTATTTCATTCGCTGTCGACGGTGCTTTCCACGGAATTTCTTGAACTAAATTTCCTTCTCTCTTTGCATTTTAATGTTGTTGAAAAAAAAGGAATTTTTCATGCTTTGCTATCAGTACGAATATATCTCACGTTTTTAATGGTTTTGGTTTCGCAATGTATGGTAAAACATGCAGAAAGGAGGTCTCGAAGCGTAGCTAAACAGAATTGCCCTTGCTTTTCGTCCTGTCGAAGCTATACACAGCGAACAGGCTGAGGCAGTCAAGGAAGGTATGCTTGTCTCTCATTCTTGACTTTCTTCCTTTTTATTTTTTGTTAAATCGAAAAAAATCTATAGCATATACATGCGAATATATAACTGTATACAGCTTTTATAGTCATTTTTGGCATTATATTCCATTATGAAAAAAAGGTAGAAAAATCCGACGTTGGCACGAAAAGGTAGGAAACTAGCTAACAACAGGAATTTCGTTCGATAAGCGAAAATGCAGTGGTGTGAGGTTGTAAAGTAACTCCATAGTTTTTTTTCCTAGTTTCATTATAAAGTAAGAAAAAATCATGTTATATAGACTCGCATAGTATACGTTTATATGAAATATCGCGATTAAAATGGATATACCTTTTTTTATAAAAGCCAACAACTATATGGCGTTATGTATGCGTGCGTGATTTTGCTCCCCGTCACCTTCCATCAACTTCGCGTACATAGTTGTAAGTAGATTTCTTATCGCGTTCGCCTTATCGAGACACCACCTTAGCTAGCTAACAGCCTCGAATTCAGGGATCTGGACATAATGTTTTTTTATTGCTTATTCCCCTTCTTATATACCAGCTTTCCAACTTATTCTATAACCTGACTATTGTGAATACATACTTTTTTGTTCAACAAATTTATGGATTAGAACAGAGTTGGTTATAAATGTTTTTGTGTGTATGTGTGTTGAAATATAATTCGAGGGTGGCTAATATAATTTGAAGAATGAACTGAACTTATAAAATTAACAAGTATGAGGTGATTATGCGGTTTTTTTTTATCTGTAGTATAGAAGCAAAAAAGCCATTTAAACTATGACTTGGAAATTATATTTCTTTACTCGATTGGGTCGATGAAAATTATATCAAAAATTATATTTCGAGTCATGAACGTTAGTTCTCTCCTCATAGCAATTATCGTCATATATTTACTATACACAAAGCTATATTAATTTTCCACGGCATTTCTGTGGACTGAAATTTTTTCTATTCTTTCTCTTTCTAATAAAGCAAATATTATTTGATCACGAGGGTGTCAAAATTGCATGAGTAGTCACTTGTTAAATTATGCAAGAAAATTAAACAAAAAAAAGTAAGTTTTTCATGTTCAATAAATGAAAATTTTCTGTCATTTTATGACGCAGAGTGGGCTGAATAAATTAAATAAATATGATAAATTAATTTCAACTGAAATTGCATACTTGCTTGTTCTTTAGGTTGCAAAGCAATGCCATAAAAATTGCAGTAATGTATGGATATAATCATTATTTTCTCTAGAATTTTTTTATTATCAACTTTGTTTTGCAGCATGTAAACATACTAAAGCACTCTTAATTTGTGTATGAAATTTAGCTCGTTCATTCACACGAAGGAGGAAAACAAGTTAAAAAATTATTTATTTGAATGACAGTGAAGCAATCTAGCCGCAATAAAAAAAAAGTACGATAAGTCTCCTTTTTAATTTATTGGTTTAAATAGCTGCTTTGTTTTTTTGGTGGAAGTGCTAAGTATTAGAATATTTGAACAAATGTAATAAAATATAATCTCTTTCCTTGTGCAATTTCATTTTAACTTACTCAAAAAAAAATTTATAAGGATTGTACTGAGTTACTTCCAATAAATCTTAAAGAATACTAGCTTGAATGTGATTGTAATAAAAAGTTGAACTACAGTGAAAATCCAATTATTTGCTTAAAGAAAATAGTTTGTTTAATTTAGATCTTGTAATTATTATTACTACTTGCAAACAACTGCAATTTTTTTGACGAGCAGACAGTCTGATAAGTTCTAATGCCATATCAAACCCTCTTCAAAACCTACCAGCGTTAATAAATAGTTTTTATTTTTATTTTTATTTTTTTAGTCGGTAACAACATTCACGAGAGTAATTAAAACTCGATTTATGAATTTTTTTTTTGCTTTATATTCTTAAAATACGAAGGCTCAGGTCGCTAACTTAGTATCATGATACAATAAAGTAACACAAAAAAATCCACCTATCGTGTTCAGTTTCGATTAACGCACGTGATTCTACTTATAAAGGGGTAAGGGGTGAAACTAATTCAAATCCTCCTTGTTTAATGCATAAACTTCATGATGATAATTACGATCAAAATCAAAATGTGTTTTAGAAATGCAAATAAGTAAGAATGAGGGCGTTTGGTAGGTTTTGGGTTGAAGAAATTGCACAATCAAGTATGGTAATGAGTAGAGAAAATTAATTCACAACATTTTTATGAAAATTTCCTTTCAATATGCAATAAAGCCATAATTACGCATACGTGAGAGTTTCAAATAGAAAAGAAGGTGACATGAAAATCATTCAGGACATAGACGAACATGCAAGAAGAAATTTCCAACTAAGGCACATGAAATTGATAGTTTTTTCTCGTGAATGCTCAAAACATGCACTTTCAATGCAGTCAAAAAGGATAAAAGTTGTATAAAAAATATAATTAAATAGGTATGCATAACATTCAAATGAAGAATGAACATGTGTATCCTGAATAATAACAGAAGAGACATTAAAAGAAGAAAATAAGAGAATTGTTATGTTGTGTATTGAAACATGAATGGGGATAAAGAGCGAATTATAAAATATGAGTCAGGTGTATATTTCTTAACGTATGTAAGGTGTTTTTCCGTTAAAATGAGCGCGTAACGACCATCTACACGTGAATGAACAATGTTAATTTCGATCATAAAAATTCATAATTAATGTGAGATTAAAATTGATAGCTTTGACATCAATTATACAGTAAAGAATGTAATTATCATGATTTTACTAATTATCATCCAGCAAAAATGAAAAGAGCGAAAAACATACATCGATAGAAAAGTACCCAATTGCTGGCAAGTACATGTCCATATTCATAAATAAATTGAATTATTATTATTATTTTCTTATCGATTTAGTTTAATTACAAGTTATTTGATGACCTGTTTTTTAAACAATGCCACAAATAATGGAAACAAGAAAATTGTTTTATGACTAGTTTCCAATGTGATTGTCCTTTCTAACGGAGTGAAAAAAAGCATGCTTACCTAATATAAATAATTGATCGGCATCAGTCAATTTTCCTTGTCGTTATGTACACATTACAATCCTCCTACTTCTTCTAGCTCTTTATCTGATATTTACTCTAATAAATGAACTCACATTGATTGTTGTTATGATGAAACTCATTTTTGATGTGAACTATAGTCTGTTGGAAAAAAACATACATATAAACAAGTTCTGCTTTAATTTCGTTTGATTCTTTTGGGCATAGAAGCTTAAAATATTCAACGAATTTCACGGTCATGTAATTTTTGTCTCTACTCTACTGTTTTTTGTCTACACAATAAATTCTAATACATTTGTGTTGCATGTGACACTTGATTTCAAATGTATAAGCTCAATCGTGTATTGTATTAGAATTGCTTACTTATAATCCTTGTATTTTGGAATTTTTTTGTCACGAAAAAAAGTTTAAGATTTTGAATAGAAACTGTTCAATGTTTGCCCTGTTTACCAACTTTTACAAGGTAACATGGTTCTATATATATTATTTTATAAATTGATGAGACTCTCCTCTAGTGAAAACGAGAACCTTTGTAAACTTTAATGTTTGTCGATAAGGATACTCAAAGTATTTCTGAGTTATCAATTGAGCAAGTCTCAACTTAGTCGTTTTCAAACAATATTCCCATCACTATTGTTCCACGAGCAAATCCTAGTTGTGTCAATATTGGCTGGATGATTTTCTGTTCCTCGATCTGATCAAAAGATTTTTCAGCTTTTTAAGGATTTCTAAGATTATAATTTTTTGAATATTAAATTCAATTGCTTCTCATTGTCACAAATTCAAGGATAAAATTAAATGTAAAAACAATTTGAAAAATGCTGACTTTTTTGAAAGAAGAAACAATTCTACTGGTTACAGGAAGGAAGAAGAAAAGAAATTTATCTGGAACAACTTTAAATTCACCTGACATATTTATTAAAAATATAGGGGTTTACCATTACAATGCACACACACACATGTGCTCATTTTGGACTGAATTTTCAATTCCCTTTTTTGATCTTTTATTTTTATCCTAAATCAACAATTAATTAGCATGACATAAAATAATGTCATTGAATATTGAAACTATGCCAAAAATCTTCCTCTAATCGATAGGTAAGCATATCAATGACTATTTTGAAAACAGTATAGTATTTCATCCAATAGAATTTGAAGTATGTGTCAAAGAGGGATGATTGTGAGGCATGAACTTTAATTTCCAAATTAACATTCACAAAGAATGGTATAGTGGTATGGTTTCAAATGAAAACACATGTTTTGTCTTAATTCTTCCGTATAATTTTATTATGATAATACATACATGTCTGTGTATATTGTGGCAAGTGAATTTTTTACTTGTAAATTTTTAGTTTTAAAAAATTCACATTACCAATTACATTTCCCAAACTATACAATAATAAACAGCCTATATGTACACTTGATGAATAAAAAAAAGTCGAGAGATATAGAATAAAAAATAATAAAGAGAGGTAAAATTATTCACAAAAGAATATAATGAAAATGAATATCAGCCATCAGCAGTATGTTTACCGGACCAGAACAATTTTTATAGCTAAATTTTCAGTTGTTTCTTTCTGTCTTTTTCGTTCACTTTTTTCTGTTGTGTCACTTATACAAGTGAATTGTTCTACCTGCTGTTATGATGGATATAATGAGAAATAAATTTGCAGGTGTATAAGACGCATTTTAATTTTTCCTGTTGAGTTTTTATAATGAGGATTAATTAAATGCAATGAATAGCAAATATTTCTAACGGTTTTAACTGTTTTAGATTGTAATATAGAATGGACTTTAAGTGCTAAGCATGAGTTAATTAATATTTCATAAGTTGCACAGGATTTCTATCCACTGCACAGTGGCCGTTTAATAAAATAATTATGTTGACTTGTCATAATTGTAGGCTAGATATGGCTTTAGTATTCAACCTTACTATTAAGACTAGGACACATGGTTTGTTTTGTCATTCGTGGTACGGATATTGCATAACAACAAAAATGTTTCTTTCTATTCCTTGAAACAAAATGTTTATGACAAAGAAATGTAACAAAAGCCAGCTTCACCAATTGCCTTTAGTAAAATATCAATTGATCACTTATCGCAAGCAAGTTGAATCAGCAGAATTCTAACGATCTCTTAAAAAGCTGTCCGAGCTCAGTTATTTTAATATGCAACATATATAAAAAACACAATTAAATGATCAGCTTTAAAGGAAATCAACAGACATCCACCAAACTCAAAGTTGGTCAAAATGCACCAAACTTATTCACGCGTACAAAATATCACGGAATTTTGAGAAATGTTCGTTACAAAGAAATTTTCAGCTCTTTAAAAAATTTTAATTTATTTTTCACTTCCATTTAATTTTCATACGCAAACAAAATAAAGAGTAGTGATGCACACACAGCAAGAAGTTTAAAAATGATAATTTTTGTCATGAGAAAATTTATTTAACACTTTTCGTGCAATAGACATGAAAACAGAAAATAATAATAGAAGTTTTAGTTACAAATTTTCTTGTGATAATACTATTTCAGTACATTAATCTTCCTCTCTTCTTCTTAGCTCATGAGAAAAATTTTGAGATTTCAGGAATGCTGATATAATTTTTTGAGACGCAGAAAATTACTTTCTCAGAGTCCATGTCGTTAGCAGTGATTTCATTCTTAGTGAACATAAGGAGGATAATTATTCACAAGGTATAGTAAAATTTATTCATAAATGGAAGAACAAGACTCTTGTATATATATTTTGGCACATGAAATATAACGTTTATTTAGAAATGAAGGCGAGACTCATGAAAGGCAAATGTCTTTCGTTGAAATATAAATGAGAGCATATAAATAATAATGTGGAAGCATTGCACTTTGGGGTTTTTATTGTGTCTTCATAGATGAATGGACTTCAGGTCTCTTTAAAATTTAAAACGATTCCCGAAAATACGGAATAAAAAATAATTGAGAATATTTGATGAAGGATTGTTTGAGTTTAAGGCATGTGCCGTAAATTACATCTTTCCTCTATTTCTATGTTCTTTCATTTCTGAATTGCTTCCTGAATTTGCTTTCCTTCTTATAAACACGACTTGCTATTTCGCTAAGAATGAATTCACCTTAATATTCAAAGAAAAGTCTTTTTTGACTAAAATCAGCGAACCTAAAAAATCGATTTTCTTCCTTTTTGTGGCTGTATTTGGCTCATACAAAGTTTTTTTTTTGTTGAACACAAATTTTCATGAAAGCTATTGTAAGTTACAAAAAGAAGAATAATGTTTTAGGTTGTGACGTCAAAAGCGAAAGCCGAGAACAAGAATTGAAAATATCATGCAAGTATGTATACCACAATATTATACAACACAGAAAAAAGCCATTCGTGTAATCATAGATCAAAGCCGTAGATAACTGGCTAATAACATATTCGAAAATCTACAAAGCATGTAAGCTTCATGTAGATATTGCTAAGCAAGTAAATAATACATGATTTTCTCCTTTTATCCTTTTTTTCCATTAAATGAAAAAAATACTAGAAACAGTAATGCATAAAATGTTTATGAACTGGCATAATAGATAAGTAAATATCAGAATTATAGGATAATTGCATTAGTTGGGCTTGCAATTGTTTAATATTTGATAAAATCAATTTATTATTAAAGTATAAAGTGTATGACAATACCGAGAATTACTTTATGGACTGTACACTATAATTCTATGAGACGCCGTGAAATTGAAATGCAGTGACTATGTTTGTATAATAAGGAAATTATTTTATCGCTGAATATGGAAATTTAATTGATTATGATATAAAAAGGATCGATTTTTCAGTGACATCGCGTCATGATTTATTAATTTATATGCTATTCTGATTTCTTAATTAAACTCGCTTGAACTTAACAGTTGTTTCTGTAGGGGCATGCTGGTTTTTTCGATACAATTGCATGCTTTAAGTTGCATGGAAAATTAAATTAAGGCAACGATTTTTTTTTTTATTTTTGATTTAGCAACATGATATTGAAGGGAAGACGTTCAGGATTTTGTATAGATTCATAGATTTTATGGAGTTTCTTTCCTACAAAGATCTCATAGTATGTGTGGGTATGGCTCGAAGAGAATATCTGTAGTAGATAGGCCTGAGCATAGCACTCGTGTTGAAACTGGTTGAATGTGTATGATGGATAGCCGAAGTGAGATAAGGACTTCGGTGATCGAGTGACAGGGATCTCTAATTGAGTGGTCAGAGATCGCCTCTTTTGAGGTCGTGGGTTCGATTCCCATCAAACCCGACTTGTTTTACATTAGTATACACGTATGGCAGTTATAGGGAGATCTACAGTATGCACAAATAGAAGAATATAAATGTAATACAAATTGATATCTAAAAGCAGCTTACAAAATGTTATTTAATACAAAACATCATAAAGCACTAATCAAATTTTTTCAATCACGAAATCAACTATTTATAAATTATTTCTAAAATGAATTTTTTCTATAACTTTTCACTGATTGAACCTAGAAGCTAATAGATTTCTTATCGTCGCAATCAAATCGTGAATTCTGTTTTTCAGCATAATAAACATCTATTACATTTCTTGGTTGTTTACTGTAAAAAGTAATAAAATCTACAAACTTTGACAAAGAAATGAAATGAAATTGATTCATGTTCTTACTATCAAGTATTTAATGTTAATTACAAAATCAATAATTCAAAAATAGAAGAGATGAAGAATGAATGGGAATGAATAAAAACTTATTTTTTTTTGACAATTCACAAACAATTTATTTATCATTTTATTTATTCATGTACAACTCGTTGTGTCAATACAACAATAAAGCTCATGAAATTTTAATCGAGTTTTGATTTGTGGAAATCATTAAATCACATTAATGACCATTCGGAAGGGATTTTTTTTTGTGAATTACACAATCTAAAAAAAATATTTCTGGCATTTAAGTTGCAAAGAATGATTTTTATAAAAATTTGAAAATTTAAATTAACGAATAAAAATAATTTGAATGAAACATTTGAATAGTTCTGAAGCTTTTCAAATGTTTTCATTTTTTGAATCATTTTTTATTCGAGCACGTTGCAACGGTAGTTTCTTATTTTCATTTACATATACTCACAATATTAGTTGCTACCTGAACAAAAAAGAATTACTAATTTGAGGATCAAAAGCATCTTTTAAAGCAAGTTAATTACTTTCTCATTTTTTCGGATAACTTTTTCAATTTTATATAAAATTTGTGTTGTGACTAAAATATTGTATGAATTTAAACATCCTTAATTTTTTTTATTTGCTTATTGTCTTTCTTATCAATAGCTACATGTGAAAATATTTATGAACCATTATTTATTCGTATAAGGAATTCTGTATTTAAACCTAGTTAAATCAAACCAATATAAACCATTTCATCTCATTTAATCAAATAAAAATCAATAAGTTAACTCAAATTAAAAATTTTAAATGAGTATTTAATTTAATATTTACTCAAAAGAAAAAATATATAAACTTATAAAAAGAATGTAATACCAATTCAAAAGATGATTTTAATTAAATGAGGACACTCTCGCATTAAACTAGCAAATGCAAATATTAGCTTCTCTTTAAGTTTGTGATTTGTGAGAGCAGAGCAATAAAAGAAAATTAATGTAAGCATTTAAGCGCAATTTTATAGTAACGACCACATTTAAAATCAGTTATATTCAAACTGTGTGATGCTTGTGGTCTCGTTTTCTTCCTGAATGACATTTGTGGAATTCTAGTCACATGGTAAATTAGAGGTAAACATTTTCTTCTTTCCAAATACTCTGTTATTAATAATTATTCATGTTTTAGACTGTGACTTTTGTTGCTTAAATATACTATTCATTCTTGTTATTGAAATCTGTTATTCTATTTTTGTTTGTTCTGCTTTATAAAAACCGGGTGCTTAAAAATAATAATTTCGATACAAAATTTCTTCTATTTTTTGAGAATGTAGAAGATTTTGTATTGTTAAATTTCCGGTATCATCAGAATTGTATTTTTTGAACTATTCAGGGAGTTAAGATAGGTTGACCATCTGCTTGGTTTTTCAGAGGACATTCGTCTATTTTTTTTTTCCTTTTTCAAAAATAAAATAGTTTTGTCGTCCAGAAAACGAATAAAATTGGTATTCACGTGGGACGCTCCTATTTTACTTTAGGTCCTCTATTTTTTAAAAAAATATCTGGTCTTAAAAGGATCGTGATTGGGTATACCGATTGAAAAATGTATTCTTCTTAATTGCCATGCCAGAGTTATGCCGGCTTGGCACCGGAATTCCAATTTTGTTGCTTGCGAAATTTATTTTGGCATCTTGACATTGAAAATGATATTATGTAAGAATCATAATAATGTGAGAGGGTTCCAGCCAGGCAGTGTGTTACTACATGTTGCGACGAGCTAAAGGCACTGCGATGTAAGAATCATAGTAAATGCCAACGTTAGCGAAACAATTTGTTCATTAAACTAGTGTATCGGGTAGAAACCCAATGCGGATATATTCACACCGTACCATCAAAAGTCTTATGGATAGACCAAGATTTGCTCAGCATAAGTTTGAAAAATGGGCGTGAAGTACGGCCGAGACCCATATCGACACAGTTCAAAAGTTATACCTAATTTATGTCATAATTATGTCAGCTACAAAAACACTTAGTTTGAATTTTGTGACCCTCGGGAACACTATGAACCAGTATAGCTGATTTTGGTCCAAATCTCGGCCATACTTCACACTTATTTGAACCACATTTTCTCGTAAATGTTAAAATATTATTAAAAAGTAATTAATCCTGAATTATGTCGCTATTTTGTCAAGTGTTTTAAGATAAAGAATTTGTTTTTTGGTTTCCACAGTGAAGAGTATGAACAAAATTCAGATGGGGGAGTCGAAATTTTAAATTTCGATTTTTTTTAAGCTATGCATTACAAAAAGGAATATTGGTATGTGATTTATGTCAGAATTATGTCAATTCAAATAAAACATCCAAAAAAATTTTTTGACCAAAGAACCAAGTAGGAAATACATTTTCAATTTTGGACTAGGGGCGACCCTAGTCAAAATCAATTTTGTCACTTTTTCTTCGAGGGTTTATCCAAATGGATTGAAACTTTGCATAAATATTCAAGTGCTTAAAACAAATACAAATAAAACATCCTAAAATTTTTTTGAGCAAAGAACCAAGTAGAAATACATTTTTAATTATGAACTTGGGACAGGTCTAGTCAAAATCTCGTTTTTCACTTTTTTCCCTTCGAGGATAAATCCAAATACAGTAAAACTTTGTATGAGCATTCTAATCCTCAGGTCACACATTTCTGAATTATAAATTGACTAGGGTCGCCCATAGTCCAAAATTGAAAATGTATTTCCTACTTGGTTCTTTGCTCAAAAAAATTTTAAAATATTTTATTAGTATTTGTTTTAAGTACCAGAATGCTTATGCAAAGTTTCAATCCATTTGGATAAACCCTCGAAGAAAAAAGTGACAAAATTGATTTTGACTAGGGTCGCCCCTAGTCCAAAATTGAAAATGTATTTCCCACTTGGTTCTTTGCTCAAAAAAATTTAGAATGTTTTATTAGTATTTGTTTTAAGCACCAGAATATTTATGCAAAGTTTCAATCCATTTGGATAAACCCTCGAAGAAAAAAGTGACAAAATTGATTTTGACTAGGGTCGCCCCTAGTCCAAAATTGAAAATGTATTTCCTACTTGGTTCTTTGCTCAAAAAAATTTTAGGATGTTTTATTTGTATTTGTTTTTAGCATTAAAATATTTATGCAAAGTTTCAATCCATTTGGAAAAACCCTCGAAGAAAAAAGTGACAAAATTGATTTTGACTAGGGTCGCCCCTAGTCCAAAATTGAAAATGTATTTCCTACTTGGTTCTTTGCTCAAAAAAATTTTAGAATGTTTTATTAGTATTTGTTTTAAGAATCAGAATATTTATGCAAAGTTTCAATCCATTTGGATAAACCCTCGAAGAAAAGTGACAAAATTGATTTTGACTAGGGTCGCCCCTAGTCCAAAATTGAAAATGTATTTCCCACTTGGTTCTTTGCTCAAAAAAATTTAGAATGTTTTATTAGTATTTGTTTTAAGCACCAGAATATTTATGCAAAGTTTCAATCCATTTGGAAAAACCCTCGAAGAAAAAAGTGACAAAATTGATTTTGACTAGGGTCGCCCCTAGTCCAAAATTGAAAATGTATTTCCTACTTGGTTCTTTGCTCAAAAAAATTTTAGGATGTTTTATTTGTATTTGTTTTAAGTACCAGAATGTTTATGCAAAGTTTCAATCCATTTAAATAAACCCTCGAAGAAAAAAGTGACAAAATTGATTTTGACTAGGGTCGCCCCTAGTCCAAAATTGAAAATGTATTTCCTTCTTGGTTCTTTGCTCAAAAAAATTTTAGGATGTTTTATTTGTATTTGTTTTAAGCACTAGAATATTTATGCAAAGCTTCAATCCATTTGGATAAACCCTCGATGAAAAAAGTGACAAAATTGATTTTGACTAGGGTCGCCCCTAGTCCAAAATTAAAAATGTATTTCCTACTTGGTTCTTTGCTCAAAAAAAGTTTAGGATGTTTTATTTGTATTTGTTTTAAGCACTAGAATATTTATGCAAAGTTTCAATCCATTTGGAAAAACCCTCGAAAAAAAAAGTGACAAAATTGATTTTGACTAGAGTCGCCCCTAGTCCAAAATTAAAAATGTATTTCCTACTTGGTTCTTTGCTCAAAAAAAGTTTAGGATATTTTATTTGTATTTGTTTTAAGCACTAGAATATTTATGCAAAGTTTCAATCCATTTGGAAAAACCCTCGAAGAAAAAAGTGACAAAATTGATTTTTCCTACTTGGTTCTTTGCTTTATTTGTATTTGTTTTAAGCACTAGAATATTTATGCAAAGTTTTAATCCATTTGGAAAAACCCTCGAAGAAAAAAGTGACAAAATTGATTTTGACAAGAAAATTGATTTTGTATTTCCTACTTGGTTCTTTGCTCAAAAAAATTTTAGGATGTTTTATTTGTATTTGTTTTAAGCACTAGAATATTTATGCAAAGTTTCAATCCATTTAAAAAACCCTCGAAAAAAAAAGTGACAAAATTGATTTTGACTAGAGTCGCCCCTAGTCCAAAATTGAAAATGTATTTCCTTCTTGGTTCTTTGCTCAAAAAAATTTTAGAATGTTTTATTTGTATTTGTTTTAAGCACTAGAATATGTATGCAAAGTTTTAATCCATTTGGAAAAACCCTCGAAGAAAAAAGTGACAAAATTGATTTTGACTAGGGTCGCCCCTAGTCCAAAATTGAAAATGTATTTCCTACTTGGTTCTTTGCTCAAAAAAATTTTAAGATGTTTTATTTGTATTTGTTTTAAGCATTAAAATATTTATGCAAAGTTTCAATCCATTTGGAAAAACCCTCGAAGAAAAAAGTGACAAAATTGATTTTGACTAGGGTCGCCCCTAGTCCAAAATTGAAAATGTATTTCCTTCTTGGTTCTTTGCTCAAAAAAATTTTAGAATGTTTTATTTGTATTTGTTTTAAGCACTAGAATATGTATGCAAAGTTTTAATCCATTTAGAAAAACCCTCGAAGAAAAAAGTGACAAAATTGATTTTGACTAGGGTCGCCCCTAGTCCAAAATTGAAAATGTATTTCCTACTTGGTTCTTTGCTCAAAAAAATTTTAAGATGTTTTATTTGTATTTGTTTTAAGCATTAAAATATTTATGCAAAGTTTCAATCCATTTGGAAAAACCCTCGAAGAAAAAAGTGACAAAATTGATTTTGACTAGGGTCGCCCCTAGTCCAAAATTGAAAATGTATTTCCTTCTTGGTTCTTTGCTCAAAAAAATTTTAAGATGTTTTATTTGTATTTGTTTTAAACACCAGAATGTTTATGCAAAGTTTCAATCCATTTGGAAAAACCCTCGAAGAAAAAAGTGACAAAACTGATTTTGACTAGGGTCGCCCCTAATCCAAAATTGAAAATGTATTTCCTACTTGGTTCTTTGCTCAAAAAAATTTTAGGATGTTTTATTTGTATTTGCTTTAAGCACTTAAATATTTATGCAAAGTTTCAATCCATTTGGAAAAACCCTCGATGAAAAAAGTGACAAAATTGATTTTGACTAGGGTCGCCCCTAGTCCAAAATTGAAAATGTATTTCCTACTTGGTTCTTTGCTCAAAAAAATTTTAGGATCTTTTATTTGTATTTGCTTTAAGCACTAGAATATTTATGCAAAGTTTCAATCCATTTTGAAAAACCCTCGAAGAAAAAAGTGACAAAATTGATTTTGACTAGGGTCGCCCCTAGTCCAAAATTGAAAATGTATTTCCTTCTTGGTTCTTTGCTCAAAAAAATTTTAAGATGTTTTATTTGTATTTGTTTTAAACACCAGAATGTTTATGCAAAGTTTCAATCCATTTGGAAAAACCCTCGAAGAAAAAAGTGACAAAACTGATTTTGACTAGGGTCGCCCCTAATCCAAAATTGAAAATGTATTTCCTACTTGGTTCTTTGCTCAAAAAAATTTTAGGATGTTTTATTTGTATTTGTTTTAAGCACTTAAATATTTATGCAAAGTTTCAATCCATTTGGAAAAACCCTCGATGAAAAAAGTGACAAAATTGATTTTGACTAGGGTCGCCCCTAGTCCAAAATTGAAAATGTATTTCCTACTTGGTTCTTTGCTCAAAAAAATTTTAGGATCTTTTATTTGTATTTGCTTTAAGCACTAGAATATTTATGCAAAGTTTCAATCCATTTGGAAAAACCCTCGAAGAAAAAAGTGACAAAATTGATTTTGACTAGGGTCGCCCCTAGTCCAAAATTGAAAATGTATTTCCTTCTTGGTTCTTTGCTCAAAAAAATTTTAAGATGTTTTATTTGTATTTGTTTTAAACACCAGAATGTTTATGCAAAGTTTCAATCCATTTGGAAAAACCCTCGAAGAAAAAAGTGACAAAATTGATTTTGACTAGGGTCGCCCCTAGTCCAAAATTGAAAATGTATTTCCTTCTTGGTTCTTAGCTCAAAAAAATTTTAGGATGTTTTATTTGTATTTGTTTTAAGCACTAGAATATTTATAAAAAGTTTCAATCCATTTGGATAAACCTTCGAAAATAAAAAGAAAAACTAGATTTTGACTAGACCTGTCCCAGGTTCATAATTGAAAATGTATTTCCTTCTTGGTTCTTTGCTCAAAAAATTTTTTGGATGTTAGCTCTTCTATAGAGCAGCACGGATCAATTGTAAAAAACTAGAAGTCTCTACGATGTCTCGTTATTGAGATTTCTTGCTGATTAACTTGCTTGTTTGCTTGTTTGCTTGTTTGCTTGCTTACAGAAAGCATATTTTGTGATTTTCTCAGCAATGCCGCAACCAATTTGAAATCTGTTTTTTGCAAAAGATGTGAAATTCAATGCACAAACTTTTCATCTCTGAACATTTTAAGCTATCTTGCTCCATATCCTCACAAAATTCTAAAAACTGATTTTTCAATCTGAACAAAACCAATAGATTCACACGTGAAAACGATGTGAATATAATAAAACAAACGAAACTAGTCAATAAAATATTTTCCAGCCACACTCTGAAAGTTTATAGTGTATTGATCTTTGAATGTACTCAAATGCTATTGTTCACTGATAAGATTGAAATTCATTCGTGCATTGATTCTGTTTTTGTTGTTAGTTTTCAGTATTTGATACAGTAAACAATACCATATTCAGTTTTGTCAAAGAGTTGGTGCTGTATTATGCCAGATTGTTTTGAGAGACTTATGCAATTTTTCTCAATGTTTTTCGCACAAATATACTCAAATGTTTCCAAACTGAATAGGGTCTAATAATATTGATTTTATAGTTCATGGCTGAAATGTCAACATCAATAATCGCGTGGCAATAAAACGGCATGAACTTATTATCAGTAATAAGAATCAGTGTGAAAAACTGATATGATTGGCATTAATTCACACCTCTTTTTGCTGCTTTTTCTGTGATTTCATTCAACATCATTTCCACACTCACTCATTCTCTCCCTCTCCCTCTCTTTCTTTTAATCACAACCCATCAACTTTTCTCCAATGTTTATTTTTAAACGATTTACTTGCCTTATGTCGCTCAGTTTTCTTTCAGTAGCTTTATAAGACGGATTGTAAACAATATGAAGAAATATTCATAGACTGTAACTTTAAAAAAATAGTTTTTAAAGTGAAATAATTGCTTTAGAGTTGCTTGATCCAACATATTATGTGATATATTGATAAAGGTGTGCATAACATGTGTTTTTATTCGATCCAACATAATAAAATTTGGTGGAATTTTAAAAAATTTGTCAATTTTTAAAACTGAGAAAAACTTAAAAGTTTTACGGGCAAGTTTATGTGCAAACAATAATATTACGTTTTTACACTGACAAAAATGAAGCAAGAAAGAAAGTGAAAAGAGAATTTGAGTGTTTACCTTGTTTTTGTGCTCACGTGTCTCGTCTCTGTCTCATCGTTAATTAATTTTTTTCTGCTGTTTATTGAGTGTTTAAGGCTTAACATGTGGTAAACTAGTTATTGAATTAATTATTACATGGAGATTAGACTTAGTCTCTATTTTTGGGTGAATACGAAATTTGTGAATTGTGTGATATACAGAATGTCTCTCTGATAAGAACATTTTATCGTTAACGTTACAATTTGTTTTGATAAGAAAAGTAGGATAAATCTGATGTGTAGTTTATCCCGCATAATTATCATCAATACAAATTACTTAGTCTTCTCGGGAAACTTGTGTAGTTCGCTTTTGTTTTAATTTTCGGTTTATCTTCATTATCATAATTTTATGGTTTTGTACCACATTTATGTAACTTTGTTAATATAATCCATCAAGTGCTGAACAAAAAGAAATTTTTATTGTAAGCAAGTTAATTAATTTACGACATGTTACTTTGACTGTGCGTATCTGTTTCATTGTAAGACTCAATGCATCTTCATTCATGATTTCTCAATAAAATTGTGGATGTTGTGACACTTTTCTTTAATCAATATATTCGCTGTATGTAAATTAAATATTTTTTGCTGTATCTTTATCGATTTTTTTGATTTTTTGCATAATAAGTTAAACGAATTTCTACAAATAAATTTTAAGGTCATGTCTATATTGAAGAGTTTCATCCTGTTTTTTTTTTGCAATATTTACTATCTTATTAAAATTAAATAACAAGACAAAGTCTCGATATAATTTTGAATTTAATGTAATATTTGATGTCAATTACAGCATCCGATACTGTATTGAATCTCGTGTCATTGAACTGATGGGGGGTAAAATCCCCGAATGATATTAATTCCACGATCCTGCGGGATAATAACCCCGAAAAACGCAAATTTTTATATATTCCCTGCGGGATAATATTCCCACTTAGAAAAACACGTGGAATTATTATCCTTCCGGGAAGATAATAATTTCACTTACATTTCTAAGTGGGGTTATTATCTTTATGGAACACGATTAGTATTATGGAATAAATTAAATCCAAAAACTTATTTGTCATAGCCAGGGTGGGTGATTTAAATCAAAAATCAAAATCAAAATCTTTTTGCAATGATTTTAAAAGGGATTTTGATTTAAATCATTTTACCCAAGTTATTTTTTTTTCTCGATTTTGATTTAAATCATTTTTGCACAGGATTTTTTTTTGGGATTTTAAAATCCCTCCATATAAAATTTTTGTATGCAATTTCTCAAATTATTTTTAAAACAACAGTTTTCAGTTGCAGTTCCTCAAAAATAAGAATGCAGTTGATCCTTTTTCGGCCAGAATCTTGCAACTGGATCTTTTAAACTCCAATCATTTCTTTAATAAAGTTTACAGCAACCAATGGTTCCATGCTGTTTGACTTATACGAAATTCAATTCGTGATTTTTCATCTTCTGTGCCTTGCTGCTTACATTTAAATAACTTGACTTCATCAAGCATGCCTGGATCTTATTCTATATGAGGAACTACCTGCTTTCATTGCTTTTAAAATCTTAAATGTCTTTTATTACAGTACCAAAGTAGTCTACGTTTGTTTAAGGGCAATTCTACGAAAAGGTTTCATGAAAATAATCCGTGTCAATTGCATGAATTTTTTAATTATTTTATTTTCACTTGTGCATAGTTTTTCAAAAATCTAATTCTCATTTCCTTTTCTATTGGTTAAACTGTGAATTATGATTACATCTGCACTCAAATTACTTAGCTATGGCTTGAGAAATTCATGGTTTTAATTTTAATATTTGGTAGTTTTTAATTTATTTCTTAAGATGCATGCGAGATACAAGATTCAACTTAATTAATTTTGACTGAGCTTATTAAACAATAAAATATTCATAAAGCAAGAACCTTCTGCAAGTTTTTAAATTTCATACAGATAGATAGTGAAGTGTATAGATTAGAAGTTAAAATTAAACAATACCTTAAAAATTTGGTAAAATTATGTTTTTTAAAAATGATCTTGAATTGAAATAAAAAGAGGATATACATATGAATGCTTTGGGGAGATTAATAATTTTTTTAAGGTTTCCAAGTTTTTCATAATATTTTCTACAGTTTTAAACAAGACGAATTTTTTTAACTTTTGGTTTTTAACTTTGAGGAGTTCCAATTATGTTTTTTCTCATTTGTACTTCCAAAAACATGAATTTCATACATAAATAATATTTATTGTTGACAAAATCATTGCTTGCTACGATGATAAACGCACAAAGTTTAACATTTGTCAAAATATTTTACACAAATTTCAACATTTAAAAACCTGTGATTTTAAAATCAATTATTAGAGCACTTGCAATGGCGTTTTATGACCAGAAACATTTTTAAACGATTAAACAATATTCAAATTCGATATTTCATCATTTTTATGCTAATTAGAAGCACTTGTTATGTCCAAAAAATTTAAAAGATAAAAATTCAAATTTTGTATGGAGTTTTGGTTTTTTTCAAATTTAGAGCTGCCTAAGGTTTCAAGACCATCTTAAATGAGGTAGAAACATTTGGACATCTATTTTACATAGAACTGCATACAAATGTTCAGTATAAATGGCTTATTAATGATGATTTGCATTTAATTTGAGCGCACAAATTTCAACATTGCACAAATTTCAACATGGTTTACCCTAGATCCTTTACAAAAAATTAATTGTCGTTATAATCTACGAAAGATCTAGCTTATTAATCCTTCATAGTAATATAAAATTATTGAAAACATTTTTTTAAACATAATTCATCGAATTTGGACTGGAATGGATGAATCGACTCCGAGTTTTAAATAACATATCTATTACTAAACATTTGAACAAAACTGTGATTTTTAAACAGTTGAATGGACAAAACGAAACAAAATGGAAATCCAGCTACGTTTTCTTTAAACATTCGAGAAAATCTCAAACAGAATTTTATATGAAAAAGCTAACATCTTTTGATCAGTTCAATGCAAAATATTTGCATAACTTCTATTGAAACTTCTATTTTAAATGACTACGATTTCACTGCTATATTTCAAGTCAATTTTGATTTAAATAGGCTTGATGTTTCAAAAAAATTACTGTTCAAACCACTTTGATTTTATTTTTTAAACAATTTGGAATAATATATTTTAGATAGCAAACATTCAACCAATATCTATTAATGTTTTTTTCTTATTTAATTTTTTGGAATAATAAAATTGATTAATTTATCAGAGATCGAAGCCGATTTTTTCGGCTTAACTCAATTTTTGATTTTTTTGATAGAAAAAAGCCATTTGACACCCATTTCAAGTATTTAAATTGAACTTTACATGCTTTACTATGATTCTGTGAAATATTTTTTCAGCATGTAGCTATAGTGAGCTCAGTAAAGCATGATAGTAAAGCATGTAAAGTTCAATTTAAATACTTGAAATGGGTGTTAAATGGCTTTTTTCTATCAAAAAAATCAAAAATTGAGTTAAGCCGAAAAAATCGGCTTCGATCTCTGTAATTTATAAGTGGGATTTTTTTTGGATAAAAATCCTATTAGATAATAAATCCACTTATTAAAACAAGTGTAATTATTATTCGCTATGACAAATAAGTTTTTGGATTTAATTTAATCCATAATACTAATCGTGTTCCATAAAGATAATAACCCCACTTAGAAATGTAAGTGAAATTATTATCTTCCCGGAAGGATAATAATTCCACGTGTATTTCTAAGTGGGAATATTATCCCGCAGGGAATATATAAAAATTTGCGTTTTTCGGGGTTATTATCCCGCAGAATCGTGGAATTAATATCTTTCGGGGATTTTACCCCCCATCTTTTGAGAAAGGCTCAAAGTCGTGGCAACCATGATCACACCGTGCCACACTATAGCTTTTCTACAAAGAACAATTTCAAGCAACAAAATTCATAAGAAGTTTAATCACTAGCAATTTAAGTACTTTGAATAAATAAAATATGTTATGATTATTATAAGAACCTTTCACGACGGGTAACAGATGGTTTGCGTGCACTTCTTGATCGGCTCTTGCCAGATCCACGTCTTTGAGACTTGCGACTACGAAAAACAGAGCGATTACGCGATTTTTCATGCAGTTTAACTTTTTCACGATTGCCATTAGTTGATTGAGAACTTTGAATTCTTCGAAATTGAGTAGGCATCGCATCTGAACTTGAAAGAACATTTTCTGCTAGTTGAGAGTAACACTGATTGCTTTGCATCACTTTAGGATCTTGGATTGATAATTCAAAATTAATTTCAGGTGTTAAGATCTCGCATGGTTCAGAGTGAACTTGAATATCTTGATTCTCGCTATTATTACAGTTTTGATCAGTAATGTAAGCTGAAAATTTTAAAAAGTTAATTTGCACCAAAATTAAATCAAAAACATTTGAGTTACCTCCTTGAGTTAAAGACTCATCTGCACCAAAATAGAATGAACTCATGTTTTCAAATAATTGGATTTAACGACGTTGTAAATGATTGATGTGTTTAAGTCAAATACAATTTCAAATGGTCAAATGGTTTCAAAGTCAATTTCAAAGGTAAAGTTAATTTGAAAAAAACGTGGTAAAAAATAGGAAAGAATTTTTAAAGGTTGTTAAGTTGTGAAACTTTGTCAAGATATAGATCAAAAAGACTTCTGGCTAGTGAAATTAAGTTGAAGATAAGAAGTCTTATTAAGCAGTTTCGTGAGCAACTTAAGATATCTAAGGGACAAATTCAGATCCAAAATCAATACTCAGTTGTGATGTTCTGTCATTTAAAACACGATTTATTAATTAACATTTGGGGCTCTTGAAAAAAATGTGCAGAAATCTTTTAACAAATAAGTCTTACGTAAGTCTACAGTGACTTTTGGATTCTCTGCGTTTCTTTTGTTTTCTGCCAAAATTTAATTATCATCATTTTAGCATCAATTAATTACTCTAGTAAAAAGAGACGATTAATCAACAGTTTGTTTAGTCTTCTTTTCGTACTGAAAATCTCTTCTCTTGTGATTCATTGTGTAGACTGTAAACATTTTTGTATAGACATCGTAAGATTTATCAATTCTGTAAAATTAAAGTTTAACAACAAATAATTTTTTATTTCACAGCTACACATTTTAATAAATAGACATAATATGGTTCCAAAAGCAACTGATACTACTGAAACTAGATTCCAACATGAATACTTAAATGAAAGATCTGTAAATGATGGTAAAAATGTTGATTCATTTTCACCTTTATTGAGACAGGTGAGCAATGTGTATGACTTAATAATTTCACATACTTTCGTTAAGTTTTTCGCAACTTTATTATGTAGGATTCAGTATTATTTAATACTGCTCGTTTGTTCCATAAATGCTAACAAAGTGTGGAGCTAATAATGACCAATTATTATAAAACGCATTGAATATCAAATTTCAGATATTCGCAGCATGTGCGCCAATTGCAGCAACAATATCAGCTGGTTTTACGATTGGATACTCTGCAATATTTCTTCCACAACTTCAATCAGAATCAAGTACAATACCAATAACATTAGAAGAAGGATCATGGATTGCAAGCTTGGCAGCATTCGCAATGGCACCTGGATGTCTTCTGGGTGGTTTTATAATGCAGAAATATGGTAGAAAGTTTTCGCATTACTTTCTTTGCATTCCCACAATCATTGGATGGTTTTCAATTTATTTCGCTAAAAGTATTCCACTGATATTACTCGGGAGATTTCTGACAGGTATGTTGAGTGTCTGTATATATTTTCTTGTACAAATAAAAAAGATTTTTAAGTAGCTGAAAGAGATTTATATCATGTGAATGAGGAACATGCAAGCATCTATTCAATTTATATATTTTTTCTTTATTCTTATCTTTTTCTACTGCTTCATTTGTGATTTTACATAGGTTTAGCAACTGGTCTGCTCGGTCCACCTGGGACTGTTTATATAGGTTGATATATTAGATTTTATGTACGAAAGCTAATAAATTTTAAAGAATTTCTTTTATTCTCGACAGGTGAAACTAGGTGAGATGAGTTCTTAGCTATTTATTATTTTATTGGAACCAGTTCATGACATATATTGCACTTGCAATAAATTATTTAAATTTGCAATAAGATCATAAATTGGTATGAACATATGACAGATTAATTAAGTATAAATTACTGCCGATATTGGGTTATTTTTTAAATGCTCTGATTTTTATGAAGAAGAATCTAGGAACGTACTCTTCATATTCACTCCTCATTATTTGAAATTTATTTGAATATATTGAAAAGGGTCATTTCGAAATGACGTCTAGCAAAAAAATTAATTTCAGACACACCTCAAAAATTAGTAAAAGGTATTTATATCAGTCTTTTGATAAAGTTATTAAAAATTTCATTTTGAATATTTTTATTTGAAGTAAATATATGAAGCATATCAGAGCAATAAATCTTAATTATTTATTTTTTACCTCATAAAATTTAGTAAACTGAAATATAAATTTGTTTATTAAAGAACTCATTTTTATTTGGAAAGGGTTGCCAATTTTATGTCATATTTCAAGCTTGTCCTTTTTCTTCAATTACTCTAATTCAATATTTCTCGTTTCAAAATAATAAGAAGAACCTTAACAGTCATGATGATTCTTGTTATTAAGTTAAATTTGTAGGTCAAGGTTGACACGAAAATGCACAGTATTATTAAAGAAATTTTATTATCCTTATGGGAACAAAAAAAGAGGAAGAATTTTTCGTGCTTAACCGAACATAAGTGAAAATATTATGAATGACTTGAAGTTGTTGTATGAAGCATGTGAACCTTTATCATACATGTACAAAAGAGCAAATCTCATGCTCACGGACAAGCTTATTTAGAAAAATTTGTACTTTTGTATTGGCAGAAAATCCTTTTATGCATCCTTGTTCATATTTATCATTTTAGGTCTTTTATAAGCATGACTTTGGATCAGAATAATATTGGATTTATTTTTTTATTCCTTCCATTAATTTAAATTTTCTCTCCTTTCTGTTCTGACTTCTACTTTACATCATATAGCGAGCCCAAAAATCGTGGATTCTTGCTTGCGACAATAACGCTTTCAATGTCGTTTGGGATCCTCTTATGCCACATAATGGGAACATTTTTTCATTGGAAAACAGTGGCATTAATATCAGCCACGATTTTCCCTTGTATCATATTTATGATATTGTCATATTTACCGGAGAGTCCATCGTGGTTGCTCACACAAAATCGATTGAAAGAAGCGGAAGAAGCATTTCTATGGCTCCGAGGCACATCACCGGATGCGGCGGGGGAACTTGAAGGGCTCATAAAGAAGCATGAGATAACGAAAAAGGAAGAGGATGCAAGCAATATTGAGAATAATTTTTTGACAAAATTAAAAATCAACATGAGAAAGCCGGAATTTTATAAGCCATTGGGTATTATCTTACTGTGCTTTTTCATCATGCAATTTTCCGGCGTAAATTCTGTAGCGTTTTATACAGTGAGCTTAATGAAAAATGTCACAGGACCAGGAAATGAATATTTCTCTATGATTATCATTGATACTGTTCGTGTCCTATCGTCATTTGTTGCATGTGTTCTGCTCAAAATGTGCTATCGTCGCACACTGCTCATGATATCTGGTACTGGAACATCTATTTGTATGATTGCTGTATCCATATGTATGTACTATAGTAAAACTAATCTTGGTAATTCAAACATCTCGTGGCTTTCGATGATATTTTTGATTGGCTACATCTGCTTCATAAGTTGTGGACTTTTCCCATTGCCATGGGTTCTTCAGGGTGAAATGCTGCAGCAGGTTACCCGTGGATTTAGCAGTGGGTTAACGTCATGCTTTAATTTTATTTGTTTCTTTATCGTTGTAAAAACATTCGTACAACTGAGCGCGGTGATGGAAACATTTGGAGTTTTTATGGTTTACGCTCTCATTGCATTAATTGGAACTTTGGTATTATATCGGATACTGCCTGAAACTAAAAACCGTACATTACAGCAGATTGAGGATGGATTTAGCTCGAAATGATAAATTCTGAAACTCGGAATATTTCGGAAGGAATTTTCATCTTCTTTATTGATAATTTTTTTCGCATTTTCTACTCAAAACGAAATGAAAAACCAAAAACTATGATATATGTTCAGTGGATTTATTTACTGAATTTCAACATCCATAAACTTTTTTCATCTCATTTACATTTTTTTTTAATTTAAGATTATAGTTGAATTTTATATAAATGCAATAAAGTTTGCTGTAAATAACTGAATATTAATTTTTCTGATTATCATTATTTGATTTTAGTGAATATTGAAGTTGGTCCATCAATACCAGTTTCTATTAGCTTCTTCTGAACCGCATCTGTTGTTAAACAATGCAATTCTAAATTCGTTTGACTTTATGTTTTAGTATTTCAATTATTATTTTTATTATTATTTGTAAGTTTTTGAATTTTATGATTAATTAAATAGGTTAGAGCTTTGTAAAAAGTTCATACTATGAACCGGTATGAACCAAATCCTTCATCGAGTGAATGGACTTAATGAAAAAGTTCATATTTATTCTTTGATCTTTTTGAAAATATCTTAAACTCCAAATGTACACGTGAAAGAAGCTTCAAACCAAAATCCATGGCATTTCATCTGAACCTGCTATTTAAAGAAGTTCGCAAGAAATTAACTTTCTTTTTCAGAAATTAAAAAGAAAATAAAAGCTTACATTTAAGATGAACTAGATGAGTATCTCGTTCTGTTCATGACAGTAAAGCAATTTTTATTCTGTCAACAAAACAAGCTGTAACTACTTTCTGATTAATGAAAACAGAAACGGTGAGTGAGCTTTGAGAATCCTTGAAGAAGACATTCTTTGAAATGTTTTTTTTTTATTGACTGAGTTCAAGGACGTATGTATAGTTAAAATGCAAGAAAGATTCTGAATGTAATTTCAATTTAAATCATCAACAACGCATTATTAACAAAAACAGTGTATTTTGGTATCATTAAAGCTCTTAAGAACAGCTTCATAAATGGATTTTCTAATGCTTTTTAAACCGATTACGAGCTGTTAGCCTGAACAAAATTAAATGTTTATTAATAAGAGTTAAACAATTGTCTACAATGGAACAAACAGAAGCAATTTGCACTGAAATTTTTCCATTAAATTAACAAAGGAAGCAAAACTTGTTACATAGAATGAAATAAAAAGGGAACCTTATTTCACATTTGTTCATTTCCTTCATACTCATTATATGTAATAACCATGATAGTGCACAGCATGCATATACATAAGTGCTAATGTTAATGCAGTTTCCGCAACAAAAGAATAGAGGAAATTTTCCACAATAAATGAAGAAAAATTTTCCAAATGAGTTCACTCTTTCTCATGTTTATGAACTTAACGATGTAAAAAAATTCTTTTTGAAACTGCTGACGGGGATTGATAATGCACCGTAATATTTTTGTGAGTTTTATGGGATATATGATATAATGCATGTTGTTATATTCAATTTTATATTCTACCATTTCTTCCGCAATTTGGTTTATGATAATGCAGTTGTCTAATTCACAAGGCAGTTTATGCTACTCATAAATAGAAGCATATTATGACAGTGCATTTAGGATTTTTATTGTTATATCCTACGTGCTTTAGGCTTGTTTTTTTTTTTGATTGATCAATAATTTGTATTGTGCAAGCTTTGAGTATTACGATTGCATACATCTGATTTTGATCAACAATACTTTATTCTGTTTCTTACTTTCTCTTACTTTTAATAAGTTTGATTCTCTTTGTTTCCAGCACCATAAAGAAGCTCATTTATTTTGCATTTTTGATGAAGTTTTCATAATCTTTTATGTATGTTACTCTATACATGATGTAACATAATCAAACCCTGATTTTTTCAGAAAATTTTATTCTCCATCATGATTTGTGTACGAAGCGACTACAAACATATATAACAGATGTAATTGCATTAAAATTTGAATAAAACAGAACATGAAGGAATGAATTTAAGCTTTTCACAATTACAAAGGTTTTTCTGCGAGTTTAAAAAAACGGAAAAGGAATTTAAAGCCGACAAGAAATGAACAAATAAGCTTAGGGGCCATTCACTTATTACGTAACGCTTTTAGGGGGGGGGGTCTAAGATTTTGTTACGGTTCAAACAAGGAAATTTTTTTTTCATACAAATTTTGTTACGAGGGGGGGGGGGGGTCTAAGAAGTCATTTTTCGCGTTACGTAATAAGTGAACAGCCCCTTACAGCTTGAACATTTTTAATACATTATTACTTAAATCAACACTCTTATTTGTGGTTTGCTGGAAAAAAAATTGTCCAAAAAAGGAAAATGCTGATAATTTTCAAATGAAATTTTCCTTTTTATTTAGACTGTTATTTATATATATGCAGAACAATTTATTTATCATTTCTTTATTTTTTAATTAGATTCCACTTCCACATAATGATGCTCATAAAATTTGTGAAATTCTTTTTATTATTTTCGTGTCTTACGTTAGTAATAACTTAATTAAATTTATATTACTTTATTTAAATTTAATTGATATATTTTTTACTTCTTTCACATTCATCCTAAATAATTAGATAATTTAAGTAAATCCTATCATTTTGATTTAATTAAGGTAACACATACACATCATCATTTTTCATTGCAATGGAAACTTTTTAAACAGAGTATGAAACAAAAACGAACAACGTACAATAATTTAAATAAATTTTTCCATTTTTTTTTTCTTCTCTTTTGGCTCATGATAAATTCTATATAATTTTTTATAATGAAAGCTAACAGAAAAATCTTGCTTTGCCTTTTTTCCTTCTTTTTATGATTCACCCTCTCTCTTATGGAATAAAAAAGAGAGCATGAAATTTAAATAATTTGTGAGTGAATAATCCAACAATTTGTAAAAAGCAAAAAAAGGTTAAAATTCAACAGTTTTATTTTTTTTATTTATTGTTATTTTTATTATACTTAAGTAACATAGAAAATGAAACTATCATTTTATTGTGAGAAGTACATTACTGTACATTGTGAGCAGATGGAAATAAGAAAAAATGAATAGAGATAATGAAAGTTTTTGATCTAAAGTTTCTTGAAAATTCTATAAGAATAGGTTATTTTAGAAAATCAGATGTCCACAACAAATTTGAGCTTTTTTACAACCATTTGGTTCTAAGTGTTGTCTGAATGTCATGTGGACATCATTGAGCATGAGTCGCCTAACAATTAGTTGACTTTAAATTAGTCTTCCACTGACTGAATTAGAGTTCTGCCAGAAAAATATCATTATTCGAGTTATTTAAATTTTGGAAACTGTCCAAAACCTAAAAGAAAACTTTTCAAATTGAAAATTCTCTATTGATCCTTGTGGATTTAAATTTTCGAAATGTATGCATTAAAAAAGTTTGAAATCTTCCCTCAGCATACAATTTGAAACTCTTAACATTCATCCTTTCAAAATTTCTCATCTTTTTCATTCATTTTTCCACCTTTTAATTATAAATTAACATAGTATGTATAATAATGTGAAATGGGTATTATCATATTAAAAGCATTTTTACCTACTAAATCTAGATAGAAAATTTTTCATTCACAGCTGTGTGTAGTTTTGTTGTAAATGTGGATGGGGTATTAGTGTATGAGCTTAAATCTGTGTCTTTCTTTGTTTATTTATTAAAGATAAGAAGATTTTTCAAATTATAAAAATTACGAAATTGCGAAGAGAAATTTACTAAAAAACATATAAGATGAAAAGCAATAAACAAAAACGTTGACAATAATGCAATCTGTTTAACAGAATGCACCTAGTTAATTACATTTTTACCCATATTACTCGAACATCATTTTGAATCATAATTTACTCATTTTTTGTAACAATTTTTTTGTGAGATTTTTAAAAAATTTCAACATAAAATTTATCTCAATCAATTTCATTGATTGAGGATTAAAAACATCATTTTTTTGTTATTAAATTCATTTTTCCTATAATTTTTTTTTGAATTACAAATGTAAGAATAGCGTTTGTGGGTTTTTGTGTGAAGATTAAACTTACATAAGTGATATAATGAGGATATAATTGATTTTACATTATGAGAGCTGCACGAGATGGATTTTTTATTTCATTTTAATAGTTTCAACGAAGCGTTTGAGATTTCTATACTTGGCTAAGATTCTGTTTTTCATTTACTTATAGATTACATATAAAGTTTCATTTTTTTTTGCAAAAAGCTTTCTGATTGATTAGAAATTTCTATAATAAAACTAAAACTTTCTTCATCTACTTACATATTTTCATAATCATTCGTATGCAAAAACTACTTGTATCTATCTCTGTACTTTATTTTATAGTTCTCTTTTCATTACATTATAGTGGGTGTGTGAAAAAGTTTCATTTATTTTCATTCATTTAGTTTAATTAATTTTTTGTGGGAAATATATTAGATTTAGAGTGATAACACTTAGATTTAACTACGAACTTATGAACTACGTTTGTCTCTCTTTTCAATTTTTTATTTATTTTTCTTCAATTTTATTTATATTAAAATATAATCACATTTTTAGCTGAGCTGTATCTATTTATTTAATTATACCATTTTATTTATTTATTTATTTTATACCTTAAAATTATTCAATTATGATAATTTTCGATTAATGAATAGATTCAGTAACTGAACTTGGACATTGTTATGAATTTTTTTCTCAAATGTATGCAATCTCCACAACTTGAAAATGCATGCCATTATTTATAAAGATGTGAATTTCAAACTTTAAACCTCATCAAGTGTTTGTGCAACTAAACTTGGGATTTTATTTCAAGTAATTCTAATAATAAGTTGTCATTGATATCAGTAGATTAAAGACATTTAATTTTCATAAATATTCAGCTTTTTGTGAACCAGTAATCTTGGATTTTTAGCACATGTCTGAATGACAATCCAAGACTCTATTATAATATTCCAAGGGTTTCAGCTACTGAGTCAAATTTGGGTGAGTGAAAAATAATAAAATTAATAGAAAAAACAACCAGGAAGAATGTCCGTCATCAATGCATTGCTATGAATCAAAAATATTATAAATGAATCACTTTAAAATCAGTTAAACTTGAAAAGATTTTTCTGATATTAATTTCAGCCGGATTCTATTTCTAAAATTCAATATTTCATAGCAGTTTTATATGTGCTCTCTTACCGCATCATCATAACCAGAGATCGAAGCCGATTTTTTCGGCTTAACTCAATTTTTGATTTTTTTGATAGAAAAAAGCTATTTGACACCCATTTCAAGTATTTAAATTGAACTTTACATGCTTTACTATGATTCTGTGTAATATTTTGTCAGCATGTAGCTATAATGAGCTCAGAATTTCAATTTAGCCGATTTTAAGCCGAAATTTAAGCCGATCGGCTTATTATCGACTAAATTGAAATTCTGAGCTTACTATAGCTACATGCTGACAAAATATTACACAGAATCATAGTAAAGCATACAAAGTTCAATTTAAATACTTGAAATGGGTGTTAAATGGCTTTTTTCTATCAAAAAAATCAAAAATTGAGTTAAGCCGAAAAAATCGGCTTCGATCTCTGATCATAACCATAACTGTCATCGTTTTCTTTCTTACGATGAGAGAAAATTGGAGATCAAAATGATTTTAATGGTGAGAAAATTCATACTTTTTTTCTTATCATGCTTCCAGTAAAATCAGACTCAATATTCGATGAACACGTGCAGGATGAAAAAGAAAACAGATTTTTGTAATAAAAATTATATGAAATATTAAGAATTCTCAGCACAACATTCTCGATTTTTATTATTAAAAGAAAAGGAAAAGGATGTAGAAGCAAGTATGAATGATCAGCGAGTTTGAATACCAAATAAAACATAATCTAGAAAAATCGTTAAAATGGAATTATGGAGATTCGGAAAAGGCAGATTCAAATATCTCTTCTTCATATACTTGTTATTTTTCTACATCGAGAAGATTTTGCTTACTTCTCATTTTTTAGAACTAGTTTTCGCTTTTAGCAGGTTTACGTAATGATATGTTTTTTTTATTATTATTTTTTATTTCCTTATTAATTTTATTTACGGCATAGAATTCTTACATTTTATTTCTTATTTATAAGGAAAGATCATAAGAGAAAGATTTGCAATTCTTTTCATACATTTCAGTGTCTTTTTTTATTTTTTACTTCTACTTAAATACAATAATCTAGTAATAAGGAATCAAAACTTTAGTAACTGGATGTTGGCTTGTTGTAAATTATAATTTAAGTTTGATGTTGATCTTCATTTATATTGAATTGTAAGCGCAACTCCAGACATACAACCAATTTAACAATTTCTAGAATGAGTTGGGCTACTTAAACTGAATTTTAAACAATTTTCCATCACATTTCATGCTTCACTTTTGAGTCATGTCTCTCGGAAATTTCAGCAAGCATGTTACATTTGTGACATCAGTATGACATTGCAAGATATCGTACGACTCATGAAACGTACGAAGTTTCAAAATTTATGATGATTTTTTAATGTTTAGCTATTTTCATGCTTTTGAATTTTCCCATCGTAATTCTGAAGATTTAAAAGCTTGAACATGTTTGTTTTGTAGACTGATTTGTTGAGTTTTTTAGATTTTCTTCATATTCGGTTATATTTTAATTGAATTATAATAAAGGCATTCAGTTTAAATCTTTTTTTTTGTTGTTGGAATTCTTAGTGCTGTTAAGTAAATCACCCAACTTAGTTTTCGTCGAAAAGATATAGCAAAAAATATTACAAAAAGTCTGCGAAACTCAATTCATTCAATCATCATAAATTTTAATGTAAGAGAACATACAAGTATCATTATAGCAAGACAAAGTTTATAACCGGAAAAAGAACGTTTTTGAAAAATTATCAAAAATTTAGAAAAGGAGCTTATGAATAATCCATTTAACATCATAAACATAACAATTCAAAGGATGGAATTTATGATATAAAATTAAATTAAAATTGTGTAGCCTTGCCATGGCTTGATCCATTAAAACTGAATTATTGTATTTTTTTTTTGTTTCTTAAACTCAAAAAAAAAATATTTGCATATGAAAATCATTTCGTTTTCTATCTGGTTTGCCAAGTCCAATATAAAATAAGAAAAGAAAAACCGAAGACGAGATTCATGCAAAAATAAATGTGCATTATTACTACAGTTAAGTTTTGAGATCTATGCATGAGTCTCAATAATCCTTAGCTTAAATAAATTGTTTTATCATATCTTGTTTGTTAAATGTTTTCAATATTAATAAGTTTCTCATGGTTTTTGACACACACGCATTATGATGCAGAAATAAATTTCATATTTTTTTTTATTTTTTCGTCTCTTTAGAATCAGGTTTGGTCCAATTTTCAAAAATTAGAAAAAGCTTTCGACTTTTCATCTACTTAATATATTGCTCTAAGTGAATGTGCTGTTTTCTCTATTCATAATTTGTGTTCGCTTTGCATTTTCGAGCATTTTTCATCCATACGATTTTATTCCTTATTTTAGGAATTTCTCTAGAATTTATTTTGCTTCTTTTTGTTTGACATCCTCCATGTCGTTAATCATCATTTACATAAAAAAATCCGTTTTTACAATGAAAGATATGAGAAATACGTGATGCTTATGACACTCCATCCATAATTTATATCCCTTTAAAATTTCTTCTCATTCTGTTCCGATGTCTCATGTTATTTAGACTTCATTTATTCATTGAATATGGCGAAGAGCTTTTGCTTCATTGTTACGTGTAAGTTTTTTTCTTTATTAATTTTTGTGCTCGGCTATGTCTAAACGTAACTTCGACTTGTCACATATTTGCTACAAATGTGTAATCAATAATCATTAAATATCTATGTACTTTTATTTTTTATTTTATTTTTTTGGAAGGATGCATATTTTGGATACATGGCATGAATTTATTTTTATGGATTGTTTCTAGTTAATTCATTCTCGATGTCTATTTGGTGGAAAGGCAGTTATGTAAGTTATGTAGGAATACACAATATTTCTCTTGTTTTAAATCATTATGAAAACCCTTTATAGTGAATGAAGAAAAATATTAAAAATACAGCATACGCCGATGGAAATGTGATCCTGAATAAAAAAATAAAGATAGGAAAAGATCAAATGACAATTAATTCAATTATATTATAATAAAGTTCCATTATTTTCATGAAAATATCTTACCTTGCAATAACATCAATCGTCTTAGCAATCCGGATTGGATGTGGGGGTTCTTTCTTTCTCACTTGTACAAAGCACGTCTGAAAGAAAAAGCAAAATAAATTTTAATTAAATGAATCCTCTTAAATTTTTATAATTGAGCAGAGAATTTATCACAGCAAATTTTTTAAAACTTTTATTCTTCTAGTAAGAGATAGGCAGACGAGGACCAAAAAAGCACTTTTCTATTTTTTTTTATCAAGAAACCCAAAAAAAATATATTTGGTAGCCAGAAGAAATTCAAACTGTTAATACGATTATCTTCTTTGCTCATATGAATGCTTAATTAAACATTCATCTTACTTCAGTTGCACATCCATTATTTGCCGAATGTGTGCACGGACTATTCCCACCACAAGTTGTACATGCTACTATCTCATTCGGTCCACTTGCATCTCTCTTCTTTTCATTCTAGAAAGCATTAATGGTTGTACCAAAAGAGTCCATAAGCGATATAAGAAAAAAAGGAGAGAAAAAGAGGAATTGACAGATTATTTGTTAATTATTAAGATATATGTAATGCGATGAATACAAATTAACTTTTACTTTACATAAGACACAAAAAAAGGGACAATAAAGTGAGCATTATAGAACAGGACATTACATAAAGAAACAAAGAAAACGAAAAGGAAGTGAAAGAAAATGTTTATATCTACATTAGTCACGTTCCTTAGAAAAAAAAGAAGCATTTAATATTAAGAAAAAAAAAACTCATATTTCGCATCTTTGGAATGTTCTCATTAAAATTATTTCTCACAGTAATAATGCTGCAAATTTCATGTATATTGTCTAATATCATACATGTCTGTACATTCATTCATAAATATATGATTGTGATGTGCGTAATTGAATTTATGAAAAATATGAGTCATTTTCAAAGCTCATCATCAAGTGAGTTATGCTGAAAGTGGCAGAAGAAAAGGTGGAAGAAGTAAAGTATGTAATAATAATAATATCATTAAAGTGAAAGCATTTTTTCTTCAAAATATAATTCTTGATAAAATTGAATAATTTCTTCCTAGGTATGGAGATGCTGTGCGAAGAAAACAGGAAGCGATTTTTCATGTGCACTTTTCATAATTGTTTTATTTAAGTCAAGGGAATGAAGTTCATTGGACGAAGATTGCGTTCTCTTGTTTGGTGATTTTTTTGCGACGTTAAAAAGTTTGGAGTGCCAACATTAAACGACATGGAACTGCTCTGGGAAATATAAATTGTTGTTGAAATGTTCCGAAGTTTTTTCGCTTTCAAGAATAATTTTTGAATAATATTTTAAATAAATTTTATCTAACAATATCCGGACTGATGATAGGAAACATTAAAAAACCTTAAAATACTTTAATCAAGGTCAAACATCTTAATGTCTAGGGTTCGTGTAAAAATTTAGTTCATTCAACTTTTAATCATTTTTTTTTCAACAGCTCCAACATTAACTAGCCTTTAAAGCATTCCAAATTTGTTTTACACATGAAAACGTCTTACAAGTTCTTTTCAGACTTTGATATTTGCGTGAAATGAAGCAATGACTTCCAAATTTTTGTTGGAGTTCTGCCACAGTCATCAAAAGTAGTTTATACGAGGAGAATCATAGATTTATATAAAAATAGTCAGTAATTACAAACTAGTGTGACTTTATTAAGGATTATTAATTGCTACTGCAGATTTTTAATGTTAATAATGCAACTTAATTTATATGCAAATGTCCATGGAGAATCTCTCAAGTTTATGTTTAAGATAGCAATATTTAAGGCGTCAAAGATGTTTATGGGCTTGAAATTTTACCAAATTAACGATATGAAATTGTTTCCGGCACCTCTTATTTTATTATAGCTTAGAAAATTTATAACAGTACTTGACCTAAATTTTCTTTACTTCGTGTCAAGTTAATATCATAAATAATTTTGCTCCCTTGATCCTCAACTTATGTACGTGTATAACTCATAAATGAATATTAAGATTCCTCATATTTCATAAATTATATAAATATGGTAGGAATATGTGATGACAACAGGCGATGAACTAAATGAATGAGTGATATAATTAAAAGCATAAAAATATCAACATTCACATTCTTCTTTAAGTCTTAGGTAGAAAAATCATCTTGCTCATAATACTTTACACTTATGAGACCACAAAAACCTGAGAGATTCATTTAAAATACTTTATGGCATGAAATCTAAGTCAAGCACTATCATGTTTCCACATTACACAATTAGATAAAATTTTGTTGGCATCTTTATGGTTATATTATGTATTATGTTTTTGGTGAACGCAACAATGATATCAATCTGTGGATACGAAGTTTTTTGTATGGATTCTTTGTAGAAGAAAGAAAAATTTTAGATGGAAGTTTATTATAAGCAATTATAAGTCTTTATCCAGTTCTTATAATTAAAACCTTTAAGATATGGTTTGCATTCGAAATTTTGGAAATCCTTAAAATGTCTCAACCACTTTTTCTGACAACTTTAAAATGTTAGAATGAACAATTTATTATGTTTGAACAATTTTAGCAAGTTATCGAAAATATTTCTCTGTGGACATCCCTAACATAGTCAAAAAAATGAGATGAAAATTTAGTAAGATTTTGAATAAATTATTTTTAAGTATTCCTTGTAAAATTTAAGCAAAGCACAGAAAAACCGCTTGATGAAAAAAAAATAATTTACATAATTAATTAGATAAAGTATTCATTTAGGAAAAAAGTCTGTGTCTGCAGAAAACAATTGAATTAACGAAATTTTCCAATGAATTCATGAATATGTTTAGGGAAATGCTAATACATAGAAAATGTTTTTAGATCTGTCCATAAACGGAAAATGAGAAAAACATGAAAACTTTTTGGATTCGTGAAAGTATTCTTTAATAAAATAATAGCAATTAATTGTTTATTTTCGTAAGCTTCTGTAAATGACTATTTTTTCTGTATGTCATATCCGTAGCTTGATATCTTATGCAAACCAGCAAAATGTTAATATGAAAGCACATCAGTGACTTTATGTTGTTCTTTTATATTTACCGGCTTTATTTTTTTGTGTTAAGGCAAAAGCACATTTCATTGTCATGTAAGAAAAGAAAGAAAAAAAAAGTAAATGGAAAGAGAAAGAACAAAACTTAGAGTTAATAAATTGTTAAAAGCATCATGACATTACTATAAAATATTAAAAATAAAAAAAGTTTTAACATCATGCTAAGTTAAGCTCAGAATAAGTTGAAGGCATTTTAATTATTATTAATTACACACATACACATAGGTTTTGCGGCAAGTGACACTTTTCTTCAAAATGTTAATTAATCAAAAGTCAAGAAATGAGGGAAAAACGTGTAAGTAGGGAAGTAGAAATGTTAGTTGTACATATAGTCGTGGAAATGTCAAAGTAGCAGGATTATGTAAAATATAAAATGGCTTTGGGCGTATTTTCGTTGTGTCCGATCAGAAAGTAAGGAAAATGGAAGGCAGTGAATATGAATATGAAGAATGAAATTCATACGCTGCTATTTAAATAAGCAAGGATTCTTTATAGGATTAGCAAAATGAAGGGCAACCCTAGTGAAGTTCATGTTGAAGCTATCGATACCAAATATCGACAATTAATAAACACAGGCCATCCAATTATATTTATATAATTTTTCTTCATAACACGAAAAATACGCCAGCATGACAAGTTTACTCATCATGATAAAAGCAGCACACCACTCTGAGAAAATCAAATATTTACTTTCAAGGAACTTGCATTTCTGTGCGGAAATTCCGTTTCAATGAACACAGCGTCATTTATAATAGTTCGTGTTGTAACTGAAGAGTCAGTAATTGTTTGATCAACATTAAATTTCTTCGAGCATGCTTTTCTTGATTCCACTGATACAACCTTAGGTATCCTAAACTTTTTGAAGTTCAAAATTTCCTTTAATGGGGAACAAAAATTTTTTGCATGTTCTTAAAATGTTTTCATGTTGTTTGTAGAGAATATAATTATTATAATATGTTATGTAATATGAGAGAAAAAGGAGATACGGAATTAAAAAATATAATATGGAACATAAGCAAGTGGAACTGAATGTCACGTAAGATTATAAAAGCCGCATATTCTATGTGTATATTTTCCCATATTTTTAAAAAGTTAAGCAGTTGTTCTCTTCTTCTTATTACTTTTAGGGTCGATTTCTCAAAGACACATCGTCTTCTATTTCCACAAGAAAATATTTCTTCTAAAACTCTTGAAGAATTTGAGGAAATAATAAAATTTTACACTATAGCTATCAAAATAAATGTCTGTTGTAATACGAAACCCTTGTTAAAAATGAAAACTAGGACGCAAGCTTATAAATTTTTCAGTAAAATGTTGCCATACATTAAGCTTTTTAAGGGTTACATAAAATAATACTCTAAATTTATCATTTTTCTTTTATCCAGCAACAAGTGAACATTTTGATAGAGAAAAACTCCAGTTATGGTAACTTACTGGTGTGCTTAATAGGCTCACATATTGTGAACATTTGGATGTCATGATTAATTTATTTCAGTCACGAAACAACAGTTCAATAATGAAATAAAGTTTTCTTGCTTATTTAAATTATGAAAAATAAAATGAACATTTGAAAAATCAGCCCCAACTTTTCTTTATGTTTTAAACATAAGACAAACTTTATCAGTAAAAAAAGGAAATTTGCACTACAGCACTTTTACCATACAATTTTTCACTGCTTTCTAGTATGTATGTACAGTTTACTTTTTATTTTGTATGAAAATTGTATGTGAGGAGCAAAATAACAAAAGTATAAAGGTAGAATGTTATAGCTCTAGGTGCATACACATAGATTTAGCAAAAATAAAAAAAGTAAGTTCAAATATTTCTGAGAAGGACAGACAAAAAATAGAGAAAAAATGTAAATAAATGTTTTCTATCATAAATAATTGAGTAAAAAACATGAGAAAGAGACATAAGTAGATAACGGAAAAAGTGGGGAATAAGAAGTACTAAAAAGTTTTCAGGAAGGGTTTGAAAGAGAAAAAATAAAGTATATTGTATAGGAATTAATGGAAGAGGGCGTGCAGTTGTATAGGACAAATGCAATATTTATGGATATTTACAAATAAAATACATCAAGTATCACAATCACTGTGGATGTGTGTACAGTACTACAAATTGTGCTTATTATATAACATATGTATGTAAAAATAATTAAGAGAGGGGTAAAAAAGATGGAATGATCGTTGGAGACAATGATTCATTACTGATGGGATATATAATATAAAAATGTAGAAGAAAATAAAATAAATATAATATACAACGATCCATTAATGGAATTGACTCAAGACCTGACCAACATATCGCTCTCTTCTGAGCTTTTTCTGACTAAGTTTATTTTTTTCATCAATTTTTTTTTCTTCAGAAAATCTAATTTTGTCTTCTTTTTTCCATTTTCACTGACACAAAAAAAAGTTGAACAGGTCTCGCATTTTTTATTTTGCTCGTATTTTTTGTATTTTTTTGCTTCTACAAAAGAAAATATTTTTTTGGATAATTTAAATAAAGAAAATTTTGCTCTCGAAATTCAACTAGAATTTCTTTGCTTTTTGTTCATTGCATTTTGCAAAAAAATATTTTTGTAATTAATGAGAATTGCGAGCGATTTGATTTAGAATTTTTTTGCATTCTTACCAAGGGACTTGCCAGGATCATTCCAAATCGACTGAGGACTTCAGGGAGTCGCTAAAAGACGATATACACACAATTGATTGGTACTAAACACACTTTTAATTGTATGAACTTAAAAAATTTTTTTCATCGTTAAATTATTGATTTTTAAGATGAAATATTGATACATTTACCATGCAATTGATTGAGATAAAAGATAATTTTTTACGAAAACAAAACTTTTAAAAATTCTTTTGGCTTTCGTAGTTTTAAAATTAAGAAGATTCAGCTTTGAAATTTGAGATAAATTTAAATCTTTTACAAAAGAGCAAAATTACTAATTCCTGTTAAGAATTCCAAGTCTAATAAATTCACACAATGCTCACAATTTGAAAGTTGGATTTTATACTCAAAATAGAGTGCAACCATAATAATAACAATAGAATAAAATTTTTGTCAACACATTGAATCCAATAAAATAGCAAAAAGACTTGCTTTTTAAAATTCAAAATGTATAATGTGTTATTGACACAGACAAATTTCTGTGAATATGAAATCAATCTTAAATTTGTCAAATATGTGACAATAAAGAAGGAGGCATGTAGCTATTGACTCTCAAATTTTTCGTAAAGAAATTTGAGAAAGGTATTTGCCATTTATTATTCATGAACAGAATTTTGAATTGCTAAGCTAAAGTTTATTCGTATGAAGAACTGCACATATGATAACTTATTTCCTCTATGAATACTGTTTACTTTAAAATTGTGTGATTTTCACGAGTCAAAAAGTTGTCACTATAAATCTCATTTTAGAGCCTATATCGTCAAAGAAAATTTCCCAATAAAGCCGAAACTCACATAAAAACAATAAATCTATTTTATTACCGAAAATATTGCCAAAAGAATTTCCGATTAATATTCAGATATAGGAAAAAATATATAAAAAAAGAAATCTGAGAATATTATGAGTATGTGGGTGAATAAATATGGTAAGGGTAACACAAAACGTGAGAAAGGTACAAAAAGTCTAAAATTGATTTACTTTATGCATGTAAAAATGGCCAGGGTTGTTAAATTCATCCATTCAACTTTTAATTTGGATATTTAATAAAATTAATTTCAATTGTTTGCCATACTTTTGCAATGAAAAACGTATGTCGATTGGGTTATAAACATTTTGCATCAATGGCTGTAGGTTTTAAATCTAATTAAAGATAATAAAATTTTGAATATTCTTTTTGGTTTGAAAACTTTTTCAACTTTTCGAACCCCAAACAACAGATCATGATTTTTTTAAAGGGGAGCCTGTGCAGATGCAAAACCAATAGACATTAATATTTTTTTCATTCCTTAATTACAAGAATTTTTTAATCAAAAAAAAAAAACATTTTATTCATTCCCAATCAAATACAATTTTCTCTAGAACAACAACCCTGATGAATAAAGAATATAGTTATACAAACTTAAAAAACTATAGTTTTCTTTATTGCCAATTCATCGAATGTGTCTAAGAAAGTCTCAAAAAGTTCCAAACATTAAACAAAAAATGAAAGAAAAGAGAAGGAAGGAATAAAAATGCAAAATAGAGGAAAGAAAAGATAGACATCCACAAGTTTTATGTCGTCTTAAATTTTTTTTAATTTTTGTTCAGCTTCAAAGTTCTACACATAAACATATACTCATATAAAAAAGTCACTTTCTTTTGTTTTTTCTTTCAGAAATGTATCATTAAATATAGAATGATAAAAAATACACAAAAAGAAGAAAGGAAAAATAAATGTGCTGAGTACACAAATGTTATAAAAATGTAATCAAAAGGACCAATCAATTCATAAAAAGAAGTTTTTTTTTCTCTTTCTTCTAGCATAAAAATAATCTTTTGTTCGATAATGGAAAAAAGGTTTTTCTAGTTTAATGACGGGGAGCATGTTCGGAATGTTCCGGTGAATTTTTTTTTGAAATAAAAAAGTATATAAGACGTCAAGCCTTGGTCATGAGACTGATTTTAAATTATGGCAATAATCGAGTCTAGAAAGGATTTCAAGTTTACATTCGATCAGTAATCGAATGATGCAAAATTTTTGAATCATATATTTAACCTAGATCAAAAGACCAATATCCTTCGTCAGCTAGACATTCTTTAAAAATTTCAGATTAATTAATGCATCGATGCAAGCAACGGACAATAATCTCCAAAAGCTTTTTCAAGCAGAAATTGCGAAAGTTAATGCTGAAGAAAATGGCATCAAAAATGTCCATTTACGAAAGCTTTTCGGAACCAATTTATCACTTCAATAAATTCCGGTTATGCATCAGTTAACAACAATCTGAAATATTCCATGTTCATAACTTTTCATCATTAAAATTTTATTTTCAAGAAAAAAAAATACTTTAATTTAAAAATAAATAAGAACTGTTTTAAACTTTTTAAAATTCCGACTTGTCACTTTTTAAATGCAAATTTAAATTCCTATTAATTTAGTTTGTCAAAAAGCATTTCGCATATATTCATGACCAAGACTTGAGGGAGAATATGAAATGAGAGGGAAAAAAATGAAAATTAAAAGAGGAAATGAAGGGAAAATATGCAATTTTATAGAGAGAAGAAAATTAACATGAAAAATTCATTCACAGAGTTGTTCACATATAAAAAATTACTAACCTGAGTGACAGGATTTTCTCCAGGTCGATAGACAACATTATGTAATGGACGCTTCCTTCCCACATAATTGACACAAACGAATTCAAGTAGTGATGCATAAATAAAGCACATACATACACCGTCCCACACATTCATTGCTGTTAGATTTGATACGACTGGTAGTGTACTTCGGAATCCATTTGATGTTGTGAAAAAATTCAACATTGTTGTTACGCCTATTTTTAATTTTCATTGCAATGATGTGCATGTAATGATAGTTTTTGATTCAATAAATTTTAATTACACAGTAAGTGAGTCAGAGATGGGAAATAAAAAAAAAGTATAAAGGAAGAGAAAGAAGATTAAAAATGCAAATTAATAAATGTTTAAAAAATCATCATAATAATTATTATTATCATATTGCATAAATGCGCTTCAAAACAACTATAAAGTTTCAGTCTCCAATTAAATATCAAATTGATGAGATAATTTTTGTAATTAAGGAGATATTTTTAATCGAATTGTAGGCGCCATCACGAAGCTTTCATTTGCTCTATTCATTTAATGAGGATAATGGTTGTGCACATTAAATTCATTTATTGCATATTTGCTCACCTATCATAGCTCTAAAATTTTGTAATGTGAATGTTTGTTTATGCATTATTATTTTTATAGAACGTGAGTAAAAATTTTGTTGTAGAAAGAAAAAAAACATGGAAGAAAAAAAGACAAAAAAATATCCGGATTAGCAAAGGAATTTCTTTTACAATTCAATATATTACATGACGCATTTTCTTGGATGTATTTCAAACTAGATTCTGTTAAATATTCGCAAATTTTTCTTATAAAATTTATTATGAAAATAGAAAATTTAAAAGTTAGAATCAAAGTTTTGAGTTCAATACAAATGAAAATAGATTTATGAAAGTTAATAATATTAGTTTAAATTTTTTTTGAACATTTATCTATTGGCATATTTAATTATATTTAATTCAATTCTGTTATCTGTAGCATATGTATATGTTTTAACAGACTTTTACCACAAAAATTAATTAAGATACGTAGAAATTTTCATTAAATTTCTCATTTCATAAGTTCGGTTCTTACAATTATCTTACATTAAATTAATTCTTTTAAATCTCTTGCTATCTTAAATTCAAGAAAATGCGTTTCTCATAGTAACATTTTAATTTTTTTACAATTTTTTTCTAAGTCTATAATTTCAATTTACCTTGCCGGCACTGCATTCCATTCAAGCCAAAATGTTATAAAGGATGATGTTACAAGTATAATGCCCGGTATGAATACAGTTGTGAAATAAAAGTGACGATCTCGTGTGAAGCGAAGATTTACTCTCAAGCATGAATAATTGCCTAGTTTTATTGTATAGTATATTGTGATATATAGGCAATAAAAGAAGGAGTATAAGAAAATATATCTAGCATGAGCATAAGTAATGTATATACATTTATAAATAGGTGTTGCAGTGGTGTTAAAACTGTGGATTACGTATAATTAAAATAAGAAAATTTCCATCCATTCATAACAACACTGCAATTTAAAGGATGATGAAAGGAGGTTAAAATGTCATGAAAAATAAGAGCGATAAGCATGATGAACAGTAAGTAATTTAAATGCTATTTATTTACGCAAATCATCGACTTGATGATGTACTTCTTTATATTTTACTATAATGTATGTCATGCATAATGTATACAGATATAAGATACGTCTTTTTCTTACAAAAGTTAAGTTGTCACTGCTGTTGATATTTTCAAGCTGAGCGCTTTTAAGCATTACATTTTTATATATAAACAATTGAGCTAGTTTTCCTCAAAAAGAAAGAAATCTAAAAATACCGCATGAATTTATGTACAATCGAGGAGACAAGAGAAAATATGTCAATTTAGTATTGGAACTAATAAAATATTTACAATCGAGTTTCGTTCCTATATATCTCCTTAAAGAACATTCTAATAAAAGCAATTTTGATATACGACATGTACGCACATCTTTTTTACATGTGTACGCGCGTGTATAGTCAAATGTTTACCTATCATTGATCTTGCTGGTACTGCATTCCATTCGAGCCAAAATGTGATAAATGATGATGTTACGAGAATAATACCGGGTATGAAGAAAGTTGTGAAATAAAATGATCGATCACGAGTAAAGATTAGATTCACCTTTAAGCAGCTGTAGTTGCCTACAAGAAATTCAATTTCGATTCCGTTTTCAGAACATAAAAATGTAAGAAGAGAGAAAAGGAAAGAAAATAAAATCAAAAAATAAATGAAAAAAGGGGAAAAAGAAGCAAAAATTTCTATGCTTTCTTTTTGGTAAAATAGCGTCTCAGAATCGCTGTGAGATAAGTTTCATGCAATTTCCATTATACATTTTTTTGCTTGCTATTTTTATTCTCATTTTGTACATAAAGACTAAAAGGGAGGAGAAAAACTAGAAAGAACATTGGCACTTATCAGTTACATGAATGAGATGCCAAAGCATTTTATTTGCGTTGCGATGTTGAGTTTATTTTTATGAGGCGTGTGAGATTTCTGTCTTTCTTCGCATCTACGTTGCCTGTCTTCTGTGTCAATCTCGGCGTATGAATGTAATACATATGTATATACTTAATTTTATGTTGTGTATGATATGTACACTTGTGTGTGCAGTAAAAGCTCATTTTCAATTATATTGCAGAATTTTCAATGGTCGCATAAATAACGAATTAAATAAAATTACTGTGAATAAAAAACAGTTTCTTGATTTCTTATTCTTAACATATAGAACTCGACAGCTTATGCTATGTTGTAGTATTGCACGACTTGTCTAAAACTGTCATCATCTTTAAACTTATGAAAACCGTTGAATCATCATCATTTCAATAAATAACTCAGAAATTGTCATTGTAAGCACTAAAAATGTCAAAAGATGTGATATGATATATTTCACATCTTATGGATATTGCTCACATAAACATAGGAAATCGATATCATTTCTGTTGAATAAAAATCTCAGGAAATTGAGAATAGAGCAATATCGATATTAATATAAATAAACATTTATACAAAGATGTGTCTTGATGTCAATAAAATCAAGAAGAAAGAAAAACCAAAACAAAATTGTCGAAAAAAAATCATTTTCATGAAAACATAAAAGCTATAAGGGGCCTTTCACTTATGACGTCCAGGAGGGTGGGGGGGGGGGGGGGTCAGCAAGAAAAGAACAATAGAAATTCCTGGAAATCCATTGTTCTTTTATGAAAAATGACCAATAAATTCGGACGTCATAAGTGAACGACCCCTAATGTAGAATGTCGATTAGAAAAGATTTCCCACATTCAAAAATAATTGAAGAGGATTTTTTTCCTTTTGACAAGTCAAGTAAGAAACTTAAATATTAAAGTGAGAGATGGGAAAAAAATCATTCAACATTTTTCTTTCATCCATCTTGCCTTTTTTATGCAAAACCTCGTTTTAGCTTGTTTCCATATTCCGACTGATGTTAGTACCTACAATTTCATGCTAGAGCTATGCGCATATCAATTTACATGGTACATATTTTGCATCATGAATAGCAGATGCAATGCAATGTCATGACAATGTAATGTTGCGAATTTCTATCGCATATAGGAAGCTTTCTCCTTACATGATTGTTGAAATGTACTTAACATTTTGGAGTGTGATAAGAAAAGCAGGAAAATTCTTGTAAGATGCAAGGTGGATTGCTTAAGATAAGAGAATATATTCACAAAAATTTCATAGCATCTACTTAAAAATTTATCTCATAGCACGAAATGGCATGACTAACTATACAGCAGCGTTGCATGAGTACTCATCTATCTAGGAATTAAAATTTTCCATCGTAATTTTTTATGCATCAAAAAGGTTCATTTACAGAAATTTTGCATAAAAATGAAATAATAAAAAATATAATCAAAATGATAATAATAATTTTAAAATGAAAGAATGTTCTCGTACCTCCATAAATATCAATCATTGATGGGTCGTTATCTTTTGCAATATACCGAAATTGTTACAATAGACAAAAGTTATTAGATATTTATTATTTATTTTATAAAGGTAATATAGTTTTTAAATTATTCTAGGAGATGCAAAGAGCCCTTTACTTTATGTTATATCTGAAATGCAAAATCATAAACATTATTTAATCATAAATTGCTATGTTCCATGCCATAGTTTTACTAGAACTCCTGTCGTATACAATTGCAAAATTGCATCACAAAAGAAAATTTTCTAGTAGATTCCTTTTTTGATTTGTAATAAGTTTGTTCCATTTTATTATGCTCATTACGATAAAAGTTATCATTATAGGAGTTACATGTAAGTGATGTCAACCAAAAATATGTTATTTGAAAACCCTTTTAAATTCATTTTTACTAAATTTTGATCGAGATCTATTTGTGCTTGACGTGTTATGCAAAGGAATCAATGAAATATGTTTTATTTTATGATGAAGTCATGCTTCATCATTCTTTGCAATTTTTCGAATTGAAAATGAGCATTGGAAAATACAGAATAAAATAGATAGAATTCAAATAGCTTGAAATGAGGAAATTCCATCTATGGTAACATCAAAAAGAAGCAATAAAAGAGCAATGCAGAAAATAAAACAAACGTACGTAAAAAGAACATTAAATGCCGCAAGTTTATTTCCGCGTTTTTTGAAACTCAATTTGAGATTAAAAAGTTAAATTTGAATTTTTGATGCTTTGAAAATTGTTTTGGGATGTTACGTATTCTCACTGAGAACGGAGATTATAATGTTTGAATTTATGACTTCTGATTTCTTAAAGTAATGGTTTTATTCTCAATTCTGTGAAAATTATTAAAATTTATTTGGGACTTTTATGTCGTCAGAACTTCAAATTATAAAACAATCAACTAGAAATAATTTTATTCAAATTTACTACCGTGAATTCTCAAAATTTCTTCATCCTTTAATTAAATATTCATGGCAAAATGTTTTCACGGATTTGCGCTTTAATTTATCAAGATTCAACAAACTCAATCGTAAAATTTGTGTGCTATTAAATCTTTTCAATAAAAGTATAACAATTCGCACGATTCCATAATAATCATAAAAATTCCATTGAATTGGAATCCGAAGGCTTCAAATTATGAATTAAATTTAGCTCAAAGTTTCACATCTTCCTAAAGCTATTCCTAATATATCATATTATTTTTAAATTAAAAATGCGCTAAAAATCATCAAAAAGGAAATTCAATTTAAAAAATATAAATTTTCTTCCTTCTTAACTGTCTTCAATGTTCTTTTGAAGAAACATTGGAAAGGAAAACTTTTCTTTTGGTTCTTCATATTTTTTTATTTCTCTTCATCATTCTCTTGTCTGCTTTCATACTCGACAGTAAAAGAAAAACAATTTTTTGAGAGAATTTAATTTCAGCAGCTTGAGGAATAAATAAATAGCATTTAAGAGCGTAAAACCATTTAAGTAAGAGGAGATGGAGATGGGAATGTCTACACATATATGTGTTAAAATTTCTACAAACCTCTCCAGCTTCCTTTGACTTCACATAAAATTGTCTGATTGTGTATGAGATATGCGTTGAGCGTCGTCAATGAAGGACTCTTTCGTAAAATTTCTTCATCATTCTTCCAAACGTATGTTATGGCTGATTGCTCATATGAAACTGCAAAGAATAGGGAAGATGAAAACTAGAGAAACAAATGATAATAAAATCATTCGAGAGTGTTTGTTATTATTTTTAGATTTCCATGTTTAAGAATGAATTTTTAAAGAGTTGGAAACATAGTTCTGATAATCTGTTGCTACTCGACTTCCTGATACTGGGGGTCCTCGATTTGAGTAGGTGTTTTGTTCCAGAAAAATCCTATTCAAATCGAGGACCCATAGTATCAACCCTGACATGGAGCAATGACACGAGAAGTTTTCAAACATTCCATTTCAAATATGTACAACAATTCAGTTCATTCTTCTCAGTCAGACCAGAAAAATAACTTACGGATATTCTTCTAAATAAGGAGGTTCTACATGTTTCCAACTCTTGCAGTAATTATCAGAAGTATTTTCATTTCTTCTTTACATGCTGCATAATTTCAAGGGGGAAGTAATAAAAATTACTGTTCACATTATATTACACCCAATATTAGATCTAATGAACTGATATATATGAAAATAAAGTTGTTTACTTACTACTCTCTAGTGCAAACGAACAGAGTGGATCATCAAATGGAAATATATTCAAGGATCCTTGACACGACAATATAAGATGCCGTCTGCACAGCACAAAAGTGTGAATGAAAAATAAAAAAAAAATATTATTTGGAGCACGTCCAAGAATATATTCAATTATCATAGTTGATGATTTACCTCATCAAATAATTGATTGTGCCATTGCGATAAATTCTTAAGGCGAAATGCATTGGTATGAGGGGATCCTTAAAATCACCATGCATTATGAAATACGTGTCGGGCAGCCAAATATCCTCATGATGATGTATTGCATTCAAATATTCGTATTGCGATTGATTTGCATATCTCAGTCTCGGATCGAACCATTGTTGTTGCAGCAAAAATTCAACTTCGTATTTCTAGAAAATGAGAAATAAGGATAAAGAATTTAAATTTATTTTAATGAATCTACAATGATGTTGCAGTTTTCTTTTACTTAATTGAAAACATGAAGTAGAACTTACTAAACTAGATTCATCTGGTGATGCTAAACTTAATAATAATACGCTAACGTTTACAGTTAAAGTTCCTGAAATTAATTTAACTTTGTTATTATAAAATCTCTCGACAAAAATTCCTTCGTAACGAATAGTAGACAAAAAAAATAAGAAAAAGAGGTAAATTAAATAAAAATTGGCAAAAGAAGTGACACAAGGAAGAGAAAAAGAGATAGAGATAGTAAAATTCATACATAGACAGAGGTTAAAAAGCCAATTAAATACTTTTTCAAGGAAGAAGAAATAAAATATCATAAAACTGCGTCGAGTGCATAATGAAATAAGTCATTTAATTTATGACCAATGATGCGAGAATCATCGAGAAAGTAATTTTTTTAAATGTGATGAAAATTTCAAGGATCAGTTGTCATTGCAGCAATTTTAATGAATTTTTAAATTATTATGTGAAAAAGATGATCACTAATGACCATGATCTTGCAGTCTTAATTTTGTTTCTACGAATACAGTAGTATTACTCATGCTGCATGAGGATAATCACAACAACTTTTTCTGATCTAAAAAAATTACGTTTTCGATAAATCTACAACTAAAATGCGAAATAGATATGAAAGAAATAAATATAAAAAGAAAATAGGAATTAGGAAGAATAAGAAGAATTAAAAAATCATTCATGACTTGAATGCGAAGTAGAAAATAAATTCTTTTGAGCTGAAAATTTCATTTTCAAAGTTGGAATGCTTGTGTGCATGTGAATCGTCATCATGAAAATGTAATTTATGTAGCTGAAGTGTGCAAAAATTTAGTCATTTATCACTTTATAAAGAAATGCATGTTGCATCCGATAAATATGGTGACTTAGAACTCTTATGCAAGTGCCATTTTGCAATGGAGAAAATGAGAACGAGAAAGATGGAGCAAAGATGAATGTCTTAGAGTTTAAAATTTGATTTTGCTTAAGCTTGCTACTGTGAATGAATAATAAATGAATGCAAAACTGCTTGCTTCTCTAAACATGATTTTCATTTTATGACAAATTGTCACAGGAGATGAAATTTTTATTCTTTCCTCACATCTTTTTTTTCTCCTTGAAAAAAAAAACAAAAGATGAAAAGTTGGGAATGACACTCAAGAAAGTTCGTTGCCACAATAATTTTATAATTAATGTTGTTGCTCCATTGCTCTTTGTCATTGGCAATATACAACCCCTTAAAAAATGTTGCTCGAAATTCCAACAAAAAACTTGCTCGTTCAAGTTTTTTCTTCAAAGTTATTTTAATGAATTTTTGTTCATTTTTAAATCTTGAGATTTGAAACTGCTTGTGGTTTATGACATTAACGTGAGCGTTTTTCTGTCTCAAAATTAAATATTTTATTACAGTACAAATTCATTAATTCTGCAAAATAAAATTCAGTTAAGACAACAGGGAAATTATTGTATCTTAATATAAACAAGATTTCAATTAGAAGTGTAGAGAGAGTTAATATGGAACATGTGACCCGAGTGAACAAAGAACTAGTTAAAAGCTTGTCATTGACTTGTCTGCATATTGATGGCTATTAAGTATCCTTTGCAACCAGACATAGGGACGAATAATGGCATATTTTGCACTTTCCATTTAACTGGACATAAATATTGCACACATGTCTAGTTAATGTCTAGGAACAAAAAAAAAACCCAAATAAATTACATGTCACGTGTCTTTTTCTCTATGTTTGTTACTTTTTTTTGAGATTTGAACACTTGATTAATCAATCAATCAAATGAATGTCTAGTTGAAGTCTAGTAAGCATCTGGTTCTGTATATCTTATAAATTTGGCAAGTTAAAAGGCTAGTAAATGACTGGCGTTGTCCACCCGGGGTAATTTGAGGTTATATTCGTCTTTTTTTTTGCTAATATTACCAACTAAGACAGCGATTCTCAAACAATGCTTTAAATTCAAACTCCTGTGTTGTTAAAACCTTTAAGTGTGTCTTGAAATCTTGAAATATTAAATTACATATGAAGGATAACAAACAAGAGATGAGTTCTTTAATTGTAGCTTTTTTAGAATAGTCATCATAATAAATCGATTTAAATGGAAGGTATTACAATTAAGTCACTCACACGATTACAAAAAATCCAAGCTTTACGCTTCCATTCAACATAAGTAAAGTTGGGTCTTTTTTGAATGATTTTTTTTATTCTTTATAAGAAAGAGGCAAAGTAAATCTTATATTTTTGAAAATATTACTCTTTTTCAATTTCTACTTTATTTTTTCAGTCATACATGATTGAACATTCATTGAAAATAATGAATAACACAAGCACTTAAACTTAATCTGGCGAAAAAAATACGTAAATATAAAGTCAATAAAGTGAGAGAGAAATAAATTTGAAGTACGAACTTGTGCAGTGCATGAGAAGAAAAGTAAAATAAAAAAGTTAAAGTAAAGAATAAAATTAAGACCAATTGAGCTGAGATCAAGAGAATGAAAAAGAGGGAAAGTTTAACAAAAAAAGTTTTGTGCCAATAACATTTCAACAACATCTATATCATTTATATCGTTCATCTGACTCTGATTTAGCAGGAAAAAAAACAGAAAGAAAAAAAATGTTGAGAGGTTTTGGAGAAAAAAACTTTATTTAATTGTAAGCAGTCCGGAATTTATCTTTCCCAAAAATAAGGAATCAGAATCATTGAACGATAAAAAATAAAAATGAAAGAAAAACAATGTGAAGAAGTTTTTAAAAATTTACGAAAAAATAATTTGGAATATTTTTAACGGACCACGACTATGTGAGCGACCAGGATATCCTTTAAAGGATGTCTGATTTGACACCATTTCTGTTGGTGATTTTAAATTACAGCAGAAGTCTGCATCTGTAAAAATATTTACATCGAGAAAAAAAAAATCGTTAGCATCATCAAAGCTCATAGTGATGACTCAAAGGTATTCAAAAATAAAAAAAAATTAGGAGAAAAAAAAGTTAAGATGCATCTTTTCATATTTCCTTTCTTTATTCTCCGAGAGTGAAATTATAATGCTTGTGTATATGTGTATATGTATAATATTGTGTTAATTCGTGTTTATGAACATTTTTTTTGTTGAAAATGCAAAATGACAGCAGTTGCTAATAAGCTTTGTTCGTATATGAAAGCTTGTTACAATTAATTTGTGTTATATGCAATGAGTTCATAAGTATTTAACTTCTTAAAAGGATTCTCATGTATTTACATTATTAATTGCATTTTCGAGAATCAAAATCATGACTTGGAACTGTGAAATCAAGGCGTGGAAACTCAGGATTAATCCTGAAAAATCCCAAAAATTCTAAAAAAAGCCCTGATGCATTTGACGAATAATTTCGGGATTTAAAAATGAATTCACATTTCCATGTTTATTGGCTCAGGAATTTTTTAAGGATTTATGGGATTTTTCAGGATTAATCTTGAGTTTCCACGCCTTGTGTGAAATAAATTGATTGTTGTCTATCAAATTTTTGAGCTTTAAGTTAGACTTCTTAGTTTCACAACAACATATCCCGCTTCGATTTTTTGGCTCATATAAAAATAAAGACAAAACCTTGAACTTCTGTGCATGTCACATCTTCTTTATATGTATGAACTAATTGATACAAATTGATTGAAAAAATCGAAAGAATGTTGAGTCGGAAGGTTACCGATTCACTCGTATTCTTAAAATATAACTAAAGTAAGTGAATAAAACATTCTATATGTTAGTGACATAATAATAAAAGAGTCACACTTTAGTGATCTTTTCTTATTTTATATGTGACATTTGTTATTTATGCTCTCCTTAATATGAATCATAATCAAAACCTGAAAATTTTACAAAACATGATTTAACTACCCTCTTAAATTCCATTCTCATCCTTTTGAATACTATTTTCGAATTCAAATGTGAGGAAATGTGTTTATGTGAATAGAATAATAAATGCAAATGATTTGCTCATTGAGTTGATGCTTACAAGTTCTTGTTGTCGATTATCCTTTATAATAGTGTAATTAAGTGAATGCAATAGTAACAAATGTAAGTACATATAAGGAATGATTTTATTTAAATGCCAAATTAGTATCTGTTCATATATCCTTAAGATACTCGATAGGTGAGCTTGAATTTTTCGTTTTTTGTATAAGGATATAGTCCTTAAGAACAAATAATGATTATTAAATTCCCGATTCTTGATAGCAAGAAAAACTAAAAGCTTTAATGATGTGACAAAATGTGTGAAATTCTCCGAATTTTCACAGGTATAAGATACCTTCTATCTTAATCACATCTGTTAAAGGGCTTTGAAAATCTCGAAGTAATGGATAATTTTACTTCCTTTTTGTACCTTCTTATATCTATTAATAAACAGAGAACAGTAAAAGGGAAGAATTTGTTTAACGACGATACTTTAGGTAATTGTACCCATATAATAAGAAGCCTTGAGGCTTCACTCTATGCTAATTTACGTTATAGTCTATATCTTGTTCGCTCAATTCTCATCCTTTATGTAACATCCTTCTCAGAAGTTAAGTGAGAAATGGAATGAAAAATTTATGCAAAAATTCAATTTGGCACTTATTAGTTCCTAAATTCCATTGTTGCCTTTATCTTTTCATACTATAGACATTTTTGCTAGATAAACATATTTATGGAAGTAAAGAAAGCAAAAAATCAATCACAAGATATTCGAGTGAATGCAAAATGTATCATGAGCTTCACGTCAGATAAAACTCAATCCAAAACATTTCATTCTGCATTGAAATATATAGAAAATATTAAATGGATTTTTTTCTTCTCTTTTTCCAACAATCTTTTAATTCTTAACATTTAAAAGAGGCAACAGGCTGTATTATGTATTATGAGTTGAATTTTATTCAAATTTAATTTTTGCTTATATGCTTATTGTATGATAAACAATCAATTGAAACTGTGACATCAAATAATTATTTAAATTCATAATGGACTACTCAAATTGGAATGTATGCATGTATCTGATGTGAATGGAATGAATATATTTCTTTGTGTTTTTAAAATCCTTTTTATTTCCTCTTGTTGAATCAAGAGATGAATAAAATTTCTTCTTTTTCAGTTGAAATCTTTTATGTGCTTTATTCTCAATGTGAATGTATTTTCTAGCTGAAGGAATTTCCACAAAGGAAATTTTTTCCCCCCTAAGTGTGTTTTTTTTATTTCGCTTGATAATCAAGAGTAAATTTAGAGTAAAAAGGAAGGATTAAGTATGTATTACATAATTAAATGAAGAAATCAAGAAGGTAAAAAAAGTCTTTATGCACGCAGAGGTTTGGAATGTAATGAGAAAAGGAAGAAAATGTGATTTGGATTACTGCTTTGTATTTAAATAAGTTGGATTTTTTGAATCCTTTAAAGTAATTTTGGGAATCAAAAGATAAAAGCTAAAATTTGAGTGTACGTCTTACCATCTGAGTCATCAACATTAATGAGAAAAGTTTAAGGCTTCATTAAGTTGAGCTAATTACTAAATTAACTGATATATGAGTCTCTAGTCAAAATGTTCCTAATTTTTGGCTTAAATCTTCGAGTTAATTATAAATAATTAGTCATTTCGAGTTGATGAAAGCAAAATTTCAGCATGTAAAAACGTCAATTAGGATTTGACAGAAAAATAAATAAATCAGATAAGAATCTTTAATCCCAACATGAAGATATGAACATCACAAAATTCTATAAAGCTCATTGAAAAGTTACATTAAGGATGATAAATAAAATTTTTAAGATTAAATGTTTGAGATGTAAAATGATTGCCTCAAAATTAACCAAGATTAATTCGTCCAAAAAGTTCATAAAAACTCTGAAAAATTCTTCTATTTCTTTCATCAACATGAAATAAAACGGAAAATAGATGCTTCAAATCTTAAAGTAAGCAGTAAAACAGGAAAGAAATTTCTGTTTAAATAAGTAAGATTTTCTCATAAAGATTGGGAAAAAGGTACGTAAACCGATGATTTCATATCATAAGAATAAAAACGAGAGCGTGAGCATGCAATGTGTAATTAACTTACCGAACACCGGCGGTAACAGTCGTTTATCGTATCTTGAGTTTTTTAATAGATGATCGAGAATTTCCTTATCGGATTTTCCATCGGAAAAACTATTGAAAATTTTATTTAATCGGAATATACGATTGATTAGTTTCCGCTCGTATTAATCCAAATAAAGTTCAATAACTTACACAGGATGCGATGCCGCTTCTGCTGATGTTGGTGTCGTAAGATAGCATAAAGCTAATATCACACTTGATGCTGCATATAAGCATATTGATTGCCTTACTATATAGTGACTACATGAAATATTTGAACTAGATGTGGTGTTAGTGGAGCCTGTGGCCTTTATTGATGGTGTTGTAGCAAGAGTACATTGCGCCCTTGCACTCGTCGATGACGTACGTATATTTTTTCGTAATGATTCTGTTCGTTGATCTTCCCTATAAGCTAAAGATGATGCTGATAATGATGATAATTCCTGTTCTTCATTTTCCCTATTATTATTGCGTCCTACGTGATCCTTACCATATTGATTAATCTTAATATCTTTAATTTTACTAATTTTTGAGATCTCATAACTATTTGTTTTCCCATCTTGCACTTGATTCTTAGTTTGATGTTTTAGTAATTTGGTTTTTAAATACCATTTAAATAAATGGATGATGCTCTTTGGATGCACTTTAGAGCGACTAGGAGAATTTATTAAATCTAATGCATTTTTATTTGTCACTTCATTTTCTAATGCGCTGCTTGGTTGACTGCATGTATAACCCATATTATCTGGAAAGAAAAAAAATAAGTCATCTATTAATGGGATTAAGAAACTACATAAAAATTGTTTGGATTATAAAATAAATTCAGCTTGAGCTTTACGTTTATTCATGACAAGATTTAATATCCATTAATGTTCAAACTATGTGGTACTTAGATTTAATGACATTTGACATCCATTCATCTAGTAAACTTGATAACATTTTTTTCTCTTGATTTTATTAGAGCAGCTTTATATTATTGCAAAGCATTTAGCTTGTAAACGTGAAGCGATAAAAAGAAAACTTGAAATTAAAAAAAAAAAGGCAGTAATTGCAATAAAATTGAGTTGAAAAACATAACAATGAGGGAAATCATCAACTTTTACAATGAAAAGCAATTTAATCAGTTAAAATAAAGCGGAGTGAATGGAGACTTCCATTGTTCGAGTAATTCAACTTTTTCTGCATGAAAAAAAGAAGAATAACAGCATTACTGAGTTGCCCCAAAGCCATCAGAGAAAATTAAAATCTCAAAAGATGTAAAAAGTTTGTGTGCAACTTTATTTTGCCTCGCTTGTTTGCTTATGCTGGGTTCAATTTTTCAAACTTTATTGTTATGAAAAATGAAATTAAATGTCCGTCAATAAAGCTTACAAATCAAAACATAATAATGATGTAAATTAATTTACATGAAAGGAGTTTTGGAAAGGACCTTTGAGAGAAAGTATTTATCTTGCTCATTTTGAATAAAGTTGAAGGAAAATGAACAGAATACAAAATTGTTTCCACACAAAAACGAGAGAATTTATTCTAATGAGATAGCGGTCGAAACCTTTTTTTCTGAGAGGTAATTACGCAAAATATGGTTAATAAATTTTTCGGTACAAAGCATTTCTGTTGATGTTCATTCCTTCCTCTATTTTCCTTGATGAAAATGGAAAATTATTTGAATATGAAAGGATCTTTTTTTAAAGGCTGGTCTACTTTTATCTATTTTTTTTTTGTGAACGAAACATTAATGAAAATTGCTATAGACTTAAATATAATATTGAAGTTCAAATTTTTTTTATGTAATTTTAAATATTTTTAAAAAAAATTTGAAACATGATCTTGAAATAATATTGTAAATCCTATTTAAGACTTTTGGGTTGCCTTTTTATTTAATATTTAAAAATATCAAGTTTTATGTATCAATAACTTGGTTATGTAGATATAACTAGGACAAGACTGAAATTTTTAATTTTTGCAGTACATCTGAAATTTTTTCTGACACCTTAGTATGTGGTACAATACTGATTATCTAAGATATTAAAATCAAATCAAGTTAAGATATCTTTAAAACCAATGAGATAAATCAATTATGTTCAACTGTTAATAATAGTATGAACAGTGAAACCAAACATACACGTTCATATGCAGCCACAGCAACAATTATGTAGGTAATAACCGAAAAACAGCGAAACCACATCAGAATTTTATGAAGATTATAAATTTATCCAAGAGCTTTAACTACTAATTTTTATTTATCCGAATCTACTTTATTGCAGTTTTAAGAAGCATCAGCAATAGCATGAAATAAAACATTTTTTGTGTGCTAAGCTACGCAATCATCTGTGAAAGTAATAAATTTTCATCTTATTCCAGCATGTGCATGGGAAAAGCCTCCGAGGATTTATTTATTTTTATGTTATGCCAAATGGATCTTTCATCAAAATTTATCATAACGCGAACTGCATTACCTCAATAAAAAAAAAGCAAGAAAATATGTACAAAATACATCAGTCCGAAAGAATATATCATATATATGACGAGAGAGAAAGAGATATACGACATAGTCCATACAAATTTTATTGCACAGCCATTGCCTTGAAGAGCTTTTCATTCATTTTTTATATTTATTATTTTATTTAACCAGAAAAATGAAGCTGATTTATTTTCACTGGATGAAAAATGACGAGCCAGAAAATTATTATTTTTATTGGACATCTTTATCCATTAAAATAATTTATTAAATTACTTCCGTGCATGTTTTAGGGAACGGCTTTTTTATGATGATAACGATAATAATGATTTTAAGGGATCACGACACAAAACATAAAACTTTCCGACAACTTATTTTGACATCCACGGACATGGACATGCTTAGAGACATTTACAAAAATATATTAAAACAGTTTTCTGCAAGTGTGGGAGTTTTTATGATTTATTCAGTTTTTTTTTTGTTTATATAAAGTGCTTACCCTGTTTTTTCGTTATAAGCTACTACTCGTTACTAAGCTACTAGCTTAGTAAAGTTTTTTTTAACTTGAAAATTTTTTGTACTCTTTACTAAGCTACTACCAAAAATAAAGTATAATTAATCTTTTTCAACTTTCTAAGTATCAGTTTCAATGCCTTATGACATTGTCAATGAAATAAAATCGAGAAGATAGCAAAATTTCTTTAATTAAGTTAAAAAATTCAAAATTTTCATTGAAGTTCAATTTCTTTACTAAGCTACTACTCGTTACTAAGCTACTAGTGAGCCAAAAAAATCACTTTTTTATTCTTCTAAGCTACTAGCTTATAACGAAAAAACAGGGTATTTATCAAACAAGAATATGGTCGTTTCTGTGCCTTGTCCGTTTAAATGGTATGATGGTTAAATTTTTATGAATCAACAATGAAGCAATAACCTTAAAATTACAGACATATTGCCAATTAAAATATCAAATTATATTTTGATTGTCTGTCAAGCTTAGATCCAATTCGGTCGACTGACTTTTAAAAAATTCTTTAGGACAGACTTAACAGGTTTCAAATTTCCATTCCATCTCCAAATCCACAAGGAAAACGAATAATTTTTTAATGCTTGTAGAAAAATATTCAGTTCCTTCTGACAGAGCATTAAAATTTCATTCGCTATACAAAGTCATGTTAAGTCATGACAGTGATCGATAATTTCTTTTTTCAGAAAATTATTCAACGATCGTAATGTATTTTTAGAAATGAGAGAATCTTAAACTATAGAAAATTGAAGATCAGTTCATTGATTATTGAATAGAGCAGTCACTATACAGATATGTACAAATCTCATGCGTATTAATAAATAACATATTTTTGTCTGATGTACAATTTATTTCATGTTCTCATTCCACTGATATTTTCATTCATCGATGACGAATAAAGCTTTTGTATGATGTTCCTTTATATCGTATCGTTCTATCGATTTTTCGACATTAATTTGTCGATTTTTTTATTCATTCGCTTTGAAAGCTTTTTTTTCATTCACCTGTTTCGATATGCTCGTTTACTTCAAATATATAAGTATTGAAGGCAGGAGAGAAATAAAAAAAAAATAGATTGGGAATGAAAAATAGAAAAGGATGAAAAGAAATTCTGTTGTTTCCATCTCTTGTGCATCATACGTTATGAATACCAAAATATGCATATTGAATGTACACAAAGGGGTTGCAAAAGTAGGAAGAACTTCTAGAAACAACATTTAGATAGTACAATGAAGGCAATGCTATAAAAAACGAATCGGAACGAGTGAATGTTGAATGATGGTATTGAATAAATTTATTTGAACATGTACATTGTAAAGTTTGAATTTTTTCTTGGCATAAGCTTTCAATTCACTCTTTGTTTTATTTTGCTTGCTCAATTTTTCCTCTTTCTCTATTCTCACTTCCTCTCTAGTTCTACTATGACCTGTGACAATCTATTTTTATAGCCTGAAAGTAACAATAAAGTCAATGTTACAATAATTTGAAAAAATAAATAAAATAAAATTAAATTTTTCTACTCTGTCTTTCTTGTCATTTATTCGAATCTGTTTTTATTGGATTAAAATGTAATACACAAGAGATGCTATATGAATGCTGTCGATAGATTAAAAAACTCTGTATCTGGTGTATTGTTATTGCAAGCAACTTGATTACTATTTACACTAGAGTGCAAAACTATTAATCATAAACTTAGTTTATAAAGCTGGATGATCTCTTGATTGAATTTTTATTTTTAGAAAATACTTTCTTGTCTTGAATGGAAAACGTTTTACGACACAGTTCATTGCAATTTCCAAACGGTTATTCGACATCCTTTTTTCAGTTTTCAAAATCTAACATCGTCTAGAGTATCAATGAACAAAAGTGTAAAATCAGTAAAAATCATTCTTAAACTATTTAACGTTAAGGGGCTGTTTCTTATTAACTTTTGAAGAGTTATAAGGAATAATGAAGTCTTAGCTTGTAAACTAAATTCTTGTTCAACAAATTTCCTTGAAACACGATTTTAACAATGAACGAATCTAACCACAACATTGCTATTTATTCTTAAATTGGCATACGAACTAAACCTAGAAATGATTCTGAACGTAATTAAATTGTAAATACAAACAAGCGAAATGCATTTGGTATGTGCTTTCATTTATCATCCGATTATGTGCTTAACGATTTCAATTTGTGTTTATTTTGTTCTTCTTCAAATTGAAACTTTTTTACTTTTAAGATAATTCCTTTAAAAAGAGATGTGAACTTGACACAATGTAGGATTTTGTGAATATGTCAATTAATTGAAAGATGTGTGGTGTAATTTGAAATTTAGAAATGATTGAAATACACTTTTCATGAGTTAAACTATTCTTGAACTCAGATATTTCATATTTGCATAAACATCAACATTATAATTAAGTTTATATCTGTTAAAAATGCAATAAATATTTTAATATTTACATTTAACAGGATTTACGCTTTAATAAAATAAAGGATGTGAATATTTATTTGAAATTTCATTTTTGAGTTATTATGGAAGTACCTATTTAATGAAAATTATGACAGCTGAAGTAATGATTTTCTGATTGAAAAGGAATTCAGATGTCAAATAAAGATCAAATCTTGCTCATAAAACGTAAATAGTGATTTTAAGTTGAATAATATAATGAAATTTTACAACAATTAAAAAGAAAATTTCAAGGTCATTTTAGCAAATTTTCTTTCAATACAAAACAAATTCAGATCTTTTTGTTTATAAAGATAAATTGATTGTCCATCCATGAGATTTAGGAAAATGTTGCATTTTCTGAGAATACTATTTCAATCAACTGTATCCAGCTTGTTGAATGCTTTACTTTATAAGGCCAGAACAATCGAAAATTACCAAAGATCTCTTTTTCATCGAAAGGAATAAAATACTTATCTGACAACATTCAAAATACTGATTATGCTAGATTATGTGGCCTTTAGTGTCACATTTGAGGAACCATTGTATTCAACAGTTGTACATTCAACCTTTTAATCCTTAATCCTTCTCACCAATGGAAATTTCGGGATCAATACGACAAACATAATTTACCACAGTCAAGTAGGTAAAATATTTTTTAATTACCGAGTATTTGTCATACATTATTATTTACTATGAATTAAGTTTCTCTTTCCTTTTGACATTTTGAGTATTTTGAACAATTATATATTTCCGTCATAACTATTAAGAAAAGGAAAGAAATATTCATTAAAAATTAATGAATGACCTATTGTACACGTGGAATGTCTATTCATAGTTATTTGGGGTGACAAAAGTTTCAGCCTTTGAGTAAAAAAAAAATTTCTGTTTGGATAGAAATGCTTTCACTTGAATATAAACGATACACTCTTTTTAATGATTTGAGGACCTTTTTTCAAACAGAAAAGATCGAATAAATAATGTAAATAAAAATTGTGGAATGAAAAAGTCAATCTGGGAAAATAAAGATTTATTTGTAGCAAAACAAATTCAATTTTAAGGCCCATTAGACATTAAGGATCCATTTAGTGAAAAAGTGTTATCGATATTTATTTTGTTGCCCAATTAATATAGAATTTTGTAAGTCAATGTCCAAAAAAGGATCAAATTACTTAATATTGATGACTATAGCTTATCTTGCATTTATTTATACCACGATCACAGAGAAGTTTCCAGAGGTGATTTAATTTTTTAAAAAATAAATGACTTCAAAATTTAAATTAAAATATTTTAATAAAAAATCTAGAAACTTATTCTTAAAGAAAAATCAATTGATGATACTTAATTGTGATCGTCAAAATTACTTACATAGGCATAAGCTATGAAATATTGGAAATATATATTTTTTCCCAATTTGACGATAAGAATTGACTGATAGAAATTAATTGCTCGGTCATAAATTTCTACTAAGTTAGCATGCCTTTTTTCGTAATTCTAAATGACGCCAATTCGCTATTCTAATTGATGTGTCTGAACGAGATATAAAATTGGTTAGAATATGTGAATGAATATTTGGCAAATGTGCCAAATTTGATTTTAAGGGAAACTATTGTCAAAAAGAAGAGTTTGAATGAAATTCGCTATATATTGTATGAAATGACGTTTGAATATCTAGCATAGCAATATGGAAGACATATATTCGGAAGACACCATGCGGTTATAAATTTTGTGTCATTTCAGGCTGATGTAAAGTTTCGCCATTTTTTATGAATTATGTTTTATCTTAAACAAATCTTTTTTTCAAATCTATATACTAAAATTAAGTACAAATAAATTTAATAATTAATTCTTCATTTGTTCTTGTTAACAAAAAAAATGTTTGCTTTTGATATTTTCCTTTATCGTTCTCATTAAATAGATTTTAATTTCTTTATCTCATAATTTGTAAGAAAATAATTCCTTTTTTTCTAAAGATGAATCGATTCTTTTATTATTAATTCCGTTTGGGGTCGTTCATTTATGACGTCCGAAATTAACGGTCATTTTTCAAAAAAGAACAAAAGATTTCCAGGAATTTCTATTGTTCTTTTTTCGCTGACCTCCTCCTCCAACTTTATCTTTTCCTTTATCTCTAAACTGAACTTACTCGGCTTAAAGCTCCTTTTCATACTGCACCTTTAATTATGTTCAAACTTTTAAATTATAAACGCTTTTTTACAACTAAAAGAATTTTTGCATTAGAAAATGAACATTTTGTCAACCTCAGTTGTTTAACTTCCTTTTTAATTCAGGCTAAGTTACTTCATGCCAATTTGATATAATCTTAATCTTTTGTCAAATTTAGACTTAACTTTTTGTTTTAAATTCATGAAACTCTGGAGTTCTGAATAGGGTTCACGATATGTTCATCACTTATTACACAGAAGATGCAATTTTCATTTTTATTACCAAAGAAGTGGCAATATTTCGCAATCAAAACAAAAACTAATCACTATCCTTGTAGTGCAAACATTAAAAATCCAAAAACAGAAAAAAATTAATTTAACTTAAATTTTGCTGCAAAAAATCAATCTACAGTAATTTTTAAAAGAAGAAAACCTTCTTATGATTTATCAAGAGTGAATCTTAAATTGATATAAATTATTTCTGACAGAAGCTTATATCTTTTTTTTTTTTACAAAAATGAAATACATAAGTGAATGAGTCAGATCATTTTTGTAAGCCTCTCGAGTATATAATTCGAAACCTTTCGTGGAAATTAACAAAAAGCATATTGTACTAGAAAACTGTTTTCGGAAAGGTTCGAAAAGTAAGAAAACTGTAACATTCTAAAATATTCAGGATAACACCCGAAAATTGACGAATGTTTTTGCAGATAATCGAATCGTAAATAAGCATTTCACGTTGAGAAAGTTTATGCTGTGAATGAGGTATGAAATCTCTTCAGTTGTCTAAAGTTTGAGAAGATCTTAATCGACCAATGTAAAAGTTAAATCATGATGTAAGTTCTTATAAATGGACGAGAGTGAAAGTTTTACAAATTATTTTGTGAGAGCTACACTGCACCAAATAAGGAACAGACCAGCACGTTAACAAGTTTAGAAAAAGAAAAAAAAAATGTTCCAATGGAATAAAGCTCCCGTTGAGTGTTTGTCAATTCACTTCCTGATAAAAAATCATTACTTGTTGTACATAAAATAATCTTAAAAATGTAAATTATGTATACACTTTTTTGGAAACATAATAAAAGTGTTTTTATGTATCACATTAACCCAATTTTCTCTGTTTTTCTTTCATTCTCTGGCGTTGCTGAATTTCTTACACAATCCATTCTTTTCTGTTCGCTCTCTGAATTTCTGTTATTCTGTGAACTTTAATGTATCAAACTGAGAAAATATGCTATTCTCTACACATCATGACAGGGATGTAATATTTATGGGCTGAAAAATGAAGACAGAAGGAAATGGTAAGAAAATATCTTCAGGCTGTATGAAACAACGCATTTACAGTATTAAATTTAAATTAATTTTGAAGTAGATTTGATTAAAAACTTGAAAGTTTTTGTGAGACTGATATGTTTGGTTGGTTTAGTGAGGATGTCGCTAGCTTGTAAATTTTCATCAATTAATGTTTCTCTTGTCCAGAAAAAGATAATTGCAAAATAAATGCTTTTTTTATCAAAACTTGAATCATTTTTTTAATGACATAACTTTTGTCTGTAAGTAAGCTTCAATAGATTCGTGATTTAAAAATATAAAAGTCTTGAACCTAATTAATGTTTGAAAGTACAGATTAAAAAACACAATAAATAGCAACTCTAGATTGGACAATCTGAAATATGTTTCGCCTGCACGAAAATATGCTAAAAAACTGTTGATGTAAGAAAGGAACGAAAAGCAGAAAATTCCGAATGAGAGCGAAACATTTTTGCCAATAAATAATTTATTAGTATGTGCTATGCTATCAAAAAAAAAATCATTGCTCAATCGCCTGAATTTAAAATTTACTCTCCTTATATTTCTTCTTTGTGAAGATCGAATCAATAAGTGAAGTGAAAAATAAATGAGATGAAAAAATTTTCAGCTTTTGATTTAAATATTAATAAGCTCATTCAATAGATAGTTCAATTGAAAAGATGATTATGAGGGAATTTATCAAGTTATAGTCTTGTAAATTGTGACTGGAACTAACGAAACATGTTTTTTTATGTCAACAAATTAATGGCGATAGATTAGACGATTGTTATATGACACTAGGTTTGGTTTGAGTCAGGTTCGACTCTATTCAACATTGACTTCGAACTCTGGGCTTAACGATTGTTAAATGACATTATTTTACGGAAAAGTAAATCAATTTTCATCATGTTAAAGTGATATACATAGATATACATAGACTGTAGAACATCTAATCGTCAATAATTCAAAAGAAAATGTTTCTTAAATAATCTCCAAATTATTTATTACTCGAAAGTAAAACTTTATCATGTGTGAGTACACTATATAGATTTTATTGTATTTTTATTTTCATTGAGACATTCCTATGCAATAACAAAGACACGAAATACACATTTTAACTTTTTCATGAAAAAGTTTGTGTACTAATAATAAGGTTTTGTTATTGCTAATGCGATAGCTGACATATAATTGACATTAAAAGAGGGGTGAATGAATGGATGAATAAAGAACTGGAAAAATAATTCAATTATGAAGTACGAATATGAATATGAAATGGCAATTTATTTATATTCCATATTGGATTTTCTTATAATGCCATGCTATGCTTAAGTTTAAAAGTAAAATATGATAAAAAAAATCAAAAACTTTTTGACGTCGTTTTACTTGCTTAAGGCTTAACATGAAAGCACATTTTTTTTTGATTTTTTGACAGTAACTTTTTCAACTCTTTTGATTTTTTTTTATCATAAAAATTATCGTTGAATTCTAAAAGAAAAACTTACAAAACAGATTCTACTTAATTTTTAAAAAGGTTGTACATACATAATTTAACAAAGAATCAATTTTACTAAGCCCTTGAATAAAATTTAAATTTTCAGAAATAGAAAGGACATCATTGCTCTTTTTATCAAGTATTCAAAACAATTTGAATACAAATTAAGAATTAAACATTTCAATCCTTTGGGTTTACTTTTTGCTTCATGTCAATTTCCAATCAATTGTATTTTCGACAAAAACACTTCTTCCAAAAAAAGGATAAACAAAGTTATTACAAGATTCAAATTTGCAAACTTGTAAAAAGTTTGAGCAAACAACAAGTTTTCAAAGCCTTAGAGGATGTGAAAATTCAACAAGTTTTGGGCCATTTTGTTGAAATATTTGTAATCAAATGTTTTCATATGAAAGGTGTTGATGGATTCATTCTATAATGTTTGTTAAGTTGTGGGATATATTTTTGCTCTTTTAAATCATTAAACGATTGATCAGGAGAAGATGATTATTCGTTTGAAATTTATACTACATAAATCTATTTTAAAAAGGACCACATTACTTCTTGAACATTATATGAACTTATATGGCATAGCTATAAACACAACTAAGGAGCTAGATGAAAAAAAGTATTAAAAGGGTTGCAAGATACATTTTTTAATCGATGCCAGATGTGTATCATTTAACAGAAAACGATTGAGGACAGAAATTAATTAAAGCTTCAAAAGGACTCACATAAATGCATCATCATATCCTTTGAACTTCATTTATTAAACGCAAATGGGTTTCAATTAAAATCAATTAAAACTTAAATTGATTAAAGCCTTTAATTTTATAAAAAGCTCAATAATTACAGTTCATTGGATTAATACTGCTGTGATTTTGTTAATGAAAATCATGAAATTAATGAGAAATAGGGATGAGTCATGGCTGTACACATTGATTTGAAGTATTTTATTTCGGATTTTTCAACAAAATTAAATGATATTTATTTATTGGATTAAAATGGTAAAAAATGGACTAAACCAAACAAAAGAATATCATAGCAGATAAGGATCGTTCAATTATGACGTCCGAATTTAACGGTCATTTTTCATCAAAGAACAATGGGCTTCCAGGAATTTCTATTGTTCTTTTCTTGCTGACCCCACCCCCATGGACGTCATTAGTAAACGGCCCTATATCTAAAACCAAAAATGGAAATTCTGACATCAATTGTAAAATATTTTCTATTATAAATTGCGTATTTTTCGGTTCCTACATTGTTTTTTATGGAATGCCTAAAATGACCACAATATCAGATGTATTGTAATATTCAAAAAATACAATGTATTTCGATAGAGCATGTAAATTATAATCCTTTGTAGACAGAATTTAAATAGAGAAGAGATGAATACATAAAGATTTGTTAACGAACAGGAATTTTCATAATAGAATGCTTTTAACAAATAGTGAATAAGAGTTTTTGGTTATTTGATAGATATTGAATAGAAAATTCATATCATACCAATAGACTAGATTGTTTAGGGGTTCATTTATATTTTTTAATTAAAATTTGAAAATAGTTCATATGCAAAAATTTTGATCAAATAATATTTTTATGAAAGGATTTGCAGAGTTTAGAATTTGATAGGTAAATGCTGTATTTTTTAATATTGCTTCAATTAAGGATTAAGAAAAATAGACTTTTATTTAAAATAATTGGGATAAAACTTAAAAGTTGTGAACTTATGACGTATAATTTTAAAAACTATTGCGCTTGAAAAACGTGACAGATTTTAAAAGCAGAATCAAATTTTTCAGAAATTTTTAATGCAACTTTATTAATGTTTTTTTTTCTGAAAAAATGATTTAATTATCGCATAGCATATAGCAAAAAATTCAAAAAAAAATGTGTCATGAAACTTTTTTTTTCCATTAATCTCATTCCTTATAAATGAATGTTTACAGCACTGAAAAAGTTTTTAATTAAATTAAATCATAAAAATTTCAAGCTCGATTAAACAAGTTGACATTAAGTTGTATGTAAATTGCTTAATTGTGAAACGTATGAAATTATGACAATATTTATATCACACTTTTTAGTCTCAAATCTGCGAAAAACAGTATAAATTACACTTTTTGAATACTGTGACAGTTTTAACGTTATCTAATATTTGGAATGAAATGAACTTTTAAACTCTTATGATTTTTTGGATTTTCGAAGTCATATCAAGATTCCATAGTTTTTTCAGGGTCATGCATTTACTAACTGTTGTCATAATGTTGATATCGCTCAATCATATTCACACAAAATGTAACAGATTTTTTATTTTAGTTTACTTGTCATATGCTGATTAATTTATAAATGTAATATTTTTGCTATTTTAGTGTTTTTTAATCCATTATTTTTTTTGTGGAAATGAATGCTAATCAATTGCAGTCACTTCATTCAAGAAATTCAAAATAAGCCACTGAATTAGTAAAATTATCCTAATTTTCTTTTTAAGCACTGTAAATATCATTTCCGATGTCTAAGTCGTAAATAGAAATTTAAAAATCAAGCTTTAGATAACACCATCCTAGCATAATCCTTGGATTTTAGAAGAATTTCAAGCAGATATCAAAGGATTTCTTTTAATCTCACCCAAAAGAATCAGGAGAATATTTTCAGGATATTTTTGATAAAAAATATTTTTATATGTGGTTTAGTTTAAAGAATCATTTTACAGAGATCACTTTTATTAATATCCTGAATAAACAAAAATTTCCAGTTTCAGCATAACTGCTGATTGAATTGTATGAATTATTAATCTCGATAATGGAAATGTTAAAAAATCACATGAATTAAAATGGTAAATAAAAACCTTTAAAATTGGAAAATTCAGAGTATATAAAAAGTTTCACTATCTAGAAGTTTAATAATGTGTATATCAATAAAATTTTATTCGACAGCAGGAGCAAATTGGAAAATTGCACAAAACTAATTTATTTATTTAATAGAAATTGAAATTTTAATGAAGAAGAGCAACAGCAATGCACAGTTGTGGTAGCAAATGTCATTAAAATTTAGAATTAGTCAACATAATTAGAAATGAGCGCAAATAACATTGTAAAATTCCATTATAGTGGAAGTAATTTAGATTTTTCCATGTAATTAGAAACCACAATTTGCGGTTCAAATAATCCACTTAATTTTTCGCTCATTTTCCATTTCAAGTCTTGCTGGATGTTTTGTGAAATTTTTGCAGGCATCACGACATAATAAAGCTCATGCCAAATTTATTAAATGGGCTATTTTTTGATGAAATAGTCACTTAGGTACAGTAGCGCTCAAAATGATAAGGACAGCAACATTTTTTTCACATTTTTATTAATTTTGACTCACAGGATTATCTAAATTTGCTGAAATTTGGACCAGTTATACAGTTTTAAATGTCCTTTCATACAATATATACTAATTGTACTTTAATTAAATATTTTTGAAAAAAACGGTAAAAAATCAAAATGGCTGCCGCTCAAAATGATAAGGACAGTAGATTATGTTAAGATTTTATTATATTAAGTAATATTATGGAACTTTTAAGACTTAAAACATTATGTTTGGTGAATATTCTTTAAATAAATTTATAATTCACGCTTCTAGATGTAAGACTTCTTACTTAATTTTAGTGTTTAAAAATATGTGAAAATTTTGTCAATTTATGATAAATTGTCGTACAGAAACTTGTTTATTCTTTAGGTTAACTACCAAAAATTATAGATAATTTGATTATTTATCAATTTATGATCAAACATTTAAATAACTGCTAGTTAATGTAAATTTTTTTCAACAATTTTATTTTTCCTTTGCGAAATTTTTGTGAACTAAAGTCGACAATTTGAAAAAAATTATTAAATATTCGCAAAACAATGCTTAAATTAGTATATTTCTCTTCCATTTTAATTGTTTAATAACATATATCAAGCAATTGAACCACTTCGAAAGGAAAAGTGACTAAGCAATCGTTCTCTTTCAACAACAAGACTTTTTGATATGGCAAAAATGAAAAATGTGTTGGAACCTAAAAAAATATGATTTACATAAGTGAAGTTTTAACATAAAATAATTAAATTTGGCTTTTTTAATCGAATAACACTCTATTTTGTATTCTATGAGTGCTAAATATAACATTTTTACAAAAAAATATTTCTTCATATTTTTTCGTCTTGAGAAGCTCATAGAGAACGATTGCTTAGTCACTTTTCCTTTCGAAGTGGTTCAATTGCTTGATATATGTTATTAAACAATTAAAATGGAAGAGAAATATACTAATTTAAGCATTGTTTTGCGAATATTTAATAATTTTTTTCAAATTGTCGACTTTAGTTCACAAAAATTTCGCAAAGGAAAAATAAAATTGTTGAAAAAAATTTACATTAACTAGCAGTTATTTAAATGTTTGATCATAAATTGATAAATAATCAAATTATCTATAATTTTTGGTAGTTAACCTAAAGAATAAACAAGTTTCTGTACGACAATTTATCATAAATTGACAAAATTTTCACATATTTTTAAACACTAAAATTAAGTAAGAAGTCTTACATCTAGAAGCGTGAATTATAAATTTATTTAAAGAACATTCATCAAACATAATGTTTTAAGTCTTAAAAGTTCCATAATATTACTTAATATAATAAAATCTTAACATAATCTACTGTCCTTATCATTTTGAGCGGCAGCCATTTTGATTTTTTACCGTTTTTTTCAAAAATATTTAATTAAAGTACAATTAGTATATATTGTATGAAAGGACATTTAAAACTGTATAACTGGTCCAAATTTCAGCAAATTTAGATAATCCTGTGAGTCAAAATTAATAAAAATGTGAAAAAAATGTTGCTGTCCTTATCATTTTGAGCGCTACTGTATGTCTCGTCGTACAAGAAAATCACGCACTTACATTCATAATATCCCCCTCGAAAGTGGCCTTTGTTTCTCAATAATCCATAAAGAAATGCTCATCAAGAAGTCGTTTATTCAACTCTCATTGAATCATTCATCCGAATCATGTAGTAAGAATTATGCCACAGTCGTAGAACCGAAACAAAAATATAACATCGGTATGTATATAAAATATGAAATTATGAATATTATACTTTCACAATTCTATCACAACACGAAAGAACATTGTGTGTTCCTTCAATAAACTATTGATTTTCTTTGCTACTTTTTGTTCCTTTTGCTTGTGTTTTCGACCCTTGCACGATTCAACTAACTTAAATTTGCTTCTTCTTCTTACTTCTTTATGTACTGACTTTTAATTTATTTTATGATCTTTTCTTCCTTTCTGATCAGCACAAATAGAAAAGATTTTTATTTCATTACGAGGAAACTAAAACAAAAATAAAATCACATAAAATCTAATTGTATTATTTGCCACACTAGCACATCATTAGTAAGCTATCACAAAATAGATGAAATAAATATTTATTTATTTGTCTCGCGCGAGATTCACGGACGATGCAATTGAGAAATTTTATTTTTTTTCTTAATATAAAAAATTATTCATCTCCTCTTTCTCACTCTCTCACATACTTGACTATTTCCTCATCATATTAGTATTATTATTTTTTTCGTGTATCCACTTCCTTTACTTTTTCACTTTATATCTATATGACTTTTTTTTCACATGAAATGCACACAGAAAAATCAAAATCCACACAGAGAAAATTATTATTTTTTTCTGAATTTTAAATGACTTTCTTGAAACCGCAGCGCGCTTCCTTCTTAATGTTTATCGTTCAAATATCCGCAGCAGACTGAGTGCACTTTCTTGCGGACACTCACCGTTGGAAAAATTAAGTAAGAAAATTTTTCATTCACTCTTCGTGAGAAGAAAGATTTCGATGAGAGACAATCAAGAGCATGTGCTTTGCTATTGGAAAGTGTTTTGAATTTTACAGACTGATGATTCATCGAGTATTGATCTCATGAAAAATGGAAAACTGACGTCATGAAAAAAGGAACAAATGAAAGTTTTATAAAATATTAAAGATTTTTTGAATTAAATTTATAAATAGCTTCCTTTTATATTATATTAACTTTAAAAAAGCTTGAAAATCGGCACAATAAATTTTCCGGAAGAGGCGACACTATCAACAAAAAGGACGATAAGCACGTTGTAGACATGCGCACTTCATGAATTATTAACTGCATTTCTTCACGAGCAACAACAGAAAGCATGCTTTCCAAAAAACGAAAGAAATAAAAAGAAAAAAAAAGTGAAAAATTATTTTTACGATTTTTTGTTTCAATGTCGTTTGCAAATAAATAAAAGGGAGCTTTTCGATTCTCATTAGGACACTATTTTATGTGTTGCTGCTTTTTCACCCTTCGAATTGATAAACGAATAGAAAAGAGTGAAAAAATCTCATGACACGATTTTTTATTAGTTCCAACGACGTATTGGATTATCTTGATCATAAAAAAGTTTTTATTTTCCTCTTTTTTCGTTTTCGGAATATTAATTTTTTAGCGATTTTTCTTTTTATTCTTAACGATTGAGAAAATTTCTGAGGATTTTCTTTTACAATTCCGTTCATTGACCTGTAGACACACACAAAAAAGTCGTCAATGATGATGATGACATGCTTTGACATAGTTGCAAAAAAAGCAAGCTATAATCATGCATATTATGGCTAGACAAAGACAGTGCAATCATTATACTGCTTGCTTTCATGTTTAAGTATGCCTTGGTCAATAATAAAAATTTCAGACATTGTAGAATTGTTTACCTATGCCATTCCAATTTTGAAGAAGTAGTAAGGACTTAAACTTTGTGGTTAACATATGTGAATATTTTTGTAAATCCTAAAAACAAAAACAATTTTTTTTATTGGATATGAACTTTTAGACATCGATGCTGAAAAATTGACAATTTTGTTTTTACAGTTTTCATTAGCAATTAAAAGGACAAATATAGCAACTTTTTTTATGATTAAATTTATTGTAAAATTAATTTGTTCCTCATTAGTGGACATACAGAATTTTTTTAATTATTATTATTTATTATTTGCTTTGTAAATGAGTTCAAAATAGCCAAGCGGTAAAGTTGAAACTCCCAATTGGATACTATCAAACTGCTGAATCGAGTGGAGGTAGTATAATAATAAAATCATTATTTACCGTCGAAGGCGTAGACAGTAAAATTCATGATGGACTCACTGCGATATGATTTATCAGATTTGAAATCGTTTGAACAATAGAATGGTTATATTTATAGCGTGATTCTATCTGTATGTCTTTTGTCGAATAAATGATGATTGCTTAAGTTTTCTATAGACAATTTAGTCGAATCTGTTGTATAGGATAGACAGAATAATTCTGCAGAATTCTGTTCAACAGTTGCGCAACAATTCTGCAGAATTATTCTGTTAAATTCTGCAGAATAATTCTGATGACAACAGAATAATTCTAAAGATTAATTCTGATGAATGTTGCGTGACATGGTTGTAAAAAAAAAAAAAATCAACCAGAATAATTCTGAAGAACTTATTTTTATTCTGCTGAATTATTCTCCAGAATTTTTTCCAAACATTTTTTTTCCAAATTCTTGATAATTAAAAGTTCTGATAAATAACTTTATTAAAATCTGATTAATGACTTAGTTCTTGCACAATTACAAATTAAAATAGGAGTACAACATTTTTCAGTATTTCACTTAGTTTGAAACAGAATTGATGAAGAATTGCTTTTGACTTTGCCAAATATTTATCTTTTGCTCCTCTGGTTTGAGGCCTTGAATAGTTCGATACAATTATTCATTATTGAAACTTTAATCAAAGATTATAAACAAAAGCGTATAAAATTTTCGAATGTTAAATTTTTAAGATCGAATTCGACACGATTATTTTTTAAAAGAAAAATATTAAAGAGTTGCAAAAAATTAGCTTTTTATAAAAAGTTGGTGTGAAATTATGGCTCTCGGGTTCGAATCCCACCACCAGCCTTGTGATTTTTCAGCAGTTTAAGACGTAAAACTAAGAATTAGACGATGTGAGATCACGGAACGGGTCAAGAATTATGTAGACAGAATGAGAAAGATACGAGAGCCGTAAATTCACCATGGAGGGCCTTTACTGGAACGGACCTGCAGATGGAACGAAAGCCAACATGAAAACTAGTTCTAAGATCAATAATCAGTTTTTAATTGGCTAGATAGATAGAATGTAATGTAGGGTTTTGCTTAGAGCAAAAACGGCACTGCGGTCGATGATCTGTTGTACCATCCCAAGCCATCTATGATAAAATTCCTATGTCCTTGATGAAGCCAATAATGTCCTGATAGTGCTGTCTACTAATATCCTCATCATTTATATAATCCTTATCAAAGTGGTTGACACGTTGTACTCGTAATGACCTGCATTTACAAAGAATATGAATGATTGTTTCCTCATTCACCTTACAAAACCTGCAAGACTTATTATTAGATAAATTCAACTTAAAAAGAAAACTGTTGATACTCATGTGTCCTGCCAAAGCACCAATTAAGATCTTTCCTTGTTAATCTAAGAACATCCGACAATTTATTTTTGATTTTAGGACCAAGAAGTCTTTTCGCTGTCATGGCTCCTTCCTCGAAATTCCAGATACGAAAATGTTGTCTCACCAACCATTCTCGTATGTCTGACTTCAAAAAACCGAAATCATAATGCGTGGACTTGTCATGATTTTTCTTGTGTACTGCCTCTTTGGCTAATTGATCAGCTGCTTCATTACCTTCAATGCCACTATGCCCAGGTATCCATTTTAGGATGACTTCATTGCCCTGACCATTGCTGAGAAGCATGATCTTGCAGTTTGTAGAATGAATTCAAACTCAGATCATTGCTGAACAGACCGATGCCAACACCACTTTCTGACTTTGATGCATCAGTGTATACAGACATACAATTATTATCCACCGAATCCCAAGATTCAGCAGCATTATCTTCTGATACAACTACCTTAAAAGGTTTGTCAAAAACGTATTTTGACACTTTATTATCCAATTCTAAGGTAAATAAACTTACACTCCTTAGAAATCGATTTAATTCCATATGACCTGTAGAAATCCAGTCATTAACCCATAATTTATTAACCTTCAATTTGGATGCACTTGTTTGAGCTGCAGCTTCGATTCTCACTCGAAGTGGAGTAAGCTCAAGAAATCTATCCAAAGCCAGTTTAGAAGTAGTTTTTCAAGCACCGCAAATTGACAATTCTGCTTTTCTTTGCAGTTTCTCAATTTTCTGAGAGGCAAAAACTTGTTTCATTTTATGCCACCAAACAGCACATCCATACAAAATTCGTGGTAGAATAACTTGCTCATACATCATATTGGGTTTTAATCCCCAGTTTTTACCAACAATTGATCTACAAGCCCAAAAGCACTTAATCATTTTACTTACAACGAAATATACATGCAAATTCCAGTTTAATTTGCTGTCTAAGTAAACACCAAGATACTTTGCTTCACAACTGAATTCTATACTTTGATTATACATAACTGGAGGACGAAGCTCACCTAATTTATACTTCGTAGTGAAAGGAATTACAATTGTTTTGGCTGGATTTCCTGATAAACCAACTTTATCACAAAAACCTTCCACAATGTTTAAAGACCTTTGAAAAACATCTAACATTGTGTTTAATTGGCTGCTGGACACACAACTGCTCAATTAAGATTATGCACTAAACACTGAGCTAGCGTACATAATATAAATCTAAGAATTATAAATGTTAAGAATAAAATTGAAGTGCTTAAGCGTTTAGTAATACTGTTGCATAATTTGAGATGAATAAATTGAATTGAATTGAATTTTAAAAAATCTTAGTTCTAACGATCATAGGTCAATGCAGAGTTGCGATCTGTCACAGGTCAACAAAAACAGCCCACCTGTCACAGGTTGTTACCTGTTCACAGGTCAAATTTTTTCGCCTATCACAGGTCTGACCTGTCAAAGGTTCTACCTGTCACAGGCCGTTACCTGTTCACAGGTCAAATTTTTTCGCCTGTCACAGGTCTGACCTATCAAAGGTTCTGCCTGTCACAGGTCGTTACCTGTTCACAGGTCAATTTTTTTCGCCTGTCACAGGTCCGACCTGTCAAAGGTTCTGCCTGTCACAGGACGTTACCTGTTCACAGGTCAATTTTTTCCACCTGTCACAGCTCTGACCTGTCGCAGGCCTCACCTGTGACAGGTCGTCACCTGTTGACAGGTAGAAAAAATCTACCTGTCACAGCTCTGACCTGTCATCTGTCACCTGTCACCTTTGACTATCGAAATTTTTTTCTTCTAGTGAAGTATAAAGATTTCATACAAAATTCATCAATTTTTTTGCTTCCTCAAGTCACGAGTTCAAATCTCACCGCAAGCAACTTTCTTTTTTTGCATTTTTATGATTTGTTTTTAAACTTTTTTGATAAAATATTAAGTTTTATGACAAAGTTTTCCATTTTCATATTTTATTTCTTCACTTTCTATATTTTAACATGTATTTTAAATTTTTTCCATATATTTTCATACAAATTTAAATTTTTTTGTCATATTTTAGTTTACCAAGCTGAAATCTGACACAAAGGCACTTTTCCTAGATCTGGATGTTCTTAAATTGTAATCTTGGATTATAATTTATTATATATTTCGACTTTTTGCGGTCTCGAATGACAAAGTCTATACTAGTTTTAATATTTTATGCCATTTTATGATCCAAGATTACGATTTTAGAACATCCAGATCTAGGGAAAGAGCCTTTGTATCAGATTTCAGCTTGTTAAAATAAAATATGTATAAAATATTGATAAAATATGACAAAAAAATTTAAATTTGTATGAAAATATATGGAAAAAATTTAAAATACGTGTTAAAATATAGAAAGTGAAGAAATAAAATATGAAAATGGAAAACTTTGTCATAAAACTTAATATTTTATCAAAAAAGTTTAAAAACAAATCATAAAAATGCAAAAAAAGAAAGTTGCTTGCGGTGAGATTTGAACTCGTGACTTGAGGAAGCAAAAAAATTGATGAATTTTGTATGAAATCTTTATACTTCACTAGAAGAAAAAAATTTCGATAGTCAAAGGTGACAGGTGACAGATGACAGGTCAGAGCTGTGACAGGTAGATTTTTTCTACCTGTCAACAGGTGACGACCTGTCACAGGTGAGGCCTGCGACAGGTCAGAGCTGTGACAGGTGGAAAAAATTGACCTGTGAACAGGTAACGTCCTGTGACAGGCAGAACCTTTGACAGGTCAGACCTGTGACAGGCGAAAAAAATTGACCTGTGAACAGGTAACGACCTGTGACAGGCAGAACCTTTGACAGGTCAGACCTGTGACAGGCGAAAAAATTTGACCTGTGAACAGGTAACGGCCTGTGACAGGTAGAACCTTTGACAGGTCAGACCTGTGATAGGCGAAAAAATTTGACCTGTGAACAGGTAACGACCTGTGACAGGTGATCTTTTGACAGAAACTGTCACCTTTACCTGTGACAGGTACCTGTCGTCGCAACTCTGGGTCAATGAAACAATTTTACTTGGTGAAATTTCAAATGAAATGCTATTTGAATTGTGTTCTGAACTCTAAAAAATGTTGTACTCCTATTTTAATTTCCATAATAATTTGTAATTGTGCAAGAACTAACGGCCTGTTTCACTAAAGTGGATTATCCTCGATTTTGGATTATCCACTTCAGTTTTTTGTAAAAATCTTAAACTTAATTGTAGGTGTGGTATTTCTTATACTGGATTATAATAGAGTGAACTATGCCTGAAATTTCTGTATACTTTAAACTTTTACCTTTTGTTAAGAAGTATTAATTATTCAATTTTCTAGCCAAATCTAGTAGATGACTTCGATTTTTGCTTTAATTCTCAAACTAATGAAGATAAAAAAATTCTAAGTATATGTTAATTTAAGTAGCAAAGGACTCTCACTAGATCATACATTAGATCTCTTAAAAACCCTCAAGCGTCTGGAGATATTTCCAAAAAACTGAAGTAGATATTCCGAAATCGAGGATAATCCACTTTAGTGAAACTAAAATGTAAATCTTTAATCACATTCTCATAAAGTTATTTATCAGAACTTTTAATTATGCAGAATTTGGAAAAAAATGTTTCTGATTTGTTTTGTGAAATTCTGAAAAAAAAAAATCTGGAGAATAGAGTAAGTGGACACACAATTAGAAATTTTTATATTTTACAAATGTATCCCTTATTTTTCCATGAAACCTATTAAAGTTATATATTTTTGGAAAGCTCATCAAATTTCCAATATGATGACTAAAAAATTTTTGGAAAATTTGCAAGTAATATAGTCACTTTATGTAAAAAACGCATTTTATATATGCAAGTTTTTAATATTTTTCATTTTTCTTAGCAACGACTTTATGAAAAGCTTTCAAATTTTGCACAGTCATTTCTTATATAAATGTTAATAATTCGTATAAGTTTCAGAATTTTTAATGAGTTTTTTACGAGTTTTCCTAACCTGAATTTTTCACTATTTAAATTAATTTTTCTCGATAACTGCGCATTGTTATTAGATGCTGTTCCTCTTATTTTCTTGTATTTTTCAATAGCTTTCCATTGATATATAACAATTTAGGAAAAAGTATGAGACAAGAGAGAAATCAATAAAAAAGTGTGAAAATTGTATGAAAATTTCTAAAATTCTCAGTCATCTTGAATTTATTTTGCTTTTTCTGGTTAAACTAATAAAATTTCAGAAAAGATTTTTACATTTTTGGAAAGGTCTAGCTTAGTACTTTCATTCACTGGAAACCGCATGAGTCTACGATAAGCACACGTAAAATTATAGGAGCTTGAAGTTGGTAAGAAAAGACAGCTCAATGTAAAGAAAATATTTTTCTTGTTTATTTGATATTTATGCTTTAAACTAATGTTTATTGCTAAGAATATGTTATAAAACAACAAAATTTACCAATTTAAATTTTTAGTATTTTAAGTTGCCATCAATGGGATTCAATATTCTCTTGTATTTTGATGATAATTTTCAATTGATTTAAGACTATTATTTCATAATTTTTTTGGATGATAATTCTAAATAAAACTATTCAGTTTGAAGGACAATGAATTGATTTGTTTTGATAGCTAATTACAGGAAAAATTATTTTTTAATTGGCTTAAAGCTTAAAACTTGCTTGAGTGAGAAAACTTTTGTTTTTACTTCTTAAATCCTAAAACAATAGCTTTTAGGTTTTATTTGCCAATGATTTTAACTCAAGGTGATCTTAAATTTTAAATCACTTCATCCTTAATTAAGGATAATTTACATCATAAATGAATAACCCTTAAGCATTAAAGAGTATGAATGTTTTTGGTACCGTCCATTCAAATTGTTCAAGCCTTTTGACTGTAATTTAGATTACATCCTGTAATAAAAATTTGTAATGTCCGAAAGGGAAATGTTCAATGTAATTTTTTTTGTTGGTACAATTCGATGTAAAGCAATAAACATGAGTCATACTATCAGGAGTCACATTTACACATTTACACAATATCTAATTTGAATCCAAAGGCAAAAAGTTAAAATATTTTTATTGAATGAGAATTTTATATTTTATTTTTGGTAGTCATGGGATGAAGGTAGAAAATAAACACTTACTTTAAATAGCTTTATTATACTTATCGTTATTATGCCGATAATTTTATCCACAAAAAAGTAAATGTACAGACGGAAATTGAAAATTATTTGTAATTCAATAAACCTGAAAATATAATCTCGTAGAAATTAATAATAAAAATGTTATGGAGCTGTTCACTCATGACGTCCAATATTAACGATCATTTTTCAAAAAAGAACAATTGATTTCCAGGAATTTCTATTATTCTTTTCCTTCTGACCCCCCCCCCCCCCTTGGACGTCATAAGTGAACGGACCCTATTTTTAATGTTTAAATTAAAACACTAGTAAAAAATGGTTATACAACAAGAATCATTGATATGCTTTTATCATTAATGCATTATTTATTTATTTTTTCAGGAAAATTCAGGAAAAATTATTAACAAAATTGGCGTTTGAGTAAAGTTAAGTTAAAGTAAAAGAAAAATTACAAAAAAATGATTTGCACTTCTTAACATGATGGAAAAAATGGAACAAAAGCTTTCTGAACATTGAATGTCATACGACGTTACTATTTTATGCATATTTAGTGAATTCATGTCATGATTATCTATTATTATCAATCTATTTCAAATATTGATCGCATTCATTAATGCAAAATTGTGAAAAGATAAGCCTTTTATAATTATACGATGTTAAATTTGAATTGAATATTGAGCCATGGTCTGATAGTTTTCTCATGATATGAAAATTTAATTAGAATTTTAAAGCCTAATTGTCAATGAATTGTTTGATAATTAGTACAAATCGATTCTTTAATGATTTCAACTAATCTGTTGATTATTTGAATATCGATTGGTTTTTCATTGGACTTAGAAAAACTTAGGCTTAATCTAGGATATTAGATTCACTAAATAAGCAGATTTGTAAGATGTAAAATTTCTTAGTTATCTTTTATTTTCTAAGCTTGTATTAATAAAAAAACTACGTAAAACGCACAATTTTTCCCAACTTACAACCAACATTATAATCTTGTTGCCTAAAATGCGAACGATTTATTGCGACTTTTAAAAAAGCTCACAAAATTGATTATGTTGTTTATTTTTCTTAACATAAGAATGACTTGTAAATTTAAGCATTTTGAAGCCTATTCTCATACTATATTTTATGTTTTCAAACAGTGCACTAATGTGAACAATAATTAAAAGGAAAATATGACAGAAGATTCTTTTGTTCCATTTCATCAGAATATTAAGGAAAATTGATTGTTTCGGTTTGCTTTCATTTGATATTTGGTTTTCTTAATGTGTTTGTGCACAATAAAACTCTTAAAATGTTTATTTTAAGGATTCCTTGTCATTGTCGCTTAAGCTGCTGTTGTTGCTTGGATAAATGTTATAGATAGAAAAAAAATGTTTTAGTTCAGAAAATAGAAAAATTACATAAGACTAAATTATATCATTATCTAAAAAAGGAAAAATGTATCTGTGGTTCTGCTGGTTTGTCACAAAAAAGAAAATTTCAACTTTTCTTCTTCTTTATGAATTTTTTAAATTTTCTTCATTTTTATGTAAAAACTTGTTCTTTTTGACCCCCTTTTCTGTGTCATTTCTTCATTCCTCGGTGATATAATGTATATTTATTTTAAGGAGATACAATAAATAATTTTCTTGCTTTGCATTGACGATATAAATTGAATAATAACAAACTTTATCCTCTTCTGTCTTGGCTTTAAAATAGCTTAACCGATAACATCAATCGTTTGCGAAGAACTTTTTGTGTGCAAAGAAAATTATTAAGAACACTGCATAGGCAAGAGGAAACGTTATTCTGAAATGATAATAAGAAGAAAAGGAAATTTCAATCAATATTGGAATAAATCCAAATGGAAGTAAGAAATGTAAAACATAAGCTGAAAAATAAGACTTTTCATTTGTCTTTTGAATTATTGATAATAACAACAAAAAAAAGTTTCCATTTACCTTGCTATAACATCTATGGTCTTGGCAACGCGAATCGGATGTGGAGGCTCTTTCTTCCGCATTTGTACGAAACATGTCTGGAAATGGAAAATGATCAAATAAGAAGAAAGAAGAAAATTGTGTATAAATTTTGTATCGCAACATGAAATAAATTGAATCTTATTCTGTACTACAGAATTGGCATAGCAAAGAAACGGATTTTCAAGAAGCAATGGAAATATGTATATATGCGATTTATAAAGTAAAACTGCTTCTTTCTCTTTGTGGTTGATCACAATTGATATCCATTGTCAGGTTGGGTTTTCAATCTTAAATTTTTTAAAAATTCTTTTTTTTCCTTTCTACTCCACCATGACGTAGCATGAAAAAATTTCAGAACTCTTCTCTTAGTCCTTGACAGTACCTAATATACGAACCACCCTTAACCTTATTGCTTTTCTTATTCATTGATAAATTTTCAAATTTTTTCCTTATTTCTTTTATTAGAATTTCATTCTTGTATTGTCTGCTTTATTTCTTTTGCTGAACATACGTGTGGACTTATGATAGATATTTACAAAACCTTAGGGATCAATTTTGCTGGATATGAGCTAAGAAAAAACAAGGATTTGGCAAATATCAAATTTGACAAAGAGAAAAGAAAATTGATTTTTATGTAATGTGGTTTCAGGTCACCTTCGAAATGACTTTTCTTTCCTTCTTCATTTCCATCATTATTTTCTTCTCATATTTCACTACTCTTGACTATGAAGATGATGATCTGCTTTATGCTACACGCTCTTCATTGAGTCAACATGACTCATTGAGATTTCAAGTGGATTTTTTCCTTCTTGAAGCTTACGAATGAAAAAGAAGTAATAGATTTTCCCCGAACTTTGTGTAAGATCCATTTCCAATGCTTTCTCATGGAGAGTATTTGAACATTTCATTCATTAAATTAAGGAACAGAATGAAAGTAAATAAATGAAGGGAGCAAATTTCGTTTCAAGGTGAGTCTTTAGTGACAGAAAATATTAGAGGAACTAGAAGCTTATTAATACATAATAAGAGTAATCCTGAATGAAATTTAAAGGCTGATAATTAAGTAAGAAAATCTAAGACTTTTTTTTAAAGAAAATTCTTGAAACAAGGGGGACTTTAAATCTTCAATTATTAAGTTTTTTTTTCGTTTACAATGAATATCCGCGCAGCATATTTCACTTCATATTCTAATACTGCACGCCATAAAAATAAATGAAAAGGAAGCCAGATAAACAAATTATTATTTTATGCAAACATATTAAGTTGTTATTTAATTAAATTAGAGAATTTTTTCCTTTTGCTATAGTTAGGACGAAGGAATATGAATTTTAATTTTGACTTAATTAATAATTTTAGTGGGCGTGAAGTACGGCTGAGACCCATATCGACACAGTTCAAAAGTTATACCTAATTTATGTCATAATAATGTCAGCTACAAAAACACTTAGTTTGAATTTTGTCACCCTTGGGAACACTATGAACCAGTATAGCTGATTTTGGTCCAAATCTCGGCTATACTTCACACTTATTTGAACCACATTTTCTCGTAAATGTTAAAATATTATTAAAAAGTAATTAATCCTGAATTACGTCGCTATTTTGTCAAGTGTTTTAAGATAAAGAATTTTTTTTTGGAAGAAAAAAAGTGAAAAATTAGATTTTGACTAGACCTGTCCCAAGTTCATAATTGAAAATGTATTTCCTACTTGGTTCTTTGGTCAAAAAAATTTTAGGATATTTTATTTGTATTCGTTTTAAGCACTTGAATATTTATGCAAAGTTTCAATCCATTTGGATAAACCCTAGAAGAAAAAAGTGACAAGATTGATTTTGACTAGGGTCGCCCCTAGTCCAAAATTGAAAATGTATTTCCTTCTTGGTTCTTTGCTCAAAAAAATTTAGGATGTTTTATTTGTATTTGTTTTAAGCACTAGAATATTTATGCAAAGTTTCAATCCATTTGGATAAACCCTAGAAGAAAAAAGTGACAAGATTGATTTTGACTAGGGTCGCCCCTAGTCCAAAATTGAAAATGTATTTCCTTCTTGGTTCTTTGCTCAAAAAAATTTAAGATGTTTTATTTGTATTTGTTTTAAGCACTAAAATATTTATGTAAAGTTTCAATCCATTTGGATAAACCCTCAAAGAAAAAAGTGACAAAATTGATTTTGACTAGGGTCGCCCCTAGTCCAAAATTGAAAATGTATTTCCTACTTGGTTCTTTGCTCAAAAAAATTTTAGGATGTTTTATTTGTATTTGTTTTAAGCACTAGAATATTTATGCAAAGTTTCAATCCATTTGGATAAACCCTCGAAGAAAAAAGTGACAAAATTGATTTTGACTAGGGTCACCCCTAGTCCAAAATTGAAAATGTATTTCCTACTTGGTTCTTTGCTCAAAAAAATTTTAGGATGTTTTATTTGTATTTGTTTTAAGCACTAGAATATTTATGCAAAGTTTCAATCCATTTGGATAAACCCTCAAAGAAAAAAGTGAGAGAATTGATTTTGACTAGGGTCGCACCAGGTCCAAAATTGAAAATTGATTTTCTATGGTGTACTTTGGTCAAAAAAATTTTTTGAATGTTTTATTTGAATTGACATAATTTTGACATAAATCACATACCAATATTAGTTTTTTTAATGCATAGCTTACAAAAAATCGATATCTAAAATTTCGTCTACCCCATCTGAATTTTGTTCATACTCTTCACTGTGGAAACCAAAAAAATTCTTTATCTTAAAACACTTGACAAAATAGCGAAATAATTCAGGATTAATTACTTTTTAATAATATTTTAACATTTACGAGAAAATTTGGTTCAAATAAGTGTGAAGTATGGCCGAGATTTGGACCAAAATCAGCTATACTGGTTCATAGTGTTCCCGAGGGTGACAAAATTCAAACTAAGTGTTTTTGTAGCTGACATAATTATGACATATGTAAATTAAGTATAACTTTTGAACTGTGTCGATGTGGGTCTCGGCCGTACTTCACGTCCACATAATTTTACAGTCGCGGTTTATTATTCATTACTTATTCTACTAAAGTTGTACTAAAGTTTATTAAGAATTTTTTACGGTTTTCATCAATTTTATAATTCCTAAATCCATAAAGTTTACACAGATTTTTGCCACATATCATCAATCTAAAAACTATAACATGACTCTTATAGTGTGTCTGTGAGTGCTCTTGGTATTTATATATTAAAATCAATTATTGATCACTTTTTATGAAACTTGAGGGAATATATTAAATATTTTTTTTTATCATCTAATAAAAGTCAATTGACAGATGTTCACATACAATTAACATTTATTATGATGTTGTCACATATTCGATATCATGCCATAAAAGTTTGTTGTAGTCAAGGGGAAGAATGAAAGCAATATGAAAGCTTTCACACCTTAAGGCGACTTCTTTCAATATAAATAATTTTTTTTCAATTTTTTAATTATCAAAACTTATAAAGCAACAAGATTTACAAAATTATTCCCTTTATTTTTCTCAATTAAATGATCCTTGACTTTGAACAAGAAAATTGAATAATTTTATGACTTGATATTGATGAAACAGAAATGTAAAACTTTTTGCAGCACTCAGAAGAGGTCTGCTTTTGTATTTTCAAGTTAACTAACGTAATGGAACCAAAATTACGTATACTTTACATTTTGATTATGCGGCATGGAACGATTTCCTGAAATATTTCTCATTGTGCTATTGTGTAATAATACAGATCCCCAGCAGTTAAGATTTATCTTTTTCACATTCATGGATACGTATAAATTCATCTTGTTCAACTCAATTACGGAAGTTCATTAAGTTTCATATCTTTATCAATGTAACATCGAAAAAAATGAGAGGATGTTCACAAATTGTGTGTGCCGAGCATATATAAGCATTGAATGTTATGAAAAGGACAAGAATGGAGAATTTCTCATAAAAATGGACAATAATAAGGCCAACAGTAAGTCATACATGATATATATATTTCTGAATCAACAACCATGAGAGAATAGAATGAAACTTTTATTCCATTAAAATATAAAATTACCTCAGTTGCGCATCCATTATTTGCTGAATGTGTACACGGTGATCCATTGTTACCGCAACTCGTACATGCGACAATTTCATTTCGTTCTTGAACTCCGCTACCTCCACTTGCGGGTGCTTGTTCACGCTTCTTCTCACCCTGAAAATTAATTTTTTATTACATTATATATTAAGTTAATATTTTTGGATGTATCCATGATAATTTCAAAATTTATCTCTTAGCATAGGATTGCCAATTATTTTTTCACTTCATATTTTCTTATAAGAGCTTGTTTCTCATGAGAAAACTTTTGTATAAGTGAAAAAAGAAAGATTTATTGTACATTTGGGATATTATGAAATTGTTATTTCTTGCTCGTTGGAAATATTAGTTGACTATTTCCTTTCATTTGTTTTATTATTTTATTTTTACTCTATACAAAATTTATATACAGGAGCTTATAAGCTACTTTGTTAACAACCCTGCTTTTTTGAATGATCTAAATGTTTTTAAGAATTTAAATAATTTATGAATTTTAAACTACTTAAAGCACCAAGCGACAGACAGTGGAAAAATATTAAGCTTGAAATTAAGCATGCAAAAAATCTAAAATTTTAAATTAATAATCATCCACACGTGCGTATCAATATGTTAATTAAAAAACGACAATGACAACGTATCTATATTTAACGTGTGTTTATCAAGTGTGTGTTAACGCCATTAACACGGAACTAGAATATTAGCGACTTGGTAGGATGAGGAAACAAATCGATAACCTCGTGTGTGTGTGTTTACTGTATTGATGTATAGATCAATATTATCTTTTCAAACGGAAACTTGATGACATGAACATACAAACATTTTCCTTTAATTTATTTGTGTTAGTAAACTTTATTTTGCTGTTTCCACAAACACATTCTTAATTGATCATAAATAACTCACTTGATTTTCACTTTCTTCATCAACATTGTCAATTGTCGTTTCCAAAATTTGTGATGATTGTGGTTGAAGAACCTTTTTTTGTCGTCGTTTTGGAGGTTTCAATGGCAATTCTTCTTGGAAACCATCCTTTGAAGTCGATGGTTGAATCGTTGAAACCGTTGAGTTTGTCGCTGTTCCTGTTGCATTCTTTTCATTCGATATTGCCACGTGAAATTCATTTTCTATCGTTTGCTAATTAATTTTTTTTGCAGTTTCAATTTTTGAAGTAAGAAAAAATTTCGTGCAAATTTTAATAAAAAAAAAAATATGAAAAGAAGAAATAAAGAAATTAAACTAATCGATTTAAAAAAATTTAGTGTGATAGCTATCAATGACAAAATTATGTATGTTTATGTTTCTGTATCAGGTGTCAAGAATGAGCAGTATTGAAAACATTAATGAAAATGTTTTATTGTGCAGAATTTATATCATAACTGTGCTTTAGAAATATGAGAATAAAAAGAGCAATACCAAATAAAATTGGCATTAGAACTAATAATCGAATTTTATGAAAAAAATAAACAAAAAAATCATTAAACTTACAAAGAATTCAAAATAAAATGGAGCTTAAAAAAATAAAGAACTGTACATGTGTCCTTTAAAAGATAGTAAATCGAATAACATCGAACATTAGATTGAACATAAAATTACGTTATATAGCTACAAAAGTACATTGAAATAGCAAAAATACCCATTATGTGATGTGCAACTATCATTAAGGGATTTTTGTGAATATTTATGTAGATATAAAGTTGATAATTTATAGTCATTAAGCTGCTTGACATGCACAAATGTTTGAAATTTATATCACATAAAAGGAATACAGACTTAAAAGAACTAGAAAAAGAGGATAAAAATTAAATTGATTGTGAGCTTACCAATGGACTTGCAAGTATCATTCCAAATCGACTGAGTACTGCTGGAAGACGCTACAAAAACAGAAAAACCAAGTACACACGAGTTACAATGTTATTGCTGCAAAGTGCATTTTTTATTGAAAAATAAAAAATGTAATTTAAACTAAAATATTGGATTTGTGTAAAAACCAGTAAAAACGGTAGAGAGTGAAAAGTGTAAGTGACATTTATTTATGGGAATTGGGTGTGTGGCGTACATTAAAAGCCATTTTGCTGAATGCTTTTGGGGTTAGAAAATAATTTTTCAATGATATAAAAAGCTTGAGTAAGGGATAATATTGAGAATTCAATTGGTTAATTAAGGTGAAATGTAGCGAAAGGTAGTTAAGCTCAATCCTGTTCAATCAACTATGCCAAGATAAAAATCTTTAAAAACTGACACAAAATTTACTCTACAAACTTTTGTTCGCCATAATTTAAATGAGTTCATACGTAATTAATAGCAATTGACTGAAAATCAATCAATATTTAAATGAACATAAACAATTGTCTTTTTATGGCCATTAAGTTTTATGATAAGCTGTAAAAACTGATGCTATACTTTAATTTAAATTATGGTAGCTTGATTGGACATGACCATATTGAAAGTTTAAGAGCAAAAATACTGAATAAATTATTGATTAAATTTTTTGATTATTTTCTGGAAAATAATTAATTAAAGTTTTAGGGTAAACCATGTTGAAATTTGTGTGTTTTTGCACATGAAAATTTGATTTGCAAATAAGTTGCTAATGACTGATCATGTAAATTTGGTAATGGGCTCAAAAGATCAATAATTGTGGGAATTTTCAGTTAATAATGTTTTTTCAAGGTTATGCTGCATATGGGAAGAGATTTTTGACTTTTTCGATCAAATGTTGAAATTTGTGCGGAAAATTTTAAAATTTGTGCGAAAAAATGTTGAAATTTGTGCGTTTTTTTAATAGCAATCTTTGACATAATTGCAATTCTTAAATGTAAACAAACATATTTTTTATTTATATTTGGAACAGAAATTGATATTTTTGCTGAAGGAACTACTTTGAATAAAATTTAAATGAAATTAAGAATATAAAGCTGAATTGTTTCAAACCTTTTCCTCAAGAAATAATGCAAGATTCAAGATTTAACTCAATTTGAGCTGGCTGAGTTTACAACCGTCAAAGGAACATCCATTAAATCAGCAATTTCTCCATTTTTGTGTAAATTTTATGCAGCATAGAGTTTTAGCAATAAAAAGATGAAAAATAGGAAATCAAAATGTTTTTATTTAAAGATCTGAAATTGGACACTTAACAGGATATACTTTTTGAATATATGGATCTGTATGGATATCCTTGAAGTCTTTTGCATTTTTGTTTTATGTTTTTTTTTAAAATTTTAAATGACCCACGTTTTTAATTTTTATCAGCTGTTATCAGTTTTTGACTTTCAGTAGTTCCATTTATGCTATTCTTCATGAAATCCTGTAAAAACATGAATTTCATACGTAAATAATATTTGTTGTTGACAAAAATTCCCATCGCTTTCTACGACAAAAAACGCACAAATTTCAAAATTTGTAAAAAAAATTCGCACAAATTTTAACATTTACAATCAAGAAATTTTAAAATCAATTTTTAAAGCACTTCCAATGATTTTTATAACTTGAATTTTTTTGAAACATTATAGCAATTATCAAATTTTATATTTAAACTGTGATTTGATTACAAGCAGCACTGGTTATGTCCAAATATTTTAAAATATGAAAATCACAATTTTGTATGGGATTTTGAATTTTTAAAATTTAAAGCTGCTCCAAGCTTCGAGACTGTCCAAAATGATGTAGAAATGTTTGTACAACTGTTTTACACAGAACTGCAAACAAAATTTTGGTTTAAATGGCTTATTTGGGCTAATTTCTTTTTTATTTGAGCGCACAAATTTCAACATTGCACAAATTTCAACATGGTTTACCCTATAGAAATAGAAATAAAGCAATTTTAGATTCCTAATTTCTTTGTTCCTAGAATGCTTTTTCAAACAGAAACAATAATTCATAATTATGATCTTAACTTCAGGAAGAATTTTTCATTTTGATTAAGGATCAACATTCATTACCTAATTTCTGTAATTTATTGCAGTCTGCATATTTCAATTTGAATATATCTCACAAAAGACACAAAACTAATTACTTTCTTTTATCATGTGAATCGTTCATAAAATGCAGTAAAAAATTTGTTTAGGGATCGTTCGCTTATGACGTACGAAAATAACGGTCATTTTTCAAAAGAGAACTATGGATTTCCAGGAATTTCTATTGTTATTTTCTTGCTCCCCCCCCCCGCCCCCTGGACGTCATAAAGAAACGGCCCCTTAAAAGCAGAAACTGTTTTCAAAAAGTGGAAAATAAATTTTAGAGATTTTTGTCCTGCAGAGTTTATAGTCAAATTATGAATATCATTCCCTAATGAGAAAACTTATACAGCACAGCTCTTGATAGTCATCATCACTAAAGTATCAGTATTTTAATATCCTAAGGATATTCAATGTTCTTTGTCTATGAATATTTTTCGAAAATATCACACTTAAATACAGTTTGAAAATTTTTATTATGTCGATCTCGTGAGGTTTCCGAAACATTAAAAAGGGAAAATAATCGATTGTTGAAAATTCAATTTTAATGTTTTAAAATTCTTGTAGACAGATTAAATTTTAATCACCTCATTGTGCGTTATCATCTTTATCCACTTGTGGCAATTTAATTTTCATAATTTTTCAAACTTTTCTCCCAAAACTGAAAACCTTTGGTACAAAACTCATCAAAAATTTATTGCTCGAAAATTTTCGTAAGCATGATTTTCACAAGAGTATAGCCATGTCTTTGAAAAGAAACTTGAAGGACAATATTTTCATATTATCTCTGGCTTGTGAATTTTGTACACGTCTCGAAGGTACATACATCGATTCATTATCATTATCATCATGTTTGTTTCGGTCTAATGAAAATTGCAAGTGCATACAACATGCATGTGAACGGATGTAGTCACATATACTTAATCTCTGCTTAATTATCAATAGTCATACATTTATGGTGATGGAATGAAGAACGCATATGTGTATTGAGTCATTTTAAATTGCATGGCGTGATATGCAAAATCTCAGTGGACCTTCTAAATCATAAAACTTTTCCATTTTAATCTTCAAATAAAAAATAAGCTCCAAACTTGATTTTATATTTTCCAGGACTTTTTAGTGCATTTTCTTCTATTCTTTACTTTTCTTTCATTGATTTTTTTTCTCTTTTTCTTTCTTTCCATAGCTGCTTATTTTTCAACAACAATTTTAAAAATGTAATCTAAAACCATACTTATAAAATAGAGATTTGGCGAAACTTAAACATCAAAAAAACATTTTGCTTGGTAAAATCCGCATGAGATTTATTCTAACTTGTTTGAAGTTTTATGGGAGTTATGCAAAGTTATGAAAGTTAAAAAAATTTGATTTGTGAATTTTTTTATTTTCTTCACAGTGGAAATTTTGTATTTCCAAAAATTCAAAATCTCACAAATACATGATAAAGTGAGTTTTTTTAATGGCATACAAAGGGAACTGCTGGCCAAGTCTCATTTCAGCAAGCTGAACTATTCATTCAATAATTTATTCATAGAAATACATTTGAAGTTAAGTTTGCCTTAAGTTATGGTATTGAGATTCTAGACACTTTAGTTTTAAGAAATTGAAACCAAAAATCTCTAATTCTCTTTTATTTGGAAGGAAACCTTAAAACAATCTATAATTTATAGAATTGCTATCAATAAGATCTTTCTCATTCGTCTTTCCTAAGTGATCAAATTAATATGAATTTAAACCTCGACTGCTTTACTTCCTTAAGACAATAAACAAACTTTTATGGACAACTATGGACAAGAGCGAAAAGAAAGCAAAATATTGAAAGAAGAGACAAAAAGTTTTAAGACAGGGATTTACTTTTCATTTTCAATAAAAAAGTTTTCATGTTAAAATTGCATTAAACTATCAAATGCATTGCCAATGACACGTCGATGACATAAAAATAATGCAATTTCTTCTATCTCAATGTGAGTCATATTGAGTGAGCACTTTGATTATGTGAAACGGGTATGGAGTATTGATATTATATTGAACTTGTATAAATATCACAAGTATAGCTTTAATGCTTTTTTATTGCAGTATGTGAGTATGGAAATTTCAAGAAAGTTCAAGCTTTTGTAGACTGACAGAATACTGTTGTTTAAAAAGCATTCAAAAAATTTAGCAAGAAAGGTTGTGTACATATTTCATGACTAAGGTCTTCATGTGAGTATTGTAAAAGGATAATATAACAGGAATAAGATTTTTGTGTTTTAATGCATAAATGATGCAGAAAGTTACAATATTTAGGCAAGATGAAATTTCGAATGAATTATGTATGATGAAGTTTTTGTAATAAAATAATGTGGAGCATGAATAATATCTTTAGTTAAAAATAAATAATATTGATTGGTAAATTTCATGTTGAAGATGGAAATGTATTTATGTTTACTTGTTTCAATGTATTTTGTTTGGAAATGATCAATCAAAATTAATATTAAATTTATTTTTACCTGAGTGACAGGATTCTCCCCTGGTCGATAGACAACATTGTGTAATGGTCGCTTCCTTCCCACATAATTGACGCAAACAAATTCAAGAAGTGATGCATAGATAAAGCACATACACACGCCGTCCCATATATTCATTGCCGTTAAATTGGATACAACTGGAAGTGTACTTCGGAATCCGTTTGATGTTGTGAAAAAATTCAACATTGTTGTTACGCCTTGATTTGTTTGTTTTGGTGTAGAAAAAAAAAGAAAAAAAAAGAAAGATAAAAATATTTCATAAATGGACCAGGAAATTGATGAAAAATTGGAAAGGAAAACAACAAAGAAAAAGGAAATAGGAGGAAAAATAAGAACCGGAAATGATTATTCTCTTATCTTTCAGACAGATGGTCAAATTGAATTGAAATTGATTGGAATTGATTTTCATTAAGAGATCATTAAATTCATTTGTTGTTGAAGAGAAAGAAAAACATTATGAATACAAAATTCAACATAACCAATATGTCATAATTAATTCATAACATAAAATTTATATTAATGTTCATAGTCTTTTAAGGTATCGGATGTAACTTGTTTAGAATAAATTTAGAGAAGAGCTTAACAAGTATCAAGAGACTTTATTCTCAAGATGTTGTCCATTAACAATTCTAATTTTAGGTTGTATAACATCAAGCTTTCAGAATGAAAATGAAGATAGATGAAAAGGAAATTACATCGCTAAAGCATGGATATTTATGTAAGGGATAACAAAAGTGAGTTAGAATAATGTAAATGGAGTGGAAATTTATCAACTTACCTATCATAACTCTGTGATGCAGAAAATGTGCAGAAAGATATGAAATGAAACAGAAGAAAAATTTCATTACAGTTCTTCTTTTATAAGCTTTTAGTAGTGTTGTTTTGTTAAGATGTCTGAACTTGTTTGTAAAGATAAAGATAAATCTGAATCTATTCAGTCTGTCCAATTAAATTTGAATAAGAGAACATGTCAAAGAATTTATTTTTAAATTTCTTAAAAGGAAAATATTTTCAAAAATTCTATTCATTCTGAATTTCTAATAATAAAAAGTGAATGTTTTAAAAAATAATTCAATAAATGAATTAGGCAAATTAAAGGAATACATTTAATATCATAAACAAATTATTTTGAGAGGATTTTTAATAAATCATCAAACACCGACAAAAATTATTTACATCAAAGAAAATAAAATAACATTCCGTAAGAATCTACACATTGTTAAATTTGCAAGAAAAAATTTGATTCTCTCTTATATCCCTAAATATTTTTTGATAAATAAAAAGAAGTATAACAAGAAACAAAAACAACATCTTTTTTAAATTCAATTTACAATTTTTTCCTCTTTTAAAAGCAAATTTGAATAGAATAATGTTGTTGTTTACTTCGGAGAGTATTCTTGAGTTATGCTTGAGTAACATTCTGAAGAAATTTTCTCAGGTTTCAATATTTTCTTAATTTTGTTTTAAAATAAAAATCAAGCAAGACTTTGGTACTATTTAAAAGCGGAAAATTTTCTGTAAATCTTCTTGAATTAATTTAAAAAGTTTTAATACTATAATTTATTCAAAACTTTCTGCTTTGATAAGATATTTCGAATTTTTTTTTAATCTAAGTTTCAAGGTTTCATACTTGACATATCTATAAAAGTTTCAGAAAGATTATAAAGACGTCTTACGTAAATCTTTAAATAGCCTCAAGCATTTTCGGTAATCCTTAGATACAGAATTTGAATATTAATACAAATACATACTTCGTAAGAATTGGAATTGTTATTTCTAATTTCCAAAAAAAATTTTAATTTTTATAAATTCAATATTCCGTATCTATAACATCAGATTCAATGAATCGCACAATAAGGATTGATAATTTTAGTACTTTTTTTAATACATTACGGATTTAAAAAACATAAAGATAGAGTTTTAAATGAAAATGAATAAACATTTAATAACAAAATAGCATTTCCCTCCTATTGTACCATAATCCTTATTCTCTTACCTTGCTGGCACTGCATTCCATTCAAGCCAAAATGTGATAAACGATGATGTTACGAGAATAATGCCAGGTATGAAAACAGTTGTAAAATAGAATGCTCGATCCCTTGTAAATGTCAGTTCCACTTTTAGACATGAATAATTTCCTATGAATAAATTAACATTTTTGTAAATGAAATAAATGAGAAATGAAAGAGCATGAAGATGTAGATTGAAAGTTCAAGATGGTTTTTAACATTTTGAAATTCAAAACATTATGGAACCGCACTAACCTCTCCAAGTTCCTTTAACATCACAATCATCTGTTTTGTTCCGAATAAGATAAGCGTTTAATGTTGTTAATGAAGGACTTTTCCGTAACGTATCTTCGTCATTTTTCCACACGTATGTAATGGATGACTCTTCATAAGATACTTGATTGTTTATCACATGTTAAGAAAAAAAAAATGGATGAAAAGAAACAGATTACATCTTTAAACATGAAATAAAGTGACTTTTCTTTTTTCTCATTTTCCATTCGAGAACTCTCGAATAAAAATTCACTTCTTTATTTGTAAAGCACGAAGGTCCTCAAAAGCAATTTTCGCCTTTTTCTGCTAGGATTGTTGTTGTTTGATAAAGAAATGAAAATAATACATAGTACGGTAGGTGAAGAGCGTACAATGTCATTGAAGTTAAACAGCCTGTTTTCAAACAATCTCTCTTGACTCAACTTAAACGTGAGTGCTATTGTCATTCAATTATGTGTACATCTCTCATACTTACTACTTTCAACTGAGAACGAACACAATGGATCATCGAATGGAAAGATATTCAGCCTTCCCTGACATGATAGTATTAAATGTCGTCTAAGTTGTGCATGAAGCATGTACAAGAGAAATGAGGAAAATAAGAAATTGTGAGATTAAGGATCTTTAGTATTCAAAGCAAAAAATACTAAGAGGTCATTCTGAAATGATGTCTTAAGAGGATCAGACGTGGTTACACCCCATAAAAACAGTTTTTTCTGTAATAATAACTTGTGATGGATATCATTAGAGAGTAACCCCTTAATAAAGAACTATTTCTTATTCACCTCATCAAATAATTGATTGTGCCATTGCGATAAATTCTTAAGGCGAAATGCATTGGTACAATGGGATCTTTAAAATCACCATGCATAATGAAATACGTGTCGGGTAACCACATTTGTTCATGATGATGTATGGCATTTAAGTATTCGTAAAACGATTGATTTGAATATTTCAGTCTCGGATCATACCATTGTTGTTGTAGCAAAAATTCCACTTCATATTTCTATTCCGGACAAGATTGAGAAAATGAAGCAATTAATAGTCAAAGTATGTAAACAAAGTCACAAAACTATAACATTAATTTGCATCCAATTGAATGGAATTGAATAAAAGAGGAAAACTTACTAGACTAGATTCATCGGGCGATGCTAAACTTAATAATAATACGCTAACGTTAACAGTTAAAGTTCCTAAAACTTTTCAAGAAGTAAAAGAGAAAAATAAAAAAAAATAAAAAATAAACCACTGAATGAGCTTATTCGTTTGCATTCATATCCATTATATATGATACAGTAGTAGTACCAATTGAGATGGAAAAAGTAGAGTGAATGTTTATGTAGTTCTTTAGTATGAAATGTGAGTTTGAAAAATAAAAGCATTTTCCACTTGAGTAAGTGAACAAGGAGGAGTTAAATAAAGTATGAATTGACAATAATAACAAAGATGAGTGAAAATTTATTCAAATGATATTCAAACACTGTACCAGGAGGCAAGATACGCTTGTCGTAGTTAGACTTTTGAAGCAGTTGATCTAAAATTTCTTTGTCTGATTTTCCTTCGGGGAAACTATTTAAGCAGAAGAGAAAACAGAAAGGCAAAAATGTTAAGACAGAATATTTAGTGTGAATAATGACAGAGGAAGGAAGAAGAGAATAATAAAGGAATAAATAAATGAATACAGCCACTTTGCAAGCTTTTCTTTCTGTGTTTGCACTTTCATAAAAAATAGTCAGAAAGAGACCTTTCAGATAAATGAAAAAAGTTCATTGTTGCGACTCCTCTTGGGTGACTAGCTGCCTTTGAATGTACTTTTACAAAATCCTATCTTTATCTTATTTATTGAGCATTAAACTGTAAAAAGTTTCTCTATACTCTAGGACGATTAATGTAAAGAATAGTAAAAAGAATATTACAATCGGGAAATCTTCGTGGGAAAAGTTGAACACAAGAGAAGCATTACTCTTTATACTACATATGCTGTAAAAAATTCTTTTGAAAGTGATAAACCAGCAACCACACAAAAAAATCCTTACAATATTTTTCTCATTCTTTTATAATATCACAGATTTTATCTTAGAAAATTCCGATTTGTGCCATTTTGAACCTTGTGTTGCAGTATTTAATTAAATAATTCTTTTAAGTTTTGCAGTCTTGTTTCACAAGAGAATTTGACATTGTTGTAACTTCAAATTTATTTTAGAAATTATTTCTAGTCACCCTTTGAGCACAAATTGCAATCACTGCGGATTTATTCATCTATAGTCCACGTTTAAAACATTCTCTTCTATGTTTTATCTACATAATCTCTTAATAGAGACAAATGATATTTGAAATAATAGATGAAGTACTTACAAAGGCAGAGGTTGACTAGTAACATTTTCCTCTGCATTTACTAATATTGGGAAGTGGCATAGCACTAGAGCAGTACTCAAAATTGCATAAAAAAGAATGGTTTTCGTTGAAATTGATGCAGTTGAATTGGATAACAATGGAATGGAAGGTTTTGTAGGTAATGTTATCTTAAATAAATTGCAATTCCTATTTGTTGCTCCACATTCTCTCTTTTGAAGCATTATTTGTTCTTCGTTTTCAGCAATCACTTGTTTAGTTTCATTTTCTATCGATTTTGCGTTTTGTTCATGGTTCATTAACAAAATCGATGTCATTGGATTTTTATGAAAATAGAAAATGCTAAAAGACGAGAAGATTTTACTGCTTTCCTCACGTTTCTTTCTTCCTCTACGCAGAAAAAAAATCGCAATCGATCGTTTTACTTCTCCACGCAATAACTGTCAGTTTGAATTCCTTTAAATGACTTTATGAAGACATCTAGAAAAGAGAAAATGATATAAATATAAAAATAGATGTATATCGGAAATGAAGAACAAGAAGATACATAAAAATGGAGGAAAATAAATTTGACATCATGTTCGAGCATCATTTATAGGTTTCCAAAGTAATATTGTCTTTTTACTAGACACCGATGGAAGAATTTTTGTAAATGGCTTTATTTGACGCTTTAATTCTCACAACGAGTGGATTCATCAATAATTTGCACTCAAAGCTTTTCCAATTACATGCTTATTGAGATAATGAAGTATTTCGTAGGAAATAAAATTCAAAAGTCCAAAATAAGAAGAAAAAATTTAAATGGAAAATTAAATAGGAAATGAAATTTTGATAAAACGAAAATATATTGATGAAATGATAAAACAGACTTTCATATACTTTTATAAACGAAATCTTACACTATCAGGGTTTAGAAATCTAGGTAAATGTCAGAATTGTGTGCTATCATAGTGCTTATGTTTGATTAAATTTAAGTAAAATAACAATATTTGTATCTAGACTAACCAATGATGTAAAATTTATTTAAAGTCAGAAAAATTGAATCTTTAGTTCGTGTTCAACCAGCTTTGCTTTAAAACCATATCCAATCTTCATGTAAACATTTACAATCTGATTAAATCCTTTTATTCTCAACAACAAGATAAATATTTTTTTTTGTAAGTGTAGAAACAATGCACAGCAAGTGTGAATTCGTACATGGATGTGTAGGATTTATACTGTATAGCTAACGACAAAGCAATTTATTTTACATTATTATTGCCACTTTGCAAAACTCATGTACGTATGTGATACAAGAAATTCATCTTGTTCCTCTTTTATTTATGTTCATATTAATATCTACATAAAGTGTGTGGAATAAAAAGCTCAAGAGAGATTGTCCGCTATATAAATCTAAATCTCTTAATAAAAAATAAGACATTCATCTCCTCAAACCAAACGAAATGAGGACATTTAAGGGATTGTCAGATTATCACAATCTTCACTAAACTTGTCGGCATACTGTTGTAAATAATAAATGCAGTTTATGTGATTCATGTTAAATGAAAATATTTTAACGTAGAATTTTATGGCGCCGACAAATACAGAACATGCAGGCAAGCGTAAGAAAAATGCGGAATTAAACTGATGAACAGAAGTCTTTTATGTGTGTTTGATACAGCACAAAGAATGGAAAAGACGACAATAAAAATTGTCGTCCATTCGTTGCGGTTGTTCCATTTTTAAGAAGAAGAGAGATTATTTAAAATGTAAATTACTTTTATTTTACATTCTTTTGTTTCTTTTTATCAACATGATGATCATCATCATCCTCTTCGATGTCTTTTTATGGAAATATATTCATCTAGATAGTTCCAAAATTATTCTTACATGATGGACATACATGATGGACGAGTGGTTTGGATTATTCCTTTCACTATAGTAGATTAATGGTGAATATTTGTAAATTTGACCACCTGATGTGAAATCCTTTGTATTAAAAAGCAGAAGATTTGAATATGTCATTTAATTATGAACTTAATATTCCATTTTAAAAATTTAATTGTGAATTTTGAGTGCCTTTAAAAAGGAGGTGTGAGCTTCTGTGCTTTAAAAATTTTAAGTTCATTCTTTTTGCAGGTGCATGGCAAACAATAATATTATTGTGTGAAAGGCCCAGCCTTTCAGCTGGAGGCACTGCGATTCAAATTCAAAAGAACAGAATCTAATGTACCATACCCTACAGACCTACAGTTAATAGTGGGATCCGAACCACTTGCAAGCTCCGCACATTGCAAAAAAGCGAGTACGTCATAAGACCTGATGTACCCTGCAATGTACCTAGTCACAATTCGTGTGCGTAAGATGCCGTAAGGAAGTCATCCAGGTGCTAGAATATCCTTGTATACCTAGCAAAGGAGGCATATTCTATGCCAAAGACATCAATACGATGGGGGGTAAAATCCCCGAAAGATATTAATTCCACGATCCTGCGGGATAATAACCCCGAAAATCGCAAATTTTTAAATGTTCTCTGCGGGATAATATTCCCACTTAGAAATACACGTGGAATTATTATCCTTCCGGAAAGATAATAATCCCACCTATAATTACAAGTGGGATTATTATCTCCCAGGTAGATAATAATTTCACTTACATTTCTAAGTGGGATTATTATCTTTATAGAACACGATTAAAATTATGGATTAAATCAAATCCAAAAACTTATTTGTTATAGTGGATAATAATTCCACTTGTATTAATAAGTGGATTTATTATCTAATAGGATTTTCATTCAAAAAAAATCCCACTTATTAATTTGTCAATTTCATTATTCCAAAAACTTAAACTTAAATATGAAGAAAACATAAATATTGGTTGAATGTTTGCTTTTTAAAAATATATTATTCCAAATTATTTAAAAAATAAAATCAAGGTGGGTTCAAGTGGGTTCAACTAATCTAAAGATGTTAGCTATTCCATATAAAATTATGTTCGAGATTCGCTCGAATGTTTAAAGAAAATGTAGCCGTAATTCCATTTTGTTTCGCTTCATTCATTCAACTGTTTAAAAATCACAGTTTTGTTCAAATGTTTAGAAGTAGATATGTTAACCTCTAATGGGCAAAATAATAAATTTTCGATTCTTTCCTGAAATTTTCCAAAAGCCTTTCAAATAATTGTAAATTGCCCTTAAGAAAATTAGATTTATAAATCTAATCATAATATTTGTTTACACATTTTGCTAAGAAAAATGTAGAGATTTAAACATAAAAAGAACGCAAAATTAAAATTTTGTTGCTCAAATTCTTATTAAATTAACTAGAATTTTAAAATGATGGCAGTTCTGATGCTGTTTAACCGTGTATACAAGCCCCAAGAAGGTTTCCAATGGTTTTAGACCATTTAAGAGATTTGATTGTTTATAATCTCAAAATTTCGAAATTATTCTGATTATTCAGGTATACAGGGTTACTTAAACAAACTGATGGCGACAAATTTATTGAAAATGTTCAGCAAATAATTAAAGTGATTCGTACAAAATTCAAACGTAATATTTTGTAAGTTTTTTCAAACTTGAGCTCTTTTAAAGAAAAGCTTAAAATAAAACCTGTCAGAACTAGTGTATCGGGCAGAAACCCAATGCAGATTATATTCACACCGTACCATCAAAAGTCTAATGGATAGACCAAGATTTTCCCAGCATAAGTATGAAGGTATGAAGCTTGATAAGTCAACTGAGCTTCGCTCAGCATAAGTTTGAAGATATAAAGCTAGCGAGTGAGCTGAGCTTCGCTCAGCATAAGTTTGAAGGTCTAAAGCTTAACGAACATTCTTTAAAAGGTTTTTAAAAAAAAAATTTTATCCAAACTTAAATTTCATAAAAATCACAGTCAACTTTTGTTTTAAAAAATTCGTAAGAAAGGAAAACTTTTTGCTTTTTCTGAAGCAACGGCTGTTCTTACCTTGCTCAAAAACAATACAGCTCTTCTATAGAGCAGCACGGATCAAATTTAAAAAACTAGAAGTCTCTACGATGTCTCGATATTGAGATTTCTTGCTGATTAACTTGCTTGGTTGCTTGCTTGCTTGTTTGCTTACAGAAAGCGTATTTTGCGATTTTCTCAGCAATGCCACAACCAATTTGAAATCTGTTTTTTTGAAAATGATGTAAAATTTCAGACACAAACTTTTCTTCTGTGACCTTTTATAACCAATTTTGCTTCGTTTTCTCAAAAAATGAGAAAACTGATTTTTCAATCTGAACAAAACCAACAGTGTTTCCTTAAGAAGAAAAATTAAAAATGATCATTAAAAACATTAATGAATGAAGTTTTTTTTAAATTTATTTTTTCTATGTGGAAATTTTTCACCACAACCTAAATCTTTCATAAAATTTTCAAGTTCTATTAGTCATAGAACTTTGCAGTTTTCTGTTTTATGTCAAGTTTAATATGATAAATACGATAGGCTATTCAAATTTCATATGATATGAACAGTTTTCACAAAAGTTGTTAATGATTATAACAAAGTGGTGAAAAATTTTCACCTCAAACAAATTTTTCTCAAATTTTGGTCCTAAAATCAATTAAAAGTGAAGAGTTCTGTCATTAAATCAATAATATAAACCATTTTCTACCTAATTAAGACAAAAGAATTACAGTTTCATGAAAAATAACAGCAAAAATTAATTTTGAAGATATTTTCAGTAAGACAAAATAATTGAAGGAAAATCTCGTGAAAAACTTAATGGAAAATTCTGGAACTGTCTGCAAACATAGATTTTTGTTGCTTAAATACTTTAAAAATAGAATAAATACAATAAATAACGTTTACAGCTCAAAATTTTAATATTTTCAAAGTGCGGCTAAACCAACTTCGCACTTTGTTGTTGTAATTTATATAAAAATTAATTAATTTAATAAGGCACAACCTTTAGCTGACTTATCTTTACTAATTTGTAAATCTAGTATTAAGTTCAAAGGTTTTTATGCCGATCTCAACAGTAACTGTTAATACTGTTTAGAATGGCTTTTCCTTTGCGAGTTAAAGAAGAGAATAAACAAATAATAATAATAATAATAATAATAATTTCAAACATATTTGGAAACAGCTTTAAAAATAATAAATAGTTGCCATCCTTAAAGTGTTTATAAAAGTGAAAACTGAAGAACTTATGGTGCGGTTAAACGAACTTCGCGCACCTTATGACAAATAAGTTTTTGGATTTGATTTAATCCATAATTTTAATCGTGTTCCATAAAGATAATAATCCCACTTAGAAATGTAAGTGAAATTATTATCTACCTGGGAGATAATAATCCCACTTGTAATTATAGGTGGGATTATTATCTTTCCGGAAGGATAATAATTCCACGTGTATTTCTAAGTGGGAATATTATCCCGCAGGGAACATTTAAAAATTTGCGATTTTCGGGGTTATTATCCCGCAGGATCGTGGAATTAATATCTTTCGGGGATTTTACCCCCCATCAATGTGATTGAAAGACACATGCAAGATGATGAGATTAAAAAAGCGGTGCAAAAAACTTGAGAAAATATTTTTTTTGTAGAACTAGGACAAATCATTTTGAAATTTGCGCAATTTCACACATGAAATTTTTATTCGCTTGTAACTCGTCGATAATTTCGATCAAATATTTTCATTTTTGACTATGTAGAGGAAGCTTTGTTGCGTCTTTTTTAAAGGCGCTCAAAATTCACAATTAAATTTTTAAAATGGAATATTAAGTTTTTAATTAAATGACATATTCAAATCTTCTGCTTTTTAATACAAAGGATTTCACATCAGGTGTTCGAAAATTTACAACTATTCACCACTAATCTACTCACTATAAAAATATTATCATAGCTTTAAATGATTCCTGAGGTCAAATTACTTTCAAAGCTTTGACATTAAATTAAATGTTTCGTTCCTTACATCTACATATATATCTGCTTTATGCTCTTTTTGCTCTAGTTTTTTCTAATTTTTGTCTCAGTTTTTATTCAAAGAAAAGGATATACCTCCCCTCCATAATTTCTGTCCTTATGATTTTTATCAAATTGCATTCATTCGTTTCCTATTCTACTTGATGTAATGCTTTTTATAGGACAAAATCTTTTCTTTATTTCGCTATTGGCAAACCGCTGTGGGGATAAGCTTGAGAAATGAAATCAGTTTCCTCATGGCTTCTTTCAAGCTTCTTTTATAATGCTCTAAATAGCATGAAAAATTCTTCTCTTTTGTACTATTTTGCTTTTCTGCTTTTTGTACGTCGAGTGTGCATACATTTATGAATAAAAAATGTAAATATACGTAAAGCTTTACATAAAGTACATCCAAGAAGAAGGAAATCAAAAGAATGATGAAGACTGGAATTTGTATGAATAAATGTTATGCTGTGTGTGTGTATATGAAAGTTTATTTACTGTAAAGAAGGATCCTTCTCCCATTCTTCACATTCACTTCACTGGCTTTAATGTATTAAACATTTTTACAAAAATTATTCTTTCCTTTATTCGAAAATTGGCATTTTGGATCATTTTTGTTGGAAATGGATTTATGTGAAAATTTGATCCCATCATCTTTTGAATTTTGAATATTCATTACTTTCCTATGTAAAATTTTTTCATTCTAGCTTTAAACTCAATTTACCAAATATACATGAATGTTCTACATTTTTATTTTCATTCAAACATTTCAATTTGGGATTATATATTTCACTTTGAAAAATTTTCAATACTGGATATGGTTTGTTAAGCCGTTAAGTACATTTTCAAAAGCTATCTTGCATTATGTTTGACTTGATTTAAAATCAATTACGAGATTTTGAATGAAAAGATTGATATAAATTAAATCCTGTTATACTGCATGGAATACACAAACGCCTTATGTTTGTATGCAAAATATAAATCATACTGCGTGAGTACAACCTTGCTCTAATGAGATAAAAAAAAATATTTTTCAGGTTTAAATCTCTGCGCCGACATCTATGCAAGTTTAAATAATATTCATAATAAAAGTTTCAACTGCAGATCCAACGTGATGAAATAGAAAAAAATTAATTTTAATACATTTTTAATTATTTTGAATTCTTTATCATTAAGTAAAAAAAATCATTTTCAATTACACTGTTATGGAAGAGCTCATATCAACCCCTGTTTTTGTAAGTGTATATGTTGCATAAAAAGTATGAAAAGATTACAAATGCAAGGAAAATTATTTTTCATATCATCAAAGGGCGATGAAAACATTATGGATGGATGGATGGAACTGAAGGAAGCTTGCAAGGAAAAAAATATTCTAAAAACAACATGACTTGCTATCGCAAAGTTTATAAGTTCTTTCGTTTGCATACAATTTACATGAATAATAAATTCACTTCTGTTTATTATTTTTCATATTTAAATGTGTTGTTGCTGATCAGAGTTGATTCTTTTATTTATTATGGGATACTACAAGAAAACCATTGCTACTGGCACAGATATAAGTTTGTAAATCCAATAAACTGAATTAATGAAATTATTTGCAATATTCTTTGATGCTTAAATATGTTTGATCAAGAAAATTTTCTCTGAAAATTTAATGTAATGTTCATCATTTGAAGTATGCCAACTCTGATGCTGATGCTGCTATTCTCCATGAAAATTTTTATTAATAAACTTCCAAAAAAATAATAAAATAAGATATGAAATGAGAAATGAGAAAAGAAGGGAATTTTTATCGATTTTCCTCATTTCAATGCTTTTTTTTTAAAAAAAAAATATAATGATGTAATAAGCAAAGTGTGAGAAGACAAAAAAAGCATTTACAGGCACAACAGATTAATGACTTTTGATTTCACTTTTCTGTTGCTGAAACAACCGTGAGAGATGAAGTGAAAAAGAAGCAAGAAATTTTTTACTCGAAGTGAGAACTCTTTTTATTATCACCGTCATGCCGCTTTTATGCTCTTTTTCTATCAGAATTGAAGCTGAGATGAATAAAATTTTGATATTTTGATAAAAGTATGAAAAAGTTTCCTCTTTTTTGAAAGATATTCACAAACTTTTTCATTTTATGTAAGAATAATTTTACCCAAAGAAATTTAAAGATCCATCCATTCCAGTTAATGATGCTTCAAAATAATTGCGAGAAGCCTATTTAATAATAAAAAAAAAACTCAATTATACACAAATAAAATTTATTCAGATTGACGGATGTATGAAAAAGTTATGCGTTCCTTCTTTTCAATTTTATTTCTTTTTGATGGGCGTGAAATTCAGTTGTACAAAAATTTGAATGATGAACAATTTTAATTTTGTTAACTTCACATCCCATGAGAAAAATTTAAACTGAATTTTAGATTAGATCATGTTTGAGACTCATGAATAAAAAAAAATTGCTGATGATTTTAACTTTAAATTGGAGTTGTTGATTTATTTTTTAAGTATATCTGATAATTAATTTGGAATCGACCTACGCGGTCTTATAATGATGATTTATGATGGAAGGATGGTGCTAGAAGTGATTTGAACATTTTTGGTTCAAACTTTAGATACTTTTGAATTAAAATACGGTTATCTGACGCTTTACTTTGGATTTTAAGCTATGAAAATATTTCAACAGAAATAGCATCGGGATTTTTTTTGAAATATTTTTTACAAGGAATTTCGTAAAAGAAAATTTTTCCTGTCACGTCGAAATATCAAGTTAGTGAAAATATAAGCTACTCGTTTAGACTCACAATCAATGAAAAAAAGTTGGGAACGTTTATATTAAATAACTTTTAGCATAGCTCTTTCATTTTCATTCCATCTGTTCGTTCCCGAAGGCATTAAATTTTAATGAATGCATCATTCTTGATCCTTCTGACTCATATTTAAAATTCTTCGCTATTTGACCATGACATAAAAAGTAAATCATGAAAAATATTTTTTTTTTTTTGAATAAATTAAAGGCATTACGCGAGTCAATGTCGAGTAAAAGTTTTGTTGTAACATGTATAATTATGTATATAACATAACTTTATATATTAGTAAGCAAATGCATGGTTCAGAAAATTAAATGATGGTGGTAAGAAAAATAATGAAATGCATTAAAGTTTTTCCATGTTTGTTACAGGCGCGATTGTTGTGTGACCCGAATGTTATTAGCTCATATACGAAAGTGAATATTTTTAAGTAGAAAACTGTGTATTATGCCGCAAAAGCTTTTGCTATAATGAATCCAGAAAGTGCTACACTTTAAACATGCAAGCAACAACAAGGATTTAATTTGTGTCGTGCCAACTCAACTATATCATGATTATGCTATTCCTACATCCTTTCCTTTCATCCCCTCTCCTCTCGTCCACCATTGCCAAGAACTTTTGAGCACGACAATATTTTAATGAGTTTCCAGGACGCAAAAACACAACAACTTTTGTTTTTCTTGTTCTGGTTACTTTCCACTCCTTTTTCCTTGTTCTTATTTGTTAAAACTTGTTGTTTACTTAATTTTCTTTTTTTTTTCACTTTTAGCCTAAAGTGAGAGTGTGCGAGCATAACACAGAATATTTTATGAAGCATAACACAATAATATGATGGGAAAATATTGCAGATGTAGACATAAATTTGATACTTATCCATGAATCATCATAACATCATGCAGATTGAAAAAGTTTACTGTACCATCATCGTGGGTTATTTTTTTTTTGCTTCAGTAAGATTTTTTACATGAATCTGACAGTAAACAACAGAAAGGCAATGAAAAACTGATCATTGGTTGGACTTTATAACTTTTGTTTCTGGATATTCTTTTTCTTAGCGGTCATGAACGATGAATTATGATGTTCTTTTTCACGTTTAGTGAAAATGATTATGAGTCGAAGGCAAATAAAAGCTCAAATTTTTTTGTTGAACTTCTGAACGACTTTTTGATGTGGCTTTGTTTTACTTGATTTATTTACTGGTCTTCATAACAAGTTCATTGTTTTGTTGGTTTATTTTTCAAATATTTTTGTGACTTTCGAAGGGCTTTATTGAGTTGGTTCAAATTGTGGGGTAAAATTGGGATGGTCTCGAATTCAGGTTGTCAATTCATTTTCAACATAATCAAATAACCACTTTAAACAAATAACACAATATTATAATGAATAATTGAAATCTACCATGCCAGATTGAATAATTAAGCTTAGGAATCACAATAATTAAAATGATTGAATAAACTTCCTTGCTTATAAAATAGCACTACGTGACGATGATTTAATTCTATGTTGTGAACTCTCAAGGATGAAAAAGTTGTTGATCATAATCAAAGTCCCTTGAAAAAAAAAATATACACAAGTCATATTCTCTTCATTTCTCATTTAAATTATATAAAGTAATTAAACTATGAAAAGTTAAAAGTCAACGTCATATTCCATTGCTTGATTTCCTAGAATTATAACTTCCACACGAAAACGTGTCAATATGTTCTAAATTTATTAATTTAATTATCCTGCAATAATTTCCGTAATTATAAGTCAGTAATTATAATTCATAATCCATAAATTTTCTATGCAATTAACTTTTCCAGAATAAAAGTATCTACTTCTGCATTGTCTGCATAATTGTCAGTGTTTTGACTTAATGAATATAATTATTGACAATTACTTGTTTACTTTTATAACCAAATAATTATTAAGTTTAATCAAAAACACTCGGTGTTAAAAATGCAGTTTTGGATGGACATGCGCTGATATTCAATTGCTTAGTTTTTCATACGATTATACGGCATCATACAACTTATATAACATTCGTTCTGTAGACTTTTCTCTCATTATTATATCTCACATTTTGAAGTCATAACTCATAAAGTATGGAAGAACTTTAATTGCAAGCACATTAATTGCGACGATTGCTGAGAGAAAATGATGAAGAGCAAACAGAGTTAAAACAGAAATGATAATATTGCTGGTAATAAGAAAGCAATCATCATTTAAGGTTGTGCGGAAAGACAATAAAAGCAGCAATTTTTATGTCAGCACGTGAACGTATAAAAATATGAATTGACAGCGTGAAGAGCGAACCTTGGTGTATGAAAAGCATAAGCGACAGAAACATTTAATTCTCTCATTTTTACCCTTAAAGCAATAATTGTAAACTTGAAATGGATCATCATCATTGTTGCGGGAAGTCTCGGAAGGCAGAAATTTATTAATAAAGTTTTGAGTCAGTTTGAAATAAAATGAAATGAAATAGTTCTAAATGACAGTGGAGAAAATGAAAATAATGCTAGAATTATATGACATGGTAAAATGAAAAATTTAAAGAAAGCTTTCGTGCTTGTAATAAATAGTGAACAATTTCATGAAATTCATCAAAACATTGTTTTCGCTGTTGCTGTTTATTATTTACGAGCTTTCATTTCATGAAAATGTTTTCTACTAATAAAAAGCATGCCAGTCATGTCATTGAAAACGAGAATGAGAGTGTGGATGAAGGCTAAAGTCAACATTATCATAGTTTTAGTATTTAAACTTAAAACCCCTTTCAAAATCACACTGTATAATTAATCGCTCAAGCGAGAAAAGAAGTGGTGAGGATTTTGTTTATGTGATTTTCATCCTACGCATTCTATGCCTTGCATGACCAAAAATTATTGTTGTATGAGACACGTTGGGTAGCAATAATGATTATAACATCGTTCCTTGTTTGATGATAGTATGTCTATATAAGCTATATATCCTATACTATTTGTTCTTAGTTTTTCATCTATTAAGTTATTATAATCATTCATTTGGATAGAGTTTTTATAAAGCTTAGTGAATCGATAATTATTATTGTTAAACATAGTGTTATGCATGCTGTCATTCATTTATACATGAGGGTGAAATTTGATTAAAATCATCACTATCCAAAATATAATAGGGAATAATTTAAGTATGCAACAATTAATGACAAAGAAAATTAAAATTTGTGGCTGTTCATAAATAAAGAAATTTGACTCTCAGAAAAAGCCAGGATGGCTTTGAGCAATTTAATAAAAAAAATCAGACCAAATTTAGGAGCTAAAGCTGAATTCAACTCAAATTCATACCGACAACCCTTTTAAATTGCTAAATAAGAGAATCTAAACATTAAACCTCAAATGTTCGAGGGAAAATTCGAAATTGGGTAACAAAATTTTCCCAAAGCAAAAACATTTACACTTCGATCAGGAGTGGCTGATTTTCACAGAAAACAGCATGAAAATAAATGTCACTTTTCATTACAAGACTTTCCTTTTTCCCAAGTTAAACTTGTCAATCGACCTAATTTTATGTGACAACGACCTACTTTGGAAAACATTCGATGTATTTCCAATTCCAACTTTGTTCAGAAGAGATTAATATTTCATGAGATATCAGCATTTTTCTGCTTTTAAAACGAAATTCATGAGTTATCATTAAATACTTTATTCAGCAATCAATGTTTTCATTTATTCAGACAATCAACAAGAACAAAAGCTTTATGAAAGCTTTTATGAATATTCTGTACGGAAATAACGCTGTGAAACATAATCTGAATCAGCGAACTGTAGTTTGATATTTTTTTTTTTAAAAAAACTGTTGTTTTAGTATCGCTTCGTGTGCTTAGTTATCCTGTGTATTGTAGTTTAATTTATGCACATGTTTTATTAATTATTTAGTATTTAATTCATATGAACCAAATTTTATCAAATATTAGGCAATGTGAGATTTAATTGCTTCTATTCCTATGAGGAACATGTGATATGTTAAATACTTTTAACACGAAAACCACAAATAAAAAAAAGAAGAGCGAAAGATTGGTTTATGAATATTTTCTGCCTAGATATTAACAATTTAATAAAAATGGTTCTTAATTAAGCAAGATGCTAAAGATTTACCTAAAACTTAAGACAAAAGTATTTAAAAGAAGTAGAAAGAGTCATAAAAGTTGAATAACATGTCACATCTATCCTTTTTCCTTCTCTAAATGTAAAATATTTATGATTTTAATCATAGTTATTTTAAAAAATTCAACATTTTCTCTTTATAGAAACTTGAAATCGTAAACCCGAAAATTTTATGGCGCCATAACATGGCAAGCGCCATATGCAATTTATATTTTATAGTTAATTAAATTTCTCTAAAATTTTATGATACCATTGCCAAAGCTTCGAATTCCAACCTTTCATAATTGATCGAGACAAAAAGTTTTTTGTGTCCTTATTCAAATTTATGAGTATGAACCATAACCTATATGTAAAATTTAGTTGAAGGGAATATCGATTTTTTTTAATAGTATGGTTAGAGCATGAACTTCCGTTTCATTTACTCCTCTCGAAATTTTTTGCTGCTTTTGATTGCCCTAAACTCTTTTTGATGCTTGATAGAAGTTTTTCTACTGTTCATGCACATTCTCTGTAATGTTTCGCATGCATAAATTTAAGAGCATTATTTTGCATGATATTCCCTAGTGAAAAATTTGTGTCAAAAGGTTGCCTTTTAGAAGTAAGTGAATGGTTTATTGAATCAATATGTATATTTGTTGGAGTGCAGGGATAAAGAATTATTGATGATAAATCGATGGGTGAGGTTGAAATTTGTACAAATCCATTACCTTAAATTTGCTAAGGGGTTTTTTTCACCTTCAAAAAGTGACTACATTTAAGGAGATATGAATATAAACATCAAACCTCCTTTGATTTCAAAGTCTAGTCTCATTTGTAAAAAAGACAGAACAGAAAATTTATTTTTTCATAATATTTTTCTTGCATGTGCATGTGTCAGCATACAGCGAAGAGCAATAAAGCTCATGTTTCTGCTACAATTAAAATAAATCAGTTTTTAATTTAAACAATACAACTTTATTTCAATGTCCACATGTCGTGTGAATGAATCGAAGCAGAAAAGAATGCTAACAAAAAACAGAATTTATCCATTAATTCCACTTATTTCCCTCTTTTCAATTACTGCCATTTTCTCTAACTAGATCAATTTTCCTCGTTTATTTTTTTCATCATGAACTTCCATTATATGCTCATTTTATGCATATGCTCCTGCTGCTGATGATTTTTAGCTCTTTTAATTATTCATTTGTAGTCGCGAGAGATTCGCATAAGCACAATTGAATTATACTTGACGGGGAAGGAAGCATGGTGAATTAAGAAAATTGCAGTGAATAGGAAAAATTTTAATGGCAATTTTATTAGTGAAAAATTCAAATCATGTTGACGCTTTAACATTTAGTGCCATTCTCATTAATTTTGATGACGTCCGAATGCTTTTTTTTCTCTTAATAGTCAAACAAACAACAAATACTTACAGTTGTGTGTATGCAGACGAATGCATGAATATTGAGAATAAAAAAAGTCGGTAGCGAAAAATTGATTTTTTTTCTTTTTCTCCTTTTTCTATCTCCATTCAAAAGGAATTTACTGCTTTTGTTTCAGTTGTAAGCATTTGTGCCGTGAACAGATGGACGCGAAGCAAAAAAAAAACAAGCAATTTGCAAATTGTAACAGAATTAGTCAGTAGGAATGAGTTCAAATGTTAATGTACTAAACATTGCTGAAATAATTTTCCTCTCGTGATCTTTTAATGAGCATTATATTGCAGGCAATAATTCATATCAGCACAGAAAAAAATCCATCAAAAAAATATTTGAGCTTGGCGCGAGAATGAAAAGCTTTTAAAGGTAATGTTGTAAAGATCAATGGTCTGATAAACTCTGACCAAAAATGGCTCATTAATCAAATTAGAAGTTTTCTTTCATGAGGTGCTTATATAAAGTATCAATTGATAGATAATCAAGTTCTCCAAAAAGTCTACTTAATTGGATTAAGAACAGATTACAATCTGAATCTTTTTAACCATTTCAAAAATTATCAATTTATTTAGGCTCGAAATCAATTTTCTTTGAGCTCTTAAGCTTATTATGTTGGGAGGAATCGTGGTTTTATTGGTTGTTATGACTGCATACCGAATTTTCTTTCTACTTGAATATTTCCTCGAATGAAGCATTCAAGCTTTATTTTATTGCCAAGAAAACAAGAGGAACAAAATTAATTTTAAAATTGCTGTTATTGATAATTTAATTTAGAGTTTCGTATCTTGTTTTCTTCCTTTGACGGGCATTTACTGAAAGTTATTAAATTTTTTATTGCAAACATTTTTTTAAAAGCATTAATGAATTATTCAGGGAAAGATTATTTATGGAGCATAATTGTAAAATTAAAGATCAATTTCATATTATTTTAAACTTTTGGCAGTCAGTAAGTATTTTATCGTAACAGAGCAGGGACCTTTTTAAAAAAAAAACTATCGAAACTTAAAGAAACCTTCCAAAAGATTCTCCAGGCTTCTTTGTTTTGAATACATGACCTTTTTCCATTCACCGATGAATGAAGAACCATTTACCAAATCAACTTAATTCTAATTCAAATTGATTTTAAATAATTCGTTTATTTTGGAAGTGAATTAAATTTTTATGTGCTTTCTGCATTTCAGTCTTTTTATGTCCCTATCAATTTGAAAATGAACAAATAGAAGTTCAATAGGATTACTTACTGCTTGAAAAATAAACAGATTGCAAAAATAAGGAATTAATTTAATTTAACGCTTTGCACATTTCAATTCATTTTCAGCATCTCATACCCTCTTGATTTCAATTTAGCCTCGAGTTAATTTTTCATGTTCTGTGTACTTTGAAAATGTCAACATGTTATGTTTTAATTGAATCTCATTAGTCATGATAAACATGAAGTTTGTTGAAATGCCGGAAATCAAGCACTCCAAAGTGTTATTGTTTGATACTTAATGGTAATTATTCAGCTTCAATGGATAATTTATAGATATCAGTTTTATTTGAGGAAGGAGGAACATTTAATAACAGAACTGATTAGAACTTGTTAAACTTTCTACGGATTTAATGTTCTATTGAATTTATTTGGAGTATGAAAACTGTCATTTAATGATTATCTAATAGAAAGGATCCTTTTTCATCAACATGACACATTTCAGTCAAAACTTATTTTTACGAGGGTACAAGAAACAAATTCAGCATTATCTATAAATAAAAGATTTGCGTCAATGTAATTTATATTGAAAATTTCAAAAAATTTGTAAAGCTGTAATATAATTAACACGATTCTGATGTAAAGTTCCTTCAGACCTTTTATTTTTAGAACATTATCTCAAAAGTTGGTAAGGTTTCAATCAAAACTGTCGATCAAAATTATTAACGAAATTGAGAGGAGATTTTAATTTTTATGTATGATATTTTAATTTTTTTTTGTCAAAACCCAAAGTAAAGCATGAGTTTCTAGCTGCAAGGTTGATTTAAAAAAATTCAGTACCATATCCGCATGAACGAATGACCTATATTTTTTATTTAAACCTGGAAACTAGAAAAAGCATTAAAATGAATAAAATTGTATGCTTCAAGCTGACAAACTATAATTTCCTTTTATTCCATGTCATATGTTTTTATTATTACTAATGTTATTATTATAAGGCAACAAATAACAATTTCAATTTGATAAAATGTTTTTCTTCAACAAGGTTGTAATAAAATAATAATGACTGAATGGTATTTGCTCGAGGATATCCAAATCCAATTCAAATCATTAAAGAATATAAAAATATTTCAATTTACAATAACTTCACAAAAAAAATATTTTTTTTATTTATAAAGCTATTTGAGCTCTTTAAATATTCTCTACTAAAAAATTCTTTTGACGCCAGTCTGCTTGTTCAGAACTTTGTGTCCAAGTCTCTGACACTATTTTTTTATTATAGATTCTCGCCTTTTTTTCATTTTTCTTCTCTCATGCTATACAAAATTAAAGAGAACTAATGCCAGCATGTCTCTCCACAACCGATTATGTCATTTAATAAACTTTTTCTCTCACTCGCTCTTCTGCAATGTTTTCTCTACAAAAAACTTACATAAAGTAGCATAAAAGAAAGGAATGGGAGGAAAGTTTAAATGTTTTGACAATTCAGCAAATTGCTCTACTGCTGCAAAAGCAAAAAAAATGTATTTTATCGATATTTGCCTCAAGAAAAGAAATTTTTCCAAATTGCCATGCATCAATTACATCCGTTTTTGGAATGAGAATGTCAAGTAAAGAAGAAATAATGGGATGGAATGAAAAACACGAGACGACAAATTGAATTTCAATAAAAATGTTTTTATATGTGAAAAATTTGAACCAATTACTTTATTGTCACATATATTCATCCATCAAGCTGTAGAATTATAAATATGAATGCATTAAAAATATGATATCGCATCGTTATATGAAGCACGATTCTCAAATTTATAATACTGTAATACTTTGCGGCTGGGAAAATTTATTCATTCGTATGAAAAGTTATTGCTTGGAAAATTTGTCAGATGCTCTACGCACTCCATTAATTCTTATAGCTGTCTACAGAGAAATGATGTTATTACTTAAAATGAATGTGCAAAATTGTCCAGAAAACCACAATAGAATGACTTTAACACCTTTTTTCAATGGAACATTTCTATTATATAAAGGCCAGTCTACAACTATAAAATGTTTGAACTTTAACCACTCATATCCATTATACAATAATATGGCAATGAACGAATGAATGAGTAGTTATGTTGTGGTAAAAATAGTCTACAACTTTTTATAGGCTGGGGAAGTTTTTAAACAATGACAAAGCTAAAAAATACAATAAATGCATTCAGGAAATTGAAATAGTTTTGCCTCCTTTTTTATGTTACTTTAGCATGTCATAAATTTATTGAAATAATAACATGACAAAAACTTTTTACAATCGCTTTAAAACCAAAAAGTTTTTTGCCAAATGTATTAGTGTGAAGTATGGTTTCATGTTGACTGAAACTTTTGTTCTATTCTGGGAAATCCTACATCACAAATGTATATTGAGACATGAGGTTAAACCGAAAATAAAAATTCCATTCTATATATGAAATAAATTAAATGTTTAAGAATGTGTGCATTGACCCATTTTATTGACTTTTAGGATTAGGAATGTAGACATAGAAAATACACAATAAAATTGTGAACTGTAATGAATCAATCAACTAGAGCTTTCATGAAAATAAATGTCAAGTTTTCTTTGAACTTTTCACCTAGTACATTATGATCTCAAAAGGCACAAGTCGGTTAATCGATCAGAAATCCGGCACCAAGCCGGTATGATTCTGGCATGGTCACTTTTTTCTATTGAATTAACCGACGTGTGCTATTCGAGGATGTAAGAAGATCAATCTGGATTGCAAGAGCTTAAACTAGCATTTAATTTTAAAAGACAATATAATAAATAATTAAATACATTTAAACGAATCTTTTAAATTCTTTAAAAATATATTCAGAGGTGTCTTACAATCCACTTGTTATGTATGTCTTGATACATGTATTTTGAGGATTTCATTACCACATTTTGTAGACTTCATGAATATTCAAATTAAGATTAATTATTCATATTATTCATTATCAGCAAAAAGGCAATTAAAGTTCTAAAAAGTCTTGTGTTCTGTTTCTGGCCACAATTTTACAATGCCAATGACCTCAAACTTTACATAACATTCCCCTTCATTCATTGCCAATACAAATATTTTGGTAATTTCTCAAAAGGCAACACAAACAAGAATATTGAAAGTGGTTTTTCCATAGAACAAACAAGAAGAAGAGCATGGAGAGAAAAATTGAAATTTATCTTGGCTGCCTTTCGACCTTATAAAATATGGGAATAAAAGCTTTATCACACATACATACACACATGGCTCCAACGTGTTTTGCGTTTTTGAAGAAATTTATTTATCTTTAACTTTTCATGTATGCCAAAAACCGTAGCTTTAAAGAAAAGAAAGGATAAGTTTGAAAAGTTTTAATTCTACATGGACGAGGGAATTATTAGCAATTTAGACTAGAATGATTTACCGTTATTTTAAATCAACAATGAGTAAAATTTCAATATTGGCAATGCATTAATAAATGTTATAATAGTTTCAAATTTTATTTAAGGACGACCAATTTTGGGGTGCCGAAAAAAAACTATACTGCAGACCTCTTTCCTACTATATGTTAGTCGTCATAAGTCAACGATTCCATTTAGAGATCAATTTTTGAATTGGAATCATTAAAAGTTTTTAATCTTTTATACAAACTTCTAATATAAGATCTTGAAAAGTTTAATAATGTGCTTAAAAATTCAATATAAGAGTGAACTAGAGTGAACATTTGCTTATTTCTACATGCTTATTCAGATATTTGAAAATGGTTTCTTCATTTTCTGCTCCTTTCTTTTTTGTGTTCAGATTTTTCTGGTTTGTAGCCGTTCTTCATCAAATATATTTTGCCAATATATAAACATGACAACCTACTTGCCTTTCAAGTTTCGCTTCTTCGCTTCTTTCATTATTTCGCATTCAATTTTGAGCATCATTCTTTTACTTTAGAGAATATAAAAAACGTGTTTAAGGATGTGCAAGTAGGAAAAAACAAAAGAGAACGAAGATATTTTTTATACAAAGGCATTCCTTTTTCCCTAAAATTACTTGTGCGGAATTTCTGAAGTGAACGAGAATCTTTGTAGTATACCCACGAGATGTTCCGCAATAATAAAACCATAGATATATTTGTGCTTAAGTATAGCACAAAAGAGAAAAGAAAACAAGGATTCTCTAGTTTTATTACAAACATGTGTATACTTGTACATTTCTGTGCATGCCTTTACGGGCAAAAAACGATGAATAGAAATAAATTGCAAGACCATTATTGATAAGTATTTAGGCAAAACATTGCTTCTCATGTATAATATTATTTCTGCATAAATATTTAAATCGTGTTTTAATTTAAAAAAATTAAATTGGATCTGCATCCTCCTTGATTCCCGATAAACAGACCGTTAGATCGATAACCTGATAAACTTTTTGATTGGCGAAACACTTCAATCAGGTGACTAATAGGCAGTGAAGAACAGTTAAATGACATTCCAATACTTGAACATTTCTACTTCAAGTCTTTAATCATCAATTCATGAATATAAATAAGAAAAAAAACAAAAACCAAGAAAATGGGGATACACATGTTGATACAAGCATGGCGTCAACGCACATGATTACGAATAATTCATTTAATTAGGTTGATTGAGAAATGAGAGAGACAGAGATGATAATCACAAAAATTTGTGAGCAAAAATAATGAAAATATCAATGTTAATAATAAATTTTATGATAATGTTGATGACAACGAATGTGAACAATGATGAAGCTATAAAAACATCTTTTACGCTGGTATTATTTTTGTCATTATTATGATTAATATTATCGTTTGATTATCATGATAATGTTTAATATTATCCACTTTTTCTATGGGACTATTGTTGATATTCATAGCATCAACAAATGATCAAAACGGTACTCACTGTGTGTCTTTTTTGTATCAACAGCAGATTTTCTACCCACTAAACATGATAAAATGGAAAAGAAGACATGATGAGATGGAGGAAGTTTGCAAAAATAGACAAAGAGATTATGAGATATACACAGAGGAAAATATCTGATTTTTTGATAAATATATCAACATTTTGATGAGCTGATCAGATTAAGACTTACGACAAGGTTGAAATTATTGAGGTACACAATTATGTTTTAAAAGAATATGCTGCAATTGAAAATAAGGTTGATAAAATTTCTGATTCCTGATAGATCACTAGGCATTCACTATTTCCCGGTCTCGCAAAATTATCGGGAACGGGACAAAAATTGAAACACAAATATCAAGCATGCTTCTCGACATTTTTAAGATTTTTTTGTGTTTAATTGATGTCACATTTCGATTGAGATAATTAGACATTAAAATTTTTAATAATTTTTTTTATTCATCGAGATAATTCAGTTTAAAAATACAAGCCTATACATCATTTTAAAAGACTGACACAAAACGAGAATTCCAGGCTTCAAAACTCACTCAAAACTAGATCTATATTAGACATAAACCATTGCTACCCTTTCTCTTGTTGTTGTCATCTTTTATGTATCCGTTGTTCATTTCTCGTCTATGACTCAAAATTGTCATTCTTCTCATCTCCCCATTGTGATTTATATTGAATGCCAACAGTAATGATAAGAATGAATACAATGGAAAGATCACAAACAATGAGTGATATAAACGAAAGTAAAATTCAAAAGTGGATGTAGAGAAGGAAGGAATAAAAAATAAAAGTCAAAAATCTTCCAACATAAATTCCTTCGTAGTTGAGCTTTTCCTTCCGCTTTCCTCATTCTTGTTCTTGTGTATGTCAATAAGACGAACAATTTAACAATTTTTTATGAGGAGTGTTGAGGGGGAAATGATGCGTAAATGAAATCATGCTGTTCGGATGCCACAGCTTTTTTATGATATGTCGTGGCAATAAAATCATGAGCAAAACTTTTTTAAAGTTTTCTTTTTATTATCAATAAAATAGAAAGCATGTCCAGAGTAAATTAATTCAAAATTAATGGTTTTGGATTCCTCTCGAGATTTAACGTTTTTTTTTTTTTGAGAAATTGACTTTTAAAAAAGATTCGGAAAAACAATAACAATGGATTCAATACAGTCACAATCAAAGCAAGTATGTCAATATCGTGATTGAAAAAATAGCTTGACATAGTAATCTAGACCACAACTCCAACGTAAAATTACATTATTGTATGTCCTGAATACGCTTCGGTGATTATTATGATTAACATGATAACAACACATCATCGTTTTCGAACGAATCTAGTATCTATAAGTTACTTACACCCACGTGTCTAAATGGATGGAAATTCTCACAAGCATGAAATCAACACGTCGATCAAATTAAAGTAGACTAAATCAGACTTGTCATTGGTCTATTCACGAGATGACTATCTTCATAAGTAAATTGCGACAAAAAGAAGCTAACAAACAATATGTTTGCTAGAGTTTTTGTAAAAAGCAGGACTTGTGGAATTAATTCAATTATTTGTCAGTTTCTTACAATGTCAAAATAATGTTTACACCTTCTGGTTGTTTATAGAGTTGTTAATAGCTACAACTGATGAAATATTAATTAATTTATTTATTTTAAACTTTTTGAATTTGAAAAGGCCAGAAAAACATTATAAATTTTACTCTACAAAATTCAAAAATAAAAAAATGATCTAGAATGGCACGTAATTCAACAATCTCCACGTTCTCAGTTCCTTTTAACATTACGTGTAACTATCATCTCCTTTCAAGAATTTCTGGTTGTTATAAGTTGCTTTTTTAATCATGTTACATTGTTATTTTCTAAAAGATTAGTGACGGAAGTGAGATATCCAAACATTATGTGGTTAGTCTAATGGTGAGATATTGACTAAAATAAAAAAGTTCAAAAGTTCAAAGTCATAAAGGAAGGGGAATTAAAAAGGAAAACCAGTCTGTCCTGAGTATAAAAAAGTTGTTGAATCATCGAGAGTAAAAGAAAACTTGTTGTTGCTGAAGTCTTTATAATGGATATATATTTTCATTCCTGGTTTCTTGTACATGAATAAATTTTCATGTTTTCCACGTCAAATATCATTTTTCATTTTGATAAATGTGGAAGAGTATGAAAAAGTTTTTAACATTCTATTTTTAATCGTTCTTAGACCTTGAGAAACTCAAGAGAATTTTTTTTTACTATTAGTGTATAATTTTATAAATTAATAGACATATTTAAAGACTATAGTAATAATTTATGAATCCTATACATTTTAAGAATCCACTTAAAAGAGTTCAAACTTTTAATATAGGTCATTGGATCGATAAAGAAGTACTTCAAACATACATGTTCACGCGACATTGCTTCAATTTCCCAATTCAAATATTTTGACATGATAATTTGAGAAAAAGTTTGCTTCCGATTAAAATATTCAAAACACATTGGCGCGTGAAAGTAAACTCTGATGTGTAGACTGCGAATATTACGTTGTGGCAACAACATTACACATGAAAGCAAGGTAAACCAAATATAATATGAAGAATCTTCTGCCAGCTGTTTAGGAGCACAAACAGCTAAAAAGCTAATTTGTGTTCAATTTATGTGTGCTATCTAAGAATGAACGTACGAAGGAATAAAAAGAACATTTTTTCACTGTGCTGTTCGTTTTGCTATTGAAATAATAAACAGGCACACACATTGCATATACATACAAAATGAAAGTCACAGCAGAAGCACACAAAAATATTGATTATTGGAAAAAAAAAGCTTTTTTGTACGCTCTGCCATAAAAAATTGTAAGAAAAGTTCTTTTAAGTCATTTTCATGCATTTCTTGTTGTTTTTCTTCCTTAAAGTGAAAATGAAAAAGGAAGATGAAAATAAATGCAAGGATTTTTAAAGAGAGGCAATCACGAAATTGTGGAATTTTTTTACCATGTCTTTAAGAGTCCTTAAACTTATATAACAAGAACAAATGTACTGAACAAATATTTTAATAGGATAGATCGAAGTCATGAAAAAGACTTGTATTTTAAACCTGACTCAATTGAGGCTTTATTTTTGTAACTTAGAGTAATATGAAGAAATAGGAACGGTTGAGAAACAGAATTATATACTGAGAAGGTCAACAAATTATTACTTCTCAAAAATGTAGACATTACAGAATGTTCCGATTGTCAAGAATTATGTTATTTTGTCTGCTATGCTATGCCAAAAATTTTACAATTTACAAACATTTTCACGTGCTATTGCAACATTTGTAAATCTTACATACATCTTAATCTTTAATTTGTATGTACAGATTTGTGTGTGAACCTCTTATGTAATTGTTACACAAGAAAGTTGAATAGCACCTATGAAGTTAAAGAAAAATTTCAGTTCCTTTAAACTTCGGAGAAATGCAGAACTCATAAAATTTTTATTCCATTTCGTTCCTTTTTTTTGCTCTTGTTCAAGAGAGCTTTTCCTCTTTCTACATTAATTTTCTATTCTTCTTTATATGCATTACTGAATTTAATTTCATACATAGAAGGAATTTTAAGTAACTTGAAGTTAGATGTTAAGGGAGAACGTGGCGTTAAAGAGACACAAAAAAAATATCAAGCTGTATTGTTTTGTAAAAGAATATAGAATTTTCTAAAAAATGAAAACATTATGTATCATGTAATGTAAGCATGAAGTCATGAATGAAAACAAATTTGAATATTTTTTGTGCTATGTCTATATTAATATTTTTATTCATTTTAAGCTTAAATAACTGGATTTGAATTTAAATTCACTATCAAATACTTCTCGATGTCACACAACTAAATCCCTAAACTCTCCTTTATAGCAATTTCTTACCTATGAATGGACCATATCTTTTTTAATTTTACAAAAAAAAATTCAATTGAAACCAAAATTTAATGCAACTTAACAATAACTCAAAACCAACTTTTATAACATTTCCCTTTATATTAAAAATGTTGACCCATCATTCATAAATAGGGTTATTTTGAAATTGACATCCTTCTACCATCTTCTACCTTTTAAAGTATAGAAATGCATTGAATTTATAGCTATATGAAGTTATGTGGGACATAAAACATACCATAAATTTCATTTGATAAATTGCAAATTCTCAAAAGCAACAGCATCAACAATTTATATCCTCACATTCATAACTTGAACTTGATACCACAAAATAGATGTATGTTGAGGGTTAAACTTGATGTTAGCAACATTAGCACTTTTCATAATTTCTTTCGCTATAATTTCAGTATATGAATGCTATAGATAAAATAAATAATCGATGACAAAAATGAACATTTAAGTCGATCCAATCAATGCTTATCGTATCATAAATTATTTCTCATGTTTTTATTTCCTTCTTTGCTGGCTGTGTCGTATAATATCTATGATGAGATGAAATTATCGAAAACCATTTCACGCTCAATTAAATAAAACATTTATCTGATAGTCATCATCATCATTGCCATGAACGAATATTGGTAAACGTATATACTAGGAATGAATTGAATTGAGAGGTGAAATGATATCGAAATTCATCGAGAAAGGAAGTGAAGAATAATGAAAAGTTTTGTAAGCAAAAATGAGCACGGAAGCTTTTATTCAATAAAAATTGATGATAAAATTCTTAATGCAGACATAATGTAAGATTGTATACAAGACAATGCTGTGATGTAAATGGATCTTTCCTTTCTTATTAACTCACTCAGTCTCTGCTGTCGTCGTTTTTGTTTGCCTCACAATTTCACCAATTATCATAATTTATTCAATTTAATTTAACATTAATTACTGATTCCTTTGTTATTACAGCACGACACCATTATGGCTACGAGACCAAGTCATCCAAAACAATAGAATGAAGATTGATAGACAAAAGGAAATCCCTTATTTGAAAATAGTCAGAAAATTTTTATTTTATACAATCCATACCTTTTTAAAATTTATTCTAAAGGAAAAAGACAATGAACTGAAATTACACAAGGAAACAATGAAGATAAATGGATGTCCATTAAATCTGTATCAGAAAGAGAATTGGGTTTATCGTAAGCCTGATTACAAATTATTTATGTAGTTATTCAAAATTTAAAGACAGTCACTTAAAATGAATCCATCAACTTGATCCGAAAATGTGTCTTTCAAAGCTATCATTTTTGATTATCGAAAGCTTTAAAAAAATGTCTGCGACATTCAACGAATCTTTATAAGCCATAAATTTTCTTTTCATTCGAAGGAAAAAAATTTGATATTCATGAAACATAAGGACTGAACCATTGTGTAAGGAAAGAAAAGTATATCGAGTCAATAATTTTATGAGAAATGTATGCTTTCTCGCTATCGGGATCGGGATCGGGATTTCCCGGGATTTACCGATCCCGATCAATCCCGGGATCCCGAAATTTATCGGGATCGGGATTGAAAATCCCGGTTTTTTAATTTAGGAAATTATTGATGTTTTAGAACCTGCTAAATACGCGACAGAAGAATTATTGCGTAAATCAGACGATTTATTAATTGCTGAAGGAACAATTAACTTTTTGCTAGACGAATTGTTGCTACAAGGAACATTATTGTCTCAAAAGGTTTACGATATGAATTGCGCTCGCATAGGTGCACGAAGAAATGGAACATTAATTGACTTAATACTTTACCTCAATATATTTCTTTAGACAAGCATTTTAAATCGTCAACAAAAGCTGCAATACATAAACTTGGCATTGACTTATTGAAAAAGTATTTTGTCAAAAACTCTACAAATGGAGCTATGGAAGCTTCAACATCCAGTGCAAATCAAATCCAACCGTCAAACATTTCTATTCGAGATAGACTGAAACTAAGCATATCTGAATATACATCATTAACAACAGATGCAGCAGCAACAGAACCAAATAACTTGAAAAGAGAGTTTAATTGGTATGACAAAAATAAGAAGAGAACCTATGAATAAACAGATAATAATAATAATAACCGTTTTGTTAGATCAACTTTACGATGCATTGATAACAATGCAGCCGACCTCAACTCAAAGCGAACGAAATTTCTCTATTAGTAACAACATTCTTACAAAACAAAGAAAACGTTTACTTGACAAGAATCTAAATGCAATTGCATTTGTTAAAAGTTTTTTCATTAATGCTTAATTTTTATTATTATATTCACACCGTTTTCTATAACCTTTAAACTTACATCTTTATCAACATTTATTTTCTATTTTTGTTTATGTTCACATTTTTCAAAGGAAACATGGATTAAAACATCTACCTTGTAACACATAAATTATAACTAATTAATTAAGGAATAAATGACCGTATAAGTAGCAAAAAAATATACAATTTTTTTTGGAAAAAAAAGCAGAAAAATGCTGTTTTTTAAATTTTTTTACATATTCGGGATTCCCGGGATTTCCCGGGAAATCCCGAAAAATTTCAATCCCGATCCCGATCCCGAAAATTTGTCGGGACCGGGATTTCGAGAAAGCATAGAGAAATGTCTTAAAGTTTTGTTTTTGGTTTGTTTCATCTATAAAATAAGAGAAATCGATAACTGTCTTCTCCTTCCTCCGCCAAAAAAAGTCCTGCCCGTTTTTACCTTCATCAATAAGTAAATGACGAATATGATATAGAGGTTGTATTGTTTTAAGGTAAGAGAAATGAAAGCAAAGTATGGACAAATTATTCATAAAATTGAGACCACTGAAATTTCTTATCGTTAATACATTTGACAGGTTGACATCTACAAAAACTACCCGTACAAATTTTCATTTGTATGTACACATTTATATGTCATTTTCCATATCGACAGTAATTGAGGGCATGGAATTTAATGACTTTTAATGAAAGGAAGATTATTCTAAGCAGGTTCTTTATGCACCACACCTTATTTCGATTACGCTAACGTAACTTTTTACCTTCATTCTCGTTTTTCATTCTGTGCTGTTAAAGGAAATTTGTGAGAGACACAAATCAATACTTTCCGCTATACTTCATTCAGTAAACGCTTGGAGGGAAAATTTCTTCCATGAAACGATCTTCTTTTCTTAATGTGTCTAGTTGTCTGTAGTTTCAAATTCAAGCAAGTTTAAATTGTCTCATAAAATGCGTTTCTTATATAAACAGCTACTTTAATATCTTCTTTATTGTTCGTTTTACCTCCAGCTACATTTTCATGCTCTCAATTTCCAATGAATGAGAGTTAAGAAATTAGCAGAGATTTATAGGTATTGATAAGAAGCTCTGTGGTTATGAGCATTTTTTGCTATCAGCATCAATAAATTTTACTCTTAATTTTGTGAACATTAGTAAATCTTACAGGAATGAATAGCTCAAATGCATTGACATCAAGTTGGAGATTAAGTAAACTATTAGATAAATCTGATTTTATGGCGTATAAATATCATATTTTTACTTTTACTGCTGCTAAAGTTGTGAACTTAAAGGTGAAAGATACAAAACGTGAGAGAATGGCAACACAGTACAATAATGAACACATTTTCTTTTTCTGTTCTTTCCTTTAACAGAATAAATCTGTAAAGGAGAATTTTCTGTTATTAAATGAAAGAAATTGCATTATTGTTAAAAGGTTAACCATTTTGTTACCCACATCACAATAGCTGTTAAGCTCTTTGAAATATTATCGTCATTCGCATGGAATATTAAGTTTTCTGTTTCATTCTATATCAAGCATGCATGTATGATATATATACATATATATAATAAAGCATTATGTTGGACTTTAGTATTTTCAGAAGCCTTTTCAAAGAGGAAATCAATTATTTCTGCCTTTTTTTAGTAAAAAGCTTTTCTTTTACATGATGTTTTTGTTATGAATACTTTTCTTGATCTTATAATGATTGGAAACGGTTACAAGAAATCACCCATCAGTTATCAAATCAAGCATAAATTGAATTTTATTTTTAAAGTAAACAACGGTTCAGTTTCCATCGTTTTGGATTTTTTTTAACCTTAATAAATTTTCTAATATTAAGATCATGAATGATGATTTTAAAAAATTTTAAAACATAAATAGTTGATATATTTTTGTTTTTTTTTTCAAACTTAATATTAACACCGTTTTACTTTGAGAATGTGCAAGAACGGATGAGAAACATTATTAGTTGAGACCTTTTTTTCGTTGGTCCCGAATTATCATCCTTTTTTTATGTCTTTTTAAACAGATGAGTCCAATTTTGATATTATTGCGACTCAATTCTTACTAAATTTATAAGCAATAAATTACAACAGTTGTTTAATTTTATACCAAAAAATTCAAAAAAGACTTGGAATAATAAAAGTTCCTGTTTATAAAATCGCATACAGAACTTCATTTATTATTATTAATCAAATAAGCTTTTAATTCAACTTATTATACAAAGTAAAGGTGATCATCAAAAATCAAAAACAAATTTTAATTTGCATGAAAAAAAATCCATAAAATAATAATTAAAGATTTTTCCCATATGAATAATATTAGATGGCAACATGATTAAGTCAATCTATTATTCATCATAATTAAAACAGATGATGATTTTATGGCAAAAAGAGGGTGGATGAATTAGCACCAATTCATAAAATTCTGTAGAAGAAATAATAGTTTTCAAATAAATAAGCAACGTTTTTAAGATCATTAAACTACAAAAAAAACAACAGCATTTAAAAAGTAGTTCAGCGAAAAAAATGTTTATTTTAAGACGCTAAAATATTTCACAGCACACACTCTTATTAATATTAGTAGTTGCGATCATATTTATATAAAATGTCAAGTTTTCTTTAATTTTTGCGTGTGCTACCAAAAAACAAAAACATGTAAATACGTGCTGTAATTTTATAGTTCCAATAAACTCTTTTCACAAAGTTTTTCCCTTTTTGTTTTTTATTTGATGAGTGAAAAAAATTTAAGTGATAATACATGTGTGCCTTTAAAACATGGCAACGCTTAATTTTCCGCTCACTTTGCATGCCATAATCTCGGATAAAATATTGAGCGAGCGACATTTATGAAGAAAAACGAAACTTAACACACATAATAAATACGAAAATGCATCGTGCTTAAATTTAGACGACAGATGATCCTATTTCTATCTTATTTCAGTGTTACGACATTGAAAATTCTTTCATAGGCTGTGAATTCTATTGTGTATGCACCACCGTAAACTATTTTAAAATATAATAAAAAGTGGTTGCTACTTATTTGACATACATCTCATTAGGACGTCTCCTCTCATCTTATTGTGACGTCGACTGTTGTGTAAAGAATACATCTCTTCATTTCGCACTGCTTCTCTCACTTTAATTTTTCTCCCATTCTACATTTGCCGCAATGTTTGTCATCAAATTTTGGCAAATTGGCTTAATTTTATTTATAGCATGATGCGGCTGTGTGAAAGATGCGAGCAAATGAATGAAGTGAAAAAAAAGAGAGATAGAAAAACTTTTTCTTTCTTTCTTGTATTCCTTTAGAGATGTCGGAATATTTATGCTCATACATTTACAAAAGATAAGCATATCAAGCATGATGAAATTTTGTCATGAGTAGTTTTAAAAAAATTTCATTAGAATTTTTGTGTGCGCGACTTCACACATGGAATATTTAATTTCATTTCTTTTAAAGAACAAAACTTTTCTGTTGATTCCCATACTTTTTATCCTGGTGTTAAATTCATGCTTTATCCACATTCCTCAGTTCCAATGAAATCATGATGATGATGAAGATAATCTTATATAGCTTCTGGTGTCAATGCCTTATAGCGTAGTTTATGAGAAAAGTTTTATGCCTTTTTGAAATAAGAAGAAAGTTTTCAGGATAAATAAAAAATTTTAAAGCACATTCTGCTGGGCGAAAGAAAATGTGAAGAAAAAGAAAAGTATGATGCTGAAAATGGTGCATTGGGAATTTTATATGAAATGGAAATTTCATGTTTTTCTCAATGCTTTTTTTTATTTCAAGTTATGCCAATTTGCGATGACATTTATTTATTCAATAAATATGATTTTTTTTGTGTGAGATAAATGATAAAGAGGTAAAAGAGTTCATTTGCTTTGTGTCTGTTTTGGATTTGAATACTGAAAAATTTATATGTGATTATTGACATGGATATTTTTATTTTGTTATATACTTCTCAATTTCAAAGCAGCCAAAAAGCGTTCTAGCATAAAAAGTTCATTTTATATTCAGCCTTTCGGTTTTTAAATTGAAAGCATAAATATTTTATATTCATAGGCAAAATTTGATAAAAATTTTCCATTTGGATTAGCAATTTTCTCGTTGTCCATCAAATAGACCGAGGAGAATCTAATTTCATATTCTAAATATGGAATAACCGAGTATTTTTGTAGAAATAACCATAACTTATGTCTACTAATCCAATCAATTACACAGCCCTTTCTAAATGTGACCGAATTTCTATTTTGTGTCGCCAACTCAACGCTCTTTTCAGCCACACTAATTCCTTATTTTCAAATTAAATTTCTATTTTATTTTCCCAACTTTACGAACACAAAAACAAAAAAAAAAGTTTCGAGAGAACATTTTCATGATATTATGACAAGAGACTTAATGAAATTAAATGAGAAAATCAGGACAGTCGTTTTGTTTTGAATTAATTTTTTTAGTTCTCGTAGCATTGTGAAAATAATGAATAAAAAAGAAATGAGGAAAGAAAATTGTAATATGAGAATGAAAAGAGTCTTCATTTGAATTGCATATACAGTATATATTTATATGCGAATTTAATTAAAAATTGAAGCATACTTTTTCATGCTGGTTGATATTCTATACTTTCTATGGAATGCACGGTAGCACAATGTACTTGAAATTCTACATCATAAATGTGATATATTTGTTGGAAGAGAAAGTCATTTGGTACGATACAAAAATGGAAAATGATCTTAGGGTATTGACATATTCTTGGCAAATGTATTGCATATTGATAAAAGATTCACCTCTTTAGATATTTATGATTCTTTTGATGATGTGATGAATCTCCGAAGAATAATGCTTTGAATGTTATTTGCCCCCAGAGTTTGTGGAAACAATTTTTCATTCCAAAAAGAAATTTTTGGTTTATTATTTAAAAAAAAAATCATTAATTTATGCATATCCATGAAATATTTTATACATTTTCAGCTTCGAACAAATATAAAATAAATTAACATTTAAAAAAAATCATGAATATTTATGTAAAATAATTCCATACAGATATCAAAATGCCTTCGGGATTGCCAAATATTTTTTTATTCAAAAAATAACTGTGGTGAAAATTAAAATATTAAAACAATTCGGATTTCCATAGGACAAATAAAATGAAACAAAATATAAAAGGATTCTCAAATTTTTGGGCATGGATGTTGTTATTCCCATATGTTCTTTGATTCAAAAAATTCTATTGTTTATTCTACAATTTTTCAATAATCTTAAAAAATTGTTGCTCTTCCTCCTCATTTTTCTTGAATGCAAAATGCCTTATTTTGTTCTGATCTAGTATAATTGGCGCCAAATTAAAGCAAGAAGCAGGAAAATTGAGAAAGCTCAAGAAAAGAAAATTCACTTTTCAAAAAAGTATCGGCGCCAAGTTTTCTAATAACCATTTCCATTTTGCTAATGGAGTTTTTTTTGATTTGTTATTCTATGTTCCATAGCCAGACATATCAAACAAAAGTCTGATGTATATATTAAAAGGAAATATGATGCTCATCTGTTACATTCTTCTATCACAATAAAGACGGAAGAATGAAGGCTGTAAAAGGCAAAGAAAGTTTCTCTTTTGTGTCTCAATTCCCAAATTTCACACGACACGTCGTGAAATATTAAAATATATTACTTTACTTGTGACCTAATTTGAGCTGCTAACTACATCATGGAAGACATAACATTCGATGTGATTAAGCAAACTCATGTTCGTTACCTTTAAAAAAACATTTATTAATTAAAAGTTAATTAATTTGGGTAATTAAAGGAGTGTGAATCAGCACCTTTTTACAATGTAAAAAAATCTTATTTCGGACACTAATTACATGATTTATTGGTTCTATTTGGATGTTATATGTGCGAGTGAAAATATATGTCTGGGTTGTTTATTCTGTTTGGTCATTTTAAGATATTTTCAGCAACCCAAATAAAAATATTTTTCCATTTTCATGCCATTGCATTCCACATTCATTCTTTTAGGGATTAAAAACTATTTTGGCTGACAAAAAAAAAGTTATTTTTTAAATATAAAATATAAAGTGTCTCTCATTTCACGATTTTCTTTCACACTATTTTCTTAGTGGGTATGAATTCTTCTTTGTTTTAAAATTAATAAGAATTTGTCGAAGTTTTTATTTTTCGAGGCATTATTTCACAGTGTAGAATAAAAAGTTGAAGGAAAGATGAAAAAAAGTATTGAGCGGTGAAATTCATAGTTGATTTTATTTAATAAATTTGACACTTTTTGTTTGTTCCTTTCGGTTTGAGCAGTAAACATTTACTACTGAGATAATATCAAGGCTCTGACATTTATTAAAAAATTAGATATGTATTCTGTTTTCTGACATGAAACTATGATAGAAAAAACTAAGCACATTATTTTGGATCTAAATGTTAAACATCTTACAACAATTGTATCTCATGTAAATTAAAAAAATCACATATTCCTGCATCAAAAATAAAGTTTTTCAAATCATTGGACAACTGACCTAGTTTTCTTGTAAAATATTAATGAAGCATTGATTTATAGAAACAGTAGTTGTCTCATTACTCTGTTTGTTGGTTTTTTATAATGTGTGTCCGTCCAAATATGTACCAAAATATTCGTTTTCATAAATAAAAAAATCCAGTCTTGCTTAGGGGCCATTCACTTATTACGTAACGCTTTTAGGGGGAGGGGGGGGGGTCTAAGAAGTCATTTTTTCGCGTTACGTAATAAGTGAACAGCCCCTTAGTGATGGATTCTTCTGGTATATTCTTATTATTAAAAAAAATCAAAATTATTCCAAACATTTCAAGCTTGTGTAAAATTGAAAAGAATCAAGCAATGCATCATAATTACATGTTCATATTTTTCCTTCGAAGCACATGAATTTCAAATAAGATTCCTGGAAATAATTAAAAATCTTTTCTGCTAATGTGAAAACTGTGCAAATGGTTTGGATTCTAAGGAAACTATAAGTCTAAAGTGGTACAATAGAATCTGTTCGAATTTGAATCGCTGTGACTCCAGTTCAAAAGGCTGGGCCCACTCCATGCTTTTTAATGTGAAAACTTTCAGCACGAGCGATAAACGAGAGATATTCATACTTGAAATTATTATTGACTCAAGAAGTAGAAGAACTTTTTTTTTGCTAAATTCATAAAATGAATTATTTATCTCAAACACCGTCTTTAAATAATATTTTAAAGTTTTAAATCCCTCAATCAAACAGCCAACATTATAGCAGTGAATTGCCGCAATATATCACTGTAGCTATAAAAGAGAAAAAAGTGTATAAAAGAGAGTAGGTGAAGTGAAGAGTGAAAAACTATGTTGAAAAAGAAGTAAGTGTACATATACATACAAGCACACACTGACCTAGGAACGTAATTTTCATAAAATATTTTTCATGTGAAATTTATTTTCCTCCGTCGTTGTTGTTGTTTACCTGACGGTGTCAGACGCAAGTTTCATTAAAAATTCATGTAGATTTTTTTTTAAAATTCATTTTCCCCATAATGAAAACTTTTTCGAGTTCATTTCATCTTGCTAGAATTTAATGGTAGTGAAAAAAGTTTCTCTATCGTACTTACATTTTTGTGTGTGTTAAAATATTTGAAGCTGCTGGTTTTTGCTATTATTCTTTTAGACATTCGCAAAAAATGAGAGAAAAACTTTTTTTTCGGTTGCGAAAAATAAATTTTTGTCTTCTTTTTGCTGTCTGTTATGTAAGATAGTACTTTGGTCGATGAATGCAGAATTTATATTTAAAAAAAACTTGCTTTTGCTATTTATTTTTCCTCTCTTTGACATTTACCGTCCAAAAAGCACAGCATAGCACAACAAAGACTTTTGTCCTTAAAATGATTCACTTTTATACACACTTATAGATATATGCATTAGGTAAGGTGGTCTAGTTTGATTATTTCGTTTTGCAAATGTTGACGTTGAACAAAATAAATCACTTTTCCTTCTTCCTTCCTTCTTTTTTCCCAGTCTCACTTATTACTTTTTGTTTTGTGTTTTTCTTTTTGTTTCTTATTGATCATAAAAAAATGAATTGTTTGATAACAGAACTTTTTTCCGCAACTTTCTTTTTCTATTTACCACATAAAAATTTCCAATTCAAACATGAAACAAGGACAAAATGATATAAAAGTTCTCACTTAGAAATTCAAATCTCTTTAATAAAATGTAGTCTAATTAATTTTCGTTACTGTTTTTCAGATATCAAATATAAATGAATTAACTTGACAAAAGGAAAACAACAGAATTAAATTTAATGCTTGAACGTCTAAACGATGACTACTTAATTATAAGGCTATTATGTGTCTAATATTAGTACACAATGCACGAAAAAACTATAATAATGATGATGATTCTATTAAAATATATAAGTATGTATATTTAAGTACATTTATTTCTAGTTTCTTATTATTATTTTTCTTTTTTTGTGACTTTCTTTCGCTTCTCTGTTGAAAAATCTATCGTCGACTGAAGAGAAATGTTAGAGAAAATGTAAAATTAACTCTGTGTGAGCGAGAGGAGATTCTTTTTCAACACATTGCATGTGAAACGAGAAAAATGAGAATGAATATTTTCATCAAGTTTTCCAAAATGAGCTTTCCAAAGGATTTTTGTAATTTCGCACAATTGCTGATAGATGTAGAACGCGATAGTTGAGAGGATTAAAAGTTTCATTAACAAGCTTTTCATATTTTTTTTTGTATATCGATTGACATTGATCGTTTATGAGCTTTATAAATTGAACGAAAATGACAAAAGAAGCTGCTACAAAATTAGCAAATTTTGATTTGAAATCTGCAAAGTTATTTTTTTTTGTAGTCTTTTTAAATTTCTGATAGTTTTAATTTTCGAACAAACTTACATATATTTGTTTCATTATCAACATTTACTTCAAAACCACTTTACTAGCCTGGAATCACACAGAAAAAATTTCATTCAAAAGAAAAAAAATATTCTTTTTGGAGAGCACATATCATTTCATTTTAATACCTAGAAAAATTATAAAATTAAATTCATATGAATAATTCAAGAATTGCAAAAAAAACATTAATTAATCTATGTTCATCATCTTATTTGTTACTTAGAAAGCTTTAGAAATATTCGCTGTAAATATTTAAATCCGAATAAACTCAAAGATCCATAAGAGGGCGCTAATTTCAGTAAGATGTTCCTCATCAAGTCTAGAGTAGCATACTATGTGTTAACAACAAAGGTGCTTTTCTTAGTTTTAAATCTTTTCCTCGTTTCACAGTTTTTCAGGGAATTGTAAAGATTTTCAAATTTGAATCATCAAAATTATAATTGCTTAAAATTTCAAACTCACAAAATCAATTGATCCTTCTCGAGTAAAAACGAATTTTCTAATCATGCATCACACATTTTGAGTGAAGACTTTAACACTGCCGATATTGTACAATTGGGACATTCCGTCCGTATAGAAACACAAAAGTACAGCATATATAACTTTTAAAAACTGCTAATAATATAAACAAAAAAGGCAACATTCGTTTGTTTAGTCAGCAAAATATAAGTAATTGAATAAGCATCAGTAAAATGTGCCTTATAAATGCCAAAAAACACCAGTTGAATGCTTTTAATAATTCATGTAATTAAAATATTTCTTCATATAAAGTTTATGTGCAAGAAAAGTTTTAAAAAAGATTCTTTAATTCGGTAATGGTTGAAGCTACGGAAATGAGAGTTTTGAGAGAAGAAAGAACAACAAAATTTTTTAACGCGGTTAAGGATGTTGTATTAAATGAACAAGTTGATTTTCGTGTTACAAAATTGGATATTGTATCGAATGTTGTATCGATATTATTTCGATTATTTACAGTATTATTCAATGCCTATCTCGCACACGAGTACTATGCAAAAGGCGAAATATTATTTTTTAAACTGACAATGTGCTTCATACTGATTCCTGCCTTTATTTCTATTGCCTTGTCAATTACACTGTAAGTATGCATTTGCATGATAAATTTTTTTATGCTTGAAAGTTTTGCTATATTAAATGCTATGCTTATTCTTAGACATTATGAGGACTCGAAATTGGAAGACAACAAGCGAAAGAAAGGATATTGTAGTCTTATCTTTTTCGTCGTAATTTTTCCTTACACTTTACGGTATGCAGTTCTTCTATCTTATTCATGTAATCTGCTTGTTTATATTCATTTGCATGTTCTTAATATCTTTTACAGTTTCATGCAATCCCTTATTTATCAAATCAAATGTTTACGAGCACAACGTAACAAAGACGAGGAGAGACAAAGACTATACTATAAACTTATGGTAATGGAAGAGAGCGATGTTGCACTTATCAGAATAATAGAAATGTTTTTAGATTCGTGTCCTCATAAAATTATTCACATGACAGCAATTGTAAATTCAGGATTTAATCCGACATTTGCACAAATTCTATCACTGTCCAGTGCATTTAGCGGTTTTGCATGGAGTATGGCTGCATATCAACGATGCATAAGACTGGCGCAACCTGACAAGAGACAATTGAGTTTTGCAGGCATTTGCTGCCAATGTGTTTGGCATTTCCTTGTAACATTTGCTCGTGTTCTTTCAATCGTTCTTCTAACATCAGTATTTCCATATTATTCTCTGATTGGCGTTGCCAGTCATGCATTTCTAATGACCCTATGGGTTTTTCTACTCGATCGATCAAAGTTTTGCTCATATACGAGCGTTCATAGCTTTGCATTCTCAATGATATTTGGTGCTGTTTTTATTTTTACTTACATATTAATGAAAGAAACAAAAAATACATTTTCACGATATGTCTTTTTCTATTGTCTCACTGGAATCAAAAATTTGATTGCCATTATAATTTTCTTCATGTATACAACAATTTCAATTGAGTTTGCTTACACTCTTAGTATTGTTCCAATTTTATCATTCACATGCGGTATTGGTGCCATGATTTTTTATTATAAATATTTACATCCAAATATTTTGAGTCGGAGGGATCTCGTAACTGAACTTTGATAAGGGTTTTAAAGTAAACGATTATTATCAGGAATTTATGGTAATTGGAAAATTTTAAGACAATTACAATAATTTTACAAAACGTTTAGATTTTAGAAATGTTTGTCGTACATTTATACAGTTACAAAACATTAACAGTTGTTCGCCACTTAAATAAAGTTGGCACTAACGCCACTTAAAAGTGTCAATTGAAAATTTACAGAGAATTTTAGACTTTAATTAACCAGAAATAATTTGTAAAGTGGAAATCAATTTGATATTATCTTTGAAAATGTTTTATTTTTCAAGTAGAGATCTTTGCAAGTGATAATTAATAATGATGAGGTCACTTAATTAGGAAGATTCTATGGATCTGTAGTATCTCCAGAAAAAAAGTTCACTATTTTAAAAAATTACTGATATTGTTGAAGCTGAATAATTTTGATTATCGAGTTGTGACTTAAAAAACTCAATTCCTTTAAATTAATAAGAATAAATTTTCCCAATGAAAATCCAGTATAAAAAGTGAAATTAAAATATATTCTTTAACAATAATTAGTTTACCCACAAATACGATGGATGAAAAAAATAAGCTCAAGTTATTGTCCCCAAGTGATTGACAAAAAGTTTATGAGACTTACGGTCGTAATTGTTGAGGCTACTTTTCATAATCAAATTATAAAGTTTGATTCATGACCAATGTGTCTCATAAAACACAACTTAATTAGATTTTATACTAAGTAAATTGTCGAGACTGTCCAGTGAATAAAATATTTTGTATTATCTGAAAAGTAGAAAATCAAACAAAAAATAAAAAAAGACATTAAGTTTAATTTTTAAGATTTTTTTTATTGTGTTATTTTTCATCTTATAAATGTATTTTTGTATATTTTGAGAAAAAATGAGAACAAAAATTCTTAATGAAATAAAAATTTTTTTATTATTTCTTTGAAGTATCAAGTATCATGCATACATGTGACGTTTTTAATTTTTTTTGGATATTGATATTTAAGACAATGTAATCTGTCAAAAATGTTAAACTTCTAAGTCTTTTATTCCTCATTTATTAAAATGTTAAGAGAATCTTTTGAGTTTTTGTGGACCAATTTTATTTTTTTGCAGAATTTGAACTTTTTAAAAAATATGAAATTCACAAAGCAACAAAATTGAATAAAATTGGTCAATAATTTTTTAATTCTGAAAATTTGTTTTATGAATTTATAACGACTGCACTAGATTGAATTTTTTTGTATTTCTATGATTGATGCAATATAATACTTTTGAGTGTGTTTTTGGAACATTACTGTTACAGATGCTGAAGTACAACAAGTTTGATTGGAATGGAGTTTTTAGCTTATATTTGTTAATTTCTATTTCATTTACTTCTTTCAAATTTTTTGAACATTAAACAGAAATGAAATTTTCTGTTGCAGTACTAAGAAAAATAATTTATTACATTCACAGAATCATAAATTAAACTTCATAGTATCCACTTAACATGAAATTTCAATTATAATTTTTGCCTTCCATGTTCGGAAGGAAGATTTGATTTACTTACAGAAGCTAAACTGTTTGTTTGGTGAAAAAATATTTTAGAAATATTTTTGTTTTATTTTTTTAATAAAAATTACAAATCTTAATTTCTAGAAAAAAGTTTAATCCAATTATTTCAATTTTTCTTTACTTTGTAATGTATTAGTGACTAGATTAATTCTTTCTTTTATGCTTAAATTTTTCATTCGTTCTTTATGTTTTAGAACTCTTTGATTAATTTTAAATTCATAAATTAAACGAAATACATTGCCAAAGTTCTTGCCATTGCCCTTTTTTGTTGGAAGTTTTGGTGAAAATTTAATTATGATCTGAGGTTTCAAAAAATATTTCGATGTTGATTTTAAAAGATTTAGGCATTCGTTGTTAAATTTTAAAGTTGTTATGGCCCATTTCATCAAAAATTTTCACCATCTTCCCAACTCAATTCCAATTTATCTTCTCTAATTTTTTAAAAGTCAATAAAATTGTCGTTCGTTCATAAATTAAATAATACCTTTAGAAATAATTCGAATATTACTTTGAAATTAAGTAAGTATTCAGAACCAGAGCATGATTATGCTTCATTTATTATCAAAAATAATATTATTTTTTCTTCCATCATTCAAGTTGAAATATTTTTTTTATTATTCGAGATATTGATTAAATTGACATTAATCATAATCAATTTTGTTATGCATTTATTAATTACTATAATTAATATTAATGTTATTATTATTATGATTTTTTAGAAGCCAGGTACGCAAACTTAAAAAAAAAACAAATTTTATTTTCCTTCCTTTAGTTTTGTCATATCCATTTTTGCGTGAAGGTGTGAGACCCGCGAAAAAAACAGATTATTTTTGATTTCTCTACTCATTTCCATTTTATGTCATCCGAATGCCAATGAGTTATTGGAAGTGTTGAATAAAACATGACAGAGAAACACAACGAGTCACAAAAGCACAAAAATTACTCATATTCGCACTTCCGTATGAAATAATATAAAAATATGTGTGTTACTGTTCATATGATACGAAAGCAGCAAGCTTCTGTCCAACTACGATATTGAAAAACATTGACACTTAATAATAAATAAGTAAATATGTGTAATATAGCAGTAGCAATCACATTGAAATTAAAGAGAATACTTCTTGTTTGTTTTTGTGTGTTTGTGATCATTCATATATGTAAACTTCTATATATGTGTATCTATATAATCTTAGGTCATCAATTAATTTATCGATTGTATCAAATCTATACGAGTTTAAATTCGCGGGTGTTCATTTGTGGACTTCATTTTTAAGAAATTTAAAATGATCTTTTTCGTGATTATTCTCGGGTGGTTCACATTCAAATGAGGCTAATGCTAGTGTACATTCATTGAGAATACTGGTGGTTTGGAGATAATTGATGAGCTTATCGTTCTTTTCAAAAGGACACGTTACTTGTTTCCACGCCATAAATTCTGTCACTTGTTTTGCTAATTGCCAGAATTTTTCAAAATTTATATGTCCGCATGGCAGTCTAAGAAGGAGAAGAGTTGTTATAAGTAAAGTTTTTAAAATTAGTATGATGGTACACTTACTTATTGGAACATCCCTCATTGAGGAAGTAGAGATCCTTAACAAGTAATGAGAAAAATGGAATAACAATTCTTTCTCGTTCATCTGTGGCACCAGCTGATCGCCACATCGCAGCTTTTAATGTTGAACGATAACTACTAAAGTTACTTGATGAGTCCATTTGATGTTCGAGGATTGAAAATTTGGCAGATTGAATTTTGGCCCACTGATAAAAAAATTGTAAAATATTAAGCCTAAGAGTTTTTGTCTTAAGAATTTTGAATTTACCGTTTTCTTAAGTCTTGAAATAGGTGACATATTGAGTCCCGCAATGATTGCCATCAAGCTATTGAAATTACCAATGTTAAATGACTCACGTGCCGTCTCAATCCAAAACTCGATTATTCTCGCTCTCTGCTTCTTTTTCGGATGCTTTAGAGATCAAACAAGAAGAAATTAAATGTTTGGAAATTTCTAAAAGCAAATTAATTCCCAATTACCTTAATAACATCAGTGGCAACAAGATAACTTAATCTATTAAACCATGTCACATACGATTCCAAATTGCGTGTCTTTTTGAGATCCTTAAACGATGTTTCAATTGATGGATGTTCTTTTGTAAAGGCTTGAACAAACTCTTCTGGCCCGATGTGTGATAAACGTTCGAGTTCGATATGAGTTAATTGATGGGCAAGAAGTAAGGGTGATGAACATATTTCGGAGATATCGCTCTGATGACTTAGGGTTGACACAATCAGGGAACTACTTGATGAATTACTCTTATGACTATGATTAGAATGAACAGAGATTTGCTGTTGCAATCCATTGGCATTATTTGGCGATTTATTTGTTGAATCACATTCGTCTTTTCCGTTGCTCGTCTGCTGATTCAATTTCTCTAAATGCTCCTCATAATTTTCGAGCTCTTGGAGTTTTGACAGAAGATTCTGCAGCAATTGTGAAACTTCCGTCCGAAGACTTGGATTTATTTGGATAGATGTTTGTGTGATTTCTTTTATTTGTGACATTAGCCGCTCGTCACGGAAGTCATATGGAAAGGTGTCTACCCATTCGGCAAGCAATTGAATTAAAAATTGTGAAAACCGACTCAACTTTGGATTATTCTGCGCGAGCTTTTGCTATTTAGATAAGAAATTAGTATTTATTAAATTTTAATGATCACAATTAGCAGCTTGTGTCTAATTCTTACCTGAATAAATGATTTTAAATTCTGTTGCTGTGTTGAAAGATCCCAAATTTTCGATAGTAATTGATATGGTTTTATGAAAAGCCTCGAACTAAGCAAGAATGCAAAAATATATGAACGATCTGGATAATAGTCGTTAGTGGGAACCATGTGCTGTATTAGTGCCTCCAATGTTGCTGACGATAAATTTCCATCACGATAAATTAGAGTCTATTCGGAAGAGAATAGAAAGAATAAAATTGTGTGTAGTTGCTTTTAATTAAATTTTGTCTTCACACATCTGTGGTTGTTTTTTTAGAGACACAACGTGACATGACGTCACAATTCATTATGTACAAAACAGAAGTTTACAATGACTGTTTTTATTATATTTTTGTGTTCTCTTCAGGAACTATGCTTATAAAATCACATAAGTCACATAGATGGACTTGCACATTGCAACTTTGAGACAAAAAAATTAATAAGATGCGAGTGAAAAACTTAAATTAAATCCTCAAATTTTCTTACATTCTCATCTGAGTCGAATTCGTCGGTGGATGATATTACTTGATGGCCGGACACAGTTTGTGGAAGGCCCTGAAATGGCATAGAAATGTTAATTTAATTTCCATAGAATCATATTAAAAAATCTTTTTCACTTACTCGTCGACTGGAAATATCTTTGGGTGATTGATCTGACGCCACTGTGCCAAAAATGGTTGGCTAAATATAATGCAAGAAGAAAAAAATAAAATAATAATGAGTATCATTGACCGCAAAAATGATTTCGCTAAATTTTCTGTCATCCATGAAATTGACGATGATCTTTGAGTCACTAATGGAATGAAAATATTGTACAACATTAAAAATGAGTATGTATGCTGTATTTCTCATATAATTTCCCTCAATACCCAAGCAAAAGATCATTTTTCATGTTCATGAAGGTTGATGGTGGAACTAAGGGGACAAATTACGTTTATTCGTTCTCTTTCATCAATTTAATTGATATTTATACCACACGAGAAGAATCATGTCATGACAATACCGACGACATTTTGAATAAATGATTGTATTAGATGAGAATTCATGCAGACATTCAATTATATAAATATATGTGAAATCTCCGTAAGTGAATTCACTTCCCCAAAATGTATCACAACAGTCTGAAGGAAATAGATTCAATTTCATACTTCATCTTTTGTTATTTTTCATCTGGCACGATGAGAAATTGATGATGAGAGAAATACAGCGTCTTTGGCATTGACAGCGAATATTAATTTATTCCACGCCACGCATTATGTCGACAGTTTTCTATTTTACCGGTAAATTCATTGTATTTTACCTTTCTTCACATGCTCTTGTGAGATAATTAAACTGATAGATGATGATGAATCATATTAGGAAAATAAAACAAAAATTATTGTAGACACGTAAAATTCACTAGACTGTTTTATTTTCTAGTATTTTGGCAGACGCTTTTGTTGACTTTAATGATGGAAAATGCGGAAATGCTGAGTGCGACAAAATATTGAATTTTTTAAATGAAATAAAAAATGCTGCAGCGAAAATATTTCATTTTATGGTTGAAAAGTCGCATAAATTTCGAGTTCATTTTTTGTTCAATCTATTTTCAGACTTCCTCAATTTTATTTTCACAAAAGTATGCAGACGGCGGTCAAAAAAGAAATTTTATATGAACTTCACATGTAGGAAAATGATTGAAAAGTGCAGTATTCATGGACATAGGGATTAATTTTGAAGAAATAGAAACTTAAAAATAGAAAATCCATTAAAATTTTTTCAACTCGCCTTTGTGTTCATATGAATAACTTTAGTCTTAATTCATGAAAAGTCTTTGAACAGTAACAAAAACATTTGCGCTTCATCAAATTGAGTAGTGATGAGTAAGAGAGGAGGTTTTGATGTTTAAAAATCTGAAGGTTATTGCATAATTTTAACTAATTGATTTTACTTGTAGAGGCATTGAATATTAGGTATGAATTTTATACAATATGCCTTTTGTTTTGTTAATTTTGACATGAAATGTGATTTTTAAGGTGAAATGTACAAGCTTTTAATTATTGTGTAGGTTGCCATAATTATCACTTTCAAGTAGTAAATATTGATATAAAATATAAAATATTTGCGAACGATTCAAAATGTTTACGTAAATGCAATGTAGCATTAAAAGAGACAAGAGTTCTGTTTTTTTAAAGTAGATAAAGTTTTAATGCATGATAAGTTTCGACATATATGTTTTAAAAAAAGGAATGACACTCAAAGGAGTAGTGAGTTGCCTTCATGTTCTTTTATATATCCTAATTTTCAAAGTAAATTATGTTCTCTAAAACCTGCATCATCATCATCATGTTCATTAATATTTATCAAGTGAGATGAAAGCATTCCCATTTCCCCAAAAAAAAAAAACCTTTACCAACCAATAGCTACGACAACTTAATTAAATTTTGTCCCATGTAGTGAAAAGTTTAAATTGATCATCATACCAAATAGTGTTGTGGCTTCAATTTAATTAATAACGGTTCGCCATTAATGCGACACCTTTGGAAATCAATTTCGTCGATTGATGCGGCTGAGCAATTTGCAGTTTTATTACTTTCGGTGCCATTGAAAGAACTTTGAGTTGCAATTGATGATTGTGTTGCAGTAGATGGAATAATGTATTCATCATCATTAACAGTTGTTGATGTGAGACTGTAGTCATGATGTCCGGAATCACAACTCAAACTTTGATTGAGTTTCGGATCAAGAGATGTGCTGGTGTGAATGTTATTATTATTATTATTCGAATGGCCATGATTATTTATTAGATACGACTGAATGTTATCGTAGAGATTCATGTCACTATTACTTATATTGACGGACAAATCGCTTGTCGGACGAGAGGAGGACGATGCTGATGAAGAATATATTGAATCATTTGTGCATACAGAATTTTGACGCATTGGCGGTATTTGTGTGGACGATGATGTTTTATTGCGCTTTATAAATGTCAAATTTTCATCAGCTGATGGCAGACAATAATCGTCTGTGACCCCGTTGGAATTTTTAATTAATGTGGTGACCTTTCCTATAGGCTCCCACACCTCAGTACATTCACTTGTGTAATAATTATCTTCTTTTGTTTCCAGTGATCTCTCATCGAGAATAATACCATTGCGAGCAACTCGAATCTCTTCGGTCGTTGTCAGACTTGATTTGACACTCAATGTCGTTTCCAAATGAACTGGTTGTCGAAGTATTCCAGCTTGAAATAAAATTTGATTGAGCAAATCGCATGGTGGAATTTGTCCTGTCATAAGAGCCTTTTTTATTGCCGCTCCATCGCTGCCTTCGAGTTTTATCGGCTTTCCATTTATTAATAAAATCTCTTCCTCTTGAACTGTCTTTGTTTTCTGACAATCAACAATTTCAATATTCTTGCCCAATACTGCTTCAACTGTTTTTAAAATCTCCTCATCCATACTTTTATTTGCGTTTTGTTTGTTTGACTGACTAAATGACTTCTCGTCGTGTATGCTTGAATCTGCAACAATCAAATAAAAAAAAAGATTCACATTTCGTGATTTTTGGTTGAAAAAATTTCATGAATGACCAAAACTTGAATTTTGCTTTCATTGCGCATTTTGCTTTCAAAGTTCAACAATTTTTCGCATTTGACATAAAATCACGTTCTAGTTTGCAACCAAAAATGTTCTTTATGGCATTTTTTTGCGACCGCTAAACACATGGTTGAACATGAATTTTTACTTTTTTTCTGTAATGAAATTCGAGACACAAAAAATGTTGGTTGTTGTAAATAGTCCCGACTTGATTTAATTAAATCTAAACTCATAGTGATTTTTAACGAATTAGTAACACAGGTATCCGTAAACAGCATTTTAACGCATAATTGCTGTGCATTAATTACTTAATTTTAAAATTCGCACTTCACAATAATCAGTTCAATCTCAATCTCTATAGCTCATTTGTAATTCGAAATAGTATTTCATTTTAAGGCCTGCTAATAATTATTCAGGGTGTTGCTAATCAAAATCTTTTATGTCGACTTGGTAAATGCTAATTGAGAGTTTTCATGTATGAAAAAATTAACATAAAAATTTGGCACGCACCCGACATTTTTAAATATGTTACTCAACTATGCCAGATATAAATTTCTCACTCTGTTTAGCACTGTTTATGTTTCGTTATGCAATAAAATAAAATTAAGTAATGTACAGAGTGAGCATACAAAGGTTTAGAATTTCATTCAATGACTAAGAATAACTTATTCTAATTGAAACTTCATTCTTGTTTATACAATGAAGAACTTCATTTTTAGTAGAGGAAGTGACCAAGAGCATGTTCGTTCAATGCTCACGGTAATTAAGCATTGTAATTTAATACGATTATCGTGTGTACTATTCAAAAGTCAAACATAACTCTTACTTTATTCATACATTCTACTTTCCATTCTTTATCAGCGCCACTCTCATTTTGTCATTTTGTATTATCTTATTCAATGAATGAATGAATGACTTTCACGTTATTGAGTAATCTTTTTGATGTTCTTTAAATTCATTTATACATCCGATTACGAAACTTTTGTGTTTCATGTGTTGAATGATCTGGATCAGTGCATAGCATATAAAATGGAAATTAAAATACTTTTCATAATTAAATTGCTGACTGTATAGACCGGATTAATACAAGGACGGATGAAGATTTTGATTTTGATAAATGATGTATGGTAAAAGACCATGAAATCTTCTGGGGATATTTATTTAAATAAAGTAAACAAAACTTTGTAGTATATCAAAATCTTGCCAAAAAATTTCACAAAAATAAAGTAGCATATTACTAAATAATAGCTCCACATAAATCTTCTCAATTACTAGATTTTTTGTACCATTAGTCAGAACATCACTAACCTTTCGAAAACACATTAATCAGTTCCCATTAAAGAACCCATTTCGGGCCGTAATTACACTTAAATTGCATCATTAAAGCTCGTCGAACTACTTGCACCCATTGATTTCAACATTGAAAGTTAAATGCGTAAACTACATGAATTGGAAGATCAATCGAGCATAAACAAAGCTGTCGGATATATAGAGCAAGTGTCTATGTGGGTGTCATACTATTTTTATGATTCTGAAATTTCATTTTTGTTCAGCGTGTTAATTGATTATCACGTTCCGTAGCGATAAGCATAATTAAGTTTAATTAATGAGCTTTGTCACACCAATGAATCTTTGAGAATGTTTATAAGCATTGTATGCGATAAGGAAGAAAGATTACAATAATATTATTCATTTCTAATCATTCTAAATAAGTATGTAATAAGAAAATGTGACCCTAAACACTTTAAGTATCTTGAACTTGATAGTTTGTTGTTGTTTTGATTAAGCTAATGACTTCATCACGACTTGTTATTTATATTCATTTAAAAATATTTTTCATTTTTTTTTCTCAAAAAGTTTAACTTAATGACAAATATTTATCTCTGACATTCCACATTAATTTTATGTTGTTGTGTCTTTGAATTCACATACATCACATCGGTGTGACTGTCATCAATCATTCATTTTATATCCATCAACGAACATTTTGCCTTAAATAACATATTCCTTGCTATGTCACATCCAATCCTCCATCCATCTATCAATACTGATTTTATACTGCAATTCTCTCTGTATGAATTTAAATTGACATTATGCAAACTAGGCAATGCGGCGTTAATTAAATTTTTTAACATTACAGTGAGAAAAAGTTATCCTAATATGTGCACATTTTGTATAATTGAGTCCCTTCCAAAAAGCAAAATTCTGCTATTAAATTGAAAGAACATGAAATGATGATGGAACAGAAGAATAAAAGGCAATTTGATATGAAAAACTTGTTTATTTATTTCTGTTTTGCGAGGCAGGCACACAAAGAAATACTGTTAAAACCCATAAGCAGTAATTAATTTCATCAGCATATTGTTTGGGAGATTAATTATGCGCTGTAGAAAAAAAAAGGATTAATGAATAGAACCATTAGGTAAGCGAGCAGAACGAGAATGTTTTTGGGCTTTAAATTTTTGCTTTAAACAGATAATAATGAGTGAGGTAGAAGGTTCTTAATTAATGAATTCCCGAGTGGTACTTTTCACGTTTATAATTTGCAGCTAATGAGCCTTTACTAAAGATGGATAATTTTAGGTGTTAAATCTGCCATGGCCAAGATCAAAAGATTTAATTATAGACCTTGGTATAATGTTGCAGTCATTTAGGTTTGATTATTTTTTTAGAACTCAATTAAATATTTAAGTTCATTATGATTCAACTTAGCATTTGTTAAGAACTTGTTAAAACAATGTTATTATGCTATTACTGATAAATTGTATTAATTATCAAAGCAAGTTAAACAACTGCTTAAAACTAGACAAATAGTAATCACTATTTATTCAACATCTAGAATAAAAATGTTTGTCATTAATTAACATATTTAGTTTGACTACAATCAAGTTTCTGCTAGACTAATGACTGAAGCTTCAAAGATTTTTTTTTTGAAAATCATGAAATGCAATTGAAAGGAAGTTTAATCATTAGCGTCTACGCCTTAGAATTTATTCCATTAAAATTCCTAAGTGATCGATTTCATGAATCAACACACAGCAATTAATCAAACCTTTTTTTCAATCATTTAATCAAAATGTCTCATAATGCAATTATTATGGTACCTAAATCTGTTCCTTCTCAGAATCATTCTTATTTTTATCTTAAATCTTTTCGCTTAAAATCGCCATTGGCTTTTGACAACAGAAAGATGAAATAAAAAAGTCAGCATGTTCATTTTTAAGGTAACTCTTGTACGATAAAAATATTTATGACATTTTTGTGTTATATAAAATTGCCTACACCACAGGAATCAACAACAATTTTGCTGCCACCATCATCATCACTACCATCCAGGTGAAACATATAGGTATACTTTTATGGAATAATTTTTTGTATGAAACAAGGTAAAGTAAAAAGTATAATGGCGTTGAAATATTCATTCAGGATTTATTGCATCATAAAAATTTTTCTTTCATTTCTTATTGCTTATTTCATTTCATTTCATGTCCAGTGAAAGTGTCGATGAACTCTCTTTTGAAGTAGAACATTTTCTAATGTCCGATTGTTTTCCTTTTTCTGTCGGGGGGAGAAGAAAAATTTCTTCGTATGAATCATGCTGGTGCCACAATTTTTTCTTTTTGTTTCAGTTTTTCATCATCGTGCAATGAACAAATCAGAAACACCCCAAGGGGTAGAAAAATATAACAAAAGAAAGTAGGATAAAGGAAGAAGGGAGAAAACAAACCCCATTTGGGTCTCATAACTTTGCATCATCAACAATTTTACTTTCATTTTATTTCATTCTCTCAACATAAAGTTTTTCTTTTCTTCACGATTTTGTTCTCATTTATTCAGCATCCTGAGCATGTATCTGTTAATCCCTTGAGTAGAAGTCTTGTAGATTTTTCTTCTTTTTTTAATGAATTTCCCAAAAGTTTTTTGAGGTACAAACAATGTCAGGTAGACATTTCATTAAACTGGCTATTGTATAATAATTGTCCCTTGAGAGATTGCACGCAGAACTTAGATGAATCTGACAAAATAACAGCAAGGAAAAGTTCTTTCTCACAAAAACACAAGAAAAAGAATGAAGGAATCTTTGCGACTTATAAAAAGAGTTTCATAATCGTAAAAATGAAGCGTAAAAAATTTAAGCAGAAGAATTATGCGAAAGCAAAAAAAATCATCCAGGAAGTGGAAACTCCCTCGTATACTGCAATATGCTTTTCATTCTTCCCCTTTCTGAATAAAGATATAAAATTGTTTATCTACCCCAAGAGTAGCTGAAATTTTCCTCATTATTTCTCTGTGGAAAAATTCTTCAATTTTCATTTCAATTTCATTTTCATTGTGTTTTTGGTGCAATAATCTTTCAGTAAAGATAAATATATTAAATTTATGAGAATGTTTTATGGTTCCATCTCCCCGGTAGCAATGATTATCAAAACATTAGCATGAAATGCTTTTAATTTTAACGACCTTTTCCTATACGGGGCCATTCACTTATTACGTAACGCTTTTAGGGGGAGGGGGGGGTCTAAGATTTTGTTACGGTTCAAACAAGGAAATTTTTTTTCATACAAATTTTGTTACGAGGGGGGGGGGGGTCTAAGAAGTCATTTTTTCACGTTACGTAATAAGTGAACAGCCCCTACAGAGGATTTTTGTGTACATACTTCTTCCGCTCATTTCATCTGGTTTATGGATTTAATTTCGTGTTTCTTTTCCAATTTGTTCATGTGGATTAAAAAGACTTTGTCAGACTATTTATTTCCGAAATTCAAGGGAAGGAAGTTATGTTATTTTTTGGTTGGGTCATAAAGCTGCTTGCTTTATTATTTAGATTGTAAGACGATACATTTGAATACCCAACATTTTTATCCAAAACAAGCAAACCCAAAAAATTATTTGTTTTATTTCATAACCAAGTTTATTGTCTTCCTCGTTTCTTAAAGCATAAAAACTCAGAAAACCATAAAACCAACAAATTTGCATAAAAATATCGGCACATAATCATATTTTTTTTTGTGAATTTATCTTCAAAATCTGATTGACCAAAATTGATCGAAAAATTAAGTTACTGAATCAAGTCAATTTTTCTTTCATCAGCTTCTGTCTTTCTCTTCATTTAATTTAATAAGATTGCATGAAGTCTTGTCGAATGTCAAGTAAGCTGCTTTAATACTTCTTGAAATTCAAATTAATACTTTAAAACTGATTTCTGCGAAAAACAGTTAAAATTTAATTTTTCGCCTAGCCTCAAATCAATTCCAGCTTATTACAGCTTATAATGACTCACAAACCAAAAACTACAAACCTTTATATCCTTTACTATGTATTGTTTAACATTATCAGAATTTATTTGATAAATAAAATTCCATAATTATCTTAATTGCCGTCATCTGAATTTAATTATCATTATTTTACCAATTTAAGTTGTCAATTCAAAACTGAAAATTCAGTTCTCATAGTAAAAATGTTTGACATGCACGATGTTGTGGAGACTTTAGACTGTAAACAAATTAAAGCTCCCAAAAATCTCACAAAATTTTTCTTAAGGGATAAAACCAAAGAAGCAAATAAAAGTATGTTCTCAGTAGCAGACGTTAATAGAATAAAAGTCAGCAACTCACGTTTAAAATTATTCTTTTAATGATATTACTTTAAGACCTTAAATGAAATTTCATTAAAATAATTATCCAATAAAATAATTTTGTAAATAAGATTAAAGCGCAGAAATTTCCATAAAAAAGCACCAAATAGTCTATAAAATACTGGAAAAACACATTCTTGTGCTAAAAACTCCGTAAAAAGTTTAGTAAATTAAATCACTTTTTACTGGATGTGTTCTGGTTTAATGCTTAAAAGCAAAGTTAATAAGAATAACTTGGTAGCGTCTATAAATAGTTCTGCAAAGTCATGCTAGTGAATCTAATCATTTTTCTAAAGTGTTATGTAATCTTATAATCTAGCAGGAAAAGCAAAACTTCATCATTCAATCCATCATGTGAGGAGGTCAAAGGGAACGAATGAATCTGACGTAAATTAAATTCTTATTCATTCAATTTTATTATTAGCACAATGGACGTGCAGTTCTAAAATTTTGATTAAAAAACTCTATCGATATTCAGTTCCTTGAATAAACTTCTTCTTTTTAAACTTCCTCTCAAAAACTCACAATGCTTCACGAAATTTGTTTTATGTACATCCTGCTCATAAATCCATTCTCATAAAACACTTATTAAAAGTTCTTCTTTTCTGCACTTTAAATAATCAAAAAATATGTACATATGTTCATCTTCTATTTAATGAGTAATATTGTGCTGTATCAACTGATTCGGAAAAGAAGAAGTGCTTTAAAAATTAAAATCAAGCAATGAGAATGTAAACAGATGGTCGTAGAAAGAGCAATGTATATGATATAATGTGGCATCAACTCTCAAAATGAACGATACTAAGAATGGATTGTCTGTGACAATTTTGAATTTGGCATTTTTAAAATTTGCTATTTCTCGATATAACTGCTTACTAGTAGCTTACTAATAGCTCATATTGCTTCTTGTAGATCTATCCTCTTATATGGAAGTTAGTATATCGATAAATATTGCAATCTATTTGTTCCAATCACTTGCTGTGTTGCATTTCAAATCGTAAATATTTAATCAATGATATGAATCAAAATAAAAATATTTGATAACAAATTGCTTGTTAGCAGTCAAATAAATTCAAACTTATGAATATTTTTAGTGAAATCCACCCACATTATCACGTACGTATGAAAAATTCCCACTATGAATAACAAAAACGTATGAGAAAGCTAAAAAACAAATTCATCGATGGTTAAAAAAATTTGCGAAATTTTAAATTGAGATACTACAAAATACACATCGAACGATGATGCAATACTCATGTTTGCGTTATCAAAACATTGCTAGAATAGACGCTATCATTATACAAACATGGGATTGTTTGATTATTTTTTTATTAGTCTTATGATATTTACAAACTTCATTTATCTTCCACATGTGTAGAGACATTGAATTGTATTCCGTTTGATGAGTCAATAATTTCAAAAGAAAAAGAAACGGCATTAAAAAAACATTTTTTTTTTATATTTTTACGATCTGTCCGAAAAAAATACAACAAGTCTGAATAAAAAGATAGTTTGTTCTACAAATGTTTCGACGCGCTGTGTGTAAATAAACACGAACATGCCGCTGTCAATTATTATATCAATGAATCATGGCCACTGACTTAAGAATGAATGAGTGAATAAAAGGTTTAATGTGTAGCGGTGACGTCATCTCGTACTGACTGCGTGCCTTCATTGTTCTTCGTAGTAATACATTTAATTTCATGATGATTTAATTCTTTTTCAGCTATTGTCGTGATTTATGATTTTCAAATGAACCTTGAACATAAAGAAGGTCGTGAAGGTAGACGAATGAATGGATGATTAATTCATAAGATATGTAAGAACCCGAAAAGGGTCTTATAACACCTTGTGAATCATATATGAGCTCCTCAAAAAATGTCTGTAACAAAAACTTTCATTTTCACTTATGTACTTTTATTGTCTTGAGATTTTGCGAGGGATTTTTCATTATTTAAATTTTACGTAACTTTTTCTAATTTTATGAAAGTTAAACCTCTTGCAGAAATAAAATATTCATCTCTACCTACTGAGAATATAAGTCTTGAGACTCGCTACATGAATACTCATAAGTTGATGAATACTCTCGTTTATTGTTTCGTAATAGTCAATTACGCATGCATACCGACAAGATATTAAGTTCATTCAACCAAAAATTATTATTTAAAACTTAAATTTTACATATTCGAAATAATATCACGCCTGTGCAAAATTTAAACCAAAAAATTACTTAATATTATTGAAGAGTGAAAATAAATCAGACATAAAAATTTCCATCAATGAATCTAAGCAATTTGAGCTATGCTGCTACATTTACCATAATCCCAATATTATGTTTAAACAAATATATATATTTCCAAACCATTTGCAATCGTAGGCTCAAGCATTGATTATTATTGTAATCTATTTGGTGCGCCCTATTGGGAATGCGCATATAAAATGCATTCATATTATGCTTGTCATAGATACATTGTAACATATAAACTCATCATATGGAATTACAAACTTAATCCTCTATGGAAATTCTCTGTCGTTCGTTTTTTGTTTGATCCCGACGACCTATCACGCGCCATAATCTACTGCAGTATACAAATGCATGTTTTGAATAAAATAAAATCTAATGACGCCTTAATTAGAAAGAAAAGGGACAGAGAGAAATTTGATTTACGATAAACACGGCATTTCCTTCTATTACATATCATAAATATTCATTTATGGGATTTTATTTATACAGCTCGAGCCACTCGTTAGTGACACTTTCACTCCCTTATTAATCTATTCTCTTTTAATTTCATTGTAAAGTAAACAAAAAAAGTAGACAAATTTTTCATTTTATTGGATTTACTGTTGGTTAAGTCAACATTTGCTTAAGAACAGCAGTTCCATCACAAATTATGTTGTGTAGCTGTGTAGCTCTTGAAAAATGTAACATATCACCCATCATCATTTACTAAATTAAAAATCAAGTTCATTGTTAAACCAACCCCAGTTATTGCTACATGAAGTACATATGTTTGATTTTAGACATGAACGATTCCTTCGTAAGATGAATATGATGAAGTATTTGTAAATGAAACATGTGTTTGAAAAAGCGGCATGGTTGATAAAAATATCAATTTCCGTTATCAATTTCGTGATTCGATTACAATGTACAGTAGCGTAAATGGAACGGTTAATGGAAGGGAAATTTTTTACCCATTTCGTGCCTAAAATTTTTTAAAATTCTGTTCATGTTAAAAAAACGTCTATTATCGTTATTTAAACCTTTCGTTTTCTAGGTTAATGCCGTACACAAATTTTTCTCTCCCCTTTTATTTTCATCATCTAGAAGCGAGAAGTTCCACCTTTCTGCAGGTTTCGCAATTTTTCAAATCATCAAAATTAAAATTGACATTTATTATTTTTCATGCTCATTCCTTCATCTTCCCTTATTCGCATCAAAAATTCAGGTTGAAAGGAATTTTCACTCTAAATATAATTGCAACCCCGAGCGCTTTCAAAATTGTTTGTAAGGATCCTCATCGTTAAGTAATCATAATAATCATCATGATGCCAAAAAGAATTTTCTTTTCAACATTTCCCCTTTTTTGTGCTTGCCTTCACTTGATATATTTTTCTTTATTATTATTATAAAATAATATCTGTTCCTGAATGTCAGTTAGATGTGCAATGGTAAGTGAACGGAATTATACGATGAATCATCAATGGTAAATTTTATGTCTATACATAAAAGGCTTGTTTTTGCCCTTTTATATATCCATTTTTGTGTTCAATTGCTATTGAAACGAAATCTTCCCTTAAACACAACTTGACTCTTTCTCAGATGAATTCATCTTTATGTCATGCATGCTTAACAGTATCAATGTGTGAATCAGGGGGGATAAAAGCAAATAATTTTCGATGAAAATGAGTATTTTGTTATCTCCAAAAATCCAAGCTTTCATATTGTACATTTGAGTATCTAAGAGTTAAATTGTTTAAATCCGGTTGGGAATTTCCACTTTATATTTTCACTTATTGTCATAATGTGGTAATTCGACGATTTAAAATAAATCCTCGTCTAGAAATTTATTGGTGACAAAAAGTCTGTATATACGAAAATGGAATTGATATTTTTTACCCATAAACATTTCAGGCTATGAAAAAAAGAGACCCAAAAAATCACCCTTAAAAATAACATTTTTAAAAGTCCAGGATTACATATCCCTCAAAGACTAAAATCCAAAAATCAATAACAACAACATCATATGATACGAGCACTAAATGACAAACTGGGATGGAAATTACCATAGAAATTTGATGCTTTTACGTTTCATATGTTTGATTTGATAATAAAAATGTCTCAACATAAAAAGTACGATAACGAGGGCATTTTTTACGTTTCTCAAGTATTGAATTCCAGCTATAAATCTTCGACAGTCTAAAAGTGTCGTTATGATATCAGGAAATAGTTTTATCACATTTGTACAATGTGTCAAACGAGTATTTTTATTATTATATCGTCATCTTTATAACTGCCTTCTAGAGAGAGTTCCTTCAACTTTTAGTGATTCTTTTGCCTTTCATTCTTGATATAAATCAGCTTACAGAAGCAGAAATGTCAACCATTTATGGAAATCTTTCCTTGTAACTGAAAGTGTCTCTGTCATCACATTTTGTATCAAGATAGTTGAAATATGTAAAAAAAAAAATACAATGGAACTTCTGAAAGTCATTTACCGGTATTGTATAGAAGGAGACAGATCGTAACTATCTGTTAAGAATGTCATGCCCAGCTGTTCAATAATATGAATGTTATGTAAGACATATGTGCATTAGAAAAATGCAAAATGAATTTTTTCATGTTCCTAGCTAGAAAATTGAATTTCTCCACAAGACGATAAGGCAGCACAAGTTTAAATGATTTATTAGTTTAAAAATTTGGGGTTTTTAGTTAAAAAGGGGAAAACACACGAATTTTCTCAGAATTTACTTTATGGAAGAAACAAGACTGTTTTCTGTTATTTTGTTATAAAAAATGAATTTCTGTTTTTAAGTGAACAGCGAGAAATTCCAGAAGAGAACTACAAAAAAAAATAAATAAAAATATTTTGAAATATACATCAGCAGGAACAGCGGATGTGCTTTATGCAAAAATGTGTATTCACGTCATACATAAGATTACAGAATTGTTATGAAAAAATAATAAATATAATATACGAGATATATTTTCTGAAGAACAGTGGAGATGTTTAAATCTTCTTCAGTTTATTATGCACTCCTTAGCATTATATTTTGTAGAAGTATGAAAATGATAAAGTAGTAGAAGGAGCATAACATAACATGTGATGATGTAAGGACACATTAAGTAAATTGAATAAAAAATTGGAATTGAATTTTCATGAAACTGAGGTGCTCTGTCAAGAATTTATAGATAGTAATCATCTTTTTCTGTGAAACCACAGTATTAAAAATAATAGTTTATCCTCATCTGCTTTAAAATGCAAAAAATAATCAAATACTTTTTAGAGAGCAGTTAAGTGCCTTGCTGGTCGAATAGGTAAGGCGCTTGGCTCAAATTTGGGATGGTAACTCGAAGGTCGTCGGTTCGAATCCAGCCATTTCCAAATTTGTTCTTTTTCGGAAGTTTAGATACTTCGACTGCTTAATGTAGGAGATCAAGCCATAATTTGGCATTTGGGCAACGTTGGATTAAGAAACGGGTCAGGAACTTAAAGTGTAGCGGGAGAAATAGGAACGAGAGCTACAAGATTACCCACGAATGGAATATTGTTAGAACGGACCTGAAAAGTATCACGTCACGCCTACAGAGGATCGAAACGAGAGCCTTAGTTTATTTGAAACCTAAATTTGAAGATTAGAAGTTTGATCCTACATAATATTAATTCATATATATACAAATACAAAAGTGTAAAATGTGAATTATTACCGGACAGTATGTCGTCAATAAATGCAATAAAGTGCAATTAAAATGAAAAAAAAACTTCTGTAACAAAGCTTTTTATCTTAAAAATGTATATTCTTTGATGACTTTGCGATAAAACACGAAACTAATTACGAGACCTGCTTAAAACTTTTATTAAAATTTTTTTAACTCAATTTCACTTTTGCGTTGTCATTTTTTTTACATAAATATTGTTTTGCTGACGTTATTGTAAATTTTATGCATAAAAAATGTATTACCTTTTATTTGCGAAAACTCTGAAACAATTGTTTTCCTTAATTGAAAATTTATTCATATACAAATTCATTTCATTTAACAAGCATTCATATCGAACAATGATGACATGTCAGCAATGTATTCGAATTTCTAGATCATAAAAAGAGACTTAAATGAAGTCATTATTTCATACAAGCACGAAGTTCATTAATGCAGAAATAATAAATATAAGTATCTATAGATATATACTTTATTATTCTATATCTATTATACAATAGAATTGAATTAGGTATGAAGATTGATTCTTCAATAAAGTAAAAAATAATAATTGATTGCAAAAATATAATTGCAAAAAGATTCTCTGTTTTTGTTTTAATTACTTCCTGTCATCAAAATGACGAGAGTACAGAAAAGTTACAAGGTTTTAACAATAGCGAAAACAGAGGTAGCATTAATAATAGAACAATTTGTCAAGTATAAAAGTAATTGTCTTATACATAAATTTATGATAAATTCATTTATTTTAGGTAGATACGAGGCAATTATCAACATTGACAGGAACATACAGACCTACGACGATTTTATCATCATTATAATTTTGCACTCTATTGTATTCAACCTCAAGTAATGGGAAAATAAATCTTTTTGATACATTACGGAAATATTATTACAAATGAAATAATCATGATTTTATTACTATGTGCGGATGATGTCCAATGTAATTTTTCCACCACATTTGCGTACATCTCATTAAAAAATCATTTCACTTGAAAGAGTCAAGAGAAATGTAATGCATTCGCGAACAGAGTAAATACATTGTGATAATTAAAAACGAAAGGAGTGAGATACACGCCATATGCTATATTGCGCATATAAATGCATGGGACATGTTTTTCGCACAATCTCGTATTTCATCTTTTTCACTCTTTTTAATAATTCCATAAATGAATTTCATGCCTTCCATACTCTGAGAAAATATCTTCTCTTTCATTTTTTTTTTTCATTTAGATAGAATGGACAGACTTCTGTTTTATCTCTTCATTCATTCACTCATTTTTTCTGAAAAGAATGTGTTGGCAATTCAATTTGTATTTTTGTTTTATTGCTTACGAAATTTCATCTTTTTTGCCTTCAAATTTTGTATAGACTCTATGCATCTATATAAGCAATATTGAGTTACAAGAACATAAATTAGGAAAATTGAAATGTTTCGCTTTCGGACACATGAGCGAATGTGTATATATTTCATGTTTACACAATACTCCTTATGTGCCAAAAAAATATTTTCCAAATGGTCGGACGAATATGTGAATTATCGAATTTCATGTATCTTTACCAACAAGAGTATATTTGATGAAAGATAAAGTGGCACCAAATGTCACAATGTTTTGAATATTTTTGCTTGCTCTCACCAAACAAAAAAATGTAAAGTTTACGCATTCTGCACATTAAATCGATTTGAAAGAAAGAATTTTTGTGAGAAAATAAGCAAGCAGAAAGTTCGATCACCTTGTCGTTAAGTAGCGTAATAAATTCATCATGTCAATCACACACACACACACAAATATTATTTCAAACAATTCTGGAGTTGGTATGAAAAGAAAAGACATTTGTCATGCAGTTTTGATTTGATTATTGATCAAGCATGAAGAAGAATGAGAATGTTGAGCAATAAATTTCACAGTAAAATGTGAATAAATTTGCGTTACGCAGTAACATGAAGACAACAAGCCAGAATTGGTGAATGGAAAAGTTTTTCACAAAAGAAAGAAGATAAGGAAGAAAAATTTGCTGGTGACATGATTTCAAGGGTATAAAATGAGGGAAATTTATCACATTTTTTTTGGAAAATTGCTTTCTGAACTTTTTCTTTTGCTGACATTTTCTAGATGACAAGCCAAAACACATCTTCTTTTTATTCACGACCCACTGATATAAATACCAGTGAAAAGTACACAAAAGAAAATTCAATTTACTGAATATATTGCTGAACATCACATTGCAATGTCATGTGGGGAGCACAGTTTATGTTTGCAAGTGATATAAAGATGATAACGTAAATGTCAACATTGTTGGCACGATACTTCTTCGTTTTCTTTTTGGAAATTCACAGTTATTGCCGGAATGTTGTTGAATAATAAGAAAAATGCTACTGATAAATGAAGTGCTAATGAAGCATGAATTTTGAATTAATTTCCTTGTTAATTTGATTCTGTTAATATCAATCAATACAAAGCTAAAGCAATTTAGGTCGAAATGATGAATTTTAACTAAGGAGAATGTTTTATGTTTGGAATATGAACCATATGATGATTTTAATTGATTTTTTAAAGAAGAAAATTAGAGTCGGATAGAAATTCTGTTTACAGTTGATTTATTCCAATTTTGGAAGGTGTGGATGAATGATTCATATAACAGATTAAAATTTTCTATGTTTACAATCTTTTGCTTGATTAATATCTTTAAAATCTAATCTTAGTGGGGATTTTAAGGAGTATGATTTGATATATAAAATGATTTTGTCTAAGACATATGCTTTAAGTGCTCCTAAAGTGTAATCATGAATCTTATCAATTGCAAAAAAATAATGTTTTGCTAATCTCAAATAATCTGTAAGGGGCCGTTCACTTATGACGTCCGACATTTAGGTGGGTCAAGGATTTTGTGACAGTTCAAACAATAGAAATTTTTTTCTATAAAATTTTTGTGACAGAGGGGGGGGGGAGGGGTCTAAAAATCAGGTTTTTTGATGGACGTCATAAGTGAACGACCCCTAAACAGATTTACTATTTAGCTGCAAAATCAAACCTTTCAAAAGCAAAAGCTTTACACAATTATTTAAATTACTCAATAATAAATTGCTTTGTAACTTAATATTTACAAATTCCCAAACGTTTCTAATGCAATCAAAAGCACTAATTGAAAATCAATATTTTTCCTCCTCTCAAATTTTGCAAATACATGAAGGAGCAATGAATTCATTTAAATGAATTTTTTTCATAATGAAAATTGAGAGAAAATTAAATTTTATTTGATTCCAATTTGCATAAAGTGCAGCAAGACCTATGCGCTTATGAATAAACAATAAAATTGCATTTTTCTTTCTTTTTCTTGGTATTTTTTAATTTTTATAAAATTGAAAATATAGGAAATTAATTTCAATTTTGCAAATTTCTATTTTGATATGTGACATATTTGGCATTTTTATGGGTTTGTTTTTGGAGCAACAAATGCATATGGCTTATTATTGTTTATGTATTTTTTTCTCTCATTTCTTCGTTTAAAGAGGCTTGTCGCTATTATAATGCGATATAAATCCAAATTTTATGGGACGATAGATTTAACGGTTAATCCTATAAAATAGTCATCATGTGTGTTTGTAATCTTTATTTCAATAGCACTAAACCTCTTCATTTTCTACGAAAAACAAAAGCTTAGAAGAAATAATTTCAAAATATTTTGATGCTTTAATAATTGCTTAATATTTCATCTGAATCAATACAAATAATTTTATAATTTTGATTGATTCTCCATCTTCATTTACACAATCATGTTTCTATGTCTCGATTGTTCTCTTCTATCTCGATTTATGATTGATATTCCTTTTAATAAGTTCAATATAGCGTGATCAATTCGATAAAAATGCAATAAATTTTCATTCTCTATTCAAAATAAAGAAAAATTATTACTCGATCGTTCTTTACAGACTTATATTTTGAGAGCAATAAATCTTTTTCTAAAAAGTCTGTCTTTCGGTGCTCAACAACAGCAAGCTTAGTTGATAAAAGATTGAGCTTTGTTTTCTCACATTTTTTTATTTGTTAAAAAAATATGAAAATACAAAAAAATCATTGAGGAAATTGCAAAAACTCAGATTGTGTGGCAACCCACAATGTCTTGTATTTAATGTGGTAATTTTGTTTTTCATATCAACATGGCAATTTTAATTGGAACTCTATTTCATACCTGAGACACATATAGCACCTACAGACTATCTCACATATATTCATGAGAAGTCGAATGGTTTAAATGGAACTGAAATAAAGTTCAGAGATTTGTGTATTCGAAAATGGATACAAATTTTTTTCCATCACAAACTGTTTTGCTACGGAACGTCTAATGTTTTTTTTCTCTACCTTAGAGCACATGTTGTACTCCCACGGTACATGATTATTATTATTATAACTACCATTTACTTTCTTGTAAGCTAAAGATATACAATTCCCAATGTGTATTTTGTTTTAAAATATTTTTCTCTCTCTCTCATCTCTAATGTTTAAAGGAACAGAAACGATTAGAAATATTCGGAACTAGGTGAAGCAAAATTTGAAACTTGCCAAAATCCATTTTTAGTTCATCTCTTTTCATTTTCTCCGTACATTGTAGATCTTTTCATTTTCTATGTTTATGCTAATTGGAAGTGGCCAGCGGAGTAATTTGAAATTCTTTGTGTGCCATAAAATAATCATCTTGAATGTATCTCCATGTTTCAATTTTTATATTTTTTACTGTTTCATAAATGTGAATTTAAGACAACAGTACAATGATATTAAAAACTGTTTAAAAAAGCAGAACAAAATTTCCATGGAAATGACATTTTTATGATGAATGAATGCATGTAGTGCTGTAGATTCAAAAGATAAAAGCTTTGACTTTGTGAATTAAAGAATTTTTGTTAAACATGAAAAATATTTGCTTAGATGGATTGTTGCTTGTACGAAGCTTGTCATAAAGCAAAAAATATTAAGTTAAGCTTCCAGCTACAAAAGAAACATTAATTGTGAAATATTTTTTGCCGTCATGCAGAATATTCATGTTTATGTAGAAGTGAACTTCAAAGGAGCAGTTTACAAGCCCGACAAAATAAAAATTTTCATATGAAATCTTTGTTCATTATGTAGATATTCATCATTTGGACTTTACAAATCATTAAATAAGGACGAACTCAGCTTGTACCTACAATGTTTATGGAACCATTTTAATAGTTTAACACTGAATCATTTTCGTCTAGCTATATCATGATTTATACACACTTTTTTGTAATTTATTGCCAGTTCATGAAGTTCATAAATTTTTACTTGATCTTTGTTTTCTAATTACCTAAATTTGCGCAAGTTTTACTTTTTGCTTTAGTTCCTACGCATAAAAAAATCTATTCTGTGGAACTTTAATTTTTTGCTGATTTACTTTTGTTTTCAACTAAAGTTTACTCATGAAATATCCGACTTTATATATTTTTAAATGAAATGAGCCAATTATCCTCGTATCTATATTCAGTATGAGAAATAAAATAAAATTATTGTTGTCAGCAGATTTATAGATAATTATAGGTTTGAGATAAATGTGTAAGATAAATAATATGTCGAAAGTATATACTTTATTACGTTCTGAGAGCATGTAGGAGTTGATGTGATAAAAGCGTTATTTATAGAATGAACAAAACAGTAGAAAAAGTATTAAGCAGACACTGAGGAACCAATATAATTCCTGAAACAATTGGAATACTCTGGAAATGACAGAAAATGAATGAAACTTGTTATTGAAATCTGTAGATTTATTTACAATAAAACACATCAAGTGTCTGTGATAGCCCTTTTTCGCCTAACTGTATTGTGTCTGGCAATATTCCATATTTACACATTATTCCACATGTGAATACTGAGTTTGAATTTTTTTAATTAAACTTTTAGTTCTGAACTGTGAGCGAAATTATCCTAAACTATAATGTAATGAGAAATAACTTAAACTACATCTGGAATAGCTTATTAAATTTCGATGAATGAAATCTTATAATTTCAAAGTGAATTAAGAGCTCATTAGATTTAAAATTGTACAGCACAAATAAAATATTCATAAAAATTAATTGAATCTGAAAAATCATGAGAATTGAAAAAGTTTTTAACGAGATATGTATTGTGTAGGCGGAAATAAAAACGCCGTGAATTTTCTTATTATATAATTGAAAATTCGATTGTTGAAAGATAGAAAGAACTTAATTAGAAAATTTTGACTTAATTCTTCCTTTAGGATCTAATTTCTCTCATTTTGAATACGGAAAAAGACAATAATAACGTTGAAAATGAAAAAGTTCTCCGCAATTATTCAACCGTAGGGCTTTTTTTCATATTAAGTTCTTACATTCATTTGACATTTCGAAGTGGCAATTTTTGTCTTTTATAAAGTCAGAACCATTGTTAAATTAACATCATTACGAGCGACAAAGACGACGAATAAAAATATTTTGATAATAATTTGAATACCCAAAACAGAACCACCATTTGCTATGTTAATCAATATAAATGAACGCGATGTCGTAACAAATAAATAATATTTTTGTTGTTGGCATCATTTGATTGATGCTAATTTATTTTTTCTTTATCTTATTTTATCGTCACTTTTTCTGTTCAATTAAAGGCAATTGTGGTGATGCAATAAAATTTCTCTTTAAATTCTCTGCACCCTAGAAAATGGAATTGTTTGATGACAATGGAATCATGTGAAATTCTATCTAGTATCATAGACGTTGTACTACACACAATTATGATCTTTCGTAACAAGTTTCTCAATTCACACTTGACATCTGATTATATTCAATTTAGACATATGATTTATATCTGTCTGTATAGTGTCAAGTAACTAAATGAGCATTCAATTTATTAAAACTAACAATTTTTGTAGACCCACGGCTTTTACATGACATATATGAAGAACTATTCATTTATATGATAAATAAATAGTAATAAACAAATGAAGATGGCGATGATGATCTGTTTGTTTTGCGTCGTCATCTTGTACATTTCGCTTAGGTGCTGATGTCATCAAGTCATAATTTATATATAAATTTGAAGTATTTATATACTTCTTGAAAAGAAATTTTCGTAAATCTGTGGGCTTTATTTGTTGGATTTTAGTGGCTCGATTATTATGGCCATCAATATTTGTAGATTGTAAATTCTCGATTCTTTTCTTTTTCACTGATTGAGCACAATTGGTAATGAAAATATTTACTGTTGTTTAATAAGTTAGCTGACCCCTTAAGTGCTTATGTCATTGATTGAGTGTCATCTTAAAAATAATGAAAATGTTAAAAGTTTATCAAGCACTCAATATATTTTATGACAATTTTGACTAGTCATTTGAGAAGATAACAGTAATTAGTTGCTTTCTCTACCACTCGTCTTCACACTCAAAAAAGTATAGAAATTAAACCAGTCAGCATCAGAGTGACAAATCCAATTAACTCATTAGACTAAAACCTATAATTATTAATCGAGAAACTAAAATTGCATTAAATTTTAAAAGTAAAAAAGAAATGGCAAATTAAATAGCAACATAAGCAGCCTCAAGTGGTTTTGGCATGCTCAAAAGAGTGGATGTATAAACATTGACTACACATACGAACTTAAAGATTGAAGAAAATTGAAAATTAATCTCTGTATATCAACAATAAAAAAAAACGAAACTTTCTCTACCGCTGTTAATGCTGCTATTGAAGTTCAAATAAAAAATTATAAATAAACAAAAAAGATTATAAATGCATAGTGCGTACTACGTTAATCTTGTCTTTCCGCCAAAAAACCTGAAGAAAATTCTTCGAAAAAAGAAAATTTCATTAACTAAATATTTAATTGAGAATGTTTTGATGGAGTTGAATTGGAACTGATGAGAAGGAGGAAGAAGAAAGATCTAAAGCATTTCTAATTTAATAGAATTTTAATGAAGTGTAAAAATTGATCTTCTATAAAATGTTTTGAGTTCGATGTTTATAATTTCTAGTTTCTCGAATTCTCAATTCCAGATATGCGTAGCTAATCTACAAATACAACACGTTGCTAGAAACTTTAGATTATTTGCCATTATTTGTTTCTATTTTCATAAGAATTCCACTCTTAAATGATTTGTGTTGTTTTATGTTCACTTTTAAAACGTGCCATACGCCTGCCTGTACTTTATAAATATTATTGATAATTATTTCTTTTCCTACAGATGTTTACATTTTCCTAATATACTTGAACAAGTTTTGGAATGCTTTACTTCAAACTGCCCCCAATAAATTTTGTTTAATAGATTAAAGTATTTAGAGTAAGTATTGCTCATTTGATTATCTAATTTATGAGCTTCTGTCATTTGGTCAAATAACTTTGTGAATAAATTTTAAAATCGAATAAATTTAAGTAAATTGAAATTGACATCGATATTTTCAAACTAGTGAAACTATCGCGTCGTGACATAAAATAATTCTAGTGTAAATTTCGTAAGTTTTAGGATCACATGCTTAGCAGTAATTATTTCCAGTGTTTCGTAAGCAAAAGTTATCGAAACATCAGAATTCCTACATCATTAAATTTAATTATTTATCAACATGTTAACATTAGTCATCAAAAAAAATTGTCGACATTAGTAATATATAATTAAATTATTTAATATTCTATTCAAACAACAAATTCTACAAGTTTTTAAATTGCAAAACTTTTCAGTCATGATTATTTCTTTTGTAAAATTGCTAAGCGAAAAGAAAATAATGTGCTACAATTTTCTCCTTTTTTGATGATTTACCGACACAAAATGTCAAAGTAAATCTTCTTCAAACTCATTAAATGTCATCATCTCATATGTGCGACAATTTTTAGAGAAAGAAATATTTACATTTAAACTTTTTGCGAGGCAATAAAGAAACAAGTCGGTGACATTAAAATGAAATACATTTGGTATGAAAATTTTATTCCCCATGTATGGAAAACTTTCAATTTATGTTAATTTAATGAATTATTATCAAGACAAATTGTTCACACAAAGTCATATCCATTATGGAAAAAATGTTATGTCGTATAAATTTATACTTTTAGCAAATACTCTAAAGTATTCATTAAAAACATTTTGTACCAGTTTGTGCTTGCGTGATTTTGAGGTTTCACAATTAAAAATTTATTATACTGAAATTAGTTTTTACTGTAGAGAATACTGATAGATAGAAGTAAGTATTAGGTAATAAAAGTAAAAACAGAAGAAATTACTATAAATTTTTGTTTTTAAATGCTTATTGATTTTTTTCTCTCTTACTGCTGGTTTCCATGGTTTCTCAACATCCACTTCCGATTCAATCAGATGAGCATTAATATTAATAGAAATGCACCCTCATTCGAAAATATATTGAGTGTATGTTGCGATAAGTCATCAATATGTCTCACAATTTTACATTCCCATTGCCCAAAATTTATTATCATAAACTTCACATTTCCTTCCGCATAAATTTTACTTCTTTAAGATTAAGAACCCTCTCTTATATGTAGTGACTATTAATTTTCCTGTTCAAGAAATAGGAATAAAGTAAAATTTTCTTGCAGCACGCAAGTGAAAAGTTCTAAAAATGTGGAATGGAGCAGTCGTTAGAGTTGTATATAGCTCGGGAAATTTCTCTTCGTGTTTTTTACCATAAAATAAATTTTTCTCATGAAAAACAAAATTCTCTGAATCCGTGCATAAAACATAAAATTATGTTATATGGAAGGAAGTTAAATCTATGGAGTTAATGAAGGAAACAAAATAATTTAATTAATGACAGAGTTGGAGTACAACTCAATTAATATTAATTATGCTTTACTGTAACTACACGCTGCGTATATCCGCTATGATTTTGATAAAATTTATTATTTACTGTATTGTACGCATAAATATGCAAAGAAAAGTCTTTACATTTTCAAACGTACAGGTACGCATGGTACAGAAATTAATCACGTATCTATTATTAAGGCGTGATTTCGGATCTGTTGGATGAAAGAGATATAATTGGCATTTAAAGATATAACAAGCTTTCAACTGTTCATTGTTTTTATGTTTTTAATTGAATCCTTGACAGTTCTTCATTTCCATCTATGATGGAATGCATAAAATAAAAACAATCGGGAAAGAGAGATGAAAAGAAAAAATAAATGGAAAGTTAAATGAATCCAACGTGAACATTTATTTTTGTTTAGCCTATGGCCTTTGTTAACAATAATTACATCAACTGCATCATATTCATTTCAAAAAACATATTCAATAGCGAATAGAAAGTTTTCATTTGTTTAAATAATCAATGAATACACCAAGCTTTAATAATGCATTTGTTTTGCTTTATATGGACGCATCAAAAATGAGCAATTCAGCATTTTTTTCTCTCTCTCTTGTGTTTTTATACTGACCACTCTTGTTGAATGCCATTTGAGAGCCAATGAAAATAAAAGTAAGGAGAAAAGTCTTTATGGTATTCAATTTTTCTACGTGCAAAAAATCGAAAGCAAAAATTTTTATGATGAAAAACTTTGTGTATAATTGCTGTTCCAGATTTGATTTATAGCTCTTAGTTGGTATAATAACGAGTAAATAAGGCAACGGCCGTAAGAGTAAACCAGACATGCAACAGTTTGAAGAAGATGAAGAAACGATCTTAGAAGTCATGAAGACGTAAAAATATATTTCTTAAGTCCATAATTGATACACCTTGGTTTGAGGAATATGAGCCTTCAGAATAATTGCTTGGTTAAGTCATTTAAATGAAATATTGTTTGATGAATGAAGGGAAAGTCAAACTGTTGTCCCTCAGTGTAATGTCATTTGGAACTGAAAAAACACGAGATTTACACCACACATATCGTGTAAATAATGTAATTTATTAAACTGTTTTCTTAAAGTAAATAAATTTTTCATCATCGTGACACAAAAATAACGTCGAGATAACGAACAGCGAACTGTATCAATTTCTGGGGCGCCATATAGAATCATTATCGTATTTATTTCTTCATTCCCAGTAAATTGTCAAAAGGTATGCGACACAAAATTTCTTGACGCGCCGGATCACAAAAATGTTTTATTGTGGATTAATAAAATAAAAACTTTCAGCTCCTTGAGATCATAAAAGTTCTTCTTTTTTTCCTACATTTTGTGAATATTGAAAATGATGATGATGTTGATGAAAAAATTTAATCTTCATAATAATCAAAAAGACACGAACTACGTTTCCTTTGCATGCGACAGACTCGAGTAAAATAGCATGTAAGAATCCTCCTTAATGAGCTTATTTTTTACGATAAATTTAAATGCTCAAAAAAATTAAAGTTTAAATTGGATAAGAAAGTGGCAATTTCATCGCCAACGCCAAAAAAATCAACAGATGACAAGAGCATTGAAAAAAATGAACATCAGACATCCTACAAGAATCAACTCTATTCTCCCCCTGTTGATTGCTGTTGTTATAAATTTATTCCAATAATATCAAACATGATTTTATGTTATTTTTTAAGAACATTGTCTATCAATAATAATTTTGCTGTTCCTTGTTCTTATTCTTTAACTGATGTCCATGTCTGGATCAGCAAGATACAGCTTTTTTTGCTTTCTTTTCCATCGATTTTCTATTAAATGTTGCTAAACATTTATTTCTAGAAGAGATGATCTGAATAGAAAGATGAGAAAATATTATGACTCAGCATCAGAAGCAATATAGACGCTGTATTTTTTTTTTGTTGTTTTTAGGAAGAAGAAAAATTAGAAGAAATGAATATACCCGAGTAATATTTCTTTTTTTCTTTCTTTTCATAAGATTATATCTTCGTTCTTAGAACATTTATGTGCTTAGATAGAAATAACATGGGTAAAGTCCGTAAATGAGATTCTCGCGAGATTGATTACAAGACTGAATGGATTTGGTTTCGTATTAAGATTTCCATTTTATTAAAGTTTACATGACTAGTCATTATCTCTTTGAGCTTCTGTTCGTTCCACTGTAAATGGAAGGCATCGTTTATTTCTATTAGAGTTTGTGTAATATGTCCATTGAACAAACTTTTGACCTCAACAAGCATGAAATATATTGCTGCAATCATCACCCGTAGACTTGTCCATTAATATATCAATGTGAAAATTTGAAGTGGGAAAAGCATGATATATCCATTAGCAAATTAAAACCCACACTACATTAAATGCTTGTTTGATAAAAATCTTCAATCTTATGCCATTCACTTCTTAAAATAATTGAGATGCGGAAATTGAGCACATAAAGATGTATATTTAAGATGATGTTTAACATGAATGAAGGGACTAGCTTAGCTAACTGTTTGAGTTGTACGAGTATTGAATAAATATTTCATGTCAAAAGTTTCCATCCCTCTAAATTGCTCACTCAATAGGATTGGATTCATTGAACTCTAAGTTTAATATAAACATATAGAAAATTACTTGCGAATGATTTTATTCCCCATACACTAAACAACGTTCATTTCCATTCAAGCAATGAACAAGAAAAGCTTTATGGCATATCTGCTAAGTATCATTTGAAGAAGGAAAGAAGATATGCCATAAGTGATACCTATAGCTTCAAGTCATACGATACATATCTCTCTTAGGTATTTACACACAGTTACATGCATTGATAACCATAAATACAAGATGGGAATTTATGTATGCTCATTTTGCTATATTACAAACCAAAAAACACACCGAGAAATACGAATTGCAAATGATCATAGTCTACAAGCAGGCTCACTTATGAAACAACAAATAAGAAGATTGTTTTATAATGAAAACTTTTCTGAATCAACACAATCACGTGCTAGATAGTAGAAAGCTTGTGCAAATAGAAGTATGAAATATTACTCGAAGATACAAACATGCAGAACTAAGTAAAAAAGAACGTTTCTCAAAACAAAAGTTGTTCGTGTTTAGCATTGAAATATAAATTTGACGACAAGCCCATATTTGTTCACATATTCGCGATTACTCATAACATTTTTCAATGAGAATTGAGAAGAATGGATGCCATTCGCACAATAAATTTGTCTTATCAAAAATTTAAAATTTTAATTTTTTCCGTTGCCTTTTTAAAGTCAGCATTCGATGAATTAGATCACCTTTGGGGGTCGTAGAGCGACATTATAAATTATTATTAAACAAAGCTATAAAAATATTTTATTACTAAAATCGCTTTGATTATTTTATATTTTATTTTTATTAATTTGATTTTCTAATTCAACGCCCACAGATCAATTAGCTAGCTGATTTTTCTCAAACCAAATGAGCTTTTTTTGTTAAAATAATAAAGTGAATTTTTAAGACTTTGCTGTATTCTTTAATTAATATACAGGGAATTATTATGAAATTTCGAAAAAAAAGTTGTGTAGTTGAAGGAACCTTGTGTGTGAGGTGTTCAAATTAAAATCAATTTTATTGCCTCGTTTGCATCTTTAATTACAATTTATATACATTTTGCCCTGACTTTGTGAAGCAGAAAAAAAAGATAAAGTTGTTTGTGCTGCTGATTTTTTTGGCAAAGCATTAATAAATCAGCGTGAGATGAGAGCTGAGATGCAACACAAAGGAATTAAAAAATTATTTGTTAATAAATATGAAAATTTCCTTTTGATTGCCTTCAATTGAGATTTTAAAATAAGCAATGATGATGTCATGTAAACAAAATCAATATGTATTCACGGTCATTTGAAAGAAAGACAAATTGGAAGTGAATAAACTTCACCGTAGGAATTATTTCCTTTTAATGCTAATGTAATTGTCATTTAACGCTTCATTTTAATGATAAAAGCCACACACATATGGTAATTTCCACTCTGCCATTATAATTCCGTTTCTCTAGCTTTTTGTCGACTGCATATAATATATAATAAACGTACTAATCCAGTATAAAAACTTTTCCTCTTCTCACCTCAACCTCCATCTCCGTTATTATTGTTTTCCGATTGCTAGTCACGTGTAGCTATCATGAATCACACACCCGATCTTTTGATCTGTTCTGTTGTGTAATGTGTTCTGTTAAAAGCATTATTGCTGAGCAACTCACGTCTTAGATCTCTTTCATCATTTCTTATACTATTATTTTGTGACTTCATTGCATTGTGCCGACTTTACAAGATATTTCAATTTTCTTCTTTAACTACTGTCGATGCTTGTTGTTGTATCATTCATAAATAATATCCAAAAGGGTAATTTTTTAAATCAGACTGCAATTGCGATATTTTTTACGATTTAAACGTGCTTAAGTCAATAAAAACCAGAGACTCTATTTTCCGCCTTCGACTTGATGCCAACACAGAAGTATTTTTTTTTTGCAAAACTTTTTCTTTTTCAGTTGGTGCTTAATATTTTAATTCGATACAAAAAAATAATGTAAGTTGTACGTCATGTGGCATGCATTCTTAATTTCTATACGCTTGAGTACGGTTGATGGGCGCTAGAGTTGATGTCTTTCACCATCTTCACTCGTCGCTTGCGAAGCTTTCCAAATTGTAATATATTTTATAGGGTTCGCCCACATGCACATACATGCGCATGCATGCGCATATGTCTGCATATATGCAAATTTACATGCGCATGCATGTGCATGTATGTGCATGTACGTTATTTTAACAAAATTTACACTTTTTACTATCAAAATATGAATTTTATTTTATTTTTTAAATTTTTCTCATAATACTAATTGATATTAATATGAAACATGTGCTCTTAGAAGAAAAAAAACCGTTTTTTTTAAATATTTGAATAATAAATTTTTGCGGAGGATTTAAAAACAAATTATTCGTTGCAAATTCTGATTTTTTTTATTTCCACTTCATTTATTGATCTTAAGAAATTAGTCTAAAATCAACCAGTAAAGTAGCGCTTGACTTAGTCAAATCATCATTTTTTGGACCAAGTTAGCCTCATTTATAAAAGAAATCTAATACCCAAACAAATGTCATTGGAAAGCTTGAGGGAGACGATGCACCTCTTCCATCCGTTTATCACTACTTTAGAGATATGTACCAGAAGTTGGAAAGCAATGTGGATATTCAGGTGAAAATAAAGAACAGACTCAACTTTTTGTACACATCTAGTATGGGATTAGCATACTTATTGACTCCTAGACATGCTGCGACAGGATATTTTTTTGAGGACGATAAAATTGACATTATGAGTTCGGTAGAGGAGTTTTCATGTGGCTTATCTTCGGAAATTGCTGTAAGGCACAAGAACAAATCATATCGTTTGTTGAAGAAATGTCCATGCTTCCGCAGAAAAAAAGAGATTTCTTGTTTAAAATGTCAGCAAGAAACTATTGAAATATCATTGGAAAGGAAAAGTATCCAGAACTATCCAAAATAGCACAGCCGATTAGTGATATGATTTGTTCTTCAGCTACTGTAGAAAGAGTGTGGTCACAATTGGATTCATACATTCGCGATTAAGGAATAGATTAACAAATGAACGAGGAAAAAACCTTGTTTTTATATACACAAATAGTTTACTCTTAGATACGTTTGATAAAAACGATTACATTGCAGAGGATGGAGCTTTTCTAAGTGAAGTGGTATGTGAGGAACTAATTGATGATTAGGTTAACGTTTAACGTTTGATTATTATTTTTGTTAATATGAATAGTCATTATTTTTGCTAAAATAATTGAAACATTCAAATTATTACGCCCAGTATAACATTAGAATATAGTTTATATAACAGTTTTTGTCATTAACTATTAATGTGTTATAAATCTTTTTTTATTATTCATAATAATAAAAGAAACATAAAATGCTGTTAACTCTCTGTTATTATCTACATGCGCATGTACATGCGCATGCATGCGCATATTTTAACATGCACATGCATGTGCATGTCATGTTGGCGAACCCTAATATTTTATATATAAAAATAGGATGTCCATTTATTGAGGTCGAAGATGTTAGGAAAGAATAGCATCAATTTATGGAAAGTAGAGATAGTAGCATTGAGAATGCGAATTAATGATGCATATTTTTTTTAAAAAAGGAGATGCCCACAGTTTCTGGTTTTATTGCGTGAAATAAAATTTTTACAACATCGTTGTTGCCATTTCGTATGCTCAGTGATTTTCGTTCATGGAATAAATTTTAATTTTTCTACATAATTTCTTATGTTCTGCGCTTTAAGTTCTTTAAATATATTTCGGAAGAGACAAGAAAAAGTGAATAAAAAATGAAAAAATTTCAACTTTGTGAACACAGAAAATAAGAAGAGAATGTTATAATGTTTTATGATCATTGTTGTGCATAAATTATGCTTAAAAAGTCTACAATGAGTGGGCATATGATTGAAATGCTTTGGGTAATTTTAATGACTTTAAGTAAAATTATTATACTCTACAATTATTTAATTTGTTTCGAATTAAAATCTGAACTTTTTGTTTATAAAAATCTCTGCTGCAAAATGAGCATAGAAAAATTCTAATAATTCAAGAGACATTTTGTATCTTCTGGTAAATAAATCATTCAAAAATTTTCATATTTTTAAAAAAGAAAATAATATTATAATTCCAACATGTTGCCTACACGCTGTATGTACATAAATAATTTTTTGGAGAATATTTTTTTCTTTCCTCAAAATTTTTAAATATAAACATGCTCAGATCTCTCTGGGGTCAGTCGGTACTAAAAATTTATTCTCGTTTCAGACAGTCATAAAACATGCAGGCACAGTTCACATAAAAATTAAAATAAATGTATTTTTTTTCGCCATATCGAAGTATGTGAACGGGTCTCGGGAACAAACGGTATTTAAAGTATTTTTTTCAGCATTATATCTTGTGTTTTAAACGTTCTGCTTGGTCGAATATAAATGAATGACTGGAAATTTAATTAAAAGACCAAGAACAAAAAAATGTTCTGCTATTCAGACAATCTGAATTCAAGCATCTCTCATTTAATTTTGAATTATTCAGAGCTGCTAATCAAATTCTCAGATTGGACATCCATAGATTCAAATTAAATTGTCAATTATTAAGTTGATGTGATGTTTACCAATTAAATAAACAAAAAGTGAACTATATAAATTTATGTGGATGAGTATCAAATGTTATAACAAGACACTTAAGTCAATTTAGTTTGGAAATAACAAGTTTATTATATACACCAACTCTGAAAGTCTTCCTCGGAACTATAAGATGTATCATGATAAAAGTGTATTAATAATTACTATTATAATGAATGTTGAAATGGATCTGATATCATCTACATGGAAAAATAGTTATACAGTTACTAAAAAGAGCCATTAAAATAAGCTGCTGATTTCCATCCATTATTTAGAATAGGCGGAGGAAGAAAATCATTCAATAATTGATACTTTAACTTCCTACACAATTAAAATGAATTCCATCTATGAACAAACTAAAGCAATTCGTTTGATGTGTTTTTTCAAGCCTCTTTCACAGAAATGAAAACAACAATTTCTGTATTATAATCAAAGGAATAGCAGAGAAGTGAAGAACGACACAGAAAAGAATTCTATTTATTTTAATAGCCACATTTTCATCTGAAAGCCTTCTTTTGTATATTTTCATTGGCGACATGAAACGAAACAAAAGATTATGATGATTTTATTCTTCATCTTATGTTCACACAGAGATAGAAAGGCCACACTGGTGACAATAATGTTGAGATTTAATAAGTTTGGAAAGAAAGCATCATTTACATAAACATGATTATTATTACCTTTTAAAAAAGTAACCCTTTAAGTACGTGAATGGAAAAAGGAAAATTTTTAAAGATTTTCTTAAATTAAAATTTATTAAGCTTCTTAATTCTTCATAATTCTAGCTTTTCTGTTTAATACAACCTTGGTAATAAAAATTCTTGTATTTTTTTCAATAATAAAATTTATTTATGATTTTCATTACGCCATATCTGGCTTATTAATTAATGACTGATCCATACATCTTCTCAATTTTTCATTCCATACAAAAGTTTTTTTACGACTTAAAGTGCTATCGTACATTCTTTTCTTTGTTTATGCAGATCCACATATTGTTATTATCATATTTTTATTACTTTAAATATTTTATGGGTTTTTCTTTTGTTCGTCGTATTTTTTAAAATTTAATATTTTTGTTCCCAGTATAGCATACCCTAAAAATGCTGCTTAGAGCCATGCATCATATTATTTTTCTAAAGATCGCTAGTGTGTGCGATATGGTATGCAAATGATTAAAGTGTGAAAATAGCCGTAAATTTCCATATTTTTCTTATAAATACTATGCAAAAAAATTAGCAACATTTTGTACAAGGTGAAAAAATGATTAATTTATTACCCCATAGAAAAGTACCATACCATACAACATTCATCAATTCAATTAAGAGAAGAAAAAATCTTATTCAACTAATAAAATTCAATTATCGTGTCGAATGTGTAATTGAATGTAGAGCATGTGTATATTATTATGTGTTGGGTGCGAAAGAGTAGAAATATTTTGTATTCATAAGTAGTGGTAGCTAATTACAAAAAATGTCTATTCATCACCATCAATCGCTTATTTATGTTCATTTTATGCTTGATTGAACGGAAGAATCCACATTAAGATTTTTTTGACTACGATTAAAGTCGTTGGGTGCTATAAAAAAGATATAGAAACACGTGACAATGACAGTGATACCTCAACATTGCCTCTCCTATGTTTAGTGACTTTTTTTATACAGAGATTTTTTTTTGTCTAATATTTATGCGCATAAATTTTTTAACTGGCTAAAATCTAAAAGACCAGGTCAACCGAGTAAAGGAAGCGATAAAATATTTTGATAGGATAAACAAGAGATTATTTATATGCGGCATAACAGCTTGGCTTTTGCCGTGTGTTTTTAGCACATACACTCAAAATACCCGATTTGTTGACCTTTTATTATTAAATTTTTACACTCACTCTACTCATACTCGAATGAGTTTTTGTGGCAGCGTTTTGCCTTTAGTAAGCACTCGTTTCTCTCCTATACATATGCTTGTTTATTTTATATCAATGCTAATGCAAACACATTAGATTAATATAAAATTATTAAGCATTAAAACACAAAATATGGGCATCAATTTGAATTTGTTTACGTGTAAATTAAATCAGAAAAGGTGATCTAGCCTTACAATTGCAATATCCATTATAGTCGAATGATTAGTACCAATCTATTCCCATTTTTAATACGCTTGGAGAACTCGCCATATTTAATCATTAGAGCTCATTATAGAAATGAAAAATTTATCTCAGGCCACAAAAGCACAGCATCAAAATTATGTTCATACTTTTCAGTAAAAATGAATGTTTGCTTATGAGTGTTATTATTAATGGGTATAAGGTCGTGTCTTTTCCATTTATCGTCCATTATTGGGATTGTCGTGCATATTTGATTGATGTTACAATAAAATCATTTCATTTATTCACTTTTTCGGCATGCGTTCGCCTACTTTAAAGTTACATTGGATATTAAAATAACACAAGTAGCTGCAAAGACAAGGATTTATATCCACCGTGCTTACATCTTAAGTAGTAATCTACGTTCATGCCGACAAAAAGTCTCAAAAGTTAATATTAATATTGATGATAAATGGAACAAAATGAAGGGATCGATAGTTCCTTCTTATTTATAAAAAATGTGTAAAAAAATCTCTTCCGGCTTTGGATAAGTTACACATAGCACAGCGAGATTATGGTGAGGCTTACAATGTACAATATATATAAAAAAAAGGTTGAAAGAAGAAAAGTGACAAGCAGCATCAATTAAATTTAGATAGAAGAGGAAGAAACAAAAAATATGTACGCACAAAATAAAATAAATTGAGACTCATCAAATCTAAATGCGGTGTAATTTCTCTTTTTTCTCAATACTTAAGCCGTTACATTAGATTGATGAATTTTTTATGAAAATTTTATGAGAAAGGCAAAAGAACTTTCTCATCATTTAAGAAGCCTTATAGGAAACCCCCTGTAGATATTTAAAAAAGTATAAGTAATTAATATATATTTGTGGCATGGACATTCATAGATTTATGCTTTAAAATGAAATGAGGTTCTCACTTTTTACACCTTCAAAAAAGCCACACGAAATGTAAAATGCACTGTTGCCAAACTACATCTCATCGCAATTCATTGTGAAGGTGAAGTCGTCCATGAAATTATTGTAATTTCATCCATGGCTTGGAGGTGAGTGCGAATGAATGAATGGGAAAAAGAAAGAGAAATAGAGATGGAAAGAAGTTGTAAGAAGAAATTGAAATTGCATTTTTATATGCAATTGCGATAATTTATTTGACGTGCTTGCTGAATGTTTTTCTTTTACGTAATAAATTTTACTTTTTCTCATTCAGTAAAAGTGAATTAAATGAGCAGCAATGAATGAATTTGGAATTTTCAGGAAGGTAGTGGAGAAAATAACACTCCTGAATAAACAATGAAACAGGTACAATCTATCATCTAGGAATGTGCCATTCATGGTTCTCCAACATTCACTAAATCATGCTGTTCTTTTAAATGATCTTAAAATTTAGGACAACTTTTTCTCTTTCTACTTTTTGGTTCAAAATCAACCACTAAAAACTTGTTTTATTTTCAATCTTCTTTAATTTTATTTACTTTTTTATCTTTATTGTATTCTCCTTCTTTTTTCGACATTTTATATTCACATTCTCTTTTGCTCTTTGCTGCCTCTATTGAACGATTTATTTTTTGGTATTGCATTTCATTCACTGGCATAATAAAATGGCAATACGATATCAGATAACTCCTTTTTTGTTTGCTGTAAATATTTTTCCTTTCTTTTGTTTTCTATTCTTTTATGCTTGCAGAACACAAAAATAATGTCAAAGAAAACTAAAAACAGACAATTCAGAGTTGGGTCCTGATCCTTAATACAAAAAGTAAGACTATTGCAACAAATTGACTATTACTATGCCACACGAAAAAGTCAATTGCAGCCAAGTGACTCTGCATCTTCATGCTTGAAGATACCTACAATGTACCTCTGCATCATACAGTAATAACGAGTTGATTGAAAAATAAGAGATAAGGCATGTAACGTTCGTAATCACTTTGTTCTACTATTAAAATTCAATTGTATACAAAAAAGAGCTCTAATTGCATTACAATGGCGATGCCACTTAGTTATTGCATTTGTGATATCAAATGCCATTTTTAACACATAAAAACTAATTTTATGTCATTCGAGTATGCAAATTATAAAATTTCAGCTTGACAGTCGAGCAAAATAAAATTAATAATTTTATTTTCAATGAAAATCAGGTTTTATTTCTGATATTTGCTTCATTGTGGTTTTACAATCGAAAAAATTTATTCGATTAAAATTCGCGGTTAACATTCCGATACCTGTGCGACTAATGCTTAATTTTACTTGACATTTTCAAGTGTTATGCTTTTTGAGTTTTCGTTATCGCAAATATGTGTGCTAAGTAAATATGCTTGAAGCTATCAATTTAACGTGAAGAAAATTTACTTATAAGCGACTTATCAGCACAACGATTGGAAACACCTCTTGTTGTTGCTGCATAAACTCATTCGCGAAACGATAAAATTAAATTAAAAATTGGTGTCATTCTTTAATGCCTTTGTATGTTGATGAACGTAGAAAGCAAAAGAGCGCAATGTCATCGCTCTTCAAATTAGGTCATTTGTAAAATTAAGGCAATAATGCCTTATGGTTGAAGAATGGAAGTAAAGAAATATGTACTATACATACGGTTTATGTTGATTTTGGGAATTTTTCTTTTCTTCTCCCTTCTTTAATCTACTGTCTGCTTTTTTCTCTTTCCTTCCTTTCTGTTTTCTTTACGTATAGACTCAATGATTGAGGCTGTAGTACACGAACAATATATTGTGTGAGTTTAACAATTGTCCTTGATAATTTCGTTAGTAGAAATAAATATTTTTTCTTTTTGCAGCCCGCAGAAAATGTCTCTTTAAAGATTTATAATCGTCACTTTTATTTTCAAACACTTCTCAATTTCTACTTCTTCTTCCTTCTTATTCTTATTCTTTTATTCTTATCCTCCCCTCAAGTTTTTAACTCATAAATCTTTTACTGCTTCTTACTGCATTAAATTTGTTTTGATTTTTAATTTTTTTCTTTTTCTTTCTCTTTTCTTTTGTTGTCGTTAGTATGAAGCACAAACTTGCGATGATGTCATACGAGTATTTTGCTTACAAATGACATCGTATATTATTATATTGCACGCTTCATAGATACCACAGAAATAACAACAACACCTGCTTTTTAATTAATTTTAATTTCCACTCATTTTGTGTCAATTGTCTCTTTTTCTTCCAATTTTTTTTATTTTTATTTTGTCGTATGCAGCACAAAAATAATGTTTTGTTATGCACAAATAACAAACTTTAATGAGCAATTTGAAAATTTTAATTAAATGGAAATTTTAAATTATTTTTTTTTAAAATGCACAAAAATTCAGTAGCTCTCTAGACATGACGTCATTGGAAGATTTTTTTTTTTCTTTATGCTTATGCTCTTTTCACTTCAATGCCACTTACTGAAAGAAATCTTTCATGAATCATAAGAAATTTTCTTTCATTTCCACTTTAAAACCGCGACACGAAATAAAAACACGTTTATGCCGACAAAATACAGAAAACATTAATTTTGCGGCTAAAATATATCTTTTATATCCAATCCTAGACAAAAAATTTTAGGTTTTTAAAAATCTTTCGTCGGGAGAAAATTTAACACAAATCTTACTCAAACAATGACTGAAACCTGAATGAAATCCAATAAGACTAGCAATGTTGTGAGAGCATCCAGCACAACCGAGCTCTATCTCGCTTTAGCCTTCAATATTAAAGTGAGACTATAGCTATCTCTGTTATTTTATTCTCTTTCTCGATTTTCTCTCTCAATATTTTTCATGACGTCATTGTAGCATGAGTGTTGTTTGTAAATCAAAAAAAAACTTATGCTTCAAATAGAACGATTTATGTGTATGAGTCATGATTTCGAAAAAAAATTATGCAGCCCTTTTAACCCTCGTATGCAAATTTGCTATCTTTTATTGATAGGATTTAAAAGTAAAAATATAAATTTTATGTTTCTGTGAAATTTACCGGCAATAAAAATTTTGTACTAGATTTTCAAATTTATATTCAACGGACATTAGTTTATCAGACATGTGGAAAATCTAAATCATTTATTCGACACCTGTGAATGATGTGAAGATAACGATTTCTAGCAAACATATCCTATACTCCCCAGGTAGCTTGTTGAAAAATTTATTGTTTCCAGCGTATAAGCTACTTTAACAAGTGATGTTAATTCCTTGAATATTCCGTATTGTATATCGAAGATGCTTCCTCAAACTCTGTACGGTGCTTTAAAATATCTTCTGAATACAATTCAGATTCAATGACATCACAATCAATCTATATTCAACATTTGATTTCATAATCTATGACAGATACATTTTAGAGGTGCGGTAGCTATGAATTCTAATTAATAGCTTGTGTATTTTATTCAGTGACATTCCCAGAAAGATAATTAAATTAATTTTCATTATCTTACACGACGTTATTTTATTGATATCAGAATATTTTATTGATGGGGTTCGAGGTGCCTCCAAAGCTGATAAGAAATGTAATTGCTTTATGGCTATGAGTTTATTGTATGGTTATAAAGTTACAGTATTCTGTTTGGGGTTATTAACAAATGATTCTAGTCAAAGATCTAGTTTTTTACTTCCCTCCCTGTCCCTTTCTTCTCATATCTAAAATAAATTTAATAAAATCCAAAATAAATTGTCATAGATCAAAATTATCTATTTTTAAATATTTGACATCATAAATGAACGAGCCCCCTTAAGATCTAGATGACAAATTTATTTCAATTTAACTTTTTCAAAACTTAGTCACAGTAAAATTAAATCTTGATAAATTTTCAGTTTAAAATTTAATTTGAATCAAAGCCTTGAGACACGTATGTAAAAGCAACAAGGAACAAAACAATAGAAAGCTTAAATGTGAATAGAAAACCTTCTGAAAATTTATCGATAGATCTAAAATTTCTCATTCCTCAAAGTCTTGAACATTTATTATTTATGACAAACTCAATTGTTAGATACAATTCAAACATAAATCCTTGCTTTAAACTTTGCCTTTTTTTTGCAAATAGACACAGACATTTATCGATCCAAGTGATATATTTTTAATGGCATAGGGCATCGTATGTAGTTTCTACTACTACCTTTTAAGATACTTTCCATACAAAAATATAAAGTAATGCAAACATGAGAGAAGAAAAATGGCTTGTAAGCTTGTCAATGTCACAGAACATTGACTCTACGATGCGGAATATTCATCCGAATAAGTAACCTGCTTGAGTATTTCTTTTGCATTAAAATTTATAATATGAATATTTTTCAATGACTCATCATCGTCAACTTCACGACAGCATAACGTTTCTACTTCTTATTCTTATGTTATCAACGTTGATGCTATGCTGTTTGCACATTAAAGGAGAGAACAAGTAATCTCTGAAGATTCTCATACTTTTTTCATTCCTTTTCATGTCGAAAAGTTTAACAAGCAAAAAAAGTTTGAAAAGATACATGACTCACCCTTGTCTTGGAATTTTGCTTCAGTCCAATTGCAGGTTGATTTCGATTATTCTAAAATTGAATAAAAAAGAGAAGAAAATAAATTTTTTCAATTCAAACTCTTAGATTTCATTTTCAACAAGTTATACGATGTGGAAAAGAATTCCATCATCATCATCATCAGAATGTAATTTTTTCATCGAATGCAGGCAGAAATGCTGAATTATTATTCAATATTACAAACATAAAAAAAGGTAAAACCAAAAATAAAAAGTAGAAATGGAAGGACGGAAAAAGACAGGAAATTGTTTTTACCACATAATCTTTGTAATGCTGTTGTACTGGTATTTTTTCAATCAAAAATTTCTCTTTGATTATATCGCACTGCTGCTTCATTTCTTGCTGCAATTTTTGTTGGATTTGTTTTGATATGTTCAATGCCAGTTGACTCGTGAGGTTTACTATCCCATGCTCATCAACCTGCTCATCACAACCCTTCGATAATCTTCTTATAGGCGGCTTATCTTGATTGGCATGTACAGCCTGCATTTTTTTCTCATGCCCAACTCTCATACTCAACAATTTTTCCAATTCTTTCGATGATTTCTGATATTGCTGGCGATTAACAGCGATTGAATGCTCATTGCTTATGTGATTTTGATGGGCTTGCTGTAATTGTTGTTTGGCTGCAAACAATTTTGATTGTATCTCTTGGACTTTACTGTGTCCAATTGTATTTGGCATTTGATATGATTCATTATGGATGTTTTTGCCATCCTTTTCATACATCTCATAAACAGCTTTAGTTTTGGAAATGAAATCAATATCCTTAAATCCACCCGAGCTTGAGGAAGAGCTATCAAACGAATGTGATGGTGTATGAAAGCTTTTAAAGTCTACCATGTCAGCATCGTTCATGTCTCGATAATAATCATTATCCATTTCTGCTGATCCATTAATGGTATATGTTCCATTATTCCTATTTAGATTACTCTGCATGTTATATTCTATTTGCTGCTGTTTATTCACAAAGTCATTTGTGCATTCACCCATACGATAATGGTGATGCATATATTGCTGTTGCTGGTAATGTTGATGCAACGGAGACGACGAGGGCAATGAAAAATGATTGACATCTTTATTCGTTACAAATGGCAATTGTTCTACATGTACGTTTCTTGCATTTCTATTTGGTGTTGGCAGTGTACGATTGTTATTATTATGGATATTATTATTACTTGGAGTTGAATGATCTTGTGCAATAACGACATAGTTTGTTTTTTGAATATTTTTAGGCTTTACAGCAATCGGAGGTTTCACCGGCTTTTGGTTCGTATTGAGCATTTTTGCTGAATGTTTTTGTTTACTTTTATTGTTTTAATGTTTTTAAAAAATTCAATGTTTTTGAGTACTAGATTGTTTTGATGCAAAAAATTCATAGAAAAATTGTGTCTTGGCTAAATCACATCAACATATACATACACAATATATGTATAGGCAAGACAATTTCTGTATATTTCAACCTTGATAGTCTATCCAAAAGTTATTATTAATATTTTTTATATAAAGTTATGATCATTGTCTAAGGCGATCCAATAATAGAAATTATTTTGGATCCATTTGACGGCAGTTTCGGTATTGGAGAAGTTTTACTTAAATCAGTCAAGTGTAAAGCTCTACTTTTATGTCTATAAAAAGTTTTTCAATAATTATAACTTAATAATTTGATAGATTGGTCTACTTTTGTCATACTAGTGCGAAAGTGTCAATAATATTTCACATCTAACACACATTTTCATCTTATATAAGTAGATCATCACCTATTAAATGCTTAACATGCCGTGTTCACATTGATTTCATTTCCAGACACATGTATGTATATATCTATGAATGTCTCTTCTTTCATCTACATACTAATCGAATGCTTAGAAAAGTCTCGTTCTTCTTTTCTTAACACTTCTACTCTTTTTCTTTTTCTAGTTCTGCGACTTGTTTTTATAACACCTTTCACTCTTCGATTTATTAATATGATTACTTTATTGATTCTATTTATGTCGATGTCCAATTAGCGCATAAACATTCTATTCACGCATTCTTTGCTTCTTTCTGAATAATGGGATTTTTGCTTTCCATTTTCATTTCACTTTTCCTTCTCCGTTTGTCTACCTTCTGAGTTCTTTATGAGCTTCCGATTCACAAAAATATTTTAGTTTTTGGTTAAATATTCAACAAATATTAAGTCTGCACGAAATAATGATAAAATAGCTACGAATTCAAGAATTTTTGAATACGGGAAAATTTTCAAGAACAAGGGTTGTTTAGCTGTTCATGTGCTATGCCTTTACTTTGTTGTTGTCATTTCACTTCACGCTATTTTGTTTTGTTTTTTTGGCAAATAAAAAATAATAATTTGTATACACAACCCTTTTCAGTTCATGAACAAAAGGAAATAAAAAAAAATTGCTACAGATGAGTGAAAAATTGTAAAATTTTTCAGCATAAAAATCACTTGATTGATTTGAAAACTAATTTATCTATTATATTGTCAGTAATTTGAGAAAATTTGATGCAAATAATTCACTTTAATTTAACTTTTCATTCAGAATTTTATAAAAAACTACTCATCACTGCTATCACTAAAATTATTCTATGTTTTTTTGTGTATTTCAATTCTCAGACACTAGGAGAAAGTATAAGTTTTTTATCCTTTCTCACCCTCATTTGCTCTCCCGATATTTTCATACACGACGATCATGCGCAATGTTTTTATTCAGCACATTTTCCACTTACACATACTATATGTACACATGTACATTATGAATGGGAAAAAGATTGTATGTACACACATGACGATGATGATGATAAAATCAAAACAAATTTTACGGCATGACTTTTAATTGTTCTAATTGACTCACCTTCTCAATTATTCTTATGTTTGAATATTTCAGGATGTCAATCGTATGTTCAGCCAATTCTTTTTCCAGTGAATTGTGTTGTGATTGGATGCGTCTTGATGTTTTATAAACAAACGAAAAAAGTTCGTGAAAGCATGGAAATAAATGAGAGAAAAAAAAAGCTTATTACGCAATTGCCACAAAAAAGATGCTGCATAATAAAAAAAAAAACTTACGAGATTGTTAGTAGAAGTTCATGACATTGACTTTGATTTCGCTTTTTACACTCAAATTTGTCACACTCGTCAAGGGATAGATTCAATTCTTGTTGTAAAATCTTTAACTTCCTTCTTTCGGCCTCCAAAAGAAGAAAATTCACTTCCAATTGTACCCCAAATAATTGATTGTTGTGTAAATTATTTCGAATATCCGGTCGATTCTTCTGTTCGTAATTTTCCTTATTTTTTATAATGCTTGTTTGATTTGATATTGAAGTTGTCGATGACGATGAATCCGTATCAGACGTTGATGCTGTTTCGATTTCTGAGTGATCTGATAAATACTCGTTGTATATATCGCTGAATGCGCTGAGACTTATATCACATTGTTGTTGTTGGTCCGGCTGCTGATTTTGTTTTTCTTGTTGCTCACTCGTCACCAACAATACTGTACAATTTGCTTCAAACTTTTCCAATGGACGCATTTTTGTTGTTGCAGCTGTAAATTGAGAGAGAATAATACAAATTTTATATAAAATGCAATAAAAAAGAGAACAGAAATTGAATGACTCATCACTATTTACATTTAAGAATGGTAAAGAAAACTTTTCATTGCGAGAGTGAAGAATAAAGAATTGTAAAGGAGGAAATGAAGCCAAAAAGTTGAGTGTAATTAAATTGACTCAGGAAAAACTCGGTCATACATGAAAAAATTTTACGTTTGGCAAATCACAATGAAGCATTTATAAAATTATATGCTGATTGAGAAACAGAAGAAGAAAATCGCCAACTGAAGAAAAGAACGGCAATGTCAAATTAAATTTGAGTTAATATAAATGAAGCAACTGGCAACAAATAAATCAGGGAAACGAATGGAAAGAAATGACCAAATTCTTAATTTATAGCACGCATGTGACTCTTCGTATGTAAACAAAAGCAATTCCATTGTTGTGTGCCGTTTTTGTCTAAAACAGGTGTGGGCTTATTTAACAACAATCATCATTATGCTTCCTCATTCTCTCTACTAATGTCACATTAAATGAAGAAAGATTACCATTTTTATTCTACTGTCCGTCGCTTCTAATTGACGAGATCTCTCATCTTTCTTTCTTTGGTTATGAACACAACAATTGGCTACTTTACCGCTTCATTGACATCAACAACACCTTCGCATGTCATAAATGATGTGCTCTTATGAAGGTCAAAAATGTTTGGCAAATATTTCTTTGCCTTATTAAAAAGAAGTCATTTATGCTGATTTAGTCAAAGTCAACGTTATAAAAGATGAAAGAATTGGTTTCATTAGACATTGGAATTGTTCATCAAGCTTGTGTGTGGTTTTGTCATTAAAATATCTTTTTGTAGCCGTAGCCCTTTAGGGCTTTTAACTATCTAAGCTTCGTGAATGGTGTCATAAATTGCATAATATAAGATGATAAACATAGTATTTAAAGACTTTTTATTACCAACATCCATATAATGATGTCTTATGTTGTTGTTTTTGTTGATTTTGCTTTTCAGCAGACCTACAATAGAATTGTATTTGTTTTTTTCTTCTTTTCATCCATCTATCAACATTGAATTTCATTTGTAAAGAAGTGAAAAAAGCTGTGAAATTATTGAATAATACTTTAAAGGAAACGACAGTCATAGATGGAATAATGTGTACCACAAAAAAACAAACATTCCTAATTGATGGATATCACTAAATTACATGAATTAACATTCCGAGAAAGAATATTAGGCGAGCAATGACGAATAAAAAAAACATGCCTAATAATGGCTCATTGAAGTTTGCTTACGGCATGCTTTAGACATTGATGTAGAATATTCTGATTATTTTAACATTTTATGTCTGCAAATTTAATTCAATTTTATTTGATTGGAGTTAAGACAAAAATCTTTCGGATCAATATTTCAAAATATTTTTCATTCTTTTGTTTATTGCTTAATGCCTTTTATATTTATATTGAAAAAAATTAGAGTATTAAAATTTATGTGACTTGAAATCAGGCAATATTTTGCCTTTGTGAAAGACATCCACACTTTAATCATAAACATCATGATGTATATTTCAAAAATTTATTAGCATTGAAAATCGAAGCTTTTCTTCTAGGCTGATAATTTGAAAATATTGTTCAATGATTTAATAAGCTGGTTTCAAAAACTGAAATTCAATATTATTTTATCATAAAATGAGAGATTCAATCTTTCTTATCAACATTTATGCTAATTCCTTTTATTGGATTTACATTATAATGATTCAGATCGGAAATTTATTGATAATTTTTATGAGATTTTCAAAACTGGCATTTCGAAAATATATCAATCTAATTGACTAATATAAAAGATTAATCTTATTGAGTTTATGACAGTGATATTGGTCTAAAACAACAATAAAAGTATCCATTTTCAGTGATAAATTTTTAATGCTGGAACCAACTGTAACAAAATATATTTTGTGTGAATAGATTTAAAAACAAGTCTAATCCCAATTTGAAGAAGAGGGTCTAAAACTCAGTTTTTGAAATAGGTAATCTCTGAACTCTAAACTTCAATTGATGCTGAAGGTAAAAAATCAACAAAAAAACTTCTCAATAGAAAAATGCTGTACAAAATCTGTTAAGAGTCAATTGTATCTACATCTTTGAAGTAGTTTCTATAATAGTCGATATTGTTGTCATAAAAGTACATTTACAAAGCAGACACATTTAATTAAAGATAATCTTTATAGGAAGTATTAAATTTTGAGATTAAAAGATTTTTTGTCAAGCCAAAAAAAAAATAGCAATTCATTCTTATTCAGTGCAACACAATAAGCTTCGTCATAAGAATTGTTGATGGAAATGACAAGTCATTCCATTTGACTTGATTTAAAACAAATACAAAGTAGTTCGGAGCCATAATTTGATTCTTTCATCGCATTCAAAAAGAAGAAAAGTTCCTAAAAGGAACCTTTAAATTTTTTAAAACTATCTTAATCACTTTTTTGTGCTTGCGTGTGTGTTCTTAAATCTCATCATTATCTTCTCGATGAAAAAGTGACTAAATTTGTTCAAATGTCGATTTCGTGTCAATAAACTCAAATTATTAACTTTTCTCTTTAAGAGATTCCGCTTTAAAAACGAGATTCGCCATTTTTGACGTGATTGAAAAATTGATTTAATTTTCAATAATGAAAATTGTTCGATGCTTCCATCGACGCTACCACACAGGTAATAGATAATTGTTTGAAAAAGTCCGTAAGACTTGTTGCAGTCTTTATTTAATCATGTTACATAACACGTAAAAAATCTGTAAATAAATTTATTAAAGAAATGATTTGTCGGATGTATCAAAATTCCTCGAACAGCATGAAACACTCAATCAAGAGAACAACATAGTACATTTTGTTAAACATACTTCAAACACCGCATGAATTGATTTCATGAAGTGCATATCTTTAAGATAACCAAGGCCAAACCTTTCATACACACCTAACAAGTGTATGGATTGTTAAAGTGCTAACATTAGTCTCGAAATATTTGCAAAAATCTTGAAAACAAAATACTATAAGACGTAACTCGCGCATATTAAATGGATGTGATTATAAGATATATAAAGCGCTACTTTGATTGCGTGAAAAAGTAAATAAAAGCACATTCGATTGCTCACTAGTATGTGCTCGAAGCTCATCATGTTATAACATATGGGAAATAACCATTTGTATTGATATTTGCTGATGATTCAACAAAAGTATCGATGTTAATATGATACATCTTTCAAACATATCGTGAATTCTTTCTTAAACGGCTGGTAATTATATGAAACATATGCAGGAAATAAGAATTAATCGAAAAAAAAATCCATGGCACATGAAATCAAAGAGCATCAACAAAGCAGTCAACTAGCGAGGTTTTTGACCTTCGGGGTTATTAATTGTACGAAATTTGAGAATCTCTTTCCGAACCTCCAAAGAAGTACATCTTCCGAAAACCATCTTTAGCCATATGACGATGAAATAAATTATCTGTTTTGATGATGTGATTAAGATCCAAAAAAAAAAACAAAAAAAAAAGAAATTTAAACTTTTTTATGGGATTAAGGCTAATCAACAATAGAATGAGAACTTTTCACTCCGCATGCCTCGCATTTAGAATTTATTATGTGTACGTAGATATGATTATGTAGTCATAATCAACAACAACGGACGCAACATGCAATTATGTCACAACATTAGTCTCACATTAACTCACTCTCTAGTGCTTTTTATTAAAGCAAACATATTCCGTTATACATGTTGAATTGACTATCGTTTCATGATATGCTGCAAGAGAAAGAGAAGATCAGTATGCCGACTGAGAAGAAGCAATAGATTAATGAGCATATTATTTTATCGTGATAAAGTAATTCATCATAAGTTCTCCATTCTTTCTCTATTCAGTTTCTCCATTCTTCATACAATTACGTAATATCGCATCATCACAATAGACTCAACACTTGAATTAAAAAAATATACAAGAAGGCAGAGTTGTAGATTTTAATTAAATATTTCTGTATAAGAAATCCATCACTATTATATCCAGAATCAAAAATATTAATTTACATGTATATCCATGGGCTGATGTTACAATAAAAATATATTTCATAATATAACGTGGGTTTCTTCTTTGTGAAAAAAAATGATTTAGTGCTGACGTATTTTGTATGAAATTCTGTAATTTTTATTCTGCCAAAATTTTCTATAGTCAGCTATCATTCAGTTTCATTAAGAATGATCGAACCAACATTTATTAAAGCAAATCCATATGAATAGTAATTTATTTTGTTGTGAAGGTTCCTGATTCGTATTAATAAAAGATTGTAGACTTCTCAGCATATTTATGAGATATTCGTACATTTCAAAATCCATTTTTCATGTTTCTATTATCTGTTAAAGCCAGTTAAAGCTCCTTTTATCATTTTTTATATAAGCCAAGGAAATCAACTCTGTCAGCAAGAATAATAATTAAAACAGTTCACTTCAATTTTGTGCTGTTAATAATAACATTTATTTTTGCTCGCATTGCTCTCATTATTTTCATACTTTGAAAACTTCTGAAATTGTCGCTTCCTATCTTTCATTCCGTTATACTTTTCAAACTAAAAAGTAGTAATAATAAAAGAACTGTTTAGAAGTGAATGACAAATATGATAAAAATTGAGGAAGGTATAGAATTTAGAATCATGGGAATGTCGCCTGTCCCGCAATAACAATTTAATTGTTTGTTTGTTTGTTTTTAATGTAAAATGAAAATTTAGACTATATTTATTGCATACACTTTGTAACAAACTAGAAGCATAAAAAGCAGGTGAAAATTGTGAACCAACTACGTACATTATTTTATGTCTTCTTCATTTCGAGACTCGTTGTTTAAACATTAATAAGAAGACAAAAATTGACCATTAGAATCATGAAAAAGTAATTACAGTGAGTTGTTATAGGAATATATTTATTTTCAACATAAATCTACATGTAATCAAAACAAACGATGAGTGCTGTTCCGGAGCGGTCGAAAGAAGAATATCATAAAGCAGTAAATAAATAAGAATAAGAAGACATGGTGAAATTAGGTTGAATATGACTCATAAGTCTTATGAGAACGGAAAATCCTCAGTCATATGTACGGATATGTTTTTTAAGTATTGCATAAAATACGAGTCATCTAAATGTTTCAAAGAATTTTCTGCTTTATGCTTCAATTTTTGTACTTGCGTGTAGACACAAAAGGATGATAAACTACTTCATTCGTGTTGAGTCACTAAATTCTTGTGCTTCCAAAATCGGAAAAGTTATTTCTTATAATTTTTAATTTTATCATTCCTTTGATATTCTGCTATTAAAAATGCTTTGTAGTCACCACACTTCCATAACGAGTTGTTGTTCCATTGAACGCAAACGTTTCTCAAAGCTCTGAGAATTTCATCGAATGAGTAAGTTTGTGGATCTTTAACGATTCTTTGTGATATCACTTGTTTCATTACTTCCAGAGATCCCTTGTTGCTGTTATTAAAAATAATGTCCTCTTTGACCAGTTGATTAAGACTTGTCTTATTTTGTGCTGATGATTGCACGATTAAGTTTAATATAGTGATTAAAATTCCACTGAAAATTATCATTTTTAACAATTTATTTTATTATAATCGGTTTTTTACTAAAAATGCTTCTGTTTTGAAATATGTGAAGCTTCTGGTGATTTTGATTGACTAAACATTGAGGAACATTTTTCATTCGAATTTATTCTAAAAGCAATTTTGTAGCAAAAACATGAACTTTTTTTATTGAATGAAAATCGACACTGGAATTTTTAATCTAGTAAAAAATCATTGAGCATTCAAGTAATAGCCACAACAGAAGGTTCTACAATGCTGTAAAAAGTTACAGTAATTTAATTCGATTTTAACCATCAATCGCTACTCAACATTCGTTTGGCACTGTCTAGTGTCAATTCAATAAAATTACAGAGCAAAAAATTTATTGGCTTAAATTTTTTCAATAACACTTGGCACTTTAATGTTGATGACTTATTACGATTGTTTTCCTTTCTATTATTGTTCTTCCACTACTTGTTATGCTTCTTATGGCTTGTTTATTTTCTATTATAGTCTGTTGTTATTATTTTAATGAACAATCAACTATATTACAGGTAATGTCCTGCTATTAAACTGAAAGTTTTATTGGAATTTAAAATTATTTCGATGAGAAATTTTGAGATTATAAAATTAAAATTATTCATTTAAAAAAATTGTAATTTCTAAAATAGCCTTTTATAATTTTTTTTATTGACTAAGATGAAATTAGATATTTTGATACTTAAAGAAATTCTTGGGTTTCAAAAGATTCTTAGACTTACTGAGGAATTCAAGAACAATTTGGAATATACCATAATATTTGAAAGAATAGGAAATGATACCTTCAATTATACACTTAAAATTCATGAGTATTTCTTTCCCTTCTATGTAACGTATCGTTAACTCTTCTCTTGTACTATTCTCTTAGACTAAGCATTAAAACGTCAAGTTTGTTATGCATATGGTCACTCACAAAAGACGAGAGGGAATAAAGAACTTCCGTTTCGCAAAAAAAAAGTAATAAAAAACAAAAGTTTAAATGCAAAACAAAAACTCGAATATTTTTGTGGTACTTGATATTAAATAAGTGAAGAAACAAACCATAAACCGCTAAGAAATTGAACTATAAAATCATAGACATAAATAATTAGATTCTGCGCTCCACTACTATGTTTAATTCATGAGATTTGTTGTGAAACCAGCATATTTCTTGCTCATACTATATTTATACACAAGCACTGTTGTTTTTTATATGTTCATAGAATTCAGCCACTTGGAACGAATACTGAAACTTCAGGTCTTATTCAGTATTAATATCTAACTATGTTTGTTTAAATCAAACTAAAACGAGTACCAGAAAGGTATCAAGACTGCGCATAGCACATAAATCTTTGAAAGGTTTTACATCGACTACAATTCGAGTAATTTAAGTAATGTAGTTTTATGTTTCTTCTATTTTTAACTTAAGTCTAAATAGAGCCAAAAGGCAAAATAGAAACTATTTTACTGGGGATAAGAACTGCTAATAATATCAATTATAATGAAATATGAAGAGTTAGAAAGCGATCTTGTGATTATAGAAATATTTTAAAAATATGTTTGAAATTAATGACAAATGAGATAAATTGCAACAATTTCACACTTTTTCTCAAAAAGCTTCACTTTACGAAAGTTTTGAATTGCTTTAAACTTTTTTAAGGTTTCCTTTGTGTATAAATTCCTTGAAAATTTCATTATTTATAGTTTAAAGTGATGAAATTTAAGACAGCAGAAAATCATCTGAAGTACTTTGTGATGCCGGAACCTGTGAGGTGAGTAATGAATGGAAGTATCAAATTTTACAAGAAGTACATGTTGTACACAAATTGAAATAAATACAGACTCGATACAGACTACAAATTTGGAACAGTAAACGAGGTTACTAATTTTACAATTGTGGGGTTCGCAAAAATAATCAAACATTTTAAATGAGTTTGCTAATGCTGGGTGAAAGGAAAAAATGATCTGAAGCTCTATGTCGCTTTGCAAACTAGTGCTATTTTTATTAACGTGCATTCTAGCATTTTAAAATCGTTAAAGCTTTATCAACTTTAGATGATTAATCATTGCCATGCGCATGGTCAATTTTCAATGACTTTTTAGTTTCTTAAACTTATCGCATATTTTTATTACATTAAATATTTATTTGATCCATAGGATACAAACAATGGACTAATCATCTATTCAAAAAAAAAATAATGATAAATGACGCGTAGACATAATGACATCTACAAGGTGTTTGAATTGTTCATTAGAAGATATTTTACTAACGTGATCAATTCTGACTTCAAGTATTTTGTTATGCAATGTGCATTCTAAACCATAAAATGCATTTTTAAAATGAAGACATTAATGAGTTTTGTCCCCTGACAGAAAAGTATTTAAGCAGCACTTATAACTGGAATGTTGAGTATTGAGATTTCAATTTCAATAAAATTTTAAAGATGAAATCCGCAATAATCATAAAAGTTGAAGTAGTAATAGAAGAAAATTTACATATATCATTGAGCAACAAAGGAAATCTAGTCTGTAAATATATTTTTTTTTGGTTCCATACACGATTGTTAAACAACATTGTTTATAAGTCGACATGTATGAATAACGAACATTATACAATAAAAGAAATATGGATGAAAATTCTTTACGGTTGCCATTATAAAACAATCTAGTCTGATTATAACAAGGCGTCTGATGGAAATTATCATAATCAGAAATATTTGTTCCACATAGTCGCATAGATCATGTTGAAATTTATTGTAAAAATTAAAAATGATTATGATAATTCGTGATTTCCTCCAATCTCTAATCAAAAATTACTCATTATAAATTCACGATGGTGCAACGTGCTTTGAAAGAACAAGTAAATTGAATATATAGAAATTTCAATTCGTAGCTTTTAATCTTAAGCTTGATTAATAAAGCAAACAATAAAATATCACAAATGAGTGAAAGAGTGAGAGAGAGGAATCAATTATAGCTTCTGTGCGAGAAAGAAAATTAACGATGGCGGCTTGTTTGAAATAATAAAAACACAGTAATTGCAATATTTACTTATAAATTGATCATATACGCGTACACACGTATAACATTAGTAAAAGTAAAAGTACAGAAACTCGTTGAGGAAGGGAATTATTCCATGCAGTCATGCATTTTTTCAGTCATTCATTCAACTTATTTACTTCTTCAAAGAGGAACGTATTGAATATTGTAGAGTACACAACATCATATTACGATACTTTTTTTACCGATGGCAGAGAAGAAGAAATGAAAAAAATGCAAAAGAGACATACGAAATGTACATAAAGGTTGATAAACGACTTCAGACTTTCATTTTCATTCACATCATTAATTTAAATTTTTTTGTGAAGACGCGAAAAAAAATCAATTTTTGCAACATTTTTTTTTCTATTTTCATGCAATTTTTATTCACCATTTCAGTCTCACCTTTTGAGATTTATAATTCGAAGCGCGATGCTCAGTTGATTGAAATTCAATCAATTCAGTGAAATGAAGGAAGTCAGTAAAAAAGAAGAAACGCGAAATTTGTTATTAAATTTATTACAAGTGTAGTAGTTTGATAATTCCCAAAACAACTTTACAGCCTGTATATGACCTGATTTTGAATACATTATTTTGACATTCTATTCAATTTGAATTAATTTGATGGACGAAAATTGCTAATTAATTTTACCTGTATTTTTTTTTGCTGTCGTTAATGGCTTTATTAAACGAACGAAAAAAAAAATTTTCTTTGCAAAGAAATTAGACTTTCATGAATTTAATTATACACTCAATTTCCAAGAGACTGAATGTGCAAAATTTCTTTCGTCTTGGACGTTCATGAAATTCGGAAATATTTTATGAATTTCCCGGAAGTCAATAAATACGACTTTTTATTTGAAAATTATCAACTATCAATGCTTATGAAGATACTTGCGGAGATCTCACAATTTCGATAATTTGTATACAACATATTGTGACGACGTCTAATAAAGTTAATTACCAGTTGCCAAATCATTTAAGTTTGTTGATTTTGGATTCAGTTTGTGATTATTTGCCAAATATTTTATTGATATATGCGGAAAACTGATGTCTGCATGAACATGATTGAAATATTTAATGTCTGACTTTCGAAACAGTTGCTGATACCTAGAATTCAAATCTAGAGTTTAAAAATAATGAAAATTGTTCCATAAATTTAAAGCAACACAAGCAATAATCTGACTTCTCGGAAAGATATGGGTCAAAAGCTGCCAACCTTAATGCTTGCAGAATATATCGAAGATTGTTTTCAATATGTGCTAAAATAATGCAAATTCATATTCATCCATGCTCACAATTGGATATCAACCGGAAAAGAATTAAATTCCATTGGATTAGTACATACGATTTTATTATGGCTATAAACTGAACATCGAGAATCCTATTGTCAAATATAAACTAATCGTTATTGTTAATATTCCGTAAACGATTTTTAAAAGTCAAGTCCACAAGTTTAGTCTATAGCAGGAATAATAAAAAAAAAACACATTAATGCAACCTCATAGAGTTGATGTGAAGAAAGAAGTTCAATGATGGATTAGAAGATGAAAAATATAAATAATTATTGAATAATTAATTTCCACTTAGATTTCCCTTTTTGAATCATTATTTTTTAAAAAAAAATTAAAGCACAACGGCACAGCAATTAAATCAATAGGGAAATACATGACTTGTAATTAATGTGTTCTCGATATTCACACAATCAAAAAAAAAACAAAATCTTCAGGTGTAATGTGTTAATTAATTTTTTTCACAGCATGTCTGAATATTTCGAACAGTCGACAAAGACAACATTTAACAAAAATTAACTTAATTTTGTCCTTGAATGTCAACATTTTCTTCTAATTTTAAGAAAATTTCAACCGTTATTCAATTAAGTTTCTAACATTGCAAATGAAAATGAAAAATTTTATTATTATTTCAGAAAAAGATATTAAATGCCCATTGAGTTGTGTCGAATGTGCGATTAGACCTGCATAAATTAAACCCATAAATCGAATAAACAACACGACCGCGATCTTTCATTTATAAACCAATAACATTTCAAAACATTTCGAACACTGCGCGATTAAATAACGCTGTCCATAATTCAAAAGCAGATTCCATTATGCAACGTGAGAGGAACAGCAACAAAAAAATTTCTTGAACAATAAAAATTTCATTTTTGTTTCATTACTAAAATCAGGTGGTAAGTTGCATGAAAGAGTTTTTATTGCTGGTCAATAATTCTCTCATATTCGTACTCTTTTGTACTCACAAAAATTTTACTCATAAATCGATGTGCCAAAGAGCTGTGCTCTTTGAAAGTGAAAACCTTTTCTTTTAGCTTCTTTTTTTCTTTCGCACTTCTTTGATTGGAATGTGGGATCAAAATAAATAAAAGAGATTACGATCAAAGAAAATGGCAAAGAAATTTTTCTTTCGCTAAATTGCCATTCGAATATTTTTTTATGACATTTGCATGTGAATATCGTAGCATTAGCATTTAATACCAATTCTTTTTCGTTTTGTTCAAAATAAAGATTTAGAGAGAAATTTATTTATGTGAAGTTGTAAACAGATTTATCAATAGATATGGAAAGGTGAACAGATAATGAGCAGATCTGGTCGTATCACAATGATAAGTCTAATAATAGATGAAAGAGAGATGTAAACAAAAGGAAGAAAGATGAGATGAAATGATTATTGGATTTACAGTTAAAAATGCGTTGTGGCTGGGAGCATATTTATGTTAGGAATTTGTCAAGAATATTTTTTAAGTATTGTGTTTGAAACAAGATCAAATGGGAATTAAAAACATTCTTGTGAACTGTTAGAGTAAAGCGATTGTGTAACTTGCTCGCTCCATGACAAAAACGATGGAACCAACCAGCAGTCAACTTAAATTCATCCAATTTTACGAACCACATGTTAATTTTTTTAATGATAAAACTTAATAAAACCTTATTCGATATTTTCGATAACTGTGGAGAATATGATTTTCATTATAAAATGTCTTAATCAACCGATACCTAATCAAATCCATTCGCAATCAGCATTTTACGTAATCTATAATGTAGTTTTATAGAAAATATTTGTAGTGAATATTTTTATTTTTTTGAGATTCTTTGTTTGTGCTTAATGAAATTGCACAAATATGGATAAAATATATTAAATTTAATATGAAAATAAAGCCGGCTTACAAAGGTGAGATTGCTGTGCAAATTTAAACACGTAAATAATATTCAATTGATATTAAGCATGTTTTGAAATAGTATTCGTAGTCCAGTGAATTTTGATTTTATTTATTTGAAAAATCTCAAAACATTTTAAACATCTTAATTGCTCTATAAATCCTAAGAAGCTCTAATGAACACGCGGGATTTAACGAAGACATCATAAGAGTTTTATAATTATCTGCAACTTAATAAATTACGATAAAGATTATCAGACATAAGAAAATTTTCGGTTGCAATTTTATTTTAATTTATTTTATTTTGCAAGCAATTGAATTTGAATTGCAATTACCAATATGGCTGTTATGTAGATGCTCAACAGAATGTTAATTTTCAGATAAAAAATGTTGATCAACTCAATAAAATAAAATTATATAACGAGATATTTGAGTAACCACTTGGGAATCACCGTAAAATCGGTAATATCTAAATTAAGAAATTCAACATAACTTAATGTTGCGATGTTATTACATCTAGAAGCAAGGAAAATTCATGCAGCTATATTTCATTTGACTGCATAACTTGAATATTTTCGCCATTATTTGAGTAAAAATTTCGTTTAGACAAAAATTTAAATTTCCATCCTTGAATACAAAATTAGACCATTTAACATAAATATTTAATAATAATATTTTGCAATTCATCTTTCATCATATTTATGCATATAATTGCCAATTTAGCACTGCTAACTGTTGCTTAGACATTTCAATATGTGTGTCAACGAGAACAAAAAAGAAACATCAGAATAGTCACAATCATGCTAAACAAGCACATTCTTCTTTAAAAAAAATTATAGTAAATAGCGAGACACAACAATTCCATAAAAAATCTCATTAGCAAAAGATTTAACTCTATTAAAAAGGCTAACGATATAAAAAATAAACCACAATAAATAAAAGATGAGAGGTGTTTAGGTGAAAGAAAAAATTTTATAAAGCATAATTGTGAATTAAAAGCTATTATGCAATAGTTCAAGGTATAAGTATCATTAACATTTATTTATATACACTCTCACGCGCATATTTATATTAATAGAAATGAACGCACAATTAAGGCAATCTATCAATTATAAAGAAATCAATAATTTGAATGTTTATTTGTTGGATCAACAATTAACTCTTTCAGTGCATCGAATAATATTTGCTGTTAACATAAAACTTTCCATTCCTTTCCATTTTGGATCTCATTTTCTTTACATTACATTACATTCGAAGATCGTTTATGTTTACCTCAAATATATTTGAATTAGAGGAGCTCAATTAAAAGATATGATGAAAAATGGAAAAATAGTCGATAAAAAAGAGATTCATGTTTGTGAATTAATATTTATGTTTAGCACATTTAGAGGAGAAGAAAGGCACAGCATGGATACATAAAAAAGTTATTAAGATGATATGCACGATTTTAAAAAAGAAAAGACTTAAAATTAAAGTGAAATGGACTCCCTTTTTAAAAAACCCAGTAGTGTGTTCACAATATGCTTTACAATTAGTCTATCAATTATAATATTATCATCATCTATCGTGATGCTTACAAAACACAACAAGCTCATGTATTGTGTGGCTTTGTAGTAGCCATTATTATTAATGCAATGTGTCAACAAAAGCAGTAACAAACATTAATAATAAGCATGACTGATGTCTCAGTGATAGGAGAGTCTAACTTTCATTTATTGATATTTACGGATTGAGGATAGACAATAACACTAATAGGAAAGAAGAATGTTGACATACCATGTCTATCTATGTTATCGACTGACTATGTTGACTTATTATATTTTTCCTTATGCTTCTTCTGCTTGGTAAGCGTTTTAAAGGTTTAAGCATTGGCGATAATGCAATTATAGAAAATAAAAAAAAAGTGTGTTTATTCATTTACTGTCTATGAAAATTGGCATGTTTTGACTTCGACTTGACTTCTTTTTTTATTAAGAGCTTACAAACGTGATTATTTTAAAGTAATTATGAGGCTAAGAAGTAAAAGTATATCCATTCATCCATGGTGGATGAACTTTATGTGACAAATGTTAATATACGGTAATTTCTTTGCCATAGTTGCAAATTCAGCTTACTAAATTAATATATGATGACGGACAGCATGTGGACATGAATTTAAGTAGCATGAAGTGTGCAATCTGATTTTTAAATGAACGGTGGATAGCCCTTGAGGTAATTTTACCAGATTTTTTTAAGACTCTCACATTTTGTATAATTTTTTATATTAATTCAACGCTCTTAGCTTTTATATACGGAATTCTTAAAAATCTGACGAAATTCACATAAAGACTCATGTGATTTAAGCACAAAATTTTTGACATAAATTACTTGTTGTCAAAGAAAACTCACCCATTTGTAAAAGTCTATTCGTGTGTGTAGACGCACTCTAGCAAAAATTAAATTTGTTGGGAGGTTTATCTCAATCACTGCTTTTGATGATGGGCAATCCAAAATGTGTAATTTAAAAGCAGAAATAATAACTTTAATCCAAAAATGTCAATAGTCACAGTCGCACACCAGTGTTTTCTTTAAGAATTGTGTTAAGTTTAAAACATTTCTTCCCATATTTTTCTCACATCCAATTGTAGTAATTCTATCCGCTTTTTGATTCTTTTTATTAAATCATTTATGAAATTCAATTCTGTCTTGTTTTTGGAGGTGTTGAATTTTTTTTTATATTTTTGACAAATAAGAGTCGCACTATATATCGCTTTATTTTAAAAGCAATAATATTACGTAAAAAATTAATATTTATATCTCTCTTTTCAACTGGAGAGTTGCTGAATTTTGCACATGGGAACTACATATAAGGTTAATGGCCACAAAATTACACATCAAAATTTGTAACTATCGATCATTTAATTAGATTCACATAAGTTGATTGATATGCTTATTAGATTTCATGAATTTTCTTTTGGTTTCTTACAAGCACCATCTTCATCACTGTGCCTCTATAAAGCACTTCATAAAAATATTGTTTTTAACATACACTTTAAAAATATATTATCATCATCTTTTCATATTCATCACATAATAATCATCGACATGCAATAGATTATATTTTTAAAAAAATATTTCTTTATTTTATTATGCAAACACTTATTTTTATCGATTGATTCACAAATATGTAATGCATAGCGATGAACAAAACGGTTATTCCATATGGGTTACATCGCCTCATATATTTTATTAAAAGAGGTAAATTTCATGTTGTGCATAAGAAATTTAATTACAGACTTCATGTTGATCTACTCTTTTGTATATCTTTAAGAAACTTCTAAGCTTCAAAAATATTTTTTCTTTCAACTTTTTTTACGCTCGCGTAATTTTTTGTTATGAATTGAAACTTGGTTCCTTTATTTTTATGCAATTCTCCATATTTTGTTAATCACTCACTTTGAATCTCTCTCTCTTTCTTTTATTCTTCTTCTTTTCAACAACACCGCACGAGATGAGTTCTTTAATTTATTATAAATCTTTTTTCACATTAATAATAGGAAAATATTCTATATACATATTATCACGTTTAATGTGAGAAAAAAAAAATTGTTTTTCGTGTTGATTAAAAAATATATTTCTTAGTATCGACATTCAACGATCTTACGCTCACGACAGCAAAACATAAACTGAGCAAGGAAAATACAGCTTGAAGAAGAAATGCAGTGGAACGTGAAGAAAAGAAATACAGAGAAAAATTATAAGAGACTTATTTGTGGATGTATTGAGCGCATTTATCTTTTTGAAGTTAAATCTGAAAATTGAAAAATATAAGAATTTATTTAAAAAATAATTCAAATTGGTGAAATAATCGAGAAAACTCAAGTAAGACAAATTAAGAGCAATTTTTAATTTCTTCAAAAACGTGTTGTTATAAAATATAACAGCCTGTAAATGTATTCGTAAAGTACTAAGTAACTTTGCAAGTTTTCAACTGTTTAGAGTTGATGTTGCATTGCACATTTTTTATTTTTTTTTTTATTTTTCCACCTTATCAGGTCGTCATGCTATTGCCATTTAGCACTTTTTAGAAGAAGTTAATTAAAATTGTGAAAATCGAGAGAAAATAAAAAAAAATTCATTTCAAAAATGAAATTATCGCCAATTATGAACGTAAATATCTAACATGATGATGTCTATTTGTTGCAAAACATTTCATTTTTTCAATTTTCTTCTCATGCATCATGCATCGATGGACATTACAAGATGAATTGAAAATGTGAATTATTTCACATGATTGATTCAATTAATAGGTTTCTTAACATGCTGTCAGTCGATCAGCAATGATGCGGAAAAATTGAATCATTTAAATTTTTCTATCTTATTATTGTAATTTGTTTGTTGCTAAATATTTGATTCACTAATGCTATCGATTACGCAACTTTTAGCGCGTACCATTTTCATTCTCAGCCATTCACGTGACTCCCTTTATTCAATCAGTTTACCGTTGTTAACAATTTATAATAATAATAAAAATTCGTTGATTGAACTCACGTCGATCAGAATGTGAACTATTCAGATTAAAACATTTTTTGCTATTACCGCATGACTTCTATTATTAAATACCATTTTTCAACAAGTCCATTTGCGTAACATCCATTTACTCTCTTTTTGGACTTTCTTTGACATTCGTTCAAAATACAAGCAATATAATAAAAAAATATAAAACATAAGTAAAATGGAATTGTATCATGATAAATTATTGGCCCTGCCGGTTCGCATTGTTACTTTCACTTCTGCAATACTTGAATATAGTAGATTAAGTATAGGAGAAATGAAGTAATGTTTTAAAACTGACCAAACTGTGTGGGTAAGAGCGCTTTTTAACTCAACTGTAATGCATCAGATATGCATCCGTTTACTAGATATAAAAAATCAAGTTGCTGGATAAACCAGATAGAATCTAGTCATTTCAAGCACACACAAAAAGTAAACAAATAAAGCTCATACTAAACAATGTAATTGCCAGCAAATTGAATCAATAAATTGAAATTGAAAGTCATTCATTTAATACAATAATTTTTCTACCAGATCCTTTCAAATTCTTTATTTAATTGTGCAAATTATAAGCTCAGTATTGATCAGCTTATTAATGACGTAAAATCAATTAATTGTTCGCTTGTGAAAGGCTTTGAAGCCCAAGAGTGATTTATCTCGAACATTTGTTATACTGTGCTTCATTTTGAGACAAATAATCGGTTTACAGAAATCTATAATTCAATCAAAAGCGTTGAAAAAGGAGAAGAATTGCTATTTTGTGTGGACTAACCGTAGAAAATGCCATTTGAAACTCTGAGAAATGCGCTGAAAATGAATTTTACGACTCTTTTCTTAGTGTTGATCCGTCGATTGTTTGATTTTTTTTTCTTACTTCAATAAAATTTATTTCTTAATTTCTTTTTCTCAAAACAATATTCACCGAGAGAGTGTCGCATTTCTACTTATTCACTTCCACAATATCAATATAATATTATGCGATAATCGTGAAAATTAACGACATTAAGTGATGACTGGTGCTTTTCATCACACGAAATTTCTTTCCCTAATGAATCATAAACTCTTATTAAAATTATGTGAATTTTTGGTCTCGAGATAAAGCATCGAGATAAGTTTATTTTCTTCTTCTTCCTTTACAAAAATGATGACTTAATTCAAGTTTATAAATCATGAATAAATTATCATGTTGAAAAGATAGAGAGTGAAACTTGACAATAGGAACGAAAAAAAATCTCCAATTTCAATTCAATTTGCCTACACTAGATATAAATTAAATATCATAATTGCGATATATTCGCCATTTACTGACTGTATCTAAACGTCTATTGAAAATCATCGCAGCGCATCGAACAATCGTGTCATGTCGACGCATGTAAGTTTTTTTTGTTAATTCATGTATATCGATGAACAATGAAACCTCTTGAAGAAGAAATAAAAGCAAAAGTGTCGTAAGAAATTATCCAAAAAGTAAAAATTTATTGTCTCCTTTGTCGTTGCCACAATTTTTTTGCATTATTTCTATTCGCTTTGTAACGAATAAAGCTGGATGATTTTGAAATTGCAATTCATGTAGTATGTGCATATATATAGACATGATTTACGTGAATTAAAAAATAATATTTTTTGTCTGTCGATAATTTGACACAACAATGAATGAATTTACTAAAAGTACGGCAATAAACTTGAATGTCCATTGATGGATGACAATTTTGGAATGAATATGCTTTAAATTCGCAAATTTTTTTATTTTTTATTATTATTTCTACTATTATGCATAAATAGTCAAGAGCTTGTTAGCAGGCAAATTAAGTAATCATGAAAATATTTAAATGCCATTAAAGAAGTGCAAAATAAAAGACCACAAAGCTCTCTAAAAAATACTTAAATAGAAAACCCGAGATCGTCCGACAATTCAATTATGCGCTCTAATTTTTTATGAGCTAGACTTCATACACATACATTTTTGAGGTCAGAGAAGTTACACTTTCATATACTTATTCCATATATCCACTTATGCCCTACGGTCATCAGCAACACAAGCGATTTTATCTCGTAAATTTATGGTAACTGCACATAAAGCTTGAATATTTCGAAGGCGTATTTATAGACTTTGTCACTTAACAGCGATCAAAAAAGCTTATATCAAGGAGATTAGAGGAAGATTTATTATAAATCAATATCCAAAAAATTGATATTAAAAATAGTGACGGCTTCTATTCCCAACAGATCAACAAACATATGTATAGCTCATATCAGATCAATGTTCTTCACAGAGACCTTCAATTTCATTCGATAAATTTTGTATTTTATACCACATTTATAGACACGACAAAAGAAACAATGCCACTTTGCGTCTACGATGAAGAAAATTAACTTGAATAAAAAAATAGTAAACAAAAAAGCAGAGAGTGTGAAACACAAGAGAGCAATTTTGTAATGGCTATGAGCATTGACATTCAATATCACCATACTAATAAATATTTTGAGGCAATAAAATCCACTTTGAATGATAAAAAAAGACGCAAACCATGAGGTAAATTACCCTTGAATTACAGTTTTATTTATGCGAAATTTCGATTTGTTTCTAGTGTAATTTTTTTCAGAATAAAAAATTCGTGATGGCTTATGGAAGGCATAAGAATAAAATATACATGCATGGAATAGTAATTCGAGCGCATTTTGATGGATTTATTGAAGACAAATTTACAGACATACAGCAAAAGTAAGGACAATTCAATCTATTTATGGCATAAAATTCACCATAAAATGAAACATTACCACATAAAAGCAACAAAAAAAAAGCTCAAAGCCAATAGCCATCAATGATTAATGACAGTAGGTGTTGACAAAAGCAGCTTTTATTATGAGGACCCATTACAAATTATTCGATGATTATCACAAATAAGAATTCTCTTTCTAGTAAAAATCTCATTAATTTTATCACAAGCAAATATTTTTAAGTCACTGAAATCTTTTTGATTTTCTAAGCATTTTTCTCCATTATTTATTTAGCTGTGCATAAATCAACCGCCAACAATTTAGTTTCCTTATTTGAAAAAAAATGTATAATAACACTGATGGAACGTTGAAGATCCTCTCATGCACGCACATACAATTTTTCTTTTGCAAAGCTCGATGTCATTCATTGTCTCATATGGCGAATGTCAACAGACGAAATCTAAGGAAAACAAATGAATAAGTGTCTAAATGAGACTGACATATGGTTGTCTCATTTCATACGGTATCAAGATCATCATAAGGTTGGTTTTTACTGTGTATTATATAACTTCCTTTGCTATAAATTATTTAATTAATCATTCACAATTAAGCTAATGGAATTTTTGGCGAATGTATAAGGCGAAATATTTTGAAGTATGGCAATAAGCTGTAGACTTCCATACAAGTAGGAATTAATGATTTTTTTTGCGTAACTCTTTGTAACGACTGTTATCAACAACTAAACGTGTTCAACATAAATTTTAGCGGATTTCTACATGAAAATATCCTCTTGTAAATAAATTAATGAGGTGCTACTTGTAGCGACACTCATTATTTAACGATTACATATTGAGTAATGTATGAAAATAAAACTAGATAACCAGGTGTCATCTATTGCATAGCTATTATGCCATCATATTCGTTTATTTCATTTTTAGTCAAAATCAATTCAATTGTCTAGCAATTTGTCCCAATGGCTAAAAGTCTATTTTGGTTACGTTATTTTAAAACCTCACAATCAAGATGAAATCTTTTTCTATTAAAAAGTCAAAAGTTGTGGGTGTCTCATGAATTTTAAAGCCATTTTCTCATGAACTAATGCGACTTATTTTGATCACTTTTCTAAAAGATGAGCTCTATTCAATCATCAGCGATGACTTCGTGACCTTTTTCTAATATAAATTGTAATAACTTGAAAAATGTACAGTACTGCAAAAGCACACTTATAATTTGATGTGAAATTTAAGCTCATAAAAAAATCAATCGTTGAATATGCTATTGAACTTTCGACCTTCCGCGTATATGAATAGACATTTTCCCATGCGAATAAAAAATGTGGCAATTTCTTTTTCTTATTCATATCAATATCACACACTTAACCTTAAAAAAGCTTATTTTATGTACCTGACTATATACTAATCACCAATTCAATTATGTTTCAGGGTGCATTAATATTGACATGAGAGAGTAGTAGAGAATGGGAGCAAATTTAGCAGGAGACCATGATCATCATTATCAACAGCAATCACTCTTTATCGTATATAGAAGGTGAGCTTGTTATTAGTAAATTGAGATCATGTGACTCTGAACCTAATTCAATCAACGATTGGCTTTGACATTTGTCTCATCAACACACAGCATGAAGCTTTTTAAATACATAATAATTATTAACGTGATGATGAGGCTTTTAAATTTCATAAAAGCGATGAGTAAAGAAGTAAATAGAGATGAAACTCATCTTTTTCACGCAATTTAATACAACAGTTCTCTTTGATCTCGCCAACGTTATTCATACTTCTACCTTTGTTGCTATTTTTTAATATTTTTCAATGTTGAAATGTTGTAATGACCTTTGCGCGAGCAGTGAAAAGTGCTTTTTTATTATATTGTCTTAAAAGCTTTTTGTAGCACTTGCCCATGTTGGACCAGCACGACTGTGAATGTGGACAAAAGGTTGATGTTGTTGTTAGATGTTAAATAATATAAATTTTATTGAACTTAATGAGATAATTTTATAATAATAATAAAATAATAATATAACATCTAATTTTTGTGATGTCAATTCTGCTATTAAACCGACAGGTCAGGAATTTTTATAGTCAATAGTAAAAAAAGAAAATCAATAGTAAAAAAGACAAAAAAAAGCTAATTTTTTTATTTTTGACAGCATTAAATTTACACTGGCAATGTCTCTGGTTTTTACTAGTTTAAAATAATTCCTGAAATTCTGTTGGGTGATTTGATATTTTCAGACTGTGGATAAAATCAAAAGATTTAATAAATTTGAGTATGTTAAATTTAAATCTCAAAAATAGCATAAATTAAATATATCTGTGTATACTCAATACATCCTTTAAACTTTGCTACTAATAATCTTGTTCCACAAATTATTTAAAGACCAAAATCTTGAGTTCAAAAAAAATGTGGCAAACGCACATGAAACAAGTCATCAGAATGATTATAGATTTAGTTCAGTCCAACAATATTATTGTATGTGGAACATTTAAGACTGTAAAAAGTATTACAAATATTTTATGCGGAATTATTTCAATGATGCCGACTTTTGCATAATAATAAAGCAGCTCATTAATCTACTGCATAACGTGTATCAACCGTATATCTCTAGGAAGATGAAGCATACTACGTAATTGCAGGCATGATCGATTATCATTTTCATACCTCAAAGGCCAGTCCTTGGATTGTGGTGGATGAATCAATGGTACATTATAATGATATTTATGGAACATTCATGTTCGTGAAGATAATGATAATGATGATGCTGGCGATGAATCATTGTAAGAAATAAAAAATGAACTCTTATCTCCTCATTCTTTATGCGTCCAAGAGTAAAGAATTTTTCAAAAAGAACAATAAATAATGACAATCAATAAATATTTGAGGCATAAAAATCCTTTCAAACAAAACATAAAAATATCTATAAATATTTTATAACCTTTTTTTATCGCACCTGCTTTATTCTTGTTTTCATTGAATGAAAAACAGAATCATGAATTCAAAAGAATTAGCAATTAACGAGAAGAATGGAAGTTTCTCGTAAACAGATCTAAATTGGATACTCTTGAAAGTCCGTTAGTTCTTTATTCAGTCACTGTATAAAACCAAAAAACAAGAAAAATTTGCAATGAGTTCTTTTGGTGTAGTAGGAATAGTGTAATTGCCAACAATTTGCCTGTCTTTGAATATTTTGTAATGACAGGTCAATCTTTATAATATTTTCAGACAGTTGGGATGAAAATTGTTTAAACATTTTAAAATTTGCTTTCTTGACAGCTTGTTTGTCAACATTTATGCTGGCACCACATAATAATTTTTTAAAAGAAAACATGATTTTGAAAAACAGGGGCCATTTAATAATTAAAAGGCGCTTAAATTATTTATTATAGTAAGGTGTCTGATAATTTCTATTATACTTTTGTTCCTATTCTAGAAGACTGAATATATTCTTTATTGCTATTTTTATTTGTTCATCTACTGTAGAATAATTCAGTTCAGTTCTTTAGCATCTACATATTGATCGTGACTACCTGTGAGTAAGTACATATCTATCTTAAGGATTGTTCACATGCAATGTCCAATTTTTTTTTCAAACCATTAAAGTTTAAAAATGTTTTGTGTTAAAATTGGAACTGATTTTTGTACAATCTAGTCCTTATTAATTAAATATTTAATACAAAAATGGTTGCTAATATATTGAAAGCAAAAAGAAATGTAAAGGTACTTTAATTTTAATACGGACCATAATAAAAATAATAATAATAATAATAATAATGGTTGCTAATAAACATCATTTATGAACAAGCCCTTAGTATATTGTTGGTAATTGAAAAAGTGTTTCACCTTTGTAAAACTCAATCGTAGTCTTGTGTTTATTGTATGCATTCGTATAGAGTGAGAGGAATTTTAATTAGATGTTTATGTTTATGGCAATAGTAATTCTTCGTTTTGATTTCATATGTTAATCCATGTAATGATTTCAGTTATGCCCACGAAATAACAAAAAAATTATTTTGTAGATTGATCGTAAAAACATTAAAAATGTGGAATATAAGAAAATTAAATAAACAGAAAATGATAAGGCATAAAACTCATCGTTAAAGAAGTTATAAAAGATCACGAGCTTGGAGGCTAATAAATTTTTCATAATTTCCGTTTGTATTAGAGCATAAACATACTTGCCATTATAAATTAACGATACAGAGTATCCAGCAAACCGTAAATAAGTAAGCTAGTCTCTCTATGTGTACTATACCCGAGCGGCACAAAGGTGTCATATAACTGTCATATGACTGCCATATGTCAGCTGCCACGTGTCAATTGCCATCGTTTGATGGCAATAAAAACTGCTTTATGGCAGTCATATGACAGATAATTGCTATCGATGTTGACGATATGTCAACCAAATAGTATGATAAAGTAATCCATATGACTGCCATATGACTGCCATCAATAAAAATTGACACAAAACGGAAACTGTTATATGACAGTATTTAAGCAGTTTTATGACAGGCACAGAGGGTAGTGCTTTAATCAAATTTCAGTCAAATGGCAATTATATGGCAATGAGATGACAATTTTATGGCAATTTTATTTCAATTATATGGCAATTTTATAGGCTGTTATAGCTGAAATATAAATTAAATGAATATAAAAAAAAATACAAAAATATTAAGGGGTTTAAAGTGTGTGTTTATTAAAAAATTTGTATAGGAGAAACAATGTAGAAAAACAAATCAATATGATGAAAAAAAAATTCAATAAACTTTTTCAGCTTCTTCTGCCTACTTTCTGACCCATCGTGCGTTGTGGATTACTATATGCAAAGTATTTGATACTGCTCTTAAATCTTCAAAAGTTCCTGGAGCACTTCGATTGATTATATCTTGAAAAAGATGCATGTGTCCTTAAAATTTTTTTTGGGCAATTTTCGTTCCTATATAATGTTTATGAATGTTATTAAATAATAAATAAACAAAATTTTTTAAATCTTGTGCTCACCTTCTAGTAAAGTCCATCCTATTTTACTAATTAAGTCCTCACCGATTAAATTTCAAGAGTTACAACAAAATGAACTTTTCACTTCAAACTCACGATTTCAAATGAATTTTTTCATAATTTTTCAAAAAACATTGATAACTGTGATCAATTTTTTTCTCATGGCAGTCACATGGCAGTCATATAACAGTTTTATAAAATTGTCATATAATTGCTACCAAATAACCGTCATATAACTGTTATCTGCCATTTCAAAACGATCATATAACAGTCATATGACTGACACCTGCCACCTTGTGCCGCTCGGGATATGTTTTATGCTCGCGTTTTCATGTCATATTGCAAAATACATGCATGGCTATGAGTCTGAATTGTAAGTAGACTAATACAATTGTGTGTGCAAAACTAATAAAATAAGATAAAGAATGAGTTAAGTGAGTGGCTTGTCTTCGGGCATTTCACTATTTTTTCTTCTGAAATTTTTTTTTGTACTTGCAATGTGGAACGAGATCGAGTTTCCTTATTTTAACTTTTGAAAAAGAAATTTTCATTTAAGAGTGTGGAAAATTTCGTTACAAGTGAAAAAAAAAACTTTCGATCTTTGTTTCCATCTTGTTCATCTCGTTTAGTTGAAACTTGCCCAATGCCCATTTAATCTTAAACAAGCGCAAACCGTGAAAATGAAGATAATTATTGAGAAAAATATAGAAAAATGAAAATTTAATTTTTGTTTTTACTTGATTTGCACGTAGCAGTAAGAAAAACATTCAAAAAACGAAAGTCGAACTATTTTCTTTAAAAATCTTATTCACTTTTATCTTCTTTTAATTTGATTGGGATGAAAAATTGATTAATTTGCTTGACTTGGTTGTTTATTTTCCACAAGTGTTGAGGGGTCAAACAAAAATGAGGTTTTGTGACGATGTATTTTAATAATTAGGGCCACATTTACAAATTGGGACATCGGACATGAGATTATTCATTATTCACTAGCTACTCTAATATTTACGATAATTCAAAATTGAATTTTAAAGATACTAATTCTTACTATTTAAATCAAAATAATCCAACGAAATGTCTCACATTTTTAAAACCTCAATCCACATTAAAAATTGTACGTCATAAGTGAATGACCCCCTAAAAACTCTTTCTTAAATTTTTATTACATTTTATTTGTTTGTTTATCTGTCGGCTTCATTTCAATGCATCAATGGATGGATTAATTGAGAGAGACTGAAAATAATGAGATTTTCGCTTTGTAAAGAAGATTCGTTGAAGTTTTTTTGCTGTTCAAAAACCAGACATAATAGAATCAGCTTAAGTTTTGTTTTAAAATTGAATTTTACTCATTCCAGTAATTAAATTTCTATGAAAGCAGTTTATGAGTATTTTCGGGAGTGTTCTCATAAAAAAAAATGTAAATGATTTCCATCTAGATTCTCTCATTAGATAACCTTCTTTATAAAAATTCTCTACGCGTTAAGTACGATTCTCTGTTAGACTAATGACTTTTGAACATAAAAAATTTTAGCACAAGAAATTAGCAAAACATGAGTATTCATCTTCTATTTACAATTTAATTTTGTAAAGCCGACTTAATAATGCAGCTAATTCACATACAATTAATTTAATAGCCAAAGCATTATTATCAGCAATAATAAACAGAGGTTCAGCATGAATCATCATCATTTAAATTCGATATCAGCAAGAAGATTATTAGCAATATTTTTTAAAAAAAATAAAAGTGAAGCCGAATAAAAGCATATAAAATGATTATAATTATGAATCTTAAATTACTAAAATTCATTTTCTATAAGCAATTTATCTATTTAATCGTTTAGATTTGATTCGCCATAGTGTTTCGGGAAGATTATTAAAAATATAAAAATAGAATTTAATTTTTTTCCCAATGATTTTACTTTTACCTTTTAAAAGCCAAATTAAAATGATATAATAATGACTAAGAGTGATAGAAGTTAACATTTGGTTGTCATTAAGAAGTTCTGAAATTTACAAATTACCAACCAAATGCAAAGAAAGCATTAGAAGGTATTTTCTGCGGAAATCCTCCAGGGGAATCCCATTAAAATAGACCACACTGGTGAGAATAGACACTAATGAGCTAAAAAGAACGTTTTAAATGTTTTATAAATCTAAACTGGTAAATTAATGCTTAATTTAAAATTAATTTCAATCAAAATTCTATTATGGGAAAATTGGCATAAAATTGAGATTTTATAGAGCATTTTAAGAACAAATCGGTTGTAATTAATCAACAAACAATCACTTACGGACATGTGTACCAAACAACTTCATCAAATCCGCGTAAACATTAGCCTAAGGCTGTAAATTAACATTCAAGTCTGTTAATTTTTTTGTGATCTTAAAGTTCAATATCAAATCACCATAAACATTTCATTTCAATGGACTTCAGCCTTACTGCTGATTAAAGCGTGTAATTAATAATGAATTTCTGTAAAGAAAATCAGATTTTAATTGCATTTTAGAGCTTCGTTTTGCTTACATGAATTTTGGATATGTTATTTTTATTATGAAGACAAAGAATTAAAACAGAACTTCATGGATAATTTAAGAGACTGTAAATTCACACCAATTAACAACGCAATCATAATTACAGCAAAATTAGATTGACGACATTGCTGTACAATAATTTCATGGAAATAACGTTATTGAAGCGAAAATAGATTCATGATCATCATGAAATTTCGCAGATCTAGCAACAACTATTTTCATTTCATTTTCATCACTTTGTTGTTTTTCAAGATCAAAGCTTATAAACTTATAATGATGCCTCGACATAAGCATAAAATTGTCACTTTCATTTTTATTTGTGAGATGAGAAATTACTTCCTCGTGTCATCGTCGTCATGGCTTTTGACATCGACCTACCACGAGAAATGTATATGGTAATTTGAGCTATAAAGTACGAAGTAATTGTGTTTTGTAATAGTAAAAGTAGAAGGAGCAATTGAGGTTTTAACGTGTTTCATATTTATGCAATAAACAGCCTTATTTGATAAGAGAAATAAAAAGAGCCATAAAGATTTTGTAACTTTCCTCACCTTCGGGCAATTGTAGACCTTAAATGAATGTTTCGTGCTTATCCAATTTTGGAGTACACTGACAAAGCCACAATATTTCCGCAATATGCTAAATAGTAATGCATTCAAGTCTTTCGATTTATCTTCTTCTTATTTTCTTCCTCGTTCTCAATTCTTTTCTTTATTTTACTTTTTCATCTCACTCGCATCCGAATGTACGCGATATGTAGATTATTTCGTGCAATCGTAAAATGCATGCGAAAAAATCAAAAAAACATTGTTGTGTCAGCTAAAATTTTCCAGAAGCATCTTATTTAGTGCAAACAGAGCATATTTCTTTTTATTTTATTATATTTTTCATTTAATAACTTTTTAATGAGAACTTTTTTTCTTATTTTTATTAAATAAGCACACTGAATAAAGTAACTGTAACTACGTGCGGCTTATTTATGTCACTTTACTTTTTTTCACTATAATTTTTCTATTTTTAAACTCCATTTAATGACAACAAAAAAAGAATCTTATATCGCCACCAATCAGCACTAACACACTTTTTTCGATTGAGATACATTCACGTTAACAGCAGCCACTTAGTGGCACATATATAACACATATGACTTTGACTTCTATTATTGATGTCTTACACTTGGGAATTGTTGCTATTTAAAATTGATTACAATCTGTTAAGTCGTTCTTAGATTTGTTCCGTAATTATTGTTATTATTTCATCAACTTCTTCTTTTACATCCATTCAAACAACATACATCTATTCCACTTTTATGAGAGGCACTTGTGGATACATTATTGCCAAAAATAATCAACTGAAATCTAATTTTTTTCACTCATCAGAGCAGAACATAAAAACCAGAATTCCATAAAATTTTCGCGCGAGTCAAAATTTAAGTTTTTTCGATTATTAATTCACAATTATTGCCTACTTTCTAATCGCAACAAGAAGAATTTTTCCTTATTCTTCACCATTTAACTTATAAAAATGAGAAAATTCCACAACATAAAATTTAACCGCAAAACTACAGACTTGAAGTTATCGTCTCAAGCGCTCAACAAAAACTGAGTCTGAAGACATTGTTCAGGCAGAGAAAGAAAAGAGTGATGTGTTGGTTTTCTTTATTTTTCAGTCTACTGCTGCTGCTGTTGCCAATGTTATTATTGCATTTATAGAGAAGAATAGTAAAAGGAAAATGAGATAAAAGAGAAGTTAAAAAAATTGACTACAAAGAAGAAAAAATATTTTTTTTTATTCCCTTTAACAAACTTTAATCATGCAGAATGATGATGGTTTAGAACAGAGGAGAAAAGGCAATAATGTGTGATGAATATAAAAGGTACGAAGAATAAAATTTTAATTGAAATAGAGAATGCATCAGGGATTAGAAATTCTTATTTGACTTTATGTTATTTCCATGAATTGAATTTGATTTATTTGGTCAAAGTTGTTATATAATGCTATTAGCTTAAGAACTGCATTATTGTGTGACTTAATATTTAGAGATTTGTATATGAAATATTAAACCCGAGCGGCACAAGGTGGAGGGTGGTCTCCATATGGAATCCATATGAAAGCCACCTCCACTATGTGGAAAGTAAATGGAGGGTTATTTTTTCATCCTTCATATTGATTCCATTTGGATTCCATATGAACTCCGCTTTTTCTTAAATCAAATACCGAAAAACTCGTGCTTTTGAATTTTTAAAAGACAAAGGTCAGATCTTACTGTAATGGATTGAAATATTGTCGAAAAGCTTTACTGAATCATATTGCTTCATTTCAAGCTTTAAAAAAGCAAAAAAGGATAATTTTTTGTGATTTTGTATGAAATTACATACTTCACAAGCGCATGCAGAAATCACTATTATATGGGGTCGTTTAATTTGTATGAAAACTTTTAATAATTTCTTATGTTTCTCACGCGTGTGATCGAGACTTAGAAATTGCTGTGGTTGCGACTTAATTAAATTAAGTTGTAAATTTTTCAATAGTGTTAGTGTACTTTAATTAAGTCCACTAATACAGCTACAAATCTTGATATAAAAATTGCGAAACATAGAAAAACACGTGGAAAATCGTACCAAAAATCCTTTGAAAAATACTTCCATTAAACCTCCGTTTGACTACCACAAATGGATCCTCCATCCTCCATCAAAACCTCTCAAATGACTTCCATTTGGTGTTAATAAATGCACGTCCCACGGAAGATTTTCGGAGCTTTGGCTCTGTCAAGGTTCCAAGATAGTAAGGTTTTCGGAAGATTTTCAAATGGAGGGTGGAACATGGAGGCTCCGTATAGCTTCCATATGGAAGGCAAATGGAGCCTTTGTGCCGCTCGGGAAACGAGCTTAAATTATTAATTTTAATTCTAGGTATCATGTAGAACGAGTCACATAATTTTAGTTTTACAAAAATTAAACCTCAATCAAGCAGCATAACTTAAGTTCCATTTTGAACCTATCAAAATAATCTGATTCTTTAAAATCTTTTAAAAACTCAAGAGAAATTAAAGCTTGAATTTTTGATTTTAACAGTAAAGTAGTTGGTAGAAACTCTTCAGGTTCCTGTTCGTCAACTAAAGTTTTTTAAAGCACGTCATGAAAATTGAAAGTTGTAATTTTCTTAAAATCTAGTATTGCCAATATCTTTGTAAACCGCAGAATTGAATTTTGCATTTGACTCATACAAAGAGATCATGAAATCATCTTTTCAACTTTTAATCCGCATTAATCCATAAAATCTCAAGATTCATTAGTCATGCTTTTTGATACTACTACTCACTATTCTATTGAAATCTATTTCACATTATTATTCAAAATAGCTTGCAATCTATCATTTAATGAACCACAAAATTAACTTTTTGGTTTGCAATGCGACTCGCTAATTTTCAAAATTATTACCGCAAAATCTAATTCATTGTAAATTCTTCCTTGTTTTAATATGTATCCAATGAGTAGCTTCTGATAGGAAGAATCACGGTGTAGGCAAATCTTTTCATCTGTAATCCCTGAGAGTTATTCACATGAAATTATCGCTTTAATATTATTTTTTCGCAAGATAGTTCTTGAGCGATAAATTAACTCATAAGGTCTAAGAATCAGAATAGGGAAAGGAACAGATAAAATAGAAGAAAATAAGTTGCAGACAGCCGAATGACCATATTCGGCATTAGGTAATCGTACTCTCCTATCCAATTCCATTATAAATTAAAATTAAAGTTTCATATACATAATAATGTACATAAAATAATATTTCTTTTTACTGTTTAATTTTGTTATTATTTTTTTTCGTTTGCAGTCTGAACCATAAAGGCTAGCGTAATATATCTCTGAACTATAAATAACTTTATGTTTCTATACTATTTTTTTTTTTCCTTTTGAAAAGTAAGCCTGATGTGAAAAAACACGTTTATGCAATTGAATATATAAAAACTGATCATATACTCGGTTGTGGCGCGAGAAAGCCATCCGGCATGTGAAAAAATCAAACAGGCAACAACCGAATTAGAGACAGAAGAGAAAAGTTGTTGTTCTAAAATTGTAGAAAATAAAATTGCAATTGCACCATTGAAATACTTTTGAATCCAGTCTCATATCCACATCTATCTATTAATGGCATTGCAAGGCATTTAAATGATCATTTAACGGTTTTGTGGACTATATCTCATTTTATACAATATTATGTGCTTGTGCCTATGTCTGATAATGTTTTTATAAGTGCCTTTCTAATGAACTTTTTAGTTTTACAGCATAATTTTTTCTTTTTCGCAAAATATTAAGCTGCTGAAATATTAAAAATTGCTATTGTGAGATTTATTTATTGACCATTAACTTCCTGTAATTTCCAATTTTCTTAAATTTGCAATTTATTTCCTTTTTTTCTTATTTTAAAAACTTTAATTTGAATTGTTTATGAAAAACACATTTACAAGATGAGAAGTGAAAGTAAGAAACTTTTACTTCTTACTCGTTCTTGCTTGTCCAGGTCAAGAATATTCTCATATTACTTAGTTTCAATTTATTCTCTCATCCTCTCGCATACTTAATATTCGCTCATATTCTTATGTGTTTATTTACAATTTAGTAAAAAAAAACAGAAACTTGCAGTTATCAATAATAAATTAGTGGGATTCCCGAGAATTCTCTCTCGCGATCACAAAAATATTTTAATTTGATTCTGCATTTCAATTTCATTTCTGTTTTTGGTGCTGAATCAGAAGGTGCTTAATTATTTACATTGAAAAGTGCTTATCTAACAACTTTAAATCAAGAGCCGCATACGAGCATCTAAAACAACGTAATTCCTACAAATATCTGCATATATTGAGAAAAATCAATTAGTTAAGTAAACAAAAAAAGTTGAATTTGAATCAAAGATAAACATGAATTACAAAAGGAACAATACTATTACTGGTGTCACATTAAGGTAATGATTAATAGAAAGAATATCAAAAAAATGACCGTTTCCAAGCATTAAACATTTAAATTTTTTTTAATTTCTTTTTAGACTTCCTTTGTTTCTATTACTCATCATCTCATGTGCGATTAAAGGCAATGCATGTGAAAGGATTGAAGTCAGCTTGAATGATTGTCGAAAATTGGAAGTTTACTTTCAATGCAAGGTTAACAACTTAAGTTTAAGTGATAAGCATGTCGATTTAAATTTTATGGCAGTAGAAAAATCACCGAATGATTTACGGATTGAGTCATCAAACATATCGTTTATTCCTCAACAATTTTTTGAAAACTTCAAAGACATTAAGGAATTTGTGGCCATAAACTGCTCCATTAAAAACATCTATTATGACACATTTATGAGAGCATTCAAACTCCATTACCTTGTGCTATCGCACAACAAAATTGGAGTTATTCCAGATTATACCTTTCAAAATAATTCGGATTTACAATCACTGAAACTCGATAACAATGAAATTAGAATTCTCACAGCAAATGTGTTTCGAGGTTTAGATATGCTGAGAACTTTAAAATTGTCTTTTAACAAAATTATGTACCTGCCACTGTACATCTTTAGCGAGTTAGAAAGTTTGGAAATATTGGAACTTGATAATAATCAAATTAGAATTATTTCTCAAGAACAATTTACGACAAATTTAATGTTAACTCAACTTGATCTCCACAATAATGAGATACAAATTATAGACAATGGAACTTTAGATGCACTCACAAACTTACAACAATTAAATCTTGATAATAATTCATGCGTGAGTACATCCATTCATGGCATTAAAAATATTACAAGCATTTTGAAATGTTGTATGACATCTTCAGAGGAAATTAAATCTTGTTTGATATCAAGAAATGAACTCGAAAAGAAAGCAAATGGAAATGATGGATATGTTAGCATTACATTGGTTATCATCCTGGCCATTTCTATATTTGGAAATTTGTTACTATTCTTATATTGCTTTGCTCACCGAAGATTAATGGATAGATTTAGAGGTAGAGAAGATGTTATTGAACTTGTTAACAATATGGCTGACAGTTCTTATCAGGGAATGTAATCTAGTTGAATTGATTTTTATTTAAATTTACATACTTTGCCATAATTACAAAGTTTATACTCAATCATATCAGAAAATTTAAATAAATGAATGATTAATTTAGATGTCATTAAAAAAATGTATTAAATGCATTACCAAAACAAGAACGAATATTGTCAATTGTCCAAAACAAAGAATCACATTTCTAAATCTAACAGCAGTGCAACAAAAAAATTCAACCTTTTGCGTTAATAGGGAGAGGTCGCACACTAGTGAGCCGAGATAAATTTGATTGCTAAAATTGGACCAATATTTTCAAGTTTTATAACTTTAAAAAGGTCAGTTTTTATTTAAAACAATGTGCCATAGACCAAAAAAGTTTGAGAAACACTGGTTTAAACAAAGGTAATTATTTTCATACAAAACAAGCAATTGTAGGTTGGTCAAAGAATTGTTTTTTAATGTAACGTAATAAGTGAACGGCCCAAAAGTGATATTAGCAACAAATTATTAAACATTACAATTTGTTTTAACGGTTTAAAAAAGTTTAAATAAACAATGAGAAGAAACTATGCTGAAAAAAAATTAAAGAAAACAAAACGTGTTTAACGGTCATGATGAATAATGATAAAAAGTTTTACTAAGAATTTTTTTGATCATAAATAAGTTTAATAAATTAAACTTCAAATCTATGATTTTATTAAGAAATTTTATGAAATTTTTAAATCATACAAAATGTTTTTCCAAAAAAATGTTTTTCCAAAAATTAAAATTTAAAAACCATAAACTTAAATATTGTGAAATAAGTTTCTCTTAAATGCATTTAAATTGTAAGTTATTAAAAATATGAAAGAAATAAAATATAATTATTCGACAAAGTAATTTTTTCACTTTCGATTACAGAATGTTTTTGAAAATGATCTGATTTAAAATAATTATTAATATCCACAACAAAATATTCGGTTTTCAGGTGGTTTAGCAAATTATTGGTTTTAAACTAAAACAATTTAACAGAGTCTTTATACATTTCATTTCATCAATGATTCTTTTGGTTTAAATTTTTAAATCTAATCCTAGCATGTTCTCCGAAAAAAGAATAAACATTACGTTGCTTATGGTGAGAGAGCGGCATTTTCATGCACATCATATTGTACAGCACGAATCACATTGAAAATCAAAGAGAGAATTTTTTTTATTATAAAACGCCGGAGAAAGAGAGAAAACGTGGTAGTCGCTTTTGAGATGTTGTGCAGTTTACAACTCGGTATCTAAAAAGATAACAGTGTGATAAATACAGTAAAAAAATCAAATCAAAAAAAGTATACTACTGTCAAAAAATAATTATAATAAAATTCAAGTAAATATCCTTAAGTTGCTTTTTATACATTATCATCATCAGCATTTCTCTTATCGGTAGTAAATGGCTTAAAACTTCAAATAATAAAATGAACATTGCTGCAATCACGAACATAATATTTTTTACGATTTTAAAAAAAATAACAAATAAAAGTGGTAACACGTGAAAATTCATAAAAACTTTAAAGTGTGTTTACAGTCTGAGAATCAAATAAAAGAAATCATAAAGGTTGACAATTAAAGTGAGTCTGTCAAGTGAGCAAGAGGACAATAAAACGAAATTTTGTACAGAGAGAATAAGACAAAAATTCCGACGATTACGTTTAAGCACAAAACATATTAGCATAATAAAACTATTTCCTTTCAATGCAATAAAAATAAAGAAGAAGAACGAGAAGAAGGAAAATTTACATGACAGCGCAGACATAAAGTGTCAAACAAATCTTTCTCAGCATTGCAATAATTTTTTTTATATTTGACAAAAGCATCAGACACAAAAATTCATTCATCTTGATTTTGATCAATTTGCACTCTCTCACATTTGAGTCGATGTGCTGAATGTGTTAAGGGAAAAATACTTAAAAAAGTAAGAAGCACATACAATAAAATAGACAATAACAATAATAATATTTTGAAAGTATAAGAAGAAGCAGAAAAATAAGGAGAATCCTTGATATAAACGACACTAAATATCATACACATCCGTCAAGTGTGTGCGTAAAAATTCCAAAGTTGTATTTTATGTGAAATCATTATTTTTCTGCTGAGCAATTTTTCCTCCAGCTTTTCGTCAAAATAAATTTTTCCTTTCTTTCTCACATCGTCGTCTTTTCTCATCGTTCAGTAGCAGCTACTGCCTTTTTTCTCTTAAATTTTTTTTCCTTTCCCTTTTTCATCAAAAAAACTTTGCTGAGAGTAGAAGAAAAACTATACAAAACAATACGTTGAATGATTCTCCCTTATAAAGAAACAGAGAGAATAAAGTTTTTCCACAAACAATTTTCTCTTCTCAGCACTCGTGTTTGCTGTACTGAGTGTAAGAAAAATTTCTGTGCATTGCATTGATGTTTTTGTAACCAAAAAAAAAGTCCTGCACTATTTTTTTCTTTTTAAAAGTAGTTGACGTTAAATCACTTGACAGTGTGACAGTGCCTCTCAATTTAGTCTCGAGCGCGCGCGGAATTCCACTTAACAATAATAAATAAATAAATGTGTGCATTTAGAAGTTTGTTTGTTGTTGTTGTTGCCATATAGAATACGATAGTGTGTGATTCGCTAATCATAAAAAATTCTCTTTTATTCCTGTACGCTCATCAATCATCATTAACGTATGGTGTGTCAAAAAAAGTGAGTAAAAATAGCATTTTTATTTATCACCTCTTCTCTTTTATTCTTTTTTTTTGGTGTTGTTGTTATCATCGTGTTTATTTGTTTATATTACGTGTTTTTTATGCAGTAGCAATTGAGCAGTAAAAAAGTCATAAAATCAGTCGTTGACTGAATCATTCGAGTAGAGAGATGAGTAAAGCGAAAAATGCTCTTGTAGTGCGTTGCGTTTTATGAATGAAAAAATAAAAATATCAAGAAAGAAAAGAAAAAATAATAAAAATCGTCTGGCATTTTTTTTTTTTCTTTTTCAATGCGAGCGAGAAATTTTCTCTGCTTTTTTATGGCTCCATGACGATTTTTCATTTATTTCCACTAGCGTGCTCTTGAGATTTATGAGATGTTCATTTTCAAATGGATTTTGATGGGGTCAAATATTGAGATTGAACCACTAATTCCATATGTTTATCGCTCCATATTTTTTTTTCGTGATAACAAGTTTTTAAGAATTTTTTACTTTAAAAATCAACTATAGTGCTCAGATTTGAAAAACTTGTTTACGATTGGAAATGAAATTTAATTAAAATGGTTTTCCGAAATGCGCTTTGATAATGAGTTTGAACATTATTTGAAGTTCCTCACATCTTTTTTTAATTGTATGTATATGGCTTTAAAACTCTTCTAAATCTGAGGTTCTGAGAGCTAAATGGAAAAATTATTTCTTAGATTACAATTCGAAAACTGTTTTTATAAATAACGAATAGATTTTTATTAAAGAAAAATAAAGAATTATGAATTATTATATAAACCTATATGTAAACATTTCAATATACTTAGTGGATTAACAGTTTATAAAGTTTCAAATTTATCAGTACTTTTGCAATTCTGCTTTGTATTAATCCAGAGCAGTTAATTCATATATGTACAATTCGTGTATCGTGACTTAAAAGCGTGTTAACCGAAAAAGTTTGAAAGACCTTTGTCTAGAATTTCTATTCTTAAAAACGATTATTAGTGACATTATTATTACGGATTTGAGATTCAATTTCTCAGTTCTTATTGAATCTTCCACACTCATGGTTCACACAAGATCTCCTAATATGGTCCTAGAACCCAAGAACAATTAAAATTATAATTTCGGAAACAACCAGAAGTATTCAATAATATTGGAAAAAATATCTCAAAATTTTCTATTGAATGCGACTTGAAAATGTTTTATCAAAATCCAAAGAATCCAAAGCTTGATTTTTAACCAAAAAATTCGTTAATACATGGATCGTCATTTAGAAGTGTAATGTGATTTTAGGTGTGTATCGTCGTTTAAAATTTGCATAAATTTCAAACATTATTACTAAATCCTGACATAAATGCATCATTTATAAAGATTAAATGTTAAAAGTTATCAAGCTGATGTGAATTTTTTGCAAAATGATTTTGCAACTTTATCAGCAAACTAGTTAACTTTTCAAATGCATCTGCAGGTCTTCGAAAATTAAAGAATATTGTCAATTAAAAGTCAATTTAAAATGCAACATTTTAAAGACTTAAAATTACCCAGGATTTAAATTGCTTCTTAATTTTTATTCATCTTCTTTAACATTCTTATTCACAAATTTTTCTTATTGTAAAAACGCTCATTTAAAAAAGGAATTTGATTTGCCATTTAAAAGTATTAAAAATATTTATACGGCAATTTAAATTGCTCGCATTAATGCACTTCACTGTCGAAAAATTCCAAACATGCAATGAATCACATTTTCCATATAAATTGTATGGATTTTAGAGGACACATTCAAATCATTCCTGGTGCATACAAAAGATAAATTTTGTATTTATAGGCATAAATATGTGACTACTGTCGATATAAACATTATGATGCATTTTGATGATGATGGCAAAAAAACATGGCAATAATTTTAATTAATGCACGTTTTAATACTGTATATGTCTCTTTACTTTTTTTCTCACTACAATTTAATGATGAAATTGTGAAACTCAAATATAATTATCGATTGAAAATTAATTATGTTTATCATGAGGACTTCGTGTACAAAAATTTTCATTTTTTGCGTTGAAAAAAAAAATATAAAAATCAAAATAAAAAAACATGAAAACTGATTCGTTTAAAAAGCATTCGAGTAATACAAAAAAAAAATTAAAATTCAATTTTTCTCGGATGCGCTAAAACACATTAAAAAAAACGTGCGGATTTAAATAATAGCCATGACATAGGTATATTTTTATATAAATATAATATACTCAAAATATTCACTCACATTACATATGCGAATCTCAATTTGCAACAGCACCAAAAAATCACAGTTTCACACGAATGATAACAAAAAAAATCCGTGGTTTTAAAATTCCTCGTCGATTTTTAAATTTTAAATATGAAGTTTATGATGATTTTGCATCGAAATTTTTTGTGTGCGAAAATAAAAAAGATAAGACGGTAACGTAAGCTGAAAAGTATAGGCACATGTACGTTTAGTTTGAATGAGATTTGCGACACAGCATAAGGCAAAAAGTCGATTCGAAATGCATACATAAGAAGTGAGTGAGTGAGAGAGAAAGACAGAATATCAGAGAATAAGGAGCAAGAAATATGGAAAATTAAACAATTTCAATTCAGTGGGAATGCGAGCTGAAAAGCAATTCATTAATATTGCATAAACATTTCGGCACACAGGGGCGATAGTCGCAAAAACCACCGAAAAAAGAATGTAGATATAACTCGACTCTCCGAATGAGAAGAAATGTTCATTCAACAGAGGAGGAAAGAAATGAAAAAAAAAGATTTTGTTTTTTCCAAAAAAAAAAAAAGAGGGGAGGAGAAGGGGTAGAGGATATGAATGTGGGTGTGTAAATATTGCAGGATCTTCGCACTTACTTTTTCATGCCAGTGTTGCCTGTATTTTAATCGAGTTTTAGCTTTCATCCGTTCATTCATTTCTTTTGCCAGTACTTTTTTATATATATTCTTCACTCTTGCCATCAACATCATTGTTGTATTACATCCACTGCTCACTGCTGCCGTTTCTTTTTGGTCAGAAAAATAAAGAATAAAATGAAAAGTTGAAATGTTTCTGAATGTTTTGAACCTGAGCGCATTTTAATTTTTTAACAGATTAGAATCTGCTTTGGGATTCCTAATGTAAAAGATAGAAACGAGAACTTTCTGTAATCTAATCAGAAGCATTCTTCGTATAAAATAAACAGACCAGCAAACGAAATAATACAAGTGAAACTTCTTCTTTAGAAAATAAACTACAAACGAGAAAAAAATGTTTATTTGCAGATATTTCTCACTATACCGTGTATGTATCTATATCTCTGTATATTGCATGAGTGCCCGAAAAAAGCAACACTAAAATGAATTGAAATGAAAATATGAACACCAGTGGAGGAAGAAAAAAATAATAAGAAGAAGACGAGAACTCTGAAATGAAACATTTTAATTTATAATGCACTCACCTCTTATGTGCTGCTTAATAAAAATGCGAATGGTGTTTTAATGTCATTAAAATGAAAATGAATTTGATAAAAATGCTAACATAGAAGGAGAGAATGGAAGAGAAATAAACATACAATAATAAAAATTGGATAAGCGCTAAATTTCGTTTTAACTTCATATCCATCTTCCTCGTCGTTGGTTCGTTGAGATTTAATAATCTTATAATAAAATTGACTTATTAAAATATATGAATATCCGCCTCTGTATTTCATTTTCTCACCTCGTTTCTAAACGAAAAATACGATAGAGAAAGAAGGAGAGAATTTGTTGCCATAGATAATACATTAGGCAAGCAGAAAAGATATTACTTATGTAAACAATTGCTTTTTGATGTAAATTGATGAGTTTAAGTGGCAATTTGGAGGTCCTGCCTGTTTATAATTACTGAATAAACATTAATGTAACGTCAACATATAGAAATGAAAAAAAATTTCCTCAACTTTTTTTCGTTATTTATTCAATTCATGTTTAACAAAATCATCATTTTGTATGCTGTTGCCTGCCTTGCCGCTATTCTATTAATACAATTCTATCCTATTTTTCATACATTAACGTCGTTATATTCTCAAATTATTTTTTTTAGCTGAATGTCAATTGTTTTAATTGTCAGAAGGGCTCACAAAGCAAACACAATAAAAAGTGCCAAGACTTATTTTTAGAATTTGGTAGACAGTAATAATTAATGCGAATGACATAATGTACTCTTATTCTTAAAATGGCACGGGCTTCGATAAAAGGACTGTCCTCAAATCTTGTTGTAGGGCCTACTTATATGGAAGTTCTCATTATGGAACTTTATGAATTTTAAAATATTGTTATTAATTCAGTGAGAATCAATGAATGAATTATGAGTAAAACTTCAATCTTGTAAAAATTTACAAAGCAAGTTTTTATTTTTGGAAGGTTCAATGTCTTTATTATTGAGTTCTATGGGATCAATCATAAATGATGATCATATAAAAAAATCTTTTTTAACCCAAAACTTAAAAACTTGCTGATATATATAGTAAGTGATAAGCAACATAGAATTTTAAAATGAAAAAGTTTTTTAAAAGTAAAGAATAAAAATGCTGATCTAAGTCCATTTACATTTTTATTCTCATCACTGCATGACAAAAATACAACAAATGTCATGAGACAGCATACAAAAAAGTTGTTAAACAAGAGGATTCACAATTGGAATATCCTAGCTTTATTTAACAACATGAAGATTTCATGACCCAAATTAATTATTAATTTTTACATTTGAATCTCTCTCCAAGTTTGCATTGCTCTGTGTTTCTCTTATCTTTTATAAAAATAAAGCTCCATATAGTTATTTGCAGTCTTATTTATTTTTAAAGCTCAAATTATACTAGTAAACTCAATAATCGGGCCTAAAACTCTTAAGCGAATATCATGAAATTAATAATGAATTCTTTGCACAGCTTTATCACCAACAACGCGTCAAAATAAAAGTCAACAAATTAAGCTAAAATGTTTGATCAAGCATTAAATAAATTTTCTTGCAAACCACAAATAAATTATTTTTGTTAACCAAACAGTGGCACTTCTTTAAGTGTACATGCCTTATTAATACTCGAACGTCCACGAGTCACAGTAGGTTGTCAATAAATAAATTCATTTATTCCATTTCAATGTTCCTTTCCACTTACAAGTTTTATTTTTTTTTTATTTATATTACTTTCAATAATGACTTCTGATGTCTTTTTTCGACAGAATGTTTTATTTTTCTTTATAATTTAATCAGGAAGCCTTTCATTTCAATTAAAAGCGAGACACTGAAAAAGAAGTCAGACAAAGAATGACAGAGAGAGACAGAGAATGACAAGACAATACAAACATAATTCGACACATAACGTTCATACACTTTCAGAATTTTAATAAAAATACATTTCGAATGAATTTTAGATATTTTTCGATAATTTTATTTTTCTGGCCAAAAAGAGACACCAGAAAAAAAAGGAAGAAGAAGAAAGTGATGACAAGCAAAGAGTGTGGAAGCAATCGACCAACAAAACTTAAACATTCTGCTCTATTCAAGCATTTGACAGCAAAATAAAGAAAAGAAAAAAGTTTTCCATTTCTTTCAGTTGAACAAGCTGAAGAAAAAAAAAATTCTACATAGTCAGATTATTGCAAATCAGTAAGGGAAGGAGGGCAAGAAGAAGTCGCATTAAAAAGATTAAAGAAAAGCACAGAAAAAAGTGGCTAAAATAAATTGCTTGCGGAATTCTTTAGAACTTTTTTTCACTCGCTTTCTCAATCTTTCTTTTCTTGTCTCTTTGAGCGCGTTTTTCACTACATTGATTTTATTTTTTATCCATTGACTTGTTTTTCATACTTAAGTTTAGAATATTTGATTCAAGTTAGACAAAATTAATGACTTAAAAAAGGTAGCTTTAAAGTTTATAAATGCGCTTAAGTTGATCTTAAAATGTTTGGTTATTTTTTATGTAAAAGAACTTCTTGAGTGGTGAAGAGGCTTCTCCAACTTCTCAATATCGTCTCGTAGACCATCAGGAGAAAGAGATAGAGACAGAATAAAAAGTTTTCAAATATTTAATATCGAAAACTTTTTCTCTCCCATTCATTGGATTGCCATGTAAGATGAAGAAACTAACAGTAGCAAAAGTGTTCGGGTATTGGAGACTGCTTAAGGTGGTTAAAGGAATAAAAAAAAGTATACAGAAAATGATAATCCAGTTATCTAATCGTGCTTGTAGTTGACCTTTTTTCTGCCTTGTAATTTCCCATCAGAGACACACTTTAATACATTCGTATACTATGAGAGAAGTAGAAAAGAGATGACACAAAGAGTAAAAAAACTTAATTATGTCCTGCAGCATGGTTGAATTCTTTCTATAAAAAAAAGAATAAGAAGAAGTGTGGTAGAAAAAGAGAGGCCAAAAGTCAGTACAGTTATCTGCTTGCAAAACGCTTACTGAACTCACCCTTTTTTGTATGTCCGAGATTTGTTATCATTTTGCAACTGAATGACACATACAGAAATTGGGAAAAAAAGGGTTTCTCGGTCCACACATTTTTTTTGTATTTTTTTTTTTAAAAAAAAGACACACTAGAGATATAGAAAGATAGTCGCATATATACTCAAAGTATTTAGAACAAAAAAAAATCTGATGGGTATGAGAAGAGAGCAAAAAGTCTTCTATTATCAAATTTCACGCTCGATTAAACAAAGAAGTTGAAACTCGCCATCTCATTCATTGCTCTTTTTTTTTGTAAATGAAAGGAAAATAACAAAATAAGCAGGCATCCGGCATTCGATGGGTTAAAATTTGCATTTTCCAATTACATGTCGATCTAGAAGGGAAAAAATAGATGATGAAGAAAAAAAAATTGAATGAAGTCAATGAAGCTAAACTGTTTAATAAGTTGACTTGTAAGTATTTTAACATTAGAAAGCAAAGTTTGCATCTTCAAAAAGTTTTAAAAATTTATTCAAAACTTTTTTTTGGCCATAATATAGCAATTTTCTTTTGTGTATAAGAATAGAAATTTTTATGGAACGGAAAGATCGATTAAATCAGAGATCTGATTATCATGTTTTGTTTGATTCAGTTTTACAGGTTGTCTCATTTAAAATAAAGTTGACTTTATCATTTTGAGGTTAGCTATGGCTAGAAGTTTTGAGGAACAAAATTTTAAAACAATACGAAAACAATCTCTCTTTAAAAACTTGAAAAGGTATCACGTCAATATGGTTCAATCCCAGGCCATGTCTAATTTTCGAAGCTCTTTGTCCATTTCACTGTTCTAGATACGAAGCTCGGTTCGTGTGTTGGGTGTAGTATTGATGTCTTTGGCACAGAATATGTCTGTATTTGTCGTTTACTAAGTCCTTTAATTAAATTAAACTAGGTACAATTATGTCCTTTACTAGGTATACAATGATATACTAGCATCTGGATGATTTTCTTACGGCATCTTGCACACATGAATTGTGACTGAATACGTTGCAGGGTACATCAGGTCTTATGATGTCCTCGTATCTTTGCAATGTGCAGAGCTTGCAAGCGGTTCGGATTAGTACATTAGATTCTTTACAAATTGAATCGCAGTGCCTCTAGCTGAAAGGCTTGGCCCTTCACACTTTATTATTATGTCAATGACACGAAATTTATCAAAATAATTTATCATGAAATCAAAATATTCATCTGTCAAATTGTAAAACAAATAATCAGATTAACAAGCTAATTCATTATCTGCAATTGATTTTTTTTACTAAAAATGTTTAAAAGAAGCTTCAGGTTACAGAAATAATGATGATGCTAATAATAATAATGATAATAATATTCTGAAACATTAAATTTTACATCAAATTGATGCTAATAAAGTTTTCATCTATTCAAGTTGTGTGAAGTTTCCGTATATTTCTGGAAAATTTACATACATATGCATATGTATATGTTGTTGTTGGTTGTTTATTTATTTGTACGTATGTACATAATCAATGTAAGTAATTTAGATCTCTCGGGAAAATAATGTAAGACTGCGTGAACGTAATAATATCTATTGTAACCAAAACATTTTTATATAAACACAAAGAATGTACGTATATTCATCCCAATATCAGCCCCCTGACTTCCACATGATGAAATGAGAAGGCAAGAAAAAAATGCTTTATTCGCATTAAAGACAATTTTACCCATGATGATGGTAGGCAGCATATCAGCAGCATATCACCAAGGAAAAAAAATTTCTCTGCATACTTTCCTTGCTCATTCTCTCTTTCGGTGTTTACACAATTTTCTGTGATGTAATGTAAGCATGTACCACAATAAAACTGATAAGATCTAAATTATGATGAAAAATTCTGAAATGTATCAGCAAATGCTGCTGAAAATGTAACAGTAGCAAAATATACACAATTTAAAGATATGTATATTTTTGTATGTATACATTGGTAGAGAATGAACAAAATGAGAGGAAAAGTTGAATGGGAAGCGGTGAAAGGCAAAAGCTGAGATTGACGAAAGAAAAATTTTCATCAAAAACTTTTCTGCTTTATTTAAAAAAAAACTTTTTATCCAACAACAAAGCAGTCAAAATAGTAGAATTTAGGACGGAGTTTACGTATAAAAATATCTATCTAGCATACGAGAGGGATGAAATTTTGCGTAGAAAATTTTCATTTGGTTTATTGTAAAATAAAAAAAAAAAAGACAAAAGCTTCAAGCTTAATGATTTTGATGACGAAAGAAAAGTTTTTAGTCTATGTAGAAAAAACATTGATATGATAACAGTGACAACAAAAGAGGATGTATACAATATTTATGCTGAAAATAGAGAAAAATATTTACGCAACTTTTTTACCTACGCACACAGTGACGAGAATAAAAAAAATTTAAAAAAAAAGTTTTTGTTGCCATTCATGTGATACACATGTTTATCATTTTATCACTGAATAAAAAATCACAAATCATCACTTTTTATCCATAAATATATGCTTGCATCTGTGAAAAAAAGCGAAACATCCATAAATGTGACATGACTTGACAACATAGATGGGGGAGATAGTAATGCTGTGAAATGATTATTTAAGATGATTGTGATGGACAATAGAAAATATGTCGATGTATCTACTTTTACATGATGTGAGGGGTGAACCTTATTGTCATTCATTTCAAGGCTAGGATATGATTTAAACTACACATAGCTATGTGCTACTACACATAGTTTTGTTTCATTTTTATATAAATGCAACGAGAATAGAAAGTTTTAATATTGCTTTCTAATTAAAATACATTTAAATTTTCGGGCAAGTCAAGGACTCTTTTCCTTTCCTAGAAAATGTAATTGAAATCGTTTAGCATTACTTTACGAACCTCAAGCCATTACCTTCAACAAATCATAATGTCCCATCTCTGATTTATAGTAACATCGGCGTGCTATTAAAATGGAATCATAACACATTCATATGAATAGACAAGAAAAGAAAAAAAAAGGTATGAAAAGAGTGACAAGCATTTATGTAGTGAAAGCGGAAAAAAGTTAACCCTCGTGGTCCTTTGTGTGCCCTTTTTATTGCCTTTTGTTATTGTTATAGGAATAGAATAGAATTAGTATCGAATGAGAGACGTACAAAGAAAATAATGGAGAGAATGAGTGTTACGATGTGGATGGTTTGTAGCGTCGCGCAAAGATTTCTATTCATTCACTAAAAGTCTTTCATGTATTTTGCAAACAACCTTTCTTATTCTTCTTATTGCCTTATTTTTTGGAACTGAAAAACGATACTATTGTGATGGAAATTGTCGAAAGTTTGCTTTCAAGCAAAGAATGACAAAAAAGGACACACAAAAATTTATGTAAATTTTCCATCAGTGGAAAAACTGCTTTTCCTCATCATTACACTTTTGTGGCAGTAATGACAATTTTACGCTGAAAACGGGTTAAAATTAACATTTCATTGTCGTAACAATGACATTTCAAATTCACGGTTGAAAAGGCATAAGAAAATTGAATGAGTGAATGTCATGAAGGGCAAAAATAAGCAACGATGCTGTGACTGAATATCACACTGCTGATTGATCACATTTTTTGCATTTTCATCGTGCGTATTGAGCAGATAAATTTTTGGCATACAAAATAGGATGGTGGGAAAATGAGAAAAAATAAAAAAGGATAAATTCGCTAAGTGAAGAAAAAGAGTTGATTAAATGAGACATGAAAACGGAGATAATGGGTGCTGAAGCATTGAAAAAATATTAATATAAATTTCTCTATTTTGATAAAATTCGCTTTGGATGTATTCAGACCGAACAATTGAGAGATTTTCAAAAGAAACTTTATTCAAGATGCTGTAAAATTAATATTTTAAAACAAGGATAAAGCAAAAAATTAAACCTAAAGCTAGCTAGATCGTGCCACGATTAAACCAAAACTAGTTCCATTTTTCTATTAATCGGATATGACAACAATCATATAAGTAGTAAGAAAAACAATCCTCGAATTTTCTTTTATCAAAATTTTAATTGAATTTTTTCAGCTCTTATTATTGAAAAAAATTGTGCTAACCAAAACAAAAAAAATATTCAATTATTGTGCCAAAAACCTCATTTTAGTGGTACAACGTGATTGTGACGCCAATTTTAAGCCAAATGAACATTCAATGTTTTCACAAATTAGACACATCCTAATTGATTTTTCTTTCTCTTTCCCTATCTCTCTTATTCTCTTTCCAAACTCGTGTTATAACAATTTTCCATGGCCCAAACTTCCCTCAGAATAAATACAAATGTATACATATATACATATTTTAATTAAATCTAACCCAAAAAATTGCAAAATCTAGCCACAGAAAAACAATTACAAGAATCATTTTCGTTCGCAATAAAAAAATTATATTTTTTGTGTGAGCTCCTCGTCTTGGCATTTTCATTTCTCATTGATGCTGAATTTGTGAAAAATTTCTTCATGCTGCTTATTTGAAATGAAAATATGGACGTAGCAAATGGTATATAGCCAAAACTACTACACTAGTATTCTGAAGGAAATGACTTCGCAAGTCAAAATTGGTTTTTGAGAAGAAAAAAAAGACGAAAAGAAATTGTTCTGTAATAAAATAACATAGTAGAATGGAAAATGAAAGAGAATAAAAAACTAGAGGAGTTGGTAGAAAATCGATTTCTGCCATCTTTCGACTACATGATTTTCCATCATCTTTGTCAGCACAAAAATCAAATACATTCAGAGCTAGTGGATGAAAGAAATAAGAGAATCAGTTGACTGCAAAAAATGCTCAACTCGTTTTTTCAACTTGTAGCATAGCCATAAAATTACAGGCTAGAATGAATAGATATGGTTTCTATTATTGAAAGCTTAGCTCTTAAATGTGCAAAAAATAAGGAATTAAAAATTATTAGTTCATTGAAACCCAAGATGAACTAGTTTAGTTTCTGCCAATCATTCTAATCTTGACATTGTCATCCATTATTGAAGAGTCAAAATTGTTTTGCTTTCCATGACAATACCGGCTTCTTCAAAATAAACATTTTTAACTTAAAATCCAAGTTCGACCATTGTAACTTACATACTTCTCTGTAAGATTGAAAATCTTTTCAATTTGATAACTGAATCAAAAGTTTTTTGACAAATTTAAAACTTGCATGAAGCCCTATCAATAGCATTCACTTATATATGAATGCAGATGCAAGATGTTTCTGGTATTTAAAAATGCCAAAGACAGTAAAACTTTACTTTATTAAAGTTTTGTGTCTTGTAAAAATTACAACTAGTTTATATTTAACTCTAATTTCTTTCATCCATAACTTAATTAAATAAATTAAAATCCTTTTTTAAGAAAAAGTCCTTGAACAACTAAAAACTTTAAAATGCAATGGCAAAAAGAAATGCTGCAAGAACAAGTAAAAAATTATGTAGAGAAAAGAAATTGCCATTGTCGTATCATCATCAAAATCATTGTTTCTGTCGTCGTCAATGTTTCATCACCGTCTGCATTGGTGATGAGTGTGAAGCGAGAGAGCCATAATTCTGAGAAGAAGAACAATTTTCGTAAACTTTTTTTTTGTCATTCTTTCATGATGCTCGTTCATATTTTCTTCAGTGTATATAGATATACATATTTTTTGTTCTGGAGAAGAATGAAGATACAGATAAAAAGTTTGGGGGTTGAAGGGTGAATGATATTGAGGGATGAATGGATGAGAAGGTGTATGAATAAGGACACTGAAGAGCAGTTGCTCCTCTCTTTCTCATTTCACTTTGACAAAAAGAAGCACATTGTCGTTTTCATCTTCTGTATTCTATTGTAAATTGAGGGAGGGAAGAAGGAGTTTAAAAAGTAAAATGAGTCCTCCTTTGCATAAAATTTACTCGAATTATGGTTATTACATTGTTGACTTTATATCTCTCCTTTGCTCTCATCATTTTCATTCATTTTTCTTATTATTGCGTGTGCTCGCTAAAACTTAGTTTCATCGTCATTTTTAGCTGTCTCGTGGGTATTAGGATGGTGAAGAGTGGTGCGAGAGAAAATGATAAAGTAAAAGGGGCGACATAAAATGATGGCAGGCCAGGAAGTTTATTAAGATTACGGTACATTAACATTACCGTCACAATTGCTCTCGGTCAACATTAATTTTTTCTTTAACTTTTTTACTTTCCTTTTAAAGAATATTTTCGTCAATTTCGTGAGTAACTACTTACATTTTACCTTTATACTTATTCTCTTATCTATCATCATCAAACTTTGAACGTCTTTTACAACGACACGGCACGACAATGAGAATAAAGATGACGTGCACAATAAAAAAAAATTTCTTGGAATTAAATCACCGAAAAATATGAATTGAATTGAAAACGAAGAAGTAACAAAATGAAACATAACAGCGGCAACAGAAGGAAAAAAACAATACCACAACATCACAATATCGATTCAAAGATTAAATTATGCAGAATATTCGCATACTCAAGTACATGTCTACTTTAAACAAAAAAAAGTTCATGATTTTGTCTTTGTCTCACAGTTCTTCTCGCTTGTTTGTCTCGATGCTCTCGTCATCTTTAAAACATTAATCAGGGTTGCATGAATAAGGAATAAAATCATGTAATTTTTATTTTTCACAAGAAAAAATATTTTCATTTTTTCGGAAATTGCACAATTATTTCAAACCCTGATGCTGCATAGCATAACATAACAAAACGATAAAAGACGATGAAAAACTTTTACTCTGGATAGAATATACACAGAATTTATACATACACAAGTAGCTGAAGAAAGAAATGGAAAAAGATTATCGCTTTCTCTCCCCCTTCATGCTCCCAACTACATATAGTTATACATTCTACAACACAACTTTTTAAATGCACTTTGTTATGGAAATGAGTAATAGTGATCTTACTATGTCAGTCAGGCATGTCCGATGATGTCAAATATTTTTTTAAGCAGTCAAAAAATTGAGACATTTTATTCTTGTGTATACAAATGCGTTTTCAAGACTTACCGTAAATAAACAGAATCCCAACTTCATATTTGTTATTTGATGAGAAGAAATATTCATGCAGCAAATGCGATATTTTCGTTATTCGGAAATGTCATGCATTTTGAAAAAGAAAATTGAATCAAAAAATTTGTGAAACAATTTTTGCTTTTGTCGATTTTTTGCAATACTTTGAGTTTGAGGACTTTATACATAAAGATTAACATCTGATGATAAGAAATGACCATGGTTATAGCTTATTCAATAATATTCAATAACATGAAATGCCATTTGTGTCCACAGATGATTTTAGACTATGGTCTTTAATAAATCCAAGAACTTGTAAAGAAATTCAAATTCAAATTAAACTTGTAAAAAGACAATGTTAATTTACAATGGAAAATTGATATTTTTGCTATTTTTGCCCAAAAAAATTCATTACTATGTAACTGATTCGTTTAAATTTTTTCAATTGTTCAACCCGAATTTAAAATTGCTATCAAAAGCGTTCGAGAACATTTTAAAAACTCGAGCGAAATAAGAAAAAGTTACAAGGCAGAAAACATTTTAAGCAACAGAACGAGATGAAAATGGAAATTTTTTTAAAATATTTTCTTATTTTAGGTACTTATGGAATTAAATTAATGTCTGCTTATTTCAAAAAATTATTAACTCTGTCAATTTTTTCCCATAAAATGAAAGACATGGCAGAAAATAAAACGCAATTATTTTGCTAAAGCAGTAGAAGATGGGTTTTAATGGCATTGTCGTCAGTTGTAAATAATTTCTTTCATCTTTCGTTTATGCTTCTTATCTATTCGACTCTCCTCGTTCGTTATTCTACATTTACCCATTTGACGCCCACCCACACATGTATATTTATATAATATATAAAGTTAGAAGACATACAGCAGGCAGTAGAATCATTGTTATAAGGACACAAGCGATTCACTATAAATATGCGCTATTTTATGTAGTCAAAGTCTGCTAGAATGAATTTCATCTCATAATCTGCCTTAGAAAATTGCTAGTGGCATCTCACCAACACTCGTCCAGATGGCGAGATAGATTTCCATAAAGTTTAGATAAAGAAATCTTATGTATGAGCGAATGAATTGAGTTCCTGTAAGAATTTCTTCTCTCCCCTCTTCATAACGCACATTGAACATGCCGGTGTGTTGTGTAGGAAATTTTTTAATTTCATACGACAGTCATAATAATTTTCCATCTACTTACTTTAATAAATGTTTATAAAACTGTGTTTTGATTAAAAAAATTTCCACTTTCTTCTTTATCTCGTTCTTTTAACAACTGAAGTGATTTTTTTTCACATCGACGCGTCTATGAAAAAACTTTTTTCATTCACATTGTAAAATATAGATTCTTTCATTTTTCTTTTGATTTTCTCTATTTGTTGTTTATCAGCGGAAACTTCTGGTTCAAAGAATCTCATCGTGGGGATGGAAGAGAACTGAATAAGAAGATGAAAAGTTTTTCTTACAAATCTTTTCAATGCGCTTAAGTTAAAACTAAAATAAACTTTTGTTTTTAAGGTAAACGCTCATCGATATGTAAAAGTTATAGTTTGGTTTTGTGAACAAGAGATTGACTTCTAAAATAAATGGATATCATGTGATTGACTAAAACATTCCTTTAAAATTGATCTTTAGAATTCCAAACTGAAATGATCTTCTTTAATTTGTTACTTAATTTCAATAAAGTTTTGCGTTTCGATTATTAAGCCATAAAAGTTTAATAAAAGAAATTTAACATTAATTTTAAAAAGTTTAAAATTAAAACAGGTGAAAATCATAAATTTTCGTTAAGTTTACAAGTTTCTATAACTGTGCATAAATAGAGCTATACAAAAATTTAATTTTGTAAATATATTTTTTACCAGCAAAAAGTTTTAAATTGATGACTTTGAAATGAAAGTCTATTTCATCAGGGTATTGAACACCATTTGAAGTAAATATTTCGACACATACTTAATTCGTAAAATGAGGAAATTTATAAAAACTCTCTGAATCGAAATAATCATCTCGAGTAACTTTGAAATGATGAAATACAAAATAAATTTAAATGTTTTGTCAGACTTCTTCTGGATATCGAAATTAAATAAATTAATTCAACAGAAATAAAATGTTTTAAATTTTTTTTGGCCATATGTTTAATATCATCACCTCTCTTGCAAACATTCCAATTACTACACATGAGTAGAAAACAAGATGTAATATGATGTAGCAAAATACTTTAGACAAAATAGTTTCGGCATTTTGATACATCTTGATATCATCATTATTTGACATGAGATGAATATTAAGTTGTAGCTTTACTTCCTACATTTTAAGTGCAATTATTTTATGAAAAAAAAAATAATCATAAATTATTAAAGTTTTTAATTACTTTTTTAAATCACCTGGAAAACTAAAGGAAAAAAATGTAAGTGCTTTCTTAATGTTTAATTCATATTTTATTAAATCCATCTTCTATGTCCAGTTACACAAATTCAGAACTAATAGCAGCTTTCTTAAATAATAAACATAATTATTTAACAGTCGTCTTTCTTAATTAAAATGTCTTTGGACTTTTAAATTCATTTGGAATATTTCTAATTCCTCTAAATACTTTAGTAACGATGATTCACTAATAACAGCTTGCTCTAAAAAAAATTGTATAGAACCAGTTAATCTGAATTGAAAAAGAAACTCGAATATTCAATTTTAGCAGCTTAATTGATATTCCATTAATTCCTTAGCTCCAAATCTTATCGCATAAATTTACCATAAAAAGAAGATAGTAAAACACATTTAGAGTTGATAGCATTTCATTTTTTTTAAACTAATGATAAAATTACAGTATAACTAAATTGAATTAAGGAAAAGAAGGCAAGCACACGGGGTGAAGGGTGATAACGAAATAAATATTGGTGTTGAAAATTTCTTAATTAGCTTTGTTGTAAAAATAGGAGCGTAATTTATGCTGAAAGGAAAGAAAAACATTGTACATTTCAGAGTTTAACTTGAGTATAGCATGCAAATGTACGCTCATAGAAGCAAGGAAAATAAAAACGACGAAGAAAAACCAACAATTTCACCCAATTACATTCATTCAATATAAATATACTCAGCACATTTAAGACTACACAATTTCTCATTCCATTGAAATAAATATACTTACACACTTCTTCAATCTTTCTAACAAATTAACATCGAGAGCTTTATGCAATGAATTTTCCACAAGCCGTTTTAAGAAATAAATGAAAATCGAGAACGAGAGAAAGCAAAAAGAACAAAAATGTATAAATGGAAAGGCAGCAAAAAGGAAAGAAAAAAAAAATGCTTACATTGGTAGAAAGGATTTGCATAATGTTCATTACTATTCATTGGATTCCATTGCTCTTCTTTCGAAAGCGCGGCAAATGAACAGCAAAAAATAACAAACAACAAAAAGTTGATGTTGGTGAAGTAAGTGGAAGAAATAAGTATATTTTGTACTCCTTTTTGTTGATACTAACTGCTTTGCTCTCTATTTGTGCGTGTCAATGGCATTTATTGCCGGGATCAGATTGAAGTTTTTCTTTCTTTTTTTTATTCATCCTCTTCTTGTCGTCATACAATTGTAGAAAGAAATATTCTTTTTCTGCACATATCAGCAACTTTAGATCGAATAGAAGGGAAATTACTTTGTTGTTGCTGTTACTTGTACAGCCAATATTACGCTAAACATATTCCATTGATGTGTTTGTCGAGTCTCAGATTTATCTTAGCAAAAAAGAGCAAATAAGCATAAAGAATGGAAAGAAAAAAAAAGTAACTTAAACGAGAAATTTTTCCAATTTCCTTTTTTCGACAATTTTCCTCTCGTTTTCTTTTGTCTCGACATCGCGATTTCTCCTTCAAGCAATCATATCTTGTTGTTACTTGTGCTTGTATATTGTATGACATCGGATGAACTGATTGAAGGAAATTCCGATATATTTTTATATTTTAACATGATGCTCTTCTTACTCTCATCTCTGTGTATTGAATAGTACTGATGGTACACATCAAAGGATAGAAAAATGTTTTGATTTTTTTTCTCGTTTGTTCCTTCTTCTTCTCCTTTATTTTTTTTCTCTCATCACAATCGATTTGATAACCTCAAAAGCAGCAGCAGAAAGTAAATTGAAAAGTAAAGTGCCTTTTGTGATCAGATCGCATTTCCACCAAGCTTTATATACATCTATCGCCCGTCATTACATTATAACGAATCGAAATTGAATGAAATGTGGGTATGTTGGAGATTTCTAAGTCTTTTTGATTGCATAAGCAGTAATCGGTTAGTTGAATTGAGTATCGACACAGAATCTGATAGAGAGTGAGATGGAGAATAATGTGTTCAGTAGGTACTTATACAGGATATTACATGTAAAGTGAGTTTAGCGAGAAAGAGAAAGGCGAGTAACAGATTGGTGGTGTGCATTAAAATCCCATTAGAGCTTATGCCTGCTATGAGTACCATCAAATGCCATTGCGCGCGACAACACACGTTTGTTACTCAAATTTCAAGCAATCTCGTATCATCATCAGTGGAATAGCGATGGTGTGTATGTATGGTGGTAGAGAGGCCTGCGATATTAAATGAAAAGTTTTCATCTCTGATGGCATTTCCATGAGCATCTATTGAAAATGTAAAGGTGGTAGATGATGATGATGACATAGAAAATTAATTTCTTCTTTCTGTTACTTTCTTGCTTAATTACACAATCGATTTATTGTAAGCATAAGGAAGGAGCTTCATTCTCCTCTCATTAAATTTCCTTGTCTTGTGTCGACAACAAAAGTCTAATTTTTAAAGCGCCATTGCTGAATTTAAAGACTTTTTCCCATTTATTCGAAGATAATTATGATAATCTCCAGAAAATGAGTGAATTAAGATAGGCATTTTAACATTTTCAGTTTACAGACAGTCTCTAACATTAATATTAATGAGTTTATTTTGACAAACTAATGGTGAACATGAGCTGACTAAATTGACAAAATCGAATCAACCGTTTAAACTTTTGTCAATATTTACCACCAACTTAGAATTCTTTCACGAAATACATGATAGTGCTACCGTTGCGTTGCCACTTATTTTCTGGGTTTGTTTGTGCGTATAAAAATTCATTTTATATTTGTTGTATTCCTTGTTAATTATTATTCAATTATCTTCTCTATATATACATATCTGTTCATCTATTTCTTATTTTTCATACACATAGTTACCAGTCAATTTTTTTTTAATTTCGGTACGCACGTTTCTATGTACCTTGTTTACACCAAACTTACCGGAACGGATGTTAATATGCTTTCTTCTTGATTTCTTATTTTTGTGTATTTATTTTATTCAAAACTGACTTCTGGAACTAGTTTTAGGCTCATGGATTTATTTTACTCAAACTTCATTATTTTAAATAAATATTTTTTGGAACTATTGAGTTATGAAGGTTTCTGGAATGTTTGATATGAATTGTATTAACTTTTTTGGAACATGATACAGAGAATTAAAAATTCTAATTATTTTACTGCTCTTCTTAATTTTTATGGGAATTAAAAACGTTTTCTTTAACCATAAATGTTTTAGGATTAAAAATTATAAGCTTTAAAATAGAAAAAGTGGCTTAATCATCAAGAAAATTCTTGTTATGTATTTCTGAGTGGAAATTTGTTTTCCAAAAACACTCATGTGGGGAAACAAAAAATCATCTCCATGGAATTGTTCTTTTTAAAAAATACGAACGATGAAAATAAGATAGAAAAAATCCTATTAAACGATAATTAAACAGACAAACATACTTAAGAGATTTTTCAATTTTTATATTCCCATCGCCAGATTTAAAAAGTAATGTGAAGAAGTTCAGTTTTTTTATGTATTTACAAATAAAATTAGATAATTAACCTCTCTTACTCACTCTTACTCACTCTTATTGCAATCATTGTGAATCTAAGAATAACATTAGAAAATCTATATAAACACTTTTAATATCAGATCAAATATTACCATATCTTCTTAGCTACTGAGTATTACATTCTATAAAGTATTATTGAGACGCGCCCCGTTGAATTGGAAAAGAAAGAAGAAAAAAAAACTAAACAAGAAGTGAGTCGAGATTCAGTAGTGAAAAAAGAAAGAATTTTTTTATTATATTGTCGAAATTTCCAATAAAAAAGCAATAAAGAAGTGATAATGATTTCGGTTACGCTTTGTTTACGTTGTTTGTTTGGGACATGTCGCATTACAAGCAGTTCCGAAAAAAGTATACAATAAGTATATTGGTGGATCAATTTCTTTGCATTTCAATTGTCTGTCTTTTGTTTTTTTTAGAATTTTTCTCCTTCATTTTCCTTTGGCCCGAGACATACGAAAAGTATTTTTGTATATAAAATAATGATGATAACAAGACTAACCGTATAGAAAAAGCAAAACAGCATAAAAATTGAAACGAGAATGAAACGCGCGGTGGGTGGCATTTCAAAGAAACAAGACACAATAACAGCAACAAATATACACAAAAAAATAATTTAAAGTGGAAAATGAATTGGTAAAGAATGAATACAATGAGGGTTGCCGTTCTAGTGTCTGCATCATTTCCACTTTATCGCAAGTCAATTAGATGTTTTGATCATTACAGAAAATTTCGAAGAATTTCTCTCTCTCTTCTCTTGGCACTTTGTATTTGCCTTTTTGTCTTTATCCGAGCGACCCTTTTGAATGCATTCATTTGAGACACAAAGTTCATGACATTATTATCATTGTCATAAAAATGTCACTGATATTTTATATATGAAGTTCATCATGATGGAAAATTTTTGTCATCTCTCCGTAATGAATATCTCAAATGTTCATCTCAAGTGCCATATTCATTATGTGATCAAGTGGAAATTTCCTTAATTCCATGGTGACTATTAAAATTAAATCGATATTTAAGTGCCGAAAATAGAATCTTTTGGTCTATAGAAAAATACAAAAAAGAACCTAATAGCTTCATATTGCATTTAATCCCATGCATGGAATGTAGTGCATGTGCTTTAAATATTATATTGTACAATACCACAATGATATTATGTGCAATATGCTTTATTACTGTGCATATAAACACCCATAAATTTTACGACATTGCTCATTTTCGAGATACTCGACAAATTCACTACTGGCAAACGTACATCTACAGATAAATATAGAGGATAAATGTGAGAAAAAAGATAGAAGAGGGCAAAGCATTAGCAATTGTGGGGAGGAGAAAATTTATGTATTGCAACGTGTATGAGCAAAAAAATACTAGAATGGAATGAAAACTATTTTCATATGAAGGAATTTACCCACCATCACCCCTCCAGAAAAAGGATGACAAAATAGAACTGAAAGAAGTTAAAGACCATGAAAATTGAGGAATGAAGAATGTCTTTATATCTTTTCATATTAACGCGCGAGCATGAGAGCATAAAAAGCTATAAATTATACACACATACACGACATCATCACATTTTTATTATTAGTGTACGATGTGCATAAATGTGGTGCAATTTTCAATTATAAAATGATGTATGGAGTAGAATTTCCATTATATTTTTTAGGAGGGTTGAAAAAGTTGAGGATTCCACGGCGTAATTAAATTGATTTTTATTATAAGATGCAGTAAAATTTAATTATTCGAAAGTAAATTTTAAACTCACATATGTTGGTGTAAATTGGAATTCATCATACAATATTTTTGAGGTAGAAGAATTATATGAACAACAATTACCATAATTTCATGCATCATCATCAGAATGCAGCAAGCGGCATTAACACAAGGAAGAACACATGATGAAGAAGAAGTTATGTGTACATGAAAGTTCACGGGGTGCATGATTCATTAAATTCAGCTCAATTTTGTTTTAAAATTACAAGAAATATCTAGAAGATGGAAAGAAACATCAGCAGTAGTAACAACTAAAACTTAAACTTCAAATGCAACTTAAACAAATTTTGTGCTGCTTAAATAGCAAAAATGAATAAAAATATGTTTCTCATATAATTCATAATACATGCATAGATGTATATTTATAATTTTATTACATACCAACAACCACAATGGAGCAACAGCAGTTGTTGAGAGCATCAGCATCTTTTGCCATCAGTACTGCAGTATGAAGCAAAATAATATAATGTAATGTACATACAGACATATAGACACATACAGATTGTTACGAATTCATCTCTTGTATGAAAATGCTGTTCTGGCAGTAGTCGTCGAGAAACAATAAGAGATGAATAGAAAAGCAATCTACAGAAAACTAAACTAAAGCAGTTGAAGTAGCAGCAGCAGCCAACAACATCAATTTTTTTTTCTCTCTCTTCCTTCTCCTCCTCTTGTTTTCATCACCGAAAAAAAAACATACAGCAAAAAAATTATTGTATAAGAAGACGATCTCGATATGGCAAAATTAAAATAAAAAAGACTGAGTGAATGAGTAAGAGAGCAAGCGGCAGAGTGTGTTGCATGGATAACATGAAAAAATATTAAGGTAACATTTGGATTTTATTGCAATTTTCTTCTGCTGTTATATTCAAGCGAAGTTGAGTTCTCTCCGTATTTTTCTACTGATGCTGCTGTTGCCGCTTCTCTTTTATACTCCCTGTATGTCGAGTCACACAGTATCTTTATTCTTGTGTCGAGGAAGAATGAGAAGAAAAAAAAATGAAAAAATAAAATAAAATAAATTTTCGGGTTGGCTTCAAGTGATGAAATGTTGTTGACGATGCTGAAAGTCTCATACAATTTACTTGACTTGCTATACATATTTTATTGTCGTATTCAAAATACTACAAAGTTTCACAAAACTGTATCTCACGAAAACTTATGAGACTCATTCGATAAAAATTTCATCAATTCTTGTCATCATCATCATCAATATTTGAATGAAAATCGATATTTATGGATGTTGACGAGATATGCATGACACACGCTTGTAACAATTGTGTTTAAGAACTTTAAGCAAATTTAAATAATTTTTTTCTGTCACAAATTAGTGAAAGCATTTTTTTATTCCCTTATCACAGCAAAAAGAGAATTGTTCTGTTTGTTACACTTTAATCGCTCTTAACTCCCAAATCCGCATTGATACAAAATGTGACATTTTGTTATTTCTATGCTCCTCTTTCTCCATTTGGTAACACTTAAAGAACATAAAGTACAACTTGTAATATAATTCTGTCATTTTGTCTGCTATAAGACAAGTTTCTAAAATTATTTAATTTAATAATTTATTATTTTAATTAATATAAATTGACATCTCTAAGGACATCCGTACTATGTTGACTTTCATCAATATTAACAATATATAATACGCTTAAAACCAGACTTATTTAAAGACTATTTCGTTGCTCCTCTGATTGTTCTTATTATTCGCATAAAGCCATAGTAAGTAAATGTGACAATATCACAAAAATATATACAAAAAAAAAGAGAGAAGGAACAATAAGAAGACTGAAATAAAAACCGAGAGAAATGAAAAAAAGAAAAATCATTCTGGAAACAAAAGGCTGCAAAAAAAAATCCACAAACAAACATGTAGCATGTGGTTTTAATATGATTTTTACACTGAACATTCTTTTCATTCTTTTTTGGTCGATTCGGGGAAAAAAGAGCTGAATGTGTGATAGAGAAGAAAGAAAAGCGCAAGAATAATAAAACATGGCTTTTGATTTCGCACAACCGCTGCTACTGCACATATAAGTACGTATGTAGAACACACATAGTGAGTAAAATTGAAATAGAAGGAGCAATAGATAAGATGGATGTGGAAGCTGGTTGTTGGCAACTATTTTCATTTTTCTTTAGCTTCTGTTCTGAAGACAACATGTAGAGAAAGCACGATGTGTATTTAAAGGCAACACGAAAAAGAATCATTGCTGGTACTTTGTGATTTAATGTTGCAATGCATTCAGAGAGAAAGATGGATATAGAACTAAAAAAAATCTTTTGACTTTGTGCCATCGACGATGAAAGTTTTTGTCTATTTCTTTTACTTATTTTTATAAGCATTGTAGTGAACTTTGTTACAGTTGAGAAAGATGAAGTAAAAAGTTCTTCATGCTATTGAAAGTTACATAAATCTTTTAAAATTTTATGATGCCATGACAGTATTGAAAGTACATCTATTGATAAATCTTTTTTTTTTATTCGTCAAATGGTTTCAAAAGAAAATCTTTCTTTTCATCGTATTTTTTGTCTCCCTATTCCATTTATAATAAATGGATTTACTAAGTCCTACAAAACAAACTCGTCGATTCATCCACAATTCAAAACACCTAAGCAGTAATCCCTGATCAAAAAAAGCATAAACGAGTACATGCATTTGAAAAGAATAAAGTTGGAATAAAGGAACGATTTTCTAATTCCTTGTATTCTGTTGATGTAACCATTATTGTATGAAATTACTGGGAAAAAATAACAGAAATGAAATGTGTGAAACATGTAAAGAAAACAGGAAAAATGAAAGTACGAAAGCACATCCAGTCAACAATCATTATTTTCAGAATGGAAATGAATATGAAATAGATTTTTGATGATATTTATGCTTTACACTATAGTTTGTGCAACAAAATCATAAGTAGTAGCAACTCTTACACATGATTTTTGTTTCTATTAAGATTTAAATGTACAGACACATCAGTTCATTTAGAAACAAACCACATCAGGTAATGTTGACAGATTATAAGCATATAATGCAGAACATTTCAAATTCACATGCTGTAGCTTACGAGTTATTTACTATGAAAAAAAGAAAGTAAATTCTAGCACGCTTTTCAGATAGAAGTAAAATTATTAGATAAAACTGTCAAAAGATCTTAAGCGAATTTTATGTTTTTCTAGGGATGAAAAAAATAATAAGAAGAGGAGGAAAATCCGAAAAAGCACTTGTGTGTTTCTACGGTAAATAAATTCAAAAGGAAAAGAAAGATGTTGTTATTCATTTATTTTGTATTCTTTTTTTTCTTCGTACTGATTCGTACCGCTTTATTATTCCTCTCCAACTGTGGCTGGATGTATGACTTTTGAATACACATTGATATCAAAACACAACTCACATTGTTGTTGACTGTCGATTTGCTGTCTAAAATATGAAATGCGATATTGTCGTTAAATTATTCACAATACACGATCACGGAACACTGACTCTCAATATTAAAGACACGACATACATACATGCATATACATATACGTGTAAAGTAGATTTTCTTTTTGGTACTAACAGAAATAATACAATTTAAGTCAGGCAAGAATAAAAATTCGTTCGATGCTACTGAACTTTATTTGAGAATTCAGAAAAAGTTACCAGCAGTCTGTTATGAATCTGTGCCGAGGATTTCTTTTAGTAACCAACTTCCTCGAGCATCCACTCACAATTCTTTTTCACAACGGGATATTTTTGCTTCTTTTTATGTTCCTACTCTCAAAAGTTGAATTGTCACACAAAAGTTATGTTTCGAAAAGCATTTCAATGCATATATATTTGTGGGTCTTCCATTGAACTCTATTACAGATTAAATAGAATTTTCAAAACATTCAACCTGTTGCATATTAGTTACTAACAGCAATTAATAGTCTTAACATTATAAATCAGTCACCCAAAATGACAAACTTCAAACACGAGCTTAGTAAGGAACTGAATTAGAAAACAAAAAAAACACAGAAAAAATACATGTACTGACTATAGTAAGCAGTAAGCACATGAAACAATAAGCATAAGAGCACACAAACAATAATATGCGATAAATATATAAATTGTGCAATATATGAAATCAAAGAGGAAAAACAAATGGGATTCTCTTTCATACCGAAAAAAGAAGCAAGAGAAAAACACGAAAGAAATGTTTTTCTGCTGTTACTGGTGAGTTTTAGTGTTGTTCGTGCAATAAAATATACAGCAAACAATAATAAAAGCGATACATGACAAGAAAAACATAATGATGTTATTACGAAAAGAAGAAATTTTTGCATTTTTTCGTCTGCGACTAGAAATCACATTTTTTTCTCAAAAAAGAAAAAAAAAGTATTTGTGGATTATATGAGGGAGAGAATAGTTGAGGTGATGCTTAACGAAACATTTCTTATTTTGCAAATGTGAACGGAGAACGAAACCAAAAATGAAGATTTAGGGGATGAATGTCTTAAAATGTGTCTCTCACCCCTCACACAGCGTGAAATGTGATTTTTGACAAGCGATTGCTGTGTATTCGCTTCTCATTTCTCTTCCGTTTCGTACTAACTCTGCGTTGTGTACTGCATATTTATGGACTATAATAAGAATCTCGTTGACTATATTTTCAGGGTGATTATGCCTCTCTGTAGATCATATCATCATTGAAAGTACATTTAGACCATACATTAAAGATTAAAAGCTATTCTATTTCTCATTTTTATTAAGTCGCTTTTTTAAAAAATTCTTTCATTAGAATAAAAAGATACATGAACATTCAAAAAATTTCATTGACTCCTTATTCCGTAGGATGAACACTTTATGTGAGTGTTGTGGAACGCCTTGTGAGTTAATCGTTATGTTATATTTTGTACGATGCCTAATTTTATAACTTATTTTAAATAAATTCTCTCTCCACTACTCCTTCTTCTTATTTTACTTACATTAGCAGTCATTTGTAAGCTGAAAAGTTGAATTTATTCTCAAATGATACTAAGCGATGGAGATTACATGATGAGGATGGCAAGAAAAATTTCTCTTAAAAAAGATGAAAAAATGAAGAGAAAGAGTACTTTCTGATTATAATTTAATGATCTTGAAACATGTGACATTTTACAGACAATATATGAACTTCATTTTGAAACTTATTAAATTTATACGATTTTTGATATTTTAATTTAAAAATCATATTGATAGAGTCAAAATCATTTCTTTAAAAATAAAATAAACAATAATAAAAGTGTGAAAATAATTGCGCAATTTAAAAATGAATTGACATTTAATGCCAAATGCGTCATATGAATTATCACAAAATTACTTTGACCCCTACATGCTAATCACTGATTCTTTTATTCTTTTTTGAATAATTGGCTCTACAATCAGCATCATTTAATTCATTATGAACCATAAATAAATCGTAAATGACATAAGTTAACTTGCGTAGATTCAATTAGTGAGAAAGATAAATGGTATGATGATAGGAAAATGTAGAACATCAAACTAGATAAATAGACGTGAGCACTTAAATCACTTTAAAAGCCATAAAATAATAAACTTTAATTTGATAAAGAACTGTGAAATTTGTTGACATCATATTTAATATCTCGCCTAGGCAATAATATAATTAAAATAATAAATGCCACAATGTGACAAAGAACCTGTATTGAGAAAGTTTTAAGATATGAAAAATTGAATTTAATCAGGTAGCAACTTCAGTTAATAACTTTTAATTAAATCTTATTGGGCTCAATAAAAAAGGTAACATTAATGAAGGCATTTTAATTTTAATTTGTGTTTCCCGCGAGAAATAAGCACAGCAAAGGCATGGATAGACTTACTATAATAGACTGCTGCTGCTGCGAACAAAGATAAGATAAAGTTATTATTGCCATCATTTACAGTCAGTATTTACGAAAATTGAGCTTCTGATAAGCGTTCCTTTTTATATATTTTCTCTATCTTTTATATTATTTTATTTTATTTAAAGTTGCGAGACTGTTATCTCTCGGTGAATATAAACAATTCTAATTAAGAATGCGCTTCTTTATCGGGATTGCCTTTTATTTTTCATTCTCATTGTTGATTCTTCTTCATTTGTTTTCCTTTTTTTTTCTTAAACGTACCGTGTTGAGGTAAAATTAAAAATTCTTTTCACCTTTTCAAGGGAATAATTTGGAAAGTTTTTTTGTTGCACTTATTTCTTATCTTTAATATAAAAGGTGCTGGCTTGTAATCTAAAAAAATTAATATTCAGTAAATATTTGCTCATGACTTTTATCAAATTTACTTTTACTTAACAAATATAACATTTCATGAATCTACAAATGCTTTGTCTATATTTTAAGAAATGCCGACTTAGTAATGGCAATCAGAAATTTTTTTTGCCTCTTTCACGTTTTAAGATACATCAGTGCACGTGAATAAAAACATCGACGTTAAATAGAAATATTATAGAGATATATATTATATATTATATAGATATTATATATATATAGAGATATTATCAAAAATCCCAAATTTGTTAAAATCAAACTATAGTTTTTTTTTTTTGAGGATGATTCGTTCAATTTTTCATGCAGGCGTAGTTTTAATCGGCAATTTTATTAAACTTATTAAATTACAAATGAAGAACGGAAAACAATTGAAAATTAGAAAAGTTGAAGGAGTTTAATTTATGCAAATTGATTCAGGCCATCAAAAGTTATGTTTGACAAGGGATGAATTAATAATGCAAAATTATATAGTAATTTTAAAAAGGAAATTTAAAAAAAAACATTAACTTCAAATAGTCTATAGCATTACCAACTTAAAGTGTTACAGTTACAAGAATAAAATTTCCCTTCAATTGCTTGCAGATTTATAAAGGCCTGCCCTTGCATGGAACTCCAATTTAGCGAGTCATTGCACTTGCATCTCATCATAATAAAATATCATTCAAGGCAAAAAAAGAATAAGAAGACATAACAAAGCAGTACTTTACAAAAATAATTTTTTTCAGCCTTCTCAATATTTTTTTAATCTCAATTTTTCATGCCACAGATGTGAAATAAAATCGAATTTTTTTTTCTGTAATTCCATCTGACTCTTTAATAAATAAACAAAATTTCCTTTCCTACACATTTTGCAAAAATGTTTCTCATCTGTGAATAAAGATACAAAATGAAAAGGAAAATGTTGAGTATGTGGTGTGTACCGAATGATCTCGTGTGACTTTAAAAAATTCACAAGTGCTAATTTCTTTTTTTTTCGGTTAACCATGAGAAATACTGAACACAAAAAAATATAAATTCTCTCCTCATTTTTACTTTTTCATGCCTTGTTATTGAGATTACAACTTCAGCATGTATGCATGAAGATATCTCCGAAATGAATTTCTCATGGCATTCCAGAATGATTTAAAATTCAATTTAAATTAATCTGTTTTTTGTTTCTCAAATGCACAAAAATACGGAGCAAGAAAGAAAACAAATTTAAATAAATACAAAATTTCAAGGTATGACGCCTATATATATATGAATCAGCAATTCTAAAACGTGGTTACAATAAAGTTAACAATAAAAAAAATTACAATTGATCATAAACAGTCCTATAAATTACCAGTGTCATATCCTCAAAATTTTTGGAGGAGATGAATTCAACTTCTACATTACCTTTTCCAATTCAATATTCCTTTTCAGAATTTGTCGCAAAAAGATAAACATAGAAAACAAAACCTTACTTTGTGTGCATCAAAACTGTTTTAAATATTCACATTATTCCCTTCAATCATGCAGGATTAAAGATGAGTTTGTTATTTATCTATTTTATAGGATGTATACAAATGTCATGAGCACATAAGCACATCTACTCAATCATTTGATGTTTCATTTTGATGTACGATAATGCACATTGGACATTTGATGCTTGCCATAAAACCACTTGATTTATTTCAATCTATCCAATCTACCTTCTTCCTCTCCTCTTCAGATCTCCTCTCTTGTGTTCTTTATTGTACGTAAAATTTTTTTGTACGCTATTCATTATACAACTTTGAAAGATATGCCATTCAGGATGATGATGATGATGAAGACTTGAGAGTCATGTTGCACGATGAATGAACATTTAAATTTAACTCCTACACTAAACTGCATTTAAATGTGTACACAAAATGAATGTAGGACCTTGATGATAAAAACCAAGTTGAATCAGACTTTTTTATGAATTAAAACTTTAAATTGATTCGAAAAGTTTTGTTTCTTAAAATTTAAACAAAGATTTTGTGTCTATTTAAATTAAAATTGATTGATTGTGAAGTAAAAAACCTCAATCTAGAAATCCCTAAAATGAAGCTACCCTAAAATGCAGATAGTACTGCCAAGATGCAGATGGTACTGCTAAAGTGCAGATGAAATTTATTTTCCCTAAAATGCAGATGAAATGCTGTTACTTTAAAAAAGGTATAATGCAGATGATTTTTATCGTATAAAGTGCAGTTAAGATACTGCCCAAATGTAGATCGTATAATTTTATTAAAATACATCATATTCGATGACTTTTTTTTTGATACGTGTTAATAAAAAAAAATTCCATACAAATTTTCACCTTCAAGTGATTTAAAATCCCAAAAAAAATCCCCATACAAAATGATTTAAATCATAAATCAAAAATAAATCACTTGGGTAAAATGAATTAAATCCCCTCCATGCTAATTACATCAAAATTTCGTGTGGCAAAGTAATTTAAGTTTTTCTGAACTTTTTTAATAACAAAACTAGTGTATCGGGTAGAAACCCAATGCGGATATATTCGCACCGTACCATCAAAAGTCTTGTGGAAAGACCAAGCTTAGCTTAGTATTAATTTGAAAGTATAAATCCTGACGAACCAGCTGAGCTGTGCTCAGCATATGTTTGGAGGTTTAAAGCTTAACGAGCATTCTTTAAAGTTTTTTAAAAACATTTTTCATCCAAAGTTTAATTTTATAAAAATCACAGTCAACTTTTGTTTTAAAAAATGTGTAAGAAAGGAAAGTTTTTTGTTTTTTCTGAAGCAACGACTGTTCCTACCTTGCCCAAAAACTATACAGCTATTCTATAGAGCAGAACAGATCAAATGTAAAAAACTAGAAGTCTCTACGATGTCTCGTTATTGAGATTTCTTGCTGTTTATCTTGCTTGTTTGCTTGCTTACAGAAAGCGTATTTTGCGATTTTCTCAGTAATGCTGCAACCAATTTGAGATCTGTTTTTTGAAAATGATGTAAACTTTCAAGTACAAACTTTACTTCTGAAACTTTTTATATTCACACCGTTTTCACGCGTAATTATATTCACACTGTTTTCACGTGTGAATCTATTGGTTTTGTTCAGATTGAAAAATCAGTTTTTTGAATTTTGTGAGGATATGGAACAAGATAGCTTAAAATGTTCAGAGATGAAAAGTTTGTGCCTGGAATTTCACATCTTTTGCAAAAAACAGATTTCAAATTGGTTGCAGCATTGCTCAGAAAATCGCAAAATACGCTTTCTGTAAGCAAGCAAACAAGCAAGATAAACAGCAAGAAATCTCAATAACGAGACATCGTAGAGACTTCTAGTTTTTTACATTTGATCTGAGCTGCTCCCTTGGTTGCAGCATTGCTGAGAAAATCGCAAAATACGCTTTCTGTAAGCAAGCAAACAAGCAAGATAAACAGCAAGAAATCTCAATAACGAGACATCGTAGAGACTTCTAGTTTTTTACATTTGATCTGTTCTGCTCTATAGAATAGCTGTATAGTTTTTGGGCAAGGTAGGAACAGTCGTTGCTTCAGAAAAAACAAAAAACTTTCCTTTCTTACACATTTTTTAAAACAAAAGTTGACTGTGATTTTTATAAAATTAAACTTTGGATGAAAAATGTTTTTAAAAAACTTTAAAGAATGCTCGTTAAGCTTTAAACCTCCAAACATATGCTGAGCACAGCTCAGCTGGTTCGTCAGGATTTATACTTTCAAATTAATACTAAGCTAAGCTTGGTCTTTCCACAAGACTTTTGATGGTACGGTGCGAATATATCCGCATTGGGTTTCTACCCCATACACTAGTTTTGTTATTAAAAAAGTTCAGAAAAAGTTAAATTACTTTGCCACACAAAATTTTGATGTAATTAGCATGGAGGGGATTTAATTCATTTTACCCAAGTGATTTATTTTTGATTTATGATTTAAATCATTTTGTATGGGGATTTTTTTGGGATTTTAAATCACTTGAAGGTGAAAATTTGTATGGAATTTTTTTTTTTATTAATACGTATAAAAAAAAAAGTCATCGAATATGATGTATTTTAATAAAATTATACGATCTACATTTGGGCAGCATCTTAACTGCACTTTATACGATAAAAATCATCTGCATTATACCTTTTTTAAAGCAACAGCATTTCATCTGCATTTTAGGGAAAATAAATTTCATCTGCACTTTAGCAGTACCATCTGCATCTTGGCAGTACTATCTGCATATTATGGTAGCTGCATTTTAAGGATTTCTAGATTGAGGTAGTAAAAATCAAAAATATTGAAAGTATCAAATCAATAAAGCCAGAAAGAAGTATGATAATGGAAGACAATAACTTCTGTTCCTTTCAAAATATCCTTAAAGTCATTAAATTTTACGCACCTTTTGTTAGAAGGAGCATTTTAACAATTTAATAAAACTGCCATCACATAATTAAATTCATAAAACAAAATTGATACACAGCAGCCGTGAAATGTATTAAGGACTAAAGAACAACTGTGAATTTTAGAAGAATCATAACTCTCTTTAATATTTTAAAAGATTGAACATTAACCGGTTCATAAAGTGGGATGTTTCTTAAATAGCGACACTCATTCCTCAAAACCAAATGTGAACAGGAGTTAACAAAATCCCAAGAGACAGGCCCGGGAGCACATTTAAAGGATATATTAAACTATAGACAACGACTTTAATGTTTAAATTTGTCGTGCCATAAAAAATTTTCCTGCCTATCCCTTACCAATTGATGCTGTTTTTCGTATTTATATGAATATTACTTACCCACGTAAGATAAAAGCAAGTGAATGAGATAAATATTCTTTTTGGTTAGACAGACTTAACATTGAATGGTTTAAAAAAGGGTTGAAACACATTTCTTAATTATTCATTTTCAACTGCTCTCTTGTTGCTGCCTGTTTGCTTCCATTGCTCAATGAAAAAGAAACAAACAATTATTGCCGCTTAATTCTTACATCTTTTGAGCATTTCTAATGCTTGTTGTTGTTGTTGCTAGATTATACATATTTTAAACTATAATAACAAAAGAAAAAAGAAGTGCTGGAATTCTCTGAAATAATAAAAGCACAAAATAGAAAATAAAATGAGAAAAAATTTTAACAGTGGAGAAATTTTTTTCGTTAGTTCCGCTTCGGGAAAACGAAAAAGGCGTCAAGAGATAAATTTCATAATTAAATTATTCATTTTTCACACCCTATCTATATTCAAATTTACATGCCATGGCCCCAACAAACTTAATGTAATACAAGTTTTAAAGCCATGCCTTTACAAGAAAGCTGTGGGAACTATGGGAGATTACAACCTTCTCAAATGGCGTGAAATATTTTCAATTTTCACGTTGGTTAAGTGACAAAAAAAAATAATTCTTATCAGTTTTATTCATGAATTCTAATCTACTGTTAACTCATGCTTCTGTGTTTCTGTACTTTGTAGCTTAAATGGTGTTTTAAGTTTATTGAAAAAATTCAAATTAGGAAGTTGATTTTTTTAAAACTAGAATTCTCAATTTTTAATTCTTTTGTCCAACTCACGAATCTTTCTTTCTGAGGACTCTTGTTTCCAAAAATCTTCAAATCATTTTATTATGAAAAAAATTACTAGGAACGAAATATTTTCAGCATAATGCAGATGAAAAAAAAATGAGATGCTTTATAAACTCTTAACATTTTGCTTTAATTAAATTGGCATTGTAATTTTGTATTGAATTAACAAGTCGGAGACCAGCATGTTAGATGTAAAACTTACTTTTGTTATTTTTCCTCCGTTATGTTTATTGGAGATCTTAGTCAGCTATGAGCATAACAAAGAATAAAAAATTGATGAGCGACAATTACTCCATATTTTTGATGACAATAAACTAATGATGTTGATATTTAAATGTTTGTTTAAATATTTAATAACCTTATCAATTAATTGCTTATCAATAAATGAAATTACATAATGAAAATTTACATCCCATATTAAATCTCAATATATTCATCATTTAAATAAATTTTGATTTTTCCTGCTCATTAAAGTTAAGCTATTACATACATCTTATTCTATAAATTACAAATTTGAAATTTCCTAATAAAACTTTTTCATTTTTTAAATAAATTTCAGATGAAAAACGACCTTATTAATCGAAGATTGAAAAGTTGAGAACTGAAAAAACTTTGAGATTTGAGAAACAAACGAAACTTTAATCAGAAGAAAACAAGGAGATTAAAAGAAAGTTTTTCTTTCTTGTTCGTTTTAAAAAAATTGAGAGAAAATCCGAAGCATTTCATCTGCACTCACACATACATACGTAAAACTCATAGATTTAGAGGAAACTAAAGGAACTGCACAGCAATATCAAAGAAGAAAAAAGTTTGAAGGATGGAGACGAGAGCAGCGACATTTTATCAAAATTTAAAATTGTTCTTCAACTGAAAAACTTTTCTCATCTTCATCATATTTCCTTCGACAACGACTGTTTTAAGAAGGTTGAGGTGGATAGAAGAAGAAAAAAATCATCATTACCACCACTATTTGTCTCCCGCTATCATCATCATCTACTTTTATTTTACTTCATATTCTTCTTCAATAATATATAGAGCAGAGACAAGTCCTTACTATTGACACTGGTACATTTGCTGCTTCTACTGCGTTTTTTCACTGCACACATTTAAAAAGAAGAAAACAACTGAACTGTTGTGTCGTTACGAAGCAAAAGGAACTGAAGTGAGTGCAAGGTTAATTGTATTTTTGCAAAACTTTCATAAATTTTTATTATTATTACTCCTCCTCAGTAACCCCTTTCCGCTTATCTTTTTTTTTATTCTTTCTTCTCTTTCGATTCTGCTTTGCTTTTTCCGGCACGAATCAGAAGGAAAGAGAAAAACAGAAAGAAAAAGTTTTATGTGTTAAAATTTTTAAGTTCTTTTCTTTTGAAATGTTTTAAGCAGTGGCAACAACAAGACAAAACTATGAAAACTTTAAACTATTCTTTTCTCATTTCATTCTGAATATCATGAAGACTGTAAAAGAAAACAAAAATGCAAGAAAATAGAATAACATCAGTAACCGCACCATCACCATCATCGTCATCATCGGAAACATCACCCACGGGAGGGAATGAGAAAGGAAGTGATATTACATCAAATACAAATACATCGACATCAAATGCAAATGATATCGATCAAGCACAATTTGAAGCAGACAAACGTGCCGTATATAAGTGAGTAGCTTGTATCATATAGATAAATGAATAAATGTTTAGAATATGGATGGATTAAAAGGATGAATGTTTTATATGAAGTTCAGTTGTTGGATGTTATGAGCATAATAACTATCCAAAAAAAATTATGTGTGCAAAAAAGTTTATGTCATGACTTTTGGTTCGTTCATCCATTCTATAATTTTCAATCTGTTAGCTTAGGAGTTATTCACAAATAACGTCCATCAACCTCTATTAACCGATATTTGACTCCCTGTAATTTTAAATTGCTAGACACAATAAGTCAATGATCTTTGAAAGTTAAAGCTGCAATAAGTGCTTAATTAAATTTATTGTGAATGAGGAGATGAAATGGAATAAATCGAAAATTATAAAGATTGAGGTAAAATTGCATTCTTTTAAAGACAACCCTTTCAATTTGATTTCACACTGTAATTCGAAAAATAATCAAGCAATTGTCGAGGGACACATAGACAATTTTTAATAAGATATTTTATCTTAAAAATTAAATCGAAAATTTTCACATTCTCCCACTCAACAACTTATCACACAAATCTATTGATATCTGTGTGTATGGATGATGATCCATCCAAATTCAGCACATGCCCATGATGATGATGATACGATTTTCAATCTTTCTTTTACGAACCGTGTCTGCATTTACTATTTTATTTTACTTTTTTTTCGAACAGAAATTCTATCACTGTAAGTGGACGTTAAATGTAATAAAAATAAATAGAAAAATAGCCCTTCACCCAAACACTCCGTTTTTTTTTATTTTATATACATGTATGAGCATATATCTATTGAAGTGTAGGGTGAGCTTTGAGTATCAAAAAAATTTGTGTCTATTTGTCTATTTGATAGAGGGAGTTAGAGAGGATATCATCAATGTTATTATCGAGAGAAGGAAGGGTAGGAGAAAAGAAAATATTTTTGTTTCTATTTTCCGATTCAAAATACTTTCCTTTAAATCCATTTTGATTCGATCAAAATGCTTGAAATAAAAAAGATTACACACATTTTACCGAATCTCATTAGTTTTGCTTTCTCCGTCTCTCAATCTCATCTTATTTTCTTTCCTTTCTGAAGCATACATATATCCATTGATAGACACATAGATAGTTGAAATGAGATATCGAAATACATAATTTTCCATTCTGAACTTGCTGAGCGTTTGAAATTTTTAGTAGCATATCGAAAGCAGAAATTTCTTTCCTGCTGCATGCGATGAGATCGATGGAGATTGCAAATTACAAGTTAATGTCTTCCTGAAATTCTACAGATGGCTCAAGGGGAATATTAAAGCATACATTGACTACATTTAAAATTGAAGTATGGTGGAATTTTTTAAAAATATTAGAACATAGAAAAGATATGGATGCACATTCTTGCTGCAGTACTTTACATTCACCCCAATAGTATTTCTTATGCTCATCTCCATAAATTGAATGTTTTCTCAATATGAATTACATTAGAGAATAAATTTCTGCATATAAATATATTTATTTACATTCACACTAGCTTACTTGTCAGTCGCCGAGCAATTTCTTCACGGATATGAGCAATCATACAAGTTCTCATGTTCAAAAGCTCTTCAAGATACTGTGATAAAGCTGACATTGTTGTTCACTTGGCATTAGCTGCATTTTCTCTAGTACAATAATTTTTCTGACTACTTTCTTAATTTAAAAAAGATTTTTTTGGACACCTTAATAAAGTAAAGATTTATCAGTATGCGCTGCAATCGATTTACTTATGTGATCACTTTTTCAACTCGTTTTCTGGCTCTGTTAAACAATAAAATTTATTCTCTTACTATTTATTCAATTTTTCATGCAATTCCAAGCAAAAAATAGTACAAGAAGGAGAAAATAAGAAGAGCAGAAAATAAAATTTTCATTGTACGAATGAAATATTTATTTGATGAATAAAAAGCGTTATGCATTTATGTGCACTTTTTTCTTCTTCATACAATATTTTTGCTCCTCTTTTTATGCAGAAAAAGAAGACATAGATATTTCCACCTCATTCTCAATGCTCAATTGAGTGAGAAAATTGTACATATATGCATGATGCAATGCTGGATGTATGAAAGTATTTTGAAATTTAATAAATTTTACACCATTTTTCAATGTTTGAAATTCATTGAGAGAATGGAAGGATGAATGAACTTTAAGAATTCAAATGTAAGGTTCCCTCATAAAGTTTTTAATTAATTCATTTGACGGCAAGTGCTAAATGTTAATTCAGCTCAATTGATTGCCAACAAATAGAACGACAATTGAAGGAAATTCATTTCACGATCTGCTTCATTTAAAATATAAAAAGTTGTAATTCGTGCATTTATTCACAAAACAATAAAAACAAAAATGTTTTTAAATTCTTTCATTGATATTCAATTTTTTCTGTTAATGAACTCCAAGATCGATTGTTTGAGCATTTATTGAATTCTTAATAATATAAAATTTACTTTCTTTAGACACCCTCTCTTTTCACTCCTGGCACTGCTGTTGGAAAAATGTGAGCAAGCAACACAAGGTTATATTGCATCAAATTCATCATCAAACTCATCATCTGCTTCAAGTCCTGACGGGTCCACGAACAATAATGTGAGCGATAGTTTTTCTAGAGATATTCAAGTAAGTAAACAGATTTTGACCCTAAATGAATTCTTTTAATGAGAATTTAAGGTTCTTTAAACGATGTGCTTAAATCCAAAACAACTCAATTGACAGAAAATCCAAAATGTTCATTCCATTAATCTACAGGCTTTTGTACAACTATTAGAGAAAGAAAAACGTCCACTTTTAACAAACAATCCAGAACTAGACGGGCTTATGATAAAAGCTCTTCAAGTACTTCGCATTCACCTATTGGAACTTGAGAAAGTTCAAGAGTTATGTCGAGATTTCTGCACTCGTTATATAGCATGTTTGCGTGGCAAAATGCAATCGGAAAATTTATTAAGATCTGATTACCCAATGGAGCATATAAGCAATAGTAATATGTCTAACTCAAATAGTCCCGTCAATAGTCCCGTGGATCAGGTAAAATATATTAGTGCCATAAATTAGAATCTGAAATTACATGGACATTTATTGTGGATCTTCATTGAACAGGAAACATTATCGAATCAGCAAAATTTCTTTCAAAATAATAACAGCAACAGCGATTTTTTAGCGAATACGAATGAAGATTACTCAAATAACAATGGAAATAGTAATCATGGCTTCATAAACAATCGCGCAACGCACACAAATCATTTAAATTCTCCAAATGGAATGGACGGTTCATTAAATTTATCAAATCCTGAAATTAATATTCCCATATTAGCAGCCAGTGCAAATGCATCACTTGTGGGTGGCGGAATTCCATCAACCCATCCACATCAAATTCTCGGATCAACGCCACTTAGTCAAATAGGATGTCCTCCATTAAATCTCGAACAATATTCAGCTCAATTATCACCGTCATGCGGTGATTCAGAAGAAGAAATTGATTCAGAACTAGAGTCAAATGCCGACGAAATGGGATCAAATTATTCGCTGCATTCGAAACGTCAAAAGCGTGGAATTTTACCGAAACATGCAACAAGTGTTATGAGGGCTTGGCTATTTCAGCATTTAGTGGTAATATAAATAAATCATTTCGTGTTCACAACGGAAACACTTTTGCACATTCATATTTTATTTTCTATTTCCACATATATAGCACCCTTACCCGACCGAAGATGAAAAGCGTGCGATAGCTGCACAAACAAACTTGACACTTTTACAAGTAAACAATTGGTTTATCAATGCTCGACGACGCATATTGACACCAATGTTGGAGCACGCGTCTGATAGTTCGTGTAAGTATAACAATTCTATTAAAACTTAGTTGAGAATGGAAAAAACAATTTTGAAGAAATTTAATTTAGCCAATACCAAAAAATCGCCAGAACAGCAACAAACAGATCAGCAGATAGCCAAACGATTTTGGAGTGAACAGTTATCAAATTCTCAGCATCCAATTCAGCTTGATGCAAACATTGAAAATATAAGTGCAAATATTAATCGTATGGATTCCGAAAGATTATTGGCCATTGTGACACAGCACAAACTTCAACAGCAATTTTATAGTTCCGATGAAAGTAATGATGATGCCGCTTTACTTGTTAATCAACAACGTTAAACATAATTTTTTGCATGCAGACACAAAACCTTTATGAGAAAACGTCCACCAAAATAACTTTTAGATGAGAAATGAAATGAAATTTAAGGAAATATAATGAGAAAAAAAAAATTGTATACTATTTTAAAATCATCTAGGATTTTAATGTTATTTTTTGCAAAAAGTGAATTGAAATTATTAAGAACCATGGCATTTAAAATGGAAGTGGATACGTACGAGGTAAGAAATTATTGTATTCAATGGAACATTCCTCAACAATTAATAATTTCTACATGACGACAAATAATATTGCTTAAGAATATTCAGATAGATTGAATGACCACCCACCCTATCCACTCTCATTTTAAATCGAATAATTTTTTTATTAAAAAAATGCTTCCGAAAAACTTGAAACTCTTAAGTTGCAATTACATAAATTTAATAGTATTTGATAAGAAGAGATAAATCCACTATCATAATTTTGTGTATACGAAATTCTTTAAAGTCATTTTTAAAAAAAGAAAAAAAAACTGATGAAAATTGCCATTAAAAAGAAAGTTAATGGTAAAGTTAAGAATGGAAAATTTGTAACAAATATACGTAAAGAAACTTTTCAGAATAATTATAAAAAAAAAATAATAATAATTATATTAATAAATTATAGTATTTAAGGCAGTTATAAGAAATGAAGTTGTGGCTACGATGGGGAGTGAAAATTGTGGAATTTTTTTTTTAAAATTAAGATTAAATTTTCTTGTTAAAGAAAATTTGAGTTTCTTGGTTTTTTTCAATTTAACTGCAGTGTATAATCAATATAGGAGTTCTTAACTCTTTTTGATAAAAATACTCTTAATGTACGAAAGAGATAGGGTGTTCATATTAATTAGCAACCCAAGAACTAAACTGCTTATCTAAGAAAACTCTATGAAAAAAATTCCACAATTTCCTTTACCAATGTTCCTTTACCAAAATAATATTTTTGGATATTAACGAAAAACACACACACATACAAAACAAGATTAATCTCAATTGTTCTCTTTAATGTGCCATAAATTCAATGATTTCTAAAAATGCTTTATATGATGAAACATAAAATAATTAATGCAATAGAAGAAAAAAGATGAAGAAACTACTTGAAAAAAAAATATTTTATTAAAGATTAAATTGTAAATTAATTCCTTAAATTACGATGATGATGATAACAATTTGAATACGAAGAAAAAAAATGAAACTGATATACGTAAAATGTCTCTTGATGAGTCTCGTTATTAAATGATATAAAAATAATATATATATATTTTAATTGATCAACATCATTTTTAAAACTTAAAAAAAAATGTATAAGAGAAATTATTTCCATAAATGAAAGGAAGTAGTGATGTCACATCACGTCTACCAGTCTTTAATTAAGTAAGTAAATACAAAGAAACAAGTATACGTAAATGAAACAGAAAATTCATTACCTCAATAAACGTACTAATTTTTATGATTTTTAATATGATGAATAATAATGAGAAGATAAAAATGTAAAAAATTTTAATTTCCTACTTCTTTTTACATTTTGAAAAGCAAGGGAAATTTTATTTTTTATTCTTTCCAGAGTTGATTAAAAGGATATTTTTGTTTTTTGGTATGGCACTTGTACCTCTGCACAAATAAGGTTTTTAAATCTATATTTATATATTCCATGTCAGTAAAACACTTTTTTGCGTGTAAAGGATGGTTTAAAGACTTAATTAAGTTCTTTTTAAAAATCATTCACAATTAAGGATTAGATTTTATAGAACCTTTATTACTCCTGATTAATTTATCTTACATTTTATATGTTCATAGTAAAACATAGCTTTCGATCTTCTCTGTTCTCAATTCAGGAGTGTAGCTAGGAAGAAGTTATATTAAATCTCTCAAAAGGACTTTTAAAAGAGCACAAATTTCATAAATTAAGCTTACTAGCGTTTCCCTAAAAACCGACTCTTGGGGCCAAAAAAAACTTTGCTACGCTACTCGATAATAAAATGGTCTAAACCAACAATTAACTCTGAATTATAAATAAAATATCATAGACTAAGCCATCCAACATCCATTGATCAACTCTGTTTCTTATAGGTGTCTTGTGATAGCTAATCATAAACAACAATTCCTACTCACAACTTACTATCAAACAGACACCAGTTAAATATATTTTAAAAATATGAATTTCTCTTTCATTGCTCAAATTTCAAGTCAGTATTAAGGTAAAAAAATATAAAGTAAAAGAAAATTGTAAAAACCTTTGATCGTATACGAAAGTAACCAAAAAACAATTAACGTGAAAAATTATCACTTTTGGCTCATTCACTTATTTTTTTTTTAAATTTTTTCTAATGCTTTTTGCGAATTTTAGCGATGACAGTGAAACAAAATAGACGACGAAAAAAGCCTCAGTTTGATATTATATCAAATGCTGTGATAATTCAATGAATACAATTTTTTTGTTAAAATAGAATTTTTAATTTGTCATTAAAAGAAGTAATTAAACATGATTTCCTTTTTCTTTTTGGATGCTTTTGCAAATATCTGGCTTGAATAGACGACAAAAGATTAATTTGGGCATAAATTACTTATTTTATTTTTTAAAGAGTTTAAACATCGAATAAAGTTTAAGTAAAACAAATTTTGAGTCAAAATAATGAATGTATACTATCATGAAATTGAAATAAAATTCTTTAACATAGCTACTTACTTGACCAATTCTTTTATTCCTTTACTGTTTCAGATAAATACTTTCAGGCTTTTTGGACGAAATCATTTGATCAGTCTCTTGATTATAAAAATACCCGAACATACAATGAGCATGCTCAGAGCACATTATTTGTGAGCCTATTAGCCTTTGTGAGAATGTGCTCATTTTCATACATTTCAGTGATGCGCTTGCGGTACCTTCTTGAGCATGCTCAGTGAGCACATTCCTATGTGACATGTATTAAGCTCATTGAGTAAACTCATGAGCATACTCAAATGAGAAGCTAACATGTCACATGCAACATTTTTCTCATGTAACATTTTTATTGAATATACTCATGAACATTCTCAAAAAGTACATACTTATAAATATTCTCAAAGAGTACATACTCATAAACGTACTCAAAGAATATATACTTAGTGAGTATATTTATGAGTATATGCTCATCTGAGCACACTCATGAGTGCACTCAAGTGAAGTTGCAAAATTCAAAAAATTAATTAAGCTAAATTTGAGTATTATAGGTTAGCTGAAATTAAGTACTGTTCCGTTTATTTCTGTGAATAATTTTGAAAGAGTTAGAAATTATTAATATCTCATCCCAAATCCTTAGAATTGAAACATATTTTATTGCATTTATTGAAGACATACTGTCCGGTAATAATTCACATTTTACACTTTTGTATTTGTATACATATGAATTAATATTATGTAGGATCAAAGTTCTAATCTTCATATCAAGGTTTCAAAAAAACTAAGGCTCTCGTTTCGATCTTCTGTAGGCGTGACGTGATACTTTTCAGGTCCGTTCTAACAATATTCCATTATATTGTATCCAGGGGCGTAGCCAGAAAATTTTTAAGGGGGGGGGCCCATTTTCGAAAATTAAAAATAACGTTATTTTGTATCCTTAAATCTTTCATCACTTCCTCTACATTAACTGGTTCTTCTCTATAAATACTTAATAAAACAATTATCAGATTTTCGTAGGGGGGCCCGGGCCCCCTATGGCCCCCCCTGGCTACGCCCCTGATTGTATCTAACAATATAAATCTGGTCACCCATCCTTGTTGAAATATCTTCTGCGTTGCTTAACTTCTGTCATCTCACACTTTTCCTTGGATCTATTGTCTGTAAATATATAATAATTTATATATGGCATAACACATACTTAAATTATTATATTTTTACAGGCGAACTAAGTTCTTTGAAGTTTGGATCTTATTGAGCACCAATTTTAACGTTTTCGATTTAGCTGACATTTTTAAAAAAGGTACACAATTTGCTCTTGAATAAACTCAGTAAGTAATAAAAAAAATTGTGTGACACAGAAGTGAGTTTGCTCATTATATGTTCATGAGTACATTCAGTAAGTGCACTCATATGAGAATATAAAAAAATTATGTCACACAGAAGTGAGTTTGCTCATTATATGCTCATGAGCACATTCAGTAAGTGCATTCATATGAGAATATAAAAAAAATTGTGTTACACAGAAGTGAGTTTGCTCATTATATGCTCATGAGTACATTCAGTAAGTGCACTCATATGAGAATATAAAAAAATTATGTCACACAGAAGTGAGTTTGCTCATTATATGCTCATGAGTACATTCAGTAAGTGCACTCATATGAGAATATAAAAAAAAATTGTGTGACACAGAAGTGAGTTTGCTCATTATATGCTCATGAGTACATTCAGTAAGTGCACTCATATGAGAATATAAAAAAATTATGTGACACAGAAGTGAGTTTGCTCATTATATGCTCATGAGTACATTCAGTAAGTGCACTCATATGAGAATATAAAAAAATTATGTGACACAGAAATGAGTTTGCTCATTATATGCTCATGAGTACATTCAGTAAGTGCACTCATATGAGAATATAAAAAAAATTGTGTGACACAGAAGTGAGTTTGCTCATTATATGCTCATGAGTACATTCAGTAAGTGCACTCATATGAGAATATAAAAAAATTATGTCACACAGAAGTGAGTTTGCTCATTATATGCTCATGAGTACAATCAGTAAGTGCACTCATATGAGAATATAAAAAAAACAATTGTGTGACACAGAAGTGAGTTTGCTCATTATATGCTCATGAGTACATTCAGTAAGTGCACTCATATGAGAATATAAAAAAAATTGTGTGACACAGAAGTGAGTTTGCTCATTATATGCTCATGAGTACATTCAGTAAGTGCACTCATATGAGAATATAAAAAAAATTGTGTGACACAGAAGTGAGTTTGCTCATTATATGCTCATGAGTACATTCAGTAAGTGCACTCATATGAGAATATAAAAAAAATTGTGTGACACAGAAGTGAGTTTGCTCATTATATGCTCATGAGTACATTCAGTAAGTGCACTCATATGAGAATATAAAAAAATTATGTGACACAGAAATGAGTTTGCTCATTATATGCTCATGAGTACATTCAGTAAGTGCACTCATATGAGAATAGAAAAAAAATTGTGTGACACAGAAGTGAGTTTGCTCATTATATGCTCATGAGTACATTCAGTAAGTGCACTCATATGAGAATATAAAAAAAATTGTGTGACACAGAAGTGAGTTTGCTCATTATATGCTCATGAGTACATTCAGTAAGTGCACTCATATGAGAATATAAAAAAAATTGTGTGACACAGAAGTGAGTTTGCTCATTATATGCTCATGAGTACATTCAGTAAGTGCACTCATATGAGAATATAAAAAAAATTGTGTGACACAGAAGTGAGTTTGCTCATTATATGCTCATGAGTACATTCAGTAAGTGCACTCATATGAGAATATAAAAAAATTATGTGACACAGAAATGAGTTTGCTCATTATATGCTCATGAGTACATTCAGTAAGTGCACTCATATGAGAATATAAAAAAAATTGTGTGACACAGAAGTGAGTTTGCTCATTATATGCTCATGAGTACATTCAGTAAGTGCACTCATATGAGAATATAAAAAAAATTGTGTGACACAGAAGTGAGTTTGCTCATTATATGCTCATGAGTACATTCAGTATGTGCACTCATATGAGAATATAAAAAAAATTGTGTGACACAGAAGTGAGTTTGCTCATTATATGCTCATGAGTACATTCAGTAAGTGCACTCACATGAGAATATAAAAAAAATTGTGTGACACAGAAGTGAGTTTGCTCATTATATGCTCATGAGTACATTCAGTAAGTGCACTCATATGAGAATATAAAAAAAATTGTGTGACACAGAAGTGAGTTTGCTCATTATATGCTCATGAGTACATTCAGTAAGTGCACTCATATGAGAATATAAAAAAAATTGTGTGACACAGAAGTGAGTTTGCTCATTATATGCTCATGAGTACATTCAGTAAGTGCACTCATATGAGAATATAAAAAAAATTGTGTGACACAGAAGTGAGTTTGCTCATTATATGCTCATGAGTACATTCAGTAAGTGCACTCATATGAGAATATAAAAAAAATTGTGTGACACAGAAGTGAGTTTGCTCATTATATGCTCATGAGTACATTCAGTAAGTGCACTCATATGAGAATATAAAAAAAATTGTGTGACACAGAAGTGAGTTTGCTCATTATATGCTCATGAGTACATTCAGTAAGTGCACTCATATGAGAATGTAAAAAAAATTGTGTGACACAGAAGTGAGTTTGCTCATTATATGCTCATGAGTACATTCAGTAAGTGCACTCATATGAGAATATAAAAAAAATTGTGTGACACAGAAGTGAGTTTGCTCATTATATGCTCATGAGTACATTCAGTAAGTGCACTCATATGAGAATATAAAAAAAATTGTGTGACACAGAAGTGAGTTTGCTCATTATATGCTCATGAGTACATTCAGTAAGTGCACTCATATGAGAATATAAAAAAAATTGTGTGACACAGAAGTGAGTTTGCTCATTATATGCTCATGAGTACATTCAGTAAGTGCACTCATATGAGAATATAAAAAAAATTGTGTGACACAGAAGTGAGTTTGCTCATTATATGCTCATGAGTACATTCAGTAAGTGCACTCATATGAGAATATAAAAAAAATTGTGTGACACAGAAGTGAGTTTGCTCATTATATGCTCATGAGTACATTCAGTAAGTGCACTCATATGAGAATATAAAAAAAATTGTGTGACACAGAAGTGAGTTTGCTCATTATATGCTCATGAGTACATTCAGTAAGTGCACTCATATGAGAATATAAAAAAAATTGTGTGACACAGAAGTGAGTTTGCTCATTATATGCTCATGAGTACATTCAGTAAGTGAACTCATATGAGAATATAAAAAAAATTGTGTGACACAGAAGTGAGTTGGCTCATTATATGCTCTTGAGTATATTCAGTAAGTGAACTCATATGAGTGAATTCACATGAGTATGTTCTTAATATTCTCAAGAGTATACTTATTGAATGCACTCATGTGAGCTTATAAAGTTTTTGTAAAAAAATAAAGTGAGTACATTCGTAATGAACTCCTGAGCATGCTCAGTTGAATGAGCTTGCATGAGTATAATTTTTGAGTAGACTTACTTATATGCTCACTTTTCTGAGCATGCTCTTTGTATGTTCGGTATACTTTATAAAAAAAACCACGTTTTTACCCGTTGACAAAAAAGTAGAAAATAACTTTTTTATTGGGTTCAAAGGATATTGGTTTGAAAATTTGAGATTGATTTGAAAGTTTCAAACTAAAGTCATGACCATACATGAATTGCAAATTTGTTTACTTCGACCATATCGTATAGTTCTCCATCTCAAAACGTGGTCGCATTTATATGAATTTTAAGCTTTCCAAACATACAATATAATAAGTTTCCAAAATGCTTGAATATTGTATTGTCATCGAAAAGATAAGTGCATGCAAAATTTCAGCTCGATTGGTTCAGTAGAAGTGGTCGAAAAATTGATCGCAAGATTTGACCTCGACAAACAGATAAACAGATAAGAAAGCAAGTTAAGAATAAGAAAGCAAGTTAGGAAAAACGTGGTAAAAAAGTGGTAATTATAATAATAATAAAAAACGTGGTAATAATAATAATAGAGTTATTTGCAGTCAAAAGCTCCCAAAAAGCTCTTAATAACTGTAGCTGTCAATTCAAATTTGAATTTGACATTTGAGAGGTTTTCAGAGCGCTTTTTGTTTACTGCTTAAAATTTTTCATTGTTAATTTCGTTCAAATCATTTTAATTGAATTAAACCTATTGTAACTCACAGAAAGTATCAAATAAAATATTTTAAAGTGTAATAAGTACTTCTAATTGTCAAATATATTAAAGCCATCAATAATAAAGAACGTTATAGTGCTTTTTTGAAAAATCTTATAAAAATTAATGTCCTGATCATCTAATCGTAGATAAATCATAATGGAGCAGCAGCCAAAATCAACGATGATATTTATAAATCCAAAATTTAAGAATGCATACATAAATCCGAATTTCTTGAAAAGTAATTCAAATACAATTCATGTGAATCCAAAATTTTTGCAACATATGAATGCTCAACAAAGTCTCCAGCAGCAACAAACTCAGGCCATAAATATAGCACAATCTAAACCAATAGTTCCAGTTTTAAATAGTAATGCCATTATCAAGAATACTAAAAGATCTCTTATAAGAGCTCCTGCTAAAATCGATAGTAAAATTGCTCAAGGTCAAAAGTCAGTTCCAGTAAATTATGCAAAGAAAATGAACTTGATTAAAATCAGTAACACAAAATTAGTAAATGCTTCACATTTGATGAAGGAACAGCAGAAGGAAAACGAGAAAATTAAAAAGGCTACAGAATCAATCATAAAAACAAAGAAGCTAATGAAAAAGTCGGAAGCTGAGCAATCAATCTACAAATTGGATAGGACCAAATCAAGTCCTGGATTAGGGAAGAAGAAAAAGAGAATTGTCAGTACATATTCAGTACGTCGAGTTGATTCTGCTGAGAAACTTACACCAAAAAAAGTTCTCGTCACTGGCCATAAATTACTAAAGTCGTAAGTCCATAATTTTTTATAAGAGACAACTGTTGCGCAATAAATCGAAAATCTTTATTCTAGGGACAATTCGTCTAGTCGTTCATCATCAAAGAACAAGAAAATGTTAATGGTTAATATTAATGGTGTTTTATATCGATCAACAAATAATAAGCTTGAAAAGAATTCAATTTCTCCGAAAAAGAAGGCTCCAGCAACGACTTCGAATGAAAAGTTGCTCATCATTAGAGGTCAAAAATTCGTCTTAGATTCTTCAGGAACAAAACTTAAACGTGATGGTGAGAATGTTGATAAGAATCTATCTAGGATTGATATTGGTGGATTAACATATAAGAAAAAAGCTTCAAACGGATCGTACGAAATAGACAACAGTCATCAAGTTAGAAATCATTTAACAATGGCTAAAACTAAAAGCATAACACTTCTTCAGCGTGTTAAAGTTACGAATATGATATGTCCAGTTTATCGTCGACTTGGAAAATGTCTAGCTTATGCAAATGGAAGGTGCTCAAAAGTTCATGATCCACGCTACGTTATTGTTTGTCCAAATTTTATTAAAGGATCATGTAAACATGAAAAGTGCCTTCTTTCGCATAATGTAAATCTTCATAAAATGCCAGTCTGCAAATATTATCTCAAAGGGCAGTGTCTAAAGACTAAGGAAAACTGCTTGTATCTTCATAAGAAGTTAACTGATGGAACCAAGCTTTGTGTAGAATTTGTCAAGGGTTATTGTCCATTAGCGGACAAAGTAAGTAATATAAAATATGTTTTATCTTAATTGTCTATGGAATGTCTTTTTTCAGTGTAATTTACTGCATGATTTTCCGGAAAATGGAAGTAAAAAGTATTCTTATGTACGGAAGAGTAAGGCTGAAAGTGGAAAAAAGAAGGAAGTTCCAGCACCATCGAATACTCCAATTACACCGCAACCAACAACAGATGCACGGTATTTTGAAGAATCTAGTTCATCGTCTCAAGTAATTCAAAATATACCTAAGCTTACCAAGACTGCTCCTTCATTGCCAGATTTCATCAAAATTTAGCTTTGGTTCCGTTAAGTTCAACAGAATATTTCTGTGATTTTTTTTTATTTTTGTCTTTTTTTAATACGCTTCTTTATCAGACGGATGTTACGGTAAGTAGCTGATAACATTATTTTTTTCCGTAATCCACAAGTCGTTCAAATTTTATGGAAAAGAGCTTTATGATGCCAATAAATTAATAAAATAAAAAGAAAATGATTTATTTCCAAAAACAAAGACAAACAGACTAGACTAAGTTATTTCTTTGATTCCCGTTTTCATTTATGAGTCAATCTCCAATTATTCGGATGATTATAGGTCAATAGAATTGGTAAATGTATATATAAACTGATGTATTCAGTTCCAATGTTTAAGGAAACTGTTAGCCATTCTTGAAGCCATTGAATCATTTCCTCTTGTGGCAAACTTACAGGGTTTAATCCACGTAAATAGCAAGCTGTTGTTAAAGCATCAATTGATAAATTATGTACACCACCTTCATTCTTTATCGCTAAGTCCATATTATGCATCATGTAACAGTGCTCGGAAAGTCTTACTCGTTTTAAATACAAAGTATGAATGCCATGAAGCTTACAGAGATATGTCTGAAATGAGATGAGATGTTAAAATGTGCCATCAAGAATTCTCAAGTATATGTTAATTAGAAGTGAAATATAAAGAAGGTCTTGACATTCAAGCTACAAAGGTCATTGTTCAATAGCAAAAAAGAAATACTGAAATGAGCTTACTAAATGAGATGATGACAAACTGTCGATATGAAAGGGTCTATGTAGAAAAATATCTTTAATTTCAATGATTTCACTCGATGAAGGATGCAATCCACTTCCTAATAGTCCTAATACATAGTTAAATTCTTTATGACATCTTGATAATTTGGTAGAGTCAAGTCTCTCTTGTAATTTCCGGAAAATCTTTCTGTTATAATGTGTTCGATCTTTGAGGTATAGTTCCTGGAATTCGACTCGTTGCTGAAGATTCCAAAAGTGTGAAGTAAGAAATGTACGAGGATACATGTATCTACAAATGGCATGAATGTATGGCAAATTTCATAAATCTGATGAAAATTTTGTGGAACTTACGCAATTGGAAATATCACATAATTGGCGAAAGGTAGGGCGGCAATAAGCAACACAGGTGCAACTTTCATTATGTCTTTTGGTGTTTGATGCATTAGTTCCATTTCCTTTCTTGTTAATGCTTTGATTCCTCTGCTATTAGCGATAGTAGTTATTTTGAAAAATTTCTTCATATCTGCATAGAAATCTTTAACGCCGATCATGAATACACGATAGACATGCATAGCACTTGGAAAATTCTTTTCCAGCACCTTATCATAGTTCTGGATGTAGTCAAAGAACCTTGTAAAAACATAAAGACGAACATTTTCGCGACTGTATTTCTTATGTTTATCGGCTGTATCAACTAGAGATTTCACTTCAGACACTTTTGGTTTATTATCACTATTAATTAATGTTTAAGGCAAAGAAATTATCAAAAGGTTTTTTTCTTATTACTTAACAACTTACCTAGAAAAATTTACGTGTAATTTATGGACAACCGGTACTTGTCTTATAAATCTATGTTGCCGATATAAACTCCGAATCAAAACTATTGACATAATTGTATTAATTATACTATAATTCTTCTGTTTTACTGCATAATTTTGGTTTGTTTTGATTATTTTTGCTATAAGTATTTCGATGACAAGTTGACTTCGTTAATCTGAAAGCTCTTTTATCGTTCAAATTCAAAAATTATAAGATCGTTAAATTAACGACATTCACACGTGGTTGGAATATTGGAAAATGGAAAAATCTCTCAAAAAATCGAGAAAATCTGATATTGGGAAAACTCAACCAATAAAAAAATTTTCAGTTCGTGATTAGCATCGTAATAGTAAGGCCGCACAAAAATATAATTAAATTTGTGCAAAATATAAATTCAACTAAAATCATTTTAAAATGTTTGAAATGAAGGGAATATTGTGTGAAAATCAACAGCTGATTATGTGAAAATCTTATTGATCACAAATATTTATGATTTCCTCCATATTTTAAATTAAATATTAACCAGAAGTGAAAAAAGGAAATAAAAAAATTGAAAGTGAACAACTTTTTGTATAAATGAAAAACCTCAAAAGTATCAAGTAAAATGAAATTGAGATGAAAATGGAAAAATAATTTTCCACACTATGTAAATGAATCACGTGAAAGCAAACAATTATAGTACTATGTGAGAAACATTTGTGTTTTGCGAATATATCCAGTTGAGAGCAGTGAAAAGAGAGAAAAAGAAGAAAAGAAAATTTACTTAAAGTTCATATGTGAAAAAAGTCATAACAAATTTTCAATCATTCAGTCAGTGAGAATAACAAGAGGAATCGTTTGAAATGGATACATACTTTTTAGACGACGATCATTTTGCAATTTCGGGTAAAGAGTCTTGCTTCTTCCTTCACACTTCCATCATGTAAAAACACACGTCAAACTTGTTGAAGAGCACAAGGGGTGGGGGTGGGTTCTTGACTATCATAACTTTTTCTTCGCCAGACATAGCACATAACAAAGAAGAAAGCACTGAAATTAAAAAAAAAATTTGTGTGATAAGGTAGATGGTAGAACTTATTTCTGAAAGGTCGACCGTTACAGAAACTTTGTCTGGCGTTGTTTATGTATTTTTTTGACATAAGAAAAGGTCTTTGGTAAAAAGTTTATAAATAGAAATAATTTTCAATGTGTCAATTTGTTGATGTTATCAACAATTTTTCATACTATTCAATAAATACTGCCATGTTATGGATAATTTGCATTCGTACTCTGTTGCTCGAACTTTCTTGGCACAGAATCAGGATCCTCTTGAAAAAAAAAAGTCATGAATGTTTGCTGTTGATAGTGGTTTGAACATTAGTGAGTTGATATATGTACAATTTACCAGTCTGGTATTTAGGCATGAATTACATTCACAATGAGAACTGAGATAGTTGCAAAGTTTTAAAAATACGATAAAAGGTTGGAAAAGTGTATATTTGCATGTCGAATCAAAGTTTAAACACAGATAAATTTTCAACGAAAGGGAAAGGAAAGATGGTGGGAGATGTGCTAAACTCCATGATATAGCCTTTTAAAATAAACATCAGATTAACATTAGACAATAAGATACTCAATATGCATGAACTCATTGATTCATCAATTTATCGATAGGCTGGATATGCTTCAATTCTAATTCTTTTCGTCTTAAAAATTCACAGGAATTACAATATTAACAATCCAGTTAATATTCTTCTTAATTGCGGCAATTTTTCAACTGGATAAACTGACAGATTTTGCAGGCGGAATTAATTTTATTATAGTAGCTCTTCTCACATTCTTTTTAGGTCAAATAAATCGTAAGAGTAAGGTGAGTTTGAAAAAAAGGCATGAAAATTTATTTTATGAAATTCGATGGCAATTTAATGTCAAATCAATAAAATGATTTCCTTCTTCAAAAGTTCTTGCAATTTTGTATTTTTTTTCATTTCCTATTTTTTTAATTTCGATGAAATTTTCGGTCATTTAATTTTCAATTATATGATTATTTCACTTTATGAAATGTAATTATCGATTTATTTTTTCATGAGAATCTGTAAGTGTTTTGTTTAATTGACTGAAAATCGATAAATGATCAATCGAGAATGTTTACGTTCAATTAATTGTTTTAAAAGTCTTATTACAAGATTTTCAGTAAAATTTATGTCAATACTAGGTTTTGTGAATAATTATATTAAACGACGGCTGCTTTTAAAAATCCTGAAATATTTGCAAGGGGCCGTTCACTTATTACGTTACGCAAAAAAAAGACTTTTTTCGACCCCCCCCCCCCCCCTCCCTTATCATTAAAAAGGTGGAAGGTTTAAAAACATGCTTTTGGTTTGAATTTGTAAACAGATTTTTTTCGTGAACTTTTTTTTAAAAGACAGGCGACAGTTCGAACTTTACATACTTCTTGACACCCCCCCCCCCCCTTTATGTTACATTTTGTTACAATTTTTCAAACCCCCTCCCCCCTAAAATGCGAACGTAATAAGTGAACGGCCCCCAATTTAAATAAATATATATTCATAAATGAGTTATAAACCTTTGTGAAATATGCATTTACTCTTTCTCTCTAAATCTCAGTGAAACTTGAATAATTTAAGAGCTTTTAATACTCACTCAAGAAAAAAAAGCTTCTTCACTTCACGAAAAAAGAAAGATTGCCACAACAAAAGCATTCAACAAAGCTTTTAAAAAAGTTTTTTTTTTCTCTCTCACAAAGTGAAAGAATTCTTGATTTTTAATCACCTCAAATTTTTCATCTCGAGACTCGACATGATATATGTACAAAAGCAATAATAACAACAACAACAACAAGGAAGTTTAAAAATAAACTTTTAAAATATGTTGAGGATAAAAAGTTTTGATTAGTTTAGGAACAAAAAAAAGTCATAGGTATATGATTTTTTATTTCTTCTGGCTGCTTGTGTTCAAAATTATTTCATTTTTCTTTTAAAACACATCATTTTCAAATAGACATTTTTATACTGTAATTATTATTAATTATATTAATTATACATATTAATTATACGTAAATTTAAAATATTTGTGTATTTTGTAGCACTCTTTACATAACACTTACATAATTTCGGGATATGGAAAGTTAAATAAATTTCCTCGCAAAACATGTATGCCAATAATATATTCTTTGAAAATAGCTTTCATCATGAATCCAATTTAAAATAAATAAATTTAACAGTCAGATCATTGGTACAACAGATCTATGTTCGCAGTGTCTTTTCGTGTATAACGACCTCTATATCTAATTCTATCTATCTATTAGATCATTGCACTGAGTTTATCGAATTAATGTAAAAATGTGTAAAACCGTTTAAAAGTATTTCAATTATTTCAATTACCTATGCCATACACTCTAAAAGACTACAATAGTCATAAATATCTAGAGTATTTCTTGAGAAGCCTCATATATATTTTAATATCAATTTTTCTTCATAAAACATGAAAAATGAATATTCTTTATGACTGCAGTTTAATTTTGTTAAAACGTTTTGAGGTTTAGCAGAAGAAATCATACATCTCTACAGTTCAACAGAGCAATCTCTAATTCAAGGAAAGCGTTGGCTTTAAGAGTAAATGTTTCAGCATTTAATTTTCTCTTCAGTATTATTCAACAATTCATTTCGAGAGATCCCTAAAGACCTAAAGCGAAAATTCAGCATATACGTCCCATAAAGCATTAATAAAATTGAAATCATGTTGAAGCTTCCATAAAAGACTTAAAGACAAAAATTGTAACATTATAAATATACTGAACATTTAGGAACAAGGAATTTTCTTCTGATCATGCTGCATGGAATGTTTCTATGTTTAAATATATTCAAATTGCTTCAAAGTGGTTTATTATTCAAAACTTGTATTTACTCAATGTATACACGATAGAATAGTTTATAATAATAACAAGACTAGTAGAAACAGATACTCTATAGTACACGAAAGTGCAAAATATATGGAGAAGAAGAAGAAGCAGAAAATTTTAATCAAGTATATTGCAACATATTCTTCCTTCCTTTGCATGCTGATTATTTAGGATGATACTTTTCGTACAATTTGCATCAGAGAATTATTGTTGTGATATTTCCACAACAAGCATGTTGTATCCAGGAAGCCAAATTATGAGTAAACAGAAAAAAAAAATTATCAGGAATTAAATTCAATCAATTGATTGATGCAATTTATGGAAATTCAATTAAAAGGCTTAAAATCAACAGAATTATAAAGGCATACAATTTTGATACAAACTGTTTAATAAAACAGTGTTTATTTAAATAAAATATTAAGCCACACAAAAAATTATACAAAAATGTAACAACTGAAATTATAATGCAGAGCATTAAAATGGAGATAAAATGACAAAAATATTCAGAGTATTTTTTAAAAACTATGAAAAATCAACAACTTTTACATTTTTAATATGAAAAGTCGGGAACAGTCATGGGGCTGTTCACTTATTACGTAACGCGAAAAAATGACTTCTTAGACCCCCCCCCCTCGTAACAAAATTTGTATGAAAAAAAAATTTCCTTGTTTGAATCGTAACAAAATCTTAGACCCCCCCTCCCCCTAAAAGCGTTACGTAATAAGTGAATGGCCCGATGTGATTTTCATCTATTGTATTCGGTAGACGCCATATACTTTATTCTTCTTTCATCTATTATAAATTTACTATGTGATGTAATGTACAATTTACATAGAAATAAGAAAGTTTGCAAGAAGACACTTGAGTTTGGTATTAAATTGAATTGTTATTCAAAGTCGAAAGTATCTGTGTCAAAAGTGAAGTTGTTTGAAAATAAGAATCCTTTTAACATATAGGAAACAAAAGGACCCGAATAAATTATTATTTTTGTATTGTCTACTTCAGTTTTGGGATTCAAACCTTTTATACTCTTGGAAAATATTTTAGTAAAATTTCTGTCTACACTACTGGTTCACTTCTTACATAATTGTTATTATATTAGATTTTTTAAAGGTTTCCTTGGGTTTTGCACTAAATGCGTTGAAAATTCTATTTATCAACTGAAATCATAAAAGTTCAAAACTTTGTGATCCTTTTTCTTATGCTGTAAGATTTTTAGTTCCAATAAGCTTTTCCTGTTATTATCGAAAGAAAACAAACTTCTTGGTTTAATAATTATTTAAAAGCTTTATGATTAGTTTTGTATGAAAATGCTTGTTAGCTTTTAAACCACTAATCTCATAAAGTCGACACTGAAAATGATGATGCCAGATTTGGCTCAATACCAATGTCAACTCGGCATCAACAAGTGTTCACCATAAGTCACACAGAACAAAAATAAGTGTTGTGAGAACGTGCAAATTGAAAAATATTCAGCTTCAGTTTATCATTTTTTGTGCATGTTAAATCATCAAAAATTTATAAGCGTAAAAATTAAATAATAAATTGTGTCAAGGAACGCGGAAATCAGAACAATAAATTATACAAATTAATACTTTTTTAACCTTTACTACTCAATCGTATTGACAGAACTTTATATTCAGCCGAGCAATTCGTGAGAAATTTTTGGCATAAAAATATCTCCAATTCTTATTTTTAAACGAATAATTTTTTATCACGATTTATATTCTGAAAAATAAAATTCTGTTTGCTAGTTCAAATTCCTGAACATTTCAGACAGAATAAAAATGTTGCAGCATGAAAAGATTTCAATATTCTTCTCTAATTTTTAAACGACACATTTCAAAAGAAATCTATAAATAAGCAGACAAAGAAGCTTCCTATATAAACATTTTTTCGAAACCAAAATCGACTGTGAAAATTATTTACGGTTGAAAAATCACCATGAATAGCTTAAGTTCTACATCCTTTAACAAACTGCTATTTTTTTCAATAATTTTCTTTCTTCTCGTGTTTTCTCTCTATTGGATTTATTGTTATATGAAGCTTCTCAACTCAAGTAGAAAACTACAGAATCGGTTCAAGTACAGAAAAATGTCTTTTTATATCTTGAGTATTTTTGCGCATTTTTACGAAAATTTTTAATAAAATTTCAAAGGTTTTGTTATACAGACGACAATCCATAAAGTGTAGAAAAAATACAAGCAATTGATTTTCAGTATTTTGCGTATTTTGCTTAGCCATTCACTTATTACGTAACGCTTTTAGGGGCAGGATGGGTCTGAGATTTTGTTACGGTTCAAACAAGGAAATTTTTTTTTCATACAAATTTTGTTACGAGGGGGGGGGGGGGGGGGGGTGGGGTCTAAGAAGTCATTTTTTCGCGTTACGTAATAAGTGAACAGCCCCTTAATCAGTTGAGATTAGATAATATATATTTTTAAAAACAAAGCTACAAATAAGGATATTTGTTAAAATAAAAGCATACAAGAATTTCTACTGCACAATGATTCAGATTCGGAAAAAATGTTCAAAAATTCCTTGTGCACAATATTTTTCCAACACATTAGAAAATTGGAAGTTTTTGTTAATTTCTCTTGATTTGATTCTTTTAGCATCTTCTAGATAATGTTTTCGTTCTTTGCTCAAAAAATCAGTCCTTAATATAAAGGAAAGACATGATTTTTTACCAAAAGTTTGTAAAAGTTTATCAAAAAATATTGTGCATGATCAAATTTTGTATGAAAATTTATGTAAACTTTGATCGCAAATATCTCGTAAACGGCATCAAACGGCATGTCCCCAGTAATATGGGAGATAGATTTAAACTTAATTAATGGATTTATATAGGTTTCAGAGAGGTCTTTGGAAGACTTTTTAACTTATGAATAGTTTAAGTTGTGTAAAAATACTCAGATTTCAATTCCATTTTTAAGGCTTAATAAGCAGATTTTTATTGAGTTGGTTATTTTAATATGTAAAGCAAAGCTTAAATTAGCTAGCAACTGCTTCCAAGACATCCAAATAACAACCTAAAGTAGAAAAAATCATATTTTTTTTTTCATACACAAATTGTAAACAAATTTTGGGTGAGATTAAATTAATGATTTCTGGAGTTAGACATCAAATTAGGACGAGATATTTTCATAGGATATGCCTCAAGTTAAGATCTTTAATCTGGCATTTAAAGGACATAGTTTAATTAACATGAAATTTTTTAATTTTTGAACATTTTTTTCGATTCTGAATCATTGTGTACTGGTAAATAGGGTAAACAAAAGAATAAACTCTCCATGCATGGTTATGATGCGGTAGGAAATTGTGTATTTCATGAGAAACGTCTGCTGCTCTTACTTTAAATTTACACAATCAAGAACTTGATATCTATTTTCTGAGATATTTTTAAAGCTATAATACGTGTCCAACTATTCATTTTAAAGGAAAAGTTCTCTTCCTTTCAATTCAAAAATTTTGAAAGTTTATAAATCCAATCTCATTTGAAATTTCTTTGAATATTATAATCTTTTTATTCACAAGTTGTAATCTCAAACATAATTATTCTGTTTATAAATCAAGTGCTGTGACAACAATCTTTTATTTTAAGTAAAAATCATTCAATAACCCAATCATCACCTCCTCCATGCTATCTCTCCTTTTCTTTTTTTCGTATTTGTCTATATTCAATTGAGATATTTTTAGTAGCTAAAAGGCAATAAATGAATGGAAAAGGGTTTCTGAAGGTTAATACTAGAATCAAGTAAGCTCGTGAAATATCAAAAATCAATAAATGCATCATTTAATTTTATTTCATCCATATATAACATCATAATGTCGTAAAATACACGCTATCGAACGTACTATATAAGTAGATTCAACATGATGGATAATAAATTTTACAAACATAATAAGCACATGCATGAATTCAATAGAATGTAGACAAACGCCTGATGAATACGAAAATACATTTTCAATGTTCTTCTGATGATGATGATGATGATGGTGGTGGTTAAAATAATAGATATAGCATAGAGAAGTAAAAGCATGAAAAGGTGAACTTGACGAAAAGTATGAGAAAGAGAGGAAGAGGGAGAAAGCTTTTGCCAGAGCTTTTGATCTGATACTGTCTGACAACAAATAAAGGAAAAAACGAATAATAACAAATTGCAAATAAATTTATTGCCATTTATCCTATTATTAACTGTTGCCATAGTACATTTCAAGTTGAAATATAATTTATTATCATCTTATTTTACGATTATAGCACTATGATTCGAGGCAGCTGATGGTGACGGTTTTTGTGTGCTTATGGGGAGCAAGATTATCAGCATATTTATTGTATCGTATTATTAAGATTGGTAGAGATAAACAATTTGAGGATAATAAGCGTAATGTCATACGATTCGCAATATTCTGGACATTTCAGGTAAATAGCAAGTTTAAACTTTTGACTTTCTTTATTTTTAAGAAGATTATTTATATGGCTTAAAGGTCGTAAAAAGGGTGATTTTTGTTTTGTAGCCTTAGAAATTTTCCAGAGGTCTTCCCTAGTGACAAAACTCATTTTTCATTGTAAAACAATAATAGATTTTGTCACGTTGTATCCCTATGATAAATGATCAAGGAACAATATGAGAGGTTCATTGTTGTTAGCTTTTGTGACATTCTATCATAAAAACTGATCTTGAATCCTAAAACTTACTCATTCTTCTTATCTTTGCTAACATTGTATCCTATTGCATAAAAATTACCTTAATTTTTCTCTTTCAATAAATTTGATAATGTCTCATTCCAATTTTTTTCTCGTTGACAAAACACAGGCTGTTTGGGTTTTTATCGTTTCATTGCCCGTCATAATTGTCAATTCACCACGTCACTCACAACCGAATGCACCAAGAACGATGACTCCTCTAGACTCGACTGGCAGTGGGATGTTTATTGTTGGCTTGTTAACAGAAACTTACAGCGACTTGCAAAAGTTTTCCTTTCGTCAGGATCCTGCTAATCAAGGAAAATTTTGCAATGATGGTAAGTTTTCAAATGATTTATCCTCACATTTTTGTATCATGAAACTTTATCCATGAGTTGCCTTCTGTCTCTCATTTTTAACTTTAATTGGACATTAAAATGTTTTTGAATGTTGTGAAAAGGATCAATTTAATCATTAAAGTTTATTATGTAAATTTTTTTTAATTTTTATGTGCTCAATTGCCAATCTAAATTCTATTTATTGGTAAATCGGCAATTAACAGAAACTAGAAAAAATTCTGCTTTAAAATATTCTTTAATTTAGCTTTATATCAAAAGATTTTAGTACTCATAACATTTTCATGGTTCAAGCAATGATGCTACCTTACCATAATAGCCCAATTAACATGCCCACACAAATAAAAATCGATAAAAAAAATTATTCTATTTAAAAAAAATTATTTTACTGACCGCGATTTTTACTGTTGCATCTGCTTCTCTCACTGATAGGTTTGTGGAAAATAAGCCGTCATCCGAACTATTTTGGTGAAATAATTTTGTGGTGGGGGGTGTTCGTTATCTCGCTAAATGTTATTAAAGGTATTGAATGGATCGCAATTTTATCACCAATATTTACGACTTTAATTATTCTGTTCCTGTCTGGTATTCCTGTTCGTGAACGTGTTTCTGATGAGAAATATAAAGAGTAAGCTTTATTCAAGATATTTTCCTTTATTCCCATGATAAATTTGATGCGATTTAAGAGCATTTGTTAATGTATAGTGTTTATTTTTTTCCCTCCCATCTCTTTCTGTTATCATATTACAGAAGCTTAGAGTATCGACGATACAAATTCAGTACATCTCCATTAATACCCATACCGACATCAATTTATATGGAAGTGCCGAGGGCATTAAAATTTATTATTTGCTGCGAATTTCCTCTTTATGATTCATATAAAATTACAAAAACGGATTCATCATATGGTGCAGGCACTATGTCGATGACTCACTCTTACTCATATCAGCATCACACATAGCAAAAGACTGGTGGTAATGTTTATGGTGTAACTCCAACTGGAGCAGGCGGAATTAGTGGTAATACTAATAAAAAATCTTCTTCGTCAACGGCAGTAGCGTCAACATCTTCTTCCACGCATCATCATCATCATCATCACGACAGCCATCAGCAAAAAAACAGCGGCATTGCATTATCATCCTTACGTCAACCATCTACGTCACAATATCGTGATATGTTCGAGGAAATTCATGTGGACAATTCGCATCATGCTCAAATAACTACAATTTTGTGATCAAATTTAACGATAATAATGCGCAAGTATTATAATAAAATAAAGATTTAATTAATTAAAACTCTAAATTAAGAAAAGATTATTTTAATAGGAAATGAATAATCATGTTGTTTATAATATAAAGTTGAATGTTTTTTTATGAAGAATTAAATTAAATTAAATTAAAATTAAATTAATTGTGGAAGAAGAAATTTTCAGAATAATTGAAAAAAAGGAGCAAAATTTAAGTCATATCCCAATTGGAAGTGTTGCGGTTTTCTCTTTATCTGCACGAAAACCTTGTTGAAATAATTATATACCTTTTTATGTTGTGTTTATGTACGCATCGCATGTCGTATATAAGGCAAATTTATTTCGCTATAAGGAAAACATTTTAAAGGCGTAGATACCTAACATCTCGCATTTTTAATATTGAAAGCTCCTCTGAAAGCTATTTTATGTATTGACACTAATATTTTTTTACAGTCTAGATCTAGTCTATTTAAAAATTGATTTTTATGATTTCAAAAATAATATCATCTTTAAATATTGAATATCTTACGGATTTATTAGTCTAGCTCATAAACGGAAATTAAGATTCATTGCTTCGAGAAATTTTATCATCCGATTCGATTCATAAAATCTTTGATATAGCGTTATTTGAAGACAATTGTCTACGCCTTAGGAGAAAAGAAAACAAAATAGGAAATTTAATTGAGAAAAACGTGTTCAGAATAAAATCCACTTTAATAAAAATACATATATACATGCATATAAGATATCATTATAATTATACTGAAATAAGAATTATATAAACTCAGCATGATGCAAACGGGATAGCATTTAAAAACAAAAAGGTTTTTTTGAAACAATTTCACATAACCTCTTTCAAATCACATTTGGATTTCCATGCAATTTGGTTGAGTTGCTTGTGAATACATCTCATTGTAAACATTGTAAGCGCTCTGATAAGAAAGTAAACAAAAGTAAAACCGAAATAAATCATTATTTTGCAAGTAAAAGATTTTCTGCAGAGTTTTGAGTTCATTTCATGTGTAAATGTTTATTTTAACTCTTGCTTTTCGAGATAATTAGTTGCAAATTAACTTAATTAGCAGCGCGAATGTGTTTTGAATCAAGAATTTGTTTCTATTTCTTTTATTAAACTTAATATTATCTAAATATCAAAAATATCAAGCAGTTTGCATCATCAGAATTCAATTTTCACCAAAAATTCATGATAAATTAAATTCATTGGATACATTTTTATGATTCAGACATGAGAAACTGTGTTGAATTTTAATTCATCAATCAGCCATAGATATGAATTATGAATGAAGAGTGTCGACAATTTTCCATTTATTATTTATTCATAAAACTAGATTTAGGTTGCAAGTTTTTAATTGTATGAATAATCATCTTTTCTCTTTTCAAACGAATTAATTATTTTGAAAGGACTCGAACTGCAGATTTTCATATGTAAACGTTCCCGATAAAGATTAGCATTAGATCGCAGAGTTGAAAATTTTTAAATTATTGTTCATTATAATTGGTATAGAAATTTAACATCAAAATCTAGAACGAGGATAGCAACAGCCAAAATAATTTTGTCAGATACCATACATACAATACACCAAAAGCCCACATTCTACAAAACTGCGGTTGCTCCTTGCTTCTAATTAGCAAATTTTCATATTTTGATATTGTGGCAGTGTTGCAGTATTTGCACTCGTATATTATCACGTATTATGTCCTTGTTCTTTGTGACATATATTAGAATATTTATAATACAGCTAATGCTCAAAATGGTAGAATTATTTTATTTTATTTTTAAAGCTCATCTTTTATTTAATTAAAGCACAAATTTTTGCTTCAAATTTTTATCTTAAAATAATGCAATTTTATGATTCAACTGCATTTAACAGAGTAAAATCCGTAAAATTATTTCACAATTTAGCTTTCTTTCTATACTTTAAAAGCTCATCTCGTTCTTTGTCACTCTATTGAATTAACTATTTAAACAATAAAAACTTCATATGCTTCCACAAAAGGTGAAAAGTCTCTAAGATGTGTGTAACATTAAAGCTCTTAGTTCTCGGATATGTTAAAAATATCACTGGTTTAATAACATTTACTCCAAAATTCATTTTATGACAAAACTCGACATTTTTTTAAATCCTTTTAAAAATGAATTTACTCGAAATTGGATTAACTATTAAAGTGCTTTAATGGCACATAAAGTAAAAATGTCTTAATCGTATCTTGACCTTCTTCTTCATGTCCCTACTTTATCTATATCCAACTTTGTCAAATTCATCACGTTAAGAACTTCTATTTAACAAATTGAAGCATTTCACAGAGAAAAGAAAATTTATAATCTTTTTTATGTTCACGTCAAATAGATTGTGGATGTATGCTTGTGTGTATACAACCATCTTCATAATAAATTTTTACTCTTATGTCAATGTTTAACCTTGAGTCTTTAATAAAAATGAATGAAGGATTTATACAATGAAGTTAACAAAGAAAAATAATAAAAAAAAACATAGACATAAAATGAACTGTTTATAGTCTTATATTCATTATTCTTGTCATTTTTTATCTAGTCACATGCATCTGCAATGCATTATTGTTTTAATTTTGTTTTAATGGATGAAAATTGCACATAAAGGGTGAAGATAAGAGTAAAATAATGTGCAATTTTTAGCGCTTCAAGTCTTGACTTCATAATGGACACATGGAAGGGTTATTATATTCCATCACATAGATTTGTAAACGATTTACAAAATATAATTTAATTTAAGTTTAATAATTAACTGCTAGACGCTCTGACAAAGATGAAAATTTCTTTGCACATTATTTATATAAATTACAACAATCAGAAGCAAAAATATAGAATGCTGTAGAAACAAAATGAAAACAAAAATCGATATGGCTGTTAAAAGAATTCCACAGTAATTCCACTGGTGGCAGATGAAATAATAGGAAATGAATTTAAGGTTACAGTGCTTTTTGCAAAAAGTACATGGGCAAGATCAAAAATGAATTGTTCGTGACGCTTAACAATAATTTACAATTTTTGAATCAATAATGCGAAATATGTATTTAAGACTTGTGTTTTTCTTAAAGTCCTTGCCAAGACCTATATTTTGGTGTATAACAAGTATCTCTTAGACATTGTATTATAATTAAAAATTAATTTAAAGTGCTAAGCGTCACGAACAATTTTGAGGAAATTCGATTTTACACCATGTTGCAAATGTAATATCTCTGCGAATACTTCATTAATCATAACGATTTTTTCACCAGATAATTAAGTAATCAGATCATTAAAAGTTTTGTCTAAAATATACAAAATGGCGGATTTGTAAGTTAGCTTAATTCAGCTTTAAAATGTTGAAGCTGAAATTTTGATATGAAGGAAATAGTTTAGGAACTATCTTTCTTTACAAAAAAGGTTACATATGTAATTTTCTTTAAGTTTGTGAGAGAAAATTTTCAATTCTACTATAGTTAACCAAGTTATGATGAGTTTTACAAAACTAATCATAAGTCATTGCTGTGTTATTCGTCTACTGATTTTTTCATTTCAAACTATAGAATTCAACAATGTTTATCATATTGCAAAAGAAATATTACTTTTTGTTCAAGACAAGCAGAGAAAATTAAATTATAGTAAAAAATTTGACCAAAAATTTTGTAACGGTTTTAAAATTATAAATTTGTGAGCAAATAAGAGCAAAATTTGTTGCTCAACTTAAATTTCATTGTTTTTATAGTTAATTTAACTTACTTTTAAGCCTTTTTCGAATGTAAATTAAATAGTAAAAGACTCTTTAGATATCAAGTAATTGTTCTTGACCGATTAAGGTTAATAGTTTTGATTTAAAAATACATTCTACATTCAATTTGGTTTTCAGTTAATTTAACTAAAATAACTCATTTTTAATAAAATCTATTTTGATCATATGATAGAAAAAAGCAAGCTCTACAACTTTTGTCAAGCTTCCAAACATTTATCTTGCTTTCTTTTTAAAGAAAAATCGATTTCAAATATTAATTTGTTAATTAAACTAACTTAATAAGTCGTCATTTTGAAAAATGAATGTTAAAAAGAAACTTACTATTATTAGCTATAATGTAGTGAAGGAATCATATTAATTAAGTTATTAAAAGCAGAGAAATCTGAATTTGAATATTTATTCCCTTTTTTTCTGATCTTGCCCACATAAATAACAGCTCCAATTATCAGCTTCACAAAAACAAGTAGTGTAAGGTACATAGAACATTGCAATTCTGTTCAATGTGTCGTTATCAGAATTTCTATATTTTTTTTGCACGTTTGTGCACTTGAATAATCCAAACAGATTTAAATACGAAAGTAGTAACTTGAATGAAGTTTTTAATCCGAAAAAAATGTTTATATGTATACACAAGCAGTTATGCATTCATACATAAATTTATACTAAAGAGTAAGTAATGGAAGAAAGATTTATGGCATGAAACCGTTTTTCGGAAACAAAAAAAATGAATATATAAAAAAATGTGAGCCTTATTTCACTTGCATATCTTTTACACAGTGAATACTAAGCACCATTCTATCGAACATTTATCCATTTTTCATTGATTCAGTAAGGATGAACACAATAATCAAATATTGAGTGAGAAACAAATTTCCTTCCTTATTTTTTTCTTGTTCATAATTTTTTTCAATTTTCTTCTTTGTGCCAAATAAATAAAGCATTTTGAGCTTTCCTTTTCCGCTTGAATTGTTTCTTTTTTTCTCCGTCTGGAACTTCATTCAACAAGAAAATTTTCTTTTCATACATAATCAAAATTCGTCTCGAAAGTAACGTTAGTTAAAGAAGAGATGAAAAACTGTGCCTATTAACAGAATATATATTTTAAAAATATTAGTCGGAGATAAATTTATGAACATTGTTCTGTTGCCACGTTGATAAATTATTTATTGATTGATTATCTATTAAGAGTTATGCGAGTATTCTGTTGTGGCAACGTCAAGGCAAAGTGTATTATAGATAAATAGCATAAATAAATTGAGGAAATGTGAATAAATTGAAGGGAAATGAATATGAATAAATGCTAATATAAAAAAGGATCCTATAAAGCAAGAGTTAAAGATTATCACATCTGCAGCTATGCGACATCTATGCTGATTTTTTTCATACCTTTCATTTCATGTAATGAGGCATCAATTATGATTAATTTCCAAATCATTTAATAAAGCTGTAAAAAGTATATCATGTGATGCTTACCCTAACAGAAAAGTGAGTATACTCATGGTACCGTAACATACTCAAGAGTATATTCTAAGTAAGAGTATACTCATTTTTCTTTTAGGGTTAATTTAATTATATTTCAAGTTTATTGAAAAGCTATCAAAATCTTTGATGCACTAAAATTTTATTTGCCAAACAGAATTATGGAAACAGAAAAATTACATTCAAGAGCTTCCCTTGCAAAAGCATTTTGGTTTTCCAAAAAAAAGAAAAGTTTTTCGAAGAATTTGTCTTAATATCAAATTCCTCAGCATTTTAATTGGAAGACGATGAATTCTCAAAAGATCAATAATTGTATAGAATTTCTGAATCTCTATAGAGTTCAATTGAAATTAAAGAAAGAGTTAAAGTTTCACTTTTGGCATTATACCGTAATTTGAGATGATAAGCAATTTGTGATGTAAATGATGTTATTGCGTCCTACAATGCAAGCTTCTATTTGTGTCTACAGTCTATCTCTACCTTCAATTTGTGCATAGAAAAACTTTAAAAATACAAAATGTAAAATTAGAAAAGTTTTTTCAAAACAAAATTGTTATTTTTGAATACGAAAACAAAGTTTTGATTCCAATAGAAAAACAGCAATAACAGTCAGATGCTTCTTAATTGATGTCGAAAACTTTTGTAAATGACAAACACTTTTCTCAAAACAAATAGACACAAAATGAAAAAGATTTGTGTACAGAAGAGTTAAATGAACAATTTGGATATACTATTTAGGCAATAAATTAAATAGACGGATGCTAAAATTAAAATCTATATTTATAAGATTTCAGACCAAGAAATTTTTTGCTAAAAGATACTCATTAATTTATTTTCCTACTTCCATTTGAGTGGAGTTAATGAATTACATTAAATAAATGCTCAAAGAATAGCGAGGATTAATGAGTCTGATTAGCTTAATCTTTCTTTGAAGGAGATATCGTCGACGAACGGAAACAATAACCCCATTAAAATATTAAATAAAAGTACTTGTCAAAATTTTTTAATAATGTTAAGCTTTCATCTTTGTATTTGAACTTAAAATTGATTAGCTTCAATAAATTAATTGTAATTATATATCATTTGTATTAACAATTCAGATCAAAAGTTATACTGATGATGCATCATAAATGAGTAATGAGGGTACGTGATACAGTGAGGGAAAATATTTATTTTGAGGAAGGAGCTTTTAATTATGAATTTGAATGTGGCGAATGGAAAATGAATTTTATAGAGTTTAATGCTATTCATAGTTTGCTGCTTCAATCCTGAGAAATTCATCAATGTGGTAGACAACAATAGTTCATAATTTTCTCATGCAAGAGATTTATAAAAAAATATATTTTTCAACATGCACGGAAATTCTCGATTAATTTAATTCAAATCAACTTCACTTCCGTTATACGCAATATCTGACACCGGAAAATGTTCATACTTCTATATACTTCCTCGACAACTATGTTGCTTTTTAATCTTAAGATAACAATATTTTTTTTATTTTGATAATTCAATATATTAGTTTTGACATTTTATTTTAAAACGGAAATGAAAACTTTTTTATTAATATCAATTTCTTTAATCGTGAACTCGTTGATCAAAGATTATGCCAAAATTTACTTGGATTTTAACGTATCTTTAGGAATATCTGCATGAAATTACCGAAAATAATTCTAGACCAACAAAATCTCAGATTACAAATGGGTTTTAAAGAAAATGGTAAACTTTTCTAGTTAAGTACTATGTTCACTTATGACGTCCGACATTTAGGGGGGGGGGGGGGGATCTAGGATTTTGTGACAGTTCAAAAAATGGAAATTTTTTTCTATAGAATTTTTGTGACAGGGGGTAGGGGGGGAGGGGGTCTAAAAATTAGGTTATTTGATGGACGTCATAAGTGAATGACCCCTAAAGCTTCCTAAGAATTTCTATTTCTCCTCACTGTAAGCTCTACAAATGTACTTATTTAAATTGATAAAAAATTATTAAATCAAAGTTAAACATAAACATACTGACTTAAAAACTAACATATAAAAGATGAAAAGAGTCATTATCTATACCTTAAAAGTCTATGAATATAGTTTATAAAATGTATGGAATGAAAATTTGTTTTAAGATTTAAAGGAAATGGAATGAGGCAAAATAAGATAAATAAAGAGATTATTATGAAAAGAAATCATTTTTAAGAACATTCCTTCTTTTTACAATACAATAATCTCATTTACAGTACAATAAGGAGTGAATAAAAAGAAGAAAAGAAGAAACTCAAATTTCATTTTCATTTTGTGGCTGCTCATCCAAAGAATTCCACTCAAATCTTTTGTCTCAAATGCATGTTAATCGTAAATATCATACGACATTTCCAGAGTATATTGTTCTCTCCTCTCACATTGACTTTTCCAGTCAGGCCATGTGAATGAAAAAGAAAAAATTCTCACAAGAATTATTAAGGTATGAGAAGTAGTAGCAGTCGATGATTATGGAACTATCTTGATAACATTGATCTAATGTAAACACATTATCAATCATTGTGTAATTCATCCAGCCATCAGTTAATTGCGGCCAGTGTGAAAATGGAAGTATTAAATTTCAGAAAAAATAATGCTTAAACGGTAAGTAAAATTTAGCTCCTACATTGTTGACAATGAGTTATGATGACATTAAGTGGATAACAATTATAATGCAATTAAATGTTTTTTGCAATTAAAACGCAATCATAAATATTTACGTTATTGCGTGCACACCAGCTTGTTCATAAAAGTTTACGTTAAGGATAAAATGTTTGACTGTTTTTATGCATAAATATAAGCGAGAGGTTTTGGGGCCGTTCACTTATTACGTTACGCAAAATATCGAATGTTTTCACCCCCCCCCCCCCCCCCCTTGTTACAATATGTTACAATTCACAACCCCCCCCCCCCCCCCCCTCAAGAACGTTATAATTTATTTTACTTTGATAAAAAGGTGGAAAATTTAAAAAAATGTTTTTGGTATGAATTTGGAAACAATTTTTTTTCGTGAACTTTTTTTTAAAAGACAGACGACAGTTAGAACGTTACATACTTCTTGACACCCCCCCCCCTTTGTTATATTTTGTTACAATTTTTCAAATCCCCCCTCCCCCCTAAAATGCGAACGTAATAAGTGAACGTCCCCTTTAGAGATTTTAACCGAAATATTTTACCACCGGATTTCAATATGTTTGCAGACGTTTCATGAACATTTAGAATAGACAAGGGAAAAGCCATGCTTTCACATGATGACGACAATTCATCATATTGAATGAATTTTACTTTAGTGGTTGGGGATTGTTTAAAAGTGACGTCCTTAAAATAAGTACCTTCAACCTTTTTTGTCATCATGTTTTTTTAAATAAAACTTAGTAATATTTAAAAGCTTCTCCTTCATTCCTAATTAGACATTATAAACGAATGATTCTTTTTGCAAAGTATAAAATTTTGTTGTTGGATATGCAATTAAGAATTGTGTTTGAAAATATTTTTGGCATAAATAGACATTAAGTCACACGTGTCGTATTTCAAACACATTAAAAAGGTGACAAGCTTTTGACCTCTCTCATTTGGGACAACGATACAGCAATAATATTTTTTTATTGAAATGATTTTGATGATTATGCCTTTGACGGCTCATGTGTCGGAAAATGAGTGATAAACATGAACAGATGAATAAATTTTTCAATTTTATTGAGCACAAAAATAGCTTTCCCTCCATAGTTTATTTATTTTTATCGCACGACACAAATTGTTGCTCCAATATGATTTTTCGCTTTACTCTTCCTTCTGTTCACCCGCAATTGAGTTGAATATTGATGGCATTTTCCTATTTGCTTCACTTCCATCCTTCCTATTTATTTATTTTTTTAAAAATAGCGTGCTTTTAAGCCATTGAAATCATGTCATAGTGCTATTATTACTCAGCGAAAAAAAAGCATTTTTTTCAAGCATGCAGTTGAAAGAGTTGTAGAATCAAGAAAGAACCATAAAAATTAATTACACATCACTTTATTTTATAGAGCGAGAAGCTATAATTATTATATAAAAGAATGCAGCGTAAGAGCAAGGACGGAAAAATTCAACACGCTCGAAAATGAAAAACTTTAATCAGGAAAATGTGCATTTCAAACATAAAGAACAAGAAATGAAAAGGAAAGGAAAAGTTTTTCGCGTTTATTTAGTTCCATTGGTTTTGATTTTGAACTTTCCTTTTATAATAATAAGATGTAGTTTTAAAGTTTTCAATTACAACACAAATATATGTTTGAGTTAAAGTTCCTTTTGATTACATGCCATGCAATCTTAACAAAAGCTTTAACAGTAATATATTTATATTAGGAAGCTTTTTTATAATAGAAACGATTGGAAATCGCTTTGATGATTTTTTTTGAACAGCACTTAAACTCTGTCATTTGAATACAAACTCTGATACAAACGGATACAAACCACAGTATTATCAATTATCATACCTGTTATTATAAATGTTTTGTCATCAATAAAAAAAAATTCTGGAGATGTGCCAAAATCCAATGCATTTCAATAGTTTATTAAAACCTTTAAAGGATGGATGAAAGTTCATAATCAAAAGCTCCAGAAGCTTTTTCTAACGTATTTTTGATATTTAAAATTCAAGTAGAATGCCCCTGAATATAAAGGCTTAGCGCATTTTATTCTAACATTATAACATATGACATGAAGTTGCACCCCAGTTTCAAATCTGGTTTTAACGGTTTTTTTTATCTGCTTTTCCACTATAATTAAGGAAATATTAAGAGAATTATGATAAAATCTTCATTAAATAATATAATTATTCAATTGAATAGCATCTGTTTCAATCAACTATGCTTAAAAATCAATATCAGTCGTTTGTTTACTTTTGCTTAAAAACAAGGAAAAATCAAAAATTATTAAATTAATAATTTTAAGATAGAAATAGACTAAAAATGGGTACGAATATATCACAGTTAGAAAGAGACATTGGATCTGATTTCCCTGCAAATGAACACTACTTTGGATTAGTGAATGTAAGTATATAATAAGCAAAAATGTTCAATGTTTTGACTAATCGATTTTTTTCAATTTTTTTTTGTAATTAGTTTGGTAACACCTGCTATAGTAACTCTGTGTTACAGGCTCTGTACTTTTGTAAGCCTTTCCGTGACAAAGTTCTTGAGTACAAGTTGAAGAACAAAAGAAATAAAGAAACTCTGTTAACATGTCTAGCTGATTTGTAAGTTTTCACATACATAACATCCAGACAATTCAATTAATTCGGCTTCATTCGCAATTTTACTTAAATTTTGTTTTAGATTTTATTCAATTGCGACACAAAAAAAGAAGGTCGGTTCAATTGCACCGAAGAAATTCATAGCACGTCTAAGAAAGGAAAAAGAAGAGTTTGACAATTATATGCAGGTAATGACAATAAAATTCAAAAAAAATTTACATCTTTTAAATTTCGTAATTTGCAGCAAGACGCACACGAGTTCCTTAATTTCCTTATAAATCATATAAATGAAATAATTCTTGCGGAGAGAAATCAGGGAAAAGTCAAAGCATCCACAGCAGGTGTATCAATCACAGAAAATGGATCAACTTTAACAAACAATAATAATTCACCCAATACAGCAACGACTGAGCCAACATGGGTACACGAAATATTCCAAGGTGTTCTCACCAGTGAAACTCGATGCCTAAATTGTGAAACGATCAGTAGCAAGGATGAAAACTTCTTCGATCTACAAGTTGATGTTGATCAAAATACGTCTATTACGCACTGTCTAAGATGCTTTAGCAACACAGAAACATTGTGTAGTGATAATAAATTTAAGTGTGATAATTGCTGCTCTTATCAAGAGGCTCAAAAAAGAATGCGTGTTAAAAAGTTGCCAATGATTCTTGCACTTCATTTAAAAAGATTTAAGTACATGGAACAGTATAATCGTCATATTAAGGTGTCACATCGTGTTGTCTTTCCTCTAGAACTTCGTTTATTCAATACTGTAAGTAATACATTTCTAGGAAAAATTGAGTCATTAATAATTTAAATTAATTTCAGTCTGATGATGCTGTAAATCCAGACAGAATGTATGATTTAACGGCTGTTGTCATTCATTGCGGATCAAATACAAATCGTGGTCATTATATTAGCATTGTAAAGAGTCATGGTTTTTGGCTGCTGTTCGATGATGATATGGTGGATAAAATTGATGCTAGTGCAATTGAAGACTTTTATGGCTTAACTTCAGATATTCAAAAATCATCTGAAACAGGATACTTACTGTTTTATCAGTCACGTGATGCTGAGAAGTAAGCAATACACTTTAATGCGTTAAATTTAAAATTAATACGAACAACACAGAATAATTGAAAACTAGTGAAGACTAATGCTTCGATAACATATGAACTTTAGTGCTTAAATACGTTATTACTTCGAGAATCAAGTGTTAAATTTTAATCCTAAGATTGATTGTCAAAACATCTTATACATCAATTTGAAAGAAATGTTTACATCTCAATATCAAGCACTAATTCTCATAGGTTCTGTGTTGTTCATATTTCCATTTTGTGTAGAAAAAAATGCAAATTTCCTTTTAAATTGATTTAAATTATGTAAATTAAAGTTTATTCATAAATTATACTATTCTTAAATATGTGCAAAAAGTGGAAAATTTCACGAGAAATACTAAATGCATTGTATAGGCATCAATTTACGAGGTGGAGTGTCACTTAGTGTCGCGATTAAATAAATTGTCATGGGATCATCTGATGTAGTGTAATGTCTGTAATAAAAAAAACATGATAGCATCAGGTGATCACATATCCATCTCATATGTTGAGCACAGAAACTGGAACATTTATACGAATCAAATTATGTGAAAAATAAGAATTATGGATATGAAAGTTTGTATAAATAAATTAAAAACAAACGAATATAAATAAAGAAAAATTTATGTAGAACATATTAACATTGACCATGAATTCATATTCAATTGATAGTGGAAACAAAATCTTTCTCTCAAATCAAAGTTTGTTAATCGAAATGTGAATATTTTTTTCCGATTTCAGAACAAGCATATCAGTTGATTTTGTGTCTTTCCACTGTTTAGTGGTTGATTCTCTCTATTTAATTTTTAATTTGTAAGTGTTATAATTTTTCGATTGACGTTTTGTGGATATCACATTGTGAAAGCATTGGATTTTTTAATCACACTATTTTTGATGCCAGCTGAGCAAAGTTTATAATCAACATTGGTTTCTTGATTTTATTAATATCAGCATCTTCTTTTTACTGTCACGGAGAACGAGAAAATTCAAACCAGTTCCAATGCTTCCAAAAAAATTAGACATAAAATTAACTTGAATATGTCTGTGACAAACGAAAAACTGTGTACTGGGTATCAAAACTACTAATTGACATCAATTGAGAGTTACTCTCGTGTAGATTACTTTAAATAAATTTAATGACGCAATTATTTACTTCCAAATATGAGAATGTCATTAGTTCATACAAAATCGCAAGAAACGAAGAATCGCTAGTTCCTAATCTAATCAAATAAGTGAGAAAACAAACAACAAAAATTATGTTTCATTGAGAGTTGAAGAGGTACGACAGGGTAGAAATGGGAGAAAGTCACATGGAAAGTCTATCCCAAATAATTGTTATTTACAGCGAAAGCATGGCTGGTTGATGAGAGCAAAAGAGAACTTGATTTTATATTTGGGGAAATATTCTCTTACTCGATTTTAGTGTGCTGGAAATATGCAAGGCATACATGCCTGTTTATTTTTCTCTGTTATTTAAATATCATAAATTCAGATGATTCTTGTTAGTCGTGGAGTGTAGTCAATTTAGTCTTCAATTTTTTTAAAGTACTCATTGTGCCTTTTTATTATCTGAACAATTTAAGTGAATTCATTGATTTTTCTGTTTTTTAAAGTAAGAAGTGCACTGCAGATATTTTTTTTTTTGGCGAGGAATTATTGATTTTTTTTCATCCTTTCTGTAGGAAAATTCACATTGGTTTTTGCTCGCAATACATTATTACATGCCATTAAATTTCATACATTCCTGTCTTAATGCACAATGCTTTTATGCTCAGCAAATTTTGGAAATTTGTTCCTTTAATTTTAATAAGAAAATTTCAAAAATTTCTCCTTCGGATTCTTAAAAAGTTGAAGCATGGCACTATTCAATTTGGTAAAGACAGCCTTTCGGAAGCATCCTGTTATAGCGAATTGCACTACGTATGGATTTCTCTATGTGGTATGTTAATTCACTATTTTATTTACCTTGAACTGTCTGGACTTTGATATATTCTTAATTATAGGGAGCTGAATTTTCACAGCAGACAGTTACGAAGAAATTTTTGGTAAGTTATGAAACTTCTCTCTTGCTCTCATGTTCAAAAAATATTTTGAGAACGTAGTGCTTCGTGAGAAAAAGCAATTGCGAGAGTTAAAGAGGAGCAACAAGTATCTGAAATACGTAGCACTGATTGAAAAGGTCTATCTGTCATTGTTTTCAAATGAATTATTCAAAAGAATGAGCATTTTCTTTATTTATGTGGAGTGTGATAATTGAATGAACATTTACTTCTGTTTCTATTTTAAGTTGAATGATGCTAAATCATGTGACAATAAGCATCTTTAGTATGTATTGTAAATTAAGTAAATTGATGCTTAGAGTTGATTGGCATGCATCTAACTTACAGTTCGTTTCAGGATTAGTTCCTTATTTATTAAAGCTTGTTTTTCAAGGGCAGTATCTAATTAGTCCGAATGGCACAAGTCGGTTAATCGATCAGAAATTCGACACTTGCATGGTGCTGTATTTAATTCGAAGCCAGCACCACCCCAGTGTCATGTCAGTTTGGCGCTGGATTTATTTTCGATTAACCGACTTGTGCTATTCGGGTCGGTCTTACCAATATCCTTTAAAATATTAGGGATATCCCTTTATTATGGTTCGGGATTCATTTTAATTCTGAAAAATAAATTCTATAAATTAGCAGACGATCCAACTTGCGTTTATTCCTAAAAGTTTCATAACTTATTTAAACATTCTAGACATCGCCACCTCAAGACATTGATAAACCTACGTTAGCTCGCTATGGTATCATGGGAACATTAATCTACAGTCCAATTTTATACAACTGGTAAGAATCAACAATATTAATTAAGTCTCAATGTAGATTTTTTTTTCTTTTTTTTTAAATAAAGGTACAAATGGCTTGACAGAACATTTCCTGGAACAGCCAAAAAAACGATCATCAGGAAACTTTTTCTTGATCAATTCTTCTTGACTCCACCACTTTTAGTGATATTCTATACAGGAATGTCACTAATGGAAATGAACTTTGATGAACCTTTTGAGGAATGCAAAAGAAAATTTGTTCCAACCTTTATTAGGTCTTGCATGTTTTGGCTTCCAGCACAAACTTTAAATTTTATTTTAATTCCACCGGCATTCAGAGTCATTTACATGGGCTTTGCCAGTTTCTGCTGGGTTAACATTTTATGCTTTTTAAAGAGACAGAAATTGGAGGAAATCGAGCCGATTGCAAATTAAGATAATCAAATGGATTGACTTTTGTTTTTGATAGATTATAAGAGAATATTCGTTTTTTAATTTTCTATAGACGAGGATCTGTTCATAGACGACATTTAAAAAATTAAAACCCAAGTCGTTTTTGAATGGTTTCAACTAGATTGAGAACTAATTCCAATAAATTTAAGAATTTATATTCGGGAATTTAAGTCATAAATCAGCCATTTATGATAGAAACTTTGAAATATTCTTAAAAAAATTAATTAAAAATGACAAAAAATTGTTATTGTAAAGATTAACATGAAAATGCCAAAAATATATTTTACGGTGATTCTTATGTATAGAATTTAGAGCTTTTGATTAACATTAAAGAAATTGTTAAAAGTGCACTTTATGAAATTTACACAAACACACTTACAAAGTTTTTTGAAATTTTTGAATCTATTGCACCAAAAAAAAAAAGTTTCCTTGCTGCACAAAATGCACACTAATGCCTTTCAAAAATTATTTTAAAAAAATTTTACTCCTCTTTTTTAATATTTATGAAATTTATTCCTTAACTTTTATTTTGAAAAGAAAACGTTTAACTGATATACGGAAACAGAAAGCAATTTAATTCTATTTTATGTACAATTAATGATGCTCCAAATAAAAATTTCTATATAAATTATTCTTATGTTTTTACTTAAAGTGATTTTAGTCGTAAATCGTTGTAAATCGATACACCAGTTATTCGTCGAGCCATTGCATCCAGATTGCATCAGGACCACTTTTTTTATTCTTATTAATGAAGGACTAATTTGCGAACTTTTATAAAGATAACCTTGTCATGGAAGATCAGGCAAAGTTCGGGAAGTAGTGGATTTGATTAAACATGTTTCGAATGAAATTTATCAAAGTTTGACATGTGAAAGCATGCTTTCTTTTGAAAGGAACTCATCATATCTTAAAGATATTGCCTTAGATAAAGTAAAAGCAAATTTATTCTTGCAACATCAAATAGTTATTTTAATTTTATTATTTTTTTTTCACTATATATGCTTGAATTTTTGGACACACAATTGAGTATTCAATACTGAAATTTTTAATTTGATTGAGTGAAAAAATTCATGGAAAGTTATGATGACCGCCAGTAGATTTTTTTAAGCTTTTTAGTGACTTTTTTGTGATGCATCTGATCCCTCAGATACTGGAGATTTGTCGTGATTCATCTGTGAATTGAACTTTATAAATAAGTATGAATTGATATTCATGTCAGTTTTCCTTACGTGAATTCCTTGTAACAGCATATTTGATAGTGAATCAACATCCAAATTCTCATCAAGCGCAGAAATTTTCCTTAATGCAGACGACACAATACTTAAATCTCCTCTTAATTCACTCACAACAGCTGTAATTTTTTTTGCATTACTTAAAACTTCAACGGACTGTGTATATGGATTATATCTGACCATAAATGGTCTTTGAATGCTGCCTGCAAATTCTCTCAATTTCTCTTTAGCCTCTTCAAAGCTATCAGTATAGAAATAAGCATTCTGATAAGCTGTAACTATGCATTCCTCAAAACATGTCCTATCAGGATCAAATCTTTTTATTTTATCTTTCGCCTGAACTGCATGCTGAAGTTCTGCAATTGATGAAAGCAAACCTGCCCCATACACTCTAAAAGTCCCATCTGGCTGTTTAACTAAGCCGAACTCAACAGTAAAGAAATAAAGCTGTAGGATTAAAAACGGTAAATTCATCAAACAAAATTTTCAAAAGAATTTTCATTTTACCGTCGCTAGTTTCTTGACATCATCTTCTGAAGCTCCTAATGATGCAAGACCGATTTCCTGAGAAAATTGTGCAAATGATGGATTTGCGAATAGAGGCATGTGCCCTAACAATTCATGACAGCAGTCAGGCTCAGGAGTGTAAAACGGATCTGAAGAATGGCGAATGTACTGTGTACAATGAAATACACGGAATGCGAGACCTGCTAAAAAGTCACGCGGTGCCAAATATCCAGCAACAGGACGAATCATAAAGCCAGTTTTACGTTTCAAATAAACATTAATGTCTTGTAGTTGAGGTAAGTTATCCTCCCGATATCCACAATACTTTACAAGTTCAGGCCAATTTTCCATGTATTCAGCAACAGCATGTTTTAAATATAGCTTATGTAGTTCGACAAATACTACACCCCTAGTTTGAGTCAATGAAATTAAAGTGAATGAAACATTTTAAATTGAATTTCCAATGCAGAAAGGATTAAATCAGATCAAAAAAGACTTAATACAAATTATTAATGCACTTACCAAGTTTTTATCTCCTCGGGTGTGTACTGAATTTTGGGAATAACAGATCCACTGCGGAAAATAAGAATCAATTAGTTAATTTTTTATTTTAAACAATTGAAACTCTTATTCTCACTGTTTGTATGAATTAGCAATAGCTGCAAATTGTTCTCGTCTTTTACGATAAACAGGATCTTTAAAACCTGGATGGTCAGCATCGAGATCAGAGCCATACATCAATACATTTTGTGCTCGGTCTAAATCAGAGATTTTTCTTGGAAACCAAGGAACTGTATCAGTGAAGTCGAAGCTACTGCACTTTGAAAGTGGTGTGGGTGGTGGATACTCGTCACTGACAATAGGAGATGCATAGTTGACCGATTGAACTTCTCTCTTTAACATTCTCACAACATGGTCAATGTGTTTTGCGTCGCATTCAATATCAACAAGGACGTCTGCCTGTTATGATCATTAAATAGATAATTACAGGTTGTAGAATTTTTTATGAATGAATTTCATTGAATGAAAATTATTTTACACAGTGACTTTACACCTTCATGTATTGATTTTAAATTTAATTCCTTTATTCTTACCATTTCAGTTTCCTTCTCTGAATGGAGTTCTATGTGTAGGACATTGATGCCGAGTTCTTGGAAAACTTGAAGAGCGCGAGCTAATGCTCCAACCTGATGCTTTAATGTAAAGATAATTGATGTTTTTTCAGATGATGATGTTGTGACAGTGACATTGCCATTATCGCCATTGGCTTTTTCCTCTATCTGGATGAGATATTTTAAGTCAATTGAATACACATTTTTATTTTTATTTTATTTTAAAGTATTTCTTTTTAATTTAATTTTTAATAAATGTTTCGCAGCTCCTGTCTTAGATTTGGTAGGTTTCTAGTTTTTACCTCTCTCAATTGTATTTATTTTTTAATATTTGAGATTAAAAAAATTTAAAACCTTACACATATAGAAATACTTAATTATCAATACTGTTTTGATCCTTTTACATGCTTTCAAGAATAAATTTTTATAAATTTTAAGATTGAAAATCTAGTTTCTTAAATTTTTTTCAAAATTTTAAACAAGTTTATGGCTTTTATCCATTTAAAACTGAAAAATACAATCTTTAATAGTAAAGCATTTATAATGAAAATATAAATTGAAATTCAATTTAATTCCTAATTTTAAAATTTTATAAAACTTTTGAGATCGTCTTTAGCAAAAACTTTCATGCATCATACGAAAATATTCATTGAATTACATTTCCTATTAAATCCTTTGGTTTATGAATTGGAGAGCCTTCCTTTACCGCCCATTCCTGTTCTCCACTTCGATAAAGCCAAAGTCCCAAAAGACTTTTCCCTGATGCCGACATAATAGTGATTTTTTAATCTTGAATCAAAGAACTTTTAACAAGATTTCCCAATTGAATAACTTTGGATTTTATTATTTCTTTTATAGCACAAAAATCCTTAAATTTAATGGAACATCTTTGTCATCTTTTTGATTTTTATTTTAAATAGAAACTAATATGGAGATGAAAACTGCACAATAATCCTGTTTTAAAAAAATCTCTTTAATATTATCCAGCAGAGATTTTTCGAAGGATAACTACTGAGCACTACTTCACAAGACTTATTGCTTCTGTTAAAACATCACTGTTAAATCCAAGACGAGAACTGAGGCTAGAATAATTTGTTCATGGCTTTATATAGTCTGACTTTTCCTGTATATCTAGCTTTCTATCGTCATACTCTCGACAATTGGAATAGGTATGAGGGTAAAGATACTTCAGTATAAATTAGCACACATGCATACAAGAAAAAACAACAACAACCACTAAAGAAGATCCTTTACGCAATTTTCAATGATAGCAGAAGAAATTGAATTGAAGATAAATTTTTCCTCATCGTTTATAGCTCATGCATTTGTGTGCGTGTAAAATAGAAAAAAAAAATCATTTTTCATTGGCTAAATAAAAGAAGAATCATGTAGTTTTTTTTATTCCTTCTATTTCTCAGGTTTGTAAAAAAAAGAATTTTTTTATTTCTTCTATTAAACTGTGTCAGCTTTCATTAAATACAGATTCATGCAATAAGGAATGAGAATATATGTAAGCAATCTTAAGTATTGTGATGAGTAATGGAATAAGAAAAATAAATCATTACGATATGCAAGTCTAGGAAGGTTTGAATTAGATTTAATTTGATTCATTAAATAAATTCTACAGACTCTATTTCCTTCTCGTCAAGCAAGTATTGCGACATAGAAAATAATGTCTAAGACCGAAATTTTATCCAGTAAAACTTTGCAATTTGATTTGGTAAAATTATTATTAATGGCAACTTGAAGCAACAAAGATGATTTAACTAATATTGAAAATTTGCTGATATGCATCTCTTCTTTATTGCTTATTTATACTATAACAAGCGAAAAAGTGTGTTAATTTTTCCGTACCTTGTCAACTTGTTTGAATATAAGATACACACGAATTCTCGTATTATTTTCAACCATTTCCCCCAAAAAGTCATTTCTTCCTTTTATTTAACAAGAAGTTTACAATTTCTTCTTTGTGGATTTATCACTAGTTGCATTTTTAACAGAATATGAATGAAAAAGGAAAGTCTGTCGATTATTTACACAACGCTTTTTCTCTTCAATAGCATAGCACACAATCGCCTTTCAACCTAGATCTCTCTTATTTTTGTGTAACATGAAAAATCTTTTATCATTTGGTATGTATTGTTGGCCTATGTAAACAACAGTAGTGGATATACTTAAAAATAGTAAAAATCTCCACTTGAAATGTATTTTTAGATGAATGATTTTCAGAAGAATATCTTACAGATTATGTCAACGAATGTTGAATTCAATTAAATATCAAGAGTTAATGACGACCAAAATGAATTTTCATTTCTCTTTGTTGAAATAATTTTCCACATGACGTAGTTGAATCCTTTTCACTGTTTCAAATTAGGTTGATTAAACAAGCCCGCATTAAATTTTCTTTAACCAGTGACATTTTTGTATCGTCTAATCTACATAGAATGAAAGTTAATGATCTGTTACGAATGTCATTCACAAGATTCTCAGTAGTTAAAAACATCAACATACTGTTGCTGCTGCTGTTGCTGTTGTTGATGATGATGAAGAAGCTGAGTAGTAATATTATTGTGTGGGTTGTAAGTTATAAATGACCAATAGTTCTACATCCACACATGTATTTGTGGTTTAATGAATTTTTGTTGTTGTATAAATTTAATTTTATTTTTATTTTCTCGTAGATGGTAAGAATATTCGAATACAATAAAATACGTAAGAATAAAGAATAGGAAAATCATGTACAGATAAATTTCCACATTTATTCACCACATTAGTTTTATTAAGTGGCTATTTAACGATCCAAAGGATACTGCAAAAAATTCACGTTGAATGTTTTTATGCTCGTGTGTAGATTCTCGCAAGCTTCTGATGCTATGAAGCAGTGATTCTCAATTTGTAATGAAACACAAAACTTTTTAACTAGACGTTTGCGACGAAACACATTTTGAACATGTCACATCATTTGCACATTTGTATGATATTTGCAATCATTTGAAGTATTGAAAGTCTAGTTTTGAGTTCTAATTTTTGACAGCAACAATGTTTAATCAATTAATCAGGTGCAATATTTCTGAAAGTGCGACGATTCACCATCGTTTGATGCTAGGCATGGGTTGAGAGAAACTGCATAAAACCAATAAAAATTATACTTGCTGGTTTTTGAAAATAGAATTTGATTCAGTCTCTGTTTGAAATAAGAATTTTCGGTCTGTTTCACTAAAGTGGATTATCCTCGATTTCGGATTATCCACTTCAGTTTTTTGGAAATATCTCCAGGCGCTTAAGGTCATTAAGAGATCTAATGTCTAAATTATAGCAAAAATCGAAGTTTATCTACTAGATTTGGCTAGAAAATTGAATAATTAATACTTCTTAACGAAAAGCAAAAGTTTAAAGTGTACAGAAATTTCAGGCATAGTTCACTCTATTAAAATCCAAAATTAGAAATACCACACCTCCCATAAAGTTTAAGATATTTGCAAAAAACTGAAGTGGATAATCCGAAATCGAAGATAATCCACTTGAGTGAAACAGGCCGTTTAGGATTATGAACGCTGAAAATAAATAAAAGTTATATCTTAAAAAGATTGTCAATCGAATACCACATGTGATTGAAGTTAGCCGGAAGGATGTTGCAATAGCTTCAAATATTACTTTGCTTTATTAAATTTAATAAACTTAAATTGTTAATCGCTCGTTGGAATTAAGATCTCCAGCTTGTAGCATTGTATGATAACACTATGGTTTGGTTGAAAATTTTTAAAATTATATTTATTGCTGTTATAACTATTGATGAGTTAAATTAGAATGAAAAATTAAAAAAAAATACATTATTAATATTTAAAACCTTTGAAATTGTAACCTTTATTTTAATAAATATTTATCATTCTACAAAGGTGTAATATAAATATAAAATGCACAAAAATCTGTAAAACCATAAAACAATAAATCGAGACAACCATCAAAGTTTTCTATTCACTTCATTTATCTATTCATGAATACAATTTGATAAAAGGTAAAAGCATGTTGATGCAAAAGAATTTTATTCTCATGTTTTATTAATGAATTTTCGATGTTCATTTCATTTTCATTGATAAACTTCTGAATATCTCAAACGGTGAAATTTTTGCGAGGGTGAAAATAAATCGTAACGTTTAGAAAATTTTCAACAAAGACGCATGAGCGATGAGGGTGAAAATTCAAGCAGTATGCTGACGACATAAAAGTGCTGTAAGGAAGAAAAATCAATATTTTTTGTGGAAAAATCCCCACATTATTTTTCAGTATAATCTTATTCATTGTAAATAGCAGAAGTGCTTAAATAGTAAAAAATTAAAAAATTGTAAAAAATTCCTCTTTCAACCCCAAAAGAAGTTTTTTATTTGCAATTTTTGGGGTTGCAAAGAAAAGAAAAGTATCTATTTTTGTCTTACAAGTGATTAAAACTAGTTTTATAAGGAATAGAAAAGTATTAAAAGAAAGAAAATGGCAGAACCAGAATTCGAACAGTTCTCAAAGCAAACTTTAAATATTAAGGCAGTTCCATCACCATACTACTCGTAAGTCGTAACTTAACAAGATTCAGTGGATTTTTTTTCTATTACGCCCCATCTTACTCGCTTTGAGAAAAAAACTGCAATTGAAAAAAATCAATTTTTTTTTATATGAAGGCACGGAGAAAAATCCTCATAATAATTTCTATTCAGTTTTGGAAAATCAATGCAGAAAAATGCCATGAAAATTAATTAAATTTTGATTTTAGTTTGGTGTCGGATATTGACTTTGATGCAATAACACCATCGCCATCAAAGAGTGATGCTAGTGATCCAGATGAAATGGACATAGGCGTACATATAATCAGTACAAGTCGATTGCCTCAAGCTTGTACAAATGTGACCATAACAAATATTAGCAGCAATAGCAGTGTCGCTGAAGATGATGAACTTGGTGATGGATTGAGGACTGGACCATCGTCACTATTAAGCCAAGCTATTCAAAATAATCATAATTTAGATTCTGGACCTTCAAGTATTGTTACACAAGATTCAAATCAATCTACACAACAACAGCAATCACAATTAGAAAGAACAAATTCTCTTCCATGGTTATCTGGACAAGCTGAGAGACGAAGGCGGAAGCTTCCTGAGATACCGAAGAATAGAAAATGTAAGTAAACTCGATGACTGTATAAAAACTTTAAAATTGATCAAATTAATCTAAATTCATAGCGACATTAGCTCATCTGTTATTGAATCAAACATCCTTAGCAGATGAGTTGGGTAGTCAAACAAGCATCAATAGCCATCATCATCACCATCATCAACCTTTTAAACAAAACTCGTTGCTGGCTTTTAAGTGCAGTTATTTATTGGATGAGGACTCGAGTCCTGATTCGGATCGTATGCATAGTTTTTGCGATGTTGATAGTGGACATAGCACAGCACATTCACCAAACGATTACAAAAGTATTACACCGCCACAAGCAAATTCACCGTTTCCACCACCATTCGGTGGTGTTCCATATAGTCAATTGGAAATGCTTGAAGCAACGCATCGTGGATTACATAAATTTCTACCACGACATCACGATGAATTGGAAATTGAAATTGGCGATCCAATTTATGTTCAAAAAGAGGCTGATGATTTATGGTGTGAAGGAGTAAACTTAAGGACGGGAAATCAAGGTGTATTTCCTTCAGCGTATGCTGTTGATCTTGAATATAATGACTTTGATCCAACATCGGTTGAAATGAAGAGAGAACGTTATTTATTGGGATATTTGGGATCGGTGGAGACACTTTCACATAAAGGAACTGGTGTGGTGTGTCAAGCAGTAAGAAAAATTGTTGGAGATGGTGGTGACATGACGCCCAAAGGACAAGCGTGTATACTTGAAATATCTGACCAAGGACTTAGAATGGTTGATCGATCAAAGGTAATCTTAGATTTATTGATGTTTATTTTGTGTGATAAAAATATTTTTACGACATATTTGTAGAAGAAACGTGAACGTGGACCATGCATTGACTATTTCTACTCGTTAAAGAATGTCTCATTTTGTGCATTTCATCCACGAGATCATCGCTACATTGGATTTATCACGAAGCATCCTACATTGCAACGTTTTGCATGTCACGTTTTTATAGGAACTGAAAGTACGCGCATTGTTGCTGAAGCAGTCGGGTGAGTGATTACAGATATCAGCATCAAATGTCATGTCAATATTTATACACTTTGGCTTCGATTTCTTTCACAGTCGTGCATTTCAACGCTTCTACCAGAAATTTATCGAGACGGTAAATAATGATAAATTACTGTAAATATTTAATATGGAAATTTTATACACTCCATTTCTTGTTTCTGTTCTTATCAACTATCTCGCTTTAGGCATATCCGATCGAAGATATTTATATGGAAAATTAAGCAAAGCAGATGCAAAGAATGAAAATTTATTGAATCGTGGGACATAATAATCTCTACACATATTTAGATGTCTAATAAGTACGTAAAATATTTATTCTTCTTCAAGTAAGTCCCTTAGGAAATTTGAAAAATAAACAACAGAACTTTCTCCGAACATTTCCCTCTCTTTCTACATTTTGAATGTTCTCAAAGAACTGATGACAAAGAAAAAAATTTGCTTAAAGCAACTTTCAGCTTTGTATTATACTTATGAGGTTTTAATTTTAATGTTCATCCATGAAGGAAGGAATCTTCATATTCTCTCGCTCTTTCCATCATACTCATGATAAATTAAGCAATCAAAAATATGATAGCACATGAAAGGATTGTGAGGCAAAAATAAGCAGATAGAGTTGACCATCGCGTGTCATTACATTGATGGAAATCTTCCATAAATAGATATTTCATTTCAAATTAAATTTTAAGAATTTTTCGCTAAAACGCCAAAGCTTTTCTATTCAAGAATGAAGACACACAAGAAATTAAAATTTATTTTTCTTAAACATAAAATTCAATGCGATAAAGAAGACATGGATGAAGAAAATATGTTGTGAAAATTTATATTGTGAATGATCCTTTAGTATACTTCTTACATGCTTATAAATACATACATAATTTAGAGATGAAGAAAGAGAAAAATAAGCCTGAACGTGGTGGTGTAAATGATGTGAATGAAATGTAGATTCCTTGCAATAATATTGAAAATAAATTTTAATTTTATTGAATAATTTATTTGGATTTTCTGAATTGGAGCATAAAAAAGATGACATAATGTCGATGGGATTTGAATTATATACTTTTTTGAACGTTTTTTTCTAATCTTATTTGAGATTTGTCTCTCAAATCGATTCAACCTAAAATCAAATTGAATGGAAATAAATTAAACTGAAAATCCTTATTAAAGTGACATACTTTTTGTCAAATCTGACAAAACTGGATCAAATTGAGATTTATAAATATATTCTGATACTGGTAAGATTGAGATAATGTTTTACTAAATATCGTGCCGAAATACTTTTTGTTTGAAAAGCAACTGTCTCAATTAAAATTAAAGTAAATTTTTTAAAAAAAATTCATTATTTTTGCAAGGATGAATGAGCGAATGAATTCTGAAATTTAGCTAAAAGCATCATTAATCAATCCTTATTTGTGCAATTTATATCCAATGCTTGTATACACATTCACGTATGAGAAAATTATTATGATTAAATTATATTTATTGTACATCAAAGACAGCTCAAATATCAAAAATAAAACAAGTCAAGAAAAAATTGTAAGAACCACAATAAATAATTAAATTTTAAAGTGAAAACAAGTGTTTGAAAAAAAAAATGTTTAAGAACAACAAGAAATCTGTAATAAAAACTGAAAAAATATGAAGAAAAATTATGGAGGATTAAAAAAGCAGTTTTATGTCTTTTAATTTTTTGTAACTTTGCACTTTTTTATTCATTTTTATTTTTTTCGAATTTTTTGCTCAATTTTCAACAGAATAAATTATTACGATTCTATACATAAAATTTAAAACAACATAAAATTTTTATCTCGTTCATATTCCTTAATCAATATAAACTTTTCATTTCTTAAACATTTCTTAATTCATTCCATTATAATTAGGTATTATCATTATCTTCTTTGCTCTACGCAGGTAATCTAGATTTAATTTAAATTATTACTGTAAGAATAAAATTATTTTGAACGTAAGTTGTTTATTCTATCCTTCATTTTTACTATTTATTTATTTTTTTTCCTTTTCATTGATAATTCTTTTACAAGAAGTGTTCTTTGGAAAAATTCTGTCAAATTGTCAGTATCTAGTGAAATTTTCTCATTTTTTTTTTCGTTAAGAAGTTTCGCTCAAAAATGGAAAAGTTTCGACTAAATCTTGAATCAACTTTCTTGTTATTGTTAATTATAACAAGAGTTTCCACGCCTTGTTATTCTCTTTGATAGATATTCTAAATTATCAACAAATGAGAAGTAAACGATTAAAAATAACTATTGTAAGTTAATGAAGATGTATGGATGCTGGGTTTTTATGGATGATAAAAAATATAAATAATTTTTTATCTCTTAAGACTCGCTTGACACATTTTACCATATCTACACATCGTAGGATATAACACTGATTTTTTTTTTATTTTTTTTTCTTATTAAAATTTTATTTATCTTCGTCACGAGCATACAGAACGATGATGAATAAAAAGTAGGGCTATTTTTTTCTTTCTTTTTTTAATTTTTTTTTACCAAAACTATATTTACAAAAACATAACGAATTCTCTGCCATATATACTTTATGATAACTTTATCCTTCATTCATTAATTTTTTTGTAGACTTTTCAAACATATTTTCTTTTTTTCGTTTTATTCACTTATCTCTGGCATGATTTAAGTAAATGGTAAATTTATATAGAGATGAAAATAATTTTTTAAATTTAAATTACATACATTTTCAACTTATTTTGCTGAATGTTGCGATTTATATTGTGTTTTTTGAATGCTGTCATGGAGTAGAATAGTTGGAGGTTGAAACTTATTACTTTTTCTTTTTAAGGTAAGATTGTTCTTTAATTTTTTTTCATAATCACAAAATACACGATAAAGGAAATTGAAAAGTTGTGATTTGTGTATCTTTTGGTTTGGTAAACAATTTTTACTCTAAATGGCTGAGTTCATAAGAGAGAAGGAAAGGCAAAATTTTTAAAAATTCATAACTAAGTCAGAGAAAATATTTACATATAAAAGTAAATAGAACCTTTTTAGAGCTTTGAGCCATAGCAAAGAAAATGTAAACACTAATTGGCGTTAAATAAGCTAAAGATTTTTTTTCGTAATCTTGAAATAAAAAGAAGGATTTTAATAGAAATGACAGAAAAAGGTTTATACTTAGATATGGCGGTAGGCCTAATCATTATTAAATTATTGACGATATTATTAATTTAATATAATTTCGCAAAAGGCGAATTTAATTGAAATTTAGTCCAAATAAATCTTTGAATTATATTTTATAACATAATCAAAAATTGTACGACAAAAGACTGTTGAATAAGAATCCTGAAAAGAAATATTATTGATTTGACGTTCTCGTTCAGTTTATGATTTCCTATTATAAATTCAATATTACCTTAAATATAGTCAATTATAAGTCATTAAATTTGAACACAAAAATATTGGTAGCCAAAATAAGATCTTCTACATCCAAATGGAAAATCTGATACAGCCGATTTTTAATTATTGCTTTTTTGTCCATTTTGGATCGCAAAACTATTTTAATTTGTACAAAAAATATTCTAATAAACTTAATCAAACATTTTAAGATGAACACTTTTTAAAAAATCATATAGTGAGACATACGAAAATTATGATTTAAGGAAACTAATGGGGTCAGTTTTGACTGAACTAGACGTCAAATATCAATAACAAGTAATTCTTAAAGGAACTCATTAGACATGAAAACTATCTATCTACATAAAAAACAAACTTTGACGAACATTAATGTAGAGAACATAAAGTTCAATTTAAAATATTTTGAGAGTTTTAGCCATGACCTTCGTTAAGCATTATATACTTGTAGCTTTTGTTCCTATTTTTAGCTCACTTCCACATATATTATCGCGCTCTTTCAGAATGAAAAAATGTACATAATTTTTTTTTTTCAAAATTTAATCTCTTCTCTATGATTTGGTTTGAAATTATGTTCCTTACGATACTTGATGTAGAAATTTTCCTTGTGTTTAATTGGTCATTTTTATATTATCCGAAATAAAGCTACAGTCATTTTTTTTTATATATATGAAACTATTTTAAAGTTAGGAATCTTGAGATGTTGCAAATCGTTGCCGAATTTAAAAGTTGAAAATACCAATTGTCTGCATGTCTCTTCCCAGACAAAAAACTTTAATTTTCTATTTTTCTTCCTATTTTATTAAAAAATGTATAAACTCGATTATTTTTCTTATTATTTCTTTCAATTCATTCTCGTGTATGAATTACTTAATTTTTGTCTGTATCAAAATTTGCGCAAAATGAACTGTTTTTTCTTCATCATCTGTTTATTCTATTATTTTTCTCATAATCAATAGTTGAGCTTTAGGCACAAAAAATGTCTAATTAGTGAAAAAAAATTTCGGACGACACGGTTAGTAAGTTTCTCTTTATATTTCATTTAAAGTTTTATTTTTGGCAGAAAGATTTTTTTTTTGAAACTCTTCGTTTATGTCTTTTTTCATTTATATTATCGTGGTTTACTTAAAATTGTTATTTTTTTGATATTTTTCACTGATGCTAATCATGTTATCTTCTTATTCCATCGTGTGAGGTAGAAGCGATTAACTATTGTATTTGTGATATTTTTTTCTTTCAATTTTCCTGTATATTTTTGGTTTTTTTAAATGTTGTGAATGAATTTTGTTTTAAGCGCATTTTCCTAAAATAAATTAGCAATTGATTTATAATAGTCTGTATGCTGCTTGAAATTATATACTGGCTATTTGGTAGATTTTTTTAAACCATTTCAGCACGATTATGAATTCTATAAAAATAACATTTTAAGGACATTTCCAGTATTTCTTGTAAAAGCCTACCAAAGTTATCCGGTTCCGATTAACGATTTCCTACTTTGTGAGGTCTTTTTTAAAATTTACCTTTTTTAAAATCTTTATCAGAAAAATTTCTAAGAGATTTGATTTGGACATGATTTAAGAGATTCTATATTAAGATCATTTACTGATTTGGAAAATGCTCCATCCTGTTTAAAACTGAATGAAAATAATCTTTAATTTTACAATATTTGTTTCAAAAAAATTTCTGCTGCTAAAAAAGTTATTTGTCATATTTTCGTCTTCATGACTAGCTTGAAATCAGCGATAAATTAACACTCTTTTTTTTTCATTGAATTAATTTGCGTGAACGAAAAGAAGATTAAAATTGTTCTGTTGTCAATGTTTTCTGATTTAAAAAAGGAAAATCGTGTGTGTGAAGCTGGCGGGAACAGGTTCTCAGATCAAGTTGAAACTTTGTCAGAATTACGTCCATATTACGTCCATTTACGTCCCGTAATTAAATATTTTCGTCCTACTTCCTATGACTGGATATACCACTTTCAATATTTGAGTATCTTTCCCGCCAACTTCACTTTTTCAGCGGGAACCAATTACGAAATTAATTTTAATTATACATATTATATATCAAAACTGATCTCCTAATTACGTCCAATTTCGTCCCGTAAAAATTTTTGGAATCGGATATAACCAGCAAGAGTTATGGACTGTCAAAGTTTTGAACAGTACTACTTGTGGACCAATATTTTTTCCTATTAAATACTTATCATGTAGTATATCAAAACACGTCTCATTTTTGTCAAGAGCTTAAATCTGATGGAACTATTTAAGTTCAATCTGTCATTTTGGACTTTTTGCAGTTCCAGTTCCATCTCGTACCTGAACATCATCAAAATTTCAAAAATTTACTAGGACCATATTGTATGTCAAAATATATTTATTTTTTCTCAGTATTCCTTATCGGAAGGAATTTTTTAGATTATTTCGCCATTTTAAATTTTTGGCAGTTCCTGTGCATTCTAGCCTCGTACCTGAGCATGTCCAAAAATTCGAAAAAAAATTAAGGACATGTTATGCATCAAATCATAAGGATTTTTTCACATTAATTCAAATTCTGAGGAAATTTTTTAATCCTGATGGTAGATTTGGATTTATTACAGTTTCAGTACATTTTTGGCATGCCTGCACATCTTGATATATGTGTGCATCTTTTTGATTTAAAATTTTTAAGAGGGCTAGCCAGTGGCTATTACGAATTAATTATAGATTTGAAATAATTCATTGGTAAAGAATTTGATGCGTTGACATCCAAAATTATTTGATTGGCAATTATTATTGAAAATTAAAATTTTTTTTTTCGTTAAAAAATAATTATATTAATGACCTAAATACCTGAATACTCTAAAAGTTTTTAAAAATTTTGAGATTCGATAACCTTATCTTTATATTGAAAAACAAAAAAATGTTTATTTTTTAATTTTTAATTTTTTTCGAATTTTTGGACTCAGGTACATGCTCAGGTACGAGGCTAGAATGCACAGGAACTGCCAAAAATTTAAAATGGCGAAATAATCTAAAAAATTCCTTCCGATAAGGAATACTGAGAAAAAATAAATATATTTTGACATACAATATGGTCCTAGTAAATTTTTGAAATTTTGATGATGTTCAGGTACGAGATGGAACTGGAACTGCAAAAAGTCCAAAATGACAGATTGAACTTAAATAGTTCCATCAGATTTAAGCTCTTGACAAAAATGAGACGTGTTTTGATATACTACATGATAAGTATTTAATAGGAAAAAATATTGGTCCACAAGTAGTACTGTTCAAAACTTTGACAGTCCATAACTCTTGCTGGTTATATCCGATTCCAAAAATTTTTACGGGACGAAATTGGACGTAATTAGGAGATCAGTTTTGATATATAATATGTATAATTAAAATTAATTTCGTAATTGGTTCCCGCTGAAAAAGTGAAGTTGGCGGGAAAGATACTCAAATATTGAAAGTGGTATATCCAGTCATAGGAAGTAGGACGAAAATATTTAATTACGGGACGTAAATGGACGTAATATGGACGTAATTCTGACAAAGTTTCAACTTGATCTGAGAACCTGTTCCCGCCAGCTTCACACACACGGAAAATCTAGGTATGAAAAAATCGAATCAGATCGGAAACTGCCGAGGAATTTCAAGGCCATTTTAAATGATGGTATTTTTATATAAATTTTATTTTAAGTTTTTAAAGCATAATTATGGTAATTTTATCATCAGATTGGTGTGACCTCACTATGAGGATTAATACCATCGATTAAATAGGGCTACACGTAGCGTAATTGCACTAAACTTTTATGATAATCATAAACATTTTTAAAAATATCTTCCTCGAACAATTAAGGTTCCGAATTCCAAGTTTTTAAAAAAAGTTTTTATAAGCTTTTCAACTTTTAATGAAACAAAAAAATAATTTTTCAATTGATAATCTTTTTATGAAGGCTTGGAGAGATTAAAACAAATGAAACTCTTGCTTATCAGAACATTTAATATACTATAAAATTATTTTATTTAGTTCCTTACACCTCCATTAATTTCTTATCAAAAATTCTTAAATTTAGACTTTTTTGTACAAAATTTTATTTTCTTACAAATTTTTAATTCAGTTGACCTTGATACACTTTATTATTTGGTCTTCATTATTTGATTTCATCCAAGCCTTCGATTTTTTTTAATTTCTTAATTTAAAACTAATATTGTATGTAAACACCAAATTATTTGGCAATTTATGGCAAATACATCAAATTTCCGAATTTATGTCCGAAAAAACAAGTCCATCAAATCATCACATTCAAAATTTTTCCTTCGCTTTTCTCTATGAAAATTGCTTTCAAAAACTTCATATTCTCTTTTGACTTACATACATGACATGTATCACCAATGATCATGAGAATACTCTTTTATTGATTATAGACCACACTTATTAATTATTTTACTCTCGAAGTTTCGACTTTCTTTGAATTTTTGTCTCACGTCATGCAAAGTTGTACCTGATTTGAAACAATTTGTATTTTCTAGCGGAATGGAATTAATTTTGTGTGACAGAGTTAAATTAACAAAAAAATTCTTCAAAACTTCTTTGTCAATATTGCACAGAGTTAGAAAAATTTGCATATTTTTTTTCTAAAACGAAAAACTTAAATTTTTGGTAAATTGCGAATTTTTTTTGGAATTTTTTTGAAAATTCAACAAACTTCCTGTCATCACTTGATGATATTTTATGATAAGATTGTTAAACCATATCTTTTAAATCTCAATTTTGCATGTTTCAAAAATTCATCGAGAGGAAATTTTTGAAAGAAAATTTTCACGTTCAATATATCCTATGCTCATTAATATCATGATTTTTCAACTAATAATCTTTCATTATCTACTTTTTCATTTATCTTTTAAAGACATCTCTTCAAATATCCAACATTATTTTATCTAATAATTCTCATTCCATTCATTTTAAATTTATTTTTTCTATATCTTTTTCCTTTATCATTTTATAATAGCATTTTCTGATTTTATAAATTACAAAAAGAACAAAATGACCAGTTGCTTAGCAAAAGTCTCTTAACAATTATCAGAAGAAAAAAAAAACATTGAAAAGAATATTGTTTAATATTCATCTTCGCATTTGTATTTTTCATCCTTCAATTTAAAGAACATTGTTGTTCTGATCGTTGTTGTTTGAGTAAATAAAGCTTTATGTGTATCCATTTCTTTCTCTCATTTTCATTATATTCTTCTCATGGATCAGCCGAGTAGGAAAGATAAAACAAGTATTAACGTGTTGATGATTTTTTTTTTTTCTCTTCTCTATCATCAGTAAGTATATAAATGAGAGTGTATATAGTAATGTACGGCTGCGGGAAAGAATTTAATTTTTTTTGTATGATAAACAGTTAAGCGAGTCACCATAAAACTCATGTGTGCATATTATGTGCTTTTTCTTGCTGATCCTGCTACTCCTGCTGACACCTTCTCTTACTAATAGATATCAATATCTATTTAAATTCTCATAGCTTACTAACTGTTATTGTTATTAGTGTTGCTATTATAATCGGATGACTTTGGAGTCTGCTGTATTACAGAACAAGATTCACGTAATGAATTCAAAATTTCTCGTTGTTCTTCTTGTTCCGTCTAAAAGACAGTTAACAAAAACAGAAGGAAGAGAAAAAAAAAAACGGAAGAAAAATTATTCCTTTGCTGTATATATGCATGTTTTATAAAATTTTCTTTTGATCAATCTTCTGACGTAGTTAAAGTTGTTGAAAAGAAATCCATAAATTTAATAACCGGGCGACACGTAAAATCACGACTTTATAAACGGAAAAAATAACTCATATGTATGAGGAAAAGCGATAACATAATATTATGGATGCGTTGTGTCACTTACGGTAAGCTCTTCACCATGAGAATGAGGCGTTGTCGCAATATCACTATAGCCAAATTGCTCTGTTAGGCTATCATCGGGAAATGTTGACAGGACATCCGATATATCTAAAAGAATATAATTAATTTTATCTTAATTAATTCTCAATTATTAACCATACGCAACAAGTCACTCACCTGAACTTGATGATGCAAGTAAATCGAGTGGAGGCTGTTGTGGCACTCGAATAAGATCATTGTGTATTCCTCGTTTCTTAATTAGTTCTGTGTAGTCATCGTGATCATTATCAGCATCTTGATGAGTGCGCTTAAGTACTGAACTCCTTATAATATTGTTATTATTATTACTGCTATTGTTATTAATTTTATTGTTATTGTTTAAATTTACACCACCACTCAGAGAGGTCGAATCGGTTTGAGGTGCTGATGCAAAGTTCGAAAAACTTGAACTAAAACTATCTGATGATGAATTTCTTATTGATATTGCGGTCGGAAGATTCTCATATGGCGTTGAATTGAAATCATCAGCTTTTTGATTAGCTCGCGCTGCATGTTGTCGACTAGAACTCGATGCATTAATCATGCCAATAGATGATGCATTTATGATTTCATTTTGATTATGTTGCTGTGGAGAACATATATCAGAGTCATGTGATGATACTGAAAATGATGAGGTAGGTGAGAGCATGCCTCCAATGCCAGGCTCAGTTTTAATATTATAATGTGTTGGGTCATCGTTCGTTGATGATTGCGTTTGAAAACTTGAATGCTTATCAATTGATGAAGGTGAATGTGATTCAGGACTCTTTGGTTCATCTTTAATTTGAATATCTTTACCGCGCATTTGTGTTATTATATTAACAGCTTTCGCAACTGTTGGCTTTACTGATACTGTATTTGGTGCAATTATTGCCAATGGTAATTTTCCATGCTTCTGGTCCTCGTGTATTGTGGAATCACTTATTATTGATGCTGCATCGTCATCATCATATGACGCGTTATTAAGATTTGTTATTAAATTTAGAATGGCACGTTCTAATAACTGTGGGTTCTCAACAGCGGGTACATCACTCTCAAGCTTACTAAGCTCTTCTTCACTTATAATTGCTGAAAATTTCCTCTTCATTTCCTTTATGAGCCGCCGTCCTTCATCATCTGATACAAGCGTATTTACACACACAAACGAATGTACTTGTCGCGTCCTTTCATCAATCTCCAAAATGCCTCGAGTTTTTAAATAGATAAATTGACCAGTGCGTGACATAAGACGATAGCATGACTCTCCAACTGGACTTCCAAAGTCGTACACTACAATTAATATTAATGTTTTAAAAAATATTATTTGTCATTCTTTTCATATTAAGTCTTTTTCTACCAAGATAAAGCAATGTTTTTATGTTGGACTAGAAACGTTGAAAATATTATCGACAGTGTTGTTTTGTTCACTTATATATCCTAAGGCTTCTTTTCTTTCAGAACATTGTCATTAATATTAATGTTATCAAAAAAAAAGAACGATATTCAAGCTTCTCATTTAATGAGGATTATTTTCAAGGTCACGTACGTCTGCATTGAATATCAAACAGACAAAACTAAAATTATTGGAAGCTCTTTTATTTAAAGCCACAAAAAGTTTTGAAATAATGAAAAAAAAAAACTCTCGGATTATATTTTCATTGCTAGGGAGAGTTTATTCACTGAAGAGAGCTGTAACATAAACTCATTTGAACTTTTCAAGGTTGTAAAAAAATAATGTGAAGGTTTTTCATGATTTATATTGTGCATTTACGTAGTTCATCAAAATAAAACTATGACTGTCAACAATCTGAGAGCGTTTCCAGTCCATTAACTGAATATAATTTAAAAATATATTTTATAATGTGAGAAAAACAAGCTTACTTTGTCTCAATGCAACCATGACCCATCGAACATCGTCCCGATGCATAAATGTGAAAGGTGATAAGCCGGATACTTCTTCTGTCATATAACCGGCTACTATTGATATTCGTTGATCACATTGAACTATACGACCATCAATAAGATGACGAGTTTTGTACTCATATCGACATGCTTCTATTAAACGATCACAGAACATTGGTGGTTTGATGACACGCGCCATTGCGATAAGAATCTATCGAATAAAAAAATAAAATAGAAATGTTAGTTCGAACAACAACAAAAAATGTTCAAATCTTATTCTTACAATATCATTTCCACTTATGCTGTGCAGTGGAATATTATCATCTCGTCCGCGTGCTCTTCTTATTAATTGTAAGCCTGTAGGACCTGTGTTCGGTCGACCACGTGGAGCCAACTCGGCACGTTTAAAGCATCCATCTATTCGTACTAATTCATACTGTGTCGGTTCCGATCGTGGACCAGCACGGGCAAGTCTAATAATTATTCAAATCAAAAATGTGTTAAAAGTTAATAAGTTAATAAAGTTTTCTGATATAAATTCTAAGATTTACTTATAGACTTTAGTTTCTGTATGTAGTAATGTGTAAATATGTACCTTATAGTAAAATCTCTCCTGTCCTCACGAAGTTTTAAATCGATTTCTTCCTCCTCCTCCTTTGTACGTGATCTTATTTCTCCATTTTCATCCGATTTTGCTGAAAATAAATTATGTAGATCTGTTGGTATAAGCTGCTGTTTTAGAAAGGCGTGGTCATCAGGATGCGTAATATTGAGCAAACTTTGTCCATATAAATCCGACTGGATTGATGATAAATATATCAATAAAGTTCATGATGTCAACAATGTATAAAATGAGATGAAAAAACAGAAGTATAAAGTTAGTTTATATATTGATAGTCAAAAGCAAGGATACAATTATTTGTAAACAAAAATATTTGAGAAAATTTTATAAGCAACAACGACACGTTTTTATCAGCATCAAGTCTAATAATTCTTCAATGTTGTGATTTTATTTTTATCACATGTATTTTTCTACACACGCATTTTAAATGTTTCAATAACTTTTAATTTAATCTTCGAATCTCATCCATTGTTTAGACTGTGTAGGATTACTTCCTATCAAACAGGCCCAGGCTTTTAATGATTTTTTTTTGATTTTTCATTAATTTAAAATGCATCGTGTTTAGTAATTAGATAAATCTCTGAATCTCTGCATGCCCAATTACATAAAATTCATTTGAAATCTTTAATCATTTTGTCAGTTAATTATGTTTTTATAAAATTCCATTTTTATAAAGGTTCATATAAATGATTTGCGTGGATTAATGAATTTATCTGAGCATTTACTAATTAATCTCATAGACTTTTATTTCGAACTAATTATGCCTAAGAGGAATAAAGTGAAAAAATTTTTGATAAAATTCTCAATTGAAGAAAATGTCAAGTTTGAGCACTTCTTCTCCACCAAAGATTTTTCCAAGAAATCTTTTGTATCTAAATATAGAATATCAAGGGAGCAATGTAATGAAAGGTTGGTAGGAGGGAGAAAAAGTTGTAATTTCTTTATAGAGACTTTATTGAATTTGTTTTTCCTTATTTTTCTTTTCTTTCCCTTGTTTTTCGTTGAAGTAAAATATGATTGAATTCAAATTTATAATATCCACATAATAAGACAATGATCCAAATCACTCTTATTCATTTATGTGGTTTTTATCTGTTTATTTTACAACAATAAATAATATTTCCACAATTATAACCTCAGGCATACATTTTAAATAATATAAAATAAGAAAAAAACCTAATTAATTATTTTGTGATGACATTTATTTTGTTAAAATAAATTAGCCCACACGTTTAAAAGTAAATTTGATCTTAATTTGTAACTTAAACACCTGAAATAATTTATTTTTAATATGTATCATCAAAGTATTTTGAAGTAAAAGGATATACAGTAGCGAGTAAAAGTAATTGTCCACTCACATTTTCTGCTCTATCTTTTGATTGGAACCACGAAAAGTGATGAAATTTTCACCAATTATTTCATTTTTCATTACTAATACACTAATATAAGTCTTAATTCATAATTCATTGAATTTTGTACAGTTTTCCCATAAGGGAGGTTTTTGGAGGAAGCAAAAGTAATTGGCCACTTTATAGATTACAATTGTTCAAAGGTAATCATAGAATTGAATATTTATTTAAACTTATTCTGTTAAAATGAACAATTTATAAATTTTAGAAATGATTTTCTTCAATATTCAACATTTAGTTCCCTTAAAAATCATGGTGAAATAGAGTATGTCCAAAATAGAGGTTTTTATGCATTTTTTTAATTCCACATTACTTAAATTAAAAATAAAGCTAAGATTTACATTCTACTCATCAATACCTTCATTTTGATATACAATATGCCATACTTTCCTTCTATTTCTCTCTTATAAATCATATTTAATCAGTACAGCATGTACAATTTGCAGGGAAACTGACATTTGTAGGTTCCTAAAACCTTATAACAGCTTCCAAAAATTATGTTATGCACATATTTCTATAGATTATAGTCTGCCAATCATTTTGATATATCATACATGCATATTCATAAGCAGACTCAGCAGTTTTGCAAAGTCAAAAAAGTGATCAGATCAATTTTTAAAAGTTTGTATGAAAACTTTAAGAAATTCGATGATTTTGTAACAACTTCAACTTTAGCCATCTTTTACTGTTAAACCAGCTTATGAATATGCATGTTTGATATATCAAAATGATTGGCAGACTATAATCTATAGAAATATGTGCATAACATAATTTTTGGAAGCTGTTATAAGGTTTTAGGAACCTACAAATGTCAGTTTCCCTGCAAATTGTACATGCTGTACTGATTAAATATGATTTATAAGAGAGAAATAGAAGGAAAGTATGGCATATTGTATATCAAAATGAAGGTATTGATGAGTAGAATGTAAATCTTAGCTTTATTTTTAATTTAAGTAATGTGGAATTAAAAAAATGCATAAAAACCTCTATTTTGGACATACTCTATTTCACCATGATTTTTAAGGGAACTAAATGTTGAATATTGAAGAAAATCATTTCTAAAATTTATAAATTGTTCATTTTAACAGAATAAGTTTAAATAAATATTCAATTCTATGATTACCTTTGAACAATTGTAATCTATAAAGTGGCCAATTACTTTTGCTTCCTCCAAAAACCTCCCTTATGGGAAAACTGTACAAAATTCAATGAATTATGAATTAAGACTTATATTAGTGTATTAGTAATGAAAAATGAAATAATTGGTGAAAATTTCATCACTTTTCGTGGTTCCAATCAAAAGATAGAGCAGAAAATGTGAGTGGCCAATTACTTTTACTCGCTACTGTACATAAAAATATAATAAAATCCTTCGCATAGATTGAAAGTATATAGATGAGTGGTGTTAAAACAAATTGAAAAAATTGAACTTAACTTAAATTCTCATTATTTAGTTCGAAAATTTATCAATTTTGTTAAAATTGAAGTAAACTAATCTAAACTTCTTCTATTGATCTGACTTCTTATACCTTTTGCTACAAAGATCTAATTGTGAACCACTTCTTTAAAATAAATAAAATTAGCAGATTGAAAACAAAAATTTTCCATTTGAATATTTTGCATTGTTTCCATTTTTATTTGCTTTTGATTCTTCTTCTTCTTTTATTATTTGAAAGGTAATCAATGGAAATATCACGTTTGACAGTTTCAATTTCTACGTGATAGCAACGCAAAAAAATATTCAAGTAAACACAAAATGAAAATTCATTTATGTATAAATTATTTTAAAGGAATGCTTCAGCAAGTCACAAACGAAAATGCAACGTAAGGTTTTTTTTATAAACTTGAAAGTGATATTTTTAAAAAAAATTCTATTCTAATTTGAATCTTGTCTTTTTGTTCGAAGATTTAAAGTTAAAAAAAAACAACGAGCATTTACTGTTTACCTAAATTTAAGCTTAAAATATTTCCTAGCTATTGACAAAGGTTCAAAAACTTAAAATCATTTTCAAAAACAACTTTGTTTATACAACAAATAGAGTTCATTGGAACTGTATAGAAAAATAATTTGCTTACTATAATAATTTTTATGTCTAGCTTCAAAAATTTTCATCACTACAAACACATATGAAATTCCTACTTGCTAAATGAAGGCAGTTTAGGTGAACATGTCTACTACTAATTTTATTTCACATCATTCTTCATAATAGTCAAAAATACGAATCTTTCGTTAAAACTTTCGGATTCTTTTTCATATGTGCAGTTTAAATTATAAATTTTTCTTTTCACTTCGTTTACTTTAAATGATTGAAAAAACGAAAGCGCAAATCACGGTAAAATTGCATTTTTATTACGAATGAATTTTCTGCTTACCCTACAATGACCCAGATATTGTTCGACACTACTGGAAACTAAAACTATATTGCCTCGGCATGTTATCGTGAGCAAAAATGTGTCCAAGAGCTTCATTAACCCTTCAGTTGATTTAGGATTGATGAGATATCGATTATTTTTATCTTGTCCGAAAACTAGAAATAAGAAAAAAAAAATTAAAATATGAAAGAGAATAAGATAATTAAATTTAAAAATGTGAATATGAAATCTAATTTTTGGCATCTTTCAACCACCTTTGAGATTTAATTATTTAAAGCTTTTCTTAATTTAGTATTAATTATGTCAAATTTACATAATTAATTTCATTAAAAAATTTTCATTTATTTGTGATAAAGATATCCGATGAATTATTGGTAGTAATTTTATTTCATTTTTTAGATTTTATCACCTTTTGGAAGCAGTAGTTATTCGATAGCTCCTATCAAAAATAATATTAATTCCTAAAGACTTTTCACAATAAAACATATAATTTAATTCGTTGCGCTTAGTTTATTGGTAAGTGCCTTTTTTGTCATTTCTATTCAATTTTCTTTAATATTTGAATGAAACTTGATAAAACTTCTCAAATGTAGCATAACAAGCATTAAGTAATATTCAAGCGACTCCTAATATAATTTAATTAAACTCAAAAATAAAAAGTAATGATTGTAAGTTGGAAAAAGATCTTTCAAGATTTCCAGCACTAATGGTTTGTAAGATTGTTATTATTTAGTAAAAATTCCACCGTCATCATTCATTAAAAACTTTTAAAAGAACCCTTTTTCACTAGAACTTTAGAAAACTTTAGTTTTAAACATTTCTGAGTTCAAAGAATTAAAAATTAAAATTCGGTATCCTTGAAAATAATTCAAATTGAGTTCATAATTTATTGAACAGCATATTATTATTAGAAATGTATTGATTATTGATTTGTTTATTATTCAAGGACCTCACAAAATGAAAACAAAATGTTTTTTTTTTGACTCGATAGATTAGATCAACTTTTAGTGAGAATCAATTGGAATCTATTTTATTCAATATTGGCTTTTAATCCAAAAATGTAAGTTTATGAAAATTATTAAGCTAATGAGACTAAAACGAATTTTGACTCCCAAATCATTATGTCATCAACGTGTGTTACAGGATAAAAAAATGGAAGAAATCAAATATAAAAAATAAAGTCAAATGAATGAAAAATTCTTATAAATTATTTTTGAATTGATGAGAAGAAAATTGAAAATGCCTTCATTATTTTTTGTTGATTAAAGCTTCTCATTTCTCATATCAAATAATATTTTGACAAAATTCTAATACGATTTTCGTTTTTGATAAAATTTATTATAAAAATATGAAATACTAAGGCAAATTTTTTTTGTTTTTTTAACTTATTTTCTATTTAAAATAAAGTTCTGCCTAAACTCTACAGAGTCTCATTGACATATTAAAGAGAAGCTGTAAAAGAGAAAATATTTGATTCGCTTGATGCGCAAAAAATTTTGTTCTCTATAAAAGACGCTCACTGTTGAGAGAAAAATGACGTCGGTCATGGCGTTAGAATTGACAAAAAAACCGAAACATTTACTGCAGTCAAATAAAACGACGAGAATCATATGTCAATCGTTACTAAAGTTCTGGTGCATTAAAAATTACCATGATTTTTGGAATTCTCATTTTCATTCATATTAAATTTCAATATAAAAGTTGTAAGCATTGTTAAATTCCATTTAAATTTAATTTTTATACTCACCATAATCAATTCGCAGTCCATGAGCGGAAAATCTAAGAACAGCAGTTTTATCAACTCTTCTTGGTGACTCAGCGACATGTGGCACCATAGTCGAAAGCTCTTGAATTGATCCATTAAGCTTATCACGACGATGCTTTTCAGCCCGATTACGTGCTTCTCGACCATTTCTGAATATATAAAACAATTTTTTTTTGTGTTATTTTGTGTTGTGATATATTTTTTAAGGTATTTGTATCATTTTGTATGTATCAGGAAGAGAAGAGAAAGACGGAAAAAGTAAATGAAACGAGGGAAAAGATAAACAAGAATTTTTATTTATTTGTTTGCTGCTCCATTGGCACACAAAAAGACATAAAATAAACTAGAAGAGAGAATGTTATAGAGACATGCAAGAGTTGTTCATTTCCATTTCGAATTAGTAGTCCACAGTATTATTTTTATAGGAGAGAAAAAGTTTTATTGATGTGCGTTGGTAGGTTTTGTGGCCAAGCATTTTAAGAATTAAAATTATTTATTTATTATAAGGTTCCAAGAATTACTTTTGGTTTCACAGATCGCAAACTTTTGTTGTTAAAATAAAATTCAACTTAGGAGCGAACTTAACACAATTCATTAAGTGATGTACACAATTTGGTGATTTTTATATGAGAACAAAAAAATTTAAAATTTGGAATTTTGCTGTGTTTTGATACACTATAAGAAGCACAAATTAATCTGATAAATGTTTCAATTTCCTTGCATTTTCTACACAGACTTTTGATTATTCAAGATTCTTCACAGTCATTGAAAAATATGCATAAATAAATTGTTTTCTTATTCAAATAAGAACCAAGCAACATATCCGAGTAAAATAATCATTTTCATGCTCTTCTCGTTGCGTAAGCATAAAATCACACAGATAATAATAGAAGCATATGAATGCAGGACAAAAAATTACATTCATATGTATGGTTTCATAGCAATATTATTGATCATTGATTTCCATAAAATCATATTCGACATTAGAGCGAATAATAAGAAGAATAAATGAAATGAAAATTCTCAATAGGAATCAATTTTGTTCCAATGTGAAGTGGAGTGAGTTGGTAGACAAATGAGAAGAAAAAAGAAATAAATAATTTTTTTTGTTAACATTGAATTGTGTTGTCTTCTATTGAATATGTGCACATTTCATCATATTAAAAAGAAAACCTTTTTTAAGGATCACTCCTGCAGCACACAATTTACATTCATCATTTTTTGTCGAATAAGCAGATTCTGTGATCTTGAGCTTAAATTTAATTTGCTGCTTTTAAAATTCATCAATTTATTTAAAGAAACAGATGCTTAAAGCAATAAAAATCGATTTTTGAGAAATTTTATGATATTCAGCAGTTTTCAATTAATCTTTATGAATTTTTCTATGACTAAATTTAAACGGAATTAATTTACAACAGTTTTCAGGTTTTTCAAAATATAAATATTTTAACATACATGCAGATTTCAGATTTTTTTTTTTTGTATAAGGTTGGTTGCGTTTTTCATAATGAAATATGAGAAACTTTATTTGATCTTTCTCATCAACAGTTGCTGTAGCAACAGAGCTTCTTCATTTTCTTTGCCTTAAATTTGGTCAAAAAGCTTTAAATCAACTAACAAAAATGAAGAAAAACATTAAAATTTTATTTCAATTTAATAGGTTTCTTTGCGGATCAACATAGTGTAGGAAAGGAAAAAAATTTTTATGTATTCAACACGCGTCCTTAGAAACTTTCTACTCTATTATTTATTCATAAAATTTGAAAATATCTTGTGGATTGTGAGTCTAAAATGGAGAACATCTGGCTTCAAATATATTTTAAGGAATGGATAGTTTTTAAAATTTTACATCTTTGTCGGACCCAAATCAATGACAAAAGAAATAAATTAAAGAAAAGAAATACAAAATTTTAGAAGGAAAACTTAAAAAAATAGACAAAGTTTAAATGGGATTTTAATAATTTAAAACTTTTCATTCTTAATTGCCATGATTTTGATTAAGTTTAATTTGAGCTCATTGATTTTCTTTTTAACATATTTTTTTTTTAATTTTCTTTTCAATTATAAAAAGGGATGTTGTATAATCTTAGAACTAACTAGAAAACTGTGTATAAAACATGCATATATTTGCGTCATTCATCAATTTCTTTACAATGTCCTTCTGAGAAAAGTGATGTCTTGGGTGGGGGACATGAAAATTGTGTAGAAAGGAAATTTTTGTTGTGTATATCAGTAATGTAGATGAAAATTGATGTATATTTATTGCGTAATTTATGAAAAATTTGCAACCATTTTATTGGGATCATGAAGTACGTCAAGTTACTCGTTGGAAGTCGATTGATTTTTCCCTTGTGCTTCATTACGTAAAGCATTAGAACTTCTAAGAGAAAATAAAGACGAAAGAAAAAGTCGGTAATTGAAAAAATTGGAGATAAATTTTTCCTCCTTTTTATATATTGCCTTTTTTCTCTTCCAATGTAGAAGCCTGTGGAGTTTACCAATTTCATAACGAAACTTCTTAGGAGATTTTTCTACCACCTCCATCGACATCATTATCATCATCATTGAGTTGTCAACGATCACAGCAGGATAATCGTTATAGAAACTTTTTTCCTTAGCTAATTTTTGTATCTTTCATTTTTCCTGCCGTATGCCTTTTATGCACATGAACGAAAACAAATGTTACCTCAGTTGTGAATACATGATAAGCCGACAATGATTTGAGCGCATTTGATTGTATATGAATTATGCATTTATTTATGAAGAAAATTTATTTTAAAAAACCATTCATAAATTATACATATAAAAAAATATGACAGGTTTTAAATTAATTGGAGTTTAAATGATTGATTTAAAGAGGAAATATTTATTTTCTTCTAAAACGCAACACTTTTTTTCCTAAAAAGAATTAAACATAGTGGATTATCTGTTCATTCTTAAATACACTTCCATTATTGATTTATCTATCACTCTTCATTCTGTCAAGATAATCAGTATGAATGAATGAATGAGCAGTCAAAGTGCCTCACGTATCTTCAGTCCTCCCATGAGAAAATTGGCTACATTCCTGTGCTTTTCCAAATGAAAATAAATATAATGATGGTGACGGATCAAATTGCGTCTCAATTCTTTTTTCCTTATCATTATTTTCCATCTCCTTTATATTATTCTAGTTTAAACGATTCAATATAATATATTTTGCGCGTTTTATTATGTCAAAAACTCTGGTTTTTTTAAGAAAGAGATAAAGAAACTTGAAAAGAAGATGCAAAAATTTACCATAAATTAAGCACTTAATTAAATTGTGTCTTAACATTTTCATCGATAGATTTTTATATTTTGAGAGTCCGCTTGAGAAAGATTTGTGCGAAAAAAAATGAAGATTCTCTCCATAAAAGTTCCTCATCATTTATGATTTTTATGCTTCATATTCGCTACATTTATTTATATTTAGCTGATTGCCAGAATTTTCTATTATTTTATATGAAATTAACAAATCGAAAAATTGCAATAAAATAATAGCTTACTGTAAATCATAAGTATACAAAAACTTAAAGCTTCATGTGCTTTAACTTTAAATTCATGCTGGATTTTATAGACTATAGTCATAAAAATTATTTGCTTGTCACTAAGAGATTTAGATTTATTATTCAACCTATGTATATTTGGGACGAACATGTTGAACTAATTTCTTCATTTGTCATTTTTACTAAATATTAAACAAAATTTACATAAACCTGACCTTCATGAAGACTTAATATCTCCCATCATTTTATTGCTCTTGGAAATGCTCAACATATGTTATATTACTTTTACTTGGTTCATCACAAAACATGAACATTATCACATTTCTTAAGAAAATGTTACATTTTTGCAGTTCTTTTAGTCATGTTATTTTGTTCTTACATTCTTGTTGCCCACAAGAAAAAGAGAGAAGAAATCATTTCTTTTAATTTAAATTTTGAATGTATTTTGTCTCATTCCCAAATATGAAAGTTTGTGAATGAGATTTTAATGAGCATATTCCAAAAATTTGTAAGTAAGAAAGACGCTTAAGTTTAGTTAAATTCTGCATGTTTTTCATAAATGGAGATGTGCAATATTTTTTCATATAAATATATATAAACAAATATACAATACACCAGTAAATTTATACAGTGACAAATTCCGATGATACTTCGTTGCTTCTTCTTTTTCCTTTCATACAAATGAAATTTAATACACAAGCACCTTGATTGAGAATATAAGATTCTTCTATTTATTTATTTTGTATATGACAGCGCCATACAAATGTGTGGGGATTTCTTCCTGCACTTTATTTATGTTTAAACAAGTACCACGTATGTGTGATATGAAATTTATTATCAAATAAGCAGCCAAAAGAGATTTCTCAGCTTTTATTTGGTTTTATCATAAAACATTGTTGCCAATTCTCATCGCATATCATTCAAATTTGTATCCTCTTGAGGATCAATCTTCTCCTTCTTAATTTCTCATATTCTCTTTGTATATGTTCGATAAACCAGAGATGAAAATCAAGAAATTCTTGCTATGTAAATAAGTTTTCGTTTGATTACTACATGAATGATATTTAAAGTATTATTTAACGCTGTCCTTCAAAAACTCAAATTTCATTCATTTTGTACAGAAAAAAAAAATGAAAGGCAAATTTTTCATCATCATTCATTTAAAATTTTATAGCAAAAATTAATATATTATTGATTGGAATGTAATTATAGATAGAACTGACTTTTACAAATAATCAGCAAATGAAAATTGAACTTTGGTGTCAGAAATCATCTATTCAATGCATGTTAAAAAAAATCTATAATAATAAAAGATGTCGAAGTGCTGTTGGAAAATTTTCTATAGCCATAAATCACGAAAATTTATTACAAATTGTAAACTTTACTAATGCAAGGAGAATGAGAAGAGGAAGTATGAAAATTAATAAGTGTCACTTGAGATTTGAGCGTCTTTTATAAATTTCTATTATTAGAAATTCTTATTTCCCCAAAGTTTCGGATTGAAATTTTACTTATTTTCTAAAGCATTGTTAAAAAATGATTGGTGTACAGCAACCTTTAATAAGGTTTCTTAATAAGAAGCTTCATCATGATAAAATACTCTTAGTGCCACGAGCTTAGTGAGATGAAAATTAAAACTGAAAACAACACTTTTTATTTTGACATCAAACAAGTAAAAAAAGTATTTACGCTCTTCGGTCTTGTGAAAAGTCTTGCGATAAGTCCCTAATTTGATCATCGTAAACAACACGTATTTTTTCGTAAACATTTTCGTCAGCATTTATTCATTTGCAATAAATTGAATTGTTTATCAGACGTAGATGAGTCCAGAGTTGTGACGATAATGATATTTGAAACAAAGCCTCGTCTTGCAATTTATGATAATTTATGGTTTACGAATTTTTATCAAATTTTTTCGATATTTTAGTGCTAACAATTATTTATTCGACGAAATATTAGTGTATGAAAATATTCATTCGCACACAGGGAGTCCGCAATACTTAGACCTAATCTATTAAAATTCTAAGACTCTTTTTTGTAAAGCTAGAAGTTATCAGGAAGAGAAATTTTTTGGGTCAGAGAATTTTAAGAGAAGTGTGGTAAAAACTAATTTGCAAAATTATTTTTTTTCTGCTTAAAGGTGCTGATTTTAAAATATGCCTGTGGTAAAATATATTTTCTTTCGTGTCACAAACTAGCGGACATTAAATATTTTTAAATACTTTGTTTACCAATTTTACAGTTCATGGCGTACAATTTGAACATGCTCACATTATGTCGAAATTTATAATTACTTTAAAAAATAACTTTTAAGTTTCAGTTTAGTCATTTTATTTATTTTAAAGAGTCACAACAATACGTGCACTTGAAATGATCAGTATTTAAAATTCAATGCTCAGCTGGATGATATTTTTAATTATTAAATGACTTTTGTATTGAATTTCATTCCAAGCTAAAATTGATGTTTGTAGTATTTTATTAATTCTCGTTGAATATTTTAATAAGATGTGAAAAATCTTATTCATCACTTAATTAAAAATTAAATTTCAAATTGTATAATGAATGAGATATTTTACGTCTTATTTATGTGAGCATGAGAAATCTACACACATAAAAAATATTTTTACGTTTAACTTTCTTCTTATCGTTTATATTTTTTTTTAAAATTTGTTAAAGTAAGTATCATCATGACCTCCCTTAAACTTAATAAAAAGAACGAAAAAAGTTGTTTTTTTTTATTTCGTTCATGAATGTTATGCGTCACAATGAACCTTTACAAGCCTTTTCAAACATCAAAATCTTACTTTGATATTTTATGATTGGGTCTTTATTTGATTTATAAGATTTTATACGTTTTATTTTTGTTAATGACAATTGTATTAAGAATATAAAATTTTCAACAAACACTGAAAAATACTATTTCATTTATAAAATGTTTAAAAATTTATAAAGCTATGACTTAATGGACAAGCAATTTCTTCCTTTAATTCGAAATTTTGATTTAATTTCTTTATTACTTCTTTACATTTATTGTGTTTCTACATGTGTATCAATAGAGACATCTAAGCGCATGTCATGAAAGAAACCTTCAAACATTTTACTTAAAAATTTTCGTCTTAATATTTAATGCTGGAAAAATTTGGGACATTATTTTTCATATTTCGACTTTATTTATTTTTTTTTTGTAGTAAAATACTAGGAAAGAGGATCTTTTTTCGTTTTTATACCATCATGATGACCATGCGTATACACAATAAATGAAGAAATGTATCTGTATTTTCTATGAATTTTTTATGTCTTTATTTGATTTATCTTCTTTAACTTAAGTTTTCCTTAATTATTTATTTGGAAAAAAAACTTTTGTTCAACTTCTCTAATTGATAATTGATATATGTCAAAACTTTTCTATCTTCTCTTTGGACAGTGCATTTTTCGCTGGTTCCAGGAAAAGCTTAATCTTTTTGTGAAATAACTTTATTTATCTGAAGTTTCAAAATCTTAATTTTAAATTTTTTTCAAATATACTCATAATCATGTCTTCTTAGGAAGAATCTGACATTATCCCAAACTAATCTAACATACGAAGCATTTGAATAAGAACTTAAAAGTTTGGAATAGACATCCTTTTATGATTTAATAAAAGAAAGGTTGATTGAAAGTTTGATAAAGATACAGCTTCAATCAAAGTTCCATTATTTAGCAGTTTGCGACTTAGTTAAGAGATATTACAAATTTGTTTCAAGCACTGTTTTATACGCATTGTATGCTTCCTACCTTCCCATCCTTTCGTTATACTAATATCTTTAGTATGAAAAACATCATATCGTATGTGTTACGCAAGCGAGTATACAAAATTATTTATCGTAGCAAAAGAAATGCAGAAAAGATGAAGAACATATTCTGAAGGCCCCAAGCACTTGAAGAAATTTTTGTTGTTTCTTATTTTGTTGCTCTTTTTTGCTTTCTATCAAATTTTATGATTTTTTTTTAAAATGTCTTTTTCATAATATATGCTTATCGCACACACATATAAGAAAATTAATGTCTTAGTTGAAATTGTTTTTCCAACATTTTAGAAACAAAGAATAAGAACGTACAAAAGATGAAACAAGAACTTTTGTGAAACTTTTGAATATTTAGTTATGTGCTTTAAACTCAATCCTACTCAATATTAAAAAAGGATAGCTGGATATTTATATTTTCTTCTTTTTCCAACCCTCGTTTCCAAGAATAAAATTTAAATCGCAATTGAAAAATGAACAAGGATTCAACATAGATTGTGCTTTTTTACCATTTTTTCCTGCATAATCAATCGTTACCTTGACCACCGCATGGATCCAAAATATCGAGTTACAGTGAAATTTTTTTGCGTCTGAATTTAAAACAAAACTTTTTTGCTATAGCTTCTTTTAAGATTATTAAATTATCAATGAAGTTGTATAAATTTCTTTAATTAATTAAAGTTTATTGAAATTTTTCTCGTAGCGGTCGATCTCATTTTTTAATTCGACATTCGAATCTAATGTTTGAGAGTGCCGAGATTTAGAACAGTGTTGCAAATGTAGATGTCTACACTAGATGAAGAATGTAGATTCTTCAATAGTTTTCGTCTAGCTAAGAAACTTTCTTCATAAAGATCGATTCTACATGAAGATAGAAAATCTAATCTACACAAAGATTATTTCTACATAAAGATTCTGTCTACATAAAGATTCGATGTAGATGTCTACAATTCTACATTTTTTCTAGGTCTACATCAGAGAAGAATGTAGAATTGTAGACATCTACATCGAATCTTTATGTAGACAGAATCTTTATGTAGAAATAATCTTTGTGTAGATTAGATTTTCTATCTTCACATAGAATCGATCTTTATGAAGAAATTTCTGTCTCAGAATTTATCTGATCCAGACAAATCGCCAGAATGCAACACTGATTTAGAATATATGAAGAAATAAAATAAGCAAGATGTTACACAAGATTCAAATAAATTTAAATTAAATATGGCAGTAACATCTCTTGGTTGCTCGTTAAGACTTCATATCATCAAATTTATCGACTGAGAATCAATGAAACTATCAAATGTAATTACATGACAACATCCACAAAAAGGAAGAGGAAGAGAAGTCTGGAAAACATAACATTTTTGGCACCTAAAGAATTTTATTTTAAATCAAACAGTTAAAGAAAATTTATAAAAAATTGTTATTCTGCAGTATTGGTTTTCGATTTTAAACTTTAATTTTCTAAATTACAAAATTATTCAAACACCTTGGTGTGCTACAAATAAAAATAAATCACAAAGTTTACCTTTTTGGGAATTAAGTGTGCCATCAAATCTTGAAAAATAAGAATCACTGTTCAGAATGAATCAGTTTGTTACTCAATAAATCCAATCTACCAATCCTGGCTAGGCCAGTGAATCAAAAACCATCTACTCCACCTTCGTCATCCCTATTATGTCTGATTCATGAGAATTTTTCTTTATGAAAGTTTATTAAAGAAACATTTTCCATAGCTTAGCTCAGCGAACAAATAAGAAAGTTGTTTGCTTCTCTTCTTCGTATTTATTCATTCGTTGCATGTTTACATTATTTTATTGATAAGATCTTAATATAAAATTACAACAATAAATATTGTCCTTGAGGAGGGAAATTAATACATATCCAAAGGAGCAGTAGAACAAACATATTTATTCTTCTTTATCTTACGGTAGCAAAAAAATATGAATCAGAATGAATCTGGTCATGGTAGGATGATTATAATCGTATTCATTTAACTACTTACAACATTTTATTTGCTGCTTTCAAATTATCATAATGATAACTGTTTTAGGGATACAAAAATAAAATTGTATTAATCATTTCATCTTCTCATTCTTATCTTTCTATCTCTTTCTTTTTGTGCTTTTCTATTGCTTACTTCGATGCTTCTTTCATTAGTTTTTAATGGAACTAATGTAAAAACTGGTAAAAACTCACATATTTGGACAGTAAAAAACAATAGAGTTATGAAAAAAGGAAAGTATATTAAATTTTAATATGGACCTTATTTCTTGAGAGCATGTTTGCACGCACAATTTTAAATATACTAGAAATTTCTATACATGCCTAATCACTACATGACCGTGAATTTATGAAATGGACCAATTCACATCACTGTCAATTTACGTTGGGACAAATTTTTTCTAAATAAATTTAATATATATTTTATCTCCCAACTGAAGCTATTTAAAATCCTCAACAACAAGATTGATTATGTATTGTTCTCGTTCTATTAATAAAAAAGTGAAGCCTAATTCATGATTTTTAAATAAAAATCAATTCACTAAGATTTTTTACACATACCCACAAAAATAAGTGTTTTCAAATTAAAATTCAACCTGCATAACGTAAAATTTTTTCCATGGAACCAAAAGCAATTTCCTAGGTCATGATTGTTTTTTATTTGATGATTTCCAAAGCGTAAAAGAAGATAATGATAAACAAATATACAATAAATTTTGTAAAAGCTCCAATTTCCATCTTTATCGGTGAATGCGAAGGAACTATCATTTAATAATCCATAAATCCAGTGAGGTATGAGTAAAATTAAATGATGAAGGACAAATTCATAAAGAAATGGCAAAGACATAAAATAAACTTTCATTCTTTATAAGTTCTACTTGTTATTTTACGATGATGAAAAAAAATGTTGTGCAGGTTATATACGATTTAAGAGGCTGTCTATGTTTGTATAATGATGAATAGATATAAAGAAACGAAAGAGGAAGAGAAGGTTGAATAATGGCACTCCCTTTTGGCATAAACTTTCCTTAGCTCTACCAATTCCTTTTCCTTTTACACACTTTTACTCTATGTAAGTATATAGTACGAATAATAATATGCCATTGCATAACCCAGCTCAAGACAAAAATTATTAAACTCACGAAAGTGAATTGGAATATAAGAGTAAAGAGAAACAGAAAAGAGGCAAGAAAAAAATCAGAAATAAAATAAAAACATCTGACTGTTTTTTTTTTTTCGGTAAGACACTAATACAAAAAAGCTTCTCCCATTAAAAAGAATGAAAGAGAGAAAAGTTTCATTTTCCTTTACATCTACAAATTCATGTGTCGTTTAACCGAAAGTCGACGAAAATGTTGCTTTGCCTCCGAAATTTTTACATTTTATTGTGTATCGAAGGCGACGCTTAACACTCTCTAGCCAGCATGTTTTGTATACTTTTTGCCTTTTATTTCATTGCTGTATACTGTATCTGTAATATAATATACGTCAAAATAAATGAAAAAAAGGAAGCGGCATTATGTAACAGGAAGAAAGCGGTATGCAACAAGTAGTTTCAGCATTTTTTCTTCGTCATTCTTTTTTGTCTTCCTCCTATTGTTTTGCTATCATTTCAGTGAAATGTCTTATATGTCTCAGTGTCTTTTTCGGCTCTTTATTTATGTATATATATAAACGTGAATAAAACGAAGAATTCATCGCGTCTGATATTTGAATAAATAGAAAATTAATTTTCTTCGTAATTCCTTCATTTTCTTAATTTTTTGATATTCTTTTTGTATGTCTTTTTTAAATCACACGGTAAAATTGGGGCTCAAATAAATGATAGGAGAGTGAGAGAAAGAAAAAAATGATCATCCGTCGAGACATTCAAATACAATCAAAACAGTCAATTTTTTTATATCTCTTTACGTATTTTCTCAATATAGTTATTGCTAAAAATAATGATTAAAGTTAATTTAAGATCAAGAAACTTTTTCTTTCTCTGAAAAAAATTGAAGGTCATGACTAGATGTTTTAATGTTTAAGCCACACACTCCTCAATATATTTTACTATTTTCTTTTACAAACTCTCTCAGTCATACATATTAATTTAACTTTAAAAATTTAATCTTTATTATTTGTATTTGAAAAAACTTTAATATTAGATAAACTACATCGGCCGATTTCACAAAGGTAGATAATCCTCGGATCGGATTATCCACTTTTTGAATCCAAGGATAATCCATGATTTTTTTTACTGCGTTAAACTGCACGGTGTATCAGAAAAAATGGATTTGAAAAAAATAATTTTTTGACAATGGATTTCACAAAAAAAGATTATCCTAGTATGTGGATTATCCTGAGATTATCCTAGGATTATCCACATAATTATTCCAAAATGTTAAAACTGGGTCCCCCCAAGATTGAAAATTCGGATAATCTTCGGGATTATCCTAGGATAATCTTAGGATAATCCATATACAAAAATTATTTTTTCGCTATATTCACAATACAATAATAAGATTTTTTCTCAAACTAGTTTGATTATTATTAACCAATTAATTCTACACCAGAAAAAAATTATTTGGATTTTTCTCATATCAAAGAAATAGATAATCCAAAAATGAGGATTATCCACCTTTGTGAAATTGGCCGCATAAGATTAAATAATGATAGTAAAAGATATGTTAATGAACTTTATGTCGAAGTACGAATTTCGGGAACTTACTTACAAAAATTCTGATATGTTAAAGTTTCATTCGATATTAAAGATCTTTCAAATCTTAAACTTTAATTACATCAAGAGGGAAAATGATTATTTTAATATCATTTACTGAGAAAACTTTATGGCAATTTGTAAATTGCCGTTGATTTTTTTTAAATGAATCAATCTAATTTAAAATCGACATTAGATAATTAAAATTAATCTAACAACTAATATTGCGTTAAAAATTTCCTTAACAAAATTTTTGAATTTCATAAAAGCCAAAGCGAGTCGAGCCCCCAAAACAAAACAGCGAATTATTTAATACGTGCGAATATACGGAATCTGTACAAACAATAACAAACAATCAAAATGCGACCTTTAGGTTCCAACTCAAATACTAGTAAACAAAATTATAATTGAAAATGAATTCGCATAGAATGATTACGAATTCAACGGATACAGAGCAAATACATTTTTGTAGTTGATAAGAGTAATGAATAAATTTGTATCAAAGATTTTGTTAATACTCAATTAAATTTTAAATAATATCATAAATTACAAATTCATTTCCGCAAAAAGCCATTTTAAATAACCAGAAGAGTCCTTAAACAAACTTCTTCGTATTTAATAGCTTTGCACTTCCATAAATTCATGAAAAAAGTTTTTTTTACAAGACATTTGATATTATTTTAAAAAGAGATACACATTAAGCAAATGAAATATTTCATGACAATTTGAGAACTAAATGGAGAACATGAAAAAAAAGAAAATCAGAAAAAGTGTTGAAGTTGAAAAAGAGTTAAATTGAATTTTTTGATGATTAATAAAGCTAATGAATAAACGTCTCACTTACAATACACTCAAGTTACTTCACCAAATGCAGTACACGTGGTTAAATGTGTTTTAAAACAAATTTTAAGTTTTCAAACATTTTATACTATTGATGATTGTATGGTAATTTATACTTTAGTGTAAATTCTAGTAATCACGAAATTTTTCAGCTATAAACAAATATTTACCATTTGTACATTGTTCTACTGTGAGCTGTAATGCATTATTGTGTTCTAATATTTACGAGTTTAGAGTAAAAATTTTAGGAAATAGAGAAACAATTTCTTACTTAAATAAATTAATTAAAATGCAAACGTTTAAAAATACATTTTTAAGCCTCGATTGCATTTTTGTTCATCTCAGATATTTATTCGTTACTGTTTAAATGAGCTTCTCATCTAAGAATACAAGTTAAAAATGACAATTGCTTAGGGAAAAATATATTACGGAAGTTCTTAAAAAGTCTTTTGGAAAATTTTAAACGTTTTGATTTTTTTAAGGATAGATAACTTGTTGTTATGGAAATTAAAGCAAAGTTTTTGAATCGATATTTTTTGCATGCCAAGAACATTGTGTAATTTTTGTCGCCTTTATTTGAACAGAATAAATTATATGTCTTCATTTTAAAGGATTTAAAGGTTACATTTGCTTAATGTAAGGAGTTTTTTTTTACAATATAACTTAGAAGTCTGAAAAATAAAAATAATCATCCTTTATAATTATTATGTCTCGTAATACTACGAATTACAAATATATTTTTCTAACATTAATATGTAGAGTTAAACCCGAATAGAATTCCCTAACAAGTTTTATCTCACAAAATATAAAAACGCGCCAAAAAGGTAAACTTCAATGTTTTGTAAAACAAAACATTTTTATGAAAATATTTTTACACGTTCTTTTCATTTCATTCAGCTATAAAAAGTTTATTATAAAATTATGAATTTTTTTCTTTAAAATATATTTAATTATTGTACTTCAAATTCCTAGATTTACTCACTGATGAAGGTCAGACAGGTTTCTTTTGCTCTTTAAAATTCATTTATTTATAAACAATTTTATTGGATCGTGATTTTAATTATTCAGGCTAAGACTGTTCAGCGAACTAGGTTTTCAACAATATTTATTAGTCGAAAAGATCATTAGGTTGATAGTGGTTTAATGGAGAAGAGAGGAAACATTTATTAACAATTGCGAAAGAAAAGAACCAACTACTGATGATTCTCAAGTTCAAGTTTAAGTTTATTTTAAAATTGTTTTAAAAATTATTAAACAATTTTAATGTAAGAAATAAATATAATTGGCACATTTTCAGAATATAAAAGAGAGACAATTTATATAATTAGAAGATATATTCCTGGAATGTTGTATAAGAAATATAAAAATGAATTCTTCTTCAACCTTCTACTAAATTTAACATAAAAAGCAGGTTAATAAATGAAACTATGAATAGACATGCAAATTATGTGGTGTTTACACTTGAAAATGTATTTAAAAAAATATAAATTTCTAGTTTTAGAAAAAATCAATAAATATCTCAACTGTTCCTTTTTTTTTCTTTTTTTATAAAGCAATAAATAGTTTTTTTCCTTCTCATTAACGTCCACTTTAGCGGCAATGAGAAATAAATAGAAAGAAAAAGAGAAAAATGAATTGATGTGTCATCAAAATTATTTAAATAAATATAAAAATAGAAAATTTAATATCCTTACTTTTACAACTTTGTTATCTATCGCATGGTTCTTGCATGACTTGAGTGACATTGAAGGAAGAATTTCATAAATTCGAAAAAGTTGTTATTTTATTGGAAAGAGTAAGAAAAAAAGTAAAAGTTCAAAGAAAGCTGAATTGCGCATTTATTGTTGATACTTAGTCATAAAAATATTTGTTTTTGTTTCGCAGAATATCCTTCCTGGTTTATGTACATAAAAAACTTGAAATTTCTTACCAGATGACAATATAAGTTTGTATTTTTTACACGAATTTGAAAAATATATCCAACATAATATATTTCTGAAGAACATAGTTACAAAGAAACTTATCATCTCATGCATCACTTGACATAAACAACAAGAATTCTACTGAATATTCTTCATTTTTTCCAATTTTCTCCCATTTTATGAAGCCACACATTTGCCTTCAAAGTAAAGCTTTCTTCCTCTTGAATTTCTCCCTACATTCTTTGATATTCCAATAGGCAAATGTTGTGGGGATGTACACATTAGACATATTTTTTCTAACATTTCAAGTACGGTTCTATTTCCTATTTTTTTAAAGAATTTTTTTTGCCGCCTTTTTAAATGTTAAAATAAAATTCAATTTTTTTTTCTTGCCACCAAAAATAAATTTGAAAAGAAGTCGAGAAGACGAGAAAAGCGAGAGCGAGAAAGTTTTTATTCTTTTGTGATGTAATTTCTTCTGTATATATAAATTTCTTTACTGTAAAACCGATGTCAGAGAAATTGCGCAAGACTTTTTCGGTTGCCATGCGGCCATTTTTTTCCTTTTTTGATACCTACAAATACTTTTTACTTTGCTTAATCTGATACATCCTATTTATAGCAGAGTTAATCAGTATCCTTTTGGGAATTATGATACATGTTTTGATAGGGTTCTAATGCTTAAAATCCTATTTAGATTTCTTAGCCGTCATTTAGAAAAGCAAACATGCAAAAAGAAAATGGAAAAAAGTTGTTTTCTTAATAATAAACTTGACATTATTGTGTTTTATTATTTATATGGTTTATACCTTAATCCGATTTTCGACATTAAAAAGATGATTCTAATAAGAAATCTGACTTCTTACCATTTTTAAAAATTCAATTTTGTATGTTTTCAAACCGATTAAAATATGTAGATCAAGTATGACATGTTGTTATATATATGAAATATTCCGCTGTCATTTCACTAATATTTTATCTCAGCTATTTAATATTTAATTACTTGAATTAACTATATTTTTAAAATAAGGCATGGCAAATGTTTGAATGTTAGCTCTCAAGCTCACGAAACTCGAAAATTTTATGTAAAATAATTTATAAAATGAATATGGAAGCTTGCATGGAAAAGAAAATTCACACTAGTCATTTGATAATTCTTTTTAATATACTAAGACGACTAAATACAATAAAGAAAATAAAGAATTGGAAAAAATCATGTCATATCATAGTTTGTGACATCAAATTACAAGAAGCGTCTTATAGCGTCAGTTTCTCAGAAATTTGATTGGAAGATTATTCAATTATAAGTTATTACTTCAATTTCTGTATAAATACTATCAAAAACCAATGTTTTGTTGAAAATTAATTCATTTCACGAGTTGATGCACCTCTGTCTTTTGAATAAACGTTTGATTTTTTTACAATTTGGATTATTTACTAAGTTGTAATCTAAATATAGTATCACATTAATTATATTTTTGTTCTCTATATAAAGTGTTTTTAAGCGTCATAAATGCGTACTTCATATATTTGTAAACAAAAAGTTTTTCATTCTTTCTTATATCGATTAATTTTAACAATTTTATAAATATATTTTCTCAGCATAAAAATTACAGGTATATTTACAAAATTGATGAGGCAGATAAGAGCTTCTTCATTCTTCAGTATATATTAAGTTATGTTACCCTAAAAGGCACTCGTGATTTTAATTAGGCATGATTATATTTTACGTTTTTAAGTGAATCACAAAAAAATTAAGTGAACCAAAATTTTTCTATTCCAAAATTTTACTCCTACTTCTTGTATTATGTCTTGTTCACCTCTGATCTTTAAATTATGCTAGATGTTGATGAAAGAACGAAATTAATTAGAGCTTCCAACATTTAATGAAAAAGTAAAATTTACCGCGATGTTGCTAATAACAACGACAAAATGTAAGTGTTCCAAAAATTAATACATCAATTTTAATGAAAAACTCAGGTTAAAAAGCTCAAATAGATGGCACAAATAAAATCTTTTTAAGAAGCTAAAGTTCGAGAAATGGGAATTGTGCTTAAAAGCAGTTGAATTCTGGTACTTTTTCGTTTCACTTATACATGCATTCAAAATTTCCATGACAGATTTCTTCACATTTTTTCATTTTTATTGTCTGATCAATTATATTAAAATAAATATGTGTAGGCAGATCTTTCGTCCTCGTTGATGTAACGTAATATATATTTATACGATAGTATGACAGGCCAAAAAAAACTCAATTTTTTCATTCATGCTTAATAGAATAACTTTAAGAGATAAGCGCGTTAATCAAAGAATAGAATAGTATCTATGCTATTTATTTATAATTTCTAATAAAAATCATGTAGTTTTTTCAATAAACATGAATTTAGAGTAAAAAAACGTCAACAACACATTTGATATGTTTTCACGACATTTCTTTTTTTGAAAAAACGAATTAATTGACATTAGTTTTTTGCCCTTTTCTCAATATTTTGTCATTTTTTTTCAATCTCCTATTTTTAAATTCTTGATTTTCACCTGTCATTAGCACTTCATTCTTTTTTTGCACATTTTTGTACAAATATCTTCTATCTATTAAATAAAAATCACATTCAACAAAGTAGCAATTCTATGAAAAGATTAATAAATTATAATCCACAAATGATTCATTATGACATAATGATTTTTTTTCCAAGATATTTATAGAAATATTCAAAAAATCGTTTTTTTTTCTCGTCCATATTAAATGCTCAGAATTTTCCAAACTAAAATTGAGTACTAATAAGTATAAAAAATGATTATTTTGCGGTAATTGGAAAAAATATTTTCGTGTTTTACGATTATAAGTTTTTCAATTTTAATAGTTTGAAAAAAATATTCAAAATCAATTAAGTTTTGATGACATAATTGGAAGTATGATGAAATTGAAATAAACGAACTATAATGGAAATGAATGAAGTTTATGAAACAAAATTTTAGCTCATTTGTTATGACTGAATGAACGAACAAGAACGTCAGCGATCTAGGCTATAAGTTGTTTTTGAGCTAGTTTAATTCTCATTATCATCGTGTATTTATTCAGCTTTCGATACGATCATGTTTTTTTGAGTTAATATCTACCAATTTTTTAAGAAATTAAAATAAAAAATTCTATAGTACATCCCCGTACATCTAACAGGTGTTTTTGAAATATTGTTTTTCAATATATATCATGAAGTATGAATTACATATAATGTGTAGATTTCAAAATTATTTTGAAAGCAAATTTCTATATTATGTACTTAAAATTCTACGAGAATTGTATTGCAAACATCTTGAATTTGCTCCAACATGAAGACACATTTTAAAATTTCCCTTAGGAATATTCAAATCTATTGCGACATTTTGATTAGATAATGGTTGAAATAAAGCAACAAATTCATCACAATAATCCATTTGAGAATGACTTTCATATATTATTTTACTCATGCACATTTTGAAATGACATTTGCATTTAGAATCATGAATTGTCTATATTTGTGTAAATAAGTAAAAAGAATTGGAAAAATCTAGTTTATATGCAAATGCACCCGCCCAATTGCAATGTGAAAATTATAATGGAAACTGCTTTGCATTATCTAATCTAACAAGCGTCTCTCTATGGATCACAATATTTCGTGCAATTGTGATATTAATTTTAGAATAATATAAATATCTTGTAATGATGTAATTTGTGTTCACACATTCTCTTTCCATTATTTTAACAGTTTATCAGCTTTTATGTAATAAAAAAAAATGAGTTTTGCATGTAGCAAATTGTTTTCTTTATTCTTGAATTTTTAAAATTAAGGCACGATTTTCATATTATTATTATTGATTGACTGTCAATAAAAGTTCAAATTTCCATACACAAAAAAGATTTATTTTACTATAAATGAGTAGGAATAAATTTAAGTAATTAGTTTTTACAGACGATAAGTCATGTTTTCCAATGTTTTCATTCAAAACAGTTAAATTATATTTCAATTACAACAATAATAGATTTAAAAGCAATTGAAAATTGAGTTTTACAGAAAAGACATTATTGTTAAGTGTTTTTTTTTCACTAGGAGTAGCAAAATTATTTGAAATTTAAAGACGTGTTTTTTTTTTTGACAATAGCGTCTTCATGTAAACAACCATTCTAATGGTATCTAACCTTGACCACACAATTAACCTGAAAAAACCTTGAAAATCTCTGAAGCTGAGATTTACTGAACTTCGTGACATTTGGTGAAATACTAAAGATTCTTTATTTATGATTTAAATGTATGTGTTTAAAGGTTTATTGTGTACCGAGGAGCAGAAAATGTATAAAATCTTATTGAAAATTCATGAATCATAAAATTGGTTGACGAAGGAAATTCCGAGAATTTCTTTGGAGCTGACATGACATTTCTCTTGAATTTCTTCTTCAGCCCAGATTTTTCTCGCATTTAGAATTTCCTGGGCTCAAAGTTGACTTGAGTGGTTTTATACGGAAAAGTCGAGTTGAGTAATGACACACAACAGTGTCAACTACTGACCTATTTCCAAATAAAAGGAAAACTTGTTATAAACCGCATATGAAACTTTGACATTACCTTTTTTGCAGTTAAATTATTTTATGAATGGTCTTGTAATTTTTTGCATTTTTTCTGTGCACAAAATTCGCTAATCTAATTTATTGAAATAAAACTTGAAATTTAAATTCGCCCACGATTTTTTTTTCGGGCCCGTCAGTATGAAATTGAGAAAAAAAATATTTTCCAGCATCAACAATGGTAAAATAATCTCCGGCGTGAAATTCAAAAATTCACGTAGATCCTCTTTTCAGTTTCTGAATAAACTTAAGTAATTTAATAGAGATAATTATATTGAAATCAATTATGGACCATTTTAGTATAATTTTGCTAACATTAACTTGCAACGAAAGAAAAAACTAAAGGTCTGCGAAAAGCTTCTTTTTTCAACTGTTTATACCCAGCTATCAACGAAAACATTATATCTTCTTATAAAAATTGTTCCATATTAAATCAAAGTAAATTTTCACGATTTTTCTTTTTGGCTTGATTTCCCCACCAAAATGAAAATATATGTGTTTTTCCAGTAAAATTATGATAATATTAAAAAAAATCTTTGAAATTTATTCTTTAACAATATTTACGAGACATAAAATTGATACATATGTAAAAAAATTACACAGCACCAGCGGGGCGAAAAAAATAAAGAAATGAGATTTTTCTATTTGGTATCTCTACTGATATATTTACATTCTCTTGTTTATATGTGAAAAAGCGAGTGAGTGAGCAAATTAAGGAGCAAGCAAGAGAGATAGATGATAAAAACGATTCGCATTATGTATGCTGTGAAAAAAAAATCTACCTGTTTGTCATCTGTATCATGTTTCGCATATTATGATCACTTGATGTCGACGCAGATGCCATATAATTTACTTGATATGGTTGATGGTGAGGTTGAAAAAAATTTGGCGTTGGGTAATAAGATGGATGTGCTGCTACTGCCGCCGGTGGCGGTAGATTGTGGTGTGGTGGGTGTTGTGGTGGATTGTACCATGCCGGTAATTGACTTTTCGTTGATGACGACATTTGATATGGACTATAATTTGAAATGTTATTACTGTTGTTTCCGTTTTTATACGAAATATGCGAATTATGATTATTTATGCTATTGATACGGCGACTGCAGTGAGCTGAATTCAAAGTGCTGCTGCTGCCCTCAAAAAAAGGTGAGTTTCGACTTTTATTTATATTACTTCCACTAGGATTACTAGTAGAATTATTATTATATCCGTAATTAAATGTTTCGTTGTAATCTTCTGACACTGTCACTGAACCATATCTTAAATTCATATCATCACTATTATTTGGATTATCTAGATAATTATCATTAGGCATCAAATCTACTTCCTGTTTGCACTCAATATTTTCAATTTTCCAGTTTTTATCACTCGAATTATTAAGATATTGCAAATTGCACTGGTCACTTATGTTTTGTTGTACCTGCTGCTGTTGCTCAATATTTTGGACATATGGAACGGCATAATTATCACCACCAATTGTTTCAAAACTATTTAATAGATTTTTACTATCATTATTATTAGTCAAATTATTATCATTATTATTATTTGGTCCTATTCCCGTTAAAAAATGGGACGATGGCTTATCCATTGTGCAAATTTCCATTGAAAAATAATTTCAACATTTATAATATAAAATATATGCAATTTTATCTGTATAAATTTTTCACTATAAAATTGAGCTAGTAAAGCACTTAAGTTAAACACTAACTTTAAACTCCTTTCTCTTTCTTGTTCCTTTTTTTCTATCAAAAATTGACATTTATAATATGATATCCATAAACTTTTAACATTTAACAACTTTTTCCATAACAATTTCTTAACGTTGCCCTTTTTACAATAATATAGCACTATCTTTCTTCATTAATTTTTGGAAAACTTTTTTTTAATTATTAAGCTCTTTTTTGCTTCTTCTTTTCACAAATTTCGCAGATTTAATGCACTGTTTTATGTCATACTCACGAAAAAAAACTTGTTTTTTTTTTTTTCTTTCTTCTCGGAGTGTTTACATGTAAAGTATTTTATAAGGTAGTAAGTAAAACCTTGTCTAGCAAAGCATGTGTTTGATTTGCACAATTCCTGACTTTAAATTTTAACCACTTTCGGTTTTGTTTTTACTCTCACTAAAATTTACTTTGTTGGCCATAGATCACTTTTTATACTTTATTTTAAATATATTTTTTCTTCTTATTTTGAGAATCTATACACAATTATATATGTACAATTGTAGTGTATGTGATTACACAGCTATTATATTCAACAGCACAGAACACAGAAAATGAGCACCACTTTAATGATAAAACAATATATATACATATATATATATATATATATATTTATTTGATTCAGTTTTTTATTCTTTTATTTTTTCGGATGAAAAAGAACGACATGAACAAAAACAAATTTTGTGTGAGTGAGAATCGCTAAATTTTCTTTCGCTTAATTTTTTTTATATTTTTTTTTTACAAAAATAAATGTGTTGGCAAAATTTTTTTATTCCTATAAATTTCAAATATATATTTTTTTCATCATCATAAGCTCTCAATATATGTATATATAAACATTATATTTCACGTATTTTCTTCTTTATTCACATCATATTATTTGATTTTTCGCGATCATCATTTTTTGTGCTATATAGATGCATAGAATATTCTTCACTCACTGTATTCACACTACGGTTTTATTTTTCATTTATTTTTAAAACACACATTTTTTGACTATTCGCGAATTGTAAAATATTTTGCCGATAATTTTGTTTTTCTTCTTTGGATCTTTCACTAGGTGAAATTAATTTTTATTTTTCCACCAAAAGCTTATTTTCCATAAGGCTTCAATTCAAAGCAATGAATAATTTTAATTAGTTCTTTTTTTTATTAAACGTTATTCATTTGAAATAATTCGCTATATATTATATATATATATGTATATTTATGTATTTTTGGTTCATTCCTCAAGGCAACTGAATAATTTTTTTTCATTTCACTCTCTCATGCTCACAAAAAATGTGCTGTCTTTTTACTCCTGAACTAACTTATCAAATTTGTTGTATCAATTTTTTTTAAAAAGGAAAGAAAAAAGTTGTTTTTACTTTCAAAGAGATTTTTTTCTATAAGTATATATGTATATATATATATATCTATAATAATAAATAAGAACTCGACGGAACTCGCGGGAAGCTCAGACCAAGCTATTTGATAAACACATATCGACTGCGACAGAAAATTTTATTGAGAAATTTTGTCTCGCTATATTAATTCAAACGTCTACTGTGTATGAATGTTGTGTGTTTTTCACGAAGCTTACACGAACTGCTTGTGTACGTACTGAGTGTTTTTATGCGCAAAACTGTAGTCGTAAGCTTCGACATTCAAAGCTCTCTCTCTTCTCACTCTCATCGTCGTAATTTTTGTATAGATTCTCTGCAATCATTCGTAATATTATTATAGAGAAAAGAAAAGACACTTGTGTGCTAAGTAGCTCCTTAGCTGTGTGTTCTTTTTCACAAAATTGAGGCATGAAAATTTTCCTACAAATTCTCTTTTTATTTTCTTTGTATTTTACGTATTATTTTAACCTCTCTCAATTTTTTTTTTGTGCTGAACGGACGGCTTATCAATATAATTTCAATTTGTATAGATTTAATCGACGCCATAATAAGAATATAAATGAATGAATTTTATATACAATCATACAAAACGTCCAAACAATTTTATTTGTGTATTCTTATTTATATAATCTGAAAGATGTAGCAAGTGACATATAGCAAAAGATAAAATAATCAGGAATTAAGTAAGCGCAAAAATGCTTTTTTTCTCCTATTATTATGTAATTCCATTCTGAATTCTATTTACTCACTTATTTTTCTTTCTCTCTCACTCTCTCTCTATTTATTTATCTGTACGTCTAATCTATCTAGTCGGCGGCTCGATAAATGCTTGTTACTTGAATACGTGAAAAATTCATAAAAACAAATTGCTGCACATTGCTCATTGCAAAATAAAGTAAAAACTTGTTTATATTTCGTTCAAGACATATTCTAGCTTTATCTTATTTACTCTGTACTCTTTGTATTTTTCAGGAAAATGATAGCAAGTTCGTGAATTTGTGACTTGTAATCAACAAGCGTTCTGCATGGGTTTAGTTTAATATTTGCTAAAATAATTTATAGTTTAAATAATAATATATAAAAATTCCTGCTATATGAACAGGTAGAAGCATTTTCTGTGCAAAATTAAAATTATAAATTATAAAAAAATCATTAGGGTTTATTCATTTATGACGTACAACATTTATGGGGGGAGGGGGTCAAAAATTTTGTGATAGCTCAGAAAAAAAAAATTTTTCCATTTAAAATTTTGTGACCGGGAAGAAGCGTTATGAAAAAACAAAAAAATTAAATCATTTTGTTTGGTCATTTTTGAGACAAACAAATTTAAGTTTTTTAAAACTTTTAAATCATTCTTAATAAACACTATTTTTAGTCATTTTTATAAAAATATTTAATTATCCAAACAAACCTATGCTAATAAATTTTTAAACTTTTTAATTATCATTTGAGACAAGGAGTGTGAAAAGCGTCATCCCATGACATTTGTTGAAATTACTTTTTTTATTGCGTTCTAATTTATTTGAGGTTTTAGTTTTTAGTTGCTAAGCTTTTGCGAAATTTAATTAAACAAAATTGCTCCTTTGCGTCAGACTATATCTTAGTTAATTTATAACAACTTAATCCTCCGAAATACTATTAAATCCATTCAAGAAATTTCATTAACTTACACAGCCATATTACCGAAAAATCTAGAATTTAGTTAAAATCACGTCATAAAAACAAAAAATTGATCTAATTTTCAAAATATTTGACATTTCAATGCATGTGATTTAATCACGAGAAGAAAAATCATGATTACGTCATTATGACGATTATTTACATCTGAAGGTATAATTATTGCGTATTAGGAAGATTATAGAAATTTCTTTGTTGTAGATTTTTCTATAAACATCGAGAAACTTTTTGAACATTTTGGAAACATTCATGATTGTATTAGTTGTAGAAGGCATTATTTATTCTTTACTTAAGGATTATTGTTTACTGTATTGTTTACTAGTCTTTAGTTTAATTTGACAAAAGTGAAAATTTTACGATCCCTTTCGATGAACTTTAAAATATTTGTAAAATAATTGTTGGAATTTCCTATTATTCAAATATGATAATTCAAAACCATTTTTGTATAAAACTTTGTAGAAGTCAAAAATTACTCTACATGATCCCCAATTATCCAAAAAAGAAGCATCCTTGTGATGTCTTCACTGACAATGAATCTTCTTTGTAATGCTAATAAAATTCATTGATAAAAAAAAAATTGGATTTAGAAAGACTGTTAATAAAATAAAAAAATCCTGACACTTGTTGATTTTGTAACATTTAACTGATCCTTTAATGAAATATTATGGTATATTATTCAATTTTCATAGATTTAAACTTTAAAATAAAATGTTGCTCATCAGAAAGCTTTAATAGAACACCTACATGTATGTAAAATAATTAGAATTTTTATTCAAAAAACAACATTTCAACTTCCATCTATGAGTTAATAATTGAACAAACAACCGAAAAAGCCCAAGAGGCGGGGGTAAATAGGGTCTAAAAGTCGTTTTTCGTGTTACGTAATAAGAGAACAGCCCCTTTCCTAAATTCAGAATTGCTTGATATTTTTGTATAAGAAAAATATTCGCATAGGTTTCTTATATTACCCAAGAGCCAAACTAATTCTCTTCCCAATCCAATTTGTATTAATGCTATTTGAATTTTCTGTTTATAGTAAAATTAAGAATGCATCGTTGAAAATTGATTTTTAAAAATGCAACTATAGTTTCAATGTATTATTTAAAGCTTAATAACTCGTTCATTTTAACCAACCAAATAATATTTAACCCCATTTAACCATACTTTGTATGGCATGAATAAAGGAGGAGAGTAAATGAAAACTTAATTTTCTCTCTGTGTAAGTTATTTACAATTTGAAAACATTTAAAATCATCAGTGTTTGATATCTGATATGAATAAATCAAATTACAACATTTTCTGAATGAAACAATATAGGCAAATTTATTAAAAACTTTAAGCGATTTTTATGTTTTTACGTAAGTAAATATCGCAAAATTATTCAGTTTTTATTGGTTTACAGACAATTTCTATTTTTTTAAATATAAATGTCAATTTAAAGAATCAAGTTTCAACGGATGTTTACATTCGGTAGTTCTTCAAAATCACATTTATACTTTTCTAGCGCTAAAGAAGGTTTCACCAAGTCACAGTCAAATACCAAAAAAATATTGAATTCTTAAAAATTCTTGTAACGATGAAATGAAAAATCAGTGCAAAACTACCGGATTAATATGCATAGTTATAGTTTCACTTATAAAACTAATGCTTCCATCCAGAATCAGAATAAATAAATAACTTAGAAAAAAGCACACTCTTCGTATTTAATAGCTTTTGATTGCTTATTATATTTAAACATGTTCAAATTCAATGAATAAAGATTAGAATGGTTCAACATGAACATTTAACAAATCTGATGTGGTATTTGTTTCATATTTTGTGTGGTCGTTTTGTCAATCACTTCTTTTTGCAGACTGTTTATGCTAATTTAATATTCTTTTGTCAAACACAAAATTCAATAAGTTAAGAGCTAATATTTTCCTTAGCATTTATAAAGACGATTAGGAGTGATAGTCTTTAATATTTTCTTTTGATAGTCATTCGTCTTGCTTATTGTGAAGGGCGAAGGAATGAATAGAAAATGTTAACTTTTCAAATTTTACTATGTTGTTACCAAATTACTATTGGTATAAGATAAAGTAGTTTCATAGTTCAAATTCTTTGCTTCAATTTTTTAAAAGCTTTGTTTCATTTCTTTGCTGGAAACATTTATTGTCTTTTTCCTATTACTAAAACCACAAACAGTAGATTACATATGTAATTTTCTTGCTGTTCTACATTATCTTGACTACTGCACAATCCTTCAGCTATAAAAAACTTGATTTTATTTTTTATTAGCATTGAATAATGCAATTTACGTTTCATATGCTCTAATTAAAAATTCACAATGTCATCCACATATTTCTTAAACACATTGCAGAACATTGATTTACATACTGGTGTAACGTAATTCCTAGTTTAGAAAACACTGATCTAAGGTTTGTTGTTGTTTTTATTCTTTTGTCTATGCTGTTATGGATTGTCAAATAAATTAATACATTCAGAATTAAGAATGTTTAGATTTAAAACTAACATTGATGCTTATGATTTAATTTCATGTAATTTTATTGATTGTCAGTTTTAAATCACTTAACATTCCTCATGTAAGAAAACTTCCATTCGTTGACAATTTTATAGTTTTAAATAATTTTTACGAGGTTCAAATTCTATTTTATTATTTTTCTTAAAGCAGAACTTAACAAGCTGCATGTTTTTTGCAATATCTAAAAGCTTATTATTTTTTATGGCGTAGCTATTGTGATGTGATACAATGAGTAAAACTTTATGAGTCAGCTATTTACAGTTTCTTTCAAAAACATTTTTTAATACAAAACTTTTCCAGTACTGATTTTAAATAAATTGATGATAAATTGAGATCTTAAAAAATATTTCGTAATAGTTGCCAAAAATTTCTTAATCTTATTATTTGTTTTCATTTTCGATGATTTTAATCCTTGTCTTTTTTAATTTTAGATAAAAGTTTCGATCTTAATAAGTCGACCAGAGTTGGCTGAAAACAGGATGTTTTGCAACCCTGAATTCGTAAAATGCTTTTATAATTTTTTTAACATTTAGTTAAAATACCATTTTAGCGATGATTTTAGGATCAAGAAATCATAAATAATGCAAATTACAAAAGAGTAATGTCCCATAACTTGAAATAAATGTTGTATTTTTGTTAATTTTTAAATAAATTTGCTTTAAGTGTTTACTGATTTTACGGTGTTTACGAAGTTTATAGATTTTTAAATAATATTAAAGTTTATCAATCTGAATAATATCTAATTTAAAAGAACATAAAATCACTTCTTATTATAATTACTTGTCAGTTTTATGTCTATACCCTAATAGGCAAAGAGCATGCTCACAAATTTGAGCACATGCAAGAGCATACTCAATTATAGAAATTTATGTGCTCAAATGAACATACTCTCATGAGTACATAATGAGTACAAAAACGTAGTATACTCAGTTGAGTACATTCATTGAGTACGCTCTCTTACATACTCTAAGTACATCAACATGATACAAAAAATTTTCTTTATGTGCTCTCTTGAGTATACTTATTGAGTATGTCCTCTCTCACATTGTGAGTATGACAAATGTGAGTGTAATTTCAAAGACAGTATACTCTCGTCAGTATACTCTTCAAGTGTACTCAAGAGCATATTCAGAGCATATCTTTCTGATAATTCACATTTAAATACATTATGCTCATCTGAGTACACTTTCTGAGTGCACTCTCAAATGTACTCTGAGCACGTCTTTGTAATAAGTTTATGTAAGAAACATTATGCTCATCTGAGTACACTTTCTGAGTGCACTCTCAAATGTACTCTGAGCACGTCTTTGTAATAAGTTTATGTAAGAAACATTGTGCTCATCTGAGTACACTTTCTGAGTGCACTCTCAAATGTACTCTGAGCACGTCTTTGTAATAAGTTTATGTAAGAAACATTGTGCTCATCTGAGTACACTTTCTGAGTGCACTCTCAAATGTACTCTGAGCACGTCTTTGTAATAAGTTTATGTAAGAAACATTGTGCTCATCTGAGTACACTTTCTGAGTGCACTCTCAAATGTACTCTGAGCACGTCTTTGTAATAAGTTTATGTAAGAAACATTGTGCTCATCTGAGTACACTTTCTGAGTGCACTCTCAAATGTACTCTGAGCACGTTTTTGTAATAAGTTTATGTAAGAAACAGTATGCTCATCTGAGTACACTTTCTGAGTGCACTCTCAAATGTACTCTGAGCACGTCTTTGTAATAAGTTTATGTAAGAAACATTATGCTCATCTGAGTACACTTTCTGAGTGCACTCTCAAATGTACTCTGAGCACGTTTTTGTAATAAGTTTATGTAAGAAACAGTATGCTCATCTGAGTACACTTTCTGAGTGCACTCTCAAATGTACTCTGAGCACGTCTTTGTAATAAGTTTATGTAAGAAACATTGTGCTCATCTGAGTACACTTTCTGAGTGCACTCTCAAATGTACTCTGAGCACGTCTTTGTAATAAGTTTATGTAAGAAACATTATGCTCATCTGAGTACACTTTCTGAGTGCACTCTCAAATGTACTCTGAGCACGTCTTTGTAATAAGTTTATGTAAGAAACATTATGCTCATCTGAGTACACTTTCTGAGTGCACTCTCAAATATACTCTAAGCACGTCTTTTTTACATGTCACATCCAATTGGATTATACTTAAATTCTCACACTTAACAAATATTTACTTACAAGAATCTCTAGGTTTAATTTAAAAAAAAAGTTTATAAATATCAGTTTGAAATCGTTTGTATGCTTCAGCACTGTATTTTTGTATTGGAAAAAAAATTGTCGAAAAATGAAATTTTTGCAATACTTCCTTCCGATGCAGTTTATGACCAAAACTTTGATTGAAACTGATGAGAATCATGATTTAAAACCTTTTGACATCTAAAAATTTTTACTTGGATGCTTCAGTTCCTTTAATTTTGACTTTTTCAATTTCGTTTGTGGAGTACTTAGAAATTTCATCACAGTAAACATTTTTGGGTTTTCACGTTTGAATTTATTGGTTTTGTTCAGATTAAAAAATCAGTTTTTTGAATTTTGTGAGGATATGGAACAAGGTAGCTTAAAATGGTCAGAGATGAAAAGTTTTATGCCTGGAATTTCACATCTTTTGCAAAACACAGATTTCAAATTGATTGCGACATTGCTGAGAAAATCGCAAAATACGCTTTCTGTAAGCAAACAAGCCAGCAAGTTAATCAGCAAGAAACGAGACATCGTAGAGACTTCTAGTTTTTTATATTTGATTCGTGCTGCTCTATAGAAGAGCTGCATTGTTTTTAGGCAAGGTAGAAACAGCCGTTGCTTCAGAAAAAGCAAAAAACTTTCCTTTCTTACGAATTTTTCAAAACAAAAGTTCACTGTGATTTTTATAAAATTAAACTTTTGATGAAAAAAAAAATTTTAAAAATCTTTCAAAGAATGTTCGTTAAGCTTTAAACCTTCAAACATATGCTGAGCGAAGCTCAGCTGACGCGCTAGCTTCATACCTTCAAATTTATGCAGAGCGAAGCTCAGCTGATTCGCTAGCTTTATGCCTTCAAACTTATGGATAACTTGGGTTTCTACCCGATACACTAGTTCTTAGCAATTTTTGCTTTATTTTTGCTCCTTAGAATCCAAAATGGCATTGGTTTCACATTAATAAACAGTCAATTAACCTCTATGCCAAATTACAACTTATAATCTCAAAAAAGTTCAAAGTTATAGCTAAAATAAATTATACATAGGTTTCCAACCCTTAGAATCCAAAATGGCGTCGGTTATATATTCAGGTTATATACCACTTAACCTACATGCCAAATTTCAGATTAAAAGTTTAAAAGATACAAAAGTTATGGCAAAAAAATAATTTGGTATGAAAAATTTATGGAAAAAAGTGAATAACTCCGTGAAAAGCTCGGAAAACGCGTGGAAAAATATGAAAATGGAAAAATTTATCATAAAACATCATGATCTATCAAAAAAGTGTAAAAAGAATGAAAAAAAGTTCCTCACGGTGAGGCCTGAACCCGTGACCAATGAGTTGTGAGAAAATTCACCTTTTTAAGGGCTACGTAAAAATACGTATGTAAAACGTAAGGTAAAATTTCAGAAAAAGTTAATTGAATTAACCTTCCTTTCAGACGGACGGACAAAACGCAAGCAATAGCGTCATTTAAATTTTAAAATTTAAAATCAAAGTTAAATGTGTTATTTGCCAAAAATTTTACTTAAGATAACACAACTCGGTGGAGTAGAGGTAGCAACGCAGAATTTATCTAAGAACACAGCGGTCAGAAGTTCGAATCCCGGTAAGATTTACAAAATTTTCATTAATCATTTCTTCTTTCTTTCTTTCTTTCATAGCTTTGAAAATTAAACAGCAAAATAAAAAAGGACGCATTAATTATGTAAAATAATAATAAAAAAAAGTTTCAAAAAATAATAATTTTTATTTATTACGTCCTTTAAAGTACACTCAAAGTATACTCTTTTGAGTACATCAATAGTCAGATTAAGATGTACTTTTATGAGTATATTAAAAGTATGTCAAACTAAGTATGCTCATTTGAGCATATGTTTTATGTGCTTAATTGAGCATAAAGTGTGTCACATGTGACATGACACATAAAAAAATGTTTTATTTCAAGAGTGTGCTCAAAGTATAACTGAGTGAGTATGCTCTGGTGAGTACACTTTTAGGCGTAAAGTAGTGGCACAAACTTTTGTATGAAAGAGCATACTTTTTAGAGTACACTCAGGAAAAATTAGAGTGTGCTCTTTCTGTGCTCTTTGCCAATTAGGGATAACTTTAAAATTTGAAAACATTTAACCAAATAGTTCAGAAATATTGCTTATAATAGAAAGTTTTGACACTAAAATGTACGAGATCAAGCCATAATTGGGCATTTGGGCATCGTTGGATTAAGGAACGGGTCATGAACTTGAAGTATAGCGGGAGAAATAGGAACGAGAGCTACAAGATTACCCACGAATGGAATATTGTTAGAACGGACCTTAAAAGTATCACGTCACGCCCACAGAAGATCGAAACGAGAGCCTTAGTTTATTTGAAACCTAGATATGAAGATTAGAAGTTTGATCCTACATAATACTAGTTCATATGTATTCAAATACAAAAGTGTAAAATGTGAATTATTACCGGACAGTATGTCGTCAATAAATGCAATAAAAGTGCAATTAAAATGAAAAAAAAAATATAATTTTTTAACACAAATTGAGATTTTGGTTATAAACCAATCAACAAATAAGAGTAAAGATAGAGAAGATGCTATGGTTTTGGCACGTAGCATCTTTTCGTTTAAGCTTAAAAATGAAGATAAAGTCAGAACAGAATGTAGGCTTGTTAATCAGGGTCGTTGAAAACAAAAATTTTCCTAGAAGATGCAAATCGTGAAAGGGTTTGAAGGAAAAATCAACTTTAAACTTTTAAACAACAAATTGAATTTGAGATGAATAAATTATGAACAAAATATTTTGAATCTGTTGAATGAAATTTCTTGATGAAAACAATCTAATATCCAACACAGTTTCTTAATCTTGAAATGAAATCGAATCAAATTTAAAAATATTAAATATAAAGCAAATTTGACAGCAAGCATAAATAATGTATAAACAATATCTAATAAAGATAGTAATAATTTAAATTTTAACGACACAAACTCAGCATCAATAAATAATCAAAAAAAAACGAGTGAATGCCAAAAAAGTCGAATTTTAATAAAACTCATTCTCAATTTGTAACTCAAACTTAACAAGTATTAATCGTTCGACCTACATATACTGATTTTCGTCTTCCTTCTTTGTCTACAAAAAAAAAGTTGATTCAAAATTTTTTTGCGATATGAAGCAAATAATTGCTCACTCGGTCAATAATAATTAAAATTGGAGATTTATTCATTAAAGTGAGTGTAAGATTAATTTTCTTCGTTTTTGAATTTTTGATGTTCGTATTAATTTGCATTATTTAAAATTATTCATCAATTTTTGCAGGAAAAAAAAGTGAAATAATTTTAAAAATTTATGCATTCCACAAATTGAATAAAAAATACTTTTATATTTTCTGTGTTTTCAATTTACAGTATGCAGTGCCATTTTTCTGCATTTCTAGCATTTTCTGAGTCAGTAAAGTCACGTTTTTACAGCAAACAGGGAGAGTTGTCGAGTATGAATATTGCTCAAAAGAGAAACAAGTCATTTTTCTCAATATTTTTCACAATTTGTGAGCAATCGTCTATTTTACTATCTTATTTAATGCATTTCGATATAATACGAATTTTAACAGTATTTAATTTTTAATATCGAGTGGCAAATTGTGGCTTATTCAGAATTAACATTTTTATACAGCAGAATTTTTAATGGTAAGCCAAAGTAACTAGAGAAGTTCTTTTTTCTAAAATAAAAACCTTTAATGAAAACAAATTGAGTAGAAATTTTTTCAAGGACCCAACCCTTGAGCAAAGTACAATAACAAAAAAATATTGAGTAGTTATAAATTCTTTCGGTTTTTGTGTTGCAATGAGGAGGTCATAAAGAATAATGTCATCGTAAAAATTTAAAAAAATTCGATTTGTTAATGAATGCTCTATCGTTTTACATTTTGTCTCTTTTAGTCATAATTTTGTGGCCAATAAATTAAGACGATATAATTTATATGTAGAATAGGAGAAGGAAATATAAAGTCAAAAACTCACCTATCAAGTTTATCATTGCTTGAGGTAGTTTCGGAATCATCGTCATATTTAATTATTGCTTTTTGTTCACACGGCGAAAAGCATTGTGGCGTTGTTGGCGTTTTCGAATTCTCCGATGATGTTGGTGATAAAAGAATTTGTTCGTGCTTTACTATCACATTCGTTAATGCTGAGGATGAAGATGAAGATGACGATGACAATGTTGAGGTTGTTGGTGGTTGTTTAGTTGACACTTTTACGACAACCGAATTGCCGTTCTTTAATTTATGTATTGGCCTTTCTTTACCAACCATTTCAATTCTGCTTTAATCATTTATTCAACATTTGCATAAGTCAAACTTCTTGTTTCTTCTTTCGTCTGGTTTTTATGCTTTTTCTGGTTGCTTTTATGATTAGATTTTATATTTCTTTTTTGTATCTCTGCTTTTTATTGTTTAAATTTCGATTGAAATCTAATACAATGTCAATTAGCGATTTAATCTATCTATCTGCGCATTTAAAAGAGAGAGAAGATAAAAATGATCAGATTACACTTGATTAACATAAATCATCAGTAAGATTACACCAAGACATACATGTATGAATAAATATACTGGTAGAAAATAAAAGCTCAATGAGCAAAAAACTAAATGCGCAAAAAGAAGACGCAAAAACGGGCTTTGTCTTCGCTTCTTCTTTTGCAAAAAGATCAACAGTCCAAAAGCATAATTGTCATAAATAAAAATGAATGAGACATTCCGTCAAAACAACTACCGGTGTCTCATTATAAGTCGTTTATTAATTAAAATAATTTTTGCACATAATAAATTTTTATTCGTTTTGGATGAATGAAAGTATTTAAGCAGTCAATGGAGAAAGGAAGCAACACATATTGTATGCTAATATTTATGAATATAAACAGTATCAAAATCTAATTGTATGCATGCATAAATTGAAATTCAGTTTATTTCTAATTTATTAAATGGAAAAGAAAGAGAAATTTGCATAAAAATTGCATTTTACGTATTTGTGCACCTTATTGATTCATTTGATTGTTTAAAGTGGAAATGGCGCTCTATGAATATATTTTTGTTATTTGTTTGTTTGTTTGTTCTTAGAATTTCTTAGAGGTTTAATTTGAAAATTCGTGAGGTATGAAGGAAATGAATTTTAGCGTTGATATAAAAACCCCCCAGAAGAATTTTGTTCGTAATTTAATGTTTTCAAGTTTAAATAAATTAAACAACTGAAAATCAATTTTAAATTTCTTTAAGTAGCAAAACTTTGTTCCTTAATTTTACGATTCATTAACAAATTTTCAAAACTATTGTATTAACAAATAAAAGTTGAAAAGTAATAAAATCTTCACCGATAAGCCTAAACGAATTTTGAATTTTTTAATTAGAACATTTTTACAGTCGATTGTTAGCCCCCGATATTTCTTGTCACGTTTTGTGTATCTTTTATTTGAAATTGCATCAATATCAGGAGTTTAAATACACGAATTAATACAACAAAAACTCAAAGTAAAATTTATTAAAATTGCAATTTCACGGCAATAATTAACATTAACAATTATCAGATTGATGTAATAATGTGTTGAAATATAGTATAATGGCATGAATTATATAAAATGCCAATTAATAATTAGAGAGTGATTATCAAAACAATTTACTGTCATGTTCACATGTAATCAGTCAAATATATGTCGTTTTTATTATCTAAGTGCAATTAATATAAATCTTAAAATTTGGTTTTTTCCCAAGCATAAAATAGTGACAAAATCTTTAAGTTTGTTAAAAATAATGTTACACTAATATTTACCAGAATATCCCTTTTTTTGTATTTTATATAGTGCAAGCTATAAAAATAAGCTTAATGACTCTATGTTTTAAACAAAAGCTTTTAGTTTTTATATCGTAAAACATTCACTGACGAAGAAAATGTTTAACTGCTATTTAAATCAAGATAAACCAACTTGGAAAAAATTCACTAAAAAGCACACTGAGGTCGCAGAAAAAATGTACTCTTACAATGAAAATAATTCATTTTATATTGGGAATACATTTTTTCTGCAACCTGATGAGGTATTCGGTAATTTTTTCAAAGTAAGCGTACCTTAATGTCCAAACAGCATTATAAGATTAAAAAGATTTATGCAGTTTTTAATCAAATTGATGCTTTACAAATTAGGTTGTTAAAATTGTAAGAAGAATTGAAACTTTTCATTTGTAAAATAAATGTATCTTAATAGTTCCTTTCGCATTCTGTATACAAAATTAAGAATAAAACACATATATTTATTAAAACAACAAAAAAGTCTAAAGATTTACACACAAATGAGATCGAGTCATCTCAAAATTAGTGAATTAATAAATGAATTAATGTTCAATAAAAAATAAAATTTATAATAAAGCAATAAAAAAGTCTGTGATCAATAAAAAGAGCGAATCGGTGGAAAATGGCACGTACGTAAAAAATTTGTGTAACATGATATTTATTTTTTAAGCCAAATTTTAAACGATTAATTTTCATATCCAGTTAGTAGTGCAACTTGGGACAAATAAAGGCATTTGCAGTTTTTAACAGGAATTCTTTTACCACTTGCTTTTGACTTTTATAAATTTTCTATGCGTTTCCTATTTCTTTTTAATTACATGCTCTATACTTTATGTGATGTAATCAAATTTCAATCCATCGTCATAAAATCTTACACTTTATTACATTAGTGCCTTTGAAGAACAGTGAAGTAATTTTAGAACGGAAAATAATTTTTTTTCAGATAGGAAATAAAAAAATTGGAATTCTTAAAATAGTATTTGTTAGGATAATGGTTTAATTTCTTCAATACTAGCAGCTAAATTACCATAAAATTGAAAACTATATGAATTGCTAGTATTAGATAGTATCTTACACAAACAAAAATTAGATAAGGTTTAAATCTTTAAAAGATTTTGAGTTTTGCTGCTACTCTTTACACCTTGAAAATGTACAACAGTATATGTTTTAAATGTTACTAGTCTACATATTCAGAATTTTATTGCATAAATGTCACAAAATTCACATTTTATGGTTCCTATATTTTTAAAGATATTTTGAATTGAACAAAAGTTTGTTCATTCTTTCCTTTTCTTTTCTTTTATTTATCAGTTTTATATCCCAAAATTCATTCTTATTATTAAATTGATTTTTGTTCGATGATGCAGCACCAACTTCATCGCATTTAAAATAAATCACTTTAGTCACAATTTGAATTTTCCTTTTTTAGAAATTCTTTTAATTTTTGTCACATTTTCTTAAGATTTAAAAGTTTTATCTTTTACTAATAATAGTTCATTCAAGCTTCTTGTATGAATCGATGTATAGTAAATTTTTGTAGAAACCAGCACACTAATAAATTTTCACGATCAAACATAAATTCTAAGTTAAAGAACTTTTTGAAATTTTCACATATTGCGCATTTTCCAAGATTTATTTGATGTTTTATAACTAAATCTTTATTTAGATTCAAACTATTAATATTAATATTTTTTCTATAATATTTAATATTGACAACTCTTATTATCAGTACGCTAAAGAATCTTCTATGTAAATTAAGAATTTCTAGATTGTTGTCGATCATTCACCCATTCAGCCGAACAAATTAACTTAGTAGTTGTGATTATTTTTGCAAATGTAGGCTAAAAACTTGTTTTTCGATGCTAATTTACACTCTCTGACAGTTTTAGCATATTTTTATAGAACACATGTAGTCACAATCTCCATTTCTCTGATGATTTACAGTTTGTTTAAAATTTATCGACGAAAAAAATCTGTAAACAATATTTCTATATATTACATTCAGAACAAGTTGCTAATGATTAATCTTGAGCCACTTCTGAACAAAAAAGTTATTAACTGCTAATCCGTTAGCTTCCTACTTGACCGAAGCCACAGTAGCCCCAATCTTGCACTAAAACACTAGATTACAAAAAGCTCACTCCTTTACTACAGCACAATCATCGAAGTCCTTACTCAACATTTTTTAAATTCAACATTTTACGCTTTATTTATTCAATCGTAAAGCGTTCTTACTTAAAATTTTTTTAATTGTATAAAAACTCTAATACTCCAAGAGAAAAAAATGATTTTCATAGTATTTTATTATCAGGAGATCAAATAGTCCATTACTTAAGATCACTGTATATTCATGTGATTTAAATATAATTTTTGCACTCTACTTTCTGATTTGTTCTGTAACTTATAGCACTTTTTAATTAAAATAATATTTAATAATTTTTTCATTATGTCTGGTTTTTCACTTTAATACAATTTAATCCTTTGTAGCCACGTCAAAATATTTCTGTGAGAATTATTCAAATTTAAAGACTTTTTTCACTTATTATTTCAATAGAAAGTTCAATAGGATTGTGTTGATTAAAAATTGAATGAATGCTACGTATGAATTATACTACACACAATCAGTTATAGTCAATGAATGCGAACATTGAGAAAAAAAAATATAGAAATATTATTCCATCGTCTCATTACATTGGAAACGACATCGCATAAGAGAAATAATTTGTAGCCAAATGAGGTCGTAGATAGAGAGGTATTTTTATCTAGCTGTCCTTAAATAAGCGAAATTATGTCCCGTTGAGCTATACTCCATAAATAATTTCACTTTACTTTTGTAAACATACACAAACATGTATTTATTTTGATCTCAATGAATGAATGGCATATCCATGATCAAAGAGCATAGATGAAAAAATATGCTGTGTATTATTATCATTATACATGCTAATTTGATAAAGTAATCAAATCATCACAACAGTTGGAGGTAACCCGTGTGCAATAACATGATGGAAATCGCCAACGCGAACTAATTTTATTTACAATCTTGTTGAAACTCTTTCACCTTCTTTCCAAAATGATAGAAAAATCATTCATTTATAAAAATAAAACGAAAAATGAATTTTTTGATAATCCTAGGTCGACCTTGACTTTACATTCAAAATATTAAAATCAAGCATATAAAATCAAAAGAACAAAAAAAAAGAATTGTAATATAATCTATCGCATGTAATGCTCTAATTTTTCAGCTGCTCGTAAAATTTTTATTTTCACTCGATATATGTATAGTGCGTCACTTTTCATGACTCAATCACTCTTTTTCTCACATTTAATCGCTTTTATCAGAGTGCTTAGTTTACAACAACCTCATAAACCGTCTTTTTGAATCACAAATTTTTAAATTGAAACTTTTATTTGATTTTATATTCTGATTTGTTTTTTCTTTTTTTGTATTACAAGCAATAAAATTTTTTTTGGCAATTTTTCTTGTTTCATATTTAAACATTTTGTTTTTGCTTATTTTGAGGAAAAATTAAAACATCAAATTTGGCTGAAAAAATATGATTTTTACGTATTGGTTCTAACCTTCACATATATTAAGATTTATTTATCTTATCAATAGCTTTATTCGTCTGTTACTCTTTCACACCAATTCCTTAAAAAAAAGCTTTAATTTGTCACGTAAATTTATTTTTGAAAAAACTGTTTATAGGTCATAATCAAATAATGTTCTATATAAAATGCGTCACAATGTGCGAAAACATGTGACGAAGAGAATAAAAAGAATACTCTAGATAGAGTTGAAAACATCGTGAATAACAGAAAACACCGGCAAACGACAATAGAGATAAATAGCTTCTTCTTTGTAATTGCTCAAGGCCATTATGATTTTTCTATTTATTAACTCAATGTAATTTTTTTTAAATCTTTTTTAAGTTTTGAAATATTTATAAGTATAAAATTTATTGACTTTAACATTTTTTTAGCTTTTTCTCACGAACGAAAGATTAAAATGCTATTTTTATCGATCTTTTAAAAAAATGTTCTGATAAAACAAGCATCTTGTCTTCTGTTCTCAACACTGAATTATTTTTGGAAGTAAGAACGTTTTAAGGTTTTCTAACCAGCAAAAAAATCAAAATGAAATGACAAAAAATAATTTGAATGTATATTAAAAATGACAGAAAATGCAAAAAAAAAAACATCCCAAGTAATTTAAGCGGAAGTGAACGTTTTGCTTTTTAATATTAAGTATCCAAAACTAATTTTAAAATTAAAAAAATGTTTATGTAATTATTTTTAATTGACTTGGATTTCACGGTTAGAAAACGAACAGATTTACATCTCACATAAGCAACTCTTGTATTTTATTTTTTCGGATAGTAAAAGGTAGCATCTTGTTGCTTTTTTGACTATCCTTTGAATAATTTCAGCTCAACAAATCTGAACTTACTATTAAATTGGCAAAAATGTATAGCAACTTATAGTCAAATATCTTCATTTTATATAAACACTCTTTTTTCCAAAATATTGAATACTTTACCCGAATGGCACAATTCGTTTAATCGATTTGTAAGCCAACACCAAGCCGGTATGAGTCTAGCATGGTGCAGGATTTAAATCGAAGCCAGTCCGAATTTCCTCTTCTTAAATTCGAATTGATTTTTTTAAGGTATTTCTATTTCAACATTGAAACTGGTATTCATTTATGTTAAATGATCCTAAGGTTTTTATGCCTTTTTAATAAGTTTAAGTCCTAATTAAGAAAGCTTTTTCCTCAGTGAAAATGAGGGAAATAGATTAATCAATTATATTAAATTTCAAATTTTCTGTAATCAAGTTTTTTATTCTAAACATATTACATTCAATATTAGTAAATGTTTAGTATAGTTTGTAAGAAATTATCATTTTCACTACTTTGTAATCAAGCTAATAGAAATTGATGTTAAGCTTAAAAGTTGCAACACGCTTTAATTCAAATTCAAGCTCTAAAATTTGCAGTGATATCATTTTACATTGTAATAACATCAAGATAAATTAGGCTGGCACATTCAAACCAGTTAATTTATCATTTCATGGAAAAATCTGATCGTTACATTTGCAAAACTTTCAACAGCTTTGACTTTAATTTAATGCTTAAATTTTGTTATTTCATTATTCCTTTTCTCTTATATAAGATATTTGACGAAAAATTACCAGAATGATATTGGAATTATTAAGCCAAAACTACTATTCAGTATTTTATCTTTTACAGCACATCATATTGACTTAATTATTAGAAAATATGTTGAAAAAATAACCTTTTTTAATTTCTTTATGATTCAATAATTTAATTTAAAGAAGAGCTCGAAGTCGACTCGACTTTATACAAAATTTCATATACTTCGAGCTCTGATTTAAAGTAACCAGTATTATCAACATTGAGGTTATGTATGCTTTACAAACATTATTAAAAATTTTTGCAAAATTATATCTAAATGAGGATATTTGGATAGTTGATATAAAATGATACTAGTTTTATAGATTCGATATTTTAAATAACCAGTTTATCTATTAGAACTAAGATTTCGTAAATTTTTCTTTAGAAAAAGCTTTGGTTACAATAAGTTCGATTTTAATTTTTTTATGTCAAGCAAAATATTTTGGAGAAATTAAAAAAGTAAAATCCCAAATAAATAGACGTCAATAAGATTACAACTTACAACAAAAACAGACCTCTATTAAAATGTTCACACGACAAGCTCTACTGATGATTTAAAGATGAACTTTTAAATTGGAATGTTTACAAGCTATGCTTGAAAAAGCGCGTAGTTTATTGTATTAAAGTTTGTCTAAACTTAAATATTTTTAGGCTCAACATGATAAACATTGAGATTAATTCTTATAAATTTTTAAAAACTCTCATGAGAGCATAAATTAAGTCATTATCAAAACTCATACATGTTAAATGTCTCTGATCGCTCTATTATCAAATTATTGTAAAAATATTTTAACGATTTTCATAATTTCAAATTCGTGAATGAAAAAAGGAAACACTTTAACGTGACCTTAGCTTGATAACTTCATTCACTCTTTTCTGCCAATTTTTTTTTTCTTGAACATTTGTGACGTATTACTGATTGGCTGCTTTCTAGACTCAGATTGCAGCCTGGTCGAAAGGGCAACTTTATAATTGTTTCCATACTTCTTAATCAACAATTATGAATGAGTCAAGTTAATTAAATGAATTCAACATTGTATAATGAGTTGATTAAGCCTTTAGTAGAAGTTTGCATCAATTTTCCTCTGAGTGCCTCCATTTTGATAATGAAAAACTTTAATAAAATTATTTATTTCTCCCTTGAAAAAATTGTGTCGTAAATTTACCGGTTTTTAAAGTTTGAAGTTATTCAGCTTTAAAAAAAATCAAAAATTTATAAATTCAATAATTTATTGATTTTTGTCATTTATATAATCACACTGATTATAATAATAAGATCAATAATAATGATGTCACATAAGACATAACTTTTCTTGTCTTTGGAGCATTAAATATTTTGAACTGAAGAAACCAGCTATACGAGCATTTATGAAGATGTGTTGTGTTGAATGATACGCCTATATTTGATAGTATTTCAAACACATCTTTCGTGAGACTACGATAAATAAATTTGAATTGTCCCCCAAGTTTCTTTATATACTCATATGTACATGCTGTTTTTTCTAGACTCTGATTCAGTTTTCATTTTTTGTGTTATTTATTTCGCACAAAAATACAAAAGTAAATGATTGTTGAAAGAAAAACAACACTTACAAACGCCTGACGTATGCGTTAACCATACAGAGTCGAATCAAAATATAAAGCAGGAAAGAAATAAGTTCAAGGCCACGAGAAGCTTTTCATCAGCTGAATGAAAATGAAAAGCAATTTCTTCTTCTGAATACTTTTTCCCTTCGTTATTTATTTTTATTATATATAGCGGCGACGATGACTCAATTCAATGACATTTGCAAAAAAAACCGGCACTGATTGGAAATAATCTTTTTATTATTTTTCGCTATGAAAATTTAAAATTTTGATTTGAAAAGCTCTTTATTTTATTTTTAGCGAATTTAACATGTTTCATTTTCCGCAATAAAAATTTCACTTTTCTTCTTCGGATTCAACTCTTGTATATAAGCTTTTTTCAAGCCTTTGCTTAATTTGCTTCTTTATCTGCTTTATTTTCTTGTTTTCATCTTTCATTTTATCATTCACAAAAATAGTAATAAAAAAATTAACTCTTTTTATTTATATACATATAACGCTCAAAAATATACATGTACATTTGCAGAAATAAAAAAAATGATGAGGAAGAAACGAAATCTTTGTGGCTTATTTCATTTTTATATTTTTCTTGTAAATTATCAAATCGTCGGCTAACGAAGCTGACAAGAACACAAACACAGCTGTCTTTAAAACGTCAACTTACTAGCACTGACCATGGTCGAATTTTTTTTGGGTTTATATAGACTCTTAGTTTTGTTTTTTGTTTTTTTTTTCGGTGTATTGATCACAGAAAAGTTTCAGATTTATTACAAAGGAGGAACACAAAAAATAAAACGCAACTTGATTCCACTAATTGTATTGATTTTCTCTTTAAGTTTTGCACTTGATTTTTGTCTTTCTTTCTTTCCTTTTCCTTCATTCATTCACACATTTTGAAAATATATGTCGTGCACAAATATTTTCGATAAATTCCTACCAATAATTCGCTAATAAAATTTAACATAAAATTTGTGTTGATGAGAAATCCTATATACTTTAATTTTTTGAATGCCTCATACGTAAGTAATGGTGTGTAACCTTGAACCTTAATTAAATTATATATACATCACATATTTACATTGCAAGTTCACGGTTATTCCTCATCAAAGATAAAAATAATCCATTGTTTCAATTATAATTTTCACTTTATATTACATTCAATTAATTTCGGCTTGTCACAAAATTGATGATTGCACATTTGATAATTTTAGTTTCTTCCTTCTCTCTTATCTCTTGAGCTTTTTCTTTATCACTACAACTTTATTTTTCTCAAATAGACAAATACCTGACCTATTCACTATTTGAAATTTTACTCTCACTCGTACTATATCAATCCAAAAATACAACTTTTTTGGATTTCTTAAAGGCTATGAATGTTTTTAATTTATTTTTAGTACATTTCACAGTAAGAAGAATCTAGTGTTTGTGAGGACGCGAGAAAACTAGCAAAACTTAAATATCAACTTTTAAAATTATTTAAGATTGCTTATTTTCTGTAATGCTGATCAATTTGTTAAATATATGACAATGATTTGATTTAAATGGCTGAATTTCTTTGACATTACACTGCATTGAATATAACAATAACTATATAATTTAATCCAAATTCATCAGTGACAAATATTAGACACAAATATTAACTTCATGAAACAGATCTGCACTAAGAAAATGTGTTAAAATGCGACATTATACAAATTTATGTTTCTTTATATTTTCTATTTTTGTTTTATTATTTAATTATCGATTTAATTTTGTTTAAAATAAATCAATATTATTGGAATAACAAAACTATTTAAATCCAATTATATAATCCCTTGTTTTTCAATATAAACAAAGCGTACATTTTTACTGATCATAGCGCCATCTAGTTTTCAAACATAGAAATTGAACCTTAATAAAAATAAAAATCCGTTACTTTATTTTCAGTTATTTTAATATTTGGATATTACATTGATTCTTTTGATTCACGTCTAATTGTTGATCCATTTTTAGCTTCAAAGTTATTTATATTTTTTTTGGAGAGATTAGAAGCAGGGATTTTTTTAGAAAATTTCAGATTAAAAACTCAATCTTTTTTGTCTTGATTTATATAATAAATCTATTCCAAACTTACTAAAATTTAATATTTGGAAATTTTTACAGAACACAAACATAAATAAATATCAGTTTAGTTGACAATAAATGTCACTCAATTGACTGGAGACGACAAAAAAAAAATCGTAGTGACATAAATAGACAGTAAATTGGCTTTTCGTCCTTGAAACAAATTTAAAGAATTTATTTCAAATTATTTATGAAGTTGACAGTATTAATATATTGAGTTCCAATAATATCATTATAGATGATTTAGCTGATGATTGCTATGCTTGTTAATTTAAATAAAATAACACTTAAGCTCATAACTTGTCAATTAGGATTAAAATGAATTAAAATCAAGCTTTAAGTCTATTTTCATTTCAAAAGCTTTTCTCTCCTTCATTTGTGAATTATTTAATTAACAAGTTAAGTGAAAATATGCGACTTATAACACCTGTTTGCATTATAATTAAATTATTTTATGAAATGCAGATTGGATTTACATTTCCTTTTTTAGAATGCATTCTAAACTGACAGCGTCGTTTTTTTCTGAGATTATTTAAATATTTACTTTTATTATATCAAGACATCATTTATGCAAGTGGAAGGAACTAATTTTTTTTTTCGATTAGTTGATTTATAATACAATGGTTTGAATCTAACGGATTACAAATACTTTTGCAAGTCATTGTTTTCTTCAATGCATTTCAGAGCAATAATCGCATTATTTTTTAAAAGCTTTTGAGTCTATGCTTAAAAACTATACCGACTCGTGAAACTTCAATAGCAAAAAGCGCTTTAAACTAGTTTAAATTCTTCGATCAAATATTGATTATTATGAGTCATTCCATTTTATCGCAAAACAATCTCTAGATTCTTAATCTTTTTAATTGAAAGGTAGCATGTAGTCACAAATATTTATCTATTAAGTATAGTAAACAATAATTTTCTAAACAGAAGCTGTTAAACTTGAAACCCGGAAAGGGAACCTTTCTAATCTCTATTTTAAATTGAAACACAAGCGTATTGATCTTTAACAACAGCAGCTGATTAGTTTACTTGACGATCTACGCTGTCATGTTTGTTATATTTACTTTGGCATTGCAAGCCGTTTTAATAATAAACATTTCAAAACTCAAAGTCAACTTCCCTTGGAAATTAAACAGAATGATTATTTAAAATCAATATCATCTCATGAATATTCATTTTTTTAGTGCTAGCCGTGTTAACTATAAATCAAATAGAATTCTCAACAATTGCATAATGCTAATACTTTATTGAACTTCCCACGTTTCACAACATTTATAAGAATGAGAGCGAGAACAGAAATGCACTATATGCACAAAAACAACTGAATTTTTCCATAAAACAATGTTTATCCAGAAGAAGTAAGTTAAAAGTGCATGACAGGTTATAAAACCTCAATCTAAAAATCCCTAAAATGCAGATAGTACTGCCAAGATACAGATGGTGCTGCTAAAGTGCAGATGAAATTTATTTTCCCGAAAATGCAGATGAAATGCTGTTGCTTTAAAAAAGGTATAACGCAGATAATTTTTATCGTATAAAGTGCAGATAAGATGCTGCCTAAATGAAGATCGTATAGTTTTAATAAAATAAATATGAAATGCTATTATAATGCAGATAATTTAACGTTGGATATTAATTATTTGGGCCCGGCGAAAAAAAATTATTCGGTAATGACGCTATGATTTCTTTAATATCTCCGAAACCACAATAGTGACAAATTTCAAAGTTATTTTATCTTGTAGAAAACAAAAATCGATTTCTTTTGACATAGAACCGTGTTCAAATTCGAAAAGGACCTAATAAAATTGGATATTTTGGTATTTTGCAACCATTTTGTGATGCAATTAAGTTATTTACAAAAGAACAAATCTTACCTTTTTTATCTAATAGAATTATTTATTATTTTGCCCCTATTTTGCCGTTGCTTCAGAAAAAGCAAAAAACTTTCCTTTCCTACGAATGTTTTAAAACAAAAGTTTACTGTGATTTTTATAAAATTAAACTTTGGATGAAAAATGTTTTTAAAAAACTTTAAAGAATACTCGTTAAGCTTTAAACCTCCAAACATATGCTGAGCACAGCTCAGCTGGTTCGTCAGGATTTATACTTTCAAGCTTATGCTGAACAAATCGAATATATCCGCAATGGGTTTCTACCCGATACACTAGTTTTGTTGTTAAACGACATGTTACATTTTTGCAAGATATATAGACGAGCTCATAAAAAGGATACTCGAGCCAATATATACATAAATATGTCGTCAGACAAAATAATTACCCTTAAATTTTATCATGGATCATTTAAAGTCATTAACACGCATCAAGAAAAAAAGTCATCGAATATTGATGTAATTCAATGAAATTATACGATCTACATTTAGGCAGCATCTTATCTGCACTTTATACGATAAAAATTATCTGCGTTATACCTTTTTTAAAGCAACAGCATTTCATCTGCATTTAAGTGGAAATAAATTTCATCTGCACTTTAGCAGCACCATCTGCATCTTGGCAGTACTATCTGCATTTTAGGGATTTTTAAATTGAGGTGGTTATAAATCGATTATCGATTTACGGCATAATAAATTTATTGTGCTAACGAGTAGAAAAGCTTTATGTGATTTCAATATCCGAACACAAAAATCGATGTTTCTATTATTCAAGTTCATGTTTGATCAATTACGGATCAATGCAAATGAATGAAAGAAATATAGAAAGATGTTGCGCACCTTAACAAGCTTATTTAACAGCAATTAATATTCATAAAAAAAATTAATATAGCTTTTAGGGAATTTACTAGGATTTCTCACACTTTTTGCCACCTGTGAAGCATAAAACAGATTTTTTCAGCTTCTGTAAATTTAAATGGTCTACGTGAGCGGAGAACTTTTTTTTAAATCCGGAATAGCTTAATACTTTTTCAGGCATACTTACGGAGATAATTTAATACATATTTGTAGACGTAAGTAGTTATAATAACTGTAACAAATGTAATTCTATTTGCCAAGTCACTTTTGTTGTTTCAATAAATAATCAGTGAGAAACTCCAATACGTTTTTATGTGGTTATAGATGATTTAAAGAAGAACATAGCAAATCATATTTTAATTATTTTTCAACTATTACTCATTTTTCTCCTTTTGCTTCATATTTATCAAGTTTAATTTAAAACATTGTTTAATTTAAATCCGTTGATGAAATACAAAAGTTCTATCAAGTCGTTCGTCAGTTTGAAGAAACAGGAACTTCTTGTCTTTAAAATGTGTTCATTAATTTTTCCCCTTTCAATTATTTATAATATGGATATCCCTATTAGTTGAATATATATTACGTTTTGTTCTACTTGGAAAACGGACATGACTTGATGTAAAACTATGAATATTCAATATTTTTGTGAAAGTACATGCACAATGTTGAGTTTCAGAATAACCTTCTAATTAGCTGACAGTCTAGATGACTAATAACTGCTAATAAATTGTTAATTAATAAGAACTAATTTTAAAGTCACATGGCGAACTTTTAAAATGCTTCAAATTAGTCATTTAAAGTGATTACTACTATATGTATCCCATCATCAAGATAAATTAATTACATACATTGATTAAGTGATAATTAGCATTTTTGCAAGTATCTTTACACTTCAATGATTTTTATGCTTACACATATGAACTAACCACAGGAAACTTCAAATAAAATAATCATTAATTTTAAAGGAAAATGTGATGCTTGCTGATACATTGTGGTAGCAACAGACATCTACTCAGAAATTGATAAACAAATTTGAGTCTGCAAAAAAAAAAACTAGTTACATGCTAATAGGATCCAGAAAATCACCAGTTTGAATAATCTGTGTGATTCAATAACATTGATGGAATCTGCAACAAAAAACTTACTACAAAAATTACTACAGATCATTTTAGATGTATAATATAGACTTTTCAGGAGTTTTGATTTTAGATTCTGATATTAATTTTCATACACAGAGGAAATACGAAACATGACATGATCAGCGCTAACGATATCGTTATGAAAATACTACAATTAGTCAGAAGCAAAACATCTAATTGTATGAGTGCGGTCAAATTAAGACCGCAAAATGCATTGTAAAGCTTTGTAAAAATATAAACTTGAAATTGAATTTTTATGCTTCTAAAATTCTACGCGAAGGACTTCATAATAGGAACAAATGAAGGCATTAAAAATACTTTTTATGTCAATCTTATTGTTAGCAAGTGAAGTAAGCTAAACAAATAATTTAGATAGTTTCAATCAATCGCCTGTGAAAATAATTTTACGTAAAAACTAAGCAGCTGAATGAAATGTTCATTGATATAAAACAGCATTAAGTCACAACGATTTAATAATAATAAGCATAATATTTGCAGCTAAACTGAAGGTCTTATACAGGGAAATACTTATAGTAGTTTTCTATGATTCATAGAAACAGCAACGCCGAAATGACTGCTTGAAAATTTCATTTCAAACAAAAAAGTCGTTACTGGATTTAAAAAGTTTTTCAATGCTATAACATCAAATAATTATATGATTAATTTATTAAATAAAATGAGATTTTAGTGAATTAATTTAATTCTAAAGGAAGATGAGATTTTGTTGCACTGATTGAGTCTTTTTTAATCAGCATTAACTGCTTGAAATAATAAATTTTCATTAAATAAGTAAAGACCAATTTTTATAAAAACATAAAACAGACGAGAACCTCGTTCTCCCCCTCGAAGTATTGTTGAACTGGAAATGACAGAACTGCCTAGACATTAAGTCTGACTTTTTATTTGACAGAGTAACCAAATAGCAACGATGCAGTCAAAAAGAAAAATTATGTATGATATATAAGTATCCTTGGAACAGAATAAATTACTTAAAATTATAACGGAAAAGGAATTTGCAGACTGGAAGTCAACAATAATGCAAATGTTAATGGGACGAAACTACCAAAATATAATAGAAATGTTCAATTCATGAAAAAATCAGTTTTAATTTGCGAAAAAAAAAATTGGCGTTTCATGACACGCAAGATCTTTTAATGTTTTTCAAGGGAAAGTGAATTGAGGCAATTCAAATGGCTTATAGTAACCATTTTTGCGCATAATAAGAAATGTATTCTTGCTTCTTATAAAAAACGTAGTAAAAAGGGAGGTCAACCTTCTTAAAAACTTTAGATCAGAAATGATTAAAGGTAAACATTTTCAGAATGGCACAAGTCGGTTAATCGATCATAAATCCAGCACCAAGCCGGTGTGACTCTGGCTTCGATTTAAATCCAGCAGCATGTAAGATTCATGCCGGCTTGGTGCAGGATTTCTATTCGCTTGACCGACTTGTGCTATTCGGGTTTAATTTAAAAACAATTAAATACTCGCAATAATTCTCAAAATGATGTTTCTACGTGACTAAATATTAATTTTATATTATACGGAAATAAAACAAATTAAATATAACAATTTTTTTTTTAAAAAAAAGAATAAAAATTCTTAAATCTTAATCAGTCAGTAGCAACACTAGAATATTCAAAATTCACATCTATGGATTAAGTGAGCTAAACTATTAATAATAATAAACTTGAGAATTAAGAACATACGTTTCTTTTTACTTCAAGAACATTGAAACGGTTAATCAAATGAATAAGTAAGCCATTGTCAAAATATTAAGCTCTATTGTAGCTAAAATCAAACAATCGAACAATGAAAAATGAGTTAAATTTTTGACAGCTCGGATTATTAGCCTAAATAAAGATATTGAGATGATTAATTTAAATAAATTATTGTTATTGCTGGTAAGCTTACATAAGAACAACTTTACTAATAGCTCAAATATTGTATTTACTTTTAAATAAAAAAATTCAATTTACCCGTCAAAATCATTTCAATAATAACATAATACTTTTGAGAGTTAAATATCAATCTGAAAATTCGAGAGTCATTACCATTTGTAGTGAAATGTATATCGCTACTGAAAAAAAACCAAGATATTAATAAGAAATATTAACTCAATTCAAAGAATCATTTTTAAATGAAATAAAAATCACGTGGTAGAGAAAATTAAGAAGTATTTGTAAAAAAATCATTGTGGGTAATTTCTGATGATGAATAAAACCATTTTTACTTTACTATATGTATTTATATTCTAAGGGGATATACATTTTTGTTTGAGTAAACAGATTAAAATGCTCACAGCAGAAAGAATTTTATTCTTTGGAATCATCTCAATGACTTTGTCATCACAAGATTGAACTGGAAGTTTTTTTACTTCGTTTTAAAATTTTCTCGTTTATTATCCGAATTTTTAGAATATAGAAGCAAAGAATACAGAAATAAAAATGATATTCAGCATACAACAAGTCCCATTGCTTTTCTTAGAAACAAATATGTCACCAGCTTGGTGTATTAAAATCTGAAAAATGTCAATAGTTATGATCATTTTAAAGGCAATAAGGTTACAATTTTACAAAATAAGATGCCAACAATTTGTTTTCGCGTTAATTAAGTTGATGATTTTTGTAGTCTTTGATTTTCTCCCATTTTATACCTGGATTTTGCTTTAATTGTTTATTTTTTCAAACTTACCGCTGTTCTATTAAACCATTAAAACATAAATAAAAGTGATAAGCTGGATATATGCAATAAAATTACATTATTATGTCATTGACTGTTTATGTCACGTACTCATAACTATTGCAATTAAATCATAAAATCTATTCAAACCTATGCTAGATGGTAAATGTATTATGTCGATGTAATTATGATAAATAAATTATGTGTGATTAAAAATATTAAGTTGTTGAGTTTAAAGCAGGTTGGATATTACACGATACTTATTAGATGTTTAAAAAAGGTTTGGTTGGTTTTTTAACACATCATTAGATTATTTCTTTAAATTCATTCATTTTGCAAGGCACAATACCCTTGCACTGCCCACACCTAAAAAGTCAATTTACAAACATTACAACTATTCAATAATATATCTATTTTATTTTGATATAGCAACAAAATTCTTTTGGGATTAAGTATCGAGTAAAACAAAATTCCTGAAAGCACACAAGACGAAAAAATATGCAAATTAAATTATTAACCAATATTAGATTGAATAAAGCAAGTGAGCTTTTATAAAACACAATTATTGTCACGTTTTGATATGCAAATTTAAAGCTTGCCGTGAGATTAATATTACCTTGAACCTGTTACTAAAGCATGACTGTTTACTTCAGGAAACCTCGAGATATATTTTACTTCAACATCTGTTCATGCTGGAGAGCTCTGGATAGTCTCACTCTACTGAATAATTAACTCTATCCCAGCCTGTATATTTATCTTTAATTTATAATTAATTGAATTTTTCCACTCACCCGGACTGACAATAGAGTCATGATTATTACAACTGCAAATTAATAAATTATTCCTTAAGTTTCATGATAGATGTGACCAGGTGGAGTGATCGAGCTGAGAAAAATCATTTGCCTTTGTTGCGCGTGAAGACATCTGTATTGCAAAGCTGTATATGAGTACAGTAAAAAAGTTGTGACAGGTGCAAGGTGAACGTATATTGTATAGAGATATTTATGAAAGCTACATATAAAGCATATAGGAACAGGAATAAATTCCGACAATAACTAATCTTTGCACTTCATCAAAACATTTGCGCATTTTATTTTCTTCATCTTTTGCCCGAGAAGCACAGTTTAATTAAAGAAGCTCAAAATAACATGAATACATTTAAGTAGCAACTGTACAAATTTATTTCTATTAATTGATGATTTTAAAGCCAACACGTGCTTGCTTAAGTGAATGCAATTTTTCTTAAAGCAACTATCAAAAGTCATTTTCCTGAGTTTTCTTTCAATTAATTAGCCTTTTAAGCTTAAATTTTTTCATTCATTCAAGTGCTAAAGCATTAAAACACATTTTAATAAAGGAGAGTTGAAGAGAAGTTTTATTTTGTGCTCATTCAACCATTTCCAAGGTTAAATGTTATTAATAAATTGGCATTAAATTTTAACCAAGAAAAAACAAAAACAATTAAAAGCTATGTACAATTAAAAAATCTGTATAATTCTATCATAATTCATTGGCAGTAAGTAGCTGAGTTAAATTTGGCATCATTCTATGAATGTATGTGGAAGAGAAATCAAGCTTTAATTCCTTCGAGTTTAAAATAAAAATAAAGATTTGATTTTGTTCATTAAGATGTATTTTTCGTTCAACAAAATTGCTTGTTATTAGATCTGCGTGAGTCAAGTCACATAGCACGACGCATCATCGTCACGTAATTACAAACTATACCACCAAAGATTCAAATAAGTGATATGCATTTTTTCCAATGTGCGACGTATTTTATTAATGCTTGTCATATGGTAGTCAATATTGCAGTAATCAAACATTGCAAATTTAAAATTAATAAGAAAATTATTGAGGCTCAGGCGCTGATTTGTAGCTTATTAGGTTTTTTTTCTGTTGAAGAAAAACATTAAGCAAATCAAGCAGGACGATATTACATACTCTACGGTATAATTAAAATTGCATAAAAGGCTTTAAAAAATATGTTTGAACATAAGCCGGCAGTCAGAAATCAAGTTGTTAGAATAAACAAAAAATTATTTTTTTATTGCTCTAGACAAAAATTACGCATAGTATTAATCGATTAATCTATACAAATTCCATTCAAAAATTGACACAAATAATAAACGCCATTAGAACATGATTTTTCATTATTTCTAAACATCTGTTTTTTTTTTCTTAACAAATTTGAATGAAATGGACGTGACTAAACGCCAGTAGCTACTAAATTTTTTCAAAAAAAAAAAATTAAGTAACACGAAGTATGATAAATAATAAATTTGTTTAGTTTTGTGAATTTATATATCTTTCGCGAAAATTGAGGTTCAAGGTTCAAAATGTTATTGAAGTGGAGTAATGAAAAAAAAAACATTATAGTCTAAAGGATATCCGACAATTAGAAAAATTATTAATTCATTTAGATTATTGATAAACAGCATTTTTTTAAAGCTAATATATGATTAAATTCATTGCAGATATTTAGGAATCAAATGGATTAAAAATTCCACCAAATGTAATCAACTAAAGAAATAAAGTTTAAAAACGGTATCCCTTAAAAATTGTGATCAGATATTCTACGTTATTGCAGCACATCATTAAATAGATTAATCATTATTTACATTTATAACACTCTAAACTGATCATTTAACGCTTGATTTAAGATGCAGAAAATACACTTTTTGATTCTAATTATTATTCACATTATTTCCCAGATGATCAATCATTATTTCCTATTTAAGGAAATCAAATAAAGGGTTACAATTATCAAATGACATTATTTCAAAATTCCTTGTCCCACCTTCAATTATTTCTTGGATAATTATCACAATAATTTAAGTCATTTTTTAATTGACTCAATTACAAACATCTTGTTCTCAGCGAAGTAATTTGAGATTATTTTTCTTATTGCTAGAATAACCTACATGTTCTCGATCTAATTCCTCCTATGAGTCATGATTTATTTCAACAAAGTGATACACTCATAATTTAGATCGAGTTGTAAAAATCTGTTTCTGAGTATGGAATTTATAGTGTTTTTTCCAGGGGATCCCCAAACGTGTTCTTTATTAACAGCAATACCGTAAAAGAGAGTGAGAAATAACCTGTTTGAAATTCTTTCCACAGTGCATTCGTAAAGAGAAGAATTAATAAACCCTGATAAATACTGATGATTCACGATCAGTTGGGAGGTTTACTATTCTGTGATACGTGACTCTTGCTTTAACCTCCAAACATTCATTTTGATCTTTTTCTCGCGTTATGCTCAATAATCAGACACTTTATACACTCTGTACTTGTTTTTTTTTTGGAATTCCCAATCACGTGAGTTAGTTTTAACCGGTATCAACAGGATTTAAAGTTTTAAAAAGGATTTTAAAAATAAAAATAAGAGCAATGTCTGCTTAATATAATGCACGACTGCTCAAAAATAAGCTTTCAAATTACTTCAGAATTAAACTCGTTCAATGATTTGAAGTTTCAAAAAGTATCATATTCTAATTGGATAAAAATCAATTGAATGTTCCTACCTCAAAGGAATTTCCTGTATGCTAAACAATTTGCTTAAAAGTCACGTTTTGTTTATGCTAATTTGCTTCTTGTTTCTATTTATGGACAGCAGAATATTCTTATGATACAAAGAACTCTAAATTGTTTTTAAAGCAGATTCTTCACAGAACAAATTCCTTTTTGCATTAATAAATCGTAACTTAGCGCCGGTCGATGACATTTGGGGTAAAATATGATCATTGCAATAAACTTTGCGTAAATGAAATCCACTTTACATCAAAATAATTAATACAATTGTATTTAATCTATCATGTTTAATAGTTTTTGCTTAGATTTTCCACTTGGAAATACCTCTTACCATTTCTAAGAATTTAATGTCACTTTGAGCAAGTCTTCTGCATGTAAATAACACACATCGACTAAAGTGGGATTCGAATTCATTTATTATATTTTTAATGAGTTTTTATTCCAAGAAACTTGGTTTTAAAATATTCATCAAATTGAATTTTTTTCCAAGATGACAAAAAGGAGTCTCGAGATGTTAAAAAATATACTAAATAGGGTTAAGTATGGACTGATACTTGACGTTTTATGTGTGACTTAACCTCATATTATAACCAATAATTTTCACAATTTCTTTTAAGATTGCAAAAGACATAGGAATGCAATACAAACCTTCAAACAGTAAACAATTTTGTTCATTAACCGGAATTGACTTGTATTTATTATAACATAATTCAACTCCTAATCTTCCTAACTTGATTTAATACAATAATTTTAACAATAACCATTCATATATTTTTAAAACTAGTTTATTAAAGTTCAATGGATCCTTTATGATCGTACTTTTGATGAAAATTATTGAATTAATTTTTTTTTAAATTATAAATCTGTAAAAAAAACTTGTTTAAAAACCAGACAATTTATTTCAATCATCTTTTATTGATTGTTTCTAATTAGGAACTTTAAATTTTAATTGATTACCGACAGAATATGGAATTGTGATTGAATATTAATATTACAAGTGAAATCCCCGTTGTGTATGACAGTAAGCGTTTTTAAACAACGGTTTGAATGTAAATGTTAAGTTCAATGGAGGAACAGCTATACGATATGATAAGGGCTTATTATTCTTGAACTTCTAAATTGTTTGAGCGATTTTACTGATCTTACTAAGAAGCTAGAACGATATGGCAAGAACAAATTACAATATTCATTAAATTACATGTGAAATGACAAAAATATACAAAACTATCAAAAAACTTCAGAAGCTTTACGTCAATATCTGCAGTAAACTTAGTCTAACTCCCTAAATGACAATCAATATCACAATAAAAAGTTTGATTCCCTTGAAACTTTGTAGATTCTAAAATAAATCTTTACATGTTAACAGATTATGTGTAGATCAGATGAGATAAAAGCAATTATGAGTTATATAATGAATCTCGTGATGCAAAAAACAAAAGCACAAAGTTATTTTATTGTATTCAAGAACGCGAAAAAAAATTTTTTTTTAACGAAGCAATTAAGTCACGATATATGACTTTATTATCGAGGGAGAAATAACAAATCATTGAATATTTATATATTTTTGCAGGTAGACATCTTAAAAGGCTTTAATAATGTGATGAAAACGTAGACATTATCGTTAGTTTCTATATCAATCGATCAATTAAAAATGAATATATTAAAACGATCCCGATCACTATAATGCTAATCAAAATTACCATGCACAAAAGTGCATTTCCCATATCATTGAAATTGTCGTTCACGAACGATCTTCTTTACATAACATCGTTTTAATGGCATTAGAAAATCAAAACAAAAAAAAAGTTTTTTTTTACGATCGATAATGATGAGTATGTTTATGTTATGAATCGTGGTCATGAACGATTTGAAATTAAAACAATTTAACATTGTATTGAACGTAGCAAAAAAAATTATATGATTAAGATCAAGTATACGTGCAAAATTTAAGGTAAATGTTCAAGAATATTGGTATGAATGGACATACACAACAGATGATTATTAAGAATTTATTTTTAGATCAATCGGAATTAAGAAACTCTTATTTGATTTTTAATATTGCGTATTTTGCATATACTCCTTGCTGGCGTTGTTTCTGTTGATTATGTGCATTTGTGGACCAAACTTACAGTTGCAATGAGACAATTTTATACTTTTTTAATAAAAATAATCGAACAAAAATAGTCAATTTAATGTCTTTTAATTGAGAAGTCGTTTAAGTAATTTTAATAATCAATTATTTTGATGTTCTTCAAGTTTGTAAAAACACCACATATTTCTTTTGAACTGTATGCATCCAATATTCATATAAAAGTTATACGCATGAATCAATAAATTAATAGCTCTTCATTTTCTTCTTCGTTCCTTTTACAAGCTATTAAAGACAACGACAACAAAATGTTAAAAAGATCAAAAGAAAATTAAATCATCGTCTTGATCACATGGAGCACTTTTACTTAAAGAAACCCAGAAAGTAATTTAAACAGTTTGTTTGCGATTTTTTTTTTGAACAATTTTGCACACATTTTATTGGCGTTTGTTATTTGCCAAAAAACTATCTTATTATTATTTGTCTATTATTGAAAAGTACAAAAAAAGAACGCATATGCTCTGTTAAATGCAGCGACAAAAAAAATATTAATATTAAACAAAGGTGAAAATACCGGTTAATGATAACATTTAAATTTTTTGCTTATTTTTTGCAGATATTAGTCACGTAATAGAGTTTTTGTGCAAATTATTTTAAGAATTCCTTTGTAAATATTTTGCCGGTAAGAATTTTTTTTTCTCATCTCATAACACTGTGTTCACGGTATTTTCATGTTATTTTAGATATTTGAAATGTAAACTGCATTAATTTGGATTTCATTGATTAGTTTATTTAATATGTAAAACAGTTAAAAGCCAAAAATTAACTGAATTAAATAACATTTGATTCAGAACAAATCTTTTAACATCTGAATAGATGTTTCTCGACTTGGTAACATTCGTCATTTTCTAAGTTTCCTTTTTCCAAGGCATTTATTCCTAATGAATTTTTTCAAGAATTTGTATGAATGATATAGTTTTAGTGATAACATGTAAAGTGCAATTCAAAATAGCTGGATAATAAAACCAGTTACATACAATATTGTCACACTATTAATCATTTAATTACTTCTTCTTAAGAAATTTAAACGTAAACATTTTCGGCAACAATGACTCAATGGGAAGTTTTTTTATAAGTTTCAGGACAGATTCACATGTCTTAAATGTATTTTAAAAAGAAAAACGTGTGCATCAAAAGATTTTTTGACATTCTAAGAAGTTCTTAATTTTAATATGAATTACAATCTTCATGAGCTGATTTCACTTAATATATTCATTTTGAAATTTCAACTTTAATTTCCCGTTGCTACTAACCAGTCTAATTTTCCAAATAATTAAAATATTTTCAGAATACAAACACTCACTTTAATTTTTAAAGCTAGGATATTAATTTTATGTAAAAAATCTTGTAATTAAATTAAATATTCGTAAGTGAATAATTAGGTTATCTACTTATTAATTACATTGATGAATTAAAATAATTACTCATAATATTTCTTAACAAACGAATAATTTTCTGACTTTCAGAATTGATCTGTGAGGGAAGGTAATAAATCAAAAACAAAATAGAGAATAGAATTAATTACAGAAATTACTCTAAAAAATTAACTTAATTAAAATCTCATTTTCCCAGTATGTAAATAATGTTTTGCACCTGTTTGTAGCACTTACTAATTTGTCACGTCAACTTGACACTTACCTTATTGAACGTTTTTAAGGAAATAAAAAAAAAATCCCCTAAAACGATCTGTTCGTAAAATTGAGTTGACTCGACTACTGCATTCACATGATATCTATAAAAATGGGCATTACAGAGTCTAAAGATATTATTAAGAAACAAAGAAAGTTGTGTGTACTTTCCTTAACCGAAACGGTGACGCATGGCTTTTTCGTGACATCACAGTGAAGTTTTTTTTGTGGGAATTTTTTTTTCTCCCTTCGACTCGTTTGCCGCTTCTTTTCTTCATTTTCTCTGTTTTGCTTTTCTTACTAGTTCTACAACACACATACAGGCACAATAAAGAAAAAAAAATCATTCATAAATGTGCAATACATTCAAAGAGCACAAAGTTGTAAGAGACAGAATGTTAATATTGTGAGTATATACGGAGAGCTTTTTATGCATCTCTATGGCTCATACACACAATATTCATAATGTAGTAAAGTGTGTACACTCAATTTATCATTGTTGTTCAGGAGAGGTGGTATTATACACACACACAGTGTTGAAAACGGCTACAAGTAGAAAATGTTGTGGAAACTTTAGCCATCTCGACTATATATAAGTTAGAAGCAAACCAGCCAAAATAATCATATACTTTTAATATTTTGCTTGTGCTGCTTCTAAGCAGAAAAAGAGTAAAGATTATTTTCGTTTGTTCTTAACGTTAAAGAAAAGTTAAATTTTGTTCTGTAGTTTTTGCTTTTTTGCTTGAAAAGTAAAGTGAAGAAATCGATTTAATTCGTGTATTACACAGAAAATATTCAGAAAAGGAATTATAATTTCAACAAACGGATTTTGTGATCTAAGAAAGGATACAAATCGTGTGGTTGAAAATTTAAAAGCTTCTAGACAAACAAAATTTGTGTGAAAAAAATTAAGAAATTTTACGAAAGTTAAATTCATTGCAATTCAATTTTTAAAATCTTATCGAAGTTTATCAAAAAAATAAATATTCACAATGGCAGTATCAGTCGCAGCTCACTCAGCACCAAAAAATCGTGAAATGTTCGCTATTAAGAAGTCTTATAGCATTGAGGTAGGTTTAATATAAATTTAAAGCGTGCAAAGTGTAAATTAAAATTTGTCGTCATCTCAGAAGATTTTTGTTCTTATTTATCATTTCAAAAGTGTTAATTCGTCACAATAATTCCCACAAATTCTTTAGAAAAATAATTAAACGAGCAAAAAAAATTAATTAAATGCTTAAAAGATTAGAGATTAAAATACTTCAGATTTACTATTTTTAAATTAAATATAAAGAGAATAGAAATAATATTTCGTACTATCTAAAACTATACTCATGGCTTTTAAAAAGTAAATGTGCAAAAATGTGCTAAGCAAAATTGAATTTGATAAGAATGTATTACTTTGTTCAATTGAACTGAAATTCCCATACATTTGTTCACAATCTCCAATTATACATGAACAAAACTGATTAGCTTAATAATTCCGAATGAAATTTCTTTTTTGATAAGAAACTATCTCACGTTAATCGCACAATTGCAATTTTTAAAAATTTTTTAATGCTTTCAACTTAATTAATTGATTCAAAATTAATGTAAATTAAGTTGCACAAGATTGTGATTTTTTAACAGAGTTTTTGATAACGGATGCAATTTTAAGAGAAAACTAAATCTCACGCCAAAATTGATTTTGCCAATGACTGTTTCCACGCTTTTTTGATTTCTTAAAAATTTAAGAGTTAGAAAATATTCCAATGAATTGAATAAAAATATCACTTCCTTAGATCTATTGGATATACAGTATGTAATAAACTGATTGAAAAATTAAAAGAGATGGAATGTTCTAGTTCATTATTAAAGTGTAAAAACCCGACTTATCCTCCTAATTGTCAATTAGAGCTGTCAAACAAACTGTGTTGAATTGAGTAAAAATTATAGGAAGTGCATGCCGACAGAAGAAATACTTCTATCTAATAAAAAAGTCTTAAGCGTTAAGAATGACTATAAATTTTGCATTAATTGAAAGCTGAGTATATTTCTTCGTTAGATCGATAAAAGTGTCAAGAAAAATTAACCACATAATGAATAGTGTTGAAAGTCGACAACACCCCGTTAATGATTCTATCCACTTTTCTCTTCCATACTTAGTCTATTCTTTCTATCTTGTGAGACAAGCGTTCGGAATTAAATATGATAATTGAAAATTTCTAATTGAATGGCAATTAAAAAGACATAGACATCAAAAAACTAGTTTAGATTTCAAACTAAGTGCATAAGTTGCATCACATTCCTTGTCTACAGTCTATAAATTATTTAAATCTTTTATTTCAATAGTCATTTTTATATCCAATAAATGATCAATCAATTTTATTTTAATTAAAATATAAACCTACTCATCATTATTATTATTATTTTATTTGCAAATAATTAATGTCAATGAAACGATTATTAATGAAAAATTTAACCCCCAATTATGAGCTTGACATTAGCATTGTGAGCATGATATTGAATATTGTGCATATTGCGGTAGATTTCATTTCAATGCGAGAATGACTATATAAAAAAGATTAAGTGTGTAAAGCATATATAGTAAAACTTTATTTCAATTAAATTGCCAAGTTGGTTCAACGAACTGTCAGAGATCGAAAAAACAATAATTCAATCTGTTAATTTGTTAATAGTGCAAAAATATAGCGTATATTGTAATGTTCTCTGGTTTGGGGGCTACCATGAAGTGTTTCTTAAATGTGCCTACGTGACTCGCTCAACATATGCACTAAACTCATTCCAGTAATTGGTTTTATGTTATTTTAATACGTCGCATAAAAGTCGATAGTGAATTGATACTTTTGTAATAAAACGCATCTAATTGCATGCAATTAATATTCCTTCATGGCATTTGCTTTTACCTGATATTTATATTCTATCATACTCCTTAAATTAATTGGAATTTGATATGGTACTTTCACAAATAATGTTCTTATAAATAGTAGAGGATATCCGCGTTTCAATTCAATGCAACTCGATTACTTTAATTCAGAAGTGATAAATGACTGAATATTTTTTAAACATGTGAAAATTGCAATCGATTAATTCCAGATGCTAAACACTCAATTTAAAATAGAATAAGTAGTCTTAATTGTCATTCATTTATTACCTGCTTCACATCATATCATGCAACAGCAATTAAATGAAAATGATTTTAAAAACATATACGAGAATAAGTAGAAAGAAGAAAAAGAGGGTCATAAATGCCAGTTATCAATGAATATTACCAGACTTTCCAATCATGAATATTTTGTCTACCCTTAAAAATAAAGTATAGATAGCGATTATTTATGAACGAAACGAGACAAGTAAAAATCAGATTTATGGATACATAGATTAAGTGATGCAAATAAAACCCACATAGAGTCATTCATCTGCCTCAGCTGTTTAGTTTAAATATTTTTTTCTACTATTTTTGTTCAAGTCGCGTGAATAATCGCAAAACATTTTTTTTTTATTTACAAGTCGAACAAATCGCGCTCGCTTCTCTCGCTAGTCAATAAAGTGAAGCTTGTCTATAATCCGAATCGATATCATCTGAATTAATGAGTGAAGGCTTTCAAAGCCTTGACTTAGAAATAATTTTATTTTTTTCTGTTCTGTCTCTCTTACTCTTTATTTGTTGCACCTGTTGCATTTTGTTTGTAAACAGGCATATGTGAATTTTCAATGCATTTACTTTATGCATTGTTTAAAACTTTTTTTGTATAAACGTTAAAAGCAAACGAAACGATTTGTTCATCATATTGGGGCAATAAATAAAATAGACACTTTGCATAATTTTCAACTTTGATCCTTGGTCTTGCTTGCTCGTTTTAAAACTGCACATGTATACGCTTTTAATTAGATGTTACTATTTCTTGTTGCACTGAATATGAAACCTGCAAACAAGGTTAACGCCGAAGAATTAATTGATTTTTGTGCTTTCTGCTTGTGCTAATAGAGTCACTTCTTTTATTATTCAGTATGAGTTACAGCCTTACTTAATTTATTCTTAGGATTGGTAGTATTTTCTACAATTGGCCTACATTTTTTTATTATACTGAAATAAATATCCAATTTTGCATTTGACATAAGAAATATTAATTATTTGAATAATGAACATTAATCCATGCTGTTTTTAGCAAAGTATTTCACCATCAAGTGTTGCCAATGTGCTTTATGAACTGTTTCTTATAGAACTATTAACAATTATTAGCTGAATGAGTTTTAAGAAAATTAATTCAATAAGTTTTCACATTTATAATTAGCAACTTTGAGCAATGGCCAACTGAAGAACTATTAAATGACTTTAATACGGCTCATAAGAATCAATAAATGCACATTGTCATGTGCATATTCAAAATAAGTTTCCCGGAAGCTTTATAGTTTAAGGCATGAGCTTGTTTTACAGCACGATCAGACACGTGCTATCTTTTATTGAGATATTACTCAATATTTATATTTATAGCTTAAAACTTAGCAGTATGACTTAAAATTTGCATAGGTAATTAGGTCTAGTATTTGTCATACATACACGATTTTAAAAATTCCTTAATAAAACTCTACAACTGTATATGAAAAGTGATCTGAATATAAGTTCATACCTCACGATATAAACACATTAAAGTCAGTCGATTCGATAAAAAAACTTGTACTTAATTTATAAGTCAGAAAAAAAATCTGTTTCCATAAAAAAAGTGATCAGAACAGTTATAGTCTCTTTCCATAAAATACTTGTATCACAATTCTACAAGTATGACCTGATGTATATAAAATAATCCCATATCCAGTTTATGTGAATAATGTCATATAATACTTTTAAGTGATTCCGCGATGATTTTACCAGCTTTGAAATGCTTACTCTACTTTAATCATTAAAATGATTTGTATTACTTACACTTAATTATCATTAAGATAAAACTTTAACAAATTCTTGAAAAATCCATGCTAAGCATTTTCTAGTTTATTTCAACATCATTAATACAAAAGTCTCAGACTGTCTTATTAGAGCTTTAATCGTTAGAACAAAAGAATTCTGATATTTTATATCCGTCATGATGCACGACTCATTCCTTAGACTCGATAGAATTCTTTACACGCTCAATTAGCTTCATTATGATACTTTATTGCTAAAGCTATGTCCACTCAGCACAAAAGATAATTACAGTGAATATTTTATCCATTAACTCGTGTATTATGTGATAAACTTCATTTTTAATACATTATACATGAGTATAATAATTAAAATATATTTTATTCCGAACAACATCACTATGAGCTGATGACAAATAATTACACCTCTATCGATATTTCTTCCAACATAAAATCGATGATTTAATTAATTTATTGAATATTTTTCACATCATAAACAATCGCAAATTGTAGCGATTATATTAAGCTTTACATAAAACATGTAATACATACACGAAATGTAAATTTATTTAATCATATTCAATATCATTAAATTCTTCTAGAATGGATACCCATCACGCCGTCGTTCATTGGTTGATGACGCACGCTTTGAAAGTTCTGTAGTCAAACAAACAAAGAAGGTCGTATTGGAAGAAGCACGCCTTAGGGCTAATGGTGAGTTTTGCTGTTTTGCAGATAATTTTTAAGGAACTTTGAAACTGAAAAGGAGGAAATTAATTTCACTTCCTTGCTCAACTTGTTTTTGACTCATTTCCTTGCCTTTGTTCCTATCAAAATAAGTTTATACATTTCAAATCATAAATTTAATTGCAGTATAACAAAAAATAATTATTTCAATTTTGCTAGCCGGCTGAAGGTCACTTAATTACTTCTCCAACCTGATTTTGAATAGCTTTAATAATAATGTTCAATTTATTTACTTTATTTTATTCAATTACTTTTTCATATGCCGGCTGGTGTTTCTCATAATTTTAATAGTTGTTAAATATTCCCACATTGTTAACATTCTTTCTGATCATCTGGGTGTGCCTCAGGAAGGACACATGTGTGTTATATATGCTTTAATTTAGTAATGGAATGAATTAAAAATTAATGTCTATAGAAATGACAGCATTTATATGTCCAAACGAGATGTAGCTTCCATTTAAGGATTTTCAATGATCCATCTGTTCCGATTAATATTCTAGAACTTAACATTAGACAACATATCAAGTTAGTTTCAGGGTTAGAAGGCAACAAACTATAGACTTGATTATTTAGTAGAACATTATATTAAATAAGAAATAACTGCACTTAGATTGATTTCTTTTTCAAGCCTGAATAGCTGTATCTAGCAATTAAATAAATGTTTTTATAATATCAATGTTTCTTATATCCATTTTTTTCTGTTTTATTATTTTTTTTTGCATGTTGCATTATTTTATGCCTTAAATGAATGTGCTTTCTAAATGTAAAATAAATGTGTAGATGGATCAGAATGTAGAGATATTCCAAATGGAGAAAATGATGAAAATGAAGAAGAAGAACAAGAAATCGACGAACAGGAATACTATGTTGAAGGTTAGTATAACAGTGTGTTAACATTATTTATCTGGTTTTGTGAGGATGGTAAATTTGTAGACCTTAGATAGTTCCTATTTGTATGTACACATTTGGATACATTGCCACGAATGTCTTCCTTACATATTCATAAAACATAAAAAAATATATATCTTTGTATATTACTCATTGCATGTCCATATCGATCATTGTTGCATGATTTCGTCTCATTTATAGTTGATGATAATGTTTATGTCAAGCCACAAGATGGTGGAAACGATCATCAGCGTGAAAATAGTGAAAAAAAGGATGAAGATGAAGATGAAGAGAAAAAAGAAGAAGAAAATGAAAAAGAAGAAAAGAAAGTGGAAGTTGAAGAAAAGTCAGATGGTAAGTAATGAAGAAATTTTCAATTTCTAATAAATTTTATTCTCTCTCTTTCTTCATGACACAATGATCGATTTATAAGTCGTTATATGATGAGAACATTACACAGAACACTTTTAAGTGCTCAATTCCATTTTATCGTCCCACACACATACACACATCTAATGTGCTTTTTATGAATGAAAGCTTCTCTCATTTCCTTTTATTATTACAATTCTTACTGCCATTTATTTTCGACACAAAAATCCTTTTCCTTAAAAATAGAATTAATGTAAGGGATAAAATTCACATTTATCACACATATGACTTCATTCAATTCACTGGTCAACGGTCAACATCTCATTCTAAAGCAATTGATGTTGATGACTATATATATATATCATATATGTATGCTCAGACATTCATTCTTTTTGAAAGTGACATAAATAGAGTAAAAATCACTTTATTATGGAAAATATACAGCACGCAATATAGTTTTAATGCTTTTCTTTTGTTACTTACTCTTACTCTCCTTGTCTTTATGTGTATGTGGTTTGAATCTTACTTTTGACTAGTAGTATGTAGTTTATAGTAATTCCAATCCCTTCCATTTGAACATGATGCTGCTTAGAAAATATATATGTATTTCTATAATTTTAGGTCTTAAAAATATCACGTACGCAATAGCACATATAAAAAAAATCTCCTTTTTCTGCACTTAGCAAAAATGTCCACAATAAAAACTAACCATGTGGAAAGCTTAAATGGGAAAAGTTTTTAAGCATTTTTATCCTAACAAATTTCTTTTTTCTTTTCATCAAAAAAACTATTTATAGATTCGGAATTAACAGAAGAAGAAATGATTTTACAAAATGCTGCTGCTGTCTCAGAAGAAGAAGCAAATGCTGTCATTAAGGCAGCACTTGTTGTAAGATTACGCGATGGCATGGGATCATTGGGACGTATCTTGAAAGCTGTTGAAACTTATAGAGGAGCTGTTATTCATTTGGAATCACGCCAGTCACATGAACAAGATATTCAATATGATGTCTTGATTAAAACTGAAATTGCACGTTCAAGCTTGTTGCAATTATGCCGTTCACTTCGTCAATCAATGTCATTTGGAGGTATAACTGTTTTAAGTGAAAACAGTGTCAATATCAAGGCTCCATGGTTCCCCAAGCATGCATCTGAATTAGATGACTGTAATCATTTGATGACCAAATACGAACCAGATTTAGATATGAATCATCCAGGTTTTGCTGATAAGGAATATCGTGCACGTAGAAAGATGATTGCTGAAGTTGCATTCTCATACAAAAATGGTGATCCAATTCCAATCATTGACTACACAGAAGTTGAAAACCAAACATGGCAATCTGTCTTTAATGTTGTTAAAGATTTGGTTCCAAAACACGCTTGCAGAGAATACCGTAACATTTTCGAGAAATTAGAACAAGAGGGAATCTTCACAGAAAACAGAATTCCACAATTGCAAGAAATGAATGACTTCTTACACAAGAGCACTGGATTCACATTACGTCCAGCTGCTGGTCTCTTGACATCCCGCGATTTCCTCTACTCATTAGCCTTCCGTGTTTTCCAAAGTACACAATATGTTCGTCACGGAAACAGTCCAATGCACACACCAGAACCGTAAGTTTTATAATCATTTTTTATAACTCAATTATTGCTAGTTCTGAAACAGTTTGTTTATTTGATTGCTACAAAATTTATTCATTCAATCGCCTTTTCCTGTCTTTTTACTACATCATGATGACAAACTCATGATGATGACGATGAGATGCTGTAAATTGATTACAAGGAATGAAAATGTATAGGACAGAAATTTAATTACCCATGACTAAATGATATTGTGAGAAAATTGCTTTTAAAACTTTTTCAAGCATGAACATTATTTCAAGCTTTTATAAATTATCGCACTATCAATAAATGAATGGACTGAAAGCGATAATTAAGGAAGCATGTAACATAATTAGAATTGGAGGTTCTTTTCATTCATGATTTTACATTTTGTTTTAAACAAACCTTCGTAACAAAAATGTGATTTAAGTGCCTCAGAGAAATATTATTGCATTGCTTAAAATTAAATTCAACTTTTGTTCCTAGTACAGTATGTTTCTGAATGTGTTTCCTTTCTCAAATTTATCTGACATAAAATCGATTCTGTCCATCCAGTCGTTGACATTGTCATTGTCAATTTAATCAATACAAAATTTTCAAGTCCTTTCGGTCTTTTGTGACAGCAAAGAGCTTTAAACAATTTAATTTCAATGAAAATTTAATTTAGTATTGTTTAATTTCTACAGCTTTCAGTTCCAATTAAACTGCTCATTGATTTTCTATTTTATTTTCTCTTCGAAGAAATTTCACCCTCATTGAGTTTTGATTCTGTCGAAATAAAATCAACAGTTCATAGAACAAGAAAAGTTATCTAGCTTTGATGTGAAAAATTTTGTAATTCACAAAATGAATTTTCCATTTACGCTTTGGCTTTTTGTAACTGTAGCTGAAGTAACTTATTCCCATTTTCATTATTGCCGCTTTTTTTGTGTGCTTTAATTTACTTCTTCCTTACAATTGTTTCCCTTCTTTTTATATTGTGAAGACTCTCTTATTGTAACTGTTGCGCATTTGAGCGGAAAAGGAAAATTACGACAGTGAAAATAGAAAGAAAATTGCATATAAAAAGAGGCAAAAAGGCTAATGGAGTGATACTTACAATAGAATCACTTTTTCTTTTTTGTCTGCCGCACATTCTTTATTTTCCAACATTTTTTTTCTCTTCCGTTTCCCACACCCAATGACATAAAATGTAGCCAATTCAATTTGAAGAGATTTTGTTCTTAGTAAGCAAGACGGGAAATGTGATTAGTTTAAAAATAGCAAAAATGAAGAAATAAATTCATAATCGCATTAGAAAATAATTTGTCTTAAAAATTCAACACGTTGCTATAGCATCAATTTATTAATACCATGAAATTTTCCAATTTTCTACTATTTACAGAGATTACATTCACGAAATGTTAGGACACATGCCACTTCTTGGTGACTCATCATTCGCACAATTCTCACAAGAAATCGGTTTAGCATCGTTAGGAGCCTCAGATGAAGAAATTGAAAAGCTTTCAACTGTAAGTATAGAATTAAATTGTATTAAGAATTTATATTTATTTAAACTTTGTTGGAAGCTCTATAATGTGTATAGGATTTAACAAAAATATTAATTTGTATTGCTTAAAATCAATTAAGCAAGAATGAGATTCGTACAAATTCCTGCTAGAGTGTGGAGTATATTGAACTATAATGTAGCCACACAGAAGCGAGAATATTAGCATTTATTATATAATATCAGCAATTATAAATTTATTTATACATAACTCTTAATCTCAATTAAATGATCATGACCTTGTATGTGAGCAAGAAGAAAAAGAGCTAATGTGTTCACATACATATTTGGTCGGTTCAGTTCAATACAAGTTTTTTATTGCCAACAATTATTATTGTTGTTGCTTTTGTTGCTACTTTTAAAGCAAACAGAAGAAGAAGTTGAAGAAACACAACAGTCATAAATTACTAGATTGAATCGTTTAAAATGCGAAGTTGGACAGGTGGTAATGATTATCTAATTGTGCATGTTACATGCTCGTTTTATGGTGTTTATGAAAACAAACATGTACATTACTGGCTTGCTTTTCTTGACTCTATTGTAACTTGCACTTGAACACCTTTCTCGTGTTCATAAATAAATACTTTTTGGCTTCGACTTGTTAAACTACTTAAAATATTACCATGAAGGTCATTAACAAGAACGAATTATTGCATTATGACCTTACTATGAAAATGCATTTACGGAACTTGTTCTCTATAAAAATTACCACAAAGATTGAATTACTGCCTGAGATATAAAAAATTTAATTGATTATAAATCTATCCGGAAACGATGAATTTTATTTGATTCACTGACCCAACATCTTAATTAAGTTCAAGTGCAGACTTTATTGTATGATCATGTAAAAATGAACTACAATAAAAAAAAAACAATAACTTTTCTTCTTCTTAATATTTTTTTATTATTGTTGAATAACAGCAATAAGGAAATGAAGGAAAGTTTCTTGTTTTGGCACAACCTTCAACATGCCAAGCAAGCCACGTGTATTGTATGCTAATTACAAGTTATGTGCAACTGTAGTGACTACTTCCAGATTTCATTTTTTTTAATTCCTCAATTATTCTTTCTTCCTTAAACAGGTCTACTGGTTCACAGTTGAATTTGGTTTGTGCAAGGAAAATAATGAAGTCAAAGCATATGGTGCCGGTTTGTTGTCAGCTTATGGAGAATTATTACATGCTGTCAGTGACAAGCCAGAACATCGCCCATTCGAACCAGAGAAGACAGCTATTCAACCATACCAAGATCAAGAATATCAACCAATCTATTTCGTAGCTGAGAGCTTTGAAGACGCAAAAGAAAAGTTCCGCAGATGGGTATCAAACATGTCACGTCCATTCGAAGTCCGTTACAATCCACACACCGAACGTGTTGAAGTTCTTGACTCAGTTGAGAAATTGCAATCATTAGTATCACAATTGAACACAGAGGTGTTGCACTTGACGAATGCAATCGACAAATTGAAGAAACCACTCTGCTAAGCTATTGAATAAGAAAAACATAACCTATATGATGTTCTTTACAGAATCATTGCCCGATAAACCTTATTAGACTTTATATTATTATGATAATTATTAATATTTTATTATTATTGTTATGATGATTCATGATAGTATGAAAGGAAGCAAAAAAGCAATTGTGACAATAATTATTTCTATTATCCAATCTTATGTGATCGAATTTGTTAAATCTAAATTCTAAATTTTATTGTATTTGCACACATATACACACACACACATGGCTAGTTTGTAGTATTTTCTGTATCTATGAATATATTTATGAAACATTTATAAGTTCTCATATTCATTTCGCGATTATTATGTTCTTTGTATCTCACTTAATGCTGTTTTCAGCAAGCACATTTGAGTATTGATTTTATTGCATTTTTTTGTATAAACTTTAAGAGAATGGCAATGAAAAAAATATGAGAAATTATTGAATATTGATATTGTTTAGGATATAAGATCCAAACTACACATATACACACGCATATATATAAAAGTATATTGCAAGAATGCTTTAAAAAAGTATATGATTTGTTCTTTTATTTGCTCACTTCCAACAGCATATGCTCAATAAATGTAATTATAGTTATCAGATGTTGTCATGACGTACAACTTGGAAACGAATTACTTGGCATTGTTGGGACAATTTAACTGCAATTTATTGCCACACAATATATTTTTATATCTTATAAATTATTTTCTATTGAAATGAAAAAAAAAACTTGATTTTTTTAATGCTCCTCCAATTCCACTTAAGATAGATAATCTTTTTCACAATTTAATGTACTTATGACAACGACAACATTGCATTTTATGACTGAAAAAAGAAAGAACATTCATTTAATGTCTTTCTTATTATATTTTGTACATTCTTATTATTAATGTGGAAAATCCTTTCGATTTTTTTTTATTATTTGTCTTGTGATTCAGACAATTACCATGAAATAAAATGTTCGAAGTTGTACATTAGATCTGCAATAATTATTATATGTTTTTATTTCCAATGTTTTTTTAATATTTTCAGTTGAGTTTGATTTTTGTGTACTTCCTTTGAGTTTCATTTATGAGTTTATGAAGAAAAATAAAATCGAAATTTTTCATGAGTGCTTGGTATGCGAATCTTCAGTATTTTTTGAAATAAAATAAAATGCTGTACTTTGTGTCAAGAATTGCCAGAGTGGGGGAGTTTTTTGCGATTTAAATCAAAATCCCAAATCAAATTGTGATTTTTGATTTAAATCTCACATAAAATTATTTTTTTTTTTTGGGATTTTAAATCATTTGAAGGTGAAATTTGTTAAGAATTTTTCAGATGATTATTACAAATCATTAATCATGATTCATGGATATCCTTTTCATTTTCATTTTCTGTGTCTTGTTGCTTAAGTATGCGGATGTTGCTATAGCTGTACATGATAAAGCATGAATGGATCTAGCTCTATTTGAGAAACTAGTCACTTCCAGTCCTTTTATAGCGCTTTTTGATAAGTTTTCATTGTCAAAGAGGAATATGTTTGTGTTTCTTAGCCAGAGATATGAGTAGATCCTTTACATCTCAAAAAAAATATTTGTTTCTTTTTAATCAAGGAATCGCATCCCGAAACAAAAAATTTTTTTGAGGTACCGACCGTTTTTTTCAGTGCCTGAAGACTGAAAATGTTAAAAACGAAGTCATTTAAGAATGAAGCACTATTTCTGAGCATTTTTAATCTTCAGGCAGTAAAGGAACCGGATGTAAAGGAACTGGGCAGTTCCAGTGTCTTCTCATACCTCTGGCTAAGAAACACAAACGTATTCCTCCTTGACAATGAAAACTTATCAAAAAACGCTATAAAAGGACTAGAAGTGACTAGTTCCTCATATGGAGCTAGATCCATTCATGTTTTATCATGTACAGCTATAGCAACATCTGCATACTTAAGCAACAAGACACAGAAAATGAAAATTCATGAACTAAACTATGGAATCAATGGTTGCTGTCATTTTTCCATTACCAGAAAGGATATCCATGAATCATGATTAATGATTTTTAATAATCACTTGAAAAATTCTTAACAAATTTCACCTTCAAGTGATTTAAAATCCCCATACATAATGATTTAAATCATAAATCAAAAATAACTTGAATAAAATGATTTTAATCAAAAATAATTTTTCAAATCATTGCAAAATGATTTTGATTTTGATTTATGATTTAAATCCCCACCCTGAGAATAGCAACAAATATTGACTTGTTATTAAAAAAAATGACTGTTTTATTGAGCTTATAAATATCATCTAATTGGAGAGTGGCCTGAAAATTTAAGGCTGGCAAATCAGTACACTTTCTTATTATTGATAAAGGAAGCTTAACTTATGTTAAAAGAGAATTTTAAAATCAAAAGACCAATATATACACATATAAAGACTTTATTGAATGTTGATATGAATCATATACTTGATGACCAGTTTGTTGCACTTATTAAAAAAATCAATAAAAAATTTGATGTTGAAGCAAGAATAAAAATTGATTTTTATTTTTTTAATAAAAAATTATACTCTTGACTGTCGGTTAAATTATTAATTTTTTCATAGTTCCTAAACCTTCGTAAATTATTTTCAGTTTGTTCGATATTCAACAGTCCTTCAATAAGAGAATCAGTAGAACGTGCGCTGACATTCAAATGATCTAAGCGTTGTCGAATATTATCCAAAATTGATCTATTTTCACGCCCATATTCATTGCTTGATTGAGTTTCAAAAGTACTTGGAATAAAATTTGAACTCGATTGATCGGATGAAAAACGAGTAGCTTCCCTTTCATCATCAATTCTTAACTGCTGCATAAAAATTTCATTTATCATTGATTGAGTTGTGAAGTCAATTTCCCCAATTAATGTGTAAATAGCTCCCCAGTTGCAGTCTTGATTGTTGCAGAAAAACTTGTATATTGACATAATAAAGCTTCGTATTTCCATACAAATAATTTCGATTCTATTCAGTAACTTTTTCTCTTCAGATGAAAACTGTAAATGTGCGGGTTGTGGACCAATTGGATTTTCCTTGTCATATGTTCGATTGAGTGAGCTTTGTGCTCCATGAGAAAAGTTTTGCATTCTTGAACTGCTAACATTATAAGTTTGTTGAGCTGGAGCTGGCATATCGAATGTTTGATTTCTATTTTCAATGTTAAATGTTTGCATTGGATTTGCACTAGTACGGAAAGTTCTATTTGAAGTCCTTGTATTAAATGTTCTATTTGGATTTCTGCGTGGAGTAAAAGTGCGGTTGCATTTATATGTTACATTTGAGGCTTTCAAATTTGTTCTTTGAGGTCCTTTGGGGCTCAATGTTCTTGTCTTGTTGCTTTTCATGACAAATGTAGACATTGTAGATTATTTTTTAAAATATTTTATCACAGAAAATTTAAAGTTTTTCAAAATGTAAAATTGAAACTGTATTTTATGAAAAAGCTTGCTTTGTTTTCAACATAAGTTTTAAGTGTTTAACGTGCTGTTGTTACTTGCGGCATCTGCTTGTGAAAATATATGTTCAACAAAAATAAACTCATTCATAAAATTTTCGGAATTTTCAAGTTTCTTTCTGAATCTTTAAAGGAATCTTCTTTTTATTTAAGTTTAATTTGAACCTTTTTAAAATTATGTTTTTATTGATTTTTGTTGGTCTAGGAATAAAAACCAAAAAATCTGAAGAATGCATTTAAATTATATTTATTTTTTCGTAATTTTCCTTGACTGCAGTTTATCAAGGTTTTTGCAAAAATTTTATATTTGCATTTAAGAATTAAATTTAACTAAAGCAATTTATTTTAAACATAAATAAAATACACGAATAATATTTCTGACTTATAGATGGAGCTTCTATATGATTATCATGTTCCTAAAGCAAAATTTTCTTAAAATGCCGAAGTTTTTGGAGAAAATAAATGAGATAAATTCTTCTATTAATGTAAATACCTCCATTTCTCGTCTATAATTTTTTATAAGCAATTTCAATGAAACAACGGAAATAACCGAAAAAACCAAAAAAAAATTTTTTTGTGCTTTTTGATTTTAAAAAACTTGATTAATCTTGAAAGTTTTTCAGCATTAAATGTTTTTAAAAATTATTAATAGTTCTTTAAAGTAAAAGAGAGGCTGTTTCTGATTAATATTCCAATTGAATTTAATTTTTCATTAATTACTTCCAAAACCAAAAACTCTTGCAGCGAAAAATTAATTTCGTTTTACATCAAAAGCCTCAAACTGTGCATCAATTAAAATTTTCCCACTCCCATTTTCCTTCATATGTAAATCAATTTCAATCATTTTCAATTAATAGTTCATTTGATAAAATTTCCGTAACTGTAAATTAATATTCATCTCCTGGGAAATGTATCAATCATCATGAGATTTCACTCGAAAAAAATCGGTTTTTTTAAAATGTTTACGAACGTGATACATCATCGTTGTTCTCAATACATGATGAACATAATGTGTTTATTCGATCCCTATTTCATTTGCTTGATAGCTATCAATCCCAATGTTAACTTGCATCACTATGGCACGCGAGCAAATATTTTGAAATTAATTTGTAACTCTTTCTTCTCTCTTTTTTTTCTGTTCATGAATGATCATATGAGAGAGGATAATTTAATGTTCAAAAACGTCGATGCTCAATTTTTCAGTTTTAATAAAATAAAGCGAAATTGTTAAGCACTTAACATATTTTTGACACGAAATTTAGAAGTTTAGAATTTTTATCAAAATCAATTTCAGAATCCATTGAATCTTATTGATTAAGATGAAATTTAAACTTTGAAAAATTACAGTAAGAAAAAGTGACAAGCTTTATCGAAAATACACACAGGAAAATGTGCTTAAAAGAAAATGTAAACATCAAACATTTTCTCTCAATAGGTTGGTATGTGAGTATAAATATTTTGGTTAATACCTTCGAAATTTACAGTCATGTATCAAGGAAAGTTTTAGGGTTTTAGAGTTGATTAGGGTTTTAATTTGCCAACTCTGATATTTTAATATCATTGATAAGTATCATTACAAAGCATAACAATAGAATTCATTTAAATAGGAATTTAATAATACGTTTGACGAAATACTTAATTCAATACACATTTTGTCACATCCTTAATAGTTGTCATTGATGAGGCACATGTTGCTTTATTATCTACTAATTAGATTCACCATCTAATTTTAGACCATAAACGTGAATAATTTTCTGCATTATAATTCTTGTCGCTTCACTCAAAAGGAATGAAAATGATCTTATTGAATTTATTTCTAATTATTGAAATAAGGTTGTGAACTGCATAATAATGCTTTAATATTTTGATATTAATTAATTTTGGTAATGATGATAAAATGTAAGTCAATAATACATAATATTATAGCGTAGTATATACAATTACTTACATAATTTATAAGCAAACTATCAAGGAATTTTTCTCGGGATATTTTAATTAATATCCCTTCTCATTTCGTCCTTGAGTCATGACAAAATCAGTTAAATATTTTTACTGAATGCAAGAAATATAATTGGTCATTTAGATATTGAATAACATTAAAAATATTCAGTTTGGAGTTATTTCCTGAAACATTTTTCATAGTTCTAAAAACGATTTGCCGTATTTTTTTTCAAAGAGAAACATAATCGTTTCTGATGAAAGGAAATAGCAATAATACATCTGAAACAGTGTTTCTCAAAATTTGTTCCATTAAGCACAAGTGTTTAATGTACTAAACCCGTCCTGGCCGACAATATGTAAACAATCAGACAAAAATTAAAAGTAAGAAGAAAAAACTATTAAAACAGTGATTTCAGAGAAAAGAAAACATTATAATTACTATTCCTATAGTCACATTTTATCTCCTCACTTTCTCTCTCCAATACATACATTTGACACCCAAGAAAATTTTTACAATATCGTACGTGCCAATTAAGAGATGAAGAAAAGTCATTAAGTGAGGATCAACTTAAAAGAACATTCAACCATCTCCATATTACACATCTGTGTGAAATTATACATTATTATTTTTAGCTCACTTAATATCCCACATTGATGATTCTCTCGATTTTCTAGCTTACTACTCAAAATAAAATTTTCGCGTTTTTCTTCCTCACAAAAAAAAAATCTTCCGATACTTTTACATCTTTAAGATCTGTTTCCTCTCGGTCTCGCAAAAAAGTCTATATAATTGTATGAAACAGACGTAAAGGAAAAAAAAAGTTTATTATGTTAGTTAAAGCTGAACTCTCTGCGTTGACAGTTGCCTCTATTAAGACGATTCTGTAAATAAAGTTCCATAAATTTTTTTTATTGTTTCTTCAACTCCTCGACATAAAGTGTCTTAAGTGCAAACAAGAAATAATTTTTAAACAAAAAATTAATTAGCAACAGCAAGTAGCAAAGAGGAGGGTGAATTTAGTTGTTTTTATTTCTAAAAGAATTAAAAAAGTTGAAAAAGAATTTTTAAAGAAGATACACAAGTGCAACAAACGGAAGTGAGCATCATATACAAAGTTTTGAGAGTGTAAAAAAGATTTAAAAGAAGAAGCAAAAAGTTGTTGATGTTGTTGTTATTGTTGTTGCCAATCCTTCCTGTTTCATATTGTGCATGAAGAGTACAAACATTTATAAGAAAAGAGAAGTACAGAAGCTGTTGTGATAACAAAGGCGCATCCTATCTTTTCTTCTTCTTATATATATCTTTACTTTCCTCATTCTCTCCGTTTTCTTTATTATTGTTACACGGAGTAGAAAAAAAGTGGAAGTTTATATCAATAGATATACACACGTACATCGCAGCTGTAAAAAGCAAGCAGGAAATTTTTGTCTTCTTTTGAACGACTTTTCTTCAAAATTAAATTAAAGTGATGACAACAAGAGGAATTCGTCGCAAAAAGTCCTACTTAGTTGACGCCAAAATTGCCGTATGTGGTCAAAAATCTGTTGGCAAGTCAGGTTTGTAAACAATCATCATGATTTTTTTCTAATAAAAATAAATAAATAAGCTACGATAAATTGAAGAAGTTAATGAACTTTCGTGATTCTTAAAATATTATTTGTATCAAATAAAAAATCTATCAAATATTGCATCTATCGTCAATTATAAAAACCAAAGGTTGTCACTTATAAAAAATAAATCATGGGATCTAAAGTTTGAAATAAATTTCACTAGTCTAGACTTTAAAATGCTTAATACACAACAAAATAACTTCCAAAATTCACATGGAAGTTAATAAACAGTTTTTCATGTGATGATGAAAATGCAAGGCAACAGACGAATGATGATGAGAGAAGAAAACGAAAAAAATATGTAGAAAAATATTTTTATGTGTGTAAAATAAAATATGTTAGCCTTGAACTATTTTTCTCATCGTGTAGCGAAAATAGAAAAATAATGAAAAAAGTACACAAAAAGGAAATTTTTTCTTATTTTTTTCTCTTAATTCTTCTCACATGCTTGAGCGAAAATTCATTTTTCTTCTTCAATCAAGAAGAACTAGAAGAACTGAAAGTAATGAAAATTGTTATTATGAAGATTGGACGCAGATTTAAAGAGTCATTGAAATTTCAGCTCGTCAGAAGCTAATTAACGACACGCCTTGAGTCTGTGAAATTTTCATCTGACAAAATATTAAAAAAAATTAGAAATAAGAAGATGCTAGAGAGATCCAAAGGGTAATGAAACGTAAGGAGAATGTAACATTCTGTCATAATTTTCTTACTTAAAATCTTCATTTGCAAAGGAGTTTCAAAGAGAGATTTACATTTAATAGTGATACTTCGTGTATTTCTTTTAACTTGAAAAAAAGTATACGATATACTCCCTTGTAGAATTAATTCAAAATAAATAAATTTTCAGTATTCATTCTAAAAATCAATTACCATATTAAGAACCACAATTGGAAATAAAAACAAAGTTATTCCATCCATAAAAAATTCCCACAATCCTTATTCAAAATTAACAAAACAATCTGAAAACCCACATTCTCATTTCTAAGTACTTCCGAATTCAACAATATAACCATAGCATTGTCCAAATTGATGTTCAATAATATATGCATTAGTATTTTACTTCACATGGATACAATGCATAAAAATGGATCATCAATTCTTTTTATATAAAATGCAACGATTTGACTTTGAATTCTTTAAATTTACATTTTTGATGAGAAACAAATTGACTTTTTAAGAATTGAACATTAAAAAGTTAACTTTAAATTTAAAATGCCTTAAAAATTTACAATTGCTCGAAAAATGAACATTTTAGTTTTTTTAAAAATTTAATTACAATTTTAAAGAATAAGAATGATTTTGAATGAAAAAAAAAACTCCTTGACTTATGTCTAGACAACAAGTGAATAAAGTCATTCAAAATTTGAGCTCTCTATTGTATAAAGACAATACGACAATAAAACAGCAGACATGACCATACCGAATTGTTTACAAAAAGGAAGATGAAAACTTTTTCTACGTTCCCAATAATTATTCATATTTTATTGTCATTTACGTTTTTTACGAAAAAAAAAACATTACAATTTAATTGCACAAAGCTGTTTTTGCTATTGTAAATATCAATATTTTCTCCTCACCCAATTGCATACATTTTTAATTCATTTATACACACGTATAAATTTATGCCGAATGAAAAAAAAATTAAATTACAAAAAGTCTGCTGCTCGACACCCAGACTCTCAACGCTTGTAAATAAAGCGATTCTCTATTAAAATGGAAAAAATAATAAACATTTAAAAAGTTTTTATTTTCTGCATTTATAAAAATTCATGGAAAGCACATGTCTATCCGTGTAATGAATGAGTTTGCGGTCTCTTTCACTTTAGACATATTTCAAAAAAAAAATTCCTATAATACATGGTCAATTACAGAGTAAGAGCAAAATATATCGAAGCGGAAAAATTGATTGCAAAAATTGAATAAAAATTTTCTGCTGATTTTTTTTTCATTAACTGTTTTATGGGTTTTTTTAAATCGATTTTTTTTCTCGTTATTTACGTATTTTTGTTTTATTCTTCAGTTTTCCACACGGTTGGGAAAATAATAATTTTGATTTTATATTATTCACAAGCTTAAACATTTATTAATGAGCTTTTCGGAACAGCGATCATTTCAAAAGTATTCATCATACAATTTATTTTAATGACCTTTTATCCTTAAAAAATATTTTTTTTTATTTTCTGTTGTTTTTTTTTCTTATTATGAATTATGAGTTTTGGGGATTTGAAAATTGTTTTTACAAATGTTCATAAATTTTGATTGCTTAGAAAACAATATAATCAGTGTAATCGCAGTATCGATTCCAAATGTATCAACCACACAGCGATAAATTTTATTCTGTGAAAAATTTATGAATTTTCTATCAAAATTTCATCGTGAATTTTAAATTTTTAATTTTGTGTGATTTTGTGTCCAGAATTAAAATTGTCCCTTCGAAATGTGTTCAGTCAAAATGAAATTCACACATAAAAGCGAATAAAATTTTAAAATTCAATATTTCATTTTAAATTATTAATGATATTAATTTTAGCAAAATTAGAAACGGAATATAGGAATTGAATAGCTGTAGGTGTCGAATTTATGATTATTATCACCATTATTATGACATTGATGATACACAAAATGTATTTCAGAACAATTTTTGTTTCGAAATTTTCTCGGTCTGGACTACGTAAATTCACTTGTGTATGATATTCAAAATTTGCGCGTTTTGTTGAAAAATTTATGAAAATATTTTTATTTGATTTAAAAGAGACGTGAAAATATTTTGATTTTCTGACATTTTCATTTTTTTACAAAAACTTTTCATTTTCAAGAGAACGCAATTTTTAAATAAAGTAATTTATAGCCTGTCAAGAACACAAAAATTCTTTTATTCCTTTGAGCATTCTTTTAATTTTCAATAATAAACTGTTTAAAATTTGGATCGTAAAAACTTACAAAATTTTTTTCTCTAACACGTTTATAGTCACTAAGGAAAACACGAAAGTTTTTAGCATCTTAAGAAGACTTTCGAATATTTACTTTGATTTTAAGTCATTTTAAAACCACATAAAAAGATGAGAAAAAGCCGTTAAAAATTATTGGTTGGCATTATTCATCAATATTTTATGGCATGTGGACTCTTTATGGCAGGTGTATTTAAAAAAAAATCTTTCCTTTTAGTCACAAGATTTATTCAATAATAAAAAGAAAAATCATTTTCAGAATGCATGAAATCTTTTATTGCATCGTTTTTCAAAATAATTTCAAAATTAAATTCTTAGAATATCATGCAGCATTTAATCCCTATTTTACCTAAACTTTTAGACATCAAAACTAGATAATTTAAAACAAATCAGTTTTAAAAATAACTAAGAAGTATATAGCAACGTGAAACTAATATTTGTTAATGATATCCACCTTAAACAATCGAAATCATATCACATTCTGTGACTGACACGATCAACTTTCAGTGTTTACTGTGAGATTATCATTTGAAACATTGGCATATGTGCAATGTATTAAAAATAAAGTCAACAGAAGTTTTCAAAGTTCAATTAGTAAATTACCAATTGAAAATTATGTAGGCTTAAATAATCCAGTTAAGTTGTACTTAATTGTAAATTTATCACATATTCTAATTCGTAAAACTAATAAAGATCGTTTTTGTCCTAAAAATATCCCAAAATAAATTTTATTTCTTGAAATTTGTCGATAACTTATTCAAAATAAAATCAAATCTTTCACATGTCAATAAATTATTCTCGGATTAGTATTTAAAAAATCTGATACCACATGTCCCTCAATATAGCAATCATCAAATTAAATAAATGTTAAAATTCAAATTGTTTGAAAAATTAAAATGAATTTTTATGTATATTAGATATTTATTTTTAATATCCACTGATCTTAACAATTTTCTTTATATTAATAGAAAATAATTTTTGTTTCCAAATGCATTATAATGGAAGCAAAAGAACATTAGGAATACAATTTAAAGTATTTACAATTTGGCTTACTTTACCCGATTTGTATCGCTCGAGTCAATATTTCAGTACATATATAGCATTACAAAAACTTTAAAACTTATTTTCACGATGATTTATATTTTTTTTTGTAAGTAAAAGTCTTCAAAAATCTATCTTAGTCCATCAAAACAAAACAAATAAAGCTTTATTGTTAAAAATAGGCTGATAACAGATAAACGATGAACAATACAGATCCATTCTATTCAGAAAATTCACTAAAATCATCAATTTTATCTATAATTTTCTTTTCAAATCTAAATTGATTTTGAAATGAAAAACGAAACACTTCACCTGAAAATAGAAAATTTTAATTTCGAATGAAAGGGTTTTTAATGGATTTTTGATGAATGTTTGAAAGCTTGTCAAAAGCATATTGAGTTTCGATCAAGCTGAAATTATTGATTAATTTAAACATCAATAAAATATGAGAGAAAATTTCATTAATTTTATTTTTATATCAATAAATATTTCCACAGCACTTACTGTTCGATTTTTGACGAAGCGATATATAGGCGAATATGACCATCAGGCGGATAAAGTACACAAACACGAGATTCTTGTTGATACAGATTGTGTTTTAGTCGAAATATGGGACACATGTATGGTAAGTAAATATTTAATATTATTAAATTTAAACATTTTCGTAGATTTAAACACTTTATTTATTGTAAAAATGACATCTCTTTTACTTGATGGCACTCAATGTCGCATATAATGAAAACAACAATGAAATGATAAATTGTGTCTCATGAAAAAGTCATTTGTTAAACATTTTCATCGCTAATTGAGTCAATGACATGATCCTCTCAATGCTACAATTTTTCCAACCATCTTTTTGTATTCTTTCTTTTTATTCTGTCTTCATCACTAGCTCATTTATTCAACAAGCATTTTCCTGATAATTAATTCAAATCTTTACATACAGAGATATTTTTTACAAAGCCGTACTCAGAGTTGGAAAGCTAGAAATGTAGAGTAATGTAGTTGAGTAATGTAGTTGTACTGTTTCGATACTCAATATTATAATACACTTCATTTGTGAACAACCGCTTTTATTAGTGAAAGACTTAAAATTTACATTGATTTATCACCTAAGCTTAGTGACATTCTCCTACACTGTCCACTCTTCTCAGCTTGTCGCGTGGTTTTTCCGCATCAACAATTTGTGTGGTTTACGTTTTAAATAGTCTCGGAAAATTCGCATCTCTATTTCATCCTCCTCGTAGAATCAAAACTGAAAAGAAAATTAATACAGATAGATTTTCGTATGGAATGTTAGCTCCTCACAAAACGGTGATATTAATAGCCGACAATTTAAAATCATCGAGATAAAATTTCATTTTTTTTCTGTAGCAAGTATCATTTGATGATGCTTTATTGTTGCCATTTTTCCTGTCTGATTTCAAATATTGTTTCATCTAATTTTCCGTCACGCGACAGTTGAGATTGTCAGTTTTAATCCAAGAAATAGTTCATCGAATCATGAAAATTGTATTTTTAATCATTCGAATAGATTTTTATCGTTGTAAACTTACGTGTTTGTGCCAAATGTGACTTGCTGTCTTCATTCTACATCTATCTTATGTTTATTTATTTTATTTCATTTTGGTGTATACTTTACTCTCCAATGGATGGTTCAATGGATAGACTATAATAACACGTCGCCACAACAAGCATGAAAAGTATACAATTTTCTTTCTTTTCCTTCTCTTGGATGGGATATATAGACGTAAAGAAATGAATGAGACAGTCATTGCAGTGTGAAGGAGAAAAATCCAATTTTATTTTAGCGAAATTTTGATAAGAACAGACAATTTGTTTCTTCTTTTTCGGGATCATTCGGGTATTATGTAACCTAATGGTAATCATGAAGAAAAGATTTGCAAAAGAGACTTTTTTTATAGATAATAGTTTCGTTGCCATGCCATAAGATTTTTTATCAATATTGCGCTCTTGACATTTGCTTGATATCCCAAGCGTTCTTAACAATTTTCTTTCATAGACGATTTGAACGATTTAAGCATGACGTTAGTCGTTTTTTTATCATTTGACGTCAAAAATAATTTTCTCTATCTTTCTTTCTTCATTCATCGACAGCATGCCTTCAAGGCAAGAAATTTTTATGGGTTAAGTAAAAGTGTGTTTAATAGGAATCTTATTTTCACATTCGTAATTTGTTATAAAGTTGAACTCAACAGTAAGCGTAGAGGAAAATTTATATATTTCGGCTAAATAAATTGAGAAAACTAAATGAGTTTAAAAGAGAAGTCCATATGCGATATATTCCCACGCATATCGCAATCAGTATTTAAAACAACACTTTTTCACTAGCTCAAGCAAAAATGAAAAGAAATCTGATGAAAATTATCATCGTCATTATCATTACCACATAATGTCTTTTTTATATGGGGAACTGTACTCATGTATCTCCCCCATTTTATGCTTTGTACGATAATAATAAAAATAATAAGCCAGACAAATGTGAAAAAGTATAAAAATAAAAATTCTCATCATCATCGACGTGCAAACGACTGAGGAATGGTGATAAATTTTTAATGACCAGCATTTGCGAATTGCGATGCTAATTGATGTCTCAAGAGAGTGGATTATGCTTCTTTTTTTTCATCTCTCCCGTTTTTGTTCAACCCCAATTTAACACATATTATACAGGATATCTTCACAATAGCATGAATCTCAATGGCAATAATGGTGGTGTTGAAATTTGCACTTTATTTAATTGCTGAATAATTTATATTATCGTCGTTGTCTGTTACGTTTGTTCAGCTTATTTGGATGTGAAGTGTCAAAAAAAAAAAGTCTAGAATGCTTTAGAATTGGTGCAAACTTTTTCATGTGAATGTTTAAATTTTTTAATAAGAATCATATTTGAATGACAATTGTTTATTCAACCGTTTTTCTGGCACCTTTATCCTTACCATCTCAATAAATGACTTAAAAATAACTTTGGAATTTAAATAGATGAATGATTTAAAAAAATTAAATTTTCAATGGCGTGAATGAAATGTTGCTGATTGCTAAGTCTCGCACTCTACATGAAGATGAAAAATAAAATATTATAATTTACCCTTTTTAATATATTTTCCATATTTCACATATTTTATTGGTGTTGTATAAAAGATTAAGAAATTCTAATTAAATATAAAACACTTGAATCAAAAAAGAAACAATTAAATCCTTAGCAAAGTTTCTGTAATGAAATTTTATGTCATCCCACTTGCATTCAAATTTATTTTAAATATGACAACGATAAAAGCTGCAATGACCAGTGAAAATCAGATTGACTTATATTGCACATTAATTTCCAATAAAAAATTATTATAAGAAAATTTAATACTATGACTTTTTAAAGCTCAAAAGCAATAAATCACAGTACTTAATGTAAGTTCATTCACAAAAGTACGATTTGCACGATTTTCGATTATTTTTATATCGTCTACATTGCACATAAAATAGATGTCACACCAAACTGTTGATCCTTAAATCATATCTTAAAGCATGAATTTCACCTTAACGACCTTTTTTACACTCTCAATGTTTGAATGTCTATATACTTTGTCATCGCACTTAGCCATAATTCTAGTCCATGTCTATTTAACATGCATGTTATTTTCGACATGAGGGAGTTGTATAGATAATATAATGCTTAAATAATGACTGTTGGATCGTGCCCAAGGTGCAAAAAATACAATTAAAATTTGGATTTCGTGTGTGATAGAATGTCTACATTTATTTTACTATAAAATCTACACGTTCACGTAGTTGACGATGATGATGATGATACATTAAGAAGATGAAACCTGTCAACTTTTATGAGATCATTTAACTTGATTTTTATATTCGTTTTCATTTTCTACGGCTAGTCTCTCATCAGTAGTGTAAAAATATGTACTATTTAGTGCCAAACAGTTATAATCTATGAATTCTTTTGTCAGGGAAAATGATTAATGATGCGAAAGTAAAGTTTGAGGTTTGTTATAAATCACATCCATCAAAAAAAGTCATTCACTGTGTATCTTTTAAGATTAGACTTTCTCACATAATTTTGAGAAATTATTTAATACCTTCGAAATTCTATTGCAACAATAACAAAGATTGAATTATTTCTACAAATGTCATTTTCAACAACAATTTGGCAATCACTTGTAAAAGTATTTTATTTTTTTTTTTTGTTCATAGTCAGGTGATATGTGACAACACTAATAACAAGGCTAGATAAATGTATGTAAAGGCAAGCACTAATAAATATACGGTAGATGACTATTAAATGTATCATGACATATGCACGTCGCAGTTTTAGAAAGAAAGATAAACGATAAAACAAAGGAACAAGCGAACACCATTTAATGTATATGCTTTATGCTTTATATGATATGATATCATTTTATTTCAACGACATTTCTCTGAATTGGACATTTGACAATAAATGAACACTTGAGGAATATAATCTAGTTCTTAGATAAAAAGAAAGCAAAATTGATAGAAAAAAGATTTTTTTCTTTCGTTCTTTCGCTTTGCGGATGAAAGAGCAGGCAAGCACAAAAAATTATTATTAAATCGACAGGCATTGAGTACACCTCTTATATGGTATGAATCGTAGCCAAAAAGAAATAATTTTATATCTAGCAAAAAATTATTATCTTTTTATTGAATTTTCTATTTCCATCTCTCTTCATCGCGCAATCCCTCTCCCCTCAAGATATACAATTTTTTTCTGCTTCTGCCATGCCGCTTCAATAGTTGATGTCTTGCCAAAGGGAAATAAAAAGAAGACAAGTAGAAAGAATCACAAATCGGTTGTTATCTCTTTTATTATTTTCTTTTTTATGTGAAATTATATTTTATATAGACTTTTGCCTCTATTCTCATCCTCATCTGGCTTATATTTTATTTCCAATCATCATCATCATCATGATCATTTCTTTGTTGTTGGTGGTGCCACTCAAACTCTTTCTCTCATCCACTCAAAAGAGCATTTTTTTCCACTACTTGCTCTTTTAAAAATAATTTTCTTCTCAACTATACTATACTTACCAATTGTTATCCTAAATTGATGTGATGAAAGTGGATAGAAATGTTTTTATTTCTTGCAATTGCTTTTTCATTTCAATGTCTTCATTTTATGAATCAAATGATACGTGAAATGGTCTCGACGAAGCAAATGACGACAAATGAAAGAGTAAAGTGAACGTTCATACATTTTAGAATAAAAGGAGGTGGCAAGATGAAGAAAACGGAACATAAAAAGAAAAGTTTTCAATGAAAAATTCAATTTAGTAATGTAAGGAATGAAAAAACATGCTTTTAACATACTGTACACATGAACAAACCAAAATAGCATTAACAACAAATTAAATGAACATGAAGAAAAATAAAATAATGAAAGGAATTGAGACAGAGCAGAAAATGATGAAGGAAACTTTTTCATTTATTTTTTATGCACTTCAATGAAAAACAACTAAGGATTTTTTTTTTTATAAAAAAGATTTATACTTGAACAAATCATCAGATTGCATTTTTAGACGCTGATGGAGGTTACTTGCACATATTTCTGCAAATATTATTTTAAATTTAAAAGGTTGAGATTTTCAAGCTTGTGAATCGATAAACATTTCTTGATAGATGTTTTACTTGTAGTTGTGTTTTTTTGATGAAAGGTCTTAATAAAAAACCATTCATCGTGGCACGATCATTGTCGTTGTTGATGAATAAATATTTTGCACTGATTCCTTTTTACTTTACTTCGTTCCTTCGCTGACTGGTCAGATTAATTGCGTCCAAATGTGGCTCTTTTGCTGGCTACCGTTTGCCAATTACTCATAACAAATCCAATACTGTCTCTGTCAACAGCTTCTTTCTAAAATTTCTTGATCACTTTTGAGCTTCTCATTATAAACCAGTGTACCGCGACACACTTTATTCTCCACAAGACTATAAATTTAATGAAAATGAATGTTTAAACGAGAATTTAATCAACTATTAGCATTTACGAAAAACAATACAAACACAAGATGTTAACATTAAGAATTTAAATTTCAAAATATCTTTCTATTAAGTCAAATATTAGGGTGACCATCTGCGTAGTTTTACAACGGACAGTCCTGTATTTCAAAACCCTGTCCTGTATAAATTTGAAAATTTTGTTCCAGGTCCTGTATTTTTTTCACGAAAATTTCCATTAATTTTCAAATTTTCCTTTGTGTCCTGTATTTTTTGGGAAATTTATCAAATGTCCTGTATTTTCATAAAAATTAGATGGTCACCCTATCGAATATGCAACATTACTAATTTTCATTTAAATTAAATTTTAAAGTGACAATACACCCACAAAATTTAAAAAGCATTGGAAATGAACAAAAAGTTGAAAACCAAACAATGAGAAATAATACAACACAAAAAACTACAAACTTTTCCTTCATCTTTTTGTGTTTGAAAATTTTGCAGTATATGCAGATCCTATCTCATATTAGTTAATATTAAACAAACAGATACATTCGTACTCTTAATTACGAACAAAATATGCATGCAAAAAAGTTTTCTATCGTACATCTTTTTGGCTTTCTATTTCATGTGAACAAAATACGGAGAAGGTGTGGAGAAAAATGAAGGAAATTAAAATTTTACAAATTTTTCGAAACCAACAAAATGATAGACAATTTTTCATTTCTCGATGCCAAACATTTATTTTAAAGTTTTGTTTAAAGTTTATTTAATGAATAAATAAATACAGAGTCTGTGACAAATGTCATTAAAGTATTTTATAATGAAATTGTGAAAATCCAGTGGGAAAATTTTAATAAACTTCAAATTATTTTTTCTTAAGAATAAATTCCACGTTTAATAAAATTTTCTTTTAAAATAAAATAAAAGAAAATTGGAGCAAAAAAAACTTTAATTTGATTTTTATGAACAAAGCAGCATTCTTTCGCCTTGCTTCATACCTATTCAAGTTTCATTAAAATATTTCTGAATATAAAGGAACGATGGTTTTGCATGATATAAAAATCTTCAACTTCTACGAACAGTACTGTACAGGTAAAATAATATTATATCTGAAAAATCTTCAGTAATCATAATTGATTACGAAAGTAAATGGAATATCATCATTTCCATATTTGATTGGATTTATCTGATGAGAGATTAACAAATGGGAAAATTTTTATTCTTTCTTAAAACGGAGCTTGTCTACGACTTTTTTTTTTTGGATAAGTTCAGGGATAATGTGCTCAACTTCTTCCAATGCTAATTTAAAAAGATTTTTGATAACAACTATTCCAATCTTCATTGATACTGTTTGTGGATTTTGATATTGTTTGATGAATAAGACAAGAATTTCTTAGATTTGCTTTAAGAACCTTTTCTGAATATTTCCCTGACAAATACACAACTTGAAAGAATTGGCAAAAAAAATTATAATTATGGAATGTTCAATCGTAATCTTGTTTAAAATGAAACTCACTGATTATTATTATTTTTCATAAAAAATGAAAATTGGGAAATTCCCTCCAGAGATTTTTTGATACACGGAAGAAATACGATAAGGACATCAAGACAGTTTCCATTATCATCATTGTTATCATAGATGTACACTTGTATAAATAAATGAATAAATAAAAAAATATTGTGCATTTTAAGTGTTAAGTTGAAAATATCTTAACTATGCATTTATTTCCACTCTATGTCTTCTGTATTGTTATCTTCAATGAGAAAATACAATAACGAGAAACAAAAAAATTATTATTTGTCTCTAGTACGTTTTAACTAGCATTTCTGTAGATTCAAGGAACATAAACAAGTGAAGAATAAGAAGAAGTTAAATGTGAAGAAAATTTTAAGATGTCAATAAAAACTTGTTCATACTCATAATTATAATTACACATATAAATACATCATAAGCATACAGTCATACAAGAAGAAAGTCAGTAAGTTAGATGAAGTAGAAACAACTGAATGAACAAGAATTATTTTATGATGATAAATAACAAATAGTTCATATACATGTATACATTCACATAAATGATAGGAAATAAAAGCACAAACTCAATGCTTGTATCAAAGTGTCAATTTAAATTTTATTCTGGTTGATCTTGTTTTTAATTTCAGCAAATTATCTTACCTATAAAATATTAATGCATTTATGTTTATTCACCTCTAAATTCGTATGACTTTTTGGGGTTGTTCAGTTATAGAGTCTAATTTTTACCGTCTATTACGTTGTATCCACTTGAAACACCTGAGACCTTTTTTGCACTTTTCAATTTGTGATGGACGTCATTTTTGAAAAACTCTTAAAGTATGCAAAGGGATTTTACAAAGGAAAGGTAAAGTAAGTGGACACACAAATAGAAATTTTTACATTTTCCAAATTTCTCCCTTATCTTTTCATCAATTCTATTAAAATTATATATTTTTGGAAAGCTTATCAAACTTCCAATATGATGACTAAAAAAGTTTTGGAAAATTTGCAAGTAATATAGTCACTTTCGGTAAAAACGCATTTCATATATGCAAGTTTTTAATGTTTTTCATTTTTCTTAGCAACGACTTTATGAAAAGCTTTCAAATTTTGCACACTCATTGCTTATATAAATGTTAATAACTTGTACAAGCTTCAGAATTTTTTATTGAGTTTTTCACGAGTTTTCTTAACATGAATTTTTCACTGTTTTCGTTGCTGAGGAAAATGAAAAAAATATGTGAAATGCGTTTTTAGTCATCATATTGGAAATTTGATAACCTTTCCAAAAAAAATTTCTAATTGTGTGTCCACTTACTTTATTATAATTGAGATGTATTTGAATTTACGAACAAAATGAAAGTTCTAAACAAATTTCACTTCAAAACTTTTGAAAGGAATGAATAAATGCACACAAAACTTTTGCATAAAATTTACTTGAATTAAACTTAAACTACACAGAAAAGTATCTCAAAATAATGATATCCAGTACAGTATGAAATTTGTTTTAAACAAACTTATGACTTGATAATAATTTTTTTCAAGTTTTTTTTTCAAAAAAACTTATTTTCACTTAATAAACTGTTCCAGATCCAAAAAAATATTTTTGATAAATTTTACTTCTAATTTGATTATTTCATCAATTCCTTATTCTTCTTTCTTACCACAGGCTGATGATAATGATTCAATATCAAGCAAATCAGAAGCGATGGCATGGTGTGATGGATTGCTTTTGGTATATTCCATAAACGATAGAGATTCATTTAATTTCATCAAGAAGGTAAAACAGGAGCTACAAAACAGTGACACACCAGTCTTATTAATCGGTAAGGATGACAGCTGCTCTTTACATGTCTGTTGCTGATGTGTTAATGAGAAAAAATAACACTTGAGAAAATTTATAGTGCTGAAAAGAAAACTGTTGACTCAATTAATATAAAATATCATTTTTGCTTCTTTATATCCTTTCCATCATCAATTAATCAGGTAATAAAGCAGATTTAATTCATTTACGACAAGTCAGCACTGAAGAAGGTGAAATATTAGCAAAAGATTTTGATTGTAAATTTTATGAAATTTCGGCAGCCGAACAAGTACAACAAGTAAGTGATGCCTTCCTCGATTTATGTCGTGAAATAATTCAAGCCAAAAGGAAATCAAAACAAAGCTTTATAGATAAGATTGATAAGATGTTGGGTGGTGCGCGTTACTACAGTCGAGGGAAGAGTGATAGTGCTATACAAAAGGAATAACTTTGAGGATAATGATGAGCAATTAGGACATAAAAACAGAAGAATAATATTTTCTTTACAAGCAATTATTTATGATCTCCAAAAGATGTCGTCGACAACAAAATAATAAATGAGAAGAAAAACTGCTTAAATGAGAATTTATATACAACAAAATATATTTATTTTGAAGAAGAAATTTAAATTGTTAAGAAGAATGAGTAACATTAAGGAATGTAATGCAAAATAAAAAGAGCTAGAACAGATAAAATAAAGAAAAGTGAAAATACAATACTACGGAAATATGCTTTTATTTTCTGTGCAAAAACGCTTGACTTATGCAAAATTCTTCATAATAAAAAATTACTGTCGCATGCTTTCTTTACAATTTCAAAACTGGATGAACGAATGACAAGAAAAATATTTTTTTTACTTCTCCTTTTTTTATCTTTTATTGCATTTTTTTTTTACTTCTTGCTGTGGAATAAAGATTCTTTGCTTGAAATAAGCATTTGAAACTTCTACTAATACGTCTTTAATCAATAAATTATTATGGTAAATTATATCTGCAGAAAAGTACAAATTTAAAATGAAAAATTCTCAATCGGAATAAAATCATAACTTTTATTGGCCGAATGGACATCCTCTTTCTCTTTTCAAGGATATTCTCATAAATAAAATTTCAAGTACAAATGCCATAAAAGTATTCTCCGCAATTTTATGTCTTATTAAAATGATTTTAAGGAGATTTTCATTCCATTTCAAAAAGTAATAATATTATTCACACATAATTCCTCATGCAACCTATCTAGTGTAATGCGACATTTTCTTTTATGAGGGAATGATTACCTATAAAAAATTTATTATTGCGAGACACTGCAGATATATCCTTTAATGAAAGTTGATTTTTGTTGTGAACATTTTGATTTGAAATTATTTGATTGACAATTTTTCAAGTCATCCTTATCAAAATGTGTTTGCAGCATAAGCAAATTCAACCAAGACCTCTGTCTGAACAAGAAATAAAAGTATAAAAAATAAAAATTTCTAGATTAAGCAAACTTCAAAGATACATAATATTTTAAATTTAAATGCTGAATGATTCCAAATGAGATCACCAACATTTAATTCTAATCCTTTAAATTAATCATCATCAATAAGAAATCAATGTTTTAGACTAGCATTGCATCATAATAAAAATGCAATCAACTTCATAGTGATTAAATATTTTTATTCCATTTTATGAGATAATTACATAAAACTTGCAATCGATTAGGATTCACATCAATTGAGCTTTTGATTCCCATTCGTCGTTATGTTTTTAAAATATGCTAATATGCTTGAAACAACTTAAAACTATTTTTTAAGAAACGAGAGTAAATGTACAAGCCTAAGTCTAAGAAATAATAAGTCTGATTCTTTTTAAAATTATTAAGCTCAACAGCGGAAAGATAATGTTTTGTTTTATCAACTTTCTTGTCCCAAAAAACAACGACAAAGATGAAAAGCTGAAAGGGATATTTATTATGTCTATAAAAACACTAGATTCCTTTAAATAAACCCCCACGTTGCCTTTATTTATAATTGTTAACATTCCTTTATAATCTAAATGTTTTTGGTCTTGTTCGCTTATTTTATGACTTGTTGGTTATTTTTTTAAACCTCCTTGTCTTATTCTTTAAATCCCTCTGTTGGCATGACGGCTAAAAAGTTTTGATAGATACTGTCGGATAAAAAGAACTTACTTGTCCATTAGATGAGCGATTCATTCAGTTATGATGATCTGTTATGGAAGTCGCCCAACAGAACTCAAAGTGAATTTTTTTTCCTCGTAAAAACCTCGCAGAAAAAGTTTTAATTTATATTTTTAAGGAAAAAAGAAAATCTTTTCTTTCCTTCAGTTCCATAACAGAAGAAAAGCAGGAAGTGGTATACAATAAAGATAGAATGGGTTCGCCTTAAGGGAGAAAATGAAATTTCCCAGGATGGATGATTTTTTTTCCGTGGTGCCAAGATTACATCTGCTTTTGGATCAGTTGGTTTTCAAATCATATAAAGTGAGACTGAATAAAATTAAATATAAAAAGAGCAAACTTTAAAGAAATTGAAAAGTTTGGATTCCGTTTGAGCAGTTTAAACGCATCATTCAATTGAATAAGTTTAAGCATTTACTTTATGACATTGGATGGTTGATTTCAGATTTTTGAGAAGAGCATCAAAACACTCTTAAGGTTCAACGTCGATATTAAATGACCCTGAATATAAAAACCTAGTGATCTACATAAGTCTATAGAACAAACTACGAAAAAATATAGACTTTCAAACGTAATAAATTCAGTAATGTTCTTTTTATTTAAATTCGTTCACAAACCAAATGAAAAAAGTTTCGTGAAATTATTTGCCATTGAGTAAATTGAATAAAAATCATGGTTGACACACAAAACTTTTTTGTCTTCCTCGTCCTTTTATTCACAGAAATAAAAGAAAAATAGAAAGGTAAGTAAAGTTTTAGATGGAATGACAGCGTTAAATGTCGAGCGACGAAAAAGTAAGTTGACGACCGAACAAAAAATAATCAAATGTTCATGATTTTTCCTCATTATCATTGGTATCATTATACATAATACAATGCTGAGGCTGAAAGCACGAAATAAGATGAGAAAAAAGAATTCAATTGTTTTCGAGCTAATAAAATCACGCGGGGATCGACGAATATACACAAAACGGAAATAGAATCTAATTTTTGAATTCATCTTTCTCCCTTCCCAACTTTTTTTTTCTTCTTCATTTTTCTACGTTTCATCATCTCTGACAAACTGGAAAATTTGACAATCAGAATATTTTCCTCTGTGTATAAATCTCACTATGCGTCGTCTGCCTATTATGATATTTTGACTTTGTATACCCTTCTTAATCGGCGACATAAAATATTTCAGGATTGTTCTAAATGTAAGCGGCCATAAATAAACAACTATAAATATATATAAACTAGTGTATTAGGGCCCGTTACGGGCCCGTTTCATTTAACCTAAGAACATGAGACTATCTATAGATCAGAACTTTATATTTCAACTCTTTTTTCATGAAACTTTTTTCATGGCAATAATAATCAAACCCTCCATGCAAAACGTATAATAAGTTTTTAAAATCAGAAGCCCTTCATTTCTAAAAAACAGTATATTGTCAATTTACAAAACCGTATAGTTCCTTTTTACAATCATTGTCTAAATCACTCATGTTAACGAAAAACATAATTGGAATTGAAAATTGTCAAAAAATTGAAATATTTAATGACTCGATATTTATAGTAAAAAAACTTCACATGGCTTCACAAAACTTCCCCCTGACACCCACCTTGTCAACATCTCCCAAATTATTGGCTTCACAAAGATTCACATACTTCACATGCTTCACATGACTTCACATGCTTCACATGACTTCACATACTTCACATGCTTCACATGCTTCACATGACTTCACATACTTCACATGCTTCACATGACTTCACATACTTCACATGCTTCACATGACTTCACATGCTTCACATGACTTCACATACTTCACATGACTTCACATGCTTCACATGACTTCACATGCTTCACATGCTTCAGATGACTTCACATACTTCACATGCTTCACATGACTTCACATGCTTCACATGACTTCACATGCTTCACATGACTTCACATGCTTCACATGACTTCACATACTTCACATGCTTCACATGACTTCACATACTTCACATGCTTCACATGACTTCACATGCTTCACATGACTTCACATACTTCACCTGGCTTCACATGCTTCACATGACTTCACATGCTTCGCATACTTCACATGCTTCACATGCTTCACATGACTTCACAAATGGCTTCACATGCTTCACATGACTTCACATGACTTCACATGCTTCGCATGCTTCGCATACTTCACATGCTTCACATGCTTCACATGCTTCACATGACTTCACAAATGGCTTCACAAATGGCTTCACATACTTCGCATACTTCACATGACTTCACATGCTTCGCATACTTCACATGACTTCACCAAGCTTCACATTAAACCCCCCCTTAGCTTCACATGGCTTCACAAATGGCTTCACATGGCTTCCGTTCCAGAGTCAATGACAGAATTGGGCTATTATATTATTGATGAGAAAGGTCAATTTCATAAGAAATAGAACAAGTAATTCCGAAAGATTTAAAGCTTTATTAAAAGATAAATAAGAATGAAAGAAAGAAAGTTCAGAGAAGTTAAACATATTGAGCTTAACCTACGATCAATAATCTTACCAGCTTTCATATTTCACAAGATTCAAACTTCATTAATTCGTTGCTGACAAACAGTACTTTTGTGTATGTGTGTACGTATTTAGATAAAGGAAAAATTGAAATAAATAGAAGAATAGTGAAAAGAGAATGAAGAGCGAGCAAGAGAGATTTCTATAAAAAAAACAAATCTATGGAATTTAATTCTTCATCTACAGATATCACATTTTCAACAATAATCATTTTCTGCCGAATAATGTTTGAAATATGCTGTTGGGAATTGTTCGCTCAATAAAATTTCTTTTTTTTGTGTGTAGGATTCTCTGATCGCTGCTTCTCATATTAAAACATTATTTGCACACAATTTTTCCAGTTGTTCTGATTGATTTGAGATTTTATAAACAATTCGGATTTGAAATATACTTGTTCAATATTATCAATCCATCCTTTTCCCTCTCTCAACCTCGACTCATTTTGTTGTTATTTGTCGAAAATTTCTTTCATCAATCCAAACGACTCGCAACTAAACATTTTCATGAGCTCGTGTGTGTTGATTCTGTTTCTATTTACAAATGAAATATCTGAAAGCATGATAATGACATGATACTTACTGATGCTGTTTGCTTTTTTATACAGCTGCCCAAAGCAATTTGAAAACATGTGAGAGAGGAAAACGGCGAACAGGACTATACGAAAATGATAAAATTGTGTTATCACAAATCTTCCTCGTGTGACCATCCACCATTGTTTATTGTTATTTTACTTTTTGTATCTCGATAAACGATATAGATATGAAGTGGATGAACATTTTCAGTTGTAAAGATTAGTTTTAAATGAACTATCATTTTGTCTTTTTTAATTTTGCGTCAACTCGTGACGGAAGTTGAAGCGACTCAGTCAAAGCTGGTGCAATGTAGTCATTGGACCCAACCGAAATGGTTCATTTTCAACTATGATTAGGTTCTATCACAAATTTACAAAATCATGTTCTACTCTAACTGAAAGAAAATACAATTAAATCGTGATATGTAGAAATAAAATCCAGTAAAGATTTTAATTGTACATTAAAAGTATAAAGTTCATCGAATACAGAAACAATTACAAAGCTACAACAATAATGGTAAATCTTTTTCAATTTGCACAGATTTTTTTTGCTAAATATGGAAATAAAATACCATCAATAGGGCAAACAAGGAAAATGGATAGAGTATTATGAAAGGCAATACATCCCATGTTTGTATGCAGGAATGCCTTTAATAGACGAACAACATTAAAAAGCGAAGCATGAGAGAAATTGAAATGAATAAATGCTCAATTGCTGTTTATCACCATTGTAACATGGCAATATTACATTGGTCTAATACTGTTGGCTGTTGGCAATAGCCTCTGCTGCTACACAAATGATAGAATATTAAATAAATTTATTGTATTTGTATGATTGCATTTTCGGGCTATTCGAGAAGCAATTTTCTATATTCCCCCAAAAAAAAGATGAAAAAAGGAATGGAGGATGTAAAAGTCATAAAAAGATGCAAAAAAGGTGGAAAATATTTCTGATAACAAAGAGAAAATTAAGCACAAAAAATCCTCAATTATTACTATAGTTGCAACTAAATTTTTATTTATGTCTTGTTGAACAGATGGATTTTGGGAACAGAAAAATATTTTCATTCGATTTCATCGCAAAATTTACGATTTCGAACAAAAGGAAAAACATTGAATATTTAATATAATTTAAAATATGGAACTAAATCTTGTTCAAAAGAGCAAATCACATTCAGATTCACAAGAACCTTATGCAATGGAAGTGACAACAAACTTCTGCAATTCAACACTCTCAAATCTCAAATAAATCATGCATGATAATCATCAATTCCTGGCTGAAACATAATAAAAAGTTGTTCCCAGCAGTTAAAAGTTTTGAACTTCTAAAAATGAAGTTAACAATATAGAAAATATTAAATAAAGTTAGATCAATGCACTTTTTGTGTAGCTAGAAAACATATTCACAAATATGAAAAAAAAAAGTTTTCAAACTTTAAAGAATTCACTAACTTTGAATGAACATCCATATGTTATGATAAAAGAATTGGGTATTAATTTTTTTTCTCAACCTATCTCATTTTCAAAAATGCTGTAAATTTTTTATTTAGTCATGTACGTTTCATGTTATTTATACATATATGTGTGTTGAGATGTTATGCAATGCAATTTGAAAAAAATATGAATAAAAAAAGTTTTTTACCAGTTTCTATTGTATTTTTCCACAAAAAAAGCAATTCATCTTTTGTTGTGCATATACAAAAAATTCAAAAAAAAATTTTTTTTCACATATCGATTCGATTAAAGTTTCTACCCTCAAAAAAGGAACACTCTCTTTTTTATATTTCGATAACTTTTTGCAAGCTCGTATGCCACTTTGTCGTTCTTGTCGAGTCTCATTTTTCTGCTGTTCTATATTTCATTGTGAGTATTTATCCTTAAAAAATAGTATAAACTCCCGTAGTCTTACAATAACAATTGCTTTAAAATATTGCTCCATTGAAATTATATCATTTTCTGTTGTTATTACCATAGTACAATCAAACTTTTGTGGTTCTATTTTTTACTTTAATTTAGTGGGATGTTTCTCTTTTTTCTGTTTTTTTTTTTCCTTTTTCCTTACTCTCTCAATACAGCAGATTTTGATTCATGTTTAAGAATTTATTTTTATTTATTTCCCATTTTTTACTAGATTTTCCATATAATCCACAAACAAGGAAAGCTGAAGACATGTGTGTACATTTATATAGGGGCCATTCACTTATTACGTAACGCTTTTAGGGGGGGAGGGGGGTCTAAGATTTTGTTACGGTTCAAACAAGGAAATTTTTTTTCATACAAATTTTGTTACGAGGGGGGGGGGGGGTCTAAAAAGTCATTTTTTCGCGTTACGTAATAAGTGAACAGCCCCATATGGTATATGTTAGCTAGATTGTCATGTAAGAAATCGGAAGGAAAATGTGGCTTCGGTGCGCAAATAAATGTTTGTAGTTATTCCTTTCGAGTTGTCAATTTGCTAAATTTATTTCGTAGAATTGAACATTATTTTTTTACTATCTCCATCTTTCTCACCATCCAAAAACTATATAGATGCTCATGAGGTCTCCCCATTCTGTGAGTGTCTTACGAAAATTTTATTATAGTCTTTAGAAATAGAATTGAGAATGGAAAAATGAAGAAAAGAAATGGAAGTAAATTTCATACTTTCCACATTCATTTCGTGTTCCACATTTTCCCATTTATATGTTGTTTTTTTTTGATACTGAGGAAGAAGAATGAGATGAAAGTAAAACAAAAAATATTATCGTTATACCAATGTGCAACTATCATGTCACATCATTATGGGCATGGGTCCAAGAAAGAAAAATATAGGATATGGGGTTGGAAGAATAAGTTAAATCAAGTTAAGAGTGCTGGTTGCTGTTAAAAAAAAGAAAATTTAGTAAATCTGTGTGATATTTAATCACCCCTTCCTTTTGAATTTTCCTTGTAAAATTTTTTTTGAACCCCCCCCCCCCTCTTCAAATTCCTGGCTACGCCTCTGAGCTTGTAAATTCAGAACTTAAATTCCATAATTCAAAAATGACTCTCGATTAAATTATGCTCTTTTAAAGATGTAAACTCTTTAACTTAGTGGACAGAATAAGGACAATTCATTCAGTCTTTGTTTTTAAAGATGGACAACGAATGACAAAAATTGCAATTTTATTCCATTCACTCGTAATCGCACACAATTTCACATACTTTTTGTTGCCTCTTTTAAACTTTCTTTTCTCTAATCAAAAGGGATTTATCTTCAAATGCAATTTAATACAGAGAGCTTTTGCTTCATTTGATCATTTGATTCTTACAATGTGTAAACTTTATAGCTTTTTCTTGTTTTCAAAGCTGATTTACTTTTTGAAGTTTAGGATGCCATCATTATCATTTTGTCTGACTTTTTTTAATATCTTGTTCGAAATCTTTGTGCTATAAAAGTATCAAATATGGATTTGTTGTTCGGTTCATTTTATCTTGAAGTTTATGGTCATATACAGTCATAAAATCACGACTTCGTCGTTGTAATTTACGTGAACTATCTGGAAGTATTATCATTTTCACAAGCAACAAATTATATTTGAATTTCAATAAATGCTCAACTTATACATAGATTCAATCAGTCGATATTGAAGTCCTTCAACTTTCTGTAAATTTTCACATTCCAATCTTTTAACAGAATTGCGCTGTATTGCATTAAAAAATTGAATCTTTAAACTTTTTCTCTTTCAGCAATTTAAAGTAACCTTTAGGAAATTCCTCCATTGACAACATTTATTTATCTTTACCCTTTTCTTTTTGATATGTGTATTTGTGTGGTTTAAGATTTATGTAAGTAAACAAACAGTTGAAAATTATTTTTGGCTCTAATGCATCTAATCTTTCCTATATTCAAGATACAGAAAATACGATATTTAACTTCCAGAAAAGTGAAAAAATTAACGAAAGTCCTCGTGTTATTGATCGAGAAACTTCAGCGCATTTTTGATTTATTTACATAGAAAGGATTTATCATTTAGCGGTTTTTTGAATTTCAAATTTTCTAACGGTCAATAAATATTTGAAATTATAGACGCCATGTTGAAATTATAGAGGTATTCAAAAAATTTGAACAGTTTACACTCTATGAAGAAATTATTTCACAGGTTGCACTGTATTGAAATTAAAAAAAATTAATTATAGTATTTAACGATGGTTTTGAGCTTTCAAACTGATCGATGCGCCAATAGTTCGATAGAAACGAGCTAACGCAAAAAACTAGAACTCTCTACAATGTGTAGATCAAAAGTTTTTGCAGGCAGCCGAGCAAACGAACAAAGCGTATTATTAAGCAACTTTTTCGAAACAAGTTTCAAAAATGCGCTAAAAAGAAGAAAAAGGATAGAAGAATAAGAATAAATAGGAATGCTGTAAAGTGACAATTTCAAGTATGTGATGACTTTTTGCCACATCTCCCATCTCCACCCTTCTGTTTTTGAAGTTCCACAATAAAGAGAGACTTTCAGTAAAAAGTTAAATATTTGCTGACATTTTACATTTTTTGTCGTCCTCCATCTCCTTTCATCTGCCATTACATTCATTTATTCGTTACATTTTAAGCAGTATGGATGATTATCTCAATTTATCCGTTCTTGTCCCCATCTGAATGAATAAAAAAATTATATAAATCGTATGTGAGAAGTTTCACGATAGGAAATCGTGTGAGAAAGAAAAATTGAGGTCATCTATAATGGTTGGCATGAAAGCAGCAATTAAGATCAAATGAATATAAATTTTATCGTGTGACACTTATGATTATTTAAAGATTTAAGTTTGTGTCTATCCCTACCTCTTAATCCTTCTCATACTTTATCCTCCTTTCCAATTTTAGTTTCTTCAGAAAATTGCCATAAGGTATGAAAGTATTCTATTTGCCAATTAAAAATTCAATCATTGCACTAAAGATTGGTAAACAAATGGATCATAGGCGATAAATTGAAGCCAATTAAAATATTTTGATCTTTGCATAAAATTTGCATAAAACTTTTACCTCTATTTTCACTTCATTTATTGATTCTATGTCTTCTTCAATCAGGATTATAGTCTGATACTTGTAAACTGACTCCTTCTCGGTAAAATTTCTAAATACTATCCTGTTTTTAATTTTGAATGATTTAACCTCATCATTTTTTGAATCAATCGTTCGTCTTCCTCTACATCCATCTCATCCAAACGTCCTCAAAATGAGCATTAAACTGAAATTTACTGAGCTTTGCAAACATAATTTATAGAATAATAAACCATAAAATCGTTTCGTTTAATTACATTCGGTAAATATTCATAAGCGTTAAGCATAGAGGAAAAAAGGAAGCAAAAATTATGCACATAAATCTTCCATAATATTTTAAAAGCTATTTTTTACACTCTGAATTATTTCAATCTAATCCATTATGAAGGTGAAAAGGTCCCGACTGCTGACTGCACAAACATCATAAAATTGTGGCTTTATGATGAGTGAAATTTTTATTATTATGTGAATTAAACAGTTTTTATATCGTTTGCATGCAATCATAAAGTCATCATTCACAATTAATAATTAATTGATTGGTATATATTACGCAATTATATTATGATTGTGAAAAATGTTAATATTCATGCATGAATGTATGGCTTGATTTCATGTATTGGTTTTTTTTCACCCAATAAACGTAAAGGAGCTTATCATCATGTCAAACTTATGAACCTTGAATTTTTATTAAAATTTGGTTGTTATCAACCAAAAAATATGATGACCCCTTCAAAGAGCTGATACACAGCAATTTTTATAAAATTTGTTACTAAAATTTTACAAAACCACAGTTTTCAGCGATGATGTTACATTCAGTTCCACAGCTCAACTATTCGGCAATCAAACAAACGTGGATGAAATGCAATTAAATAATTAGAACAAGTCGCTGTGAGCAACAGTGAAAAATCCTATATCAGCCGCAATAATCGAGTTATGATAATAAGCTACAGGTGAGGTCAACTTTATACACATTTGATGCAAACGCTGTTCTGACAACAAAAGAAATATGAGTTTGCTTTTGACTGGGCTTTAACCCATTTCTGAAACGTTAAACAGTCATCACATCCAGTTCATGCTGAACATATATAGTTTTTAATTAAATATCATAAGCCTTCATTTATTAATGTCGCATTATTTTATGCTTTTTCCCATAAACTTTTTTTTATCCTCCAAGCTTTCGATTTAATAAAAAATAATGTTCATTGTGACTTTCATCAATATTGAAAATAAATTTTCCATATAATTTATATAAACATATAATAATGTATTCATGAGCTTATCACAATTCAATCATGATTGCATACAGTCATAAATAGATAAATGATCATGCACAACTGAAGTTAATAACATGCGTTCAGCCTATTTCACTTGGCACTCATTTTTATGTCGAACGAGTAGGGAACATGCATTGTAGGGGCCAGTTTGATTAAAAAAGAGATTTTAAAGTAGACAAACGTGTATGTTATCAAGTAATGCCCAAGAAAATGACTTCTGGACAGACATGGACGTAAATTAATCGCTCTAAAATACATATTCTTAATTTTTGAAATATTATAAAATAAAATAAGCAGAGAAATTTTTCAGAAAATAAATTACAATTTGTGCACAAATAGCTGTACATCATAATGACGATAATAACGATGATGATGATTATAATGATTTTCAAGAAGAGGAGAACAAAAATTGTTCATCATATTTACTTTAAAAGACTTTATCTCTTCATTATGCAATTTAAAAAAAATATGCTGGAAAAGAGATGAGAACTGCACAATTTAACTATATAAAAGACTCCTTCACTTCCGTTTCTTTACAATTACGTAAGTTCAAAAGAAATAATGTTGCATTCATTGAGAGAAAATAAAATGAAAAGTAAAGGGTGGATAAATGGGTGATGGGTGGTGAAAAAAAAATGTACAGGAAAGCAGGAAATTACAATTTGTAATGAACAAATGAATGAAACATCAACATTTGTACCGCATTTATGAAAAGAAAGCTCCACTGCTCTATTGCATCTCATTCTTCTTTTATTCATGTTCTATATGATGAAACATAATACATGAATTTAAGCTTAATAGTACAAAATGTAAAACGAGAAGAGATTTAATGTTGAGATCCTTTTATATAAAATAGAAAATTAAATGCAGTTGAAAGCGATGTTCATTTTATTTTAGGATATTAAAATTGTTTTTGCAACCGCAGATTTACTCATTTGTAAATTCGTTTGCTTTTTATTTAACTTCTATTTTAATTTCACTTTGTTTGTTTGTTTGTAATTTAAGTAATTACAAGCCAACAACGAGCGATTTGCACTTTTAAGTACTTTCGGTGTGGCAACATGCTTTTAGTAATTTGATATTGAGCATAAGAAGTAATGAGTCTGGGATTTTCTACATACTAAATCAAAATTAAATTTTGAACTAAAATTAAATTTATTAAAAGCATAAAAAGTTGTTCATTATTAATCGTTAAGTCCTCTAAGTATTTTGAACAAAATTATGAAACCTCACTAATCACTCCACATCACTAGTTCCACGTAACATCAAAAGTTCCCTCCAAATGCCAACGAAATCAGAGTTGAGATTTATTTTCTTCTGGATATCGTACTGCTCCTTTTATTGACTTGATTAAACACCCATTAAAACTACATTATCTCTTTTTCTTACAAAATATCAACAACAGCATCACCAAAATAAGAAAAACTAGCTGTGATATTAACAACAGATGAAAAAGGAGACTATTAAAAGAAAATAACTTAACATTAAACACATTCCAGAAATTAAGTGCTGTAGTTTTGTCATAAAATATTCAAAAATTCGTAATGATCATACAAATTGCTCTTAATCTTTACTAACTTTGTGTTTTATATTCACTTTGTATAATTTCTTGCCTCTTTTTATTTCATCACTTAAAGATTTGTGTGTTTGCGTTGAAAATTCATAAAACACTACCATTAGCCTATTTGTTGCTCATCCATACATAAACACTCACACGTCGTCTTTCATTTTTTTAAGACCGAAGCTATTGAGCCGTTTTTTTTTCCTTCCTGTCTGAGAGTATAAAAATTCAAGTGGTGTCTCGGGACAGTAAGCAAGCATTTGCAAAGAGAAAAGCAGAAGGATTATGACTCTTTGGATAAGGTTTTGCTGAAAGTTCCTTTTGGCTTTCCTTTAAATTCACCTCAATCCTCCTTAATGCCATAATGATCAGATATGCGGAAAAGCTCACCCCGCCTCTGTTCTCTTGTGATTTTCCTTTTTTTCTTCTTTTCCTCTTTCTCAGTGCCTGATGAAAATTCTTTTTTCATAATAAAAATATGTCGATAGATGTGCCTGTATACGTAGGCATATCCTTCTTTAATATGACAGCTACGAAAAAGGACTCAGAAAAAAAAGTATAAAAAAATCCTTCATAGCTCGTTGTGAAAATCTCATGCATGGAAAATCTTATTCTCATCACTGTACACACCAAAAAAATGATTGTATATGTATGTTTGAATGTAGCATAAGCAGGGATAATGTGAATTTGTGTATATATCGCAGCATAACGTCCTCAACGAGTTCACTTCTCGATGATGTCACTTTTACGTAGGGATCTCTAAAAAGTTCCCGCAAAATAGCATCCGTTCTGACAATTGCGCATTCTGACCGACTGTAAAATAAAAATACCCAAAGAAACCGCATGGAATGAATTCTAAATTTACATTTTTTTCATTCTTCTCTTTTTTCAGTCACATCCTAGACTCAATTTTGTTTTCCCATCGCTCGAGTTGCATTTTTTACGATAGTTTATTTTCTTCCTTTACATCAGAGTTGGTAACGTCCAAAGTTCATTCACTTATGATATTAAATTTTTAGAAATTTTTGGAAAGAGGACTCATTAATACTTTTGACATAAAAGGATTAAACTCTTACTTTTCGTGATATGTTTAAATTGTTAAAAACAAATAACACCAAATTTAATTTTAAGTAAATCTACTCGATTCAATGATGTTTGGAAGTAACTACAGCTCAAACATTGTTTGTCCAGAATAATTGAAATCATTAATTCAACTCTGCTTCTATAAAATTTGTCTCTCATTTAATTTCTTGCTACTTTCATATTTTGTGAGTGTGTGTGAGTATGTACACGCTCCATAAAGTTTATGTGATTTTTTTTTTATTACACAGTGCAAAAAAAAACATCCACGAATAGCATAAAAACCGGAATAAACGAAAAAATTCCTTTTCTTTTATGACCAATTTGTAAACTGTAGTTTGCATAAGTTTTAGGAGAACAAAAAACGAATATAAAAGATAAAATATGTGGCACTGCAACGTTTGACGCTCGAGTGCCTAAAGAATTCATAGGAAATAGAAAGTATATTGTTAATACATTGCAATAGGGTATTAACGTTAATCAAAAGTATTAGCATTTTATATGTCACTTAAGTATATTATTCACCGAAAATCATATACGATCCGGGGTGAGAACACTAAAATAGAAAGTTTTCATGATATAATTCTTAGGATTCGAACATATCCTTATTTATTTGTGACACCAATAAAACAAAAAGACAAGATTATGATTGTTAATTCATCCAAACATTTCGTAATGAGCTTTTAATTTTGTCAATTTTATATCAGTGCAATGTGATGACTATTTTCTAGATATGATGTCTACATATATGATCATCATGTGGATTCACAAAACGGTAGAAACAACGTTCATGAATAGAAATTATAATCAGCTTTAGTGCAAAACCTATCGATGCAGTATATATGAGATGATAGATAAAAGTTTCGTAAATATGCTCTGCGGTTATTTGAAATAAGCTATAATCTTGATTGACAAATTATGATTTTGATTTCATCAATGATTTAGATTTTCAATTAACTGGGTATTCTAAAACTACGAAATTAAATTTGTCTTCCACATAGAATTAACGATAAACGAAAAATAAACATATTCAGCGGTAACACAAGAGTACATTTTTGAGTCATTTTTGACCCTTTTTGTCTCACTATTCGAGATTTGCAAAGGACACTCTCGACTACTGAAGGCTACTACAGTATGCAATGGTATTTATGCTATGAGTGTCATGTAAACAATTTGCATTTATTTTTAATTTAAACATCAAATATTGCACCATTTAAGTCTTTAGAAGCTTTAAGAAAGTAGTCAGTAATTAGCAAGCACATACTCGAGATAAACTTAATTAATTGTCAATGAAAATTAAATCCTCGTCTCGATTCTCAATCTATTCAGAAATTTAATGTCGACTAGAAGTTTCTTAATTGGTTGCAAAAAGAAGAGAAGAAACTTTAAAGTAAGTAATTGAAAAATAAGTTTTAAAGACAAGTATAAAATTTTTGGAAGCTAATTAGTAATTGACAACACTTTCACTTTCATAAATTGTGTCATTTTTAAGTCCTTGCTTAATGTTTTTCATAGTTACTTGAATTTCAAAAAAAAATCTCTATTTACCTTAAATTTATTCTAAAATCTTTTAATATTCGGTACACAAAAAAGGAAGCTTTCATCATTAAAGCAAAAAGAAAAAGAAAGATCAATGATTGGAAGCGTTGATAAGGAGCACTTGAGTTGTACAGGCAGCATTTCAGGGTCTAATTTTTGACCAAATTGGGAACGGAAATTTGTATTCTCGTGATGTCGAAGAGAATAAAAAGAGGAGGAAAAACATGAAGAAAGAGAGAGAGAGTAAAAAGGTTTTTAGTAACAACATGGAAAATCCGGAAGGCACAACAACAATGAAAGTATAATCTTCTTCACCATGAGAATTGAGTGAAAATTAGATAAATCTCTGCGTCCGCATGATGCCTTTGAATTATTTTCAATCAATCTTTGTCCTTCGGTCTAGGTTTTAATTCCAGTCTCTGATTTTAACGACAGTCGATAAAAATCATGAATATTATTTTTTTACGATTAAATATCAATTCATGGCGTAATTTCTTCTTCTATTTCAGCTGTCATTTCCTGATTTGACAATTTTTTACTTATTCTTCATTTCGTCTACTTTTATTTTTATTTCCTCCGGCTATGACTCTCATAATCATTATGCGAAAGTTTATTGAACCAATTTTTTTCCCTCACTTTTTTCTCGTCTTCTTCTTATTCCTCCTCTTTTTTTCTTCTTAACGATGTGTATAAAAAAAGACAAATTAGGGAAATGCATGATGAAAAATAAAATGTACAAGCTCATCAAACGGAGGGTGTTTTTGGTTATCATCTCTCTTTAGCACTGGATGAAAACATTGAGAGACATTGTAAAACGCAGAATCACCTTTTTGAGAGGAAAGGATGCTGAGAGATGAAATTAATCGGCCAATTTCACAAAGGTGGATAATCCTCATTTTCGGATTATCTATTTCTTTGATATGAGAAAAATCCAAATAATTTTTTTCTGGTGTAGAATTAATTGGTTAATAATAATCAAACTAGTTTGAGAAAAAATCTTATTATTGTATTGTGAATATAGCGAAAAAATAATTTTTGTATATGGATTATCCTAAGATTATCCTAGGATAATCCCGAAGATTATCCGAATTTTCAATCTTGGGGGGACCCAGTTTTAACATTTTGGAATAATTATGTGGATAATCCTAGGATAATCTCAGGATAATCCACATACTAGGATAATCTTTTTTTGTGAAATCCATTGTCAAAAAATTATTTTTTTCAAATCCATTTTTTCTGATACACCGTGCAGTTTAACGCAGTAAAAAAAATCATGGATTATCCTTGGATTCAAAAAGTGGATAATCCGATCCGAGGATTATCCACCTTTGTGAAATCGGCCGAATGAGATTTTCATCTAAAACTTGCTAAATGTTGCATCAATGTTTTACCGGTCTAATGCAATCAGCATTCAACAATGTACTAGAAAGAAGTATGACAAGTTTCGTCGAAGCCACAATCATTGCTCAGGAAGTAATCATGAAAAAATACAAAGCACTTAATTTTTCAATAAAAAATGAAATTAAAAAATTTGATGAGTTTCGAGTGGGACTGAAAAAAAAATAAGCACAAAAATTAAAAAAGTTTTTTGTGTCTTTTTGATGAGATTTTTTATTCATGCCCGTCTTGTACTTTCGCACAATGTTGACTCTTCTTTCCTCTTATGTATATTTATTCAATTTTAATTGCTTTTTAATTTATTTCTGTATCATTATTCATATCATGATTAATTAGCGACGAAATATTTTCTTTTTGAATTTATACTGAAATCTACACTTTGAATACTAAAGAGCAGGGAGTAAAAAGAGAATACGCACACCTACCCAAACTCTGTCGTTATTTTTATAGAACATAAATTGTTTTTGTTCTCTTTGAACATAAAGCTTTTAATTATTTTATTTTTATACATAATATGTTGATGATAGAGTGAACAGCAAAAAAGGTATACACGTTGCCTTTTCACAATTTTATTGCTTTATTACCATCATTAATGCGTGCATTTTGTTGTTGTTCAAACAAATGTCAGAGAAGCTAATTAATTTTGTAGTGTAATTTTCACTTCTTTACATTTTTGGTATCTATAGGAAGATAGATTTATTATAATGAATATGCAAAGGTTTTAGACTGTGGCAAATTTAAATATTTTGATGCAATTTTCCACTTTTAAAGAAGATAAACTTTTTAATTATTCATCGCTTATAGCTATTTTCTATTTACAGAATTTTGACAAATATATTTAAACTTAACATATGTTTAGTGATTCAGATGATAAACAAGTATATTTAAAGATGCAGAACTAAAACGTGTCTCTTTCTTATATATCATCTTTTTATATGGAATTTAGTGCCACTATAAGTTGCCAGCTGCATTCAATGCCTTTCCTTTTAACTTTAATCAAATTTCTTTAAGACACTATTGTGAGTCTCGCTTAAATATTGAATAACCAACCATACTCCTTTAATTAGACTTCAAAGTCATATGATCACTGAAAGTAAGCAGAATATCATGAATATCATCGCTGTAATTGAAAATAGAAATACATTTAACTTGATTCTTTAACCTACGCATATGTGCTGTAAGATAATTATTTGTTAATGTTAAAAATAACATAAAGGTGTACAGGTTGATGAATTACGATAAACCTACAAATTATACGAGAGTTTAAAACACTTTTACAGTTATTTAAGGCATTATGATGATTCGTACCGTAAAGAATGAAAAAAAAAGACATCTGGAAAGGGAAGAACGAGACACAAAAAAATTTTCTCCTTCTTTAAAGCAATAAAAATTTTCCTCGCTCTTCACATTGTAAAAACCATAAAGTTTTGGAAAGAGAAGCAAGGTAGATTTAAATAAAATTGGTGCTACTATTTCGTATACACAAGAAGAAATAATATAGAATATGAGACAAAGGAGGAATGGAAAATATAATCATTATCTGTAAGCACTTTGGGAGCTTCCTCATTTTATTTCTGCAAAAGAAAATTAAATGTGTGCTTTACAGTGAACAAAACGGAAAAGAAAAAAGAATTGCTGGCACCAGAGAACATTTGAATATAAAATTTTGCTTCTTCTTTTTTAGTTCCTCTTGGAGAAGATTGCAACAATTTCGGCATATGTAAATTGAAAGAATTAAGCGCATTAATTCTAGGTACAAAAGGTTTAAAAATTTAAGCTAAAGTCGTGAATTAATAGATAGACAAACTGAACTTCACATCAGAGCAAATTGTATGGACATTAAAATGCACAGCTTAACAATTTTTTTACCTTCCTTACAGAAAACTTTCATTTAATAGAGTATGTGCATTATTCTCTATGTTAAAATTAAAAATTATATTCTATGTATGTAGACACAAACTAAGTTTGAGAAATAAAAATTTAAAGTGAACTGAATGAACTGAGTGAGAAAAAGAGAAACAGCAAGAGAGCCCCAAAATGGTAAGAATGGAAACATAAAATGATAAATATCACAAGCACGAATTTTCATGAAAATAAATGGTTTTAATTAAAATCACCTGAAAATTTATACATTTTCATGTAAATGGGCAAAAAATTCGTGCTGTATTAAATATTTCTACTTTTTTCGTTTTATTTCATTTTTAGAAAATAAAAACTCTGTTGGTGTTTGCAAGATATATAGATGTGCTCATACAAAAATATCGCAGTTTTTAAACGTCAAAAATTTGAATTTTCTAAAAACACTAACACTATAAAAGAAAATTTTCAATTTTTGTTTTGCAAAATTTTCAACTTTCTGTTAAGTTTTGTTGATACAGGAGTATTGCAAATGCTTTGCTATAATTAAAAGTAACTGACTAAAGTCAAATGTTGTTGCATCTATCGATATTTAAATGAAAACTTGAAAATAGAAAATTTTAAAAAATTTTGTTTGTATAAGTACACAAAAAATAGTATGGTCGAGTATGGTCAAGTATACTCTGTATGAGCCCATCTATATATCTTGGGTGTTTGAAACATAAAAAAATACCATAGGAAAAAGGAACGAAATAAAAAATAATTAATTTCACCGTCTATTACCAAAAACTGCTCATACTTGGGTTTCAAAATTGAGAAGAAAAAAAGAAAAGAAGAAATGAAAATATTAAAAAGTTTTGTATGCAGTTACCAACATGTTGGGGATGGACACTTTTTGTGGTTCTTCAAGCAGACTGTCAATTTACAATCGTATATAATATATAAAACAAGCCAGTAATGGCACATAACCTGTCGTCATTTTTCAGAATTGTGTTTTTATTGATCACAACCCCCCCCATCCTCTTGAATATATAAATATATTTTATCATTTGATATACTTTCAGGTCAAGTTCAATACTATCAAAAGCAATTTTTTTACATTTCAACTTTACTTGGATTATTGGAATTACTTGGAATGATAGATTATTTGTTGCATGAATTTAATTTAAAATTTTTATTTATTTTTTGATAAGAGCTTTTAAATGCCAAAATCGCAGGATTACCATTCCCTGAAAATTGCAATTTTAATTTCTGCAATGAAAATTTTTCACCACCCACAATGCATGTGTGTATATCCATTTATATGTGCAAAGAATGTTTTTCATCCATAAATTCCGCACTTTTCCAGCTCAACTGGCACCCTCAGTTGCTTACCTGCAAAATAAAAATAGCGAAAGAAAAGTTTCTATCCCATATTATTGTTTTCATTTCTTCTCCATTTCCGTTACTGCAACATGACGAGACTAGGAAAAATTTCTTCTTAATTCTCAATTTTCATCGTTCATTCGATGTTGTTTTTCTTTTTCACGGAACAGAAATTAGATTTCGGTTCATTTAGGTTACGAAAAGTAGAAATTTTCAAAGGGAAGCGAAGAAATGGAAAAAAGGAATTTCTCAGCTCACGTGCACAGATTCTTTTGACAGATTTTATTGTTTTTTCTTTCATTTTCTTGCATTCAAGATTTTATTGCTTTCTTTGTCTTTTTGTAGAAGAAGCTAAGACTTCATGTAAAAGAAAAGTTAATTTCTCATTTCCATCAAGGATGCGAGCAAAATGAAATGAAGAAGAAATTGAAAGCAAAATAGGCTAAACTTTTTACTGGTTTATACTACATGAAAATTATTTCTAAGTGTACCTATGCATGCACATAAAAGTATTGAACATGGAAGCACATTTTATTATAAATTTTATAGCATTCAAGATGAGTATAATTATGAACCAATTAAAAGTTTATAGATTTTTATCTTCGTTCATGTTTTTACATTATGTTCCTTGAAATCGATGTAAATTCCAGAGGGGGGACAGAGCAAAAATTGTTAAGAAAAAAACGCAAAAATGTTCATTGTGATGAAATTTCCAAGTACTACACTTTGTGTTGGAAAAAAAATTGTCGAAAAATGAAATTTTTGCAATACTTCCTTCCAATGCAGTTTATGACCGAAATTTTGATTGGAACTGATGAGAATCATGATTTAAGACCTTTTGACATCTAAAAATTTTTACTTGGATGCTTCAGTTCCTTTAAATTTGACTTTTTCAATTTCGTTTGTGACTTTTTACAATTATTTTAAACTCAATTAAAATTTCCTATTAAATGCAATGTGATATTATCACAGTAATAATGACTATTAAGTTTAGAATACGAATATTCACGATAATGAGATCTATAGAAGTAATTTTAAACCTTTTTCTTTATGTCATATGATCATAATTGACGATAGTTTTTTTTTTAATTAGATTTAATCGTTTTATTCAGTCCCCACATTCAATATATTGATCGTAATATTATGATAGTGTCACATTGAATTAAGGTAAGAGCTTAAACTTTATGTATTTCTACGATAGTTCTTTTCGCTTGCTATACTTCAGGAAAAAATGGAAAAGAGCTTCAATAGAAAATAAATTGTATAGATTTACTACATTTACGAATGTTTTACAAAGATGTGCTTTTGGACATTCATTTTGAGTCAAAAAAAAAACCTTTACCTATTCAGATCAATAGTGATCCAGAGGTGCGCTAGGACGTTTCGCAGCTAATGAGAGTTTAACGAGCGAAGATGCGCCAAACCACTGCACTCAAACCTAGACCTACAATTTATAGTGGAATCCGAACAACTCCTTTGATGACATTACTGCCTTTAGCCTACAAAAGAAGGCTGTGAGCCTCATTTCCTGTACATATGATTCGAAAAAGGACGTGTGAAAAATTTCTCATACCCAGTCTCGAACCAATGATCGCTGTGTCGGTATTGCAATAATTAGGTACCTAAGTACTAAACCATTTCGGCACCGAGCCACTTCGCAAATTTTAAGTCAAGTAGATATAATATCTATGACTGGATATTTCTCTGTACCAAATAGTTTAATCATAAATATTCCTACCCAAATTAAATATTTTCAAACTTAAAGGTAAACCAATTGTTTAAATTTATTTAAACTACTACGAACTTTCTTCAAAAAGTTTTTAAGCGCTTATTTCACGAAAAACAAAAGTTTTTTTTTTTAATTTTTCTACGAGTTGTCTTGCTACAACATATCGGTAATCATTAAATATTGAAGCAATCAAAAAAGATTGTCTCTGTAATTTCCTGTTAAGCCATTTCAATTTATAAGAAGCCCCTTTTTCTGTACAATATAATGTGTCTGATTAGGTCAACTCAACATAATTTCTCTTTTTCTTTCGTTCTTTTCCTTTTTTTTCATTGAAAAGAAAACATGAGGGAAAGAAAGCATGTGAATAGTACATAACAAATGTACATACAACATAGAAAGCAGAAATGGAACTTTATTTTTTTTTTGTAAGTACTAAAAGAAAATCATATTAACCATATTCCCACACACATCCATATACACATTCACAATTCATCCGTACAATAACATTAAACCAAGAGAAATTCCCATTGGGACATGGCATTAATTCTCTCAATGTCTTTGAATGCAATCTCTTGTGTACATGTCAGGAGCAATAGTAGAAGCATCGAAATGAAGACAAAAATAAAATTGATGAGTCTCATTTGGGCGAAGGAACATTTATTTTACATGGCAATGAAAAAAGCTCATTTTGAAAGCACCAACTGTATATGTCCTCCCATCCATTGTGCACGGAGAAGAAATGAAGATGCTGAAAATGAATGCAATAATGGCTAGATTTCTTTATTTTCAATTTCAAAACACATATACACACCGAATTCCGTTTGTTTGTTTGATTTTTTTTTTTTCGTTGCCATAATCATCTGTACATAATATGGTCGAAGTGTATTGTGAATAAAAAGCATTGAATTAAGTTGAGAACAGATGTTAACAAATGGATGTATGAAATTGTATTGACAACACTAAAAATTCATGAGTAAATTTGTAAATCCCTTTGAGAATCTAAAAGTAAGGGTGAAAGAGAACGATATCAAGTAAGTGAGACATAGATATTATTAGATTATGTTGATGTTAAGGATGTTATTACTATATATTTAAGACATTTCAATCCGTACACTCAAGCAGATACAGATTTCATCTCTTTACATTTCATTTAATTTCCTTCTTGTACTTTCGTTGCAGAATGATTATTATGATAATGGTAAGTATGTATAGATATAAAATCAAAAGCTTGAGAAAACTTCTTGATGACAGCTTTGAGCGTATTTTCATTTCCATACCGAGGCTAGTATTATTTTTCATTGATCGTCTTTATTGTTTAACTAAAATTGGCAATAATGCAAAATAGCTGGAAATCGTATTTCATTGCGACTATATACCGAATAGCGTAGTACTGGACTCAAATCGAATCTTGAGCCATCATCGTAAATGCCAGAGTTACGCCAGCTTTGTGCCGGATTTCTATTCGATTAACCGACTTGTGCTATTCGGGTATATTCTAAAATTATTTAAATGTTTCATTGCAGAATGACAGAACATTTAAATTCTTTAAAGACTAACAACAATTTAATAACCATCAAAAGTAAGCAAATAAACTTGATTACAATTTAGAAAATAATGTTGTTTACGAAGGAATGAATGTCAAATAATATTTTACAAGCTCCAATATAAGTTAATTACAAAAAGGTCTCTCTCGAATGACCAATTTATGCAGCCATGCACACAAAGTATTGATAAAAAAAATATTGGCTTCCTTAAATAAACATGAAAAAAGACGAGAACTCATATCAAGCTGTTTACTCTGTATGTACCCATAATATGAATATTTATAAGCATTTCTGCAAAAAAAGGTAGTAAAACGAAGAGAATCACAAAGAATTTCCAAAAAGCTCCTTACTTTTTGAGTATGAAAAAAAGAAAACGCCTAAACAAGAATTCAATCTCGTTCAACTACTATGCATTTATAGAAGGACCTTCTCATATCTCATATATGTGTAAGGAATCATCAGCATTGAATCCAATTGGAAATTTGTTTGATGTCTTTCCATTGAAAAATTCAATTTAAATCCATGTCATTGAATTGAATTTGATTTTCTTCTTTATTTCTATCGCTCGTTCCTTTGCGATCATTGCTTAAAAAGACGAAATGTAAGAGAGATGGATGGATGGATAGATAGGAGATTGCAAAGGCAAAAGTGAAATGAAGTGAAAAGAAAAAGGGAAAAAAGTATATGGAAAGAGAGAACGAAGACACATGAACAGATACATACATTCTTTGTGGCATAAGTGTCATGAATGTAAAATAGAATGGATGAATGAGTGAATGTCAGTGAGGAAGTCTTTTTTGTAGCGTAAACCAATGAATCAATGTTTGATTGTAATCTCATTGATTTGATTTGGGAGATTTTTCCTCTTCTTAAAAATAAGGATAAAATGAGTGTGACTAGATGTAGATATGCCAAATGAATGCTTCATTGATTGCCCAGTAAAAGATGTTTTGCTCCTCCATAAACATTCTCGTTCAATTGCACATCATGAATTATTTATTTTATGAGTTCCTTCTCTTCGTCTAGATTTATCAATTTCAACATTTAAATTCACATGTTTAGATCATATCATATCAAAAGGATGAAATCCCAATTTGTCTTAAAAACATATCAATAAAATTCTACATTGCATTTCTTTCAATTTATCAAGCCAATTTATGAAACATTATGACCATCAATGTATTTGAATTGACTAATAAATGTGGGAAAGATTGGAGAGATGAGAAGAAAGGTTAAAATATCTTATTACAAGAATTAATAGCGATCTTTATTAAAACTCAAAATTGAACTATATTGATAAGTGTTTAGAAGCATAGAACCAAAATACATGATTAATTATAGAAAGAGATGATCTTGGCATATATAGAATTGATTAAATTTTTAAAGTTGACCCTATTAATAATCATATATACATGAATATCATTTTGTACAAACATTTTGATGCCTTCAAACAAAAAAACTTAAAACTTCAATAATCAAGCATGAATGATAAGCATCTAAAAATTGAAAGATTAAAGGTTTATTCTGGCATAAAAGCTTTATTTTTAGCGCATTTTTGTATATTTGTACACAAAAAGGGAGCTTAACAATGCGAAATGTTCGTTCGTTTGTTCGTTCGTCTGAAGAAAAACTTTTTAACCAGACATCGTAGAGAGCTCAGGTTTGTTTCATTAACTCCGTTACTATTGTTTATTGCCCGATCAAACAGTTAAAAGTCTTGAAACAGCGTATTTATACTATAAATAATGTTTTTTTTATTTCATAAACAAAACCTATAATTTCAAATTTTTTCTAGCCGTTGTAAAATTTGGATTTCAAAAAACCGTTAAATGATAACCCTTTCTGTATGGAAATTCATTGGAACAAATTATTTAATTATACTATAGTTATTGACGAACACAAAATAATTAGATGATCAAATACTGATCGCTGCGTCAAAAATGCGCTGAAGTCCCTCGATCAATAATACGAGGACTTTTGAAATTTTTTTAAGATCTTCTTTTTCTTTCGCTTCATTCGCTTCACTTTATCTCTTTCCTTACTCTGTAACGATCAATGTCGGATATTTTCTTACGTAAAAAAAATATCATTTGGTAATGTCTGTATCAGTAAATAAGCTACTGTGATGCCTAAAAAGGTTAATGCAGGGATATGAAACTTGATTTTACTAAAATTAATTTTATTTCACATTAGAATATTAGAGATTTGAGGTTCATCCTCCGCTTCCTTTCATTAGATTAATTTGTATATGTGAAATACCAATCAGTTTAAAAAAGGTTATAACCTTGATGACTTTAAGCACATTGCCGTTTTACTCATGATGTCAAAATCAAAGTTTATTGAACCTGTCATGTTTGTTGCTTTTATTTAGAAGCTTTTTATCTATCAAACAGTTAAGAAGAAAAACAGACAAGCATCGTGTGTCCTTATGAAGATAAACATATATCGTAGAACAGGTAAACATGTAAGGCAGGCAATTCGGTAGATAAAAGAATATATATATAGGAATAAATTACACATTCATTTCTCAAACTGTCTGTTTATGTTTATATATTTATGTTTATATATACATAAAGTAAGAAATTCACAGTCAGACATTGAAATTTATCATCAGCAGCTTTTATCATCTCTTCTATTTCCTTTTTGTTTCACATACCATACTATTCATGTATGCACACGTGAGACTGATGGTTCTTTGTATAAATCTCATTCATCCCCCTTATTGATATTGATGTGTGTATTCAATTGAATATTTTGCTTCATCATTCTTCTACCTCATCGCATAATAGTATAAATCTATCAACCGTAATCATCATCGTCGTCAACGTAAGAATGAAAGAATTTGCATTCTAATATTTCAATTCATTGGTATAAATATTTCATACACATATACCTTTTCCTTTTCTTCGCCATATTCTTCCTGCGCTTTTATCGTAGAATATTTGTTCTTTTATTCTATATACTTACGATAAGATGAAAATGAAGAAATCACGTATTTATACAACAAATAAATATAAAGCGAAATATATCCTTTTTTCACTTTTATTTTTTCACTAATAAATCGGAAGATAGGTAGAGATTATAGTATCGTCAAAAATAAGAATCAATGTATGAATGAAAAGATAACCGAGTTTGAATGATTGGATAACAATCTTTACAAGAACGCATTCCTCGTAAATGCCAATAGAATCAGAAAATAGAAGCAACTCTAAATTTAAATACAAAATACACATCTTTGATCAACCCAAATCAACCTTTATAATTGAAAACTTTGTGTAAAAACATGTTTATTTAAAAATTTTAATGTACTACAACAATGTTTCCTAAAGCACAGGAAATTTGAAATTTAATAAGCTTTCCCGATTAACTAATCTTAACGTTTCGTTTATACGGTAGCTAAGTAGTTCGTTTACTTATAACAAAACTACAACCACTTTAAGATGGGCCTACTTAAAATTGATTTTTATCATACAGGTGCCGCTTTGGTTCGAAGTATCAATCGGGTTCAGAATAATCTTACACAAAATGAGTTTTGCACGTGGATGGTATGTTTCACAGCTATTTGATTTTAATCAATAAGAAGTAACTGCCAATATTGGTTTATGATCAACAATTGGCAAAATCATTACGTGGAAAGATCCATAATTTACTCACATTAAAAAGGAAAATATATCTTTTGAGAGAAAACTCAACAATCGATAATTCAAGGTTTATTAAATTTTCATAGCATGAACTTCAGGTATCACGCAGGTAGCATGTAAGTCAATCTTTTGTTAATTCAATCTCCTAAACTCAAAACACACGAATCAAGTCTATCAATTTTAACCTTGATAAAAAGTTAATTGACGATGGATTTTGTTCAGAGGAAATAAAAGTAAAGCCTATTGAAATACAACGTCACAGAGAGAAGTGACAAATTCGCATGAATTGTTTATATTTGCATATCTACAAGCAAAGAAATCCTCAGTTCGATGTTCAAGGGGAGGAATAGGATTTTGTTATCAAATCTCGATAATCTAATTGATTTTATACAGCCAACAATGTACTTAGTAGATTTCTGTAATGAATCCGATAGAATATTTATATCCAATTGAATAATTTTGCATTAAAAGCAGATTTTTCTTAGAATTTACAGATAATCTTATGGACATCTGGAGTTCATACAATGGATGAATAAAAATTAATAGAATTTATGAAATCCAACTCGCTTTATGATTAATGAAGTCTTAATTTTTCGTTAAATTATTGACTGTAGCCAGAAAAACATAGTAAAAAGGAAAGAAAAAATATTCAAATGAATGGGGAAGTTCACATATGAAACTTTCTAAAAGTTTTTCTTATGCAATTTCTATTTCCTTTCAAAGTTCTCTTTTTTGTTATTTTTATTTATTTTTTCAACCCCTCAATGATGCTTATGCCTTTTTTTTGTTCCATTCTACTCTACTTACATTGTTGTCGATTTTTCAACACTCATCTCTTATTTCCTCCTTCTCCTCTTTTTTTGCATCACGCATTTCATGTTTAAAGATTGTTCATCTTTCATTTTGTATATTATTACATCAATAGAGCTATTTTCCGTCTTATAAATTTGTTAAACAGCGGAAACATTTGCTTGAAGATTAGATTTGTTTCCCCTCTGCTTTTGGTGTGAAGAAACAGGCAGAGCTTCAAAATTGTTGCGATGGAATAAAACATTTTTAAATTCATCCTTCATATAAAAATAGAGCAAAGGATTTGTTTTTACTAAATTTAAAATACAAACAATGAAAATGATTAACTTTATATTTTTTCACTGGAAATGTTTTTATGTTTTGAATTCAAAAGCCTGATTTAAAAAAAGTAAATACTCATCGATCTTATATTACAGTAATACGAAGGAGCAAGTAAGGCACAAAATCTCAAGGGGCAAGACCGTTTTTCGATTAAGTGTCAGATTTTGCTGTTATTTCGTTTATATCTCTGTAACGAAAATACTTACAGTAAAACTAAACATACTGTTTTATAGAACTTTTTGATGCCTATCTTTTGGTATGTAACTTTTTATTGGAAGTACTATACTTAAGGCTGTAAAGCCTGAAAATAGGCAAAATCTGACACTGAATTTTTGGGAAGGGTATTTGAAATTTCACTAAAACTAGTCTATCTCGCTTGGTTTTACACCGATTTCGATAGTTTTTTCAGCAATAATTAGTTTAAAACTACAGTTATCATTAAAAAGTAATAAAAACAAAATGGCGACTTAATAAGTTAAATTAATTAATGTTTTTAACCTTATTTTCCTATATTTTACTTTCAATTTTTAACTTACTTAACTTTTTTCTTGACACAAATATAGTTTTAGACCTTGGCTTTATGATAGATGCCAAAAATTTTTGAAAAAAGTAGTATAATTAACTTTTTTTGGTCATTTTGTAAAATTGCCTTTAAATGGCAATTAAATAGATATTCTTTTAATTTTATGATGTAAAATGATAATTATACATCAAATATGCTTAGTTGTAGCAAAATATATCACAATATAATGTTATAGAACAAGAAAAAAGCCAATGGGTGCCGATGGTTCTTATTCTTCGAAAATGGTCCTTATTCTTCGAAATCAAAAATTCGAATTTGAATTTTTTTCAAAAAATGAAATTCCGTTAAAAATATTTCATCAAAAAATTATATTTGTTTACATCAGTAAAATTTTGATTAATTTTCATTAATTATGGGTAAAACCTGCAAAATTGCAAGCTTCAACAAAAATAAAACAATTACAAATCTTTTTAAAGTACCTAAGCACTCATTAAACAAAGATAAATGGTTGTTATTTTTAAAATCAAACAACATAAGTGTCGACGGAAGTGAGATTTCTGCTGTAAGTGATTGTAACACATTCAAGGCAAAATTTTCAGATAATGTTCTTAGTCAGGTTGAAATTCCATTTGAGCATTGTTCAAAGACTATTGAAAATTTAATATTATTTTTTGTAACTTTTCGATCAAAACTTGAGCTTCATTGTCGATTGTTACATTCAAAAAACAAATTTGCGTCGAAGAATTGATTTTTGTTCATAAATAAATTTAACGGTCTTTAAAATTTCAAAATTTTTTATAAAAAATTATTTTTCGAATTTTTTCGAAACAGGTTTGAATTTTAGAAAAAATAACGGTCTACATTGTTGTAGGCACCCATTGGGAAAAAAGTAAAAACTTTAAAAACTTTAACCAAAAATTTTTAACCGTTTTTGAAAATTTAAATTTTTGAGTTGATTAAAGAGTTTTAAAATAAACTTTTAGTTAAATTAACTCAATTTGAAGGCTTTATTGCAGTAAACTCTTGCAGGAAAGTTGTGATTTATCATTAATTATTGCTTTTTGAGGGACAATAATGAAAATTTCATTAAATTTATATGTAAAATCAATTTTGGTTAATTTAACTAATTTTGTGTATTAATTTGAAAATGTGTGTATGATAAATGAAAGAAAATAAGATTCTCAACAACTTTTATGAACATATCAGCTCCTTTTATAGCTTCCTTCTTGTAGAGAAATCACTTTGAATGTTTAATTTTGAAATTAAACTAAGTTATAAAGTCGCCATTTTAAAATTTTTGGTTTAAAAATTTAGTTTTTATATTTGGCTATAAGCCACTGAAAGAATTGTGACGATTGAATAACTAAACTCTGAGAAAATCAACTTTCAATATTTGTTCACTTTTTTTGCGGTCTTGCCCCAAGAGTTTTATTTCCTAAATGCATTAAAGTATCATTTTACATGCTAAGAAATTTTGCGCCTATCTTTGACTCCTACGCAGCATGATGTTTACATTTTAAGAGTGTGGCATAAAGCATCACAACATAATATTGTGTAAAAAAAATTTGAATCAGCGAGGTAGTAAATAAAAAGAAAATTAAAGTTTGGGTCTCAAGTTTTGAATTCTGTGACAAGCTATAAATGCGCAAAGTTGTATTAATAAATTGTTGTCACTTCTTCATAGCAACAGCAGAATAGCGAAGGAAATTATATTATTAGTTTACCACTATATTTTAAAAACTTCAAATATGCACTAAACCTTCTATCGGTAAATATTCATATTTCATAATCTCAGCACCAATATAAAACTACAAAGCTTTAAAGCTTATTTTTTATTGCCGTTTTTTTTAATATCGACAGGATGAATGCAAATATATAAACGGATGGTTCAAACGGAAACTTAACGCAGGAAAAAATCTCAGTTCTGTTTTAGAAGAGAATGCATGTCGCGTGTTTAAACAAAGCAAATATGACAATATTTGCACAACTTGTTTGAAGCACAATGCTGTTGCTGTTTTTCATACTGAACGCACTTTCGTACTCTATAGCACTCTTCTATCATCGCTGTTTGATATTATGATTTTAGTGGAATAAATTGCAGTATTTTAGCTTTCTCTGCTTCTGTTGTTGCTCTAAGCGTTAGTGATATAAAAATATACAGGATTAGTAGCTTTATTTTATGAGCAATGAATCATTAAAAATCCATTTTGGATGTGAACGTTGTCTGGTGGTATAAAATTGGTGTAAATATTTAGAATTAGTAAAATCCAAGTATTGCTGGTATTTCTTTAAAAACTGAAAGCAACTGTAATAAAAACATATTGAAATTTAAAAGAAAAGTGCGCACAAGACTTTGCTTTACCTTAAGTTTCTAAATAATAACTTTTGTGTGCATCCGTTGAACACTGAAAACATTGAATGCTTTCATAACAGAAATAATTTACTCTTCTCATAGATGCGAATAAAAACATGGAATTCTTTTAAATTTTTCCACCATCGAGACATTTTTTGCTTATTTCATAGTACTTCATACTTTATGAGTATCAAGCTTATGACATTTAAAAACGTTAGAACGAATTTAAGGATGAGCCATTTTATTGTTTGGGCAAAAATCCAATTTCTATGTTTCTTCTCTTTTAATATTCTCATTATTCTATAGTTTAAAATAAATTAAGTCAAAAGAAAATTTTTGGTACTATTTGAAGTATACATATTCGTATTTCATAGTGTTCATGGAATTGATTTTTCAAAGTCATTCATTTGTAAATGGAATTGCACAAATTCTAAGATTTTATTCAGAATATCAACTTGATAAATTAATAATCTAACTCAAAAAGTAAATGCAAACTTCCAAAATTGTATTTATTCTGGATTATAAAAAAAATTACAGAAGTCCTCGTGTTATTGATCGAGAGACTTAAGCGCATTTTTGTGTTAGCGATCAGTATTTGATTATCTAATTATTTTTCGTTCACTTACAGATCATTAGAAGATTAGAAGATCATTAATTAACAAATAATTACTATGAATCTCCATATAGAAAGGATTTTCACGGTTTTTTTGGAATTCAAATTTTCCAACGGTCAATAAATATTTGAAATAATAGAATTGATGTTGAAATTATAGAGGGAGTCAAAAAATTTAAACAGGTTGCACAGTATTGAAATTAAAAAATCATTAATTTCATCACAAAGCCATTGTTTTATACTTCAAAAATATTTGATCAGCCAATAACTCGATAGAACTGAGTTAATAAAACAAATCCGAGCTCTCTACGAATACTGGTTAAAAAGTTTTTCTTCACCCGAACGAGCAGTTGAACAAAGTGCATTATTAAGCTACCTTTTAGAAACAAGTTTCAAAAATGCGCTTAAAATTATTGAGTGTCTGAGTTTTGAACAGACTAAAATGATTGAAAAGATTTAGAAAATTTTTGGGTTTGTTTGACTAAAAATGTTCAATCTTTAGCATTGCATTAAATCAATGCAAATACTCTCATTTATTTATTTTGGAACCTTTTGATTCATAAACAAGTTATTACAAATGACTCAAAACAACTCATTCAATCTCAAAATTGAAACATATTAAACAGAGAAAACTTTCTTTGTCTTGAAATTTTTGGACAAATATGAAGGTATATTTGGGCTGTTCTGTACAAGATAGATATTAAATATGTTTTAAACCGAAAACAGTTTTATGATTGAATGTCTCCTCAAATATGAAATTTCATTCTCTTTGAATTAATAGAATCAACTAAGATAGGCAAAATGTGATTTCTTGTTTTATGGGCATAGAAATGCATATTATGTAGCATTCAATTTTTAATGAGTTCCTATTTAAATAAATTTTTGTGATTTTGTTGTATCTAATTGGAATCTACCTTAAGAGATCTGAAGTTAAAAGTTTGTCAGCATAAATATTTTCAAGACGCATTTTAAAGAACATCTGTACCTTAAAAAACTTATGGTTTTATGTAATAAATTAAATTAAGCTTAATTAAGCTATTGTCATGTGAATTTATAGTTTGAAAAAAGTAATCACTATTTGAGCAAGTTATCGAATCATCTAAGAAATTGATTATTGAAGCGTTTGCAGCACATTGTTCATACATGCGGGCGAACCTACAATTCCAAAACTTATAATGACCTGCCTGACATTTTTTTCATTTTAATTGCACTTCATTGCATTATACAGCATATTTTGTCATTAATGCAAATGAGTTCATTTACCTCATATTCTAGTTGTCTTTCAAGTATTTGTTTCTCACGAATCGGCGGATTATTTATTTGCGTCAATCGAAGGCACTGCTCACTAAAAACTTGCGATCCTTTCAGGAGTTCAATGTTTCACATTCAGATGTTCTTCAAAACCATTTTGTGATGTTTTTCTTTTCAGATTCTAAAGTTGCTCGTAGTTCCATGAAGTTTCTTTACATCTTCTTTCCTAGTTCTCCATCAAGTGTAAGTTCCTCATGAATCAACGCATTCTTTTCGGCGTCAACAAAGAGAAAATAAAGTTAAAAAAACACGACTTACGTAGAAAGCCACGAACTTCGACGCTTGACTTATGTTAGATAACAAAATAGTTGTCAAATTTCTCAAAAAGATCGAACACAGATGTTGACAGATGCTTTCAATGCCACAACGAAGTGAAATGGAACATTGCTGAGCGGAGCGAAGCAATGTGCAATGGAGCGGAGTGGAGTGGAGCACAGCTCGTCCACTCCCCTTCCTACAGCTAAGACTCCCATCAAAAGTATCCTTTCACAGACATTGAAAAGTTACAAACATCTCAAACTGAATTTTAAGAAAAGTAATCAGGAAAATATAATTAAATATTAAAACTCGAATATCTTTAGAATTTGTTTTTTCATTCGCGAAAGCTATGTAATACAATTGTAAAAGTTTATAAACAGCAAAATCCGGCCTCCTATTACACACATTTTGGTACCCTTTAAGATTTTTGAAAATTAGTCCTTCAGGCTGTATTTAAAAAAGTGTGTTTTTCGTGAAACTAATAACGTATACACTTTTGCGCGGAAGTTAACATATCTAGGTATTATAAATGATAAAAAATGCTGATATAGATATAAAATCGATATTTTTTTTGAAAATAGCCTACTATGATCGAAACCATAAATGCTTTAAATTGCATTTTAAAACATATCTAGGTATTATAAATGATAAAGAATGCTAATATAGATATAAAATCGATATTTTTTTTGAAAAAAGCCTACTATGATCGAAACCATGAATGCTTCAAATTGCATTTTAAAACATATCTAGGTATTATAAATGATAAAGAATGCTAATATAGATATAAAATCGATATTTTTTTTGAAAAAAGCCTACTATGATCGAAACCATGAATGCTTCAAATTGCATTTTAAAACATATCTAGGTATTATAAATGATAAAGAATGCTAATATAGATATAAAATCGATATTTTTTTTGAAAAAAGCCTACTATGATCGAAACCATGAATGCTTCAAATTGCATTTTAAAACATATCTAGGTATTATAAATGATGAAGAATGCTAATATAGATGCAAAAACGATATTTTTTTTCTTAAAAAGCCTACTATGATCGAAACCATAAATGCTTTAAATTCCATTTTAAAACATATCTAGGTAATTTAAATGATAAAGAATGCTAATATAGATATAAAATCGATATTTTTTTTGAAAAAAGCCTACTATGATCAAAACCAAAAATGCTTTAAATTGCATTTTAAAACATATCTAGGTATTATAAATGATAAAGAATGCTAATATAGATATAAAATCGATATTTTTTTTGAAAAAAGCCTACTATGATCAAAACCAAAATGCTTTAAATTGCATTTTAAAACATATCTAGGTAATTTAAATGATAAAGAATGCTAATATAGATATAAAATCGATATTTTTTTTGAAAAAAGCCTACTATGATCAAAACCAAAAATGCTTTAAATTGCATTTTAAAACATATCTAGGTATTATAAATGATAAAGAATGCTAATATAGATATTAAATCGATATTTTTTTTGAAAAAAGCCTACTATGATCAAAACCAAAAATGCTTTAAATTCCATTTTAAAACATATCTAGGTATTATAAATGATGAAGAATGCTAATATAGATGCAAAAACGATATTTTTTTCTTAAAAAGCCTACTATGATCGAAACCAAAAATGCTTTAAATTGCATTTTAAAACAAATCTAGGTATAATAAATGATAAAGAATGCTAATATAGATACAAAATCGATATTTTTTTTGAAAAAAGCCTACTATGATCAAAACCAAAATGCTTTAAATTGCATTTTAAAACATATCTAGGTATTATAAATGATAAAGAATGCTAATATAGATACAAAATCGATATTTTTTTTGAAAAAAGCCTACTATGATCAAAACCAAAATGCTTTAAATTGCATTTTAAAACATATCTAGGTATTATAAATGATAAAGAATGCTAATATAGATATAAAATCGATATTTTTTTTGAAAATAGCCTACTATGATCGAAACCATAAATGCTTTAAATTGCATTTTAAAACATATCTAGGTATTATAAATGATAAAGAATGCTAATATAGATATAAAATCGATATTTTTTTTGAAAAAAGCCTACTATGATCAAAACCAAAATGCTTTAAATTGCATTTTAAAACATATCTAGGTAATTTAAATGATAAAGAATGCTAATATAGATATAAAATCGATATTTTTTTTGAAAAAAGCCTACTATGATCAAAACCAAAAATGCTTTAAATTGCATTTTAAAACATATCTAGGTATTATAAATGATAAAGAATGCTAATATAGATATAAAATCGATATTTTTTTTGAAAAAAGCCTACTATGATCAAAACCAAAATGCTTTAAATTGCATTTTAAAACATATCTAGGTATTATAAATGATAAAGAATGCTAATATAGATATTAAATCGATATTTTTTTTGAAAAAAGCCTACTATGATCAAAACCAAAAATGCTTTAAATTCCATTTTAAAACATATCTAGGTATTATAAATGATGAAGAATGCTAATATAGATGCAAAAACGATATTTTTTTCTTAAAAAGCCTACTATGATCGAAACCAAAAATGCTTTAAATTGCATTTTAAAACAAATCTAGGTATAATAAATGATAAAGAATGCTAATATAGATACAAAATCGATATTTTTTTTGAAAAAAGCCTACTATGATCAAAACCAAAATGCTTTAAATTGCATTTTAAAACATATCTAGGTATTATAAATGATAAAGAATGCTAATATAGATACAAAATCGATATTTTTTTTGAAAAAAGCCTACTATGATCAAAACCAAAATGCTTTAAATTGCATTTTAAAACATATCTAGGTATTATAAATGATAAAGAATGCTAATATAGATATAAAATCGATATTTTTTTTGAAAATAGCCTACTATGATCGAAACCATAAATGCTTTAAATTGCATTTTAAAACATATCTAGGTATTATAAATGATAAAGAATGCTAATATAGATATAAAATCGATATTTTTTTTGAAAAAAGCCTACTATGATCAAAACCAAAAATGCTTTAAATTGCATTTTAAAACATATCTAGGTATTATAAATGATAAAAAATGCTAATATAGATATAAAATCGATATTTTTTTTGAAAAAAGCCTACTATGATCGGAACCATAAATGCTTTAAATTCCATTTTAAAACATATCTAGGTTTTATAAATGATAAAGAATGCTAATATAGATATAAAATCGATATTTTTTTTAAAAAAAGCCTACTATGATCAAAACCAAAAATGCTTTAAATTGCATTTTAAAACATATCTAGGTATTATAAATGATAAAAAATGCTAATATAGATATAAAATCGATATTTTTTTTGAAAAAAGCCTACTATGATCGAAACCATGAATGCTTCAAATTGCATTTTAAAACATATCTAGGTATTATAAATGATAAAGAATGCTAATATAGATATAAAATCGATATTTTTTTTGAAAAAAGCCTACTATGATCAAAACCAAAAATGCTTTAAATTGCATTTTAAAACATATCTAGGTATTATAAATGATAAAGAATGCTAATATAGATATAAAATCGATATTTTTTTTGAAAATAGCCTACTATGATCAAAACCATAAATGCTTTAAATTGCATTTTAAAACATATCTAGGTATTATAAATGATAAAGAATGCTAATATAGATATAAAATCGATATTTTTTTTGAAAATAGCCTACTATGATCGAAACCATGAATGCTTCAAATTGCATTTTAAAACATATCTAGGTATTATAAATGATAAAGAATGCTAATATAGATATAAAATCGATATTTTTTTTGAAAAATAGCCTACTATGATCAAAACCATAAATGCTTTAAATTGCATTTTAAAACATATCTAGGTATTATAAATGATAAAAAATGCTAATATAGATATAAAATCGATATTTTTTTTGAAAAAAACCTACTATGATCAAAACCAAAAATGCTTTAAATTGCATTTTAAAACATATCTAGGTATTATAAATGATAAAGAATGCTAATATAGATATAAAATCGATATTTTTTTTTTGAAAAATAGCCTACTATGATCAAAACCATAAATGCTTTAAATTGCATTTTAAAACATATCTAGGTATTATAAATGATAAAGAATGCTAATATAGATATAAAATCGATATTTTTTTTGAAAATAGCCTACTATGATCAAAACCATAAATGCTTTAAATTGCATTTTAAAACATATCTAGGTATTATAAATGATAAAGAATGCTAATATAGATATAAAATCGATATTTTTTTTTGAAAAAAGCCTACTATGATCAAAACCAAAAATGCTTTAAATTGCATTTTAAAACATATCTAGGTATTATAAATGATAAAGAATGCTAATATAGATATAAAATCGATATTTTTTTTGAAAAAAGCCTACTATGATCGAAACCATGAATGCTTCAAATTGCATTTTAAAACATATCTAGCTATTATAAATGATAAAGAATGCTAATATAGATATAAAATCGATATTTTTTTTGAAAATAGCCTACTATGATCGAAACCATAAATGCTTTAAATTGCATTTTAAAACATATCTAGGTATTATAAATGATAAATAATGCTAATATAGATACAAAAACGATATTTTTTTTTGAAAAAAGCCTACTATGATCAAAACCAAAAATGCTTTAAATTGCATTTTAAAACATATCTAGGTATTATATATGATAAAGAATGCTAATATAGATATAAAATCGATATTTTTTTTGAAAATAGCCTACTATGATCGAAACCATAAATGCTTTAAATTGCATTTTAAAACATATCTAGGTATTATAAATGATAAAGAATGCTAATATAGATATAAAATCGATATTTTTTTTGAAAATAGCCTACTATGATCGAAACCATAAATGCTTTAAATTGCATTTTAAAACATATCTAGGTATTATAAATGATAAAGAATGCTAATATAGATATAAAATCGATATTTTTTTTGAAAATAGCCTACTATGATCGAAACCATAAATGCTTTAAATTGCATTTTAAAACATATCTAGGTATTATAAATGATAAAGAATGCTAATATAGATATAAAATCGATATTTTTTTTGAAAAAAAAGCCTACTATGATCGAAACCATAAATGCTTTAAATTGCATTTTAAAACATATCTAGGTATTATAAATGATAAAGAATGCTAATATAGATATAAAATCAATATTTTTTTTGAAAAAAGCCTACTATGATCGAAACCATAAATGCTTTAAATTGCATTTTAAAAACATATCTAGGTATTATAAATGATAAAGAATGCTAATATAGATACAAAAACGATATTTTTTTTTTGAAAAAAGCCTACTATGATCAAAACCAAAAATGCTTTAAATTGCATTTTAAAACATATCTAGGTATTATAAATGATAAAGAATGCTAATATAGATATAAAATCGATATTTTTTTTGAAAAAAGCCTACTATGATCAAAACCAAAATGCTTTAAATTGCATTTTAAAACATATCTAGGTATTATAAATGATAAAGAATGCTAATATAGATATAAAATCGATATTTTTTTTGAAAATAGCCTACTATGATCGAAACCATAAATGCTTTAAATTGCATTTTAAAACATATCTAGGTATTATAAATGATAAAGAATGCTAATATAGATATAAAATCGATATTTTTTTTTAAAATAGCCTACTATGATCAAAACCATAAATGCTTTAAATTGCATTTTAAAACATATCTAGGTATTATAAATGATAAAGAATGCTAATATAGATATAAAATCGATATTTTTTTTGAAAATAGCCTACTATGATCAAAACCAAAAATGCTTTAAATTGCATTTTAAAACATATCTAGGTATTATAAATGATAAAGAATGCTAACATAGATATAAAATCGATATTTTTTTTGAAAATAGCCTACTATGATCAAAACCATAAATGCTTTAAATTGCATTTTAAAACATATCTAGGTATTATAAATGATAAAGAATGCTAATATAGATATAAAATCGATATTTTTTTTGAAAAAAGCCTACTATGATCAAAACCAAAAATGCTTTAAATTGCATTTTAAAACATATCTAGGTATTATAAATGATAAAGAATGCTAATATAGATATAAAATCGATATTTTTTTTGAAAATAGCCTACTATGATCAAAACCATAAATGCTTTAAATTGCATTTTAAAACATATCTAGGTACTATAAATGATAAAGAATGCTAATATAGATATAAAATCGATATTTTTTTTGAAAATAGCCTACTATGATCGAAACCATAAATGCTTTAAATTCCATTTTAAAACATATCTAGGTTTTATAAATGATAAAGAATGCTAATATAGATATAAAATCGATATTTTTTTTGAAAAAAGCCTACTATGATCGGAACCATAAATGCTTTAAATTCCATTTTAAAACATATCTAGGTTTTATAAATGATAAAGAATGCTAATATAGATATAAAATCGATATTTTTTTTGAAAAAAGCCTACTATGATCGGAACCATAAATGCTTCAAATTCCATTTTAAAACATATCTAGGTATTATAAATGATAAAGAATGCTAATATAGATATAAAATCGATATTTTTTTTGAAAAAAGCCTACTATGATCGGAACCATAAATGCTTAAAATTCCATTTTAAAACATATCTAGGTATTATAAATGATAAAGAATGCTAATATAGATATAAAATCGATATTTTTTTTGAAAAAAGCCTACTATGATCAAAACCAAAATGCTTTAAATTCCATTTTAAAACATATCTAGGTATTATAAATGATGAAGAATGCTAATATAGATACAAAAACGATATTTTTTTTCTTAAAAAGCCTACTATGATCGAAACCAAATATGCTTTAAATTGCATTTTAAAACAAATCTAGGTATTAGAAATGATAAAGAATGCTAATATAGATATAAAATCGATATTTTTTTGAAAAAAGCCTACTATGATCAAAACCAAAAATGCTTTAAATTGCATTTTAAAACATATCTAGGTATTATAAATGATAAAGAATGCTAATATAGATATAAAATCGATATTTTTTTTGAAAATAGCCTACTATGATCGAAACCATAAATGCTTTAAATTGCATTTTAAAACATATCTAGGTATTATAAATGATAAAGAATGCTACTATAGATATAAAATCGATATTTTTTTTTCTTAAAAAGCCTACTATGATCGAAACCATAAATGCTTTAAATTCCATTTTAAAACATATCTAGGTATTATAAATGATGAAGAATGCTAATATAGATACAAAAACGATATTTTTTTTCTTAAAAAGCCTACTATGATCGAAACCAAAAATGCTTAAAATTGCATTTTAAAACATATCTAGGTAATATAAATGATAAAGAATGCTAATATAGATATAAAATCGATATTTTTTTTTGAAAATAGCCTACTATGATCGAAACCATAAATGCTTTAAATTCCATTTTAAAACATATCTAGGTATTATAAATGATGAAGAATGCTAATAAAGATGCAAAAACAATATTTTTTTTCTTAAAAAGCCTACTATGATCGAAACCATAAATGCTTTAAATTCCATTTTATTATTATTATTTATTTATTTATTTATTTTTTTTCTTTCAAAGGAAAAGCCATTTCAAGTATTGCTCATGAGAGTTATTCTTGAAATGGCATAAAAACCTTTGCATAAAACATACATTTTAAAACATATCTAGGTAATTTAAATGATAAAGAATGCTAATATAGATATAAAATCGATATTTTTTTTGAAAAAAGCCTACTATGATCAAAACCAAAAATGCTTTAAATTGCATTTTAAAACATATCTAGGTATTATAAATGATAAAGAATGCTAATATAGATATAAAATCGATATTTTTTTTGAAAATAGCCTACTATGATCGAAACCATAAATGCTTTAAATTGCATTTTAAAACATATCTAGGTATTATAAATGATAAAGAATGCTAATATAGATACAAAAACTATATTTTATTTTTCTTAAAAAGCCTACTATGATCAAAACCAAAAATGCTTTAAATTGCATTTTAAAACATATCTAGGTATTATAAATGATAAAGAATGCTAATATAGATATAAAATCGATATTTTTTTTGAAAAAAGTCTACTATGATCAAAACCAAAATGCTTTAAATTCCGTTTTAAAACATATCTAGGTATTATAAATGATGAAGAATGCTAATATAGATACAAAAACGATATTTTTTTTCTTAAAAAGCCTACTATGATCGAAACCAAAAATGCTTAAAATTGCATTTTAAAACATATCTAGGTAATATAAATGATAAAGAATGCTAATATAGATATAAAATCGATATTTTTTTTTTGAAAATAGCCTACTATGATCGAAACCATAAATGCTTTAAATTCCATTTTAAAACATATCTAGGTAATATAAATGATAAAGAATGCTAATATAGATACAAAAACTATATTTTTTTTTTTCTTAAAAAGCCTACTATGATCAAAACCAAAAATGCTTTAAATTGCATTTTAAAACATATCTAGGTATTATAAATGATAAAGAATGCTAATATAGATATAAAATCGATATTTTTTTTGAAAATAGCCTACTATGATCGAAACCATAAATGCTTTAAATTCCATTTTAAAACATATCTAGGTAATATAAATGATAAAGAATGCTAATATAGATACAAAAACTATATTTTTTTTTTCTTAAAAAGCCTACTATGATCAAAACCAAAAATGCTTTAAATTGCATTTTAAAACATATCTAGGTATTATAAATGATAAAGAATGCTAATATAGATATAAAATCGATATTTTTTTTTGAAAAAAGCCTACTATGATCAAAACCAAAAATGCTTTAAATTGCATTTTAAAACATATCTAGGTATTATAAATGATAAAGAATGCTAATATAGATATAAAATCGATATTTTTTTTTGAAAAAAGCCTACTATGATCAAAACCAAAAATGCTTTAAATTGCATTTTAAAACATATCTAGGTATTATAAATGATAAAGAATGCTAATATAGATATAAAATCGATATTTTTTTTTGAAAAAAGCCTACTATGATCAAAACCAAAAATGCTTTAAATTGCATTTTAAAACATATCTAGGTATTATAAATGATAAAGAATGCTAATATAGATATAAAATCGATATTTTTTTTTGAAAAAAGCCTACTATGATCAAAACCAAAAATGCTTTAAATTGCATTTTAAAACATATCTAGGTATTATAAATGATAAAGAATGCTAATATAGATATAAAATCGATATTTTTTTTTGAAAAAAGCCTACTATGATCAAAACCAAAAATGCTTTAAATTGCATTTTAAAACATATCTAGGTATTATAAATGATAAAGAATGCTATTATAGATATAAAATCGATATTTTTTTTTGAAAAAAGCCTACTATGATCAAAACCAAAAATGCTTTAAATTGCATTTTAAAACATATCTAGGTATTATAAATGATAAAGAATGCTAATATAGATATAAAATCGATATTTTTTTTTGAAAAAAGCCTACTATGATCAAAACCAAAAATGCTTTAAATTGCATTTTAAAACATATCTAGGTATTATAAATGATAAAGAATGCTAATATAGATATAAAATCGATATTTTTTTTTGAAAAAAGCCTACTATGATCAAAACCAAAAATGCTTTAAATTGCATTTTAAAACATATCTAGGTATTATAAATGATAAAGAATGCTAATATAGATATAAAATCGATATTTTTTTTGAAAATAGCCTACTATGATCGAAACCATAAATGCTTTAAATTGTATTTTAAAACATATCTAGGTATTATAAATGATAAAGAATGCTAATATAGATACAAAAACTATATTTTATTTTTCTTAAAAAGCCTACTATGATCAAAACCAAAAATGCTTTAAATTGCATTTTAAAACATATCTAGGTATTATAAATGATAAAGAATGCTAATATAGATATAAAATCGATATTTTTTTTGAAAAAAGTCTACTATGATCAAAACCAAAATGCTTTAAATTCCGTTTTAAAACATATCTAGGTATTATAAATGATGAAGAATGCTAATATTAAAAAGCCTACTATGATCGAAACCAAAAATGCTTAAAATTGCATTTTAAAACATATCTAGGTAATATAAATGATAAAGAATGCTAATATAGATATAAAATCGATATTTTTTTTTGAAAATAGCCTACTATGATCGAAACCATAAATGCTTTAAATTCCATTTTAAAACATATCTAGGTAATATAAATGATAAAGAATGCTAATATAGATACAAAAACTATATTTTTTTTTTCTTAAAAAGCCTACTATGATCAAAACCAAAAATGCTTTAAATTGCATTTTAAAACATATCTAGGTATTATAAATGATAAAGAATGCTAATATAGATATAAAATCGATATTTTTTTTTGAAAAAAGCCTACTATGATCGAAACCAAAAATGCTTTAAATTGCATTTTAAAACAAATCTAGGTATTATAAATGATAAAGAATGCTAATATAGATACAAAAACTATATTTTTTTTCTTAAAAAGCCTACTATGATCAAAACCAAAAATGCTTTAAATTGCATTTTAAAACAAATCTAGGTATTATAAATGATAAAGAATGCTAATATAGATACAAAAACTATATTTTTTTTCTTAAAAAGCCTACTATGATCAAAACCAAAAATGCTTTAAATTGCATTTTAAAACAAATCTAGGTATTATAAATGATAAAGAATGCTAATATAGATACAAAAACTATATTTTTTTTCTTAAAAAGCCTACTATGATCAAAACCAAAAATGCTTTAAATTGCATTTTAAAACATATCTAGGTATTATATATGATAAAGAATGCTAATATAGATATAAAATCGATATTTTTTTTGAAAATAGCCTACTATGATCGAAACCAAAAATGCTTTAAATTGCATTTTAAAAACAAATCTAGGTATTATAAATGATAAAGAATGCTAATATAGATATAAAATCGATATTTTTTTTGAAAATAGCCTACTATGATCAAAACCATAAATGCTTTAAATTGCATTTTAAAACATATCTAGGTATTATATATGATAAAGAATGCTAATATAGATATAAAATCGATATTTTTTTTGAAAATAGCCTACTATGATCGAAACCAAAAATGCTTTAAATTGCATTTTAAAAACAAATCTAGGTATTATAAATGATAAAGAATGCTAATATAGATATAAAATCGATATTTTTTTTTAAAAAGCCTACTATGATCGAAACCAAAAATGCTTTAAATTGAATTTTAAAACAAATCTAGGTATTATAAATGATAAAGAATGCTAATATAGATGCAAAAACGATATTTTTTTTTTAAAAAGCCTACTATGATCGAAACCAAAAATACTTTAAATTGCATTTTAAAACATATCTAGGTATTATAAATGATAAGGAATGCTAATATAGATGCAAAAACGATATTTTTTTTCTTAAAAAGCCTACTATGATCGAAATCATAAATGCTTTAAATTGCATTTTAAAACATATCTAGGTATTATAAATGATAAAGAATGCTAATATAGATGCAAAAACGATATTTTTTTTTTAAAAAGCCTACTATGATCGAAACCAAAAATACTTTAAATTGCATTTTAAAACATATCTAGGTATTATAAATGATGAAGAATGCTAATATAGATGCAAAAACGATATTTTTTTTCTTAAAAAGCCTACTATGATCGAAACCATAAATGCTTTAAATTCCATTTTAAAACATATCTAGGTAATTTAAATGATAAAGAATGCTAATATAGATATAAAATCGATATTTTTTTTGAAAAAAGCCTACTATGATCAAAACCAAAAATGCTTTAAATTGCATTTTAAAACATATCTAGGTATTATAAATGATAAAGAATGCTAATATAGATATAAAATCGATATTTTTTTTGAAAAAAGCCTACTATGATCAAAACCAAAATGCTTTAAATTGCATTTTAAAACATATCTAGGTATTATAAATGATAAAGAATGCTAATATAGATACAAAATCGATATTTTTTTTGAAAAAAGCCTACTATGATCGAAACCATAAATGCTTTAAATTCCATTTTAAAACATATCTAGGTAATTTAAATGATAAAGAATGCTAATATAGATATAAAATCGATATTTTTTTTGAAAAAAGCCTACTATGATCAAAACCAAAAATGCTTTAAATTGCATTTTAAAACATATCTAGGTATTATAAATGATAAAGAATGCTAATATAGATATTAAATCGATATTTTTTTTGAAAAAAGCCTACTATGATCAAAACCAAAAATGCTTTAAATTCCATTTTAAAACATATCTAGGTATTATAAATGATGAAGAATGCTAATATAGATGCAAAAACGATATTTTTTTCTTAAAAAGCCTACTATGATCGAAACCAAAAATGCTTTAAATTGCATTTTAAAACAAATCTAGGTATAATAAATGATAAAGAATGCTAATATAGATACAAAATCGATATTTTTTTTGAAAAAAGCCTACTATGATCAAAACCAAAATGCTTTAAATTGCATTTTAAAACATATCTAGGTATTATAAATGATAAAGAATGCTAATATAGATATTAAATCGATATTTTTTTTGAAAAAAGCCTACTGTGATCAAAACCAAAAATGCTTTAAATTGCATTTTAAAACATATCTAGGTATTATAAATGATAAAGAATGCTAATATAGATATAAAATCGATATTTTTTTTGAAAATAGCCTACTATGATCGACACCATGAATGCTTCAAATCGCACTTAAAAACATATCTAGGTTTTATAAATGATAAAGAATGCCAATATAGATACAAAAACGATATTTTTTTTTTAAAAAGCCTACTATGATCGAAACCAAAAATTCTTTAAATTGCATTTTAAAACATATCTAGGTATTATAAATGATAAAGAATGCCAATATAGATACAAAAACGATATTTTTTTTTCTTAAAAAGCCTACTATGATCGAAACCAAAATTGCTTTAAATTGCATTTTAAAACATATCTAGGTATTATAAATGATAAAGAATGCTAATATAGATATAAAATCGATATTTTTTTTCTTAAAAAGCCTACTATGATCGAAACCAAAAATGCTTTAAATTGCATTTTAAAACATATTTAGGTATTATAAATGATAAAGAATGCTAATATAGATATAAAATCGATATTTTTTTTTGAAAAAAGCCTACTATGATCAAAACCAAAAATGCTTTAAATTGCATTTTAAAACATATCTAGGTATTATAAATGATAAAGAATGCTAATATAGATATAAAATCGATATTTTTTTTCTTAAAAAGCCTACTATGATCGAAACCAAAAATGCTTTAAATTGCATTTTAAAACATATCTAGTTATTATAAATGATAAAGAATTCTAATATAGATATAAAATCGATATTTTTTTGGAAAATAGCCTACTATGATCGAAACGATAAATGCTTTAAATTCCATTGTAAAACATATCTAGGTATTATAAATGATAAAGAATGCTAATATAGATATAAAATCGATATTTTTTTTCTTAAAAAGCCTACTATGATCGAAACCAAAAATGCTTTAAATTGCATTTTAAAACATATTTAGGTATTATAAATGATAAAGAATGCTAATATAGATATAAAAACGATATTTTTTTTCTTAAAAAGCCTACTATGATCGAAACCAAAAATGCTTTAAATTGCATTTTAAAACAAATCTAGTTATTATAAATGATAAAGAATTCTAATATAGATATAAAATCGATATTTTTTTGGAAAATAGCCTACTATGATCGCAACGATAAATGCTTTAAATTCCATTTTAAAACATATCTAGGTATTATAAATGATGAAGAATGCTAATATAGATATAAAATCGATATTTTTTTTGAAAAAAGCCTACTATGATCAAAACCAAAAACGCTTTAAATTGCATTTTAAAACATATCTAGGTATTATAAATGATAACGAATGCTAATATAGATATAAAATCGATATTTTTTTTGAAAAAAGCCTACTTTGATCAAAACCAAAAATGCTTTAAATTGCATTTTAAAACATATCTAGGTATTATAAATGATAAAGAATGCTAATATAGATATAAAATCGATATTTTTTTGAAAAAAGGTCTACTATGATCAAAACCAAAAACGCTTTAAATTGCATTTTAAAACATATCTAGGTTTTATAAATGATAAAGAATGCTAATATAGATATAAAATCGATATTTTTTTTGGAAAAAGCCTACTATGATCAAAACCAAAAATGCTTGAAATTGCATTTTAAAACATATCTAGGTATTATAAATGATGAAGATGCTAATATAGATATAAAATCGATATTTTTTTTGGAAAAAGCCTACTATGATCAAAACCAAAAATGCTTGAAATTGCATTTTAAAACATATCTAGGTATTATAAATGATGAAGAATGCTAATATAGATATAAAATCGATATTTTTTTTGAAAATAGCCTACTATGATCAAAACCAAAAACGCTTTAAATTGCTTTTTAAAACATATCTAGGTATTATATATGATAAAGAGTGCTAATATAGATATAAAATCGATATTTTTTTTGAAAAAAGCCTACTATGATCAAAACCAAAAATGCTTTAAATTGCATTTTTAAATATATCTAGGTATTATAAATGATAAAGAATGCTAATATAGATATAAAATCGATATTTTTTTTGAAAATAGCCTACTATGATCAAAACTAAAAATGCTTTAAATTGCATTTTAAAACATATCTAGGTTTTATAAATGATAAAGAACGCTAATATAGATATAAAATTGATATTTTTTTTGAAAATAGCCTACTATGATCAAAACCAAAAATGCTTTAAATTGCATTTTAAAACATAGCTAGGTATTATAAATGATAAAGAGTGTTCTTTGTAAATATTCTCTATTAAGTTAGTATGAAGTATTACCAATAATAGCAACATGGCTTTTAAATGAGAAAAAAAAAATATATAAAAACGATATTTTTTTTTGAAAATAGCCTACTATGATCAAAATCAAAAATTCTTAAAATTGCATTTTAAAACATATCTAGGTATTATAAATGACAAAGAATGCTAATATGGATATAAAATCAATATTTTTTTTGAAAATAGCCTACTATGATCAAAATCAAAAATTCTTGAAATTGCATTTTAAAACATATCTAGGTATTATAAATGATAAAAAGTGCTAATATAGATATAAAATCGATATTTTTTTTTGAAAATAGCCTACTACGATCAAAACCAAAAATTCTTTAAATTGCATTTTAAAACATATCTAGGTATTATAAATGATAAAGAATGCTATTATAGATATAAAAACGATATTTTTTTTTGAAAATAGCCTACTATGATCAAAATCAAAAATTCTTAAAATTGCATTTTAAAACATATCTAGGTATTATAAATGACAAAGAATGCTAATATGGATATAAAATCAATATTTTTTTTGAAAATAGCCTACTATGATCAAAATCAAAAATTCTTAAAATTGCATTTTAAAACATATCTAGGTATTATAAATGATAAAAAGTGCTAATATAGATATAAAATCGATATTTTTTTTTGAAAATAGCCTACTACGATCAAAACCAAAAATTCTTTAAATTGCATTTTAAAACATATCTAGGTATTGTAAATGATAAAGAATGCTAATATAAATATAAAATCGATATTTTTGTTGAAAAAAAGCCTACTATGATCGAAACCAAAAATGCTTTAAATTGCATTTTAAAACATATCTAGGTATTATAAATGATAAAGAATGCTATTATAGATATAAAATCGATATTTTTGTTGAAAAAAAGCCTACTATGATCGTAACCAAAAATGCTTTAAATTGCATTTTAAAACACATCTAGGTATTATAAATGATAAAGAATGCTATTATAGATATAAAATCGATATTTTTTTTCTTAAAAAGCCTGCTATGATCGAAACCAAAAATGCTTTAAATTGCATTTTAAAACATATCTAGGTATTATAAATGATAAAGAATGCTAATATAGATATAAAATCGATATTTTTTTTCTTAAAAAGCCTGCTATGATCGAAACCAAAAATGCTTTAAATTGCATTTTAAAACATATCTAGGTATTATAAATGATAAAGAATGCTAATATAGATATAAAATCGATATTTTTTTTTGAAAATAGCCTACTACGATCAAAACCAAAAATGCTTTAAATTGCATTTTAAAACATATCTAGGTATTATAAATGATAAAGAATGCTAATATAGATATAAAATCAATATTTTTTTTGAAAATAGCCTACTATGATCAAAACCAAAAATTCTTTAAATTGCATTTTAAAACATATCTAGGTATTATAAATGATAAAGAATGCTAATATAGATACAAAAACGATATTTTCTTTTTAAAAAAGCCTACTATGATCGAAACCATAAATTCTTTAAATTGCATTTTAAAACATATCTGGGTATTATAAATGATAAAAAATGTTAAATAGATACAAAAACGATATTTTTTTTTCTTAAAAAGCCTACTATGATCGAAACCATAAATGCTTTAAATTGCATTTTAAAACATATCTAGGTATTATAAATGATAAAGAATGCTAATATAGATACAAAAACGATATTTTTTTTTTAAAAAAGCCTACTATGATCGAAACCATAAATTCTTTAAATTGCATTTTAAAACATATCTGGGTATTATAAATGATAAAAAATGTTAAATAGATACAAAAACGAAATTTTTTTTTCTTAAAAAGCCAACTATGATCGAAACCATAAATGCTTTAAATTGCATTTTAATACATATCTAGGTTTTATAAATGATAAAGAATGCTAATATAGATACAAAAACGATATTTTTTTTTCTTAAAAAGCCTACTATGATCGAAACCATAAATTCTTTAAATTGCATTTTAAAACATATCTAGGTATTGTAAATGATAAAGAATGCTAATATAAATATAAAATCGATATTTTTGTTGAAAAAAACCCTACTATGATCGTAACCAAAAATGCTTTAAATTGCATTTTAAAACACATCTAGGTATTATAAATGATAAAGAATGCTAATATAGATATAAAATCGATATTTTTTTTCTTAAAAAGCCTACTATGATCAAAACCAAAAATGCTTTAAATTGCATTTTAAAACATATCTAGGTATTATAAATGATAAAGAATGCTAATATAGATATAAAATCAATATCTTTTTTGAAAATAGCCTACTATGATCAAAACCAAAAATTCTTTAAATTGCATTTTAAAACATATCTAGGTATTATAAATGATAAAGAATGCTAATATAGATACAAAAACGATATTTTTTTTTTAAACAGCCTACTATGATCGAAACCATAAATTCTTTAAATTGCATTTTAAAACATATCTAGGTATTATAAATGATAAAAAATGTTAAATAGATACAAAAACGAAATTTTTTTTTCTTAAAAAGCCAACTATGATCGAAACCATAAATGCTTTAAATTGCATTTTAATACATATCTAGGTTTTATAAATGATAAAGAATGCTAATATAGATACAGATAGATACAAAAACGATATTCTTTTTTTCTTAAAAAGCCTACTATGATCAAAACCAAAACTGCTTTAAATTGCATTTTAAAACATATCTAGCAATTATAAATGATAAAGAATGCTAATATAGATATAAAAACGATTTTTTCGATTTTCTAGAGGCTATAGCAAGTCATGGTAAAGTCAAAATATAGTCATATGGGGTATTTTTGTAAAGCTCTTGCTGAGGACTATAAGAAAGAACAATTTAATATCTAGTTTGAAAAAAGGTCTGGTTCCGCAAGAATTTTAAGAAAATGACCATTTTTCCTAGGTTTGCCAACTTTGAAAGCTTCAAAACTACTAAAAATTTGAGAAATTCGAAAAATGACTTTTTATCCCCCTAATTGCTTTTGTTGTGTGATCAAATGGCAAAATAATTATCTTCCGAGACCCTTATGGCTCGGCTGATCACCAAATTTGTAGACCAAAAAAAGACGTTTTTTGGCGTTTTGAAGGCATAGATGATGTCCAAATGTAAAAGTTTATGTGCAGAAAATCCGGCCTCTTAATACACACATTTTAGTACCATTTGCAAATGGCAAAATGTAAGCACTCTAGGTACCTCAAAAAAAAATTGGGCAGGACGGTGAGGCATTTTTTCTTTTTGGAGACGCAAAAATGAATATAAACCTATTGAAAAAATTTTACTTATTAATTTATTTTATTTTTTTTACCTTAATTATTTTCTGAAGTTCTAGAAAAATCACTCAGTTCTCATCATCACTCAGCGATGTCTTCTCATCCTTTTGGACCATATTTTTCCACACAGTTTAATGATCAATTAGTGGAATCATTGGCTGTAGACACACGCTGCTCACTTGACGGCGTCACATAACATCGAATCTTTTTCATCCACTTTTATTTCATAACATATGAAGTTGTGGGCTGCGATTTTTTTAAATAATTTATTATTACTATGACTCGTAGAACTAGAACCAGTGTTGCATTCTGGCCATTTGTCTGGATCAGATAAATTCTGAGACAGAAATTTCTTCATAAAGATCGATTCTTTATGAAGATAGAAAATCTAATCTACACAAAGATTATTTCTACATAAAGATTCTGTCTACATAAAGATTCGATGTAGATGTCTACAATTCTACATTCTTCTCTGATGTAGACCTGGAAAAAATGTAGAATTGTAGACATCTACATCGAATCTTTATGTAGACAGAATCTTTATGTAGAAATAATCTTTTTGTAGATTAGATTTTCTATCTTCATATAGAATTGATCTTTATGAAGAAATTTCTGTCTCAGACAAAAACTATTGAAGAATCTACATTCTTCATCTAGTGTAGACATCTACATTTGCAACACTGACTAGAACTGTTAACTACTCACGTTGATTGCTAGCGATTGACTTTCAGCATTGGTCAAACTTTTCGCGTCCGATTTCTTGTTCTACTCTTTGCTGTCAAATTCTCCAGTTTCTTCAAATTCTTCTTAAATTAAATTAAATTTGAAAACAAGATTAATTAATTTATTTTAAAATTTTAATGATTGCAATTATTGGAATACTTACAATCATGCTGATTTTCTATTTGATTCTGGTGTTGTTGAAATCCTTGGCGATGCTTCTTCTTCAATAATTGTCTCAATTGCTTTTGATTGCTCACGTCTTGTAGAATTTGTTTGAAAATTGTTTGATGACTCATTTCAAAGATTGTTTCTAGTTTCTAGTTTCTCATCTTGATCAGGAACAAAATTAAATTATATTCAGTTTTAGTTGTCGGAAGATTTAACTGCATTTATATGATCTGTCATCTCATTATTGTAACAAGCGTTATGCACCAGTTTAGTTCTAGGAAGACTAAAATCCGTTGTTGTAACATGTACTTTTGAAAATGCTCAGTCTTTGATGTATGCGTACTCATGAAATTCGGGAAGATAAATTGCTTGAACCTTTGAAGCATTAAACAGACATGTAATATTAATTAATTAAATTATTTTTCCCATTAACAAGGTTTTACTTTTTCGACCACCGTGGATTGTTTCTTTCATATTACAATTATCTGCTTCCATTTCATGCAGTTTCTTCCTGATAATTTCGTCCTGTTTAAATAAATTATTAAAATACTATTAGTATTTGTTATCAATACATATCAGTTGATTTGCCTTTTTCTTCCAGTTCTTTTTTAATCGTAAGTTTCTCACAAATGAATGGATTAATTGATGCAACTGCCTCCTCAAATATTGCAACTTTTTCACTTGATTCAATGTTTCTCATCCAGATATTCTTCTAAAACTTCTTGCACTGCTATCTTTTCACATTCAATTTTTTACCACTGTTGACCAAATTGTTCTTGCAGTTCATTAATTTCTGCATATTTTCCTGCTAAAACTAGCTCATGATTTGGACAAAGTTCCTTTTATCTTGTTGAAGCTGTTTTCGATTTTGCATCAAATTATTGAATCATTTGTTAATGGATGTTCCATAGCACTTATCATTTGCAGCAACAAGTTTCCCTCTTCATTCAATTCCTTGGTTGTATCGTTCATATTCGTCTCATTGTTACTAATCATTCATATTCTTCTTGATGTTCCTGATAATGTCCTATTGAGTTAAATTGTTAAGATCCTGCATGTATTTGTCATAAATGCAGGTGAGCTCATTTAGCTTCTCTTCTCCTTCTCCATCAAGTGTAAGTTCCACTCGAATCAATTTATTCTTTTCGGCATCAAAAAAGAGAAAAAAAAAGTTAAAAATTTGTGCGCATCTGAAGCTTTTGCATATGGCAAAATGTAAGCACTCTAAGTACCTCAAAAAAAAATTTAGCAGGACGGTGGGGCATTTTCTCCTTTAATAGGCACAAAAATGAAATAAATACAATTTAAAATAATTTACCTCAATTATTTTCTAAATGTTCTTGTACCGGCTATTGTAGCTTCCCCCTTAATGGCTGCAGATCCTAAATTGAGATAGAAACAACTTACTCCAATCGACTCTAAAGGAAAAAATAAAATAAAATTAAAAAATTATTTCAATGATTGCGATTATTGCAATACTTACAATACGGCTGATTTGCTATTTGATGCTGGTGGTGTTGAAATCTTCGGTCGACATGGTGATGCAGAACTTGGAGCTTTTGATGCTTCTTCCTAAATGATTGTCTCAGATGCTTCTATTTGCTCACGTCTTGTGGATTTAGTTTGAATAATTTTTGATGGATCTTTTTTAAGATTTGAACAAATTTGACACACTTCATAGATTATCCAGTTAATCATCTTGTTCAAGGAGTAAAATTAATTTATATTCAGCCTTTAATTCAAGAACTTGAAATAGCGATGAATTCAGAAGTGGCGATGCCGTTGGTTTTCAGTTTTAGTTGTCGTAAGATTTAACTGCATTTATATGCTCACTCATCTCATTATTGTAATAGGCGTTATACACAAATTTAGTGCTAATTATTAAAATACTATTAGTATTTGTCATCAATTCATATCAGTTGATTTACCTTTTCTACTCGTTCACTATCATATAGTTTCTCCTAATCCTTGAATTATTTTTGGTGTCAATCAATGGCACTGCTTCACCTAATGTAAACTTTCCGTGTTTTCAATTTTCTTGGTTTTCTCGTTCTGTTTTCCGTACCGTTGAGATTCAACTTTTTGTAGCTGTTGACAAAATCGCCCTTCCATTTCTTTATTTGTCTTGTTAATATTAATTAAATTAAATTATTTAAAGCTAGGAAGCTTTAATTCAGCTATTCACATGGTATTGACTTAAAATTAGACGAAACTTATCACAAAATTTCAGTCTCAGCAAATCATCATTAAATATCCATCTGTTGAACCACTCGCACAGTATGTCGATGGAATCGTTGGAGTTTAGGTTGTCTTGAAAAGTCCAACAAGAAGGTGATTCTATGCTTTTGATGCCAGTAGGGTTATTCAGCAATCAATTGTGGATTAATTCCTCGTTGTGTTAAGTGCTCTGAAGCACACGAGAAAGGTCCATGCTCAAGAACCACTCGTGAAGACGATCCAACCTCATTTTTATCCTTCATTCCGCATTTTGAATTACCACAGACTAATTTTGATTTCGCCGAATCATGTTCAATCTCGGTTTATATTGATAATGTTGTCAAAACATGGTAAATATTTAGATTCACCTGCTCAGTCTCTTGCGTTCTTTCGAAAAATTATGTCTCAAACTTGTCCTCATGTTGCTGCAGGAAATTTGATCTTAAGCATCTGTGAAATAATCATTTTAATGATTGGAAAGGCACATTTCTATAAAACTTACTTATCAATTCTAATTGCAGAATCATCAGTCCTTGGTTCGTCAGTCTTCTATCCCTATAACGGAGAACCTTCAGTAGTTGACTTTGTGGTTGCCAAAGCATTTTCGTCTGTTAGTACAGAGAAGGTTCTTAATGACTTATTCACAAACCATCTCTCATTGCTCTTTCCTACAAGAAACAGATTATTTGGATGAATGTTTTAAATAAAGAATAAAAAATTTGTCGAGTCTTCACACCTTAAAGTTTTAAAAGCTTTACTCTTGTTCCAGTTGTTTCCCAATCAAAATTACAGTCATCCTTGTCATAATCTTCACCGATGTAATCCTTTAAAACCTATTAAAGAAAGGAGAAGGAAAAAGGAATTTATTGAATAAACTGATTATATTTAAAAATCAATCTTCTTCTGTGTCTGTCTTTAAATCCGTTCTCGTTGGAGCTACTTGCTGTTGAGTAGTTGTTTTCATAATCGCTGCTTGGCATTCAGTTTCATCGATTCTTTTGTTGGTGATTTCTGTCTCACTCTTAGTAAAGCTGCTCTCAAAAAGAGAATTACTTTTTGCGGGAACTGATACTCATCTAGTAGACATCGTACTTCCTCTCTGATGATTGAGTCATATGCTAACCTAAACTCGATGAGTAAATAAAAACTACAACCACGAACTACAACTACGAACAACTACTGGTCTTTGCATTGTCGAATTACTGGATTTCTTTTCAAGAAGTCTTGCATCATTAATTGGAAATTTTTGCAGTAAGAATCCATTGACGAAATATTTGATTAAAATTGTTGCTGAATTTGAGGAAAAAATTTATCAATGGTTGTTCGATTCTTATCTTGCATTTTTATTACCGACTTTGATTTGGATTTAATTCTCATCATTTATTAATTATGCATTTACTATTTCTTAGAATTGAATATAAGGCATGCAATGTAAGGTATTATGTGTGAAATAGATTTAAGAAGTTATCCTGGATTCTTTAAGAATTGTGTGAACTAACCTCTATGTCCTGATGTGCTTCAATTATCCCAAAATGCTGTTGTTTTATTTCGAGGTGGAATTTTAATGCACAGAAATTTAAATACTGTATTTTATCCTTTCTCAACATCACTTAACTGTGGATGCAAAGACATTAGGAATTCTGATTCAGAGATTGGTTCCAATCAGGTTTGATTCTGATTTAATATAAGTGTATTACAATCCCCAATTGTACTTTCACTGCTGCTTCCAAGTGACATTATACCTGAAAAACCAACTCATACCTTATGAATGTCCATCAACGTTTTATTGAGCATTTCTATGAGGTCTCAAAGCTAGCATACAAAAGCCTCAGTATATTCGTTGATATGATAGACTACGGAAACGTTTAAGCAAGCGAGAATTCGTCAAATATATACCCAAATATCTCTGCCTTAAATTTTGTTTCTTCACAATCACACTTGTTTCTTGCAAGATTTATTTTGAATTTTAATGTGCTTAAAAATAAAATTTAATTGGTATGATTTAATTAAGTTACAATTACAAAACCTGTTGAATTAAATTATAAACATACTGCATATTTTTGTCATAATAGCATGTGAGTTCAAATAATAGTATTTAAAAAAAATTATTCGTTTTTTCGTTTTTTTTAAGTGAATGAAGTAAAGTTTGCTTTAAATTACGTATAAAGATCTCTAAAGCATAGACCTTGCGTATACTATGTACAAGAACAATTCAATTTCATTTTCTCATCTAAACGCACATATGCACAAAGCATATATTTTTACATCCACATAAATTTCCATTTATGAGATGAAAACCAAACAAAAATAAATTGAAATTTTGCATATGTTTGCGTATTTGCTTAATAATTTCCAGCATGTAAAAATATTTTGGAAGCAGTTTTGGCAAATTATTCAAACATGTTATAAAATTGTCAAACTGATGTTTATCAGCGAACTCTGATTTATGTATTTTGAGGGATATCTAAAAGTACATTCAACAGAATAGTCTATACATTACCTCCCATTCATTCATTCATGGACGTAAATACATATTGTTAACAGAGATAATTTTAATTACAGCCACAAATTGAACATTGCATAATTTAAACGACGGTTATTAAAATTTATTAAAATATGAATTGAATGAGAATCAAGCAAATAGTTTGGAGCTACTGTTGTATAAATCATCAACGTTTGTGAACTGATATTATTTAGCTCTTGTTAAATAATTTTAAACCTTTTTAATTCTACAAAAAAATATAAAACTTTGATAAAATACATTTAAGCCATGAGTCGTTATTTCATTTATCTATCAATTTGCTCATCATTCTTGACCTTTAAAATTTTTCAATCAATTTTAGATCTCATAAAAATAAACCAAATACAGGATCAAGTAATGTGCATATAAAATCTCAAGTCATAAAGTAACATGCTTCAAAGATTGTTTTTATATTAAAAATATATATATATATATATATATATATATATAAAGATTGATCTATTTGGAAAATTTTTACAGCATCACTTAACTCTTGAACATGTCTTACCCTCGTCCACATCTTATTTTTGTTTTACTTTTATTCAAAAAGTTTTATATTTCAGCACTTAACAGTCTCTTAAATGATTGAATTTGAATAGAGCATTATCAAACGGTTCATATTTTAAGTTTGCTGCATACTTGAGTACATAATGCATTGTAAATGATATAAATGAATTCATCTTTTGTTCTGCAACTGTGGAAAAGTGCAAAAAACATATAAAACAGGATATTTTGAAAATTAACAATCAGAAATTTTTGCATTTTCTTAATATAAACTTTTTATTTGAAATCATTTAATACTTATTTATTATTTTATTCTTATCATACAATATTTTCAACAAACAAAGCTGAATCAAAGCTTTGAATATGAATAATCGTCTTTCCTATAAAATTACTTACTAGTAATAAGCATCATAAATGAGATGAATTGTGACCTATCTACTCATTATCACAAATCACATAACTTTATCATCATTTACTAATATTCATTACACATATCATATTTTCATAACTTCAAATCACATGATTCATTTTAATGATATTGATGATGAAAATTATCATGGAAATAAATAAAAAATTAATTAATTTAAAATGAGATAAATTGGAAATTGCTATCAATAGAGTAATATCTAGTTGCTTGAATAAATAACCACTTATATGTAGCAATATAAATTTTTAATTTCAAATATGATCTAATTACTGTTTTGATGGTATGTGTGATTTCATGCCATTATTTTTCAGTAAGTTATTACCGGATTTCAGTGGGTTTTCGAAAGAAAAGAATAAATATAGAGTGTTTTTGAGACCTCAACTATCTAGGGTACACATATGATTCTATGAATTGTCTTGAAATTGCACTTTCAAGCTTTAATGTTCATAATATAGTTTAACAATTATTTGATTAGCACTTAAGCTGTCAGTGTGCTTTAAAAACTAGAAAAAGGAGTTATTTTTAAAAAACTCAATTTTTGTGGAAAGAAGAACCCTGACTGTCTTAAAATAAAAGCACTCTCAGTCAGAGCTCATAAAAAATTCACTTGCAAAAGTTGTCTAATTTAAAACTTTTGCTATCACTCATTCATTTTTTTCATGCTTTTATTTTAAATTACAATGTGCGAAAATGGAGAAGCAAAGACAAAAATACGTGACATCCATAAAATAAGGAAAACGACATAGAGAAAAGGAGAAGAAAATCTTACATCAATAAAAATATTTTCAAGACGATGAGCAAAAAAAGGACAGAAAGAAAAGGAAATAAAAACTTTTCGATTTTTGATGATGTTGATGATGATAATGGTATGTTCAGTCAATGTATGGAAATGTGTATGTTAACAGAGCACGAAATATAAAAGTTTATTGGAAAATGCTTCATTTTTCTCCAAATATTGGCTATATATGTATGTGCCTAACATTTATTCTTTTCTGTGAATTTGTTAAACCTTCAAATGTGAAACGAGACGGAGAGGAAAATTGAGAGGAATTTGTTATAATAAATATTTTTGACGTGATTTATTTTCTAAATATGAAAGGCACATCACATCACAATTTATCGTATAAAAAATTGTTGAGTGAGGAAGGCAAATGGTTTGGGAGCATAAAGAAGCCCAATACACAAAACAAATACATAAATCGGCCAAAAGAGTAGAAAGAGAAAATTGAAGACCGACAAAAATTTTAGGGGTCGAAAATCTCATTTTGAAATTCAAATTTTTATCCATCAAAGGATCTATTCGTATAAATTTCACATTTATGCGTGCATCGATTTTTTTGTCTCTTGTGTTCTTTTCATATCCGAAAAGTTCTCAACATTTTATTCATTACATTTTCAGTGATGAATTTTTCTTCTCTTCTTCTTTATGGATCATTGGCCTCGAGTCATCATCTTTTGACCCTGAATAAGTAGGAGCGAAAAAAACTCTATCCTATTCATATTCCATACTCTCATCGTCATTTTAAAAGGATCTCTTCTATTTGAACTATTTTTCAATGTTAAAACCTTTTTTTGCTCTTTTCCCTCTTTTAATGAATCAATCAATCATTTTTTTTCGTGGAAAGACTTGAGAAATTTATTTTCTACTCGTATGTTCTCACAAAATCCACAATAATAGCTTTTCTTCAAAAGAGACATTCATTGATTATGACACGTATTAAAATTGAAATTTGTGACTTTGATTTGAACAGCAATTTATAGAGCACTTTGAGCCTCCTGAGTATATTTTTTGTGTAACATGTTATCACGCAAATCAAAAGTCTTTTAATTTTCCATCAAACCTTTAATAGAAAAAGCTCTCGAAAATTTGCACTAGTTAAGATTATTATTTAAATTTTAAAACTTTATCTTTCTCATTTTATCTCCTAAAATTGATAGATATTCATTCAACATCCATTATGCCATAAGAAAAATATCATAACAATATTTATATATAACCTTAGGATATGAAACCTTTTCATGACAATCAAAAGAAAACAGATTTTCGAGAAATTCATAAAAGATTTTCTCTCTACGGCGATTATATTTTTTGTGTGATAAGATTTTATTTGCTCTATTAATGCATCCATAGGAGAGTGCTGAATAGAATTTTAATGATGTTGAAGAAGAATTGTTTATTTATAGAATGAAAAAATCATTTCAAAACCAATCATGTTTAGTAGCTAAAATCAAACCGAAAACTTGATTAGCGATAAAACAGCGATAGCGCTTTATTATGCACATGTTCAATCACGACTTAAGTTTATGAATGTTGTGTGGTCAGCAACTGAGCAGTACAACTTAAACTCGCTTGAAATTGCCCAAAGAAAGTCATTAAGAATTCTTTTAAACAAAACCTGGTTCTGCAGCATATCAGAATTGTACTGGGGGTCCTCGATTTGAGTAGATTCTATTTGAGTAGATTCGATTTGAACAGAAAAATTTTTACCCACCAAAATATTCGATTTGAGTAGATTTCTTCCTGTTTTCTTCGATTTGAACTGTTTACAAAACAAATATTTTTGATAAAAACATTTCAGAAAATATTTTTAAAACATAAATTTTACTGCAATAAGCGGGAACTTATCATATTGATAGAAAAATCAATACTAAAGTTACAAAATTAAAGTAAAAATTTAAAAAATCGCTATAAAATTAAAAGTTCAAATTCAAAAACCTTACAAATTGTTCAGTGAATTAACATTTGCAAGGTTCTCATATTTTTGTTTTGTTTCAAAAACATATTTTTTGTGAATTTCTGTGTAAAAACAATATGAATATGCCTTGAAATAAATTAAGTTATCTAAAACACATAGGAAAAGTTAAGCAACGAGGTAAAATGTGCAAAAAATGATCAAAAATTTCATTGTTTTGATATATTTTTTGGACTCTGGAACAAAACATGTAATTTTGTATTGATTCTTTGCCTCGATTTGAATAGATTCGATTTGAGTAGAAATTTTTTGGAACAAAACAACTACTCAAATCGAGGACCCCCAGTATAGTATAAAAATTCTTCCAGTCACTACGCTATGTCAAAGTAGTATATGCATTCATGTCTTCAAAATTACGTCGAATATGCTTAAAAATAGAGTATATATTTTAATATATTCAATATTCAAAATGCTAATGAAAGACACAACTATCGAACAAGACAGAGAGAAAATTTTGTCATTCCAGCTACTCGTACCCAGTTAGGTAGTCAAACGTTCTTTATTAGAGGGCTAGTAATTTACAATTCTCTCGAGCAGACAATTAAGAGCAAATTTTCAATAAGTTTATTTAAATCTAGGGTTAAAGAATGTTTCTATAAGATGTATTGTGATGCTAATAATAATAATAATAATTTTTAAGTACAAAATGCACTATGTAGCCAAATTATGATTTAATTTTGTAACAAAGCCATTTGGCTATTTACAAATTAAATGAAATACAAACCAAAAAAAAAATAAAATAGATCGGTCATCTCAAAATTGCTTAAAATATCAATAATTGAATTAGCAAGTTATTCATATATTCAAGTAAATTTAAAAAAAGACGTTAAAAAAATACCGAGAAAAACCTAACGTCATCAGCGTTGTTTCATTTTCATCTTGTTTGTAGTCTACTTTCAGTCATCATTTAGCTGTGATCGTGAACAATTGAAGTTTTGGAGTGAAACAATTAATTTATAAATTATGGGAGATTTTGAAAAAAGGAGATTATCGAACATGTTTAGTTCTTTAAGACCTAAGCAAAAAGCTGCAGAACTGAAGAAAAAGTAAATTGTTAATTTTAAGCTGAGATTTTAACTATAATTTCGCAATCTTTTGAATTACGATCTCAAATAACAGTAACATCAAATCAACAAGTTGTTTCAAATCAATTATTAATTCATAATGTAGATATAGCATAGCATATTCTTTATTTCTAATCAGTCAAATAAAAACTTAGTGCTAAATTATAAAAATTAATCTCCAATGTATATTTAGATCATTGTTATATCTACAATTACTTCATCCTTAAATGACTGAGCTTAATGTTTATTAAATAATAAAGCAGATTACTAAATAAAAATAATAATTTTACTACACTGGATTTAAAAAAAATTCAGTAACATCAAATCCACATTTAGTTTAGTTTAAAAAATAAAATAAAAAAACCAAGCATATAACCAAATATAACAGAGTATAACCAAAGTTATCCGCAGCGTTGTTATATCATATTACGTCATATTTCGTTGTTACTGTTTCAACTCAATGTGGATATTTGAAATTAACGTCCACAGATAAATTTAATTTTTTAAATTCTTCAACACCAATCTGTCACACACTTTGGGTCTCAATCCCCAAAAAATTTAGATATCACAAATTAACACCATTTATTTATCTTTGCAGAATTCTGCAGTCGAGATCTTCACTTTCAGCATTAGTACTCGCAAATGCTGAAAATAATCTTTATTTATGTCAAAATGGAATTGATATGCCAATATTTACTTCAGAGATGAAAGGAATAAAACCGACAGTTGCAAAAAAAATTTCACCTAAAGAAATAACAATTTTTGAATCAATAGAAAATGAAACAGACAATGACGAAAGCCAGAGAGAAGTTAATGACGTCGGCAAACACACACCACACATTCTTGAAATTGTTGAGAAACACGTAAGATAAAAAATTACTTTATTTTTAAATTCTCGTTAAGAATTGTGCAAGTTTTTTTTTTATAGAAACATAAAATCATCCTAGATGTTCAAAAGCTGTTAAGAAGCAACAATAATTTCGATTCTAAGGAAAACTTAAATGATGATGAATACATAGCAGTAAATAATATAACTGCAGAGGCTTATATGAAGGATGTCTTTAATGCTGCACATATGGAACGGTTAAATCTGGAAACGCAATCAAGAGAATCGATTGTCAATGCTGTAGACACTTCCGATAAATTATGTACACCAGAAGCAACAATAATTGATAACATAGAAGCTCATGCTGCACTTATACAAGTCATTCTGAAATATGAACTTGAAGTTTCAAGAATGCCGCACTATAAGTGGAATGAAAATTTTAGCGTGACTGCAAAAAAAATATTAAAACTTCATTCTGATTTTCAATTAAATGAAGATTTAAGTATTTTATTTGCAAAGTGGACTGCTTACGTAGGAACTCATCAGCAATATCCACTAAGTCTAGAAAGTTTTCATACTATTCTGGAAAAAGTGATTTGTCAATGCACAAAAGCAAAAAGAAACAAAGCATTTAAGATAAAACTACCTGGTGTAAAAATCTCCCCTGCAGCAATTGCAAGAGTCTTAAAAGCTGGGATTGTTCAAAAAGGAATTTCAGATTCCTCAAACAGCAACAATATCCATTTAAAAGCAAAAACAGAAGTTGTGAAATTCTTTTGGAAATCAGCATATGAATTATTTGACAATTTTCTTAGTTTTGTTGAAAACCTTCATTATGATATAAATTCATCGAACGTTCTCGCAAAGGGACAAACATTAAAGAAAATGTTCATTATTATCAAGAAATTTGAAAATATTGAAATTCCAGATGATTATGAGGAGAGAAATTTCAAGGAATGCGTAAAAGAATCTTTAATTTTTGGAACTAAAGAGCATCTTAAGAAGAACATTAATATCAATGTCTTAGAAGACCCAAATTTGAGCACGTCAAAAGTTGTAGAATTGATTAACATCCTGAAATTTGTATTACGTCATTTAGAAGAATTTGATGGAATATATGGCCTTGTCTTTGAATTGTAAGTTACTTGAATTTTAAACTTTAATGCACAGAACTAAATTTCTTTACAGTTTTTATAAGGAATCCACATACGAATTATTATTTTCTGTCTATGATTCTGAACTTACAAAAATCATAAAACCTGCAATCTCAATAATTGGGAAGATTAAGAATGAGGATATTAAGGATTATAACGAAGCAGACAAGGATGGATTAAATAAGATCATTGAACTTTACAGTGAACTTAAGAATTTTACAGATCATGTTGAGAAAAAACTTGCAAATGGAAATTTTAATTTAAAAAAATATAAGCAGTGGTTTATAGCTGAAATTGATGTTTGGAGGAAGTTGATTGAAACAAGAGATCTTATCAGGTAAATTTCAAAGTCTTTAGTTATATTTTATTCTTCGTGATGGTCGTGTCTGTCAATTGTCAGATTAATATAATAACACTTTGAAGCATTTCGTAAACTATTTCAATAACAAATTTATTTTTAACCATAATTCTAATAGAATTGACAAATCGATTGAAATTGACGAATTAAAACTAGAATTCTATAATGCAAAGTATTCATCTTCTGCAATTGACACAATTCAAATACTGTACGGAACGAAAAAGTTTTGGGAAAATCTTAATTGGTTTAACACAAGTGAAAAAGAGAATCTTGTTGAGAAAATCGCTATGGATATATGTCATGTTTCTGTTATGTATTTCGAAAGATTTATGGAGAAAATTGAAAAATCTGTGGAAAATGAAAAGAAGACGATTGACAAAGTCTCATCACATTTATCAGTAGCCATCGGAAACTACAAGCACATTTGTGAAAATAATCAAAACTTAATGAATGAGTTCATTTTAAATAATAAAATCACGGATGTAAGTGCCATACAGAAACATGTTGATAACACAAAAGAAAATTTGTGTGAAAAAGTTCATCAGCTGTTGGCTACAATATTAAAGTTATTATATCCAACAATAAGAGAAATGATTGTCGAAAATGCAAAGAATAAAAACTTTAATGACCATGATTTTTTCATGTGTTTAACGAGACACATTGAAGATATGCTAACTATATTGCATGACGAGCTAGCACGAAATGAATTTGGAGTGGCAAAATCAATTTTATTGCGTGATATTTTGGAAATGTTTTCCGAAATAGCGCAAGACTCAATCAATGAGAAAATGTCACAAATCTTTTTTATAAATCTCCTAAAAATTTTCTCTTCATTAAAGCACACTTTTCAGTACATAGAATCAGAGAATACTATAAACAAAAATAAGAAAGCACAAAAAATTGAAAAGTTATTAGAATATTATGCCGTAGATACATCGCAACTTATTCTTCGATACTTTAAGGATCGATATGAAATTCAGAAACAAGCTGGCAAAAATTTGTCTATTCCACAAAGATTTTTAACAGTTAAATGTGCTTTTAGAGGCTTAAAACTTAAAATAGAAATATTAAGTGCTAACGAGCTTAACACGTATGAAATGAATAGAAAATGTGATTCATACGTAAAATTTTATATTATTCCTGAGAGATTGTTTCCAACACATCAAAACTTTAAGACTAAAGTTCAACAAAACAATAATTTTCCATTATACGAGGAAGCTTTTGAGATCGAATTGACAGAAGAACAAAAAAATATGAAGGATGCTATACTATACTTTAATATTAAGCACAAATACTTAATTGCATCAAACGACTCTATAGGTGAAGCTTTTTTATCTTTCAAGGATATTCTAGAGGAATCAAAAAATGCAAATCCAGTGAAGTTGACACTAACGAGATTACAAAGCGATGGTAAACTTTTTTAATTTGCAAGTTTTCGATTAATTTTCTAATCTTGACCTTTGTTTTATTTTTTAGATCTTGAATCATTCAAAGCAATTCAATACAGAAGTCAAACTGGAGACAAAGAAACTAAAGATATGCTGGTAAAATTCACTAAATTACCTAAAGCTATTTAACGACATGCTTCATCGAGCAATTAAAAAGAACTTATTAAACAGCTTAAAAATATTTTCATTTAACTAGAACTGTATTTTATACTTAAGTCAATAAAATATGATTTACCTTACTTCAAAAATATTATCAAAAACCTTCTTTTTTTGACGCACTCTTTAATTTTAAACTCTTTGGGGATAAGAAACATATCGCAATCAGTTGTATTATTGGATGAATTTACTTGATTCCAAGTTTTGTTAATCGATGTTATAGAGTATGTGTTGTATCCAAAAAATGGCTTAACCTTGTTTTGAAAATATATAAACATTTAAACTTAATGTTAATCTCGCTATCATCAAATATAAACTTGTGTTGCATATTCTTTTATCAAAATGATAGCTCGAAATAAATTCGTTATACAATTTCACTAAATTGGTGTGGCGCAAAGTAGTCTTTACCAATTACATTCATTTTTTATGAAGAGTGTATCTATCTTATTATAACGTTATAAGCATACTAAACTTCTATTCTACTTTTTTATTCCTCTATAAAAATCATAAACTTAAGAATTTGTCGACACCTTCCGTATATTATTGGCATACTACTAAAGGGGTTAAAAATTTTACAATCAGCTATATTGTTCGCTACTCTCATAAAAAAAAGATTGTGTACAAAATGCTTATCGGTTGTACGATTACTTACTCTTACTTAGTGCAAGAACCTAAAAAAGTAGTAGTATTTTATACATTGTACCGAAAAGTCGATCTAAATTTTTAGCTCGCGAAAATATGACAAATTAAAAAAAAAGAAAAGGGTAATCCTTAGGGGCTGTTCACTTATTGCGTAACGCGAAAAAATGACTTCTTAGACCCCCCCCCCTCGTAACAAAATCTTAGACTTTCTTATTTCTTTGTTTGAACCGTAACAAAATCTTAGACCCCCCCCCTCCCCCTAAAAGCGTTACGTAATAAGTGAATGGCCCCTTATCAATTAGAGTAATTCTTTTTTTGTAATAAATTAAGTGATAAATATTTTGTAGATGCTTGAAAAAAGAAAAAGTTCAAAAAGTTATTACCAATGAAGTTTTTGATTAAAATAAATGATAAAGGTGATAAGAAACAAGATATACTTCACATTTTCATTCAAAACTTTTAGTTTAGCACCTTTAGTTTAATAAAAATTTAATTTTTCTTCTTGTATACTAGAAAAATTGATATTATTTAACAGAGATCGAAGCCGATTTTTTCGGCTTAACTCAATTTTTGATATTTAACACCCATTTTAAGTATTTAAATTGAACTTTACATGCTTTACTATGATTCTGTGAAATATTTTTTCAGCATGTAGCTATAATGAGCTCAGAATTTCAAGTTAAAGAATGTTAAGCCGAAATTTAAGCCGATCGGCTTAAAATCGGCTAAATTGAAATTCAGAGCTTACTATAGCTACATGCTGAAAAAATATTTCACAGAATCATAGTAAAGCATGTAAAGTTCAATTTAAATACTTAAAATGGGTGTTAAATGGCTTTTTTCTATCAAAATAATCAAAAATTGAGTTAAGCCGAAAAAATCGGCTTCGATCTCTGTTATTTAATGTATTTTATTTAAATAATTAAAAGTCTAAAAGCATAAATTGAATTCTTTATCACTCACGGATGAAATATGATTTCAATTTTTTTATGTGTGTATACAAACATTAAGAGAATTTCAAGCGAAAAAAATTAAAATGAGCATGTTGACCTAAAATCTCAAATGTAATCTATTTTTGTTCTTTTCTCGTCTTAGTTCTCGCCTCAGTCTGAACTTCTCTGTGCGTGATAATATATAGCCTTATTCATTCGTTTTGTGAATATTTTAAAAGAAGGCTTCAGGAACTTTTAAAGAGCATAGTAAATAGAAATGTTAAAATTGTTGAAATTGCTAAAAACTTCAAAGTCTAATAACAGTGTAAATGGCTCCAAAGATATGTAAGTATTTAAGTCACATATTATGTCTCTGAAATTATGCTTTAAATCAGTTGAAGTACACTATAGTATAAACTTTTCATGAACATTATAAGAAGTTTATTTTGTAGAAACTGTGCATATTTCTTCTTCTTTAGTCTATTTTTAACTCAAGAATTTAATTTTGTTTAAAAAAATTAGTGTAAACTATTTTTTAACTTTTGATGAAAGTGAATAAAATCAATCACACAGTAGATAAACATAAGGTTTTCTCTAACATGATTTCATTGAAATACGCGGAAAACAAAGATGCTGCCTATTAAAAAATGCGAGAACGAATGATATACAAAAGCGCATTTAAGATGAATTTTGTTTTCTCATTTTAAATAAGATATTATTTTCATAGATGCTAGTTTAATTAATATGGTAAGCAAAAAACCATTTACACGTAAAAAGTTTAAGTGAAATTAAATTTATATAGAAGAAAAATAATCAGAATTTCAATCACATTGAAATGATCAATAGCACGTTTTTTGCTTGGTACATTTCAGATCAAGTAATCAAATTATTCTAAGTGATGCTTTATTAGAAAATGAATTTCAAAATGAGCCAATCATCCAAGAAAGTTGCGTAATTGATGGAAACGGCGCAAAAATAAATGTAACTTACAATCAGGAACGTGTTAATAAATTTGTAAGAAAAAGTTATTGAAAATATTTCATTTAAATAATTCAAACATTTTTTGGTATATTTCTTAATTAGAAAACTGACATTTTTAAGTATTTTACTATTCTTTTACCTCAAACTGATTGCATCAATCTGAAATATGATAAAAGTTTGGAGTTATCATATGTTAAAAATATTTTTGAAAAACAATTTCAAAAGTTTGATATCAGTGCTGATTGTATAAAAAATGGAAATGGATATGCTACAGTACAAACTGAAAATACGATATCTTGCACAACTTCCTCAAATATGATTGACAATATAGAAGCTTGTGCTTCGTTAATGCAAATTTTGTTAAAAAATGCATTTGAAAACTCAAAACATGAAGAATTGGACAATGACGCAAAGAAAATGTTACAACTGTACACAAAGTTTCGACTCGATGATAAAGAACCATTTGTATCATATGCAAAATGGATAGCATATACTGAACACTACCAGTTGCACTCATTTGATCCAGACATTTTTTTGAAACTTCTTGATTGTTTAATTTGCCAGTTTAAGAAGAAGAAAAATAAGTGGTTGAAAATTTTTAAAGCTCTATTCAGAATTAAATCAAAAAAATCACAAGATCAAATCATTTTCTCTTTGAATTTTTCAAAAAAATTTGAGAGCAAGGAAGAGCTTTCAAAAATATTCTGGGAATCAGAAACAAAATTACTTGATTGTTTTCTAAATTATATTCATGATCTTCATTACAATTTAGAGAACGACGATGCCAATTTAAGTCCAGTTTATCTTGAAAAAATGTTTGAAATTATTGCAAAAATTAATACCTTAAACGATGTGAAAGAAAAAGATTTACAACTCTGTGTGAAAGAATCTTTAACTCATGGAGCTATTGAACAAATCACAAAAAATACTAATTATTCAATTTTAAACAATTCATCTCAAAATATTAAGAGACTTGATGAGTTGATTAATACTCTGGTGTGGATTAAAAAACATATGATCGATTTTAACAAGAAATACGGAACAATTTTTGAAACGTAAGTCGAAAATAAATTAATTAATTATATAATTCATTATCAAAACTATTTTATTCCATCAAAAGGTTTTTTAAGACCTCATTTACTCATTATTTATATCCTGCATATGACGAGCATCTAGTGAAAATAATCCAGCCTGTCATACTCCAGATTACTGATATGAGCAAAGAAAAGTTCAAAACCTTCAATAAAGATGATGAGGATGTGTTAATCAAAGTTTTTGAGCTTTATCGGGAAATAAACAATTTTTTGGACTTTGTCATGAATAGCTTTAAGATACAAGATCCCAATTTAAAAGAGTTCACCGACTGGTTTTTGACAGGAATTGACTCATGGCGGAAAGCTTCGATGATGACAGTTTTATTCAGGTAACTTGATAAAATAAATTTCATTTACAGAATGTCTTCGATTTGCAGAATGTTTCATTTTAAGTTCAATCCTATGCAAATCAAAGATATTAAAGAATTATTAATTTTGATTGTGTTTATTTAAACAGAATCGAGAAATCTATTGATGTTGATAAACTACAACCTGAATTGGACAGTGTTAAATATTCAACCTCGGTTATAGATACAATGCAGATTCTTTTTTCGACTAAGAATTTTTGGGAACATCTCCAATGGTTTGATAAGCACAAAGATGCTGATCTTGTTAAAGAAATCACTAAAGATTTGTGTTATGCTATCACCTGCTATTTAGAAAAGTTTATTGATAAAGCTCAAAATACAAATGGTGAAACTGAAGATGACATTAAAAAAATTTCAAAAAAATTATCACTTATAATCGCAAATCATAATTATGGACTGGAAAATCTTAGAAAATTGCTTGACGAATTCATCAAAAACAATAGCACAGACAGAACTGAAATCAAAGATCAATATCAAAAAACAGAAAAGGATCTTAATGAAAAAATTCACGAGTTAATTACTTTAAATTTAAAACCAATAAGTATCAATATTGAGAAAAGACTTGCTGAAGATGCAAAAGCTAGTAGGTTGAGTGAAACTAAAACTTATGACTGCTTATTTACGTACATAGAGGATATTTTAGCAACTTTACATAGTAGTTTACCAAATTACGAATTTGAAATTGCAAAATCAATTTTGTTCCATACCATCCTTAATAAAATATCGAAATTGATTGAAAGTGCAACCAAAAATAAAAAGCCGATAGAATATTTTATGGTACTAAACCAAAACTTTGAAATACTTAAAGAAATCTTTAATTATTCGATTGATCCTAAAGACGAAACAGCAAATGATGAAGTAATAAAAAAAATTAAATCGATTGGCAATTTATTAGGCAGCTACAATTTGAATTCAATGCAGCTTATTCATCACTACTACATACATCGATACAAAATGCAACAAATGTCCGAGGAAAATTCTACAAATCTATTTGGAGTTCTTACAATTCGATGCAGCATTAATGACAATGTGCTTAAAATTCATATTTTGAATGCTAAAAATCTCATTGGTGGTATAATGAATAAAAAATTTGATTCATATGTCAAAGTTTTCATCATTCCTGACAAGAGATATCCAATGTGTCAAGATTTTAAAACCAAAATTAAACAAAATAATGATTGTCCATTGTATGATGAGACGGTAGAATTTACATTGACAGAAGAACAACTAAAAATAAAAGATTCGATCATTTACTTTAATGTCATGAAAAGATTTTTAATAGGAGGCAATGGTTGTAATGCTGAAGCGTTTTTATCATTTGAAGATATCCCTAAAAGTAATCAGAATAATAATTTACAGGAGTTCTATTTAAAAATGACCAGATTACAAAATTATGGTAAGAATCATTAAACTATGGATCTGCTCATGATTAAAATTTATTTTTTGACTGATTTACAGAACTTGAAATATTAAAAGTCATTCAGTATAAAAGTCAAACTGGAGATAAAGATGCAAAGAAGTTTTGGGCCAAAATAAATAGACTTCCAACTACCCCTTAAATTTAAGTATTAGTCGTCAATAAACAAAAAACACTATTAATATCTTGGGAATCGTTCACTTATGACGTCCGAAATTAACGGTCATTTTTCAAAAAAGAACAATGGATTTCCTGGAATTTCTATTGTTCTTTTCTTGCTGACCCCCCCCCCCCCCCCCCTGAACGTCATAAGTGAACGGCCCCTTGTCTTTTAACTTTAACAAAATAAAGTTGAGATAAACCAATAAATGAAAGTTCTCGACAAGAAAGTCTATAGCTTCAAACATATTTAAATAAAATAAAAGTCAAAATAAACAAAAATTTAAAATATTCTATGTGAATATGTTTAAATCAGCGCATGTATTACTTTGTTTCTATCAATAAATTGGATGACCAATTTTTTATAATATGAAAAAGATCATAAAATCATCATTAATGTAACTTTAAGATCCTGTGTCAATAAATTAAATGACCGTTTTGAGAAATAAAGTTAAAAAAAAAACAAAAATGAGGAAAAATATTGTCCTTTGAACATACAATTGGATAGACAGCCTAATTATTCATACTTTAATCTATTTAATACATTATCTCAGTTGACTTTTTTCTGTCATCGCGATCATTTTAGTTTAAAAATCTTAAATGGATACTTTAAAAAAAGCAAAAAAGGAATTTCAAAAGCGTTTGGTGCTGCCAATAGTAGATTCTTTAAACAAAAAATCTCTTCCTATAGTTACCAATGAAAAGTAAGTACTTAAAAATAAGAGTAAAAGTTGATTGTTGTCTTTCGTCAGGGGCAATTCTTTCTATTTCTTTGCTTGTTATAAGTGATGTGTAAGGAAAGATAAAAATAGAAGATCAATTTTTGAGCGAAAATAAAACAAAATCAACAATAACGAATATAACATTGTTAACTTGCATTAATATAAGATGATGAAGTATTTAGAATCTATAAAAAAGATGAATCATATAAATTTTAAACGAAACACAAATGAATAAATAATCTCTAGGGTTTAAAATATTTCAGCTCAAATAATTTTACAATAATCGCTGCATTATCAAATTTAAATCTGTATGACACAAAACAGAATATAAAAACAAAAGAAGAAAATTTTGAATCTTGCCATGATCTATTACTTAATGGATACAATAATAAATTACAAAAACAAATTCCGTTCAATCTAAGTCGAGTTGATCAATTTGTAAGTTTGATTTGCAAAATTAAAAATTTTAAAAATGTTCTTATATTAAATCCGAATAAATCCTATATTTACAGAAAATTGAAATTTATAAAGATGTTACATATCTTTTAAAACTGTACGGAATCACTAATGATGACAGTAGAAATAACAAAAAGCGTAATAAAAGGATTGAATCTTCAAATGATAATAATATTATGTCGTCGTATGTAAATGATGTATTTTGCCAAATATTGGATATTAATAATATTAATTGCAATGATCCAGGCAAAATATATAATAAAATTCGAGAAGATTTCTCTGCAAAATTTGCCCTTGAGATCTATGCTGCACTTATACAAATTTTAGTGAGACATGAAACTTCATCATCTTGCTTTTATCAATGGTCCGAAAAGTTTAGTTCTGAAGCAGAAACAATTTTAACACTTTATGCTGAATACCAATCTATTAGTGAACCTTACATATCATACGCAAAATGGATAGCATATACAGAAATCAATGAGTATGCTGTGTTAAATCATGGTCTATTTGAAAATATTCTTGATAATTTGATTTATAAACCCAAAAATCATTTGAAGAACAAAACTGCTAAGAAACTGAAATCAAAAATTCTAAAACAATTTAAAAATAAACCTTGTTCAAAAAAGTCGCAAGATTTATGCTTACATGTTCTTAAATTACCACAAAACTTTGCTAAAGAAGACGAAAAGAATTCTTATGAAATCAGCAAAGAAGCAAACCAAAATGAAGAAATTCTAACAATTTTCTGGGATTCAACTAAAGTTTTAATAAAAAGCTTTCTAAATTTCGTTCACGAACTTCATCTTACTTCAGCAGACGGAAACTCAAATAAAAATGTGGAAATTTTAGAGAAATTTTTCCTTATAATGAAAAGGCTTTTTAAAATACATCCAAATCAATTAAAAGAAATTGATTTCGAGAGTAATTTGAAAGAAGCTTTGACTGATGGAACTGTTGATTATTTTATTCAAAACATTAATCATAAATTATTAGCACAAGTGAATAAAACTATTGAGAGAATAAGCGAACTGGTTAATATATTGAAAAAATCAGTGGATTATATTATCAAATTTGATGACAAATTCGGCTTCACGTTTAAATTGTAAGTTGATATTTTAAGCATTTATTTTAAAATATTAGTGATTAAAGTTCATACCAAAATATTGTTCACCAAAGAAACTCAAACAAATGTTAAAAGAATTCATCATAAGTTTGACAAGACTTCGAAAATTGAAATTAGTTTATCGAGATTGTAAAAAATATTACATCATTAAACTTATTACATTTTTGAACTAAACTAATTAAACAGGATTTTTTTCTTTTATAATTCATTTGTTACTGATAATGTAAAGTGGATTATGGAAGGACTTACTTTCATTTTCAACCTTCTTATTTTAAAAGTATCCTTAGCTTTGGACATGATGTATCTTATTAATAATCCGTTATTTTTCATTTTTAAGATGCTACAATTTGTTCATACCTGAAATATTATTCCATGCATACGACTCACATCTTGTTAATCTAATTCATCCAGTAATATCAGATACTTATAATATGTTTGAAGATGAATTTAAAATACAAAATAATGAAGAATTGTTATCAAAAGTTTTGGAACTCTATCATGAGATTAGCAATTACCTGAAGAAATCAAGAGATATTTATCAAGTACATAACCTTAAATTACTCGACTACAGTCAAGATTGGTTTTTAGCAGGTTTCGATACATGGCGTGAAGCTTCGAACATGAAAGTCATATTTCGGTAATAATGTTAAATTTTAATTCAAAGTGTGTAAAATAATTAAGTTTTCTATTAATCTTAGAATTAAAACATCCATTGATGTTGATAAATTAAAGCCGGAATTCGACAACACTCCATATTCATCCTCTGCAATTGACACTATTCAAATACTTTATTCGACGAAAACATTTTGGGAAAACTTGGAGTTATTAGATAAAAGAGTAACATTTTTGAAGGAAGTAGCTTATGATCTGTGCTGTTCAGTTGTCTTGTACATCGAGAAATTTGTTGAAAAAATTATAAATTCAAGTGAAAATGAAAAAAATATCCATAAATTACCAGCTATCTTACGACTAGTCACTTCAAATCAGAATTTTGTATTGGAAAATTTCAAAAATTTAATTAAAGAATTTTGTTGTGTTGCTAAATTTGACGAGGAAGAAACTCAAAGGCATATCAAGAAAATAGAATTATCAATAAATGAAGAAATTTCTGATTATTTTGCTATTGAAATGAAAAAGTTTTGTCCATTAATAAAACAAGCTGTGATTCCAAATTGTCCTGATGAACAAGAAAAAATACAAGAGATTGAAAATATAATCATTATTATGCAAAGTGACTTATCAGCATCAAATTTTCAAGAGATTGAACAAATTTTATGGAATAGGATTTTAGAAACATTTTCAGAAATTATTCAGAAATCAATAAATGAAAAAATGGTTCCAGAAATTTTCTCTAATCTCTTAAAAACTTTCAAGAAACTAAACCAAATAATTAGTTCTAAAAATGATATAAAGCTTCAAGAAAGAATTGATCAAACTTTATACAAATTACAGTGCTATGGACAAGAAACAGATGAATTAATTCTTCAGTATTACAAAGATCGATATAAAATTCAGAAAGATATTAGTAATGAGTCACCAATTCAAAATAGTTTTCTAACCATTTACTGCTGCTTTATCGACGACACAATAAAGATAGAAATTTTAAATGCAAGAAATCTACCTACGAATGAATTGAACAAAAAATGTGATTCCTATGTCAAAGTTCAATTTGTTCCGCAACAAAAGTTTCCACATTTTCAAAGTTTCAAAACAAAGGTTCAGCACAACACAATTTTTCCATTATATGATGAAACCTTCCAAAAACCTTTAACAAAAGAACAACGAAATTTGAAGAATGCAATTGTATACTTTGCTATTAAAGAAAAGAGTCTAATTGCAAGTGATGTACGTTTAGCTGAAGCATTTTTATCATTTGAAGATATTCCACAAGTAACAAGCTATGAAAAACTGCAACAAACTCGTTTAACATTGACAAAATTAAGAAATTATGGTAAATTTTAACTTTTTAATAACCTTAATAAAACTTAATATGAAATATAAATTTAGATATCGAGTCACTGAAAGCAATTCAATATAGAAGTCAAATGGGAGATGTGCAAGCTATGGAATTTTTAGCCAAAATAGGCATACTTCCAAGAGCATCCATAAAGATCAAACAAATTTATTTAAATATCAAGGATCTAAACATCAGATTGAGTCCTAATCATTAACAAATATTTTTGAAAAGTCTGTAATCTATGAAATAGTCAAATTAGAATTAATGGGCTTTTGGATGGTTCTGTGAGTTTGATTCTTTATCAATTTAAAATTTAATTACTTTCTTTTCTAGTTTGCTGAAAAAGTTGAAAAAAAGTAACAAGTGACTCACACATTTTACATACGAGGTCCTAATCTCTTCAACTCAGTGCCACAAGACATTAAGAAATTTAATTCAATAAGCATTTTCAAAAACCGTATTAGGAAACATTTTTTCGAAATTTATTGTAATGCAAATAATATTAGTAATTAAAAAACTTTACAAATTAAAATTATAAATATTCATAGCACAATTGAAAAATGAAATATGAATCAATAAAACTAAAAATTTATCCTTTATAACATTTTTATTTAAATATTAATCCTTAAAGAAATAAAAATAAATAACTTTTAAATATAAATGCATTTTTACACCTGCGTTTTTATCATCTCCAGAAATTTTTTCGCTTCCTTGTTTCCTTTCTCACTTTCTTTACGAATCGGCTCTAATGATTTTAGATCTTTTAAAATAAAAAAAACAATTGTACATCAAACTCAATATTTTCTAAATTAAACATAAGTAATTACCTTCTTTTGGTAAATTGTTTATCATTAAATGAATATTTTCAATACTCATTTTGAAATTGTTGATTGGAATGTGTTCGAAAGAAAGAAAAGCTTCACCCAATAAAATTCTAGCTCGGACGAGGCTCTTATTTTCAATTCTAAAATATATAATAGCATCTTTCATGTTACGTTGGTCTTGTGTTAATTGGATCTTAATTGGTTCATACGAAATTTGAAACAGTTTTAACTTAAAATTTTGATGATTTGGAAAATGCTTTTCTGGAATTATTTTTATAGTGATCAGTGGATCATATTTTTTATTACACTCGAAGATCTCGTTCTTGCTAATAATTTTTAATGTAAGGACTGTGTCACTAAAGAACGAGTTAATAGTCAGACTGTTTGCGACATTTTGTTTGATACCTTGTTGCACAATAAATCGTTCTTTGTAATATTCATGGATAAGTCGGGCCAAGCTATGTCTGTAGCATTCTAAATAATAATCTAATGTTTTAATCTTTTTAGTAATTTCTGGTGGAATATCTGCACCATAAAAAACTTCTTTCAACTTTGAAAAAACTATTCTTAGTCTCGAATAGAATAGAGGGGGATGGTTTGCATCCTTTATCATATCATATGTTATCTCATATATTCCATCCCATAACTTGTTTTTCAATATTTCATATTCACGATATGCATTTTCTGGCACAACTTTTAGACATTTTTCAATAAACTCTACTGATTCACTTCTTATTTCCATAATTTTATCGTCACTTGCGGCACTGTCATTAATTTTTGTGTCTATTATTATATTGTCTCTAATGCTTGTGTAATATTTTTTAGTCACTGCTATGATTAGCTGTTTAATCGCTGTTTCCATATATTCAACCGTATACGAAATGATATTTTGTGCATTACTCACAGCATGTTCAGTGTCTTTTGTTAAATCTATTTGTAAATGAATTATTTTTTCTAAAATGTGATTGTAATTTGCCAAAACTACTGACAAATTTGAAGTCATTCTATCGAAATCATTTACATCAAATGAACTTTCAACTTTCTTGACAAACTGTTGAAAATATTTGGTAGTAAATCGGTAAATGTCCCCTAAAATAAATTTAATGTAATCTTCTTCAGAACCAGCTTTTTGTAAGTATTCCCAAAACGTTTTTATGTCATCAAGAAGCTCCAATAAATCCATAGCTGATGAGGAAAATTTATTTTCTTCATTATCTGGTCTTAAAGTATCCGCTTCAATTGCTCTTTCTAGTCGAGGGAGTACACTGAACACGGAAAGTTTTCTCCATTTCGATATTTTTGCTAAAAACCAAGAATAATATTCACTCATATCATAGTCACATTTCGTATATTTTTCCACACCAAAATCAGCATATTTTTTTAATTCACAATAAAGTATGAAAAGCTTTCCAGCTACAACTTCATGAACGGAAGCAAAATTATCAATATTTCCCTCTTTTGTATCGCAAATGCTTAGAACTATCGGTTTTATGATCACTGTCAATTCTGAGTCATAAATTCTGTATATATATTCTAGAAAATCAATCTTTAAGTACCTAATTAGAAATAAAGTTATAGACATTAAACTTAAATGATCTATAATAATTCAACTTACGATTCTAAAATCTCACCAAACTGAAGAGTAAATTGAACGAGATGCCTTTGTGAAAGATTCATCAAACTAATCAATTCATCAATTCGTAAATCATTTCTATTTCCATGCTTTAATAAATTTTGATTAGCATGTCTAGTAAGGTGCTCAATCGCACCTCTATGCAATGATTCTTTTACGTATTCTTTGAACATAATCGGTTGTTTATCAACTGTCACATTAATACTATCAATTTTGTCAAAAATATGAAATATTTCTTCAAGAATCTCCACTTGATTAACTTTTCCATCATCAAAAGACTCAAAATGAAGGTTACTAATAAATTTTGAGAAAATCTCAACCAACTTTTCTGTAGATCTCCAAAAATCTTTTACAACTTCAGCTTCCACATACTTCAATTGACTTTTACCAATATTTACAGCATCAGTCTCTGTGATTTCACTCTTAATATTTTTCGAATATCCAAATGAAACAAGGTTTATTAAGTCTGAGAATAGATTCGAATTCTTTCTGAATCCAAATTTAGTCTGCCTTACTCTTAAATTCAAATCATCAGGTTCTTGCAATGCTTCTTCTGTTAAACTGTTCAACAATTCCGAAAATGTTATCAAGTTCAATGGATAAATATGATGAATGTCTGTGTATGCTATCCATTTAGCATAGAGTATGTGAGTTTCATCAAGATTTCGAGCTTTTGCATGAAGCGACAGAAGTTTTTGAACCATGTTACAAAATTCGCCGCTCCAATGATTATGCTGAATATTAAGATACTGCAAGTCATATCGCAAGAATATTTGCAAAAGAGCAATATGGACATCAATATTTTCAATGTTAACTTTCTCTGGAAGAAGATAAAATTTTGACTCTGTCGATGAGCATTCATCTTGCACAACTGTGTCTTTATTTTCAGAAAGTTGATGTTCTACTTTTTCCAAAATTTCATTGTGGTTTTCTTCAGATATCCAAAATGCATCTTTCAAGTGTTTCAATTTATACGATCTTTCAGATAAGTTAAGTTCATCTTGGTATATTAAAAGAAGCATTTCCTCGTAAATTTCTGATTTCTGCGAATAACAACAAGTTATAAATAAACTCGAAAATACAAACAAGATATATTACATACAAATTTATCTACGCGTTGAAGTTCACACTCGACCGGCTCTTGATTCATACTTTTGTTATCATTTTGAATGTTTTCTTCTTTCTTTGATAATTCCTTTGCATTGCTGTTTTAATCATTTCAAAATATAACTTATCAAATTTATAACAAAAATCATTAGATTAGAAAATTTCATTTCTCTCAAGATTGTTGTAAGTGTTGGTTACTAAAATATCTCATACTTCACAAAAAAATAAAATGTGAGTGTATAATTTGTTAAAAAATAAAAAATCGCGAGAGTTAGTCGAGATCTGTGTAGATATTTGAAGGCCAAGTAGAGAATTTTTCTTGTGTATCTCTCAAAAATTTCAAAATAATAATAAAAGAATTATACAAACTTTTTATCTCTCTTTCTTTTCTTTTTAAAAGCCGGCAAAAGTGAACTTAATTTTTTAAAAGGAATATCTTCTGGATAATCATTATTTTCCTCAGATAAGCTCATTAGAAAATCGTCAAAAAAATAATTTTTATAAGAGAATTTTAGATATTTATTTTTGACTCCGATCACGATCACACACTGATGTCAACTGAAAAGAATATCATACATTTTTTACTGAGTGGAGAAAAATTTAGAGCTTACGTCATACATTTGCTATAGAAGATACCAATTTGAAGTTTAAGAAATTAAAACTCATTAAATTCTTGTTAAAACTTTTGATTTCCTATTTAAATAATAGGAGAGCCACTAAAGGAGCAAATAAACTGAGTATTTTCATGACAATAAAACCAGAATTTTTTTTTAAAAAAAATATATATAACAGATTTAAAAGTTATGGGATTTTTTAAAATATGACTAATTCAACTTATGATTAATTGTTTACATAAATCAATACTACAGTTCGTTTTTATTTAATTAATTGTAATGCTTTTCTATTCCATAACTTTCAAATATCCATATCGATTTATAAAAATAAAGTTTAGCTGTTAAAACTTTAGATCCATAGCTGCACTTTAGGTAAGACAAACCTTCGGCTAAAGCCTAGAGCTACAGTTTATAGAGGAATTTGAAACACTTAATCTTTGACCCTTCAGCTTATAGCCTACGAATGAAGGTTGTGAGCCTAATTTCTAGTACATATATTTCGAAAAAGGACGTATAAAAATTATACCCTTGCCGAGTCTCGAACACGTGATCGCTTTGTCGGTATTTCAATAATTTCGTACCCAAGAACTTAACCCTTCCGCCACTAAGCAAGGCTCCCGCAGATTATAATCTTTAAATAATAACATACAAAGATTAAAATCTATCATTGAAAAAGTAAAATCATCAGTAAATACACTTATGGAATTTTTTAAAAAAGAACATTCTAAAAAAAGTTGCGAATATTATTTTAAGTATGAATCACACCTTTATATGTTTTATTTATCATGGATACAAATTGACATTAACAAATAATTTTTATTTCGTCATGAATTCGCACATTTGCAAACGCTTAGTATCTTCATATGATGGCTCTAAAATATTTCTTATTGAAATTAATGACGTTGAAAAAAAGTAATAGCGTAAATTCGAATAAAACACCAAAAATATTCTTTTTCAGTTTTGAATTTTCAAGTTTTGTGACGTAAGTATATTATTCCATTTTCGCTAATCTTTTGGTGTTGGTATTTTTTTGTCATTTATAATTACGCTGCGAAGAAGTAAAGTTTAAAATCTACAAACGTGTGGACAGTTTCAAAATTAAAAAAATATCAAAATAAGGATTTCTTTTATGTTATTTTGAAAAATTATTAAACTAGGGTATAAGTTCATTTAAGGTTGAAAGAGAATAATTTTTTTAATGTTTTCTTATCATTACTATTTATTGGTGCCAATTTATAATCTTTCAACAAATTAAATCTTTGTCTGGTGCTTGTGTATTTGCAAATTATAATAAAATGAATAAACACAGCATATGCAATTTTCAGTTAAATTTTTCAATCCTCATTCCAAAACAAAACTAAAACAAATGTCAAAATTTTCATAAATAATAATGAGAAAATATTTTAATATATTCCACAAACAGATTTAACTTCGCAAATGTTTAGACACAGTAAAGAACATATGAATATTAAATCATTTGAAGCAATGAAATCGGCGTCTGCTCAACCACAAAAAGAGCAATCGCTCACAAGTAATATCACTATAAAATCAAAACGATTGCCTCAAATCGAAATTTTTGAAACAAGTGAAAACACAAATAAAAATCCAATTTTGACTAAGAACATCAGAAATGTAAGTTAAAATAACTTTTAATGATCAAACATTTTTTAGATGAGCAATTTTTTAAAGATAAATGAATTTTATGAGGACATCTTGAAACTCCTATTAGAAACTGATATGAATTATCAGCAACTTTTAAATCATATTGAAATCAATGAGATAGATTTGAATTATTTAAGAGATGCATTTCAAGTTGGCGAATATAGTCATAAGAAATTGATGGATAAAATTAAAAAGAAGTCATCATTAGAAACAAAGTATGAAGAAAATGACACGAAGCATGTAAAAACTACAGAATGGTATCCTATTTTAAAAATTGAGACTATAGATATATTCCAAGCTCACGTTGACCTACTTAAAACATTTTTAAAACATGAAATTATGATTTCAAAACTTCCAAACTATCACTGGATTGAAAATTTTAATTCATCAGCTTTGAAAATTTTGTCATGTCATGCAAATTCAACAAATCTCGAAGAGTCGTACATATCACTAGCAAAATGGATAGCCTTTATCGAAATTCATCAAAATTATCCAACAAACCTCGAAAACTTTCACATTTTACTTGAAAATATCATCGACACTCAACAGTATGAGAAAGAATCATCATTACAATGTTCTCATAGATTGTCATTTACAAAACTATTTAAATTTTTCGACAACAGTAAAAATGGAGTTTTAGAATCAGTAATAAAAGAAGGTCAGCATGAAATTCATTTAAAAGTTAAAGAAGAGGAAATAATCAAACTTTTTTGGATTTCAACAAGCCAATTAAAAGATTCATTTCTAAACTTCATCTTTGAACTTCAATCAAATCAATCGGACAAGGAGGATATTAAGAACATTTTGAGGAACATATTCGAAATTGTTGAAAAAATCAATAAAGTCACCACTCCTATAGATAAAGAAGAAATAAGTTTCCAAGAACGTATGAAAAAGTCACTTACTAATGGAATTATTGAACATTTCATGAAAAATGTCAACCAGAAATTGTTAAAACAAGCGAAGCACAATGAACAAAAATTAAATCAATTGATAAAACTGATTCAATTTGTACAAAAGAACTTCAAACAATTTATTGAAGATTTTGGTCAAATATTTGCATCGTAGGTTGACACAAAACTAAGTTAAAATTTCAATTTATTCATTTTATCTTTTTAGTTATTTCAATACTTCTCTATTGGAATTACTTTACTATACTTATGATTCACAACTTGCAAATGTCATCAAGCCAATCGTAGTAGAAATAAATAAGACTAGAGATGGAAATATTGAATACTTTTTAAAAAGTTCAGAAGCAGTTTCCACAAAACTTTTTCAACTTTATTGTGAACTGAAGAAATTTTCTGATTATGGAATGGAAATTTCTGGAAACCGTGAATTTAAAACGAAAGAATACTTTTCATGGTTTTCACATGGAGTTGAAACAAGAAGTAATTCATTCACTTTGTTTGGAGCCAAAATAAGGTGGGTGTTAAATTTAATTGTTTGTTTTAACTTCATTATTGAGATTTTTTTTTCTTCTCAGAATTGAAAAGGCTTTAAATGCTGACAGCTTAAAGTCACCGAGCGACAATATAAAACATTCCAAATCAGCACAAGAGGTTTCAAAAATTCTAAATTCAGTTAATGATTTCTGGGAAAATCTTGATGATAAGTTTTATGAAAATAAAGAAACAGAACTAGCCAAACTTGTCTCGGGAGATGTTTGTCGATTTTCGATTATATATTTTGAAAAAATGGTCAAAAAGATGCAATCGTCCAAGTTCACACTCGTTTATGTTAATTCTTTTAAGATACCATCAGAACTATCAACCATTATAGCAAACATCAGTTTTGTTTGGGATGAGGTGCATATTATAATTGGACAACTGATAAAGAAAAATTCAATAAAATCCTGCAGTGTAAAAAAAATTCTTCAAAATACCTTAAAATATGTGAAAGAACTAACTCAAACATTACTGTGCTCCACATTGGAAAAATGTGTTCCATCAATAAAAAAATTAATGATTGAAAGTGCTGAGGATTATAACTCTAGTGAGAGTGAATTTGATAAATTAACACTTTATATAGAAAGTACAATTTTATCTTTAAAAAATTATCTACCAAATCGTGAATTTGAGACAGCTAAAGGAATATTGTGGGAAAAAGTATTGGAAATAATAACGGAAGTAATTGAAAAGTTAAGTCACAGCATGTCACCAAAATTCTTTTCAAATCTTAATAAAATTTTTGCAAAGCTGAAGCTAATATTTAAATTTTCACCAAATGAAATAGAAATCACGATTAAAGTAGAATCAATTGATGATCTTTTAGAATATTACGGACTTAATACTTCACGATTGATTCATGAATATTATAAAACCCGTTATGAAATGCAAAAGCAAATTGAAGGTCCTTATATACATCTTTATGGAACTCTATCCATAAACTGCTATTTTTCTGGGAATAAATTATCCTTAAAAATTCTCAATACTAAAGACATATTACCAAATAAGAAACATGAATTAACAGCAACTGTGAACTTTATTCCTGAAAAAAGTTTTCAAGCATACCAGCATCTAAAAGTAAAAGTTCAAGAAAAACTTGAATTTAAAATGACACAGGAACAAAGAAGCATGAGTGATGCAATTATTTTCTTTTATGTAGAAGAAAAAGTACTTTTTGGAAATAAAGAATGCCTCGGTGAAGCTTTTCTTGCCTTTAAAGATATTCCTCAATGCAACGACAATCAAACGAGTCATAAAATCAATTTGACTTTTACTAGAATCCATGGAGAAGGTAAGCCATTGAATTAATTCATTTATTAAAAGTTGAAGCATCGGAACTGATGAATTTCTAACGTTTATATGTAATTCTGGTTTAATTATGGTTTAAATTTAGCATAACTTTTAAAACATCCATACTTGTCATAAAAAGAAAATTATAAATTAAAGCTGCTTACAAAAGTCCGTTTATTTTCAGAAATTGAGTCATTGATGGAAATTCAAAAGAGAAGTCAAAAAGGCGAAAAGGAAGCAAAGGATTTTCTTACCAAACTAAAACCCAAAATGTTAGCTTCGTCGAGAAAGTCAAAAAATCTTGTGACTGAATTGTAATTTAAATGTAATAAAGATATAATGAATATACAAAATAAAGAAGTAATTCTACCCAATTCCTTAATTGTATTCCTTGTGACTAGAGTTTAAATAATCAATTAAATTATATGTTCAATCAATACGTTGTTTTCTCATTGAAAACGCTTGATCGTCAAATACATTTTCTATTCATATACAATTTGTATAGAGCTTTAATTATATCAAATTTGTATTTTAATTAAAGGTCCCTTCACTTATTGTAAAACCAATTAAGTTGAGTCACCTTTTTAAGCTACCGTGAAAATTACTCATGAATTTACTTTGCTTGTTTTCAACGCATGCCAGTCAAGGATGAAATGATTTGAAAATTTGAATGAATTAAAATGTTCATCACCTTACAACAATTTTCTAGAACTTATTTGGGCTCGTTCACTTATTACGTAACGCAAAAAACGAGTTTTTAGACCCCCCCTCCCCCCCCTGTAACAAAGCGTAACAAAATCTTAGACCCCCCTCCCCCCCCATAACGTAACAATAATTTTTTTCATTTAAATTGTTTATCAAATGTTTATTATACTTCCTTTAAAATTTTAATTTAATATAGAAAAAAATATAAAAAAATATATTTTTTGAAAAGTTACGTAACAAAATTTAGACCCCCCCCCTCCCCCTGTAACAAACCGTAACAAAATCTTAGACCCCCCCTCCCCCCCTAGTGCGTTACGTAATAAGTGAACGAACCCTTTGCATGGTGACGTTTTACATTGATACAAATAAAAAATTCTTTGAAACAGATCTGACGTTAAAAGATCCCCGAAAACTCTCAATACAAAGATTGCACAATCATAGAAATTCATTTGCAGATATGAAAAATTAAAGATCATAAGTTCACTTTCAGAAATGTAAATATTTAAGTCATGTGTAAACAATTTTGGTATTCCCCCAATTAAGAACGTAGTGAGAGAGAATAATAAAAACAACTAATTTATTAGGGAAAAGCACAATGTTTATGTATTCACACCGTCCCATATTAAAAATCAAAAAAATATGTAACCAATAAAAAATCAATTGAAGTATGAATCATGATCTCAGCTGTTCAAATATTAGGAAGCAATAAAATATTTGATATAAAATCTTCTTGCTATTCTGCTATATATTTTCTGTTTCCTCTCTGTTTCTGATGTTTGTTATAAAAAAATATTTTTTGAAAAATTATTTTTTATATATTTGTGAAAATCAATTTATGTTAAACCCAATCAGTAGTTGACTAGTGGCGATAGAATCAAGTTGTGCAAAATAATTCTGGCAATTTTTTTTTGTGCATGCTTGGAATCTTCATGTAAGTTCATTTGCAATTAAATTAAGAAAATAACCTATAAAAATATACATATTTAGCACTTTTTTGTAGCTACTCTCATGCCTCAGCAATTACATTGCGAGTTCACTTTAAATGACAAACATGAGTCTGAAGTTATAATCTAAATTTCGTTTCTTTCGTCCGAATATTTATAAATCCAAGATAGTATCCTTTTAAAATTCTGGTCTTTTGAATCAATTTTATTCAACAAGTCTAAACATCACGGACAAACATAAACAATATGATAAATGGTGTGAATATGAAAAAAGAAATCCACAAATGGTCGTTTGCATGGAGATGTTTATGAGTGTGTGTGTGTGTTACAGGGGCGTAGCCAGGGGGGGGCCATAGGGGGCCCGGGCCCCCCCTACGAAAATCTGATAATTGTTTTATTAAGTATTTATAGAGAAGAACCAGTTAATGTAGAGAAAGTGATGAAAGAAATGTCAAAATCAGCACGAAAAATTAAATTTAATGTATGAATAATGAATTAAATACTTAAACTTATGAACAATGAATATAGATTTAAGGATACAAAATAACGGGTTTTTTAATTTTCGCAAATGGGCCCCCCCCTTAAAAATTTTCTGGCTACGCCCCTGGTGTGTTATGCTCACCCTACTATAAATATTCTCTCTTCCATGATCGTGTGTTTATTTTTGTTATGAGTTCTCAATGAGAGAATATGCATATTATTAAGATCCACTCAATTTTTTGTTCAGTTTATGATTAAGTCTGATTCTTCAGTTCATATTCTCATACGATCGTGTTTAGTCATATTTGTGTAAGTTGAGACCAACCCACAACGCGTTCAGATAATAAGAATTGACATCTTTTTGTAACTTTTGGGATAATTTTTTTAACAAAACTGGAATGTAAAAAAATGAATACACTAAAAGGAAGCTGTGAGACATTATCAGACTTTCGTAAAAGAGGATTATCGCCAATATTTTCATCTTTACGACCAAAAAAAGAAAAAAAGAAAGAGCCAAAAAAGAAGTAGGTATTCATGATAGCATGAGAACGAAACAAAAATTTTAAATGCTCGTTCAAGGTCATTTACGTATACTCATGACTATTGACTTCACGTTTAAAGACAGAAAATAAGAAATAAAATTGTTGGTACACATTTTATATAATGTTAATCTATTGTGCTTTAAAAACTTGGATATCATTTCTTAAGCAAGTGCTAATATGAATTTATAATTCAATTCATCCTTCAGACCATCCAGTTCAAAATCAATATTTTCGACTCTAATGCTTGCAAACATTGAAGATCGTATGTATTTTGATCAAAGTGGATCTCTAGACTCATTATCATTTGAAGAACAGAAAAAGAAGATAAGAGCTAAGTTGGAACGCAAGAAACTTGAGAAACCCAAAATCATACCAGATGTAGTTATTTCTAGTCCAGAAGATATCCAGAATGAAGAGTTCGATGACGAAGATGAAAAAGTTGATGCTCCAAAACCAGTTTCTGCTATTGTGCTAAATGTAGATCCATTTGTGAGTATTTAAAATATTTCTGTACATTTTCATGGTAATTTGAGTTTTTAATTCCAGATTTATGAGATATATGAAGATGTTCTTTATAATATTTTGCATCAATTAAATCATGATGCCAGTAGCAATAAACTTGGTGATGATTATGAAGATGAAAATGATCAACCGCCGATTGAAAGTGATTCAGCATTCTCATATGTAAGAGATGCATTCGGAATTAGTATATCTAAACACGATGAATCACTGGACAGAGTTAAAGCAAAACCAGCACCAGAGACAAACGTAAATCAAGAAGAAAATGATTCTAAAGCAAATAAGCAAAGCTTTTGTTTACTCTCGCCTAAAATAAAGAACTTTGAATATATTGAAGCGCATTGTGCACTATTGCAAATCTTATTAAAACATGAACTAGAAACATCAAAAATCCCACCATTTTTCTGGTCAGGAAAATTTAATTATTTGGCTACAAAAGTATTATCCATCCATGCTGAATTTCGATTTATTGATGAACCTTACACTTCATTTGCAAGATGGGCAGCTTACTCAGAAATACATAGGCATCATCCATTGAGTTTGCAAATATTCAACAAATTACTTGATAACATTATCGATGTTTATAAAGATGAATTTGAATCGACAGCCTTAGCGGTTCCGAAAATGTCATTTATCCCAGCTTGTTTTGGATTTATTGGAAATATCACAACTGGTGTTCCTGAAATAGAAGCACAAAATCGATGTAGTGATCAACTGAAAACAAAGGACGATGAAGTTGTCAAACTTTTTTGGAATTCAACTTATAAGCTGCAAGATGCTTTCCTTGATTTTATCCATAATCTTCATTATAAAGCAGATGAAGAAGAAAGTTTTATAAAAATTGTCGTTTTAAGGAACATCTTTGAGATTGTCAAGAGAATCGATAAAGTTTTTCTACCAAGAGACGTAGATGAACGAAGGTTCGTGGATTTAATGACAAAGTCTTTAACTGATGGAACTATTGAACATTTTATGAGAAATGTCAACCAAAAAATTCTAAAGCAAACCAAAAATAATGAGAAGAGATTAGAGGAGCTCATTCGAGTGATTAAATTTGTACAAGAACACTTTAAACAATTTGTTGAAGAATTTGGTCACGTCTTTCTCTCGTAAGTAGCTTAAATCCCGAGCGGCACAAAGGTGTCATATAACTGTCATATGACTGCCATATGTCAGCTGCCACGTGTCAATTGCCATCGTTTGATGGCAATAAAAACTGCTTTATGGCAGTCATATGACAGATAATTGCTATCGATGTTGACGATATGTCAACCAAATAGTATGATAAAGTAATCCATATGACTGCCATCAATAAAAATTGACACAAAACGGAAACTGTTATATGACAGTTTCTAGGCAGTTTTATGACAGGCACAGATGGCAGTTCTTTAATCAAATTTCAGTTAAATGGCAATTATATGGCAATGAGATGACAATTTTATGGCAATTTTAAATCAATATTAAGGGATTTAAAGTTTGTGTTTATTAAAGAACTCGTATAGGAAAAACAATGATGAAAAAAAAACAAATTAAATAAACTTTTTCGGCTTTTTCTGCCCCATCGTGCGTTGTGTATTCCTGTTTGTAAAGCATTTGATACTGCTCTTAATTCATCAAAAGTTCCTGAAGCACTTCAATTAATATATCTTGAAAAAGATTCGTTCCTGTATAATACTTTTGAATGCTTTAAAATAATATACAAACAATTTTTAAATATTTTGCTCACCTTCTACTAAAGTCCATCCTACTTATTAAGTCCTAACCGATATGAATTTCAAAGGTCAAAACAAAATGAACTTTTCACTTCAAAGTCACGATTTAAAATGAATTTTTTCATAACTTTTCAAAAAATATTGATAACTGTGATCAATTTTTTTCTCATGGCAGTCACATGACAGTCATATAACAGTTTTATAAAATTGTCATACAACTGCTACCAAATAACCGTCATATAACTGTTATCTGCCTTTTCAAAACGATCATATAACAGTCATATGACTGACACCTGCCACCTTGTGCCGCTCGGGAATTGTCCTCAAACTATAATAGCTTACAATGTTTTTCTTTCATCATTTCCTTTTCAAGTTTTTACGACATAAAATTTGCAGAACTTCTATACAAAGTTTACGACTCACAACTTGCATTTATAATCAAACCAATTGTTCTTGAAATCAGCAAGACAAAGGAAGGAAATATTGACAATTTCGCAAATGAAGAAGAAGAGGCTGTTGCTGTTCAACTTTTCAAACTTTATCGTGAATTAAAGAAATATTCCGATTATGGAATGGAAGCTTATGGCAATTATGAGTTTGAAACTAAGGATTACTCTAATTGGTTTTCAGCTGGAATTGATAAATGGTGTAAAGTTTCCGTATTTAGTGCCATGTCGAGGTGAAATATTGCTTAAAGTTATAAATTTAAATTATGTGACTGGAATTATTTGCTTTATGAAGAGATTGCTTGAAAATTGCACGTTCGATACAAATTCCTATTTGATTAATTTCTTAATTAAAACTTTTTGGTTTAGTTTCGTGTATAGCTTGATTTGAAATTCACTGCTGAATTTTTTAAATATTTTGCAAAATTTTATTTCCTTTACGTCAAACAATATTATGCTCTACAAAAATCAAATGATGTCCATAAAAATATAAATTTAATGTTTTTCTTTTTCTTTGCATTTTATTTCTTCTTTATTTCCAACAGAATCGAAAAATCAATCGATGTCGATAATTTGAAACCGGAATCGAAAGATGCAAAATATTCATCGTCAGCTATTGATACGATACAAATTTTGTATTCAGTAAAAGGATTTTGGGAAAATTTGCAATGGCCTGATACTGTTAAGGAAGCAGAAATTGCAAATCACATAGCTGGAGATTTGTGTAGATTTGCAACAATGTATTTCGATAAGTTTGGCGCTAAAGTTTTAAACACAGAGGCAATGAATAACACGGGTATTTTCAAAGTGCCATTGGAATTGGCGGTAGCTATAGCAAATTTCAATTACATATCAGATAAAATGCAAATTCTCATAGATGAATTGACAAAAGACAAGGAAACTGATAGAAGCAGCATACAGAAATTTTTAGGAAACGCTTTGAAATACTTGATGGACACAACATATAAATTGTTAAACAATACGATTAAAAAATCTGTTCCAACAATAAAAAAGTTAATGCTTGAAGGTGGTGAGGAATATAGTGCAATGGACGATGATATTGCAGACAGATTAATGACATACATTGAAGATATGCTCTTGACTCTACACGATGACTTACCAAATCGGGAGTTTGAGGTAGCAAAATCAATTTTATGGCAGGATATGCTAGCAATTCTAGCAGAATTAGTTCAAAGTTCAATAGGTGAAAGAATGTCGCCTGAATTTTTCACAAATCTACGAAGAATATTTACAATTTTAAAGCAAATATTCAAATACTCAGAGGAATTGGCAAACGATGACGTACTCAACAAAAAAATAGAACGCATTGATTATTTGCTAGAGTGCTATGGACTTAATACATCTCGACTTATTCATCAATACTATAAAGATCGCTATGACATGCAGCAACAAATTAACAAAACTCCATTCAATCCTTATGGAATTCTGACAGTTTTCTGCCATTTTACTGACAATATCCTTCGCATCGAAATTTTGAATGCGAGAAATCTCATTCCAATTGGACCGAATAGAAAATGTGATTCATTTGTTAAAGTTCACATCATTCCTGACAAATATTTTCCGACTTGTCAAAACTTTAAGACAAAAGTTCAACAGAACACTCATTTTCCATTATATGATGAAGTTTTTGAGTTTACGTTGACAAGGGAACAACGAATTATGAAGGATGCAATCATATACTTTAATATTAAGGATAAATATTTGATTGGAAGCAATGAATGTCTTGCTGAAGCATTTCTATCATTCAGTGATATCCCAGAGTTTGTTCATAAGGATAAAATGAAGCAAATACACTTGACACTGACAAGATTACAGAGTGATGGTAAACATACATCATGCTAATGTTTAAATCTATAGATTTAATTTTATTTACATGCATTTACAGAGCTTGAATCATTGAAAGCTATTCAACATAGAATTCAATTGGGAGACAAGGATGCGAAAGATTTTCTTGCAAAATTAAGATCAAGAACATTACTATCACCAAAGAAATTAAAAATTCCAGTGACACAGCTTTAAATTTAAGAAAAATAAGATGACTAATAGAGGTTTATAAAAAACGTACTAGTCTGTTGGCACTCCGTTTTTATTACATATCACATGTAAACAATCCCGTACCAATATAAAAATTTGAATATATGCATTAACGAATAATAAGGCACAGTATCAAGAATTTTCTTTTTACCGGAAACTCAATGAAAATTAGTCAGAATTAAGAATTCATTAATTTTCCTCACTTAAATTACTAGTTTTCACTGCTTAAGTGAGAAGCTTATAAAATAGCTACTTAAATCAGTATATTTGTATAAATATTTATGTAAATTTTTTGTTGCAGCTTAACATTGAAATGCGGTTACCGAATAAAATTTTCCAATCACTATTTTATTTTAGTCACGAGTATCAAATATTTTTGATGTGAAAATTGTAATTAAATTCTTATGAATCAATAAAAATCTAATGAAAATGCGATCTTTAAACAATTCAATAAAAAAGTGTTGATTCATATAAAATTTTCAAATAATGCTTATTCATTTGTTCCATGAACATAGTTTATTAATTATATTTTGTTTTGATAAACTTGTCATCAATTGAACTTTAAATTAACGATATTGCTTAAAATTTTAAACAGTTTTTCATACTTACTTACTTCTTTGACTAAGGCGCACGTGGGCCAATTGCCGCATTCAGAGTTTGTCTAAAACTGGCTCCTTATATAACATATGCCAGTTTCTAATTCCTAGTACATGTGCATCGTTTCTTACACATTCCATGAGTTCTTAGGTCTACCTAGAGATCTCTTACCATCCAAAAATTCAGCTGTTGCTACTTTCAGCACTGATGAGCTTTCTGGGTGTCTTAATAATTTTTCATGGGGTTAATTAATTCTTTTGATAAAACTATATAATGTAGTTTTGTTTCTATTTCAATATTTTCAATTTTTCATAAGTCAGTGACCCCTCAATTTGACATTCAGCAAATACTCAACTCTGTGATTTTAGTTTAGAACTTTTAATCATATAATAATTGCACGTAAAATTACGTGATTGAATAAATCTTGTCGTATAATTTCTCACGATGTATGTTAACATATTCAATTAAAGTTGACTCATCTGATGAAATTGTTTCCTGTGTTTTTGCTAGACTTAAAAAAAACAAAGGTGTAACACTCCATGAGAGATTAAATAAGATTCAATAGATTTAAAAATTGAAAAGGAATTTTTTAAATATGATAAGTTTTTCATCAAATGGATTTTCCAATGCATCATATCAATTTAGTTAAAAAATCACAAACTATTGCCTAAATGCGAGAATTAAGTCATATTAATTGAATTCTTCTTTATCAGTCTGATGAAAATTGAAATAAAAAAAGCTAAACGATTGAAAGCATTAGTAGAAATTTCCATCTGGGAGGTATTAATAGAGTAGTTATTTCCTATTTAATAAAAAAAATGTCTATAAAACTAGCTCAAACACATGACTTTGTGTAAACAAAAAAAAAGAGATCTAGCCCTTTGTGAATAATTATGGTTAAGGTCACTGGCACATGTTGAAGACTCAAGTTTTAAAGATTTTCAAAAAATAATGCAATAAAAAAAACGGTAAAAAAAATCAACACAATATATATGTTTATCATTTCACGCTCCTAGTGAAACAATAGTCTTGAGCTGTCACGGTTCCGCTCAATTTAAAATGAAGAAAATTTTCTTTCTCTAATTTAGAATAAATTAACATGTCGTAAGAATAAAAAGATGTGAAAGTAAAGCGAAAACTAATCATAACAATTTATAGGTCATTTACCTGCTATGAATTACTAATTTGATTTTCATTGATTTTTTTTCCAGTTTCATCTGCATCGACGACCGACCGAGTGAACACATAATCAAATTCATATGTGCATTTCCTAATGAAACAATAAAATTTAATTCCCCTACACAACTACAAATTTAGGTCTATTTTTTTCTATTCAACTCTTATGCATGTGCTTTGAACCTTTTGAATCATCGAAGCATGTCCATCTATACAATAACCACGTTGCTCACTATCCACTATAGAATAACTTTGTATGTGTGCAAATAAAAACAAAATAAAAGTTTATTTTTGTAAAGAAAATTTTTGTATCGTAATTAAAAAAACAAGTGAGTGTTTGAAAATGATGTGAACTTTATAGGAACCGCTTTGTTTAAGACATAGGTCAAAAAATTTGTATATATTTATCCGAACTAGCCATCACATCATAAACAAAAATATTGCGCTCATGCTTTTCATGGTTTTCCATCTTGTGTATAAATACACAGAACTTTTCAATACACCAAGAGCGGCATCAAGTGGCAGCAAATGTATTATGCTACAAATTCAACTCAGTTGTATGTTTCGCTGGCACGGGAGACGGTCGAAAAAATATAACAGAAATAAAAGAAAATAAACTAAAAGTTTAACTTATTGACTGAAAAAAGCATTACGCGGCAGTTTGTTCTCGCGTACAGGTCACAGGCGAAATTTATTAAAGAATCATTTTCTTAGAGAAAATAAGTCGTCGAGACACGATTAATAATTTCTTACAGCTCGTAATTTAAATCAATTGAGTATTCTAAGACATTAAGCATTAAATCATGAGTGAAGTTTTCGCGGAAATTTAATCTATTTGTGTGAATTTTAAATGATAAAATCATCAACGTGATATTCTTGGTGTAGTCTTAATTGATGAAATAAAAGTGGATCAGTTTTATATTTTTGGATAAGTCGGTCGGATGCTACACAAATTTTTGTCATTTATGATCAGGAATACTCTTAATTTGAAAGTTGGAAGTTAATTAATTAATTGCATCTTTAAGCTCATTTTAAAATCAACAATGGACTTTATAGAAAATCTGAATCATATGAACATTTTGTACACAAATCAAAGTGCATGCGCAGTTTTGAATATTATTAAAATAATCATAGCAACGAATTTGATATTTTTGTGAAATTTTAATTTATGTTGTTAACAGTTTGTTTTCTGTTCTGTTCTCAAAAATTATAAAATTTTCACCGGCAGAGTCTATTAATAGCATTATCTCTTCGTAAGTGTCATGATTTGATACATTTATTTTTTCAGACGTTTTTATAAAATCAAATCGACAAGTTGTGAAATAAAAAATTTCAGTAGGTTTTTATCAATACAAGAATAAAATTAGATTGTTGAGAAATAAAAATGTTTCTATTGAAAATTTGAAAATGCAAAAAATTTTCGGTGCAAAAAAGGAACGACGCAAAATTCAAAGTGATCGAAAATGGTGGCAATTTTTAAAGAAAACGAGAGTGAAGCCAGTGAGAGCTTTAGATATCCAGCATCATGTAAACTTCAATCAAAATCATTATAATAATAACAACAACAATAACAATCCAGAGTACTATGAGATGGAAAAATATGTGGATAGAGATAACAATCATTACAGGTACGATAAATTACCAGTTATTTTGTTTTTCGTGTTTCTAAATAAGAGAGGAAATCATCAGCCATAGCAAATTTATAAGACAATTTTCTTATGATTCATACGAAATTTACAGTTAAATTATATAAAAAAACACTTGATTTAAATCCATTCATTAGCTTCGTGATTAAATGAATTGATCCATGGTGTTTCATGCTGACAATTTACAAATTTTACTGCCAATTTTTCACAGTTTTACTTTTAATGATCTATGAGACAACTTTAATTTACTGTCCTCTGCCCGACCTTATTTTATTGATTTTCCATAGTTACTTAATTTTGTGTTCAGAAGCGCTTTTCTTATTTTCTATTTTTTCTTCTTATACATGATGTTCATGATTGTTGTAAAAATGTAAAATCGATGAAATGACAATATGATTTTATGGCTGAAACTTTGAAATAGTAATGCAACTTTTTTTGACGGTTACATTTTTGAAAATCAAACAAAAAAATAAATTAGATTAAAACCTAGGTTGTTGATTGGCATGAAATGTCATTAGGGCTTGTCCACTAATAACGTTATCTACAAAAAATTAAGTCATTTGGCAACATGGTGCAATTTGTTCTTAAAAATTGTTGATAATTATTTTTATTATTAACATCACAAGACATCTAATAGAAACATTCTTTAATCCAAGAATTAAATAAACTTAGTGAAAATTTGTTCTTAATTATCTGCTCGAGAGAATTGTTCAATACTAGCCCTTTAATCAGGGTGGGGAGATTTTTTGCGATTTAAATCAAAATCTCAGAGTTTATTTTTGATTTTGATTTAAATCTCAATGAAAAATGATTTTAAAGAGGGATTTTGATTTAAATCATTTTTGTATGGGGATTTTTTTTTTTTTGGGGGATTTTGATTTTAATCTCTTGTATCTTATAGTTCTAGCATAGATCTATAGAAAAAAGTCCAAAAAATAAAAGTGGAATGACCTTTGTGCCTAGTAGTGGCAGTCAAAGTATGACATATTGAACCTAGCATATCTGTTCTCCCAGCTGCTAATGAGCTTTAATTTCATTTTAAATGCATCAACACTACTTTAATCTATCAACAATACCGAAATTATAGCATATGCTTAAGATTTACAATAGTTCTAAGCAAAAATGTCAAGCATAGGTTTCCAGATTCGGTAAAATTTGATACAGTTTTTAAAACTTTGATGATATTTACTAGAAATTACTTGGAAATTACATATTTATGTGATTTATTATACACCATTGGAAAGCTTTTTAAGTGAACTATATGAAAATTGCAGTGTTTTGATTTTAACTAGTTAAAGTAGCTTTATTGAGCATTTAATGGTTTCATAACATCACATATCACTTTTTGCCTAAATTTTCAACAAAATTGTGTTTTTAATTAAAAATTTTTGTTGTGGATGTTAAGTTCATTGCTTTTTGAATAAAACCTGAAAATTTCAGTTCCTTTCATTAAGACTGGTATGTGAAAATTCATTTTGAATTTTGAGATACCTCACTAAACCAACTTCAGGCTCATATTTTGAAGCTTTCCGGCAAGTGATTCTTTTTTCTTATTGCATTAATTGATAGAACATACTAGGGTCTACAAATTAATGAAATAAAATTTGGGAGCCGGACATGGACAGTGGATCACAATAATTGAGAATATAGCAAAAAAAATGCAAATTTTTGACTTCAAAGTTAATTTTCACTACTCAAACTACATAAAATCTGTAGATTATGCATGTGATGTTTGTAGATATCAATGATTTCTACAAAATACTGCAATCTGAAAATATTTAGAAAGCCTGATATAGTCATGAGGTCCAAAAAATGACAAAAAACCTAGCTTTTAGGAACCAATATGCACAAAAAGTATATCATGTGGATATTCATAAAAAAGTTCTCATTTGTATCTATCAAATAAAAAAAATTTGAAGACAAACGGATAAGTAGGTGAAGCACAATAGCATTTTAAAAATTACGTGAAGTACAAAAATTCAAACCCTCTTTTCTCGTGGACCAGGCACTTCCGGGGAAAAAAATTATTTTTCCCATAAATCAGGGACTAATACCTACAACATAAGCATATAAGCTGAATTTTTGACAAACTTTTCACTTTTTCGATCAACGTGCAATGGTCAGGGTGGGGATTAAATCATAAATCAAAATCAAAATTATTTTGCAATGATTTGAAAAATGATTTTCGATTTAAATCATTTTGTATGAAAGATTTATTTGTGATTTATGATTGTATAGGGATTTTTTTTTGGGGATTTTAAATCGCTTGATGGTGAAAATTTGTTTGGAAATTTTCAGAAGATTATTATCCTTTATGGCTTTTGAAAAAATGACAGTAACCATTGGTTCCATGTCTTTTCATTGAAATAATATTTTGTTCATAAATTTTCAAATTTTCAAATTTAAATTAAATTTTAAATGACTCCAAAGTATGAATATCTAATCATATAAGTATAAAGCATAATTTTCAGTCATATTTGATCATCAGATATGAAAGGAACCGGTCAGTTCCGCAAAAAAAAAATGTTTGACTTCAAGATGTGATTCCTTGATGAAAAAGCAACAAAAAAATTTTTTGTGGATGTAAAGGAACTAGGCACTCATTAAACAAACGTAGATTACTTTGATACTGTAATAAAACACATTTAAGATTTTAAAAGCATTGAAAGCAGGTAGTTCCTCATATGCAGTTAGATCCTGGCATGCTTGATAAAGTCCAGTTATTTATATGTAAGCAGCAAGGCACAGAAGATCAAAAATCACGAATTGGATTTCGTTTAACTCAAAGAGCATGAAACCATTGGTTGCTGTTACCTTTATTTAAGAAATGTTTGGTTTTAAAAGATCCAGTTGCAAAATTCTGGCCGAAAAAAGGATCAACTGCATCCTTACTTATTAGGAAATGCGGCTTAAAAATGTTGATCAAAAAAATAATTTGAGAAGTTGCATACAAAAATTTTATATGGCGGGATTTTAAAATCGCAATAAAATCTTTCATACAAGAGATTAAAATCAAAATTCTAAAAAAATCCCTTTGAAAAAAAGATTTAAATCAAAATCCCTTTTTAAAATCATTGCAAAAATATTTTGATTTTGATTTAAATCACCCACCCTGCCTTTAATGAGTTTGTATCTTAATTTCATAAAGTCATTGCTTAATGTCAAATATTTTTCGCTTCATAAAAAGTAAAATAAACCAATAGTCTTCGACAAAACTTCAAGCTGTAATATAATTTTTAACACTAGATGATTCAAATTAGATTTTCTACAACATTTTTTAAAGCTGACCATTAATTTTCGTAATTGAATTTTAATAATAAAATTCACTCTAATCACTCATTTTAAATCGTTCTCAAGTTATCGAATTATGATAATTTTAATGAGAGATTAAAGATATGTGTTGATAATTTTCAAGCAAAAGAGATCATTCCACCAAAATCAATTATCAAAATTTCGTTAATTGATGATGAAGCCAATTAACATTTTCAATTCTTTGAAAAATCTAAATTATTTCCAAGAGAACTAATAAAAATATATATCTGGTGTCTATCTATTTAGTTCTCAGTGTAATAATCAACGACAGTGCATCATTCTATCATATAATAAATTTGACATAATGGCAGTTCTCAGAATTCCACAAATAATTTTTTTAAATCAGCCCAAAAATAAGCAACTGAGTCAATTTATTGTTTCCTATCAAAAGTCATGATAGAACAAAAGTAGCTTGTTATAAATAAAAAGTGAACACTTAGATATCACCTTATCAAAAGATTTTATACGTCAAGTACAAAATAAGAGAAATCAGCAAATAGGAAGAAAAAATTTCGTACTGGTCATTAACGCAAAAATCAAACAATTTTTGATCCGAAAAAAATTGTAAATTTATGGTAAAGCTGAACGAATTGGCGTTTAAGTAGACCCAAAAAAATTATGAGTTATGTATTAAATATGAAAAGACTTTATTGATTGCGTTTGTTCAATTATTAATGGAAAACCCAAGGCGTGGACACTGGGATTAATCCCAATAATCCCAAATAATCCCAAATAATCCCAATAATCCCAATAATCCCAAATAATCCCAATAATCCCAAATAATCCCAATAATCCCAATAATCCCAGGTTTGGGATTATTGGGATTATTGGGATTATTAAAATAATTTTAAAATTTTTCAAATTTAAAATTTATTAAATGTTAAAATTTTGACTAGTATTGAAAAGAATAATGTCCCCAAAAATCTTTGGATACATTTTGAGTTCAGTATATTAATTTAAAAATTAGCTAAAGTAATGAACTAGCCTTAAAACGTCAAAAAGTGATTTTTTTACCAACTAAATCTAGTGCACTAGTCAAAAATTTACAAAAATCAATTTAAAATGTCTTTTAAATTTATATTTTATTGATTTACTATGCGTTCTAATCAAAATAATCGTGTATTAGCCCGAAAATCAATCAAACAATACATATTTCCTCAAAAAAATTCTTCAAACTAGGTTTTTGATTCGACAAATCTAGTAAAGCTAGTAGCGTCCTCGGTGATAATGACAGCTATGGTTAAATTTTTGACTTTTTGGCTTTTATGGCGATAAACCAGAGATCGAAGCCGGATTTTTCTGTTTAACTCAATTTTTTCGACTTTTTTGATAGAAAAAAGCCATTTAGCGCCCATTTCAATTATTTAAATTGAATTTTACATGCTTTACTATGATTTTTTTTTGTCAGAATGTAGCAATAGTAAGCTCAGAATTTCAAGTTAACCGATTTTTCTATAAAAAAAATCAAAAATTGAGTTAAGCCGAAAAAATCGGCTTCTATCTCTGCAATAAACACTTAAAACGATGCATTAAGAAATAATAAGATCCAGTGAATACCAAATCTAACTTTGTTAAATCTTCAATTTATTGTCAACATTATGGGATCGGGCCATCGAGATCGAAATTGAAAATCCTGATTACAAGTTTATATGGGGAAAATATTAGGAACTTTTTTTAAAAAAAAAGTTTTTGAGATCTAGTACTTCAGCGTTATAGAATAATCAAAAACTATAAAACTTTATAATTTAAAATTTTCTTAATACCATTTCTAATGTTATATAACGTTGGATTTTCACACCAAAAAAGGGGCGAGCTTATTTTAAAATTTTTACATTTTTGACTATATCTTTTGTTACACTCAATGAATCGTACTTAAACTTTTACAGATTTTTAATCGTAGTTGTATCAGTAAACGCTGACCAAAAAATTTCAATCTCGATCCCGATTCCGAAAATTTTCTGCACCGGAATTTTGAGAAAGCATAATTGTCTGTCTACTAACTTTATAAAATTAAAAGATCCAAAAACAAAACTATACTTAACAGAAAGTACTAAAGTCTGCCCGTAATTGATTACGGGATATCATACTCGTATTAACGTAATAAGATTTGGTAACATCATTGAGTTGAACTGAATCTAGATCAGCAGGACTTATTTTAGTGGATAAATTAGATCATTGTTATTATTCAGATCTAAGGTAAAAAAAACCAGCCACCATTTTGAAAAAGGACATGACTTAGGAAAATTCTATATTGAATTTTTTTAACTGTGAAGGTTAAAAAACCCAAAATTTACTTAGTCATACAACACTATTGATTTTTTTAAAAATGATCTTAAAAAATAAAACAACTCAACGAAATTAATTGAAAAAATTGAGAAAATTATGTTCAAAAATATATTTCTCGGGAAGAGAAAGAACAAAACGAAAGTTTAAATATTTTTTCACATGCTTAAAATCGAAATTTTAACTTTTTTAAATCATTCATGAAAATATCCCAGTAACTTAAATAATACAGCAAATAGAAGTATGTATATAATATCGAAAACATGGTACATTTTGTAGAATTTGTTGGGGAAAATAATGGACATTTTAATAAATACAAAACTTTAACAAAAAATTATATAATAATTTATAACATACTTTAGACGAGCAATCTACCACAATAACCTTAAGATTCCTCAAAGTGAGGTTATTGTCTGAAATACTTAGTACAGTAGCTCATTAAACCCCAAAAAACTAGGAATAAAGCCAAAAACTTTCCTTAGACTGATGTTTTAATATGGACATTACTTAGGACACTAGTAACTGCAACTAAAAACGCTGAGGAAATGTCTAATCCATTTCCAAAAACCGATTGTTTAAATGAATCAGTCAAAATTCTATAAAAATTATCAGAGGTCGAAGCCGACTTGAGTTCGCTTCGGTTCGGCTAAAAACCGATTGAATTTTGTATGAAAAGTTATACTTCACAAGTGAAATCAGAAAAAATTCCATACAAAAATCAATCGGTTTTTAGCCGAACCGGAGCGAACTCAAGTCGGCTTCGACCTCTGAAAATTATTATATATGATCAAATTTATATTTTAATACTCAACAAACACTTCAAAATGATATATTTTCACATTGTTTAAACTTTACAAGTCACTCTGGCTTCAAATACCATATTTCTTACAGTTCATTTCCTCAAAAAATTCAAAATATTTGAATAATTTTTTTTCCAATAATCCCAATAATCCCAAATAATCCCAAATAATCCCAATAATCCCAATAATCCCAAATAATCCCAATAATCCCAATAATCCCGAATAATCCCAGCATATTTTTGAGTGTCCACGCCTTGGGAAAACCATAGATCAAGAGGTTCAAGAAGAAAACTTCTTAATAATATTTAGTGTAATGGGTATTTCCATAAAGGAAAAAGAAGATTGAAATTACCTTTTAAGGACAGCATGCTTGTAGCATGAAAATTAGAGAATTAACCCTTCATTTTTTTCTATTAAATTAATGCTATAATCATTAAGCTTCCGCGTCTTATATAATATTTTATTAAAGCAAATCAAGTGAGATTAATTACATTTTGTAAACTGTGTTGATTACATTAAAAATAGCTTTCATAAACTGTTTCTAAAGCTGTGCTATCTTCACTTTGGGATATAAAACTACAATCTAAAAGATAATTCCCGACAGACCTAGATAGCAGAACCCTCGAACCCTATCGACTTCGAGCTCTGGATAATTCCTGATATACCTAGAAAGTATTTGTAACCACTGAACATCAAATGAATTTTTATTAACTTTTACTGCGAATTATTTTAATGTTAAAATATACGATGACCACAATGACCTATGAGGCAAAAACTTTTCAAATTTAATTTATAATAATTAAAATTTTTATAAAGCATTTCATTCAGATAAAAAATAAAAAGTAAATCGTCCACTTAAACTTTAATCTTGGATTTGTACAAGTACTTGGGGTTTTAGTATTTGGGTGTTTGGGATTTTTACAATTCCTGAAACTCCAAATCTATGCCCTATTATTAAGAACTGCAAAAAACTCGTCTTCATTTAGTTTCACGTTCGAAGAAAAATAATTCAAAATTAACTTCAAGTGAGGTCTAGTGAGTGCGCTTTATTTCCTTTTTTATCTGTATGCTAATTTATACGTTTTTTGATAAATACATAAAGAAAATATCATTGCTTTACTTAAATATTTAATTAAGCACATATGACGAGTACCAGATGTTTATTTAAGCGTATGAGTAATTAATTGCTAGTAATTTACATTCTTTTCTTCGTCTTTTTTCTAGACGACGGTATTATGGCGATAATTTTATGATGCAAAATGAACAAGACTTACAATTAAATGGTGAGTCAAGTCGCGATTCATTGGAGTCTAGTGAAATATCATCTGATGCATTCTCACATAACTTTCGTCAAAAACAAAGACAATTCGATCGTATTAATGTTAATAACATTACTCAGCACATACAGAATAATAATAATAAAATTACAATAATAATTAAACATGATAATGGACCAAAACCAGAACAAAGAATCACACCTCAAATAATTTACATTCAACCAGCAGCTAGTCAACCAAATTTATATTCAACAAATGTCAATCAAATAGATGATGATTTGAATGAAACAGACGTTTATAATAGCCTTGATGATCTCGAAAGCGATGAACTGTATCAATTTTATAATGAAAGTCCAATTGATGTACCTGATGATTTCAAACGAAATTCATATCTCGTTTTGAATTTAAATGATGCTGCAAATAAGAAATTAAAGAGAAGAATTTGCACACCAACCAGGAATCTATTGCCAATGCCAATAATTAATGATCGAAAATACTCAACATTAGCAAGTGGTGGGAGTATTGACAAGGTCGCAAAAAACAGCAATAACAAGGAAGATAACGAGAAGGTAATTAGTTCATTTTTTCATACAATTTTTGATGTTGGCGGCAGCAAGAAAAATTGTTTATTCAGTGAAAGTAAAAAATACTATATCATTTATGATCTGTCAATAAGGAAAGAAACTTAGAAGTCAAACTAAAATAATTTAATGGTTTATTGACACAATATTATTTTTTTGTCACGGATATTAACGAAGTTTAAAAGCGTATGGATTTTTAGAGGTTCCTATATCTTGACTATATTAATACACTCTAATCATTAAATTTCGGTTAAAAATATCTTCAAATGACTCTTCATTTAAGGTTAAAAGAAGTTGAATAGCAATGAATATCTTGTTCTTTTGTAAATTTTTTTAGACATTTTAATTGCTTTTGTGAACTTGAAAGGTCATTTAGAACTCATAAAGCAATTGTCTGTTTAAGATTGCGGTAAATATTCTATGGGTTATTTAAAGAAGTCATTAACTTGAAATTTTGTTTTGCATCCAATTAAATCATCTGCTTATGTAAAACTTAACTTTAATTTCTATCTGTTTTCAATCAATCATCAAAATTTTACTCATAATTCAAAACTTTTTATAATCAAACAAGTAAAATCTATGATTTATTATGCAATTTATGGCCACAAAACCTCGATAATATTTTATTATTATCTAAAACCTATTAATTGCTGTGATGAAAAATTGACGCTCATTAATTTACAGTAATTGCATGGTTGCAGAAAATTTTACTAATATTTTCAATAGCTTCATCCTCCAATGTCATTTGTAAATTATTTTCAACGTTTTGTTTTCAGTTCCATAGAAATTAAAATTATAGTTTTGATTTAAGAATTTCCATATTAACTTGAAAAAAACCTTTTTGTGGATGAATTGGCAAAAAGTTAAACTGTACATTTTTGAAGGTAACTGAATTCTATAGAAACAGAAAAAAATGTTCATGCGATAAGATAAGTAAGTTCATTTCAAAACTTAACTTAAAACTGTGCGAAGCTCACAAGCACTTCACATTACTGATCTATTTGTTCGTTAATTATTTTCATATGCGATCTCTAACAAAAGAGTTTTATTCAACCAAAAATTAATAGGCAGTAGTCACAAATCCGATATGTGAGTAATAAAATTAAGTTATTGATCAATACAAAGACATAGAACAAAGAAGTTTTATTCATTCGTATATGCTTTAAATTAATTTCAATTAATTAATGCTGTATATTGTGCGATTATTAAAAATGTAAGGGGTTGAATTAAGGGCATCTAAGATTTAGAGACCGAGTAAGTCTCATTAATCCAGTTCTGTTTTCAATTATTCAATTCTCTCTTCTTGTTATGTGCTCTATTTTTAGACAAGACAACACCAAAATAATAACTTGCAAAAGCAATCAGTTGTGAATAATACTCAAAGAAAAGCAGTAGTGCCAGTGAAGCCAAAAAGAAATATACAGCAGAAAGCAGCAACTCTTCAGCCTGATTCGAGTAAGTCAACCACATTTGGTGAACGCAAGCAGAATTTCAAAGAGCAGTATAATTGGAATGTTGTCTTTCCACCTACGACAATTCATGAAAACTCCATTTTATATCGTGAAACAGCATTAAGAAATTCTATGCGTAATAAATGGAAAAAGATGAGTGAAAAAATGGTTACAATGGGAAGTAGCAATCTATGTAATGATTTTGGCGGTTCCACTAAAGAATTATCGCCACGAAAAGTGCAAAATGCAAAATTATTATTTGATCAAAAACATGCAAAAAGTGAAATTAGTTTGAATCAGTTAAAAAATGACGAAACCAAAGCTCAAACTTCTGTTCTCCTCAACATGATTGGATTACCATTCAATTGGAAATCGCGTATGTTGATGAGTAGACCAAACAACAATAATAATAGTGCTAATAGTGAAAAGAATAAAAAAAGACCAAATTTATTGACAAACTTTTGGAAGAAAAAGCGCATTGGGGACGCATTAACCTGCAATAAACGGTGAGTTGATGCATAAAAAATTATGTGATTATGCTTCATTATGAATGACTATTAAGTCGACATTAAATATATGAAAATGCTGAAAGCATGTTAAGTTCTACAATATTTATCATCGCATTGTTGGCTGATTCACAAGTTAAATACACGAAAAAAAAGAGAATCATTGCGCGGTATTATGCTCAATAGCTGTGAAGTAATATCCGGTTTAAAACTGCGGAAAGAACAAAAAACGTCCAAATGCAGTCTACAAATTGAGGAAATGCGACGAATTATGTTTTGATGGAACTTTTGAGCAGGTGATTTTGACATAAATGATCAAAATTTGATTGAGAAAGTTTTGTGCAAGTTTCATTCAGAAATAAATTTTTAAAACTTTCATTCACAATGGGCAAAATTGAGAATATTTTAACATGTTCAAAAAGTTTTATTGATCTGGTTTTACAGTACAAGAAAAGTTAAGATCCGAGCTTAGTGTGACAGATTATTCAACCTGATTATTCCGATTATATTTTATTACATAACTAATTGAATCTTAAATTTTTTTTAAGCGATCTTTTGTGAGGAGTAGCTCAAGAAATGTTACTAATACTTGATCATTTTTAAAAAATGATCCTCTTTTCTAGGAATGAATTTATCTCCAAGTAACTCATTTGTTATTTTATTAACGTAAAACGAAAAATATCACAATCCAGAGCAGTGATACTCACAAGGTTGTTTAATATTTGCGTGATAAATTATAGTCACTCATGAAAACAGCACAAACTATGATTTATAATGAACTTTTATCACTCTTTTCCAAAGAAATATGCAGAATACGGAAAATACTTCTCTGTTTAAAATAATTCAAATCAAAAATGTAAAGCAACATTTTGTCATTAATATTTATGCATCATTAATGACTTTACAAATATTTTTTTTCAATCAGGTTTTGAAGTTATCTTTCCTTTTCTTGCCACTTACTTACATGACTCTAATACACACATGAAACCAACCGGATAATTCGTTGAGTTTATCTTTCTCTCTTCTTTGTTGACTTGTCTAAATGTGCCCTCATCTTTTAGTTCATATAGTTAACTTGAAATATTAGCACGGTTTCTACGTATTGTCAAATAAATAAGTGAGAATTTGAAATTTGGAAATTCATAAATTAAATATTTGACAATTTTTTGAATGCTTTATAAGACATTTAACCTTACCTCTAAGATAATTATTTAAAGTTAAAAAAAAAGGAATTAGAAAAATGTTTACACTTCTTCACAGAAATCGAGATTTTCGAGCTAAAAGTAAAAAACAATTCGACTTTCTTAATTTAACAAAACAAAAGAAAGAGGATAAAATAGTTCTGCATCAGGCTCTTAGCTTTAAGAAGCCCAAAAAGTAAGAAATTTTGGAATATATTTATTTTATAAAGTGTCGAAAAATACTCAAATACCGGTTTTATCAGAAAAAATGATGTTAATATAAGTATTCAGTAAATAATTAAAGTTTAAAGGTTGTAATTTTTGGGCTGGCATTAAATTTATTTGTTAAGAATTTTCATTATATAAAATTTACATGCTAATGAAAAATATTGTTTGTGCAATGAAACGGTCAAGGACGCTGGGAATGAATCCAAATAATGGTAAAATATTCATACATTGACAATTTTTTGCTTTGAATGTAAGGGCAAATTCTCAAATGACGACTATGAACAAATTGAAATTTCAACCCTTTTGTACCATAGGAAATGGAACGCAAAACTTTGATCTTTACTAAACTTTGACATTACAAAATTTGCGCCAATAAAGTGTGTTGTATTAGTTTTATGTACTCAAACAACTGCTATGCTTTGTGCATTCATACGAGTAAATAAAAAATGAATGAATTCTTTTATGGTTTTTACTGACCAACTCTAAGATTGTGTTAAGTTCTGTTATCTGCATATACTCATAAGTTTTGACTCAAGTAGGGAATCTACAACTAATATAGGGTTCGTTCACTTATTACGTAACGCACTAGGGGGGGAGGGGGGGTCTAAGATTTTGTTACGGTTTGTTACAGGGGGAGGGGGGGGGGTCTAAATTTTGTTACGTAACTTTTCAAAAAATATATTTTTTTATAATTTTTTCTATATTAAATTAAAATTTTAAAGGAAGTATAATAAACATTTGATAAACAATTTAAATGAAAAAAATTATTGTTACGTTATGGGGGGGGGGGGAGGGGGGTCTAAGATTTTGTTACGCTTTGTTACAGGGGGGGGGAGGGGGGGTCTAAAAACTCGTTTTTTTGCGTTACGTAATAAGTGAACGAGCCCATATCCTAAAGAGATGTTTTTCAATTCTTATTTGTCATAAAAATTATTTATGTTGTTGCGCAATCGATGCGTGAATAGCCGTCGATCAACCTGTGATTTCCCATTGTAATTTTATTTGTGATTTCGAATCACGAATGTTTTCTTATTACGTATACATGAATACGTTTATATTGTGTTTATAAACAAATTTAAAAATTACCTCTGAGTTAGTGTGTCTTAATTAAGCAGACAAATACATTTAATTTCTACGTCATGCGAGAACTCTGCTCACTATGAGCTAAATGTATATTTCTCTCACAAATTTTTATTATTGTTGGGATGAAGAAGAAAAAACGAGAAATAATAATTCGCGTATGAAAAGAGAACTCGCAGAGATCAGTATTTTGCCGGCTATAGACTTGATTCAATCGTTTTGTTAACTGAGAGAAAATAAATAAATAAAGTGCTGACGAGAAAACTTTTTGACACTACGTGAGCCAAGTTTGGAAGTCTTTTTTGTAAATTTTAAGCGTCAGTGAACTTGAAAACATCTTCAACAAGTGTCTTATCTAAGACGTTTGTGCCATTTTTATTTTCTACTGTAAAATTTATCACTTTGTATGACAAACCTATTTAATGAAATGCTAATTAAGAAGAATATACAATACCTGTACCTATATAAATAGCGTGAAATGAAAAACAATGGGCGTGTGGTGATGTAATATTCATTATTATAGTGCCTGAATCATGGCAAAACAGAACAGAACTACAACAATAGAATCCACAAAAATTTTAAATTAAATATCATGACAGAGCTCTCAGACATTTTTCCATAACTTTTTTTTTTTAATTCGATGGAAGAAATTTTTTATAAGATCTATAATTAGCAACAAATTTTATACACAGAAAACAGTCAAGTCGATTCATTTTCATCTCAGCTCTTCAATAAAAAGTGAAGTTTTAAGACCAAGACATCTGCTGATCCTAAGCTGAATTTTTATGAGATGATGAATCACAATCAAATTCTTGTTTAAAAAATCTCATTCAATTCAGACATTAAATTCTTGAAATTCCTTTTCATACATTTTCATTTATTGTGACTTATTGTCACTGATTTTTACTCAAAAAACAAAAAATTTATGTACTTTATTTTTGAAGGTCATGGTCTGTTGCTCCGCAACTAACAACAATAATGTGTAAAATTATCTACTAGTACTGACTATATCAAATATTGAATGTTGTTTCCTTTACATTTTGATGTTCCTTCACATTAGCGATATTTCCTTGTGGCATTCCAATAGAATGACAATGAAATCCATTAAAAATGATTCATCAAGAAAAGTATTACTTTGATGCAAGCTTTATTGCAAAGATTATTGTAACAGTCATGTTTCAAAATCATAGCGAGTAAGATGATAAAAACAGGGCTTTTTACTGAATAATATTAAAGTTTCCTGCTCAAGTCATTTTTATAATTATAACCAGAGAATAATTAGTCAGTTTTAGCCCTTCTTGTTACATGTCTGCTTTTAAGTTGCATCAAGAGAAAAAGTTTACTTATCATGTAGCAATAAGAGCTAAAAATAAATCTTCGCTCACAGCAAAACTTGTTGATAAATGTGAAATTGCGAATATTAAGAGAGATGCAAAATATGTCAGTATGATGTCATTGTCGGCTTTCAAGTATCTTTATTCTCTTGATTCTCTTCATCGCCATCGTGACATTTCATTTAACAACAAAAAAAAATCTCAACTTTCAAGGTTTGGCCTTGTTAGAAAAATCATTGTGTGCCATTAGCGTTTCTCTTTTTATCTCAATTTTACGGAATTCCCTGTCAACGCACGCTTCATAGTTCAAAACTGCTATTTTGACTCATACACGGAAAGAGTAGAAAAACCTGTCGTAATACATTTTTCTCTTGTATCGATTCATGACGTCATATTAAAGAATCACCATGCGCGTCAAATCAGCTGTTGTGTTTTCATTTCAAGTTAACTTCCCATATAATCAACTGCCGTATTAGTTTACTTTATAAAGTTAAAGATTTTCTGGTAATTGCATTTTAAATTGAAAATCAAAGTTCAATTTAAAGATTTATTAATTTCAATAAATTAATTGCATTATTGCAATTCAAGGTTTAATAGTCGTGTTATTATTGGAATTGAAATGAATCAGTCAATTCTTTAAAAATATCTTTTGTTTTTGTTGCTTTAATAATCGTATAGGAGGAAACTGAAAATAAAACTGATGGCATTTGAATATGTGATAGCATCATTTTTGATTAGATATAATATTTGTATTATTCCCCATTTTTATAGAACTAAGAGTTTATCAACTCCTGCAAATTATTGATTTTTTAAATAAAAAGAAAAAAGAAAGAAAACTAATACACATTCCAAAATGAATAAAGAGGATTTAATGTGGAAAAATATTTGGGACACACTTCAAGATGATAAAATGAAGCCTCTAAGTCAAAGAGAAATTAAGTAAGCTTTATTTAATATCGCCACGTGCTCATTAACTTTTAACGTATTTTGAATGATCTAAAAATTTACGATCATGTCCAGCTGCACAGCACAGCCTAAATGTTTAAAAACTGCTGGACTTTTTTTGTACAGCTAGCAAATCAAAACATTGTTAGATCTTCAAAGAATTAAAATTAATTAAATTATACAGTGTATCACATTTTAAAAAAATGCAGAATTATTTGTTGAGTACAGAAAAGCTGCTTCTCTCAGAGTTTGTTTAAATGTTTAATTAATCAGGCAAAATTTATCAAGCAAAAACTTTCTTGTTTGTCATTTCAGAATTCAAGATTCGGATGGTGGATTTTTTGAGAGATTCGGCTCAATTCTCTACAGTCAAGGCGAAAACCATGACGAGAAAGTTAAGGAGACTGCATCATTACCTAGTCCATCAATTGAAGCTGTTGTCTCCAGCAAATTAATACAGAAATCAGAAGCAACAATCGAATCAAGATTTGGACTTGAAGATGAAGGAAAAGATAGCGGAAATGAATCTACAGAAGCTGATAGTGATAGTGAGGAAAAAAAGGAAGAGAATTTTAAAAAGATCCAAAACTCCCTAGTTGGCATGAATGTAAGTTGATGAATTTATTGCAAACTATTTCATGGTCAAGTGTTTTTCTGAGAATCTGTAAAATCTTATCACTTGAACATTTTGATTTAATAATTTATGGATAGCATTTGAAGGATTTGGCATCATATATGATAAATTTCTATTATAGATTTATGTTTATTAGCAATTAAATGATTAATGATCATTGAATGAGTTATTGTGAACCAAATTTGAAAATGGAATTGTTTCATTTTCAATGTTTGAAACCGAAGATCACCACTTACTAATTTTCTCTCAATTACTCAGTTTAGACTTCAGACACAACATACTTTTATTTATCTTTGAGACTTTTGTGTTGAAAAGAAAATCTTAAAAATAGCATACATGCGAATTATAGTGTATAGCACATGACCTTGAGAAAATCAGCATAGAATCAACTGATTCATTCATAATGACATTTTTATTACACACATGTATCGTCTTGATCTATTGAGATATACCAAAAACAATTTGATCGACAGCTCTTTAATTATCTTTATATTTTTAATTGAGCTATTAACGATGATTGACGAAGATTATGACGGTCGAAAAATGAGAGCTTCTTGATTTTCAAATATCGTTTATGATCGCTTTTATTATAAATTATTTAAGATCTGATTTTATTCATTAAATAAAAGTACCAATGCAAAGAATTCCATTACATTATTTTTAAAATTAATTCCTAATCTAAATTTGTACTTAAAAGTTCAGTTGCCTCATTTGAAATTACTTAAGGATTTATTTTTATCGTAAATCGCTCGTGAGAAAATTTACTTTCTTGGCTCTCCATTTACATCTAGTTTTAAATTTATCTAAGTACTTGGAAAAGTCAATAAATAAGTGATTGAACTGAGGATAATTCTATCTTTAAATTTTTTTTGATAAGGATATTTAGAAGTTGATTTTGAGAAATCCTACTGTCTACAAAAGGTCTCTGGTTTGTTTTGCAAATGCTAAAAGAATAACAACTGCCAAGGTTATCCATTTTATGTGTAGCCATACATCTAATCTGATTTGAAAATCAAATTCGGTACCTAATTTATTAGAATCTTCGGCAATAAAAATGGTTATGATCATGTAAAGTTTGGAGTACAATTTCTCCACATATTCAACCATAGATACCTCTCTGTCACGAATTTGTAGCTTTATTCCTACAGGACTAAAAAATTCCTTACACTCAACAATTTGCACTTTTTTCATAATCTTCATTACTGAACTAATCCACTTGACTCATATTCCACATTATAATAATTTTTGAGATTCCTTTCTATACAATGAAACAGCTGTAGAATAAATATAAATTAGTTAAACTCAAAATGAATGGCTAAGGGAGAAAAATGATCAGATAAAAGCAAAACATGAGATAGAGAAGAGGAGACTCAAATGTGCCAAGAAGCTTCTTTTCATCTTAAACGATCGAAGAATTTTTCTCAGTTGAATTTCAGCAACCGTAAGATTAAGATCGTGAGAAATTTTTGGTGAAAAAGAGTGAAAATTCTTACTTGCATGACAAGAATAGAACAAAACTCAATTGCATAACATTCAAAGTTTAATAAAAATTTGATCAGTTCCAAAAAAAGACAAAGTCTGAGAAAGCTGAAATTTTTCATTCATAAAAGTGATTTTTTTTCTTCTCACTATTTAATTTATTAATATCTCAAGTGTCCCACACATCGGTTACAGTGTGAGAAACATTTTTTTTGCAAGAAAAAAAAATAAAATAAAGAAAATCCTCGATCGATTCAGTTTTGTGTGAACAAGAAAACTCAAGAGAAAAGAGAAAATAAAAGAAAAACAAAAAAAAAGATTAAAAATACCTCAAAATTGAGATGAATTTTTGCGACTTTTTGTGATGAGATTTCAATCCTCTTGATTAATTTATTGTTTTCATTCAATTTGATCATCGACGAGCATAACTAAAATTATTATTTTGTGCAATATGAGCACATTATCGTTGACTAGATTGTGCAATGGCGGTGGATCAAGTCACAATAAAAGTTTCAATATAAAATATGGTTCACTTCCGACTAGAAAACATGTGCCAAAAGTTGCCTCAGTTGATATTGACATGAATAATAATGCGCCACAGCCGACCATGAGAAAAAAGCACAATATTCTTAATAGACGTGGCAGTTTGTATCATAATCAATTTAAAGGCGTTCGAAAGGAGTTGATCGAGAAACATGCAAACATGATTATTCATACAATGACTGTATGTTGAAATTTATTCTTGCTATAGTGCAATAAATTGTATTTATGACTGTATTTTTCTTAACGACCATGTCCTAAATTTACTCATTTTTTCCACTTTCATTTCTCACACAATTTTCATCTCGTTTAATTTCAGATTGAAGAATTGTATGAGGAAATTCTTTATGAAATTTTGCACAATGTGGGAAGTGATGAATCTAAAATTGATCCTGAGAAAATGTACAATTATATGCAGGAAGCTTTCAAAATCCCAGAGGAATCGCATGTAGAGTTATTAGAGAAAGCCAAATTCAAGGAGCCTCCTGAGCTCAGGTTGAATATTGAAATTATTGAGGCTAAAGATCTAAATTCGAAGGATCCGAATGGACTTGCAGATCCTTTTGTAACACTTTATATAGCATCAGCACCAACTACACGATATACGAGCTCCGTTAAATCTGGAACATTAAATCCCAAATATGAGGAACATTTTTCATTGTAAGTTATTGATTTTTTCCCCTATTCTTATATTTTTTACAGACATCTTAATAATGATGCTCTGTAAGATTACTCAATACAATACATAAAATTTATTACATCATAAATATATTTGCATACATAGACCAATATCAGAAAATCCTAACGATGATACACTTGTTGTGGAAGTATGGGATTTTGATCCAGCAGAAACAATTGGCGAGAAGATGAATAAGTTTTTTGACGTAAAAGGCGCGAAAGGATTCCGTAAATTGATGAAGGAAATTGCAGTAACGGCGTCATCAGGAAAGCATGACAATGAGTTTGTTGGATCAGCATCAGTTCCGCTTAAAACTATTCCTGCCAGTGGTCTCACAATGTGGTATAATCTTGATAAGAAAGGAAAGACGAGAACGCAAGGAACAATCAAAGTTAGGCTTAATTTCAGCAGTGAAAAGAACGACCAAGTTGCATCACAAGAACATCGCCATTTATTGAAAATTCTCCTTTATAATGAACTAGAATTGTCTAAAGTCGCTCATTATTGGTGGTCAGGAAAGTTCAGTCAAATGGCAGAAATCATTATTACACAACATCAAGCACAAAGTGGTTTAACAGACATCGATGTGGCATTTGCTCAATGGTCTGTGTTCACAGAAGTTCATCAACAACATCCATTATCATTTGAGTTATTTGAAAGCATTCTTGATGTCCTCATACGACCAATTCAGACGAAAAATGTGAGCCATGATGAAGAAATCTCACTCTTTTGGGAAGCAACTAAAAGATTATTGCCATCTTGCTTTGGAATTATTAGGAAATTAAGGAAGAAGCTTGCTGGAGATTCAAATGCAATGAAGCATCTTATAAAAGCATTAAATATAATTGCAAAAATCTCAATGTTAGAACCACCAGATCAATTTGACTTGTTTCCTGAACAATACTATGGATGGCTTAAAAAGAGTAATTCATCAACATCCTGGGATATTCGCGAAGCTATCAATCAAGCTGTCACGATAGGGACAGAAGAATATTATGAGAGTATCGTTGACCATAATGAACTTAATAGTGATGATAACGACGTTAGATTACAACAATTAATCAAAATTATTCAACTGGTTAGATCTGACTTACAGAGGGCTATTGAGCATCATGATAAAGTCTTCCAGGAGTGAGTATCTGTGAATTACTTGATTTAATATCCAATATTTTATGATCCTTAAAACAATATTTTTAAAGTCTGTCGAAATCCGTTAATTTGGCAGTTCTATACTGCAGTAGATAACAAATATAAGATACCTTTAAAATCAATCATGTTTGCCAAAAAAGGAACTTCATATAACAAAAATTGCTTTCTTTTTATTTACAGAACAATGAATTACCAATATGCAGGCATGCTTTATAAAGTCTATGATAAAAAGTTGATGGAGCAAGTGAAGCCGGTTGTTATTGATATATGCAATTCAAAAATTGAACGTTTAGACTTGTTAGATCGAAAGGATATGAAGCACAATAGATATGAAGAAATTAATATGCTGACAACGCTCTTTGAACTGTATTTATTGTTGAAACGATTTGCTGTCTTGGGAACTGCTTTGTGTCCTGGTATCACGGAATTCGAAATCAGTGATTATTATGAATGGTTTACCAATGGTGTTGCTCACTGGCTAGACATTTCACTTTATAAAGCATTGACAAGGTATGAATTATTAAATTGATGCTATAAAAGTACTCTAATATAAAATTTTTCTCGCATACAGAATCAAAAAAGCAATAGAACTTGATAGTCTGATTGCAGTCGATGCAACAGTTAAATATAGCAGCTCCGCGGTTGATACATTAGCGATATTTTATCAAATTCGTATATTTTGGCAACAATTGGCATGGCCAAGTGCAGAAGGTGCTTTCATATTTGTCAGCAAAATTGTTGATGATATTTGCAAATGTTGTACATTTTATGGTGATACAATGGCTGAACGAGTTGATAGTTTAGGAATGGTGGAGACAATTTACGAGAAGAAATTTGAAGTTACATCTGAATGGTGCTTGGCAATTAACAATATTGATTACATTCGTCAAAGCATTCACTCCTTTGTCAAAGAAATGGGCGTGGATGATATAATTAGAAATATGAGTGATTTTCGTGGACCTTTGGATGCACAGCGCTGCTCTGATACATTACAAAATGTCATTGAAAATGCAATTGACATTGGAAAGAATAAAATTTATGAATTGACACAGAAACTCGCTCGAAAAATGAGTCCTGCAATGCGACGATTTTTAGTTGAAGGTGCTGAACTATTCGATCAGGATTCTAATTCAATGGATCGTCTCATGATGTATATGGAGGATTCATTAAAGACACTTCATACTGAATTGAATGATGACAATTTTATGCGTATGCTTGATGTCATATGGGATGAATTGGCGAGTATTTTATATGATTTAGTTCACTCGTCATTCGAAAAGCGTAGACCGCCTGCATTCTATTCAAATTTACGTTCTACACTTCAAGTTATGGTAGAAAATTTCAAGTGCCAAAATGATCAGCAAATTCAATCAACCGATAAAGAGACACTAGAGAAAATTGATAAGCTTCTGGAAATTCACGGCTTTGAAACGTCAGATCTCATTCATCAGTATTACAAAGATAGATACACAATTCAACAAAATATGAGTGATACACCTTTTGGCATATTAACAGTTCAGTGCTTTTTCCAAGGGAAAACATTAGAAATTGAGATTATGAATGCAAAACATTTATTACCAATGGATACCGATGGAAAATGTGATCCATTTGTCAGAATTCACTTCTTTCCAGAAGAAAAGTTTTTATCAGTTGGACAACCAAAAACTAAAGTTCACCAAAAGACACTCTTTCCGTTATTTGATGAGAAATTTACAATGTAAGTTATTGATCTTATTAATTTTATTTCCATCATGATTCTATAGTTTGCAAATCTTTAATATAGAACTCTGAATGATGAACAACGTAAAATGAACGAGGCAGTCATTCTGTTTAGCGTTAAGGACCATGACTACTTTGGTTACGCTAATCAATATGTTGCTGAAGCATTTTTGATGTTTAAAGACATTGCAGATATAACTGGTGAAAGCGGAAGCATTAAACAGTTGCATTTAACATTAACAAGACCACAAAACGATGGTAAGTTCCTGAGTGTACAATTGGATTTAAAACCGCATTATTCACTTATATGCATACCAAAATGGTGACAAATTGGCAACTCTCAATTATAACCATGACTTTCCAACTCATTAATTAATTTAAATTTTACATTTTCTAATAGATATGGAGACTGTTAAGGCCCTTCAATATCGAGTTGGTGATAAGCTTGCAAAGGAGTTCTTGAAGAAATTGAAGACTAAAATTTCGGACACACAAGCTAAATGAACACGAGAATAAAACGTTTTAAATTAGTAATTGATGTTGTCTCTTTTTGTGCCTTTAACTCATTTTAATTTTAATAACAAATAAAAATAGAACCTATCGATGGACATTAATGTCAAATGAAATATTAAAGTTTGTATATTGAATTATTTTACAGATAATTTTAAAGTTTCAGAATTGATTTAAGTGTCAAAAATCAAGGACACATTTAAGAGAGTTTATTCAGTAAGTGGGATCTCTCCCCAACTAAATCTCAAGAATTTTTTTATTATCCACTTGTAGCTAATGCTTAAATTTATAACTGAAAAATCTCAAAGATTCACAGTACACATAATTGAGACGCATTTCTCATAAAACATCATACAGCGAGGAAGTAAATATAATCGCAGAATCAAGTCATCTATAATTTTCAAGCCATTGATCTATGAGAATTTTATCAAATAGAAAATTTATCATATCTTTCTGTATGGATGTATAGCTTTCATAAAAAATACTTGGTAACAAACATAAAACTTAATAATGAAGCACGTCAGCTTCAATTAATTAAGACCATTATATAGTAATAAAGACGTTAAATAAATGCAAACTTCATTAGCACCTGTTTTTTTTCTATAAATCACTTCACGGTATATAATAAGATATTTTTATATCTTGTTAATGTATCATGTATGCCGTTGTGCTTCTCCTACCCTACTAAATACGTACATCCTATCTGTATCTTAAAAAGCGTATTTTCTTGATATTAAAGTAAGTAATGGCATGACATTAACATATAATATGCTTATGGAAGTGAATGGAAGCTTAAGAACAAACATTCATGGATTATTTGACGCCTTACTGCAATTTAAAATATTCTCCGATAAAACTTTAAAATATACTTAAAGGATTCTTAATGTAAGCAATCAGCTTAATATGAGCTATACTAAAGATATCTGTACATGGAAAATAGTGTAAGAAGAATCTTATGGATGAAAAATTTTCCTCCTTTTCACTATCAATTTACATGCATACGCTGCTTCCTCTCATCGTCAGTGTATTTCGTCTCATTTATTAAGGATAAAATTCACTCTATTCATAATCCCTCTTACAACTTTTCTTTTCTCTCAACATCATTCATAATGTATGTATATGTCAAGCTTAATTAAAATATAAAATATTTTCATCATCATCATCATCATGATACTTTATACCTGAACATGTATCGTGCAATTCAAGGTATGAAATTTATTTTTATAAAGAATCAAAAAGCTCTTTAGTGTAGTGTTCTTGTTATTTGGTACTTAATAAATACTACTTATATTTCAGCTCAGCAATCCCGAGTTCAAGACTAGATTTGGTAACTAATATTTGGATTTTTAGATACTCGGATAAAGTTCAGTAGAATTGAATTCGATGGCAATCTCTCAAATCATTTTATATGTTCTTTAATAAAAAAAAAAGATCTTTGAAAGTTCTTCTTCCTTGCTCAAGTTTCCTTATTAGTTCATATGTATCGAGCAAAAAAGAAAGCATCTTACTGAATACTGATGAATACCATAAAATGAACTAAATGGAATGAAACACAACAACAACATGCATCAACTTGATCTAAAGGATATTAAAATTAAAATCTTGTCATTGTTATAACAAGCAATTTACAGTACTTCCTGCTCACTCAAGAAAACATGCATGTATCAAAAACATGAGGATATGTAGATATACGGAGGAATGTATTGGGGTCGTTTGTATTGGTTTGTATATTTAATATCATGTCTGACGATAAATGGAAGAATGAAGCTGGAACCGGGGTTTTTAAAATAAAGCTTTAAAGGAGCAAGAGGATAAAACTTTAAACTTGAAAGTCTAAGTCATTTGTCACAATTTTCAGAAAAACTATCAATATAGCCTTTTAAGCGTTACTTAATATCCGAACAATCCTTTTATGTTAAAAAAAAAATAGAAACATTGTTTTATATGAACGACAACAAATTATTCATAAAGATGAAGATACTTCAGAATTTCTTATGCCTTATCATATGTATAGGTAAAATCAAGATACACATTGGAAGCTCAATCATCTTAACATGCATCTGCATGTTAAATTTTATAAAATTGATTTTCTCTATGCTCGTCTCTCAAATCTCAATGTTATTAAAATTCATTGACAAGAAGTTAATGTCATGTCATTGATTTCCTGTACAACGATATTTCATGACTACATACTCACAGCAAATTGTAAAATAAGAAATTGAGAAAAAGAAATTCAGCTTGTTCCGCGTTATATTTTTTCATACTTCCTTCATGTCGATACACGTCTTACAGTGAACAGGAATAATGGTACATGTACAGAATAGCACAAACTCATTCCGCTACTTATGCGAATTTTTAACATGCACCTTCTTAATTTCTTCTCATCTTCTTTTAATACTACACGATCTCAATACAAAATTTATCCAGTTTTTTTCAAACATCGCTTCTAGCTGCAAAGCATGTAAATTTTCCTTCTTCTTCTTCTTCTTCTTATACTTCACACAGGATATGACTTGAATCGATACAGTTAAGTAGTTATAAAAAGCAATAAAAAATCAAGCTAGCTCTTGTGCTTTCTTGTGATAAACAGAGTTGTCATGGCTTTTTATGGCTGGAAATGTTATTCTAGTCGATAGAATTTTAACTTCTCAGTTGGTTGATGTAGTTTCAAAATTAGTTTTCAAGCCTCCTGTAAATCCACACATTATAGTATCAACCCTGCATAAAGTTTTCTTTTTCTCATTCCCTTAAAATAGCAGAATGAGCTAAAACATATAAAAAAATTATTCCTTATAGAGCTAGCTGTCTCAAAACGCCACACCTTTATGGAATTTTATACTTCTGATTATTTTATGCAGAAACATTTTTCAATTTGCATTGAAATTAACAATTTAACTTTAACGAATAATTTCACATCTTAAGTTCACTGAATAGAAAGCATTACAAAGTATTAGGTCATCCAATCTTAATAAATCAATAAATTTATTTTTGAATCATTCAGTCTACCTCCTCTGAAAATTTTGGACTTGAATGTAGGTGGACACGAGTCTTTTTCTGCTTTTTTATTATCTGATATTGGATAGCTTTATAGAAAGGTTAAAAATGAAAAAAAAATCAATTTTATGTGTCCTTATTGGACATCAAGAATATTTTAATTAAAAAGAAAATGTATCAATGTATGTCTATCAAAAATTACAAAATCTCAGACCCCTTCTCTCTTTTTCTCTAAGTAGCGAACATGACAAATTATTGACTATTAAGAAAAGTCAATAGATTTTTGGTGTGATTTATAAATAAGTCTCGAATTATTGCTGCAATACTGCTTAAAAATACCGCTAATCCCACTTTTAATATGTGAATCTTAATCTGATTAAACATGGGAAAAAACATAATGAAAGTCTGATGAGAAATCTCGTGAGAGTTACACTTGCAAAAAATGTTAAATACCTTTAATTATTGTAAAAAAATTTCCGTCCCACACTCTAGTTTACTCCTTTCCAATTTTAATTAAAATGTACGTATTGCGGTTTTTTTTTTATTTTCCTCGATTTTTATTATATTTGCTTCCCTTTTTTTTCATCTCTCGACTCTCCCTCATGATGATGATGATGAAGCCACAATGGCTGTGAAAAACATTTAATTATGCTATCATTATTTTTATGGTTGTGAAAATTGAACAGATTTTTACAATGAAATTTAATTAGCGAAGTAAAGCAAAATTAAAGGAACAAAAAAGTACATTAAAATATATATTTTATGTAGATTCGAAGTTAAAAATGAAAAGTATGGAAAGGAGAAAAAGAAAATATTTTTAACAAACCGTTTATGGGATTTTTTCTCCTTTTTGTTTAAATGGCTTTCAACTTTTTTTTATAAAAAATTTAAAAGGAGAAAATCAAAGAGCTTTGAGCACAAAACCCTTAAAAAATTGGTAGTCTTACCATAAGATTGATAGCTTGAGGGTGGTAGAGGAAAATTCGTTCTTTTTTCGTTGCAGACAATCACATTGACATCAAGCATATGCTAAAATAGGTAGAAGTTTCGTTTCTTCTTCATCCACAAAAGTGCTTGAAGAGCTTTATTTTGTATGCTATTTGTATGTTGTAAGGATGTTAATGGAGACGAGTTTTGAATTTTAAATAAATTTTTCCGAGTAGCTAGAAAAGGAAAGCTGTAAACAGAAGAAAAATTAAAACTACTTTTGAACCATTTTATAGCCTGAAAGGGAAAAGTCTCCTTAAAATTAGGACCAATAATTCGCAAGTAGCTTACTTAAATGGCAAATGTAAAATATGCAATATACTTAATTGTACACAAAGCAGTCCTAAAATAAGTGACGAAACCATTGAAATCCACATTTATCTAAGATTATTAAGAAGATTCTAAAAGATTCAGATATTTCAAACTTTAAAGCCAAAATAAAAATCCTTGTTGTTTTCTAGTTCATGTGGCCAAACAATTTTATCTCGTCCTTTTTTAAAAAAACTAAGAAAAACTCATCTGCATAAGCTACTTAAAGTCATTGTTTTACGTCTTAGTCAAAGTTTCTCTCTCATCCATTAGATTCAATTTCACAACTCATACATGAAATGATGAAAACTTTTACTTTATGGCTCACAGCTTGACAAGAGTTCTTTTGAAAAAGAAAATAAAAAAGACATTCATAGCCTCCAGATTCACATCGTAAATTGCTTTACTGTCCTATCTTATAAAATTATTTCCTACTTCCACAAATAAAATAGCAAAACTTAAAACTGGATTAAGGAATAAGTAAAATATAGTTGCAGCTTCTCTATACTGCATCTCATATATTTTGGGGAAAAAAGAAGCAAATATTTTCTCGAGACATTATTTACAATTATAGGATTTATTTGCAGACTTTCCTTTATTCTCATGAATTTTCCTCTCCATATAACCACAGAGTTTTTCAATTATTTTCAATAGAAAATAAGTTTTAATGTCATTTTAAACAGCAAAACTCTTTTATTTTATTCTCATCGATCTTTTAGTGCCATTTCTTTGTAGCAAATGTGTACGGTGTGTTCTTATAAGAAATCTCTCATATGCGCTCACTTTGAGTGACTAGGATGTAAGGGCATGGATGAGATTTTGCCACAGATGAGTTAGTGTTTCTTGTGTTTCTTAATATTTATCAGGTCTGTAACCCAGAGATTTCGAGACAAACTTTCCTTTTTGAACTGCTTTAAATAAGAAACTTTTACCCAAAATTCATATAAATGATTTACAACGATGAAATCATTATCTAGCGACCGGTATCGTTAAAATATGACCCTAGGTTTCATTTTTTGCATTTAATTTTTACATTGACATCCAATGACCTATTGATTAGACCATTAATAGAGCATTTACTGTGCACTGTAAAAATTCCTTCTGCACATTCAAATTACTGGCATTTCATTGAATTTTATTAAAAAATGCTTTTTAATTTCCGACAACCTATGAGTTCTCTCAAATCACTTTATTTTTTCAGGCAGGTAATGGCACCATGAGATTCCATAAATAAAATTATTTCCTCGTTTTTTATTTGTGTCGTTTATTTCATTTTAATGCGAGATAATTTGCAATCTAAAAACGTTAAAAAAGAAATATATTGGCAGTTAAAATTGCTTTTTTGGGAACTACAAGAAAGTATATACATATACATAATACATATATACATAAAGGCATACAAAAGGCGATTTAGAATAAGTCGAGAATAATGACAAAGTTTTTATGTTGGTGAACATAAATATAAAGTCAAAAAGAGGAGAACAAAAAAAAAGTTTTTTTATGATAATCGAAATTTTTTCACTGTCTTTAATTTCTTTTTTTCCTTACCGAGACCAAACGAACACACATTAAGTTTGAAATAATTTTCCTTTAATATCAATTTTGCTATTATGGAATCAATTTTATGTTTTGGAAAATTGAAAATTGTAACACAAATAGCTTTACAGTCTGATGAATTTATTTTTAGAAAGACTTCCGTGGTTTTTATGGATTTCCTTTGCATTTAAAATTGCTGTCATGTCTTATTTTTTTATAAAATAAGAAATGAAAAAAATAAATTTTTTGGACATGCTGTAAAAATATTCAGAAAAGCTCACTTTTCTGTTAAAGCTAAGGCAAAGCAATTGAGCTTTTTGGTGTAGCAAAAAAAAAAACGATTTTTCAATGAATTAATCTATTATTTTTATTTTGATGTAATAAAACAGCAATTGTTCATTTGATACATACTTCAGACGGGGAAGGATTATTATTTCTATTGCATTTTTTAAAAGTTATGCTTCCTTGAATTAAGCAAATTTGACATTCAATTTATTTTTTACGACCTTAAAATAAAATACACCCTAATCGTATGACTTATCTACTTCTGATTTCAAGAATATATAAAGCTTGCTACCCCACTGTGCTGGATAGAATTTTTAATATATGTAAATTTATGTTTTCACAGCTAATTTTACGCTTTTTTTAAAATTTTCTTTCTCATCCCATATTCCTCACTATATATACACCAGCCATGCAGCTTCTCTGTACACTTTTTGTCATTACATTGTAAATTTTTATTACCACAATTACCATCCGAGATGTTTCCCTTAGCTTTGCAGGTGCAACCTATAATACACCACGAAATGAAATTATTAACAAAGTTTTTCGTTATTGTATGTCATACTGCATTAAGTCGAATAAAAATTGGCTTGCTCTGCAATATTTTTGTACAAATTGGTTCCTTTCTGCTATGATGATGATGATTTCTTGGCGTACAACAGCTAGTTCTAAAAGACAAAACATACTATGCAAGTGACATGAGAAGAAAAGGGAAAATGAAGAAATTAAGCAATAAAAGTTTTATGGCTAAACTTTTCTTTTGTGGAAAAACGAAAATGAAAAAGACAGAAAAATTAGCATTTGTGCTGTGTCAAAAGATATCATGACTCTCATTCCTCTTCATTTTATAGAAAGAAAAAGCCATTATTTGAGTTCAATATGTTTAAACATTCACTCAAGACATCAAAATGACACCAAAAAGAGATAAAGACTGGTGTTGTTTCAGAGTAATACTGAAGAACTTTAAACATAAATAATTTTAGGAGACTTTAAAATCGCATTAAGACACACTGAATTACAACGTTCATTGATGTCGATATAATTCCAATTAGAGAAAACTTTGTATATCAAATAGCTGATTGTTTGAATCACATTATAAAACAGTAGGATTAGAAATTTGCTTCTCCTGCTCTTAATTAACTCCGATTTAAACTTACTTGATCTGTGTTGGTGTTACCTTTATGAAAAGATAAAACCAAAAATTTTGTTCTCGCACACTTTATGGTTCTTTGTGTGAAATTGGACAATTCAAAAATGAATTTTAAGGATGCAAAATTAATTTGGCCCCATCACCAAAAACCCCTTTTACGTGAATATCTTGATCGTCAACTCTGGGTATTTATTTAAAAAATTAAGCTGATCCACAGCGACAAAATCAAAGAATCAGATTCAAATATGATGAGCCAATTAATTAAATCTTCTTTTTATTTATCATTTATACCCTCCCTCTTTAAGTATATACACACAATATCTTGAAAGTGAGAATTAAATCTGATTATTTTTATGTACACATAGATATACACATCGGATCATTCAATGACTAAATTGAATCAAATTGAAACTCGTATACATTGAAAGCTATTAAATGAAAAACTTCATAGCTGCTACGAATCTTTTTATGTTACTTTTTCCGTTGGATTTTCACACGTGTATATATGTTCATGTCTCAATTTATATGCGATGTGCGAATGAATACAAGAAAGGAAGAAAGAAAAACTTTTTTATAACACTTAAACATGTTTACGTACGATGAAAGGCAATGATATTGAGTAAAAAGGAAAATTTAGTTTATGAATGAGTTGAATGGAGAATCATAAGAGACGCATAAATTAAATGTAAGTTGTTCTTTGATTTCCTAGGTAGTTTTTAATTACTTTTCATGTATTAGTTCCATCTAGTCCGATATAAATTTTGAGTTTCATAAAATATGCTTGATTTAATTTTAAATGTTTTCATAAAATGGCATTTTGACATTTTTGCATAGTGAAAACCAATTTACACCAAACCTTTTAGATAACCTTTAGCAGTATAAAGGCCGTTCACTTATTACGTTTGCATTTTAAGGGGGAGGGGGGTTTGAAAATTGTAACAAAATGTAACATAGGGGGGGGGGGGGGTGTCATATTACGAATTCACACCAAAAACATTTTTTTTAAATTTTCCACTTTTTTACAGGGGGAAAATAACTTGGTGTGAAACGTGTACGCCATTTCACACCAGAGTTGTGAAATTTCACACCACTGGCGTGAAATGGAGTGAAATTTCACACCACTGGCGTGAAACTGGCGTGAAATGGCGTGAAATTTCACACCACTGACGTGAAATAGCATACATTTTTCACGCCAATATAAAAAAAAATTAAAATACATTTAGTGATTTTTTTTACGACCAGAAAGCCTTTCATTTAATTTTCCATTAACCATTAAGGTTTGAAAATAAACTTTTTTAATTTAAATAAGTAAACCTAAGATAGTTTTATAGACAGTTTAATGGTCTTCTTGTCTTTTTATATGACTAGTTATAATTTTCATGTGCCACCAAGTCCTTATCCTTCAAAATTCGAATTTTCAACATACTGTTGGTTTTTTAAATCTTCGTAATAATTTTCTTTTAAAATCCTACAAAACTTGTCTTCGTTAGTTAAAATTAAAATAGTTAAATTGATGGTTTTTTGATAAACATTTTTCATAACGGTCAAATTTAAAAATTTTTCTCAGGTTTGTTTACATTGACAAGTTATTCTGTGATTTAAAAGATCACCTACAACTCATTAGCTACACACAATTGTGAGCTTTAAACATTTAAGCTGCATTACAATGCTCAAAAGTAAGTATTGTTTTTGTTTAATCGTGTTTTTAAACATAAACAAACAATTTTTTTAAAAAAAATCATTAAATTTTGATAAAATAAGCTGATTTTTTACAATTCTAACACTCAGATGTGAACTACAAAAGATTGGGTAAAAGTTTAAGACTAATGAGTTTAGTGTTTATGAATATTGATTTTAGCTCTCTAGAAGTTCTCGAGAAAATCAATAGAATTCAAATTCTTCATGATATTGCGTTTGATTTGCGAGAAAACTTTGTTTTGCCTGAGAACGAAAAGATCAAATCTGATAGTTTGATTTCGAATGATGTTCCTGTATACTATCCATCAATTGAAGAATGCAAGACTGTTTTAGGAGTGTTTTGTATTTTCCCGAAAAGCAAAATAACGAATAACCGTTATTACGAATTACAAATTTACGAATGTTCATTTTTACGAAAATTTTTATGGTAAAAACTTATAGGATATAATTTGAATCTCAAAAAACCGTTGGTTAAATCAAACATTAAAAGACAATTTACATCAATTTCATCATTTAAATGCGAATAGATATGATATAATAATTATTATAAGATGAAGGATTAATAGAACTACAAAAAGAATTGCATTTATTTAAATGTGTAATATTTTTTCTTGTTTTATGGGTAATTCCATGAGAAAATTTTATAGCAAAATAAAATTTTTATAGAAAAAATATTTCACATTTAAATAAATACAAATCTTTTTTTCAGTTCTATTAATCCTTCATCTTTTAATAATTATTTTATCATATCTAATCGCATTTAAATGATTAAATTACTTTTAACTGTCTCAATATTTGATTTTATCCAACGGTTTTTTGAGATTCAAATTATATCCTATACGTTTTTACCAGAGATCGAAGCCGATTTTTTCGGCTTAACTCAATTTTTGATTTTTTTGATAGAAAAAGCCATTAAACACCCATTTCAAGTATTTAAATTGAACTTTACATGCTTTACTATGATTCTGTGAAATATTTTTTCAGCATGTAGCTATAGTGAGCTCAGAATTTCAAGTTAAAGAATGTTAAGCCGAAATTTAAGCCGATCGGCTTAAAATCGGCTAAATTATAGTAAAATAGTAAAGCATGTAATGTTCAATTTAAATACTTAAAATGGGTGGTAAATGGCTTTTTTCTATCAAAAAAATCAAAAATTGTGTTAAGCCGAAAAAATTGGCTTCGATCTCTGGTTTTTACCATAAAAATTTTCGTAAAAATGAACATTCGTAAATTTGAAAATTCGTAAAAATTGTTTTTCGTTATTTTGCTTTTCGGGAAAATACAAAACACTCCTGTTTTAGATAAAGCTTCCAAAGATGCTGAACAAATGTGATTTGTTAGGAACTTCAATTACTCAAAGGTTCCTTAGTTTACTTAAAAAAAAATTAAAACATTATAATAATTTTAAATAAATTTAAAAGTAGGGTAAATGACCTTGAAATTTGCGCAAATTCACACAAGAAAATTTCATTTGCTTCAAGCTCTTCGGAGGATTGAAATTGAGCCCTACTAATGATCTTGAAATGCAGGGAATCATTGATATTTTTGTTTTTCTATGGATATAGGAAGCTCTGCTGTGTCAATGCCAAGAAATTTGACTTTCAAGTTTGAACTTTGAAATTTGCGCAGAAAACTTTGAAATTTGCGCAAAAAAACCTTGAAATTTGCGCACTTTTTTGACAGCAATATTGAAACTTGGAAAAAATATTGTTGAAAACATATCCAATTTTAAAATACATTAATCAAAATATAAGGGAAATGATGATGTTTATTACCAAATTATACGATTAGATTTAGTTTCGTGAAAATCCGTGAAAGCTTAATGTTCAACAGGACAATCTTAGATGTATTAGGAGTAAATTCCAGCGTGGAAAAAAAACACTAGATAAATGTTTTCAAAATAGTTCAAAAGCACATAATAAATTCAAAAAGGAACAAGCAAAATGATGTATCCATAGTAATTCAATTTTAAAATTTAGTATAAAGTCTTAAAACTATCTTCATTTTATTGCCTTTTTTGGCCGACCACGTTTCCTGATTACTTGAGTTGATGCTTCATGTTTTTCCTTTTTAATATTCATAATTTTGTCACGCAATTCTTTCTTTTTTTCTCGGTCAATTCATTTTTGAGCTTTCATATCCTTTAATTTTTGAGCAGTTTCCTTCAAATCTTCTGTAGTTTTTGGATCGCCTTATTTGGCTGAATCTATACACCACTTTGCAATTTTGACTTCTTCTTCAGTTGTAAGAACCTTTATTTTTCACTGCGCAAATTTCAAAATTTTTCATAAAATCTGCGCAAATTTCAAGGTTCAAAAACAAGCCATTTTAAAAATGAATTTTAAAGCAGTTCCAGGTATCATTTTGAATTGGAACCATTTGAAAAATGTTAAGCAATGTCAGATCTACATTTTCTAATACCAAAATTTAATCTATACCAATGCATGCATCTCAAAATCAAAATGTAAAGAAATTTAAGTTTTGTATGGGAGTTTTTGGTAATAAATTATTAAGCTTTCTAGTGCCTTAAGACCACTAAAAATTATGAAAAAACATCTGTGCTTGTGTTCTTCAGACATTTCCCATTGATCGTCTGAATAGAAGTGCAATTTTCAGATATAATTTTAAAATTTTCGTTTTCATACGAGTGCGCAAATTTCAAGGTTGCGCAAATTTCAAAGTCATTTACCCTATGTAAACTTCTATAAAATATTAAAAAAAAAGACTGTTAATTATTTTTTTTTCGGTTAAAATTTTCACGACATTGGCGTGAAATTTCACACCACTGGCGTGAAATTGGCGTGAAATGACGTGAAATTTCACACCATTGGCGTGAAATGGTGTGAAATTTCACGTCATTTTTGTGAAATTTTTGGCGTACACGTTTCACACCAAGTTATTTTCCCCCTGCTTTTTTAATGATTTATGAAAAATTATGAACTTTCAGGGGGGAGGGGGGGGGGGGTGTAAGTTGTAACATTTTGTAACAAGAGGGGGAGGGGGGGGTGAAAAAAATCGTTTTTTTGCGTAACGTAATAATTTAATACCAAACAATAAGATTTTGAGTAGGAATTTAGTGAATCTGGATGGAAACTAAAAAAAAAAACATCTCATGTGAATCGATAACCTACAACCATTCCAAAGCTCAACAGATCACAATATAAACAAAAATTTAATTAATATACTTTTCTTTGTCAACAAAAATTTAGAGCTCGAAGTCGATAGAGTTTGAGTTGACTCGAGCCAACGAAAGAAAAAGCAAAGAGTACAGAAGAATTCACTAAATGCATGTCAATTACTGTAAAATGATACATGACACGGAGAAAAAGTGTAATTCGGGATTTAGTTGTGGATAGACACATTACAGATTACACAGAAAGATAGGATGTTGAGAAATGCATAGCATATAAATTTGTATCTACTTTACTTGATGTCGTTACACCCTCAACATTTCAATACAATGTCTAGATGAATAGAGGAGCGTGCATCGACGTCACTAGTAGGAAATTATCTTTAGCAAAATGTTTTATTCTTATCGTCGACGAGATGTATTTTGTGTTGAGAAGATCGTTCTACAAAGTGCTGTGAAAGTGCTTTGAGTTGTAAAAAAACGAGGGTTGAAAAAAAAGTGAAGCCAGAACAGAACTTGTAATGAAATATACACATACGTGTGATATATTCTATTTTACCTTCATGTGATGTTTGTTTATCCTACTCATAGTCAATAAAAATGAGTGAGGGAGAAAAAAACACAGACACGTATTCGAAACCTGACCTGCATTACAAATGGAACTGATGCCAGGCATACCGCATTCCTATTGTGAATTTTCACACCAATGTCATTCGAAAAGTATTTTTATATTCACACCGTTTTCACGTGTGAATGTTTTGTTTTTGTTCTGATTGAAAAATCAGTTTTTTGGATTTTGTGAGTTAACGAAGCATTTTAGCTATAAATGTATAAGTAAGAAAAGTTTGTGCCTGAAATTTTACATCTTATGCAAAAAACAGATTTCAAATTAGTTGCGGCGTTGCTGAGAAAATCGAAAAATACGCTTTCTGAAAGCAAGCAAGCAAGTTAATCGGCAGAAAATCTCAATAACGAGACATCGTAGAGACTTCTAGTTTTTTACATTTGATCCGTGCTGCTCTATAGAAGAGCTGTATTGTTTTTGGACAAGGTAGAACAGCCGTTGCTTCAGAAAGAGGCCGTTGTGACCTGAGGATTAGAATGCTCATACAAAGTTTTACTGTATTTGGATTTATCCTCGAAGAAAAAAAAGTGAAAAACTAGATTTTGACTAGACCTGTCCCAAGTTCATAATTGAAAATGTATTTCCTACTTGGTTCTTTGCTCAAAAAAATTTTAAGATGTTTTATATGAATTGACATAATTCTGACATAAATCACATACCAATATTACTTTTTGTAATGCATAGCTTAAAAAAATCGAAATCTAAAATTTCGACTGCCCCATCTGAATTTTGTACATACTCTTCACTGTGGAAACCAAAAAACAAATTCTTTATCTTAAAACACTTGACAAAATAGCGACATAATTCAGGATTAATTACTTTTTTAATAATATTTTAACATTTTCAAAATGTGGTTCAAATAAGTGTGAAGTATGGCCGAGATTTGAACCAAAATCAGCTATAATGGTTCATAGTGTTCCCGAGGGTGACAAACTTCAAACTAAGTGTTTTTGTAGCTGACATAATTATAACATAAATTAGGTATAACTTTTGAACTGTGTCGATATGGGTCTCGGCCTTACTTCATGCCCACCTTCAAACTTATGCTGAGCAAATCTTGGTCTATCCATAAGACTTTTGATGGTACGGTGTGAATATATCCGCATTGGGTTTCTACCCGATGCACTAGTTTTTAAAGGAAACAAAAAACATATTTAGCTACTTACACAATATAATGCTTCCTGTGTTCATCATGCTTCTTAATGTATGATGAATATATCATGACAGAATGATGAGCATTTTGCTTCTCGAGTCATTTGTATTCCAATCACATTGATGAAAATAACGAATTTTAAATGCTTTAATAGCTTCTTTTAGAGTTTCTTTTAATCTCTAAAATGATCTTGTGCTTAATTTATTAGTTGAACTTCATTCAATAACAGATATTTTCATGCTACAACGTTACTTTCAATTTTGAAGCAATTACGAATGTCCTTTTCGAAATTTTACTCCATCTAAGAGTTTTTCAAAGAACTATTATCAAAGACTCAAATAAAGTTTAAATCCTTGAAAGGATCAAGGATTAGTATCGACACATTTTTAGCATAAATTTTTCTATCGGTAATGCAGTTTTATTTGTATTTTTAGTAATAAGCATGTTAAGGTGTACAAGTGCAAAAGAAATGTTTTATTGCATATAAAGAACTCCTCCACCAAATTTTAATGCTTCAATTTAGTTTATAATCTTCATATTTGTTTCCAGACAAAAGGAAAATTTTATCAGGACTAAGAGGAACTTCAAATGTATACCAATCTGAATCTTTAAAACCATTATCTCTTCTTGATGCATCGATTGCGTACCTTATAGCAAAGTTGACACCAACAGCAAGTGTATTGGGAGGCTCAGAACAAGCTGTAAAATTAAAGTGATAATTAATAAGCAAAACTTCAATTCATTAACCTTTACCTTTTGATCTTAAAACGAAGAATGGATTTGGGGACTTTTGAAGAAGCTTAATGCGGAAATCAATTGGAATATCTTGTGCCCCAGGAGGTTTATAGTTAAATGAACGATTTGTAAGCAATTCAGCAGTTGCCTTGTCATAAACGCAATTTTCTGTAAGCCAAATACCCAAACCAGAAACGAAACCTCCTTCAATTTGACCGATGTCGATTCCTGGACTCATACTTTCTCCTGTATCTTGCAGTATATCAACTCGCTTTAAAAGTAAATTTCCAGTAAGGAAATCCACTTCGACTTCGGTACAACTTGCAGCATGCATGAAATATGGTGTCATATCTTGATCTTTGTACATAAATGTAGCCGATAAATCGACATTTTCCAGAAAAGCAATCTCAACAATTTCTTCCCATGTAGCGTTAGGATTCTCCTCTTTAATAGGTTTTAATCTTTCAACAAGCATTTCACAAGCATTTTTAACAACAAAACAAGCTATTTCAGCTGTAACAGAAGCAACCGTTCCAACGTCATTAGCATTATTTAGGGTATTTGATGGTTTGATGACAAATTTATCCATTGGAAGATCAAGGATATGCGATGCAACTTGAACAATTTTTGTATTTAATCCTTGACCAATTTCAACTCCGCCAGTAGATATTGCGATTGATGAATCTCCATGATAAATAGAGACAATTCCGTGCATTGTTCCAGTACAAAATATGTAAAATCTTAAAGGTACAACAGCAATACCACGTTTAACCCAGCGATTCTCACGGTTGAATAAGTCAATTTCTGATTTTCTTTTCCTATAATCTTAAATGAAATGCCGATAAAAAGGTGGAAAAAAATCGTCTATTTATTGAAACTTACCAACAGAAGCTATAAATTCAGGCATCATTGTTTTAAAGACACTATCGTCAGTCAAATTCTCTATTCTTACATCTACAGGATCTCTTCCTACAATTCTTGCCATATGTTCCATAACGGTTTCAGTCATGGCAATTGCTTCTGTTATACCTGGAGCTCGCATCCATGTATTTGATGCTGAATGTGATAATGCACTTTGTGTAGTTACTTCCCAGCTTTCAATATTGTAGCAGTTTTTAATGTAAACGGAAGTATTGAATTGAACTGTAACGGATTTTATTAAATCTGTGGTTCAGGTTTTTCTAGTTTAACTACAAAAACTTACCTGGCTCATTTAAACAACATCCTTGATCTTGGATATAATGCTGATATAACTTTTGGATCTTTCCTTTGTCATTAAACTCGACATCATAGTCACTAATAGCAGAAAATCGTTTTCCAATAGCTTGCATATTATCTTCCATAGTCATAATCAAACGAACAGGTCTTCTAAGCAAATGACACCCTAATGCAGCCGCACAAGCAATCTACAAGGAATTTTTTATGAATTGCATGTCAAAAAGTCTGTCTAATTTGATGTACCTGTGCATGTCTAGTAATTTTTCCACCAAATGCACCACCAACTCGACGAACATAAAAGTTTAATCGATGTTGTGGAACTTTAAGACACTGAGAAACAGCAATTTGTGCAGTATCTATCCATTGTGATGAGGAATAAACATCCATGCCATCTTCACTGGGGACACAAACGCATTGCTGAGTTTCCATATAATGATGATATTGAGTTGAACCCATATCAAAATGACCTTTAATATTATGTTTTACATCGCTTCCACTCGTTTCTCTCTTGATATAATATTTTGGGATATCATGTAAGCGATCATTTGCTTTTGCATAATAAACATCTCGAACAGTTGGGTAAATTGGTTCATCTGGAAATCAAAATATGATTAGTTCAAAAAAATAATCTCAACAAAGGATTAATACCTTCTTTTTCAAATCTGTACTCGACTTTGACTAAGTTTCTAGCTTGGTAAGCTAATTCAAAAGTTTCAGCCATTAAAACACCTACAGGTTGACCATGGTAGAGTAACTTTCCGGAACAAAAGATTTCCTCAACATGCTTATTAAATTCATTGAAACATTCAGGCATAAAATTATTAATTCCGGGAATATCTTTTGCAGAATACACTGCAACAACTCCTTTCAATTTTAATGCTTCAGAAGCATCTAAATTTTGAACTATTCCATTTACTTTGTCACCCAATATAAAAGCAGCAAACAACTCATTATGCTGCCGTGGTAAATCATTAACATATTGAGCTTCTCCTGTACACTGAATGCCTCCATCTACTTTGGGTATGCGCTTGTATAATTTTGACCTGCTTTCAACATACTCAAATTCTTGAGTGCCAGTTGAAATTTCTCTTTTTAAAATTTCTGATCCTTTAATAAATTTCTGATCGACAATTTCTTTCGGTGCTGTATTAAGAACAAACTTATAAAACAAAGAAACTGCTAAATTTTTACGATATTCATCGGATGCTGGTGGAAGTTTTGCATCTGGTTGGATTTCTGATATTAATTTACTGCAAGCTTGTTGCAAGACCTCATTATGATATATATTCTTGCCTACTAAAAACTTTTCAGTTTTCTCTGCATGAACAAGATCAGAGCTTATTCCTCCAAAACAAATATTAGCTTTCAAAATAGAATCTTTTTCATTATTGAATCTTATCAAAAATGCAGCAATGACATATGAATAAGAATTTTGAGCTCTTGGCATTATTTTGTAGGATCGGAACACAAAAGATTCATCCAATGCAGGAAAGATAATTTTTCCAATTACTTTTCTTCTCATACTTAAATTTATGAAGTCAGATGGAAGCAGTGGTGTACACTCATTCTCAGCTCCAGTTACTGTTAATATATTTTAAATATTACCAGATTATTAAGATCAGAATCAAATAAAATCACAAGGGTCAGACACTCCAACAGAATTGTAAAGATTTTACAATTCTTCACAATCCATATGGAAGAATTGTAAAGATTGTACAATCCTTACAATCCTTCAATCTTTATATGAGAAGGATTGTAGAGATTGTAATCCGTACAATCCTTATATGGAAAGGATATAAAGATTGTAAGGATGAAATAAATGTATGGAACATTTAAAAATGTTTTTCATTGGTTATTAGAGAAGATATATTAATTTAATATTAAAAATTTATTTATTTGAATTTAAAGAACGAAATAAGCTTGATATATCAATTCTGTCCGTTGTAAAACTACGCAGATGGTTACCCTAAACCAGGGTGATTTAAATCAAAAATCAAATTCAAAATCTTTTTGCAATGATTTTAAAAAAAGGATTTTGATTATAATCATTTTTCAAAGGGATTGTTTTTTGGATTTTGATTTAAATCTCTTGTATGAAAGATTTTATTGGGATTTTAAAATCCCTCCATGTAAGATTTTTGTTTTCAATTTCTCAAATTATTTTTCAAATCAACAGTTTTCAGTTGCAGTTCCTAATAAGTAAGAATGCAGTCGATCCTTTTTTGGCCTGAATCTTGCAACTGGATCTTTTAGATCCAAATATTTCTTAATTAATGGTTACAGCAATGGTTCCATGCTGTTTGATTTAAACGAAATCCAATTTGTGATTTTTAATCTTCTGTGCCTTGCTGCTTGCATATAAACAACTGGACTTCATCAAGCATGCCTGGATCTTACTTCATATGAGGATTTACCTGCTTTAAATCCTTTAAAACTTAAATATCTTTTATTACACCACATTAGTTTAATGAGTCATAAGCAAGAATAGGCACTTGAACTGCCTAGTTCCTTTACATCCACAAAAAATTTTTTTTGTTGCGTTTTCATCAAGGATTCACCTCTTGAAATCAAAAATTTTTTGCGGAAATGGCCGGTTCATGGCACAGAAGATAAAAAATCACGAATTGGATTTCGTTTCAGTCAAACAGCATGGAGCCATTGGTTGCTGTAATCTTTCTTTAAGAACTGCTTGGATCTAAAAGATCCAGTTGCAAGATTCTGGCCAAAAAATGATCAACTGCATTCTTACTTTAGGAACTGCAACTGAAAACTGTTGATTTGAAAAATAATTTGAGAAATTGAATACAAAAATTTTATATGGGGGGATTTTTATAATCCCAATAAAATCTTCCATACAATAGATTTAAATCAAAATCCCAAAAAAAATCCCCATACAAAAATGATTTAAATCAAAATCTCTTTTAAAAATCATTGCAAAAAGATTTTGATTTTTCAATTAAATCACTCACCCTGTTCACAGGTGTAAAAATTATACTTTTTACAGCTTTTTAATGAGTTGAAATGTATAAAAAATCATTCGAATTGATTCACAGTAAATTATTGCATTTTAAATATAATTGTTTTCAAAGAAATTTCTGACTTTCTTCATTTTTTGTATTTTATCTTATTTTTTAAAAATAAATGGACATTATTTTTTGTTTAGTAAGGATTGTACAATCCTTACAATCCTCATATAGAAAGATTGTAGGAATTGTACAATCCTTACAATCCTTATATGAAAAGGATTGTAGGGATTGTAAGGATTGTACAATCCTCACAATTCGTATGGAAGGATTGTAAGGATTGTACAATCCTTACAATTCTGTTGGAGTGTCTGACCCTTGTAAAATCACTTACATAAAACAATTTTGGCACCAACTGCTTCCATAATTGTGTAAATGTCAGAAGGAAAATCCAAATTATTGTATTTCATCACCAAGTTTCCACTAAGCGTTCCAACATTCCGAACTGCATTATTACCAATCATTTCAAAGTGATTAGCAACATCGTTCAGATATGAAAAGTTTCTGTTTTCAGTTCCAACCTTCTTAAATATTTCAATTGTTTCTGCAAGTGTTACTCCACCACCCAATTCCAAAAAATCCTTATTCAGATTATATTTCTTTAATTCTTCAACACTTGAAATGTCAACAAAGACTTTCAAGTCTGGTGATCTACGGTAAACACCATGTGCTGTATTTCCACCGATTAAAATATATGGTCGATATTGTATAGTACCCATAACTTTAAAAAGTTGTTCAAGATTATAAACTTTATGCCATTCTCTTTCGTCTTCAAAAAAGAAGCTGATTGTATTATTCTCAACAAGTTTTATAGAACTGCATTTGCCAGAACATGGTGAGCCAGATTTTGGGCACGTTTTAACTCCATTTAAGTCCTCAATATCTTTGCAGATATCCAATAATTTACTTTCAGCATCAACTGCTAAAGATTTAAATGCATCCAAAATTGGACGATATCCAGTGCATCTACAAATATTTCCTCCAAGGGATTTTTCAACTTCTTCCATCGTCACTTCTCCGTTTTTAGATTCCAACAAGGAATACATATTCATGACCATACCAGGAGAACAATATCCACACTGAGTTCCATTAAAATCAGCCAGTCTCTTTTGAACTTTATGCATACCATCTTTTGTATTTCCTATGCCTTCAATTGTCGTGATATCAAGACCATGACAAGAATAGACATTTTGAAGGCACTAAACGAAATATTATTCTTATTTATTTTTATCAAATCTCAGGAATAATTTACGTACGGATTTAATGCCATAAGCCACAGCTTCCTTCGTTACAGGATGAATCCCCTTCAAAGTAACCGTGCATGCTCCACAACCACCCTCCAAGCACATGAATTTTGTTCCTTTTAACTGCGCGTGTTCTCTTATATACGTCGTTAATGATGTATCGAGAGGCACGCTTGCCGGTGAAACTTAACAAAAACAAACAGAGAGCATCACCAGATTAGTCATAAGTTATTGATAACATATGTCTAGTTTTTTTTTTGTTTTCATTTTCAAGTTTGCAAATTATCTAGGTATGTTATTAAAATATAATCACAATAAGACGGTGATAACGATAGGGGAACCTGTTATTGTTTCTTATCTAAATGTCAAGTGTTTCCTAATTCTGATTGAACGATTTGATGTATCTCGTAAAAAGTTCCACGTTGCAAGATCCAACACAAAACGTCCGTTAATTGCTTTTACTAGCTAATTGACCAATATTGCGCAGTTTTAGAAAAATTATTAAGAATTTGAATTGCTTCTAAGGCAGCTTATTCTGAACATTTCTACATTAAAACTTTTTTTGTGTAAAAGAAATTGTAAAGCTGAAAAGTGTAGTTTGCTATTAATTTTTGTTTTTTACAATATTTGGATGTCGTCAAATTACAATGTTCATCAATGTTGTTTTATTAACTCGAGCTCAAGGTCAATTAATAGCTACATAAAACATAATGAGGTATTTGAAAGCAAAGAATAGTTTTTTTAAAAATGGATAATTTTATGTTGTCTAAACTCAAAACTGGTTAGCTTTAATAGCTATAAAAAAATTATTTAAGCTATCAAGTTATATAATTAACTTTAAAAACTTAATTTCATTTTATGCTTTAAATATTTCAAATTTAACTTTAGTTCTTACTATAATCGTTTCCCAAAAACTATTGTTTTGCAATATCTATCAATATATACCTTTATGGATTACTCCATTAATAGTAAAAATCACTTCCATTTTTTACACTTTGTTCTTTACTCAGTCGCGTTACCGTTTTGAATGAAAATGTTTAGCATTCCGCCTGATTTTATAAGAGCCAAAAGTTTTGAGAATGTTTACACAAAATGATAAGACGGTGAGAGGATTGGCATCTTTACTCTCTGTTTATATTTTTTTTTCTTACAAAGCGATCGCGTGCTTCTCACATGCTTACAATATTGAAGCAATGAAACTGGTTTAGAATTGATTAAATTTAATAATATAAATAATTTTCTTTTGGAATGATGTTATATAGCAAAAGATGAATTTATGAAAGGATGTATGTAAAATTTAAAATCCAGATTTTTATTTCACTTTAATATTTAAATATATCGCACAATACATTTAAAATTTTTTTATCAATCATACAGCTCGTCAAAAATTAATCCAAATGTGATTAAAAACAGTCCAATCTTCACAAATATTTTAGACTTACGAAATTAAGCCTATGACTTGCAGGAGTAGTACATCTCTAGCGGCTTATTAGTCTGTAAAATAGATACAATTAAAGAAACATGCAAATTATAAAATCTAGTAAATTTTACCTTCCAAAACTTCTCATTGACTTGATGTAACGTTTGATTGCCATTTAGAGAAACTAGTTGTGTGGAGCTTGGTGTAATATAAATTGTAAATGTCAAAGCTTTGAATGTTGGCTCTGGTAATTGTGCATCTAGCGACAGTCTCATAGCCAAATATTTACTTAGATGATCAACAGTAGCGTTAGCTGTTGTCTTTATGTATCGCACTGTATTATCCTTAAGAGCCTTCATCAACACATTCTCACTATTCATTTCTGTTGGATGTGGTTTAAAAACTAACTCAATTTCATCATTTCCTTCTGTATCACCCTCCGTGTCTGCATTTGAGTCAACTTCTTCAGTCATTTCGCTATTACTTTCTGAATCAGACCGATCTGTAGTCATTATTGATCTAGCTCTTTTAGATGGCTTACTCATTGAACTTGAATGTGATGGAACTGGAGATGGAGTACTGCGTGCCGACGGAGGATTGGAAGACTGACGTGTGGATTCACCATGTGAGCTACCTTGGCTATTAGATGAAATGTCTCGATTAACTCCATCGTTTTGTGACTCCTCTTGATTCTTTTTTGGACGCTGCTGTCTGTTTTGAGTTTGCAATTTGATGCCTTCAGTAATTGAGTTCACAAGAGCTTGTTGCGAATGATTCTTATTGAATTTTGCCAATACTTTCTCTTGGTGTGCTTCATATTCATCACGGCTTGGATATATTTTTGATATCAAGCAATCGAAATTCGGATCAGGTCTCAAAGATCTTTTCGATACGAGCTTCTTTCTGCATGTCGGGCATTCTTTATTACCAGATCGTAGAGCAGTGATAATACAATCACTGCAAAATCTATGAAGGCACTCTTTTGTAGTCATTGTCTTCTTAAGCATGTCCAAACATATTGGGCACCTATAGAAAGTTTATATGTATTAGAAAATTATGCTAATATGGGAAATTTTTTATGCCATAAAAAGAAAGTGACAAATTGGATGGTTCCAAATATTTTCTTAAAGAGATCTAGTTATGTGAAAAACACTCAAATATTATACTAAATCCTACAAAAATTGACTAAGGCTGATAGTATTGAGCGTTAATTTTTTGATATTTAATATTGTAAACAAAACTTACATCAATTCTGAATGCAATGAGCGTGGAGACACAGCTATTTCAGAATTATCTGTAATCACTTCTTGTGGTGTCCTATTCAATTCATAAAGAGATAGGTCCCAAGTTTTATTTTGCGTTTGAGCTTCCATTTTCAACTGATTTTTATAATAAAGTAAAAAAATATTTTTTCTTGTCACAACAAACTGTAACCAGTGTCTACTTTGTGCTGTATATATCTACAATTTATGTCTACATGATTTTTTCTTCATTCGCCGTCCCCTTAAAAATCAGCTCCAATTGGAAAAAATTTCAGTCTTCAATTTTAATCGGAATCTCAAAGAGTCAAAATGCTGAGAAAGATCTTAAGTTTCCAAAATAAGAATATCTTCAATGCTCTTGTAAGTAGAAATATAATTAAATAAGTGTTCATTTATAAACTGCCAGAAACAATAAATACATGAAATACAGTGAAGCAATTTATCCAATTGGAAAAGTATAGAAGGCAGAAAAATAATAGCTCAGTGCGCATACACACTTATTTTTTTTTCATATCCATGTTTATTGAAATGACCTTTCTAAAGAAGCTTGCCGAAATTTTTTTTAAGTCAAAACAACCAGAATATGTGATAGTAAATTAACATGATCCTCATTTTTTTATATGGTCATTGTACTCGTGCGTGATTTATTCATTTATTTTTTTTCATATTTTTCTACAGAAAGTAACATCGTCTGTTTCAAAGAACTTTGCTACTGAAGCAACATTTGAGACCAAGGTGACCTTATCATCATATAGTAAACAATATAAAAATGTAAAATGGTAACGATGGAAAATATTTTTCTTAACAGGATTACAAGTTGCATTTATTTGATGATGCCGGTCCACCGACTAAAGTTACTGTCACCAGAGATGATGCATTACGGTTCTATAAACAAATGCTTACCATCAGACGATTTGAAACGGCTGCTGGCGCTATGTATAAGGAAAAATTGATCCGTGGGTTCTGTCATTTATATAATGGTCAAGAAGCTATTTGCGTTGGTAAGGAATAAGTCTAGTAGTTTATTTAATTATATAGCTTATAATTATTCTCTAATGAATAGGCATGTATGGAGCAATGAGGCCAAATCTCGATGACTTGATAACCAGCTATAGATGTCACGGATTCGCACACGTAATGGGTGCTTCAGTTTCTGGAATTTTATGCGAACTTGTTGGTAAGGTTCTTTTTCTTATTATTCTTTATAATCTATAAATAGCATCAATTGGAATTATATTTATATCTTACACGCTTAAATTGAATGACACACTTGTTTATCAATCCACAGGTCACATTGATGGAACTCAGCGAGGCAAGGGAGGTTCAATGCATATTTACGTTCCACATTTCTATGGTGGTAATGGAATCGTAGGTGCTCAGGTTCCGTTGGGTGCTGGTATGGCTTTTGCACATAAATATCGTGGAACAAATGGAGTTGCAATAGCATTGTATGGTGACGGTGCATCAAATCAAGGTCAAATCTTTGAGGCCTTCAACATGTCAAAATTGTGGGATATTCCAATGATCTATGTCTGTGAAAATAACGGTTGGGGTATGTCCACATCGTCTGAACGTTCAACAGCAAATACTGGGTACTACACACGCGGAGACAATATTCCAGGTAAAATTAAGTTCAATTTCAAATTTAAAAAAAAACTTTCAACCATTTAAAAATTTCTATTTCACAGGAATTTGGTGTGATGGTATGGACGTACTTGCAGTCCGTGAAGCTACACGTTATGCTATTGAGCATGCTGCAAGCGGTAAAGGCCCAGTAGTTATGGAGTTGGCTACTTATCGTTTCGTTGGTCACTCAATGACAGATCCAGGTTTATATAGAACCAGAGATGAAGTACAAGAAATGAGACAGAAACGTGATCCAATTACACATTTCAAGGAGAAGATCATTGAGTCAGAATTAGCATCGGAAGAAGAAATCAAGAAATTAGAGGCCGATGTAAAGAAAGAAGTTGAAGACGGTGTCAAAAAAGCAAAAGGTGATCTTGGTGTCAACATGGATGAACTCACATGGGATATTTATGCTCAAGATGACTATCTTGTTGATATAAGAAATACGGTTCCATTCAATACATTGAAGCATAAGCGCGTTGCCCATCCACAAAATTTATAAATATCTAAAGTTGAAGAAGCTCCCTGTGCATTTTAAGAGTTGATGATCTTTACATCTTATTTTATCTATTTTATTATTATTATCATATAGGTATTTTTCCATTCAAAAACACTTTTCGCATTTATCCGAACCAACGACTGCTCATATAATTTTATTTTTTCGTTACACGTTTTGTTGTTTGTTTGAGTTTATTTTTAAATTATTATGTGTTCGAAGAAGAAAATGAAAATGTTTTTGTACCCTTTTCTGCATTTTGATAATCGCATGTCATAAATATATCTCACTCAGGCCATCGCTGAATGATAGTTCGTTCACATGAATGGGAAAAGAATCAAATTGATGTTACAAAAAAAAATTACAAAAAACAAATTAAATTATTACCTAGCATATATGGAAATTTTAAAAAAAATTATACCAAATGTATTGAATGAATCTAAGTAATGTCATTAATAAAGGAGTTACTATATTCCTGAAAACTTAGCTTTTTGAGGATATTTCATTAACGTTTTTCAAAATTTTAAGTTTACAGCCTTTATTTATTTATAGCATAGAATTTCACAAAGCATCTCTTACTGCTTACACATAATCTTATTTTTTGATATTTTTATAATTTCTTCACGCGTTTATATCGTGTGCTGTATGTAAGTTGTGAAAGAATTTTGTTGACTGACTTTTTAAGCAGACTCGTGTGTGATAGATTAAATTAACAAATATACAAGGCACAAATATGAGAATACCTTATATGAAGATTGTGATTTATGTACTGACTTTTATCGGATATTGTTATTCGGGATATGGTTCCTCTATTCTAAAATCCTTAAGAGATGCTGTGCTTAGTTCAGAAGTTTTATTTGGAGATGTTTTTAAGAATTTCATAACATTAAGCAAGAAGTTTAAGACTGTCCACGAAATTTTCGACACAGCTGTAGAAGAAAATTGTATTTTTAAATGCCCTGGATGTAAGATTTTGTCTCAACTTTTAAACTTTGACTAATTTCTATATTACTTCAGATCCAGATGTTCATCCTCAAAAAAATAAGCTTCATGTACCTTCGTCTGACGGTTGTGGTTCATTAGGAATGAAAATAGATACAGAATATTTACCGGCACCAGAAATGGGAAAATGTTGTGATGATCATGATATTTGCTATGATACGTGCAATAGTGATAAAGATATTTGTGATCTGGATTTTAAAAGGTGTCTCTATAAATATTGCGATTCGTTTGAAAAAAGTGCTGCTGGTGAAATATTAATTAAAGGATGCAAAGCAGCAGCAAAAATGTTATTTACTGGAACAATGACTTTAGGATGTAAGGCATACCTTGATGCACAAGAAAGAGCCTGCTTTTGTCCTCAACTAGGTTCTCAAAATCAAGGAAAATATGAAAAGGAGAAATTTAAGAAGCCAAAGGATAGGAAAAACTATAACTGGAAATCAGATTTGTGAATTTAATGCTTAATTCAAATAGCCTTCACCCCACAAAGTTTATTTAATTAACATGTATCTATAAAAAAGTAGTGATGCCTCGCCAAACCAAACCTTTAGTATTATTCATCAGATAATGATGAAATTCTACTTATCATATTATATTAGTAAAATATCTATCTAATAAAGATTTAATTTATTTTAATTTACCAAATCATGATTAATTTTGCAATATCCACAAACTGTAAATGCATTATGCCTTGTTGAAAGTAAAAGTTGTTACTTAACATATTTTAACTTAATGAAACTTGAATTTCTTCATAATAAACTCGTTTTTCTGGATCATTACTAATTGCATTTTGTTAAAATGGACTTGCAAACGATCTGATCATGCTTGCAATAAAAAATAACCGTTAAAATTAATCAAGCGAGTTTTAAAAATTCAAAAATTAAATCGTCTTCAAAGTAAGTCGCATGGTAGTTTTATTCAGTTTTATTGTTTACGTTTGAAAAATGGAAATGACAACAAAAAATTCAGTTTTGTACAATAATAACTACTTCCATAAAATATTTAAGAAGATATCTGAAAAGAAAAGCAGAAATGAGGTGATAACAACAGAAATTGATTGGATTAATAGTCAAATAATCAATGATAATAGGAATATTTGTATAAATGCTTGCAATGTTCTGATAAAATTTGGAAAAAGACATGATTCAGGCTTTGCAATAAATACACTGGTTTCTAGTTATTCTCGAATTAAGAACGACAATTTTGATATCATATCTGATGCTGTATTCAATTTGTTACTGGAAAATGTTAAAGAATCAGCTTGTCAGTTTGGAATCGTTAATAAACCACATCCAGCATTAATTTTTATCAACGAAACAAATACAGCAAAGATGATCTATCTTTCAAAGAAAATTGAGGATATAATATCAAGTCCTGAAAGGTAATTCATTAATTTATGCCTAATACAATTAAAATTAATTATACTTTTTGTAGATCTTGTGTCAATTTTCTTCGTCCTATATTACTAATGATCCTCTGCAATAATGAGACAATTTATGCTGAATCAAAGAGTATCTGGATGTCAGTAATGGATAATGGAAATGAAAACCTAATAAGAGATATTATTGCTTTGAGAAGAGTAACTTCACCAGTTTCCTGTATGCTCTACAATTCTATGATCATTTCAAAATTTATAAAGACCAAGAATATTGAAAATTTACTTCTCTTGCTGTCATCCACAAAATATATTGTTGAAAGCTCATTAGATCCTTCCACAAATATTGATATTCTTGTAGAAAATCATGACATTATAATATCTAATCCAAATTGCATCAATATGATTTTATTCCTTATTGCTGAAATTCTTCAAAACTGCTCAGCTACATTTATTCCAAAACTGTTAAAGCTTTTGAACATCCTACTCATTCAAGTTAAAGTAGGACATCCAATGTTTTTATACATGATTCTAGATGGTTTAATACAAATTCTTGCCTATCCAATTTTAAGTGGGAGTGAAATCGCAAAAGTAGAAGAGCTTGTTAATTACATAAGATGTGGAGAAATTAGTAAACATTTCTCAGGGGTCACAAGAAAGTTTTCATCGTCATTTCTTCCTGACTTTAATCTGGTTAATGCTTATGATGCATGTATTTTTATTGAAGAAAATAACCCGTGCAAATTAAAAAGAATTAAAATGAACTATGAAAGAATGTACTGGACGAGAAATCAGCTAATATTACGTGGATATCTGCACTCAAATAAATTGAAAAATGAGGACTATGAAAATTGGAATAATGCTTTGATGAATTTAATTGAAGTTTCGAAGACTGATGATGTTTTAAAAAGTTCTCTGGTGATGCCTTTATTATTTGAATTATCCCAAAGCTTTAATCCTAAAATTAAAGTTTCTATCCTACAAAATATAACTGATTTGGGAGCATCGACTGAAATATTTTGTACAATTAAAGCATTATCAGCAGGAATGATTCGATCTATGTCAATAACTTTACATCTAAAATTGTGGAAAAAGGAGCCTAGAATTTATCCATTTCTTCACAAATGTCTTGTGGAAAAATCGATTCATGATTCCGAAGACTTTAATTTGAACATTGTGAGAGCAGATACAATTAAACAAATTTGTGACTTGAAACCTCATCATGGATCTGATCTAGTCACTATTATTTCTGAAATTTTAAATCAATCATTAGAGTCAAAAACTGAGGAAGTTGCTGCATCCTTGGCAATAGATTCTATCAGCTTTTTATGCTTAAATCATATTATTTCGATTACATCGACATGGAAAGCAATAAGTTTAACTACAAGGTACGAGAAACGTCCTCGAGTAATCAAAAGTTTATGCAATTTCTTTTCGACGGTGCCACAATTCAAAAGGAACAATTTAGAGTATGAAACATTCATGAAGGATATTGTAAGTCGTATATTTTACATGATACAAAGGAGTGATGTTCATGGAATTAATTGTGCCTTAAATGCCTTTAAAAGTTGGACTTATGATACTCTTACATTAGACATGATACCTGACACTTATCGTGAAAATATTTCTTTGCCGGAAGCACCAACTGGAATGGAAGTATCAATGCTAGACTTGGAAGTTCCTGGCGAATGCTACGTTCAATTATTATCAAAGATTAATCCACATTGTTTGCATTCAGTTGGTGATCTTATTAGTCATTTTATCAGACAAGAAATTTCAGAGTATCGTTCAGGACATTACTTGGTCAAAGAAGGACATGCAGAACCAATAAATTATAAAACTTTACCCAAACAAAGCATCGTAAAGGCATTGACACATTTTGTAATTCAACAAGCAATGACAAAAAAGGTTGATAAACTTGTGGACGAGACAATTCTGATTGAAGCTTTAAATATTTTGTCTCAAAAGTACTCACGACCATTACCTCCATTAAATTGGACTTTTTTGCACGAACTAGTTCATAAAGGAAAGGCAATTAGAGCAAAATGCATGGCAGTTGCTTCAAAACAAGCTATAATTTCAGGAACTGCGAAACGATTGATTGAAAATTTTCTAATCAACATTGATGAAAGTAGTCACGAGGATATTGAAATAGCACTAGACATTCTAGTTGATCTATGTAATGGCGTATCGAATGAAATTCTAAAATTATTCTTAGACAAAATCTTCACGTGCCATAGCGATAAACTTGACGAGGAAATTCTCAAGCTATTGAGTCATGAAAAACACGTCACAAATCGTGAAAATCTTACGATGATTATTTCTACATTTATAAATAGAGTTACATCACCAAGTAACAATATCGTTAGACTGATTCCTTCAAACATATTAAATGCGATTCCGATTATGTCTGAGAATAAAATTAAGTATAGATGCGAAATTTTAAAGGAAAATGTGAATGTTGAAAATTCAGTCGCATGGCTAAATGAGTTGCTGCTAGAACAATATGCGAAAAATGAATTTCGTGATATTTTATCTACTTCCTTCATTGAGCTTTTAACATCCACTAAATCCTTTCCTACGAAAAAGTGGCTTAATGAATTTATTATTGTTATACAGAACAAGATGATAGAGAAAGATACAGATATTGAGGGATTGAAATATCTCTTGGACATGATGCTTACTGCTGTTGTATGCATGTCCGGATATTTTATTGCAGATGCTAATTGTAATATTTTTAAGAATCGTTACGCTTTATTTCCACAAAGTTTATGGCTTTATTGCTCACAAGACAAAAATTCAGACATAACACCAAGTTTGTTTGAATTTTTTGTTTACTCAATGAATCAACAGAGTTCCATATCAAAAGAAATTAGGTCAGTTTTTAAATCTGCAATTGTATTGTGCAAAAATCATTGCTACTTTAAAAAGTCAAAAGCATGGCATAATTTCCTTCAAGTAAGTTGCAATGCCATGAATTAGAAACAGCCATGACGTTAATTATTAATTTTACAATTATTTTGCGTCGACGAAAAGCTTATCAAAGTTGTAACGAACTATGGAAATGAAATAAAGATGATCACATGTTGGAAATGTTTGGTGTTTCTTATTTTTTCGACTTGCGCACATTTCGAGCAAGCAGCGACTACACATATCAGACTAGTCGACTAAACTTTCTTTATAATGCAACGTGTTTGATTGTGTTGGTAGAATTTGACTTTCGTCTCACATTGTATATTACATTTTTCTCCGTGCTTGCTCACATTTCAGATGTTATTTTGAGTTGTTACATTCAAGTCGGCTTTTTGCAGTTCCATAACATTTTAAAATAATAATTCAACATTGTTAATAAATGACAAATGATAGTTTAAAAAGTGAAACATCAGAGAGGTGATAACTTTTTCTCAATTTTAATCCAACATTACGTAAATTAATCAAATGAGCATATAGGAACGGAATAAAAGTTAATTTTTTTTCTCTTTCAGATACAGCTCTGAAATGAAATCTCCAAAATTGCTGCTATTTGGAAATCCTTTACTGGATGTCACCATACAAATCAATAATGATGAGCTGTTGAAAAAGTACAACATTGAGAGGAATGGACAAGCAGAAGTGCCACTTGATAAATTAACAAACTTATTCAACGATGCAAGAGCAAGGTACTGAAATGTTTACATTCAAATATTGATCAATCAGCTCATTATTATAAGTTGAATGCCTTCAAACTAGCAGTGAAGGTCAATGGCAAAAAGAGAATGTTTAATTATTTTAATATATACTGTGCTTGCTCTATATTTCTAACTTATTTTTAGATATAGAACATTTAAATATAGTCTTGGAGGAAGTTGTTTAAACTCGTCGAGAATATTGGCGTCATTGGGTCAACGGGATCTTGCATTCTACGGAGCTATCGGAAAAGATCAAAATGCTAAAATTGTTAAGGAGATTCTTAAAAGAGGCGGAGTGAATTCCTGGTAAGAACATTTAATTTATCTATTAATTGAATTCAATTTAATAATGGAAAATAACAAATCAGTTTACAGGAATTGAATACAAGAACTGGAACATGTGTGTGCTTATGTCAAGGATCGGATAGATCGTTAGTAGCAAATATTGGAGCAGCTTTAAACTGCGAGAAATCTCATGTCCAAGAAAATATTGAGAAATTAACTCAAGATCCAGATTATTACTATATTGAAGGATTCTTCATACCTAATAAAATGGAAATTTGTCGGTACCTGAATGATAAGTTTTCAGAAAATCCCAATACTTTATTCATTACAAATCTCAATGCACCATATATTGTTAAAACATTTCAAAAGAATGTCACATGGATGGTTCAAAAAGCTGATATTATCTTTGGGAATCGTGATGAATTTGAGGAGCTTGCAACAATAAATGGATTTCAATCGATGGATGACTTATTGTCTGACTTGTTTGGAAAGTATTCAAAGAGTCATCGACAGAAAGTGGTTATTATAACGGATGGAGCCGATCCTGTAATATTCTTGTGCGGGAATAAGAACGGCTTTGAATCGAATACTGTGGCAGTTCCTCAAGTTAATATTGATGATATAAAAGATACAACAGGAGCAGGCGATTCATTTGTTGCTGGATTTCTTTTCGCACATATGAAAGGCGAGGAAGTGAAGAAGTGTCTTGAATTTGGATGCAAAATTTCAGCAGCAGTAATTCAAACGTTAGGCTGTAATTTACCAAAAGATGTTAAGTTTTAGCAAATCTAAAGTACAAGCACGTGCTGAATCTTTCCTTATTAGTGTTATACGTAAATTTTGAAATGATTGGTTGTTAAGCAAGTAGCATTTATGAACAATTTTTTTTTCACCTTAAAGATATTGTTAATTATAGGTAATTTATCAAAATTCGGCAGTTACTTTAAAGTTGTGCACTCTATTATTAAAAGAGTTAGATAATTATTAACATTTGGGACATTCTATTTTAGTTGTAAATTTAAAAACAAATTAAGAATTTAATGTATTGTCAGGAAAAATGTTCAGCAGTAACTTGTTGAGCATGCATGCAATAAAATGTGTCATTTTCATAACGGTCGAGTTTCATTTTAAAACTTTTCAGAGTTGATGTATACCTTTCTTTTAAAATTCCTCTACTTTATATGACATTAAGTTATCTATTTTATTTTTCTACACTCAAAGAATCAGTCATAATCTTTTTTAACGTCTGACATTAGTTTCATAAAGTCGTGAATTAATGATAAATGATTTAAGCAGGTACCTATTAACAACCCTGTATTGACAGTCTTTAAAATTTAATTTAATAAGGATTAACAGCTTCTGTCCAACACTATGAGCCACAAATGTGCTATTACTGGTTGTGATTCAAAATGGAACCAAAGTGGTGATTTTAAAAAAATTCCTATGTTCCCTTTACCAAAAAACGCTGAAATACAAAATGTGAGTGAATGTCTTAAAAAATATTTAAAAATGTAGTTTAATTAATTAATTTTTACAATTCCAATAATATAAACAGAAATGGTACAAAAATATAGACAAGGACGATATTAATGAGAAATTAAGTCGCGGTTCTTTAGTTTGCATAAAACATTTTGAACATAAATTTCTGAATGCTGATAAATCATTAAATGATAAAGCAATTCCTACTTTACATCTTAAAACAGGCAGTACACTAATAGATTACGAAGAATTATTATCGCAACCAATAAAAAAGAAAAGAGGTACATCAGGATTAATGAACTTGGAATTGGCTAGAAAGAAGAAACTAATGAGACGCCAAAGGATGCAAACTTTGGCTGAAAAAAGACGATTAGCGAAAAAAGAAAATAGCACTAATGTCAAAGTATCAAAAAATAGTCCAGATACGATGATGCATTGCGATAAAACAAATGATTACTTCCTTGGTGATCGAGTCGAAAGTGATACAGAAAAAGTTGTAATTTCATTGCGATTAACAGACCTTGTTAAGCATTTACATGATGAAAAGATGAGTTTGTGTAAACATCCTTCATCAATTCGTGACTCAAAAACGTATCCGATATTTAATAAAATTAAAAATATTCAGGAGTTGCTTAATAATCCAGTTTATTGGACAAAGGAGCAAGTTTTTATATTTATTGAACACATTACCTCTCAAAAAGCAATAATCAAACATTTCGATAAAAACGATATCGACGGAGAAGCAATATTAAGTTTAACTAAATCAGACCTAATAAACTTTCTCAAATTAGATGACAGTACATCAGAGATACTCGGAACAACCTTTGAACAGTTACGAAAAGAAACAATCATGAGATATGTAAATTCATAAAACATGTTTTTATTTTACATTATTCTCTTTTCCTTACAATTAAGCATCTTATGGATAAATTAAAAAATAAATGAACTCAATCTATACAGAACAATGAGAAATTTTAATTAAATTGTTGAGTAGGGGTAAAAATATTAGAATTCAGTAAATTTTGTCAAAACTTCTTGACGCAACCAGAGAATACGATTATAGATTTTAATTGCAGGTCCAATTTTGATGTCCATCAGTGTCACCAAATCCTTTTGACACAAGCCTAACAGTGCTTCACCATCAATTTTTTGAGCATAAAATTTTGCAGCTGTTTCCTCATCACAAAACTTGACTAAGAATGTACAAACATCATCAACGTTCCATTTAATTGGATTTTCTGAGAGATCGGTAATCATTGCTTTGTCTAGGATTTTTGAATTTTTGGTCCATAAATCATAAGCATAATTCATTTGTGGTCCATATTCTGCAAGGAAATGCTGAATAACACGTATTTTAACTTTTTTCTCTCCTTCATCTTCGTGAACAATCTCTTCCTTCTCTTCAGCAGCAACTGATTGTACGATCTTTCGCTTCTTTGCTCGTTTTTTTGGAACTCTTACATTTTCACTTGACGCTGTATCGTCCTCATTAATTTGAACAGCTGGTTCTTCCTTAATTTCTAATTCTTGCTTTTCTTTTTTGTACTTGTTTTGTTGTAAAAGTAATGAACGATTTTCATTTGCCACAGCTGAGCTCTTGTTCCTAGATTAAAAAAAAAATTGAAAAAATATTTAAATTGCATAAAAAAATGTAATGTTTAAATGCTCAAAGGACTTACCGTCTGACATAAGGTTTATAATCCATTCGAGAGTTTTCTTTTTGTTCAATTAATCTTTTCCAGTTATCGATATTATATGGACATTCTTTAGGATTGTCATGAAAATAGCGATCTATGTACAATCCATTGCCAATTCCTCGACATCCATTCATTGAGCATAGACTATTTTCTAAGAATTTAAGTGCTCCAGCTGGATGTTCAATTGGATGTTCCGTTTGCTTGCAGTAATTAATTGGATGAATATCTTCCGAATCATCGTCAAGCCAATAAGCATACTTGATGTCAAATCCATCAAAAATGACTTGGATTTTGTATTCGTTTCTACACAAAACAGTAGCTGGTCGGATGAGTTGTGGATTGACTTTGTCAACAACTTCTAGTTTCATTCCCGGTTCAAATTGATATGGTTTTCTAGTCTTGTGAAGTAAAAAATCAGCTGGTGACTCAACAGCACCACAAGTTTTAATATATTCGGTCCAATCAAAAGGTTTAGTAGATATAAATGGTGGTTTAAACTGGCTTTGATCTTCTAATGTTTTGTGTCCATTACATGGAAGCAAATATGGCGAATAAATGTCGAACCAGTAACATCCAAAATTTTCATATATGCCATCAAATCGTATCAAGACTCGTAAATTAAGCACATCAATAATTGTAGCTGCATAACAGAAATCTCCGTGTTTTACTTCGACTTTCATTCCAACTTTTAATGGATTCATTTCACTTGATGACTGATTGAGACGAGAGAACATGTAAAGCTGAGCACCAACCGAATTTGTATGATCAAAATATTCTGTCCAATCAAACTTTTTGTTACTCCAACGTTGAGGAACATTCAATTTCCGACCACTACTTTGACAGAAGCCTACATTAAAGATATTAAAACTATCGCTATTTGTCCAAAAATCATAAGATGAAGGAAAGCCATCGAAATGAATTTTAATACGACATCCTAATTTCTCCTCAACAGAACAGACACAAATCAAATGCTGATTTTTTGGATCAACAGCTTCGAGTTTCATTCCTACTCGGAAATGATTTGAGGCAGTTTTGCTCGTATAAATAAAGAAATCTTCTGGTGCTGGAACACTTTTGGCAGTCAAATAAGAGTCCCATGAAAACTTAACTTCTGGAATTGCAATAGTCGAACTTTTTTTAGCATGTCCGTGCTTCCTCTTTGTTTCAGGCAATTGCTGTTCGAGTAAATATTGTTGTAACTGATGTAATGAAACTAATTCTCCTTCAAATATCACTTTCTTAGCATCTGTAGATGAAATATGTCCAGAATCTCCATTTTCATCTTTAGACGATGTATTAAACTCTGTTGTCTTGCGTTTGGTTATAGCAAAACATGATTCACTACAGCATTCGGGTGAGAAAAAGTCACGAATGGTTCCCAATTTTGAGCATATAACACAAGTAAATTGATCTTGAGGATCAGCAATTTTGCGGAACTTAAAGTTAAAATTATCATCTGCCGTTAACGGATTCTCATCATATTTCAATTTTGCGGTTGCATCTTTCTTGTTTAGTACTTCAATTAATCCAAATTCATTAAATCCAAAGAGCTTATTACAATTATTAAGCCCACCGATCCCATCTTCCCACAAAATTTTATTAAGCGGATCATGAAAGTCCATTTCCAATTCAACTTTCTTTTCGACCTTTTTCTTACGACTACTTGGTTGTGGTGGCTTATAAGGTAATCCAAGACTTGTGATAACTGTTGGATTTTTTGGTTTCCTTGTCCTTTTCGGTTTATTATCATTTACTTTAATACTCTTCGATGTTGATGCTTGATCCAATAACATTTCACTTTTTGGTGATGACTCATTATTATCATCATTGTTTTTCTTTTGTTCTATCATTGATGACTGATTAGATTGATCATCATCATTGATGATGGATTCGTTTACCTCTTGATCCACTACAATTTTGTCATGTGCTGCGCTAGAGTTTGAAATTAGATCAAGTTTCAAATTCTTCTTTACATCCTCAACTGATTGACTTTTCACTGTTACTTCTTCATTTGTATGCATTGGAGTAACTTGATCTTTTGATTTATCACTACTTTTTGGACTTTCCTCTGGAGTTATATTCGCAATAAATTCGTCACATAATAATATTGAATTGTTACTATTATTATTATTATTATTATTTTGCTGCTTATTTGTAATACTTGTTGTTGTTGTAGATATTATGGCTTTCGACTGTTCACAACTTTCTTTTATCTCCTCTGATTTATTCTCCAAATCATTAATTTCATTATCATTGTCGTTATAATCCTCATCACACTTTGATTCAGTAGTTTTTTCGGACGCTTGTAAGTCATCATCGCCTTCGATAATTCGTTTTACATTCAGAAACTGTTGTTCACTGTCCTTAGTACAGCAAGTTGATATGACTTTTTCTGGTGTTTTTTCTTCTTGATTTTGTAGATCATTCTTTTCAACATCATTTTCGTCGTCGTCATTAAAATTTTCCGATTCTGATGAATTTCCAATTTCATCAATTTCCATCAACATTTTCAAACTATCGTTCTTTTCAGTTGTTGTTGTTGTTGCCTGTGTAATTGTCACTTTTGGCTGAATAGGTGCTAATGCTGGAGGAAATATATTAGAAACGGATGGTATTGTCCATTTAGTCGTTTGTTGTTGTGAATGAGGTACATAATTTTTTAGTAAGGAGGATGCTGTTACAGGAATCGTTATGACATTTGGTTTAATTTTCTGATTACCTGAAGTTGGTGATTGCTGAACGATAACAGTTGATGGTAAAATGACATGTTGTTGCAAGACAATCTTTTGTGTATTTTCTGGTTTTGGTAATATTGGAATTGGCTTTGATTCCTTTATAGACGATTGAATTATTTTTACATGCTGCTTCGGGAGATTATTTTGATTACATGATATTTGAAACATTTTTGTTTGATTGCTACTTTGTGCAGGCACAATAATTTTCTTTTGTGATGGAATTTGCAATTGATTAATCACAGTTTGAGCTTTCACTGTGCTCGTAGGTGTTGGATGCAATAAGAGAGTATGTCCTGCATGATTTTTTAGCGTTATCTCTGATGATATTTTACGTAATCCTGTCGGTGACGAGTCTTGAATTTTGATAGTTGGATGGCTCTGAATCAACGAAATTTGTTGTGGTTTAATGATATTTTGTTGTGTTTTCTGTGTATTAGTTGTTGGAGATTGAGCCCGAATTAAAATCGTTCCTGCTGTTCCCTGAATTTTTTGATGGTGAACTGGACTATTTGCAGTAACTGTAATTGGCTGTGAAACAACTTGAATATTTGTAGTATTCGTCTTCGTTTGTGCCACTTGCAAAGTATGTGACGAAGTTGGAGATGAAAGCAATTGTTGAGGCTTAAAACTAAAAACCGACTGTCCATTATCTTGATTACTCGTCAACAAGCTCTTTGTAACATCGAATTTAAAGGATGGCTATATGAGGCAAACAAATGAGTATAAATAAATTAGTATTATGGAATCGATGATAAGTAAATTTGCATAAATATACTCATAATAATGTTCTGTATGTAATGTAGAAAAAAATGTACACGCTTACCATATTTTTCATTGATAATACAATGACTTTTTGCTCCTTATTATTCGTTGCTGGATGATTTTTCGTCGCATCTTGCGGAACTGACATCTTGTTCCTCTTTAATCACCTGAAATAAACGAAATCTTAATGAAAATGTGACATTTTAATAGATTTTTTTGTGTATTTTTAAATGTTTAATAAAAATGACAAAATAAAGGAACCAATCAATTTTATGATGTACATGATCTTAAAACTTACCTTTTAATCGATAATTAAGAAAACTTATCTGACTAATATCTCTGATATTTTCAAATATTTTAAAATTTCAAGCTTTTCGTTAAGGATCCTTCACTTATAAACAACCCCATTAATCCATGTTATTCTCACGATTTAGTAATTTTTCTTTGGATTTTTGTAAATCAACATTGACTTTTTAATTTTTCTCATTTTAAATGTTTCTAAAGCATTTATAACAGTTTATAAGATTAATTAACGTTTCATGTCATGATAAAATGAAAAATAACACATAGAGTGCTGCTCAAATATTTCTTTCAAATAATAATAAATCAACATTTGAAAAATTGTTAAAGTTTATAGTGAAACCAGTAGTGTTTAAATAGTGAGGATATAAATTTAGTGAATATAGATCATGTGGAAAGTTGATTCATTTACAACAGACGTTATCAATTAGTGTTCAATTCATAATTTCAGTCTGAAAATTTTGCAATATTTTCCGAGAAAAGCACACAAACAAATACATAGAAAGAAATTATACATTTGTTATTGTTCGAAAAAACTCGATTGATTAAGTATAAAGCACTTCCACGGGATCATAAAAAGTTGCTTTAATTTCTCAAAAGTTTAATATTATTAAAAGTTTTTAATTGCCAGTAATAATAACGTTTTCTAGCCAAAAGAACAGATTGAGTAAAAATAGGAATACAAGAAGAATCTTTTGAAGACAGCAGTTCTTTAAACTATGCGCGTGGATGTATAGTTCCGAAAATTTCCGAGGCAAATAAAACTACGTGAAGAAAGCAAATTAGTTTAAGAAAAAAAAAATCATATAAAATTCTCAATCAATGCAGTCTTAATTCTCATTAATCATGAGTACTCGAGGAACAGAAGATGCTATTGGTATGTAGACTTATGTTACAAATAAGCAAGTATCCAAAATTAATCGTAATTTTCTAATGACCTTGAAATTTATTAGAAAAAGTGCAGATGTTGATTAAAATGCAAAATTAATTATGAATAGTGTGTCAATTGAGCATTAAAGAGTGATCAATGAGTTCAATTTGTTTTCATTTTAGAGCATCATCTCGTTAACACAGACTCCTCCTCTGATATTCACAAAAGTTCGTCTAATTCAACAAAAGGTATGGGCATTAAGGAAGTATGTCTGATCATAGATTTGACAGAGACCCAAGAGAACTATGTTCACCGAAAAATGGCTTACGAAGAAGTTAAATTGGCTTGTCAGTCTATCGCCTGCAATCTTCAGCTTGTTCAATTCGGAAAGTTAGATTTTGTAAGTGAAATCTCTTTTTTTCTTATGACTAAGTGATCAACAAATAATGTAAGAAGAAGAAAAAGGAAGTAAGAAAGATTTTTTTTTTTATCTTGATCTTTTTAGGGTGACACAAATACTGCAGATATTTTTAATAGCGCTGATGTAGCAATCGTTGATTTATCTATTCAGCATCAACAGAGTTCTTTATCATATAAAATTGGTATTCGTGAGAGCTTTGAAATGAAGAATAATGTTGTGCTTTGTAACGATTTGGATCAAGTAAGTTGTTGTTTTGATTAGTGATTTTTGTTTATACACGTTTTTATTGATTGACACGTTTGTGTACATTTATTTTAGGAGGCAACACTAAGGTTGAAAATTTCAACTTCAAATTACATGTTTTTACCGTATCGGTTATCAGAGGAGAAAAATTCGTGTATTATAACGAATCCCGTAAAAGGAGGAGAAGATATTGATGGCAATAAGCAACAAACACTTTATCAAAGAGTTAGAAAAATTTTACTCGATGCTGAGATTCAATCAAAAGCTCATTTGAAGGAAAAATTTTTGGCGGATTTACGTGCAATAAGGGAATTGAATGATATGGACGAACAAAAAAAGAAATTAAGAAACATGCGTAAGCGTCTTGATGATCCAAACGTCCTATCTGGTGATATATTTCAGTCTTATATGTATTCATTACGTGATGTTCAAGACTATGATGCGATGGTCAATTTAGTAAACGATTTGCAAACAGTTCCAAGTACTCAGAAAGTTATGCATACAGGTCAAATGTCTTACCTATATGCCTTCGCTCTAAATAGGCGCAATTCAAGTGGAGATCGCGAAAAAGCACTTCAAGTTTGTATTAAGGCTCTAGAAAAGAAGAAGAATCACTTTCCTGATATGCTCTGTCTATGTGGACGAATTTATAAAGTAAGCTAACATACAAATTATACTCAATTGAGATCTATTAAGGTTTTATGACTAATTGACTACTTTATTTTTGAAGGATATTTTTGTAGAATCAAATTATTCTGATAGTGAGTCATTGCAAAATGCAATTCATTGGTATCGGAAGTCATTTGAAGTACAACCTAATGAATATGCAGGAATTAATCTCGCAACATTACTCGTTATTAAAGGAGACTCATTTGGAACATCTCAAGAATTAAGGCACATAGCAATAGTTGTAAATTCATCCATTGGACGGCGTGGTGAATTATCACTATTGACTGATTATTGGCTTGTGGCAACATTCTTTGAAATTTCTGTTCTTGTTGAGGATTACTCGAAAGCAATATTAGCAGCTCAGTGTATGTTTAAGTTGAAACCACCGAATTGGTTTTTAAAGTCGACCATTGGAAATATTCAATTGATAAATCAATTTCGTGTCTCACATGAAAACGATTTAATATCACCAGAACGAAAAATATTTGACTTTTGGGTCGAATTTTTCCTCGAAGCAATTAACACGGAACGTGGAACTGATATACGTTTTCCAATCATAATTTTTGAACAACAAAGCAATAAAAGTAGCAATCATAATGTCTTTATGCCTTCGCACTTAATTGTTAATATGGATGTTGAGGAGAAGGAGAAGCGATCAATTGAAATTATAAATATTTGTGCTAATCATGAAAATGATAATTGCAGAAAAAGACACAATTTTCTGTTCACGGCCGATCAAATAAAGTCAGTATCATTGTATAAACGTGATGAACGGTGCCTTTACCTGTATGTCTATCAAAATTCTGATGATTTTCAAATATTCTTTCCGTCCGTGATATGTCGACAAAGTTTCTATGACTATATACTCGAAATGACAAAAGAAGGCGAATCGTTTGTAAGATTAGATGAAGAATTTCCAACTGAAGAGATTAAATTTGAGTACGAATTGGACGAAAATAAGCAAAAAGTAGTATTAGGAAAAGGAACTTATGGAAAAGTTTATGCTGGTCGAGATGTTTTTACTCAGATGAGAGTTGCAATTAAAGAAGTGCCTGAAAAGATTTTTGATCTTGTTCAACCTTTACACGAAGAAATAAAACTTCATTCTCAGCTCCGTCATAAAAATATTGTGACTTATTTTGGATCAGTATCTGAAGATGGATTCTTTAAAATTATCATGGAGCAAGTTCCTGGTGGTTCTCTTTCTGCTCTTTTGCGCTCAAAGTGGGGTCCGTTAAAAGATAATGAAAGTACGATTGCACATTACAGTAAACAGATCTTATTCGGTCTTAAGTACCTTCATGACCAGAAGATTGTTCATCGTGACATTAAAGGAGATAATGTTCTCGTCAATACATATAGTGGTAAGCATGCCAATTTTTTTTTTGTAATAAATTTTATTAATATATTTTAATTCATTTTAGGGGTCATTAAAATTTCTGATTTTGGGACATCAAAAAGGTTGGCAGGAATCAATCCTAAAGCTGGGACTTTTACAGGGACAGTTGTATGTATAATTAGTTATTTTGAATGGAATCACATTGTTAACAAGTTTAAAATCTATAGAATTTTATGGCACCGGAAATAATTGATCAAGGAAATCGAGGGTACGGTCCTCCAGCAGATATTTGGGCTTTTGGATGTACGAATGTGGAGATGGCAACAGGAAAGCCTCCTTTCATCGAACTTGGATCACAAGAAGCAGCAATGTTCAAAATTGGATTTTATAAGAAACATCCAGAAATACCCGAAGAAATGTCGCCAATGGCAAAGAAATTCATTTTAAGATGCTTTACAGTGGACGTTGATTTGCGAGCAACTGCAGCTCAATTATTAGAAGATCCATTTTTATCAGATAAACTTAGACGCTCCAGAAATCTTATACCTTCATCTACATCCACAAATACAGTCGATTTTTCTCGAAGCTATTCAGTACCTGTCGACCGAATGGTAACAAAACCTACAAGCATACCTAATACACATCAACAAAGCGTATCTGCATGCAATACTCCAACAACTCCAGAATTTGAGTGAGTGTAATAATGATTTTATTATATTGAATTGAACTTGAATTTTGAATTTTCTTCAAAGTTTTTCATTATTTTGTTTTGTACCACTAAATGCTTGTTAAACCCATATATTTTATTTCTTTCGTGTTTGTGCTTCCATTATTACTGTCACTATGTTTATAAATGCATCATAAAGGACACCCAGTAATCATTTCACATCACCCACTTCACATTTGAAATCTGAACATAAAAAATTGTCTGCCAAAAGTCATTTAAGTCCTATACAAATACCAACAATAAGTACTGTCAGGTATGCAATTTTCTTTCGTTTTTCTTGCATAGAATTTCTTGAAGTCGACTAAACTTAAAACTTCATCAGCATGAACTTAGTGAAACGGTTCGAAAATGCACTTTAGACGACTTCAAGTGATTCAAATCTAACACATTTTGAGTTATTGACTTTCATTCATAAAATCTGTTAATAGCTTAATAATATATATACTCAGAAGTAATTTATTTGCTAAATATTCACATCTAGTTCCATTATTACACCATCCGTTGACGTGGCTGAAAATGAATTTAGCTCATCATTCAGACGGAGCTCAACTGGTGTTTTATTATCTCCGGAAGTTACAGAAAATGACGTGATCTCGTCAACATCAAAAAATCTCGCCGGTGAAGCAAATGAAAGTGACGGCTTTTATTTATTAAAGAAAGATTCTCAACGTCGACAAACTCTATCAAAGGTTCTTTCGCAAGACGAGAAAAAAATTTGCGAAGTTTGGATGGAGAAGATTGCAAATGATCGGTCTGAAAAAATTGTTCTTAATATCGTAAGTGCGAAAGTTTCAGAAAATGTGTAAATTCTAAGTGTTACTTACACTTTTTCAACCTATTTCTTAGTCTCATCTTGAAACCTTAATAGGGATACTACGCGATTACATCACAGATCAAAAGAAGGAAGGATTAAAGAAAGCTTTGATTCAATTAAAAAAGGAATTAGATTTTGATCCAACAGCAATTGATCATCTCCACTATGCATTATTTAAATTTCAAGATGCAGTCAATACTGTGTTGAGAAGCGTTAGCATTAAACCACATTGGATGTTTGCACTGGATAACTTGGTTAAATGTGCCGTCCATGCAGGATTAATGGTTTTATCTCCAGGTTTGTGACAATTCAAATAAATTTTAAAAGGCGTTAAAAGTAAATATTTAACAGAACTCGGTGCAAATTTGGCTGGAAGTGATCGAGATTTTGGGTATGGAGATGATGACGACGTCGATGAACTCTCAAACTCAGGAATAAGTACTGTTAATTCAGCAAAAATTAAGCATCACAATGTTAAGGAAAATTACGATAATAAGATTTTATTAGAACAATTGAAAATATTGAAAAGTGAAAATTCAAAGCTTATTAATGAACTGTTGGAATCTCATAAAAGTCTTCAGAACTTTTTAAAGTCAAGCGAAAGTGGTGTTGATGCACTAAAGATAATTGTACAACAGTTTACAACATTTACTCGAAATTTTGAAAGAAGTATTTCTTATGGTTATTATAGTGACGATCAGAATACAAGGAAGACATCACTTTCTGTAGAAACGACACCAAGTACAGAGGATAACAATATTGAAAAAACAGTTCACAATAAGCTTCAGTTACCGTTATTTAAGAATCCACAATTAAAAAGTCCTTTGAGACAGTGCCATGATATGAAATTGGTGGAATGGTTGACTCGAAATGGTTTTGATGAAGAATCCAGAGTAGCCATTGGAATTGCCGATTTCACCTATGAAGATTTTATTTACTTTTCCGATAAAGATGATATTCGTAGAATTGGTTTGAGGTAACTTTAAATTTTCAACCGTTTAATGATTTTATTTTAAAACTTTCAATTCACAGAGCCGGAACAGAAGTTCGAATTTGGAAACTAATTCTTGCTCATCGCAAAAAATATTGCAGCTATCAAGTAGAGCTACAACGTACTATGACTGACCAAGTGATAAATGGATATCCTAGTGAAACAAGTTGCTTCAATAGCTATGATTCTACTTCAAGCACCACTAATAGTTCTTATGACTCTTGTGAATAAAATGAAAAAATAATTATTAAAGTGCAACTAAGAAACTTGTGTGCATGCTTTATTTTTTATAATGTTTACTAATTTTTGTTGTTATGATGAATAAATGAAACATTTTTTTCTTGTTTCTGAGACATTAATACACATGAATTATTCAGCTGTTTTTTTGTGTCCACAAATATCGACACATGACAGACGTCATTGATAAAATTTTATCTAATTGATAAGATTTTTGTATGCTGTGTAAAAAAGTCAATGAATGAATCAGTGCCATTTAGTCACGAATATACCTTCTATACGATGAGTTTTTGGTGGTGGTTTTTAATTTTCATTTTACCAATTTTCATCGTTTTAATTGCTGTAACTATTTAATTATTTACTAGACATAAGTGCTTAAACATCCTAGGATTGTAGATCATAGTGCATTTTAGAGGCAAATAATTATTTTTAAATTACGTGCAATTGAGTATGAAAATAATCGCAATGATTCATGAAAACTTTTTTTATATCTTATCAAATAAAAATAAATGTTTATGGCGAAATTGTTTAGGAATTAGGTATGAGGCCGTTCACAAGTGACGCCTTTTAATAAAATATAAAATTTATCTACTTGTATTTCAAAAGTATCAGCTTCAAATTCCAAAAAACTTTTGAGCTTCAAGGAGTCAATAAGAGAGGAAAGCTAGGAACATTTTGACCGTCCTCAAGTGAAAATTATTTTTCAAATGAAAATTAGTATAAAATTATTTCCATGAATTGATTATTTTTTAATGAAAATAAGTCCGATTAAAGTCTGTTTCTTTTTTATTGAGCATAATATCGCTTTTACATGCTTTTAGCTTTCGATGTATTTGTCGCTCGGGATATAACTCTAATAATATTTTCATTATGTAGATATCAGTCTCAAAAAGAAATCGAAGATATACGACGCAGCGTGTAGTAAGAGTTCAAGAACCAGTAATTTATACGGTTCAACAGCCTCAACAGCAAATAGTTGTAAGTCAAGTGCCGAATAACTTTCAAAATAGTCAGCATATATCACCAGCTGTTTATCAAGCCGAACAAAGATTAAATATACATTACGCACAACCCGTTGCACCACCTCCTTATAATCAATCTTATCAGCAAAATCAACAGCCCTATTCAAACAGATATTAAATATGGACGCATGGTTGATAGTCCTGATTACAATTGTGTCAGGAATAGTTTTGTTTAGCATATGTTTCAGTATAAAGCTAAGGAAGAATAAGAGAAGGACAGCAGCTCGAAATGCAGCATATTCTGCCACAATTGTAGTTCAGCCAACTCATTCATCAAATCTGCATCAACAAACTCCATATTCTAATCAACAAAGTCAGAGTATGCCTTATCCACCACAAAGTCAGAGTATGCCTCATCCACCACAAAGTCAAAATATGCCTTATCCACCGCAAGGTCAGAGTATGCCTCATCCTCAACAATCTAATCAATATCAACAGCAGCCTAATTATGTTACCCATACACAAGCAATGTCATTCGTGCCATCCACAAATAATCAACCATTATTTAATCAGCAAAATCCCCAACAATATTTTAGTCAACCACAAGGAATAATTGTTAGCACAGCTCCTTACAATCCATCACCTTCAGCACCGCCAGTTAACCGTTATTAATTGTTTATGAAATGTTTTAAAATGAAGAAAAAAAAACAAATTTTAAGGACCATCCTCGATTTTATGAATGATCCATAATGGATATAAAGTGCAAAATAAAGAATATACGAAATTGTTATTGTGATAATCTTGAAATTGTTATCATTGGCGTTTTGATTGTTGATTAGACAATAAAACTGTATAAAGCACATGAAAGCACTTTCAGTTGTTTATTAACGTCTATTCCATTAATATGACAGTTCCTGTGATAATTTTGTTGTTGGCAGTGATTTTTTTCCTGGCATTTATTTTCACCACTCTTCGACAGAGAAGCTTAAGACAGCATCCAAATAATAATTATCATATTCCACGACGATGTTCCAATATTAATTGTGGTAAGAATGTTTCGTGATCGTATTCTGTGTATGAAAAATTATCAACTTTTTGCCATCAAAAATTAATCCATGGAAGATAAAGATAGTGAAAATACGAGATAGTCAAGAATTGATAAAAAAAAAAATCAGTATCTGTTTTTAAGGCATTTGAAACAAACCACTGCAGAGCTTGCAAAAATGATTCTTCTAGCGATCATTATTTTCTGCATAGTCCTACTTTTTGTCTCAATTGGCTACGAATTGAAAAGAAAGAAGCGACGGGAAACTGATATGTTAATGGAAGACAGATATAGAAATAATCAGAATGGTAATATAAATCAAAGAATGGAAGTTCAATTATTATGGAAAGCACACAAAAAAGTTTGAGTATTTTTCAGTTGCTTATCAGCCGTCTTTATAATCGGTTTTATGATTTTTTTGTGAAGCTCGTGTGAAAATTGTTATTAAAATTCTTGAGTATTTGGCGTTAGTCTCGTGTGAAAAGTTGTTTGAAATCACATTATGACTTCAATTAAGTGATAAAAGCTTTTAAAATTTTTCTACAAAACCATTCAATTCCTTTGAATTGTAATTTTTACATTTGTATAGCTCTGAAATAACGAACATTTAAAATCTCGTGAATTCAAAAAAAATCCGTTAAATTTTAAGCCATGATTTTTGAGTCGATAATGATTACATTTTTCTTGGTATTTCTTGTTGTTGGATTATATTCATTTGGTAAACACAATTATAAATCAACCACGAGCAATGATTTACCTTCTCAAGTTCAGAGACGTTGGAGACATAATGACGGTATGACGTATTTTATCCCTTATCAATAAGGCATCTTTATCATAGCTCATAGAAACTCTTTTCCCGTCATCACTCGCCTGATAGGTGTGCAAAATAATCTAAATTCATAAATATTCATCAAGTTACTAAAATAAATATTAAAGGCTAAATACGGAAACTTTTGTAGTTCTTATCGCCTCGACTCGTATTTCAGTTATCGAGTTTCTGATAAAAAATAATCTTTAAATTAATTTCTATGCGTTCCGATAGCTATCGCTTAGTTCAATCAAACCACTTTCATTATTGTCGGCTACAAGAGTTGATCGATTTAGTTTCTTTAGTTTAGTCGATATCTGCACAATGTTTTCTTGAGCACTTGGAAGTGTGATTTAAAAAAAATTATTATTATGGACCAATTTTATTGGTATATTTCGTTCATCCTAATTTCAACCTTCCTCATATGGCTCTCGTTGGTGTGAATAATTTTACTTTGATGATATTAAGTGAATCTTTTCAAAACTATTGAATCTTTTCAGTACTCATTTGACAAGAAGAAACGTGTAAAAAGATGTAAGTTTCATTTTCTGAAATGCATTTTCGACATCATGTTCCTTTATCTATTTTCTGACGCGTCAGGTTAATTAATTATTTTTCCTTATCATATCGATTTTATTTTTTACTTTTTTTTGTTTGATTTTTAAGTCGTGATAAAAAATTAGATTTAGTATAGCTTGATTTCGCTTAAAGTTATGGAAGTTCTTTTGTTCATTAGCTTCATTTTTATTCCCGTTGTGGTTATTTGGTTCATATTATGGGCTATTGAAAGTAGGAGAAATAAGAGAAGAAATACAATTTATAATGCAAATGGAAACAGAATGAATGAAGGTGGTGAGTCTCATTATTTTCGATCTGTGGTGAAATAATTGATTTACCGGATTAACAAAGAGTGATATCACAATTATTTAAACTAAAAGACTGTGTTACGAAATAGGCACATGTGCACAGGTGAGAACCGTACAATTCCTTGATAATTTATAGGATTTTTCGAATTTTTCTAGCAAAACCATACAATTTCTAATAAAACCAAACAAATTATCAAGGAATTGTACGGCTCTCACCTTTGCAAAGGTGCGTATATTGCAACTCTGACTAAAAGACTGTGTGTTTCAAAACCGTATGAATTCTTCTAGAAAATTGAACGGTTCTTTAAATTCAGTGAAACTCAAGCAATTGTAAATGAAAAGGAATTAACAGTGAAAAAACAGCCTTTTCTAAACTTGCATAGTTCACTTATAATTCTATGTTTCCAGTTATTCATGCAATTGAAACTATAAGTCAAGATTTATCATTTATAAAATAATTCTCAAGTACTTGATAAGGCATTAATAAAAAAAACTATTAATTTTTACGACAGTGATTAAAATAGCAGTATCTTTGGATCAGGGGTGCATTCAGAACTTATAACGGATTGTTTATTTACCCTTATCGAGCTAGATACGTCCCTCTTTTAGACAATTAAGTGGTTAGAAAGAAATTAAATTAATAAGGAAACAGCCTTCTATTGTATGCTTCCTATCAATATTTTTGCAGCAAATGTTTTATCAAAATTATCAGAATCGATAAAAAGAAGAAGAAGATCTTGCAAATAGACACAAATCGGTTGAGATTTAGCAAGCAAATGTGACTTAAAATGAAATCAGTGTGTGTTGGAATTTTTAAAAGGACAGTATGAATACAACATTTGCTGTTTTTGTACTACTTCTTCCTTTTATAATGTTAGCATTCATTGTATGGGGTGTCAATAAGAAAAGACGAGAAGTAATAAGGGGCCATTCATTTATTACGTAACGCTTTTAGGGGGAGGGGGGGGTCTAAGATTTTGTTACGATTCAAACAAGGAAATTTTTTTTTTATACAAATTTTGTTACGAGGGGGGGGGGGGGGGGGTCTAAGAAGTCATTTTTTCGCGTTACGTAATAAGTGAACAGCCCCTAAGAGGTGTGAAAAATGTGTCATTTATTATTTTTGTTTTGAATCAGGTAGAAAAAAAAAAATACTTGTGTACGAAAGACATATAAGTCGATAAGTTGATAATTTTCTCAGTCGATCATCGATTTTATTTAACGTCTGGTTATCAGTTTCTATAAATCGTAATTTGTCGTTTCGTACCTTTTTTGTGGTTGTAGCGATTGCCATTAATGTGTTGTAGAACGTTTTCAACAAGTGAATAAAATGGAAGTTTTCGGGATTTTTGTGTTACTCTTAATACTTTTATCGATCATTATTACCATCATTCTCATGATAAAGTTTGATTCGCAACTTATTAATATATCACGTTGTGGGTTTACTTCCAATATTTTTTTTAAGAAATTTATTCCATGTTCATATGTGAAAATATCGCGAAAGAGTGGATAGAAATTTGTTGATAATACTGTGTGATAACATTAATTGATAAGCTATTTTTTTCCTCTTTAATATTAGCTCAACCTGTCGTTCAGACTACGACCTGTTCAAATGTGATATATACTATTCCTACTAACGACCCTAATAGATTTTCAACAAACATTTCCACGACACTTCGTCATCATTATGGTATGTTTTGGGATCACTTATCACTTCAATTCTTACAATATTTAAATTGAATTTTTCAGACTTACCACCAAGTTATGACCAAGTTGTGATTCAAACGGTTCAAACGCCATCGACTCCACCCACACAACCAATAACTGCGCCTACACAATTGCCAGAAAGACCACCAAATTATGCGGAAGTACCAAAATAGTTCAAACTAACCCGAATAACATCACACTTCTCTTTTATTATTTTATATTCACAACAATAAAAACATTTTCATTAATAATTTATCACAAAAGTATGTATCACTTATGTTAATCCTTCACAGATGTCATCATTATTTTTTTTTTTATTTTAGATCGTTGAACTGTTTCTTCTCGGGAGAGTATTTTCCAGCGACGAGATAGTTGGATTTTGTATTGGTTGAGGAGTCAATAAGGACATTTTAATTGCTTCGCTATATGCAGGGGGAAGATCATCTTTCGAATTGGGCGATGAATTAGATGCATAGTTAATGACTGTTTGTCTTTGTGCTCCTCTTTCTATTGTGTAGACTGATATCCTACAATCTCCATTTTCTGCTCTATTTTGTGCTACAAAAATAATCAATCATAAGATAATTTTAATTATTTCAAGTACTCCCATATTACCCTGTGCCTGTCTTGCCATTTCAAACTGATAGTTTCTTAATGTTCTACCAAACCATGTGCATGAATACTAGAAAAACATATCTAAGGATATAACAATATTGTAGAACATAATTTCCAATAATTAAACTTACTGTGAGAAAACAAAATATGGCGAAGAAAAAGAAAACAGAAAGTGTATAGTCCAGCATAATTATTGACTTCTGATTTTATTGCGTTCTCCTCACAAGTACTCAATCGACTGAGAATAAATGAACGTATTAGTCCACAAAAATTTAATTGTCAGTAGATAAAATTTGATATACTATTTCATTAACATTAACAATCTGAAAGATAAGACACAAACACATTGAGTCTTTTCTATACGATACATATTATACATTTTTCATCATCATCATTAATTTCTAATGTGATCAGAGCTTTTAATAAAGTCCACGTGCGCATAGCTGTAACGGTTTTATTTTTTAAATTTTTACCGCCTTTTTTTCATGGATCAAAAAAATTCAAATTCAAAATTTTTTTTTGAAAATCCGTTGACGATTAATAAACAGTTTGTTATTAAAATTAATAGAGTTTCCTTATTTAATTAAATTTCTGTATGAAGGAGAAGATATATTTGAAAGAATATAATTAGAATTTCATGTTAAGGAAATAGGAGGCCCGCAACTCGAGAAAATAATTTTGACACGAAGGGAATGTAAAAACAAAGTTCCACGTAGAAGATTCAATAATTCAAAAAAATTTTATTAAAATAAAAGTACTTTGTGGCAGTTTAATTACATATAAATTATGTTAAATTGTGTATCCAAGAAGGAGAATTAAGAAGAAATCAAAGTTTTAATAAAAGGTAGTAGGGAAAAGTGGAAAATCAGTGATTTATTTGTGTATCATCGAATATTCTTGGAAAAATTATTTTGAAGGAACTAGTTCTGTATAAATCTACACCTTATTCCTAATATTCTATCACATTGATTACGACCTTGAATGCTTAAATCTCATGATAAGCATGAATTCACTTAATTTCCAAAATCTCAAAGTGTATTTGAACATTTATGAATAAAGGAACTATTTGGATATTCGTGTCAACCTTCGATCTTTTTGACAGAAAATTTTTTTTTAATGTGGGTCATTAACAGTAGAAATGAGTAGAAAAAAGCTATGCATAGGCTACATAGAAGATTGTAAGATCAAGTGGAATGTTACGATATGATCCGTAATACGTTATTTTTATGAAGGTCGATTGGCTAATGTTCGTCTGCGCTGAACATTTCACTTAGCAAATTCAATTTTTTTTTCATTGTTCGATTCAGTGAATAATTGCTATGTTTGAGCATTTCTTTCCACAAAATAATCTCAATGCCAATGGAATTAATGCGAATGTGACTATTTCTCTTTTAGTTGATCAATCAAATAATGGCTCAACAACCTCCTCAAAATTATGGATATATGCAGCAACCAATACCAATTCCACAAAATGGACAGCACAATAATCAAGGATTAGTAAATGGAGGATATCAACAAATGAATCTTCCACCAAATATGAATCCAGTAAATCCATTGAAGCCACCATTAACGATGCCAGGTCAGCAACAAGTTCCTAATATTACAACTAGTAATGTGCCATTAATACAGGCACCAACAAGCATAAATTATCAAAATTTTCAAACAAATGCTCTTTATGCTGGTGTTAATGGAAGTAATAGTGCATTATCGTCAAGAACTTCTTCTCCTGGAATTCAACAACAAAATTTAGCACCAAATGCGGCGATTCCAACATCCCAACTGCCGCCATCAAAAAGTTATCCTAGTTATCAACATTTACCTGGTCAGCAGCAAATGCAATCGCCTGTTTCTATGCCGCCACCATTAATGAATCCTCAACAACAGCAGTCATCTAGTCAGTTTCCAATGACTCCTTTAAGTACTAACAATAGTAATGTTAATAACAATAATGTGAGCGAAGCTAGTAATAACACACAAATGCCGACTAATATAAATCCTGGTCCTACTTTAATGCCATCATCACAACTATCTGGTCCACCACATTTAAGCGCGAGTATGGCAAATCTCACAATAAATAGCTCAGTTCCAAATTTTCCAACACAAATGCCTTCATCAAAAAGTGATCAGAATCTTTTAAATAATAATAATTTACAAACAAAACAATTGCAAAAAAGGCCAATGTATCCTCAGCAGCAGCAAAATCCATCTATGCAACCAATGAATCCATCTTTGCAACCAATGAATCCATCTATGGCAGTGCCCCAACAACCTCAACAGTTTCAAGCAATGAGTCCACAACAACCATTCAATAACTTTCCTGGACCTCAACAGAATGTTCAGCAGCAGCCCCAACAAGCTAGAGAAAATCTTCAATACCAAAACTTTCAGCAACAACCTCAGCCAAATCAATTTCCTGGCTCAGTTGTCAATCAAGGTTTCAATAAAATGTGGGGAAGAGAAACTATTGATTTGATGCAAAATCGTCATGTTTTGCCAACAACGAAAGTCGTTTCTCCACCAGTCAAATTAAATCATCAATTTCATGAAGCCACAAATTGCAATCCAGACATTTTTAGGTGTACATTAACGAAAATTCCCGAATCGAATTCATTACTTCAAAAGTCTAGATTGCCACTTGGAGTTCTCATTCATCCTTATCGAGATTTAAGTGTAAGTGATAGACTAAGATAGTCCAATTAGGAATAGACATGCTGATATGAACTTTACACACGAATTTTTTTTTTGTCGACTTTAGAATCTCCCCGTTATCAGTTGTTCAACAATTGTAAGATGTAGGGTTTGTCGCACGTATATCAATCCATTCGTCTTTTTCGTAGATAGCAAAAAGTGGAAGTGCAATTTGTGCTATCGAATTAATGAATGTAAGATATTGATAAGATTTCAAAGAAGGCATTTCATTCAGGAATTTAATTAATGTTTGCTTCTTATTCATTCAATCAATTATAGTACCTGATGAATTTCAATATGATCCAGTTAGTAAAACATACGGTGATCCAACAAGGAGGCCTGAAATTCGATCAAGTACAATTGAATTTATTGCACCATCCGAATATATGCTAAGGCCTCCACAGCCAGCAGTTTATCTGTTTTTACTTGACGTTTCATCATTAGCTCAACAAAGTGGATATCTGGATATTGCATGTCAAACAATTCAGGAGCAACTTGATAATTTGCCAGGAGATGCACGAGCTCAAGTTGGGTTCATAGCATTTAATAGTGCTGTTCATTTTTATAATATCGCTGAAAACTTTAATCAACCACATGAAATTACAGTACTCGAAGTTGACGGTAAATATTATTTGGCCATGAAAAACATATTTCATTTCTGTTTATTCATCTGCATGCTTTAAACTCAAAACTGACTAATTTTTTCTTATCAATTTTTTTAGATGTCTTTCTTCCCTGTCCCGACAATTTACTCATAAACTTGAAAGAGTGTCGAGAGCTTATCAATGACCTTCTTCAACAGCTCCCAAAAAGATTTGCTAACGAGCATGATAATAAAAGTGCACTAGGTGCAGCTCTTCAAGCTGCCTTAAAATTAATGGTACTATTATTTTTAACGAAAATTATTATTTATGTTAATCCTTTTCTTTTGTGTAGAATGCAACGGGCGGTAGAGTAACAGTTTTTCAAACTTGTTTGCCTAATCACGGTCCTGGAGCTTTACAATCGCGGTAAGCTATATTATCCATAGTTCTTAATTTGAAATTAATGAACCACAAATTTTGAATTTCATAATGAAAACCTTACAATTCAATCATTTTAAACATTTGTATTGCTTTGAAATTTGAATTTTTCAATAACTTTAAATTCAAATGTTTTAACGGAAGTTAATTTCAACATTGAAGAATTCACGCAATTCATTACCTATGTTGCATAATTTGACACAGTTTAATTTCAAAACATTTGGTTACGAACTCAAAAATAAATGTTGAAACAGATTTTGCAAAAAGCTTTGAATAATAATTGCACAAAAAAATGTGATACTTTTAGCGAGGATCCAAACAATAGATCATCAAAAGACGTTCAGCATTTAGGACCTGCAACAGATTTCTATAAACGTTTAGCACTTGATTGTTCTGGTCAGCAAATAGCTGTTGATCTATTTCTTCTTAATAGTCAATACAGTGATTTATCGACTTTGTGTAAGTGACTTTATTAAGAACTGTAAAACAAAACTTTAAGTAATTAATTAATCTGTTTCTGTTTAGCTGGAATAAGTAAATTTAGTGGCGGGAGCATACATCATTTCCCGTTATTCAATATCAATAAGCCACAACAAGTGACCGAATTTCAACGAGATCTTACTCGATACTTGACACGCAAAATTGGATTTGAATCAGTAATGCGCGTAAGATGTACTCGCGGTCTTAGTATTCACACATTCCATGGCAACTTCTTCGTACGCTCAACTGATTTACTCTCATTGCCAAATGTTAATCCTGATGCAGGTTTTGCAATGCAAATTACATACGAAGAGAGTTTGGCTGATGTGAAGACAGTTTGCTTCCAAGCAGCACTTTTGTATACAAGTAGCAAGGCGGAGAGAAGAATACGAGTGCATACATTATGTTTGCCTGTAACGGAAAGCTTAACAGAAGTGATGCATTCTGCTGACCAACAATGTATCGTTGGATTATTGGCAAAAATGGCCGTTGACAGATCATTGAGTTCGAATTTAAGTGATGCTCGAGATGCCTTTATAAATGCAACAGTCGATGTTTTTAGTGCATTTAAACTTGCACAAAATCTACCATCGGGAGCAAGTGGATTAATTGCACCTCAAAATCTATCACTATTTCCACTGTATATTTTAGCACTTCTAAAACAGGTAATTTTTGCAAGCCATACTCATTTAGCATACAATTAAATATCTATTAATATAATTTAAAGGTGGCCTTTAGAACTGGAACCAGCACGCGATTGGATGATCGTGTATTTGCTATGTGTCAAATGAAAAGCTTACCGCTTGATCAACTCATTCGATATATTTATCCAGATTTCTTCTTGCTAGATTCATTATTTTCGGATGATACTGATAAAACGGATCCACCAAGATTACAATTAACTGCTGAAAGGTAGCCCTTCTTCTTCATACCATAGGCATTGAATTAGATAATAATCTCAAAATGTTTTCCCTTCTAGACTTGACTCACGTTCGATGTTCTTATTGGATAATGGTGTAAATATGTTTGTTTACGTTGGTTCGAATGCTAATCCTAGTATAATAAAGAATGTTTTCGGTAAGATTTTCGTCATAATAATAAAAATAATTTAGAGTGTCGATTATGACCATAAAATTATGCTTCTTATTATTCTATAGGTAAAAACACGGTAAATGAAATACCCGATGTCTGCTACAATTTACCAAATCTTGAGACTCCATCCAACGAAGCACTTCATGATTTCATTAATACATTAAATGAAGAGAAGCCATTCAATCCAACCATACAAATCATCAGGTATGTTGAAAAATATACAATAACGTGATTTGAGATTCACACGATTTTTTTTTCCTTATTACAGAGATACAAGTCCGTGTAGAAGTCTTATCGTACAATACTTTGTTGATGACCGTAATGAGAATAGTCTGAGCTATTATGAGTTTTTGCAGCATCTGCGAACACAAGTGAAATAATTTTGTGTGTGTGTGTATGTGTGTTTGTGTAAATACAATAATAATGATAATTGTTATTACTAGTACATATTATATAAAAATTAATCGTTATCAAATACGTGACGAAAAAAGGAAGAAAAAAAAAATTCGTAAAGGAATCTTCGCTTCTTTTTTACATACCTACATAATATTATATGAGAAGAAAAAAAAAAAAATTGCATAAAATACATTTAATTTCCTTACTTTTTTCGGTGATTTTAATTTATGTTACTGTCCATAATCGATTATTTAATAGCAATGAAACGTTTATAAAACATTTCTTTAATATTATTAATTAGTTCTTCTTTATTTCGGAACGAAATTGAGAGAAAGGTAAATGACATAAGAGAATGAAAAGTCAATTGAACGAAGAAGTCATTTTCTTGATTGCAAATCAATAAAAATTTGTGTGAAAGTAATGAAAAGGTTCATAAATTATGTCATTAATGCGGAATCTATTGGAAAAGTTACTATTTCTCGACCTTTTTCCTCAACCTACCTTTTTCGCTTTTGATCAAAGAAATAATTTTTAATTGGTTTTGCAAACAAACTTACTTTAGCATTTTGTCATTATGTATGATGATTTTGATGAAAAAGTTTGCTCGACTGAGAAGCTTTAAGTCATGCAAGGTTCATTCACAAATAGTTGAGTGAAGATTTTCAAACTTGTTCTTACAAAAACTTACCTACGATTTAGGAATGTTCAAGGTAAATCCCTTGATTTTTAGTCTTGATTTTAACTACCCATAACCAAACTAACATCACAACAAAAAATATACAGGAAGCTTAGAAAGGAAGGCAATATGAACAACAAAGAATTTACTCTACAAATATTTTAAATGAATTGTAATTAAATTCATCAGTAAACAACTCGACTTGATATTTTTGCCTAGATTTAAATTGCAATTAAATTTATACAATCCAAGATAAAAATGCATTCTCATAGAACTGAAGAGGAATGCTAGAAATATGTAAGCAAAATTTTTGCTACTTTTCATTCTCCTCTCATTTATAAGCACTTAATATGTAAGGATCTATATTAATGCATATGAGCAAACTGCAAGTAAAGCATGTGAATGTCAGAATGATATAATGAAGAGAATTATGAGGCACTTCTGCTTTCTCCATAAACGAGTCAAGATATAATATAGTTTATGCCATTTTATGCTTTTTAAATGCTGACTAATGGAAAATGTTCTTTACAATTAAAATCACACTCTTGCGGTGAATACGGTAGCAAGGAAATTACAGTAAAAAAATGGGAGTGCGATGCGGGAGAAAAATTAAGCACGGTTGGAAAAAAAAATCATTTTAATAAAAAGTTCATTTAATTGATCGACATTAAATTGAGGTTGGGTAATGGAAAAAGGGAAGAAGAAAGTCTCGCAAAAAAAAGTATGATTGATGATGTGTAAACACATTAATGCCGAGTAAATAACAAGACACAGAAATACAATTTTATGCTATGTTTTGAATATTTTTTATCCGAAAAACTTTGGACAGAGCTTTTAAATCAGCACAAATCCTTTGCTGATTGGAATCCAGTATAAGTAAGACGTCAAAAAAATGCAATGTGACCAATTTCATAGTGACATAATTTATGAACTTTTATTAGCAAGCGAAGCGGCATGAGGTAATTTTTCATTTCCTTGATGACGTGTGCATGTTTGTTTCTGCTCGTTTTGTATGTTTGCAAGTCAATTGGAAATAGAAAAAATAGTTTGAAAATCACATGAAAGGAATGAAAATAAGTTAAAAGGAAAAAAAGTCACATTTACTTTATAAGCATTAATATCAAGATGACATTATAAGAAAATGGAATTTATCTTGTAATTTATCACGATGACATACATTACTTAATTAAAGAGAAATGATTGAATGGAAAAATTGCATACATACAGCATTAAAAGCTTCGTTAGATCAATTGAGTTAATGGATGCTACTGAGAAGATCTACACTAAATTGATGTCAATCATTTGATAAAGGAACTCAGAAGTCGTTAGCAATTGAGAATTTTTTTTTTCAATTTTTAATAGACGTTATTTGTGAATGACTTCTGAGTTCCTTTAGTTTCAACTTTATGTAATTCATTTTAAATATTTGCAAGCAATAATTCCAAATTTTTAATTATATAACATTTTATGAATTTTAATCTCTAAATATATTGTCCTAAAATTTTTCATTCCTTTCCCTTTTATTATTTCTGCTACTTATGCATAATAAACGAAGAAAAAGTTTTTCTCCCTTAAAAATTCCAAAATCTCCTTTTTATATAAAAAAAAAGAGAAAAAATTAAAAACAAGAAGGAATTGCGATAAAAACCTACTTGTTGCTGCATTCGAAAAGGATGGATCAAGAAAAAAAAAAATCTGTGAAACATATTCTGTACATGCTTTCCTCTTGTTTTTCTTTTTTTTTGCATCATTCATGCTTTTGTTCTATGTTTGACATTTAAAGCAGAATCAAAACATTTAAATTTGATTGAATTGAGACTTAGAAAAAACCAATATATTATTGAGTAAAATGAAACCTTTTTTTTAAAAGCTGTTGTTAAAAAAGGGTTGTTCTCAAAGGATGTACATTAAATTTCAAGTTTGCAGATTCCTTCTGCATTCTACCAACTATTATTCATATTTAAAACTAATCTAGTTCGTGGACCACAAACCACTTGTCAAATTTTCATGTTAATCATCACAAGAGAGCGATCCTTGTTGGATACTAAACGAAATTTCCCTTTTTTATAATTCACATTCTTTCATATTTGAAGCTTTTGAAGTGGTAATGAGATGAAATTGTTTGATGCTTGCTTGAGGAATGAGTGAAATTGAAATAAGAAGGATATAAAAATAAGCATAAAATATAGTCGACAAAGAAATTAAATAAAACATCGGAATTATGTAATTATGTAGTGGAATAACGAAACTTTGTATAAAACACTTTTGGATAGATATTCTTCGGTAATATCCAAAACATTTTTTTTGTTGAAATAAAACAGGAAAATAAAGTAAAATTGGAAAAAGTTGTATAAAAATAGTTTTTAATCATTTTACAGTAAATATATCGATAATAATTTATTGATAGGTTCATGGTTCTTTACAGTATTTATCAAATATCATTATTTGGCTTGAAGATTCAAACTTTATTTTGATTTCTCAAACTTTATTTTAAAAGAACTTGACATCCGTAGATACCAACAGAGCAACTCAATAAAAAGCGTGTAGAAAAGTATTAAGAGGATGTAAGTTTTTAAATAGATTACTCATTAATCCTTTCTCACAAAAATGTCACAGATATCAATAGACCACGCAAAAGCGTGTAAGTTATTAGTTTCACAAAAAATAAATTTTTTTATCATATTCACACAAAATTTTCAATTTTTGCAAATATATAACGGAATGAAAAACTCATTTTCAAATTTATTTTATCCTGAATATGTAGAAAAAATATTGAATTAATTTTGTCCAAATTTTAACAACTCTAAGTGCTGAAAAAAATTGGGCAGGACAGTTTAGCGTTTTCTTCTTTTAAAGGCATAAAAATGAATATAAACAAATAAAAAAAATACCTTCATTTTTGGTTGAAGTCCTCATTGTCTTTCAAATGTATTGACTCAGCGATTTCTTCTCATCCTTTTGCACTAAACTCTTATTCACAGATTGATGATCAACTCATGGAAGGATTGGCAATGAACAGACACGTTGCTGCTTCAATTTAATGCTGATCCAGATCAAAATTATGCTACATCATCATCAAGTCAGTAAAAGGAATGTTTACGTGTTCAAATATTTTTAACTTGTTGCTGCGATAATTCCTCATTTTTGTTTTGGATATTCATTATTCTTCAGGTTTTAAATGCTATGTTGGTAAATTTTTTAAAATTATTTTATCATTATTTATATTTTCTATTTGATGCTTGCCAGAACTTGGAACTGGAGAAGCTTCTTGCTTAATTACTGTCTCAGCTGCTTTTAATTGCTGACGTATTAGAATTCCCTTATCCTGAAAATACAGAAAGAATAAAGAATTAATTTTGTCCAAATTTTAAGTACTCTAAGTGCTGAAAAAAAATTTGGCAGGACGGTGGAGCGTTTTCTTCTTTTAAACGCATAAAAATGAATATAAACAAATAAAAAAAAATACCTTCATTTTTGGTTGAAGTCCTCGTTGTTTTTCAAAGGTATTGACTCAGCGATTTCTTCTCATCCTTTTGCACCAAACTCTTATTCACAGATTGATGATCAACTCATGGAAGGATTGGCAATGAACAGACACGTTGCTGCTTCAATTTAATGCTGATCCAGATCAAAATTATGCTACATCATCATCAAGTCAGTAAAAGGAATGTTTACGTGTTCAAATATTTTTAACTTGTTGCTGCGATAATTCCTCATTTTTGTTTTGGATATTCATTATTCTTCAGGTTTTAAATGCTATGTTGGTAAATTTTTTAAAATTATTTTATCATTATTTATATTTTCTATTTGATGCTTGCCAGAACTTGGAACTGGAGAAGCTTCTTGCTTAATTACTGTCTCAGCTGCTTTTAATTGCTGACGTATTAGAATTCCCTTATCCTGAAAATACAGAAAGAATAAAGAATTAATTTTGTCCAAATTTTAAGTACTCTAAGTGCTGAAAAAAAATTTGGCAGGACGGTGGAGCGTTTTCTTCTTTTAAACGCATAAAAATGAATATAAACAAATAAAAAAAAATACCTTCATTTTTGGTTGAAGTCCTCGTTGTCTTTCAAATGTATTGACTCAGCGATTTCTTCTCATCCTTTTGCACCAAACTCTTATTCACAGATTGATGATCAACTCATGGAAGTATTGGCAATGAACAGACACGTTGCTGCTTCAATTTAATGCTGATCCAGATAAAAATTATGCTACATCATCATCAAGTCAGTAAAAGATATGTTTACGTGTTCAAATATTTTTAACTTGTTGCTGCGATAATTCCTCATTTTTGTTTTGGATATTCATTATTCTTCAGGTTTTAAATGCTAGGTTGGTAAATTTTTTAAAATTATTTTATCATTATTTATATTTGCTATTTGATGCTTGCCAGAACTTGGAACTGGAGATGCTTCTTGCTTAGTTTTTTTCTCAGTTGCTTTTAATTGCTGACGTCTTAGAATTCCCTTATCCTGAAAATACAGAAAGAATAAAGAATTAATTTTGTCCAAATTTTAAGTACTCTAAGTGCTGAAAAAAAATTTGGCAGGACGGTGGAGCGTTTTCTTCTTTTAAACGCATAAAAATGAATATAAACAAATAAAAAAAAATACCTTCATTTTTGGTTGAAGTCCTCGTTGTCTTTCAAATGTATTGACTCAGCGATTTCTTCTCATCCTTTTGCACTAAACTCTTATTCACAGATTGATGATCAACTCATGGAAGGATTGGCAATGAACAGACACGTTGCTGCTTCAATTTAATGCTGATCCAGATCAAAATTATGCTACATCATCATCAAGTCAGTAAAAGGAATGTTTACGTGTTCAAATATTTTTAACTTGTTGCTGCGATAATTCCTCATTTTTGTTTTGGATATTCATTATTCTTCAGGTTTTAAATGCTATGTTGGTAAATTTTTTAAAATTATTTTATCATTATTTATATTTTCTATTTGATGCTTGCCAGAACTTGGAACTGGAGAAGCTTCTTGCTTAATTACTGTCTCAGCTGCTTTTAATTGCTGACGTATTAGAATTCCCTTATCCTGAAAATACAGAAAGAATAAAGAATTAATTTTGTCCAAATTTTAAGTACTCTAAGTGCTGAAAAAAAATTTGGCAGGACGGTGGAGCGTTTTCTTCTTTTAAACGCATAAAAATGAATATAAACAAATAAAAAAAAATACCTTCATTTTTGGTTGAAGTCCTCGTTGTTTTTCAAAGGTATTGACTCAGCGATTTCTTCTCATCCTTTTGCACCAAACTCTTATTCACAGATTGATGATCAACTCATGGAAGGATTGGCAATGAACAGACACGTTGCTGCTTCAATTTAATGCTGATCCAGATCAAAATTATGCTACATCATCATCAAGTCAGTAAAAGGAATGTTTACGTGTTCAAATATTTTTAACTTGTTGCTGCGATAATTCCTCATTTTTGTTTTGGATATTCATTATTCTTCAGGTTTTAAATGCTATGTTGGTAAATTTTTTAAAATTATTTTATCATTATTTATATTTTCTATTTGATGCTTGCCAGAACTTGGAACTGGAGAAGCTTCTTGCTTAATTACTGTCTCAGCTGCTTTTAATTGCTGACGTATTAGAATTCCCTTATCCTGAAAATACAGAAAGAATAAAGAATTAATTTTGTCCAAATTTTAAGTACTCTAAGTGCTGAAAAAAAATTTGGCAGGACGGTGGAGCGTTTTCTTCTTTTAAACGCATAAAAATGAATATAAACAAATAAAAAAAAATACCTTCATTTTTGGTTGAAGTCCTCGTTGTCTTTCAAATGTATTGACTCAGCGATTTCTTCTCATCCTTTTGCACCAAACTCTTATTCACAGATTGATGATCAACTCATGGAAGTATTGGCAATGAACAGACACGTTGCTGCTTCAATTTAATGCTGATCCAGATAAAAATTATGCTACATCATCATCAAGTCAGTAAAAGATATGTTTACGTGTTCAAATATTTTTAACTTGTTGCTGCGATAATTCCTCATTTTTGTTTTGGATATTCATTATTCTTCAGGTTTTAAATGCTAGGTTGGTAAATTTTTTAAAATTATTTTATCATTATTTATATTTGCTATTTGATGCTTGCCAGAACTTGGAACTGGAGATGCTTCTTGCTTAGTTTTTTTCTCAGTTGCTTTTAATTGCTGACGTCTTAGAATTCCCTTATCCTGAAAATACAGAAAGAATAAAGAATTAATTTTGTCCAAATTTTAAGTACTCTAAGTGCTGAAAAAAAATTTGGCAGGACGGTGGAGCGTTTTCTTCTTTTAAACGCATAAAAATGAATATAAACAAATAAAAAAAAATACCTTCATTTTTGGTTGAAGTCCTCGTTGTCTTTCAAATGTATTGACTCAGCGATTTCTTCTCATCCTTTTGCACCAAACTCTTATTCACAGATTGATGATCAACTCATGAAGTATTGGCAATGAACAGACACGTTGCTGCTTCAATTTAATGCTGATCCAGATAAAAATTATGCTACATCATCATCAAGTCAGTAAAAGATATGTTTACGTGTTCAAATATTTTTAACTTGTTGCTGCGATAATTCCTCATTTTTGTTTTGGATATTCATTATTCTTCAGGTTTTAAATGCTAGGTTGGTAAATTTTTTAAAATTATTTTATCATTATTTATATTTGCTATTTGATGCTTGCCAGAACTTGGAACTGGAGATGCTTCTTGCTTAGTTTTTTTCTCAGTTGCTTTTAATTGCTGACGTCTTAGAATTCCCTTATCCTGAAAATACAGAAAGAATAAAGAATTAATTTTGTCCAAATTTTAAGTACTCTAAGTGCTGAAAAAAAATTTGGCAGGACGGTGGAGCGTTTTCTTCTTTTAAACGCATAAAAATGAATATAAACAAATAAAAAAAAAATACCTTCATTTTTTATTACACGCTTTTATTACACGCTTTTATTTAACTCACACTGTTTGTCTGAGTCAAATCTTGTAATCGATTTTACGACCACTTTCACTGCTCCAATAGAGCTCAAATTTTAAATGCACACGTATTCTCCATGACAATACAATATTTTAACACTTTGGAAACACAAAAATGCTTAATTATAATACAATTTTAGTAAAAAATTTTTATATGGGAAAAAAATCCAATGTCAATGATATAAAATTTTGATTTGTTTAAAATATTACACTTGAAATACTCAACAGTCATTTATAAGATTCATTATAGTTTAATTAATATTACTAATTATTAATTATACTATAATTTTGAGCAGCTAAAGATTTTCTGGGAGGATGAAAAAATTGACAAGTGATTTTTTCATGAATATTCGTAAGTGAAAATTTGAATTTTCAAAAAAACCGTTAAGCATAAGTCCGTTTCGGATTAATGCAAAATAACTATTAATATGAGATGTGCATTTAGCACACATAGTTTGAGCATAAATTTATGCTGTTTTAAATGTATTACATTATTTATAACACTTCACCAATTTAATTAAATTGACTTCTCTTTTAACGGCATGTCATAACATATAAATGACATTCATTGAATTTAAATTTGAAAATCGGTTATGTTCAAATTACATAAAGATGGGATTTGCATCTTTATGTAAAGAATCCACACGTTATGTAGTAGGAATGGTCCGGATAAACACAAAATCTTTAATTGAAGTTAGGACATTTTTAAATAGTTTTATGTGTTTTCAGGTATGACTTAAATAATTTAAAACGAATGAAGAATTTTGACATTCTTTACTAATTATCCATTAAAAAATGGTAATCTATGAACAGTTGAACCGATTGAAGTGAAAGGAAGTGGATTCTAAAACTTCCTGTAATCTAAAAACTGTAACCTACTCATTAAGTCTGATAAATTCAGTGTTGAAATAAAACAAAAACTCCAAATTTTGGAAGTAATATCGATTCATACATTTAACACGACTAAAAAGTAGAAAATAAAATACTATAAAAAAAAACTTTTTTTAAAAAAGCACGCTTTTATTTCCGATTACAGTGCACTAAAAAGGAGAAAATAATTTTTTTCTAAGCACTCAAATATGATACAAAATTTTATGACTAAACATAAAAGCGTGGGGCGTTCTTGCATATGTCACTAAATCTTGAATTTGTGAACGATCTCAAAATGTTAAAAGGTCTTTCGTTTACAGAAGTTGCATCAAAAAATGAAAAATTACAATATAGTGTGAATAAATTATAGAAAATCTAGAGCAGGTTTAAATTGAACGCCCCACGCTTTTATTTTTAATCATAAAATTTTGTATCATATTTGAGTGCTTAGAAAAAAATTATTTTCTCCTTTTTAGTGCACTGTAATCGGAAATAAAAGCGTGCTTTTTTAAAAAAAGTTTTTTTTTATAGTATTTTATTTGGTTGAAGTCCTCGTTGTTTTTCAAAGGTATTGACTCAGCGATTTCTTCTCATCCTTTTGCACCAAACTCTTATTCACAGATTGATGATCAACTCATGGAAGGATTGGCAATGAACAGACACGTTGCTGCTTCAATTTAATGCTGATCCAGATCAAAATTATGCTACATCGTCATCAAGTCAGTAGAAGGAATGTTTAAGTGTTCAAATATTTTTAACTTGTTGCTGCGATAATTCCTAATTTTTGTTTTGGATATTCATTATTCTTCAGGTTTTAAATGCTAGGTTGGTAAATTTTTTAAAATTATTTTATCATTATTTTTATTTGCTATTTGATGCTTGCCAGAACTTGGAACTGGAGATGCTTCTTGCTTAGTTTTTTTCTCAGTTGCTTTTAATTGCTGACGTCTTAGAATTCCCTTATCCTGAAAATACAGAAAGAATAAAGAATTAATTTTGTCCAAATTTTAAGTACTCTAAGTGCTGAAAAAAAATTTGGCAGGACGGTGGAGCGTTTTCTTCTTTTAAACGCATAAAAATGAATATAAACAAATAAAAAAAAATACCTTCATTTTTGGTTGAAGTCCTCGTTGTCTTTTAAATGTATTGACTCAGATATTTCTTCTCATCCTTTTGCACCAAACTCTTATTCACAGATTGATGATCAACTCATGGAAGGATTGGCAATGAACAGACACGTTGCTGCTTCAATTTAATGCTGATCCAGATCAAAATTATGCAACATCGTCATCAAGTCAGTAGAAGGAATGTTTAAGTGTTCAAATATTTTTAACTTGTTGCTGCGATAATTCCTAATTTTTGTTTTGGATATTCATTATTCTTCAGGTTTTAAATGCTAGGTTGGTAAATTTTTTAAAATTATTTTATCACTTTCATTGGACAATACTTTTCGTTATTACCTTTTATGTCATACGATGTTCATTAATTTATTGATATTTTCTATTTGATGCTTGCCAGATCTTGGAACTGGAGATGCTTCTTGCTTAATTATTTTCTCAGTTGCTTTTAATTGCTGACGTCTTAGAATTCCCTTATCCTGAAAATACAGAAAGAATAAAGAATTAATTTTGTCCAAATTTTAAGTACTCTAAGTGCTGAAAAAAAATTTGGCAGGACGGTGGAGCGTTTTCTTCTTTTAAACGCATAAAAATGAATATAAACAAATAAAAAAAAATACCTTCATTTTTGGTTGAAGTCCTCGTTGTCTTTCAAATGTATTGACTCAGCGATTTCTTCTCATCCTTTTGCACCAAACTCTTATTCACAGATTGATGATCAACTCATGAAGTATTGGCAATGAACAAACACGTTGCTGCTTCAAGTTACTGCTGATCCAGATCAAAATTATGCTACATCATCATCAAGTCAGTAAAAGGAATGTTTACGTGTTCAAATATTTTTAACTTGTTGCTGCGATAATTCCTCATTTTTGTTTTGGATATTCATTATTCTTCAGGTTTTAAATGCTAGGTTGGTAAATTTTTTAAAATTATTTTATCATTATTTATATTTGCTATTTGATGCTTGCCAGAACTTGGAACTGGAGATGCTTCTTGCTTAGTTTTTTTCTCAGTTGCTTTTAATTGCTGACGTCTTAGAATTCCCTTATCCTGAAAATACAGAAAGAATAAAGAATTAATTTTGTCCAAATTTTAAGTACTCTAAGTGCTGAAAAAAAATTTGGCAGGACGGTGGAGCGTTTTCTTCTTTTAAACGCATAAAAATGAATATAAACAAATAAAAAAAAATACCTTCATTTTTGGTTGAAGTCCTCGTTGTTTTTCAAAGGTATTGACTCAGCGATTTCTTCTCATCCTTTTGCACCAAACTCTTATTCACAGATTGATGATCAACTCATGGAAGGATTGGCAATGAACAGACACGTTGCTGCTTCAATTTAATGCTGATCCAGATCAAAATTATGCTACATCGTCATCAAGTCAGTAGAAGGAATGTTTAAGTGTTCAAATATTTTTAACTTGTTGCTGCGATAATTCCTAATTTTTGTTTTGGATATTCATTATTCTTCAGGTTTTAAATGCTAGGTTGGTAAATTTTTTAAAATTATTTTATCACTTTCATTGGACAATACTTTTCGTTATTACCTTTTATGTCATACGATGTTCATTAATTTATTGATATTTTCTATTTGATGCTTGCCAGATCTTGGAACTGGAGATGCTTCTTGCTTAATTATTTTCTCAGTTGCTTTTAATTGCTGACGTCTTAGAATTCCCTTATCCTGAAAATACAGAAAGAATAAAGAATTAATTTTGTCCAAATTTTAAGTACTCTAAGTGCTGAAAAAAAATTTGGCAGGACGGTGGAGCGTTTTCTTCTTTTAAAGGCATAAAAATGAATATAAACAAAAAAAAAAAAACACCTTCATTTTTGGTTGAAGTCCTTGTTGTCTTTCAAATGTATTGACTCAGCGATTTCTTCTCATCCTTTTGCACCAAACTCTTATTCACAGATTGATGATCAACTCATGGAAGTATTGGCAATGAACAGACACGTTGCTGCTTCAATTTAATGCTGATCCAGATCAAAATTATGCTACATCGTCATCAAGTCAGGAGAAGGAATGTTTAAGTGTTCAAATATTTTTTACTTGTTGATGCGATAATTCCTCATTTTTGTTTTGGATATTCATTATTCTTCAGGTTTTAAATGCTAGGTTGGTAAATTTTTTAAAATTATTTTATCACTTTCATTGGACAATACTTTTCGTTATTACCTTTTATGTCATACGATGTTCATTAATTTATTGATATTTTCTATTTGATGCTTGCCAGATCTTGGAACTGGAGATGCTTCTTGCTTAATTATTTTCTCAGCTGCTTTTAATTGCTGACGTCTTAGAATTCCCTTATCCTGAAAATACAGAAAGAATAAAGAATTAATTTTGTCCAAATTTTAAGTACTCTAAGTGCTGAAAAAAAATTTGGCAGGACGGTGGAGCGTTTTCTTCTTTTAAACGCATAAAAATGAATATAAACAAATAAAAAAAAATACCTTCATTTTTGGTTGAAGTCCTCGTTGTCTTTCAAATGTATTGACTCAGCGATTTCTTCTCATCCTTTTGCACCAAACTCTTATTCACAGATTGATGATCAACTCATGAAGTATTGGCAATGAACAAACACGTTGCTGCTTCAAGTTACTGCTGATCCAGATCAAAATTATGCTACATCGTCATCAAGTCAGTAGAAGGAATGTTTACGTGTTCAAATATTTTTAACTTGTTGCTGCGAAAAATCCTCATTTTTGTTTTGGATATTCATTATCCTTCAGGTTTTAAATGCTAGGTTGGTAAATTTTTTAAAATTCATTTGTCACTTTCATTGGACTATACTTTCCGTTATTACCTTTTATGTCATACGATGTTCATTAATTTATTGATATTTTCTATTTGATGCTTGCCAGAACTTTGAACTGGAGATGCTTCTTGCTTAATTATTGTCTCAGTTGCTTTTAATTGCAGACCTCTTAGAATTCCCTTATCCTGAAAATATATAGGGTTACCATCTAATTTTCATGAAAATACAGGACTTTTGGTAATTTTTTTCGAAAAATACAGGACATAGAGTAAAATTCGAAAATTAACGGAAATTTTCGTGAAAAAAATACAGGACCTGGAACAAAGTTTTCAAATTTATACAGGACAGGGTTTTGAAATACAGGACTGTCCGTTGTAAAACTACGCAGATGGTCACCCTAAAAATATAGAAAGAATAAAGAATTAAATTTGTCCAAATTTTAAGAACTCTAAGTGCTGAAAAAAATTTGGCAGGACGGTGGAGCGTTTTCTTCTTTTAAACGCATAAAAATGAATATAAACAAATAAAGAAAAATAACCTTCATTTTTGGTTGAAGTCCTCGTTGTCTTTCAAATGTATTGACTCAGCGATTTCTTCTCATCCTTTTGCACCAAACTCTTATTCACAGATTGATGATCAACTCATGGAAGTATTGGCAATGAACAAACACTTTGCTGCTTCAAGTTACTGCTGATCCAGATCAAAATTATGCTACATCGTCATCAAGTCAATAGAAGGAATGTTTACGTGTTCAAATATTTTTAACTTGTTGCTGCGATAATTCCTCATTTTTGTTTTGGATATTCATTATTCTTCAGGTTTTAAATGCTTGGTTGGTAAATTTTTTAAAATTCATTTGTCACTTTCATTGGACTATCCTTTTCGTTATTCCCTTTTATGTCATACGATGTTCATTAATTTATTGATATTTTCTATTTGATGCTTGCCAGAACTTTAAACTGGAGATGCTTCTTGCTTAATTATTGTCTCAGTTGCTTTTAATTGCAGACCTCTTAGAATTCCCTTATCCTGAAAATATAGAAAGAATAAAGAATTAAATTTGTCCAAATTTTAAGAACTCTAAGTGCTGAAAAAAAATTGGGCAGGACGGTGGAGCGTTTTCTTCTTTTAAAGGCATAAAAATGAATATAAACAAATAAAGAAAAATAACCTTCATTTTTGGTTGAAGTCCTCGTTGTCTTTCAAATGTATTGACTCAGCGATTTCTTCTCATCCTTTTGCACCAAACTCTTATTCGCAGAATAATGATCAATTCATGGAAGGATTAGCAATGAACAGACACTTTGCTGCTTCAATTTAATGCTGGTCCAGATCAAAATTATGCTACATCGTCATCAAGTCAGTAGAAGGAATGTTTACGTGTTCAAATATTTTTAACTTGTTGCTGCGATAATTCCTCATTTTTGTTTTGGATATTCATTATCCTTTAGGTTTTAAATGCTAGGTTGTTAAATTTTTTAAAATTCATTTGTCACTTTCATTGGACTATACTTTCCGTTATTACCTTTTATGTCATACGATGTTCATTAATTTATTGATATTTTCTATTTGATGCTTGCCAGATCTTGGAACTGGAGATGCTTCTTGCTTAATTATTGTCTCAGTTGCTTTTTACTGCTGACGTCTTAGAATTCCCTTATCTTGAAAATACAGAAAGAATAAAGAATTAATTTTGTCCAAATTTTAAGAACTCTAAGTGCTGAAAAAAATTTGGCAGGACGGTGGAGCGTTTTCTTCTTTTAAACGCATAAAAATGAATATAAACAAATAAAGAAAAATAACCTTCATTTTTGGTTGAAGTCCTCGTTGTCTTTCAAATGTATTGACTCAGCGATTTCTTCTCATCCTTTTGCACCAAAGTCTTATTCACAGATTGATGATCAACTCATGGAAGTATTGGCAATGAACAAACACTTTGCTGCTTCAAGTTACTGCTGATCCAGATCAAAATTATGCTACATCGTCATCAAGTCAGTAGAAGGAATGTTTACGTGTTCAAATATTTTTAACTTGTTGCTGCGATAATTCCTCATTTTTGTTTTGGATATTCATTATTCTTCAGGTTTTAAATGCTTGGTTGGTAAATTTTTTAAAATTCATTTGTCACTTTCATTGGACTATCCTTTTCGTTATTCCCTTTTATGTCAAACGATGTTCATTAATTTATTGATATTTTCTATTTGATGCTTGCCAGAACTTTAAACTGGAGATGCTTCTTGCTTAATTATTGTCTCAGTTGCTTTTAATTGCAAACGTCTTAGAATTCCTTTATCCTGAAAATACAAAAAGGATAAAGAATTAGTTTTGTCCAAATTTTAAGAACTCTAAGTGCTGAAAAAAAATTTGGCAAGACGGTAAAGCGTTTTCTTCTTTTAAACGCATAAAAATGAATATAAACAAATAAAAAAAAAATACCTTCATTTTTGGTTGAAGTCCTCGTTGTCTTTCAAATGTATTGACTCAGATATTTCTTCTCATCCTTTTGCACCAAACTCTTATTCACAGATTGATGATCAACTCATGGAAGTATTGGCAATGAACAAACACTTTGCTGCTTCAAGTTACTGCTGATCCAGATCAAAATTATGCTACATCGTCATCAAGTCAGTAGAAGGAATGTTTACGTGTTCAAATATTTTTAACTTGTTGCTGCGATAATTCCTCATTTTTGTTTTGGATATTCATTACTCTTCAGGTTTTAAATGCTATGTTGGTAAATTTTTTAAAATTATTTTATCATTATTGTTTATATTTTCTATTTGATGCTTGCCAGAACTTGGAACTGGAGATGCTTTTTGCTTAGTTTTTTTCTCAGCTGCTTTTAATTGCTGACGTCTTAGAATTCCCTTATCCTGAAAATACAGAAAGAATAAAGAATTAATTTTGTCCAAATTTTAAGAACTCTAAGTGCTGAAAAAAATTTGGCAGGACGGTGGAGCGTTTTCTTCTTTTAAAGGCATAAAAATGAATATAAACAAATAAAAAAAAATACCTTCATTTTTGGTTGAAGTCCTCGTTGTTTTTCAAATGTATTGACTCAGCGATTTCTTCTCATCCTTTTGCACCAAACTCTTATTCACAGATTGATGATCAACTCATGGAAGGATTGGCAATGAACAAACACGTTGCTGCTTCAATTTAATGCTGGTCCAGATCAAAATTATGCTACATCGTCATCAAGTCAGTAGAAGGAATGTTTACGTGTTCAAATATTTTTAACTTGTTGCTGCGATAATTCATTATTTTTGTTTTGGATATTCATTATTCTTCAGGTTTTAAATGCTAGGTTGGTAAATTTTTTAAAATTATTTTATCATTATTTATATTTTCTATTTGATGATTGCCAGAACTTGGAACTGGAGAAGCTTCTTGCTTAATTATTGTCTCAGCTGCTTTTAATTGCTGACGTCTTAGAATTCCCTTATCCTGAAAATACAGAAAGAATAAAGAATTAATTTTGTCCAAATTTTAAGAACTCTAAGTGCTGAAAAAAAAATTTGGCAGGACGGTGGAGCGTTTTCTTCTTTTAAACGCATAAAAATGAATATAAACAAATAAAAAAAAATACCTTCATTTTTGGTTGAAGTCCTCGTTGTCTTTTAAATGTATTGACTCAGATATTTCTTCTCATCCTTTTGCACTAAACTCTTATTCACAGATTGATGATCAACTCATGGAAGGATTGGCAATGAACAGACACGTTGCTGCTTCAATTTAATGCTGATCCAGATCAAAATTATGCTACATCGTCATCAAGTCAGTAAAACGAATGTTTACGTGTTCAAATATTTTTAACTTGTTGCTGCGATAATTCCTCATTTTTGTTTTGGATATTCATTATTCTTCAGGTTTTAAATGCTAGGTTGGTAAATTTTTTAAAATTATTTTATCACTTTCATTGGACTATGCTTTTCGTTATTACCTTTTATGTCATACGATGTTCATTAATTTATTGATATTTTCTATTTGATGCTTGCCAGATCTTGGATCTGGAGATGCTTCTTGCTTAATTATTGTCTCAGTTGCTTTTAATTGCTGGCGTCTTAGAATTCCGTTATCCTGAAAATACAGAAATAAAAAAGAATTAACTTTGTTCAAATTTTAAGAACTCTAAGTGCTGAAAAAAAATTTGTCACGACGGTGTAGCGTTTTCTTCTTTTAAAGGCATAAAAATTAATATAAACAAATAAAAAAAAATACCTTCATTTTTGGTTGAAGTCCTCGTTGTCTTTCAAATGTATTGACTCAGCGATTTCTTCTCATCCTTTTGCACCAAACTCTTATTCGCAGAATAATAATCAATTCATGGAAGGATTAGCAATGAACAGACACTTTGCTGCTTCAATTTAATGCTGGTCCAGATCAAAATTATGCTACATCGTCATCAAGTCAGTAGAAGGAATGTTTACGTGTTCAAATATTTTTAACTTTTTGCTGCGATAATTCCTCATTTTTGTTTTGGATATTCATTATCCTTTAGGTTTTAAATGCTAGGTTGTTAAATTTTTTAAAATTCATTTGTCACTTTCATTGGACTATACTTTCCGTTATTACCTTTTATGTCATACGATGTTCATTAATTTATTGATATTTTCTATTTGATGCTTGCCAGATCTTGGAACTGGAGATGCTTCTTGCTTAATTATTGTCTCAGTTGCTTTTTACTGCTGACGTCTTAGAATTCCCTTATCTTGAAAATACAGAAAGAATAAAGAATTAATTTTGTCCAAATTTTAAGAACTCTAAGTGCTGAAAAAAATTTGGCAGGACGGTAGAGCGTTTTCTTCTTTTAAAGGCATAAAAATGAATATAAACAAATAAAGAAAAATAACCTTCATTTTTGGTTGAAGTCCTCGTTGTCTTTCAAATGTATTGACTCAGCGATTTTTTCTCATCCTTTTGCACCAAACTCTTATTCGCAGATTGATGATCAACTCATGGAAGGATTAGCAATGAACAGACACGTTGCTGCTTCAATTTAATGCTGGTCCAGATCAAAATTATGCTACATCGTCATCAAGTCAGTAGAAGGAATGTTTAAGTGTTCAAATATTTTTAACTTGTTGCTGCGATAATTCATTATTTTTGTTTTGGATATTCATTATTCTTCAGGTTTTAAATGCTAGGTTGGTAAATTTTTTAAAATTCATTTGTCACTTTCATTGGACTATACTTTCCGTTATTACCTTTTATGTCATAAGATGTTCATTAATTTATTGATATTTTCTATTTGATGCTTGCCAGATCTTGGAACTGGAGATGCTTCTTGCTTAATTATTGTCTCAGTTGCATTTAACTGCTGACGTCTTAGAATTCTTTTATCCTGAAAATACAGAAAGAATAAAGAATTAATTTTGTCCAAATTTTAAGAACTCTAAGTGCTAAAAAAAAAATTTGGCAGGATGGTGAAGCGTTTTCTTCTTTTAAAGGCATAAAAATGAATATAAACAAATAAAGAAAAATAACCTTCATTTTTGGTTGAAGTCCTCGTTGTTTTTCAAATGTATTGACTCAGATATTTCTTCTCATCCTTTTGCACCAAACTCTTATTCACAGATTGATGATTAACTCATGGAAGTATTGGCAATGAACAGACAAGTTGCTGCTTCAATTTAATGCTGATCCAGATCAAAATTATGCTACATCGTCATCAAGTCAGTAGAAGGAATGTTTAAGTGTTCAAATATTTTTAACTTGTTGCTGCGATAATTCCTAATTTTTGTTTTGGATATTCATTATTCTTCAGGTTTTAAATGCTAGGTAATAGGTTGGTAAATTTTTTGAAATTCATTTGTCACTTTCATTGGACTATACTTTCCGTTATTACCTTTTATGTCATACGATGTTCATTAATTTATTGATATTTTCTATTTGATGCTTGCCAGATCTTGGAACTGGAGATGCTTCTTGCTTAATTATTGTCTCAGTTGCTTTTTACTGCTGACGTCTTAGAATTCCCTTATCTTGAAAATACAGAAAGAATAAAGAATTAATTTTGTCCAAATTTTAAGAACTCTAAGTGCTGAAAAAAATTTGGCAGGACGGTGGAGCGTTTTCTTCTTTTAAACGCATAAAAATGAATATAAACAAATAAAGAAAAATAACCTTCATTTTTGGTTGAAGTCCTCGTTGTCTTTCAAATGTATTGACTCAGCGATTTCTTCTCATCCTTTTGCACCAAACTCTTATTCACAGATTGATGATCAACTCATGGAAGTATTGGCAATGAACAAACACTTTGCTGCTTCAAGTTACTGCTGATCCAGATCAAAATTATGCTACATCGTCATCAAGTCAGTAGAAGGAATGTTTACGTGTTCAAATATTTTTAACTTGTTGCTGCGATAATTCCTCATTTTTGTTTTGGATATTCATTATTCTTCAGGTTTTAAATGCTATGTTGGTAAATTTTTTAAAATTATTTTATCATTATTGTTTATATTTTCTATTTGATGCTTGCCAGAACTTGGAAGTGGAGATGCTTTTTGCTTAGTTTTTTTCTCAGCTGCTTTTAATTGCTGACGTCTTAGAATTCCCTTATCCTGAAAATACAGAAAGAATAAAGAATTAATTTTGTCCAAATTTTAAGAACTCTAAGTGCTGAAAAAAATTTGGCAGGACGGTGGAGCGTTTTCTTCTTTTAAAGGCATAAAAATGAATATAAACAAATAAAAAAAAATACCTTCATTTTTGGTTGAAGTCCTCGTTGTTTTTCAAATGTATTGACTCAGCGATTTCTTCTCATCCTTTTGCACCAAACTCTTATTCACAGATTGATGATCAACTCATGGAAGGATTGGCAATGAACAAACACGTTGCTGCTTCAATTTAATGCTGGTCCAGATCAAAATTATGCTACATCGTCATCAAGTCAGTAGAAGGAATGTTTAAGTGTTCAAATATTTTTAACTTGTTGCTGCGATAATTCATTATTTTTGTTTTGGATATTCATTATTCTTCAGGTTTTAAATGCTAGGTTGGTAAATTTTTTAAAATTATTTTATCACTTTCATTGGACTATGCTTTTCGTTATTACCTTTTATGTCATACGATGTTCATTAATTTATTGATATTTTCTATTTGATGCTTGCCAGATCTTGGATCTGGAGATGCTTCTTGCTTAATTATTGTCTCAGTTGCTTTTAATTGCTGGCGTCTTAGAATTCCGTTATCCTGAAAATACAGAAATAAAAAAGAATTAACTTTGTTCAAATTTTAAGAACTCTAAGTGCTGAAAAAAAATTTGTCACGACGGTGTAGCGTTTTCTTCTTTTAAAGGCATAAAAATTAATATAAACAAATAAAAAAAAATACCTTCATTTTTGGTTGAAGTCCTCGTTGTCTTTCAAATGTATTGACTCAGCGATTTCTTCTCATCCTTTTGCACCAAACTCTTATTCGCAGAATAATAATCAATTCATGGAAGGATTAGCAATGAACAGACACTTTGCTGCTTCAATTTAATGCTGGTCCAGATCAAAATTATGCTACATCGTCATCAAGTCAGTAGAAGGAATGTTTACGTGTTCAAATATTTTTAACTTTTTGCTGCGATAATTCCTCATTTTTGTTTTGGATATTCATTATCCTTTAGGTTTTAAATGCTAGGTTGTTAAATTTTTTAAAATTCATTTGTCACTTTCATTGGACTATACTTTCCGTTATTACCTTTTATGTCATACGATGTTCATTAATTTATTGATATTTTCTATTTGATGCTTGCCAGATCTTGGAACTGGAGATGCTTCTTGCTTAATTATTGTCTCTGTTGCTTTTTACTGCTGACGTCTTAGAATTCCCTTATCTTGAAAATACAGAAAGAATAAAGAATTAATTTTGTCCAAATTTTAAGAACTCTAAGTGCTGAAAAAAATTTGGCAGGACGGTAGAGCGTTTTCTTCTTTTAAAGGCATAAAAATGAATATAAACAAATAAAGAAAAATAACCTTCATTTTTGGTTGAAGTCATCGTTGTCTTTCAAATGTATTGACTCAGCGATTTCTTCTCATCCTTTTGCACCAAAGTCTTATTCACAGATTGATGATCAACTCATGGAAGTATTGGCAATGAACAAACACTTTGCTGCTTCAAGTTACTGCTGATCCAGATCAAAATTATGCTACATCGTCATCAAGTCAGTAGAAGGAATGTTTACGTGTTCAAATATTTTTAACTTGTTGCTGCGATAATTCCTCATTTTTGTTTTGGATATTCATTATTCTTCAGGTTTTAAATGCTAGGTTGGTAAATTTTTTAAAATTCATTTGTCACTTTCATTGGACTATACTTTTCGTTATTACCTTTTATGTCATACGATGTTCATTAATTTATTGATATTTTCTATTTGATGCTTGCCAGATCTTGGAACTGGAGATGCTTCTTGCTTAATTATTTTCTCAGTTGCTTTTAATTGCTGACGTCTTAGAATTCCCTTATCCTGAAAATACAGAAATAATAAAGAATTAATTTTGTTCAAATTTTAAGAACTCTAAGTGCTGAAAAAAATTGGGCAGGACGGTGGAGCGTTTTCTTCTTTTAAAGGCATAAAAATGAATATAAACAAATAAAAAAAAATACCTTCATTTTTGGTTGAAGTCCTCGTTGTCTTTCAAATGTATTGACTCAGCGATTTTTTCTCATCCTTTTGCACCAAACTCTTATTCGCAGATTGATGATCAACTCATGGAAGGATTAGCAATGAACAGACACGTTGCTGCTTCAATTTAATGCTGGTCCAGATCAAAATTATGCTACATCGTCATCAAGTCAGTAGAAGGAATGTTTAAGTGTTCAAATATTTTTAACTTGTTGCTGCGATAATTCATTATTTTTGTTTTGGATATTCATTATTCTTCAGGTTTTAAATGCTAGGTTGGTAAATTTTTTAAAATTCATTTGTCACTTTCATTGGACTATACTTTCCGTTATTACCTTTTATGTCATAAGATGTTCATTAATTTATTGATATTTTCTATTTGATGCTTGCCAGATCTTGGAACTGGAGATGCTTCTTGCTTAATTATTGTCTCAGTTGCATTTAACTGCTGACGTCTTAGAATTCTTTTATCCTGAAAATACAGAAAGAATAAAGAATTAATTTTGTCCAAATTTTAAGAACTCTAAGTGCTAAAAAAAAAATTTGGCAGGATGGTGGAGCGTTTTCTTCTTTTAAAGGCATAAAAATGAATATAAACAAATAAAGAAAAATAACCTTCATTTTTGGTTGAAGTCCTTGTTGTTTTTCAAATGTATTGACTCAGCGATTTCTTCTCATCCTTTTGCACCAAACTCTTATTCACAGATTGATGATCAACTCATGGAAGTATTGGCAATGAACAAACACTTTGCTGCTTCAAGTTACTGCTGATCCAGATCAAAATTATGCTACATCGTCATCAAGTCAGTAGAAGGAATGTTTACGTGTTCAAATATTTTTAACTTGTTGCTGCGATAATTCCTCATTTTTGTTTTGGATATTCATTATTCTTCAGGTTTTAAATGCTAGGTTGGTAAATTTTTTAAAATTCATTTGTCACTTTCATTGGACTATACTTTTCGTTATTACCTTTTATGTCATACGATGTTCATTAATTTATTGATATTTTCTATTTGATGCTTGCCAGATCTTGGAACTGGAGATGCTTCTTGCTTAATTATTTTCTCAGTTGCTTTTAATTGCTGACGTCTTAGAATTCCCTTATCCTGAAAATACAGAAATAATAAAGAATTAATTTTGTTCAAATTTTAAGAACTCTAAGTGCTGAAAAAAATTGGGCAGGACGGTGGAGCGTTTTCTTCTTTTAAAGGCATAAAAATGAATATAAACAAATAAAAAAAAATACCTTCATTTTTGGTTGAAGTCCTCGTTGTCTTTCAAATGTATTGACTCAGCGATTTTTTCTCATCCTTTTGCACCAAACTCTTATTCGCAGATTGATGATCAACTCATGGAAGGATTAGCAATGAACAGACACGTTGCTGCTTCAATTTAATGCTGGTCCAGATCAAAATTATGCTACATCGTCATCAAGTCAGTAGAAGGAATGTTTAAGTGTTCAAATATTTTTAACTTGTTGCTGCGATAATTCATTATTTTTGTTTTGGATATTCATTATTCTTCAGGTTTTAAATGCTAGGTTGGTAAATTTTTTAAAATTCATTTGTCACTTTCATTGGACTATACTTTTCGTTATTACCTTTTATGTCATACGATGTTCATTAATTTATTGATATTTTCTATTTGATGCTTGCCAGATCTTGGAACTGGAGATGCTTCTTGCTTAATTATTGTCTCAGTTGCATTTAACTGCTGACGTCTTAGAATTCTTTTATCCTGAAAATACAGAAAGAATAAAGAATTAATTTTGTCCAAATTTTAAGAACTCTAAGTGCTAAAAAAAAAATTTGGCAGGATGGTGGAGCGTTTTCTTCTTTTAAAGGCATAAAAATGAATATAAACAAATAAAGAAAAATAACCTTCATTTTTGGTTGAAGTCCTTGTTGTTTTTCAAATGTATTGACTCAGCGATTTCTTCTCATCCTTTTGCACCAAACTCTTATTCACAGATTGATGATCAACTCATGGAAGTATTGGCAATGAACAAACACTTTGCTGCTTCAAGTTACTGCTGATCCAGATCAAAATTATGCTACATCGTCATCAAGTCAGTAGAAGGAATGTTTAATTGTTCAAATATTTTTAACTTGTTGCTGCGATACTTTCTAATTTTTGTTTTGGATATTCATTATTCTTCAGGTTTTGAATGCTATGTTAATAATTTTTTTAAAATTATTTTGTCACTTTCATTGGACTATACTTTTCGTTTTTACCTTTTATGTCATACGATGTTCATTAATTTATTGATATTTTCTATTTGATGCTTGCCAGATCTTGGAACTGGAGATGCTTCTTGCTTAATTATTGTCTCAGTTGCTTTTAATTGCTGACGTCTTAGAATTCCGTTATCCTGAAAATACAGAAATAAAAAAGAATTAAATTTGTTCAAATTTTAAGAACTCTAAGTGCTGAAAAAAAATTTGGCACGACGGTGGAGCGTTTTCTTCTTTTAAAGGCATAAAAATGAATATAAACAAATAAAAAAAAAATACCTTCATTTTTGGTTGAAGTCCTCGTTGTTTTTTAAATGTATTGACTCAGATATTTCTTCTCATCCTTTTGCACCAAACTCTTATTCACAGATTGATGATCAACTCATGGAAGTATTGGCAATGAACAGACAAGTTGCTGCTTCAATTTAATGCTGATCCAGATCAAAATTATGCTACATCGTCATCAAGTCAGTAGAAGGAATGTTTAAGTGTTCAAATATTTTTAACTTGTTGCTGCGATAATTCCTAATTTTTGTTTTGGATATTCATTATTCTTCAGGTTTTAAATGCTAGGTAATAGGTTGGTAAATTTTTTGAAATTCATTTGTCACTTTCATTGGACTATACTTTTCGTTATTACCTTTTATGTCATACGATGTTCATTAATTTATTGATATTTTCTATTTGATGCTTGCCAGATCTTGGAACTGGAGATGCTTCTTGCTTAATTATTGTCTCAGTTGCTTTTAATTGCTGACGTCTTAGAATTCCGTTATCCTGAAAATACAGAAATAAAAAAGAATTAAATTTGTTCAAATTTTAAGAACTCTAAGTGCTGAAAAAAAATTTGGCACGACGGTGGAGCGTTTTCTTCTTTTAAACGCATAAAAATTAATATAAACAAATAAAAAAACTAGTAAAGAGGTGGTCACTCGTGACCGACCGAAGCGCATTTTCCCCGCACAGAATTCGTAAATAGTATACAAATATATATTCAAATCTTCAGATTGAATGTTCATCATATTTTCATGAAAATAAAACAAAATTTCACTGTTCATCATATATTTTTATTCATATAGTTTTCCAAAATTTTTTTTGTTCTTCAAAGTTTCTAAAATATTATGTCTAAATTTAAATATTTTGATTCATTAAACAAATATTAAAATAGTAAGTTGATAGTAATCGCATTTATGTTAGTTGAAATTTATGTCATTTGTTGGTTGTTCTCTAATTTCCATGTACTCGGCAATGTCCGGTTTAATACGAATAACGATAGGCTTGTGGTGACTGAAGAAGCTCTCATAAATTGTACATTCATAGGAAAAGTCCTTTAATCGTCCGAAAATTGCATCAATTGTTGTTCCTGCATTAGTCGTTGGTTCAATTTTCGACAACATGTGTAAATTCTTGCCCCTAAAAAAGTCGATAATATTTGTCTTGGGATTCTTGTAAATATTAACAAGAGTAATATTAGAGATTATGCATGAAGTTATTTCGATTCGTTCTACGTTCTTTTCGAAGCAGAATTTCTGATGAGGCTGAGCCATCTGACTGGCTTCAGCAAAAATCATTGTTCCTCTTGGTTGTGGACGAATGTTGATATCATTTCGCTGGATTTCTTCCTTAATTCCAATTTCGAATCTTTCGTTAGTCATTGCCCATATTTCTTGAAAAAACAGAACATGACTATTCATGAACACAGCATCACTTTTGACGGAATCAATGTGTTTGCGAATCGATTGCACGTTGAATGAGACAATTTGAATCTCATTTGCTGGTACTATCTTGAGGTGTTGAAACTTAGGTATGAACTGTGCGGTATCTCGTAGTCTCTTCATTTCTATAACAACAGGATCATCATCCCGAGGTGGAGTTGGAGGAATAAATCGTCCAATTATGTGAAGTCCATCAAGCGTCTTAGCACGTGAGAAAGCTACGTAGATAAGTTGTCTGGTCATTCTTGGAACTAAAACTACTGTGACACTTTCTAATGTCGATCCTTGAGACTTATGAATTGTGTATGCCTCTGCTGGTACCAATGGATACTGTTCACGTACAACCTAATAAAATAAAATAAAATAAAAAAAAGTTAATATTTGGCGAACATCAACAACATCATTATAAAATTACCTGAGCAGGATTCTTAGTCACATGAAAGGTAAGTTTGACTCTGGTAATTGGAGTCCATGCTGTGTCAATTGCTGTTGTCGCTTCCATGATTCCTCGTCTAACTGATCGTGCCTTCCTTCCTATGCTTGCGTCTTCAAACTTTAGATAAATTGCTTCAAGCTGACCTAGAAATGAAAAAAAAGAAAAATAAATGAATAACCATATTATTGATAGGTTTGTAAGTTGAAATTTACCTCCTTTAAATTCCATAAACATTAATTCACCTACTGCACCATTGTAAAGTCCATCCGCAACATCAATATTTGTTGTGATCATATACTTTACTCCTTTTTGCAGCAATAATTCAGTCATTAGTCCTTGAGTTTGTCGATAGCTTAAATTTTGCAAATTAAAACGAACTTGCCTTTTCTCTACTTCTGAATTTGCTCCAGTGATTTTGTCTACGGCACGAAATGTTATTGCTGTTGAGTTTGGGCCACGAAGTTCTTGTATACGACGGCTATTGTGTTCTTCTACTAATGCATTCTGCCAAATCAAATGACAACTCTTCTTTCCTTTATCTGGTAATAATTTATCTCCTGCTTTCAAGTCTCTAGGGTTTTCAACAAAGGTTCTTGTTTTTATTAAATTGATGTCACTTTGAGTTAATTTGCCCTTGGCAAGTCGTCCTAGTAATTGTGCGAATATTAAATCATCACGTTGCCGCATGATTTCAGTCAACTCAAATATTTTAAATTTTTCCCATAATGGATTTCCAAAAAGATGACTCAAACTGTTTCTGCTAGTTCCAAAAATAAAACTGTCATTGACAGGTCGCAGCTGCTGGAAATCACCAAATGTAATGATTGAACGACCGCCAAATTCCTTTTTTGTTTGAAATACTTGCATCAATCGGTTATTAATTTTCTCAAATGTACTTAATCCCATCATTGAAATTTCATCAATTATTATCAGTTTTAAGTTCTTCAATTTCACTCTTAAAGTATTCAATGCTTCTGGGGAAATACTGTTTGAATGTTCTTGATTTCTCTCGGTCATTATAAGACTAAATGCTGTATGAGCTGTTAATCCATTAACGTTGTGTGCTGCTTTACCTGTAAATGCAGTTATCAATATCTCCGGTGTGACTACAGGACCTGGTTCTCGATTGAAATGTCTCATCAATGCTTGATACAACACTTTGATTAGTCTACTTTTGCTTCGCCCGAAACAAAGTGGTATAACGGCAGTTCATTGAGTTTAAATGCGTTGAGAACATGCATCAAATGGTCGTGTTGTTTTGAATTCAGTGAATTAATAAGCTCATAATAATCTTGATCAGAAACTAAATCAGGCACTGTAATTTTGTTCCTTTCAATTGATGTTGAAAGCGTACTCTCTAATCCCATCTCAAACATAGCATTAGGCTGTATAATGTTGTCGTCAAAATCGTAGACGTTCAAATGCTGTTCATGATCTTGATCTTCATTTTGATCATTTGATTCATCTTCTTCGCAAGCCAGCTCTTCTTCAATCGTTCGAGCTAAATCATTCAAATCAATGTCCAGCTTGATGTATCGAGAGCTGTTTGCTTCAACTAATTCTTTATTCTGATTGTAAATTTCCTCAAGATTCAAGTTATCATTTTCAAGTTCCAGTGCTTCATCTCGCCAAGGCTTGAACAGCATCAGTCTTTCTCGATAGAAATTGTTACGATCTTTGTGGACATTATAACGACAGAATCTAATAATTTTAATTTGCTTTCGTTTTCTAATTGTTCCTCCTTCAATCTCATAAACAACTTTAAATTCACTACTTTCATCTTCTTCATTATTATTTTGATTATCGTCGATTGATTCAACTAAATGATCATCTTGCTCGATATTTTCCTCGTCCATTTCTTCATTTGTTTTCTTTCCATTGAATGTGAACTTTCCAATGAAATCGGCTAGACACAAATCTTTTAGTGATTCTGGCCGTTCCTTATATCGGTCAATTGAACCCTTTTTGTAAATATCAGTGCTGTCTTCTGGAAGTTTTCTCAACTCTGCTTTTGACTTCATTATACGATGTCTCGACTGTAATAAAGTAATAAAAAATTATTTAAAAAAAACTTTATTTAGAAAAATATAATTTTACCTTCATAGGTCCCGTATTGATAAACTCTACTGCTGAACTACTGTATGACATTGGTAGTCGCAAACGACACCACGCTGCTTCTTGCGCAGAAATTTCTGTTCCATTATAATAAGTACATGAAAGCTTTTTGATTTTCTCTCTTAATGAATAATTGCCACCTTTGAACTCTTCCACACATGCACGTAACAGTCTTGAAATTCCCCGACTCGGTTTATTAATGTACTCAACTATATATCCAATACACGCATACGGATCCAGCACAAATTGAACGTCAATATTTGATTGCATAAGCATAAGAATTTTCTTTGAGTAAGGATTGACTCTGGCATCTTTTGGAGCTCGTTTGATGAAGATTTTTGTTGCTTTCAGTTGACTTCGAATCGTTTTTATGTATTTGTCTCTGTCGCAATTCAATTTTCCAAGCAATTCGTCGAATGTTCCAATTGAATTTAAATCTCCCTAAAGAAGTTGATTCAGATTCTTAGTGATCGTGCGAAACCCATCTTGTTCACCGTCACTAAACACATAATCAGGTGGAAGTGGTTGAAGAATACTTGTGTTATCCATCGGAATAAATGGAGCTCCAAATCTGCAGCTTGTGTTGCCTCTCTTCTTCTTTTTGCAAGTTCGAGAACATTTGTGATACTGATATTTAACGAAATCTTTGGTATCCGGATCATCAGAACTTGTGCTTATTATGTTGTCAATAAATTCCTCGATATGACGAAATAAGTGCGGTTTATCGGCATCAAAAGTTGGTGCTTCATTAAGCCATAAAATCATATGAACATGTGGAGATCCACGGTGTTGAAACTCAATACGAAAATAGTGTTGAAGTATTTTGTACTTTCCAAATGGTCCTTCATCAGTAATTTTCCAGGTTTTAAATAATTCTTTAAATTTGTGCTCGAAATATAAGGAGCAAGTCACGGGATCAGTTCGTATCAGTCGAGATTTTTCTTCAAAGTCCATTTCTGTGACATCAGCATCATCTTCATTATCCACAGTTTTCTTGAGAATACGTAATAGCTCTTTCCAATGTGTTTCTGCAGCTGATAAAGTGACGAATAATGTAAACACTCCTAATCGACGCACCATTGCCATAACGTTCTTTTTTTGTTGCTCCCAATATGCAAGAGATCCAGTTATATTTGTTAGGAATCTATATGCATTATCTTTAGAAATGCTTTCATCGACGAAATTCGAGTTTAAAATTTGTGATGCTGTGACGCTTGAAGATTGTGCACACTTCTTCAAAGCAATATTAACATTGCTGCAAAGCTGTTTTAGTTGTGACTTCTTGTGCATAAATAATAAATGATCAGCTCTCACTGCACGACGATCACGTCTACGAATTTCACTGTTTACGTGGTCTTCATATGATAGCTTGACGTTTGGTGAATGTACTCGTTCATGGCCAAAGTAAATTGTTGGAAATGATAATTCTTCACAGTTGATATCTGTTAAGATTGATACTGGAACCTGTCCTTCACCTATTAATATGCAATGATTAGTACATAAAATTTGATTGTTTTATTTGTGATTAAAAACTTCATGCCAAAATTCGATGATTAAAATTGTGGACACCTGGAGCAAATTCAATTGCTTCGTTCGCATCTGAGAGAGTTTCTTCATAAAGTTGGTTCACTTCTTCATCAGCTCTTTGTGTCTCTGATTCTGGATCTGATTGGTTCTCTGTATCTTCATCCATTGGAGCTAGAAAACAAAGATTTTAAATTAATAAAAATTGAAAAGAAATTTTACTGCTGGCATTTCTTACCTTCATTTGAATCCGAGTTGAAAATGTCATTTGCTCCTTTTTTTTTTTTTTTTTTAAATTAAACTTTTTATTTATTTACATTTAAATTTAAGTATGTACAAAGTTTCTATACATTTTGTTGCTTTTTGTTTTAAGGTTTCAGGCATTCAATTTGCCTTTTGTCTCTTAATTTTGATTTCATTTACGGATTTTACTTTCTTTTGTATTTCATTTGATTTATTCGGTGTTTTGAGATGCAAGACGACTGTTGAAGTTCGCTTGCAACTTTCCGACGTAGTCTTCGATGGACGGTATTTTCGCTTCTGTATGAAGATCGGTGATCCTTTCACATCTTGTTTTATTGAGAACAATTCTCGAGAATTTGTTTTGCAGTACTTGAAGTTTTTGAAGATGGGTTTTTGCCATGCTTCCAAACGCTGGACAACCATATGTGAATATTGGTCTGATGGCTAGCTTGTAGATGAGAAGTTTGTTTAGTACGTCGAGTTGTGAGTTCCTGCTGATGAGCGGATAAAGCTGTCTTAATGCGGTGTGAGCCCTATTGGTCACATACTCCACATGCGGCTTTAATGTCACTCTCTTGTCGATCACCATTCCCAGATATTTAGCTTCTGTTTCCCATTTGATGTTTTCGTTGAGAAATTTGATGTTATTTCCTGGTAGTTGCCTGGAGTGCCTGTTTGTGATGAATAAGGCTTGAGTCTTCTGTTTGTTGAGGTTGATCTTCCATTTGTTCATGTATTGTTGAACTTTTCTTCCTGTGTGCTGTAGATGTGTCACAATATCGGCCGAGTTCTCTGCAGAATGATACAGTGCTGTATCATCTGCGAAAAGACCGATGTTGTTGGTTGTCTCTTACAACATCATACGTGAAGATGTTGTAGAGAGTTGGTGAAAGCACTGCTCCTTGTGGCACTCCGAATTTGATTACCTTGATTTCTGAGAACTGGCCTTTAATAAAAACTGCGAAAGATCTTTCACTGAGGAAAGATCTTACAGTTTTTATAAGTGGCAGTGGAAATCTCAGTTTGAGCATTTTGTACAAGATTCCGTTATGCCAGACTCTGTCAAATGCTTTTTCTACATCCAGGAAGATCATGCCTGTTGACTTTTTGTTGTTTAAGTTTTCTTTTGCTGATTTGATCACTTTGATGAGCTGGTGAGATGTTGATCTTCCAGTCCGGAAGCCGCACTGCTGGTTTGGGATGATGTTGTTATCCTCAAGATGATCGTTGATTCTATTCAGTAATACTCTCTCCAGTATTTTGCTTATTGAGCTGAGTAGACTTATTGGCCTGTAGCTGCTTAGCTCATTTGCTGGTTTTCCAGGTTTTGGAATAGGAATCACTTTTGCATGTTTCCAAACTTTGGGGAAGTGGTTGAGTTTCAGACACGAATTGATGATGAATTTCAAGTATTCGAAACCTTTTTCAGGAAGATTTTTGATGAGTATGTTGTTGACTTCATCTAGTCCCGGAGCTTTTGGATTTTTCAGATTTCTTATGATGCTCACGATTTCCTTTACATCTGTTAGTTCTGGATTCTCATCATTGTCTTGTTCCAATGCTTCTTTGACTGTGTTGTTTACTTCCTGTGTATGTTGTGGATCGTTTTGTTCCAGAGGATTTTCGTGAGCTTCACGAAAATACTCACTGAGTGCGCTGGCTTTTTCTTTGTTGGTGATGAACGTTTTACCCAGATTTGTCAATGGAGGCATTGTTTTTGAACCTTTTTTGCAAAATTTTGCTATTCTCCAAACTGTTTGGTTTGACGGTTGAATCTCTGAGAGACGCTTATTCCAGTTTTTGTTTTTGAGTTCTTTAATTTTCTCATTGATGACTCTCTGCAGATAATTCAATTCAGATTTGAGTTGATTATCTCTACTTCTCTGCCATCTTCGACGAAGACTCCTTTTTGTGTTGATTAGATCTTTAATCTCCGGTGTGAGTTTAGTTGATTCGAACTTGATCTTTTTCATTTTTACACTTGAGTTCCTCGCTTCCATGATGAGTTCAGAGAGAATCTTAATGTGATTCTCGATCTCATCTGCTGTATTGCAAGAATTTTCTCCAATGTTGTCTTCAATGCGGCGTGAAATTTGTGCTTTGAACTTTTTCCAGTTTGCGTTTTTGTAGTCATATCTGTAGACTGTATTTTCAGTTCTGTCGATTTTTGATGTTTTGATTTGGAAATACACAGCGCAGTGATCACTCATTGCCTCTGTGCATTGAAGTTCTGTTGTTTCGAGGTTGGAATTCGAGAGCATCAGGTCAATTCTTGACACTGATTTGTTTCGATCTTCTGGGTAGTACGTTGGCGAGTCAGGAAAGTAGATCATGAACTCTCCTGACATTTCCTGAAGAATATTTCCTGATTTATTTGCAACGTTGCAGTTCCATTCTCGATGTTTTGCATTGAAGTCTCCACAGATGTAGTAATTTCCTCTCAGATTTGTTATTTTGATGATGTCATCTCTCAGATGTAGATCTATTTCCCCTCCTTTGCTTCCTCCTGGGAGATAGACTGAGAGGATGTGACAACTATCTGTGTCATTGATGAAGACTTTGATTCCAATGCATTCCATGCATTTTGTGTTGTAGCTTGGTTGAAGCTGATGTTTTAGATTTCTTTTGACGATGATTGCAACACCACCCTTTGGTCTATCCACGCGATCCAATCGATGAATTACGTAGTCTGGATGCGAGTCAATTTTTGAGTTTGGTTTTAGGAATGTTTCTGAGATGCAAGCAACATCGACGTTTTGCTTGCTTAGGTAGTCGAGAAATGCTAACATTTTGTCAGTGAGGCCGTTAGCATTCCAGTAGAGGACGTTGATACTTTGTTGTCTACAATCCATTATTGTATGCGGTGTTTTTGGCACTTGAGCCGATTGCTTGGAGTATTTCGTCGATGAACTCTGGATTTTTGGCGATTAATTTGAGAAGCTCGCTGATAAGGTACTTGCACTTTGATTCCTCTATTTCTAAGATGTTTTTATCTTTTGTGCTGGTGCTTTGAGCTTGTTGATTAGTTGTTATGTTTCGATTCACTACCTCAACACTGAATGAAGGTTCTGGGAAGACTTCATTCGAGGTCTGACTTGTTGCACTGATGTCTTCTGAGTCCATAAGCTCAACATCTTGCTTTGGTTTTTGATGTTGATTGTTATTAATGCGCTCGTTTTGCTTTTTTCTTTGATTCTTTTTCCAATGTTTTCCTCTTTCTTTATTGTTTTGTTGGTTGTTCAAGTTATTTTTATTTCCCTGATTTGAGGGTTTGTGATTTGGAGGAGGATTTGTGTTCCTTGGTTTGTGGTTGACTGGAACTTGTTTTTGATGAACAGGCTTTTGTGTACCAGATGTTGATGGTTCCATATACTCCTTTCTCCATTGAGGTTTTGGTGCATGTTGGACGTTTCTGGTTGATCTCTCAGGACGATGCGGTGTTGGAGGATTGTTTCTCCGTTGTCCATATGAATAATGGCCTGCTGTTTTGTTTTGATTTTGGTTGTTTCCATTCTGTGATTTTGATTTCCATTTTTCAATTATTTCTTGTCTGGTTTTACAACCTGTGAAAATTGCTGTATGTTTTTCACCGCAGAAGAAACATTTGAGTCTCTTTCGATATGTACTGGCACGTTTTCGAGTCATGTTGCTCAGAGCATCTGAAGCAAACGGACGGTTTGTTACAACCGTTTTGTCCATGACCAAACTGCAGACATTTCGAACATTGAGATGGTCCAGCTTGTCTATTTTTGTAGTCAGCCCATTTAATTTTGAAACTGCTGACAATTTTGATTTTTCTGAGGAATTCCAGGAAATTTCCACCTTGTTCTACATCTTTTTTGAAGTACACGAGGTAGTTCTGGTCGTCGTCTTGTTCGTGTCTTTTGTGTTTCATTGTCATTTTGACAATTTTTACTGGTGTGATTTTTACGGTTTGAAGTTCCTTCTCCAACTCACTGATTTCCATATCTGGGAGTCCATAGAGTACGTACTTCTTCAGTGGTTCTTGGCTGGAGTATGTGTGGAAGTGATGCTTTTTGTCTTTGAGTAGTTGGATGAATTTCCCGTAGTAATCCCAACTCTCCGTTGTTACCGTTTTTGTTCCTTGTTTGCCCTTTTTGGTCTCAATTAAGAAACTTCCAGGTTGATTGTTTATTTCATTCGTCAATCTCTTGATTTCACCAGCTCCTCCTGTGCTGATGACAATTGGAGGTGGTTTTGATTTTTGTTGAGATTTGTTGTTGTTGCTTTCCGTGTTTACGGAAATTATCTTTTGTTGCTCTGATGTTTTGCTGTTTTCTCCCCAGTACGAAGAAGTTGTCGATCTTTTTTTCTCCTGTTCTGGTGAACCAAATAGATACGGTACTCCAGAAGACGAAGCTTTCTTCACTGGTGGGAGTACGAACAGTGGTTTGTTCCCATCTTTTGGTTTGCTTTCGTTTGCTACTCTTTTTAAAAGAGCGTTGGGAACTATCACTTCTCGAGGGCGTTTTTCTGCTTTACTTGCTTCATTGAGAAACTTCTTTATTGATATTTGTTTTTTTGGTTTGAGATTTGTCATCTCAATGTCGGCTGCTTGTGAAACATCTTCACTGAAAATTTCCTCAATATTGAGAATTGTCACTGAAGATGAATGTTGTTGTTGAGAACTATTAAGTCCATGCTGATTTTGAGAAAGATTTTCTTCGTTGTTGGTAGTTTTTGGTGATGCTACCATTTTGATGTTTTGAGAATCAAACTGAGATTTTGAAACTTTTTGCAAACAAAAAGCTTCTCAGGTAGTCTCTGTTTTGTTTATTTAGAGATTTTTGAATAAATTGCGGAGCGATTTGTAAACACGTCTGTTCACGTTGAGATCTAGTTTGCAACTGCGACCTCTTAATCACTGATTTTTCACATTTCATTTAATTTTCAATACACAATGCTTTTTGTACACAAAACTAATCCATGTATATTGAATATGTAATTTTTTCATGGATTGGAATAAATTTTCTATTTGAATTTAGAATTTTCGTTAAAATTTTCTTTGAAATACTTGTTTTTGACTATTTTAATGAACATTATAGTTCGAAACAAATGAATTAACTTAATTTTTCTTTCCAAAGTGCCGAATTAACCTTTTTCATGCCAAATTGCAGTAAAAATATTCACTCACCAAAATTGAAATATGAAATTTCATAAATTTTCATAAAATATGCCAATTACTGTATGGTTTCGAACTGTTTCTTATGTGTTTTAAACTTATCAATGTTTTTCACTATTATTTACACAATAATTACCTCTTAATCACTGATTTTTCACATTTTATTTAATTTTCAATTCACAATGCTTTTTGTACACAAAACTAATCCATGTATGGGCAATTCTTTGGATGACTTTCGGAAAATTTTCAGCAAAAAATCGAAATTTTATTGATTTTTCCCATCAGAGGCACTGATTTTATGACTCTTATCGATGTAAAAATATAAAATGTACACTCCTTTTGATATCATATACTTCTAATCGCTGTATTAATTAAGTTATTTGGATTCTTTTGTCAATAACTCGATGACAGAAATCGGAATTTTCAATTTTCATCATCCAAAGAATCGAAAATTAGAGAAAACTATTGAAATTAACATTGAATAACTTTTACTGAGTTATAGAACAGACAAAAATCTTTAATTAGGTTGCTTTTTTGTGTGCATTAAGTCAGTAATTAATGAAATATTTCAATTCTTTGAAAAATTTCCATGTGTCATCGAGTTATAAAGAAGCTTTTTTTTTGTCTTAAACCGTGAAAAAATACAAAATTTTCAAACATATTTTTTCAATTTTTCACTTAATTTGGGTGAGTTGTAACATTTCAATAGATCACTTGTAAAGAATTAATTATGCTTAATGATCTACGAAAGTTCTGGCTTATTATTCCTTCACAGTAATGCCAAAATGCAGTAATTAAAGTTTCATGCCGAAATGCAGTGATTTAAAGTTTCATGCCAAAATGCAGTAATTAAAGTTTCATGCCGAAATGCAGTTATTTAAAGTTTCATGCCGAAATGCAGTTTTTAAAATTTCATGCCAAAGTGCAGTGATTTAAAGTTTCATGCCGAAATGCAGTTATTTAAAGTTTCATGCCGAAATGCAGTTTTTAAAATTTCATGCCAAAGTGCAGTGATTTAAAGTTTCATGCCAAAATGCAGTAATTAAAGTTTCATGCCGAAATGCAGTTATTTAAAGTTTCATGCCGAAATGCAGTTTTTAAAATTTCATGCCAAAGTGCAGTGATTTAAAGTTTCATGCCAAAATGCAGTAATTAAAGTTTCATGCCGAAATGCAGTTATTTAAAGTTTCATGCCGAAATGCAGTTTTTAAAATTTCATGCCAAAGTGCAGTGATTTAAAGTTTCATGCCAAAATGCAGTAATTAAAGTTTTATGCCGAAATGCAGTTATTTAAAGTTTCATGCCGAAATGCAGTTTTTAAAATTTCATGCCAAAGTGCAGTGATTTAAAGTTTCATGCCAAAATGCAGTAATTAAAGTTTCATGCCGAAATGCAGTTATTTAAAGTTTCATGCCGAAATGCAGTTTTTAAAATTTCATGCCAAAGTGCAGTGATTTAAAGTTTCATGCCAAAATGCAGTAATTAAAGTTTTATGCCGAAATGCAGTTATTTAAAGTTTCATGCCGAAATGCAGTTTTTAAAATTTCATGCCAAAGTGCAGTGATTTAAAGTTTCATGCCAAAATGCAGTAATTAAAGTTTTATGCCGAAATGCAGTTATTTAAAGTTTCATGCCGAAATGCAGTTTTTAAAATTTCATGCCAAAGTGCAGTGATTTAAAGTTTCATGCCAAAATGCAGTAATTAAAGTTTCATGCCAAAATGCAGTAATTAAAGTTTCATGCCGAAATGCAGTGATTTAAAGTTTCATGCCAAAATGCAGTAATTAAAGTTTCATGCCGAAATGCAGTGATTTAAAGTTTCATGCCAAAATGCAGTAATTAAAGTTTCATGCCGAAATGCAGTGATTTAAAGTTTCATGCCAAAATGCAGTTTTTAAAATTTCATGCCAAAGTGCAGTGATTTAAAGTTTCATGCCAAAATGCAGTAATTAAAGTTTCATGCCGAAATGCAGTTATTTAAAGTTTCATGCCGAAATGCAGTTTTTAAAATTTCATGCCAAAGTGCAGTGATTTAAAGTTTCATGCCAAAATGCAGTAATTAAAGTTTCATGCCGAAATGCAGTTATTTAAAGTTTCATGCCGAAATGCAGTTTTTAAAATTTCATGCCAAAGTGCAGTGATTTAAAGTTTCATGCCAAAATGCAGTAATTAAAGTTTTATGCCGAAATGCAGTTATTTAAAGTTTCATGCCGAAATGCAGTTTTTAAAATTTCATGCCAAAGTGCAGTGATTTAAAGTTTCATGCCAAAATGCAGTAATTAAAGTTTCATGCCGAAATGCAGTTATTTAAAGTTTCATGCCGAAATGCAGTTTTTAAAATTTCATGCCAAAGTGCAGTGATTTAAAGTTTCATGCCAAAATGCAGTAATTAAAGTTTTATGCCGAAATGCAGTTATTTAAAGTTTCATGCCGAAATGCAGTTTTTAAAATTTCATGCCAAAGTGCAGTGATTTAAAGTTTCATGCCAAAATGCAGTAATTAAAGTTTTATGCCGAAATGCAGTTATTTAAAGTTTCATGCCGAAATGCAGTTTTTAAAATTTCATGCCAAAGTGCAGTGATTTAAAGTTTCATGCCAAAATGCAGTAATTAAAGTTTCATGCCAAAATGCAGTAATTAAAGTTTCATGCCGAAATGCAGTGATTTAAAGTTTCATGCCAAAATGCAGTAATTAAAGTTTCATGCCGAAATGCAGTGATTTAAAGTTTCATGCCAAAATGCAGTAATTAAAGTTTCATGCCGAAATGCAGTGATTTAAAGTTTCATGCCAAAATGCAGTTTTTAAAATTTCATGCCAAAGTACATGATTTAAAGTTTCATGCCAAAATGCAGTAATTAAAGTTTCATGCCGAAATGCAGTTATTTAAAGTTTCATGCCGAAATGCAGTTTTTAAAATTTCATGCCAAAGTGCAGTGATTTAAAGTTTCATGCCAAAATGCAGTAATTAAAGTTTCATGCCGAAATGCAGTGATTTAAAGTTTCATGCCAAAATGCAGTAATTAAAGTTTCATGCCGAAATGCAGTTATTTAAAGTTTCATGCCGAAATACAGTTTTTAAAATTTCATGCCAAAGTGCAGTGATTTAAAGTTTCATGCCGAAATGCAGTTATTTAAAGTTTCATGCCGAAATGCAGTTTTTAAAATTTCATGCCAAAGTGCAGTGATTTAAAGTTTCATGCCAAAATGCAGTAATTAAAGTTTCATGCCGAAATGCAGTTATTTAAAGTTTCATGCCGAAATGCAGTTTTTAAAATTTCATGCCAAAGTGCAGTGATTTAAAGTTTCATGCCAAAATGCAGTAATTAAAGTTTCATGCCGAAATGCAGTTATTTAAAGTTTCATGCCGAAATGCAGTTTTTAAAATTTCATGCCAAAGTGCAGTGATTTAAAGTTTCATGCCAAAATGCAGTAATTAAAGTTTTATGCCGAAATGCAGTTATTTAAAGTTTCATGCCGAAATGCAGTTTTTAAAATTTCATGCCAAAGTGCAGTGATTTAAAGTTTCATGCCAAAATGCAGTAATTAAAGTTTCATGCCGAAATGCAGTTATTTAAAGTTTCATGCCGAAATGCAGTTTTTAAAATTTCATGCCAAAGTGCAGTGATTTAAAGTTTCATGCCAAAATGCAGTAATTAAAGTTTCATGCCGAAATGCAGTTATTTAAAGTTTCATGCCGAAATGCAGTTTTTAAAATTTCATGCCAAAGTGCAGTGATTTAAAGTTTCATGCCGAAATGCAGTTATTTAAAGTTTCATGCCGAAATGCAGTTTTTAAAATTTCATGCCAAAGTGCAGTGATTTAAAGTTTCATGCCAAAATGCAGTAATTAAAGTTTCATGCCGAAATGCAGTTATTTAAAGTTTCATGCCGAAATGCAGTTTTTAAAATTTCATGCCAAAGTGCAGTGATTTAAAGTTTCATGCCAAAATGCAGTAATTAAAGTTTCATGCCGAAATGCAGTGATTTAAAGTTTCATGCCAAAATGCAGTAATTAAAGTTTCATGCCGAAATGCAATGATTTAAAGTTTCATGCCAAAATGCAGTTTTTAAAATTTCATGCCAAAGTGCAGTGATTTAAAGTTTCATGCCGAAATGCAGTAATTGAAGTTTCATATTTACTCACCAAAATTGAAATATGAAATTTCATAAATTTTCATAAAATATGCCAATTACTGTATGGTTTCGAACTGTTTCTTATGTGCTTTAAACTTATCAATGTTTTTCACTATTATTTACACAATAATTACCTCTAAATCACTGATTTTTCACATTTTATTTAATTTTCAATTTACAATGCTTTTTGTACACAAAACTAATCCATGTATATTGAATATGTAATTTTTTCATGGATTGGAATAAATTTTCTATTTGAATTTAGAATTTTCGTTAAAATTTTCTTTGAAATACTTGTTTTTGACTATTTTAATGAACATTATAGTTCGAAACAAATGAATTATCTTAATTTTTCTTTCCAAAGTGCCGAATTAACCTTTTTCATGCCAAATTGCAGTAAAAATATTCACTCACCAAAATTGAAATATGAAATTTCATAAATTTTCATAAAATATGCCAATTACTGTATGGTTTCGAACGGTTTCTTATGTGTTTTAAACTTATCAATGTTTTTCACTATTATTTACACAATAATTACCTCTTAATCACTGATTTTTCACATTTTATTTAATTTTCAATTCACAATGCTTTTTGTACACAAAACTAATCCATGTATATTGAATATGTAATTTTTTCATGGATTGGAATAAATTTTCTATTTGAATTTAGAATTTTCGTTAAAATTTTCTTTGAAATACTTGTTTTTGACTATTTTAATGAACATTATAGTTCGAAACAAATGAATTAACTTAATTTTTCTTTCCAAAGTGCCGAATTAACCTTTTTCATGCCAAATTGCAGTAAAAATATTCACTCACCAAAATTGAAATATGAAATTTCATAAATTTTCATAAAATATGCCAATTACTGTATGGTTTCGAACTGTTTCTTATGTGTTTTAAACTTATCAATGTTTTTCACTATTATTTACACAATAATTACCTCTTAATCACTGATTTTTCACATTTTATTTAATTTTCAATTCACAATGCTTTTTGTACACAAAACTAATCCATGTATGGGCAATTCTTTGGATGACTTTCGGAAAATTTTCAGCAAAAAATCGAAATTTTATTGATTTTTCCCATCAGAGGCACTGATTTTATGACTCTTATCGATGTAAAAATATAAAATGTACACTCCTTTTGATATCATATACTTCTAATCGCTGTATTAATTAAGTTATTTGGATTCTTTTGTCAATAACTCGATGACAGAAATCGGAATTTTCAATTTTCATCATCCAAAGAATCGAAAATTAGAGAAAACTATTGAAATTAACATTGAATAACTTTTACTGAGTTATAGAACAGACAAAAATCTTTAATTAGGTTGCTTTTTTGTGTGCATTAAGTCAGTAATTAATGAAATATTTCAATTCTTTGAAAAATTTCCATGTGTCATCGAGTTATAAAGAAGCTTTTTTTTTGTCTTAATCCGTGAAAAAATACAAAATTTTCAAACATATTTTTTCAATTTTTCACTTAATTTGGGTGAGTTGTAACATTTCAATAGATCACTTGTAAAGAATTAATTATGCTTAATGATCTACGAAAGTTCTGGCTTATTATTCCTTCACAGTAATGCCAAAATGCAGTAATTAAAGTTTCATGCCGAAATGCAGTGATTTAAAGTTTCATGCCAAAATGCAGTAATTAAAGTTTCATGCCGAAATGCAGTGATTTAAAGTTTCATGCCAAAATGCAGTAATTAAAGTTTCATGCCGAAATGCAGTTATTTAAAGTTTCATGCCGAAATGCAGTTTTTAAAATTTCATGCCAAAGTGCAGTGATTTAAAGCTTCATGCCGAAATGCAGTTATTTAAAGTTTCATGCCGAAATGCAGTTTTTAAAATTTCATGCCAAAGTGCAGTGATTTAAAGTTTCATGCCAAAATGCAGTAATTAAAGTTTCATGCCGAAATGCAGTTATTTAAAGTTTCATGCCGAAATGCAGTTTTTAAAATTTCATGCCAAAGTGCAGTGATTTAAAGTTTCATGCCAAAATGCAGTAATTAAAGTTTCATGCCGAAATGCAGTGATTTAAAGTTTCATGCCAAAATGCAGTAATTAAAGTTTCATGCCGAAATGCAATGATTTAAAGTTTCATGCCAAAATGCAGTTTTTAAAATTTCATGCCAAAGTGCAGTGATTTAAAGTTTCATGCCGAAATGCAGTAATTGAAGTTTCATATTCACTCACCAAAATTGAAATATGAAATTTCATAAATTTTCATAAAATATGCCAATTACTGTATGGTTTCGAACTGTTTCTTATGTGTTTTAAACTTATCAATGTTTTTCACTATTATTTACACAATAATTACCTCTTAATCACTGATTTTTCACATTTTATTTAATTTTCAATTCACAATGCTTTTTGTACACACTTTTTGTAATTTTTTCATGGATTGGAATAAATTTTCTATTTGAATTTAGAATTTTCGGTAAAATTTTCTTTGAAATACTTGTTTTTGACTGTTTTAATGAACATTATAGTTAGAAACAAATGAATTAACTTAATTTTACACGCTTTTATTTAACTCACACTGTTTGTCTGAGTCAAATCTTGTAATCGATTTTACGACCACTTTCACTGCTCCAATAGAGCTCAAATTTTAAATGCACACGTATTCTCCATGACAATACAATATTTTAACACTTTGGAAACACAAAAATGCTTAATTATAATACAATTTTAGTAAAAAAATTTTATTTGGGAAAAAAATCCAATGTCAATGATATAAAATTTTGATTTGTTTAAAATATTACACTTGAAATACTCAAAGTCATTTATAAGATTCATTATAGTTTAATTAATATTACTAATTTAATTAATATTAATTTTGAGCAGCTAAAGATTTTCTGGGAGGATGAAAAAATTGACAAGTGATTTTTTCATGAATATTCGTAAGTGAAAATTTGAATTTTCAAAAAAACCGTTAAGCATAAGTCCGTTTTGAATTAATGCAAAATAACTATTAATATGAGATGTGCATTTAGCACACATAGTTTGAGCATAAATTTATGCTGTTTTAAATGTATTACATTATTTATAACACTTCACCAATTTAATTAAATTGACTTCTCTTTTAACGGCATGTCATAACATATAAATGACATTCATTGAATTTAAATTTGAAAATCGGTTATGTGCAAATTACATAAAGATGGGATTTGCATCTTTATGTAAAGAATCCACACGTTATGTAGTAGGAATGGTCCGGATAAACACAAAATCTTTAATTGAAGTTAGGACATTTTTAAATAGTTTTATGTGTTTTCAGGTATGACTTAAATAATTTAAAACGAATGAAGAATTTTGACATTCTTTACTAATTATCCATTAAAAAATGGTAATCTATGAACAGTTGAACGGATTGAAGTGAAAGGAAGTGGATTCTTAAACTTCCTGTAATCTAAAAACTGTAACCTACTCATTAAGTCTGATAAATTCAGTGTTGAAATAAAACAAAAACTCCAAATTTTGGAAGTAATATCGATTCATACATTTAACACGACTAAAAAGTAGAAAATAAAATACTATAAAAAAAAACTTTTTTTTAAAAAAGCACGCTTTTATTTCCGATTACAGTGCACTAAAAAGGAGGAAATAATTTTTTTCTAAGCACTCAAATATGATACAAAATTTTATGACTAAACATAAAAGCGTGGGGCGTTCTTGCATATGTCACTAAATCTTGAATTTGTGAACGATCTCAAAATGTTAAAAGTTCTTTCGTTTACAGAAGTTGCATCAAAAAATGAAAAATTACCATATAGTGTGAATAAATTATAGAAAATCTAGAGCAGGTTTAAATTGAACGCCCCACGCTTTTATGTTTAGTCATAAAATTTTGTATCATATTTGAGTGCTTAGAAAAAAATTATTTCCTCCTTTTTAGTGCACTGTAATCGGAAATAAAAGCGTGCTTTTTTAAAAAAAAGTTTTTTTTTATAGTATTTTCTCTCCAAAGTGCCGAATTAACCTTTTTCATGCCAAATTGCAGTAAAAATATTCACTCACCAAATGCAGTGATTTAAAGTTTCATGCCAAAATGCGGTAATTAAAGTTTCATGCCGAAATGCAGTTATTTAAAGTTTCATGCCGAAATGCAGTTTTTAAAATTTCATGCCAAAGTGCAGTGATTTAAAGTTTCATGCCAAAATGCAGTAATTAAAGTTTTATGCCGAAATGCAGTTATTTAAAGTTTCATGCCGAAATGCAGTTTTTAAAATTTCATGCCAAAGTGCAGTGATTTAAAGTTTCATGCCAAAATGCAGTAATTAAAGTTTCATGCCGAAATGCAGTTATTTAAAGTTTCATGCCGAAATGCAGTTTTTAAAATTTCATGCCAAAGTGCAGTGATTTAAAGTTTCATGCCAAAATGCAGTAATTAAAGTTTTATGCCGAAATGCAGTTATTTAAAGTTTCATGCCGAAATGCAGTTTTTAAAATTTCATGCCAAAGTGCAGTGATTTAAAGTTTCATGCCAAAATGCAGTAATTAAAGTTTTATGCCGAAATGCAGTTATTTAAAGTTTCATGCCGAAATGCAGTTTTTAAAATTTCATGCCAAAGTGCAGTGATTTAAAGTTTCATGCCAAAATGCAGTAATTAAAGTTTCATGCCAAAATGCAGTAATTAAAGTTTCATGCCGAAATGCAGTGATTTAAAGTTTCATGCCAAAATGCAGTAATTAAAGTTTCATGCCGAAATGCAGTGATTTAAAGTTTCATGCCAAAATGCAGTAATTAAAGTTTCATGCCGAAATGCAGTGATTTAAAGTTTCATGCCAAAATGCAGTTTTTAAAATTTCATGCCAAAGTGCAGTGATTTAAAGTTTCATGCCAAAATGCAGTAATTAAAGTTTCATGCCGAAATGCAGTTATTTAAAGTTTCATGCCGAAATGCAGTTTTTAAAATTTCATGCCAAAGTGCAGTGATTTAAAGTTTCATGCCAAAATGCAGTAATTAAAGTTTCATGCCGAAATGCAGTTATTTAAAGTTTCATGCCGAAATGCAGTTTTTAAAATTTCATGCCAAAGTGCAGTGATTTAAAGTTTCATGCCGAAATGCAGTTATTTAAAGTTTCATGCCGAAATGCAGTTTTTAAAATTTCATGCCAAAGTGCAGTGATTTAAAGTTTCATGCCAAAATGCAGTAATTAAAGTTTCATGCCGAAATGCAGTTATTTAAAGTTTCATGCCGAAATGCAGTTTTTAAAATTTCATGCCAAAGTGCAGTGATTTAAAGTTTCATGCCAAAATGCAGTAATTAAAGTTTCATGCCGAAATGCAGTGATTTAAAGTTTCATGCCAAAATGCAGTAATTAAAGTTTCATGCCGAAATGCAATGATTTAAAGTTTCATGCCAAAATGCAGTTTTTAAAATTTCATGCCAAAGTGCAGTGATTTAAAGTTTCATGCCGAAATGCAGTAATTGAAGTTTCATATTCACTCACCAAAATTGAAATATGAAATTTCATAAATTTTCATAAAATATGCCAATTACTGTATGGTTTCGAACTGTTTCTTATGTGCTTTAAACTTATCAATGTTTTTCACTATTATTTACACAATAATTACCTCTAAATCACTGATTTTTCACATTTTATTTAATTTTCAATTTACAATGCTTTTTGTACACAAAACTAATCCATGTATATTGAATATGTAATTTTTTCATGGATTGGAATAAATTTTCTATTTGAATTTAGAATTTTCGTTAAAATTTTCTTTGAAATACTTGTTTTTGACTATTTTAATGAACATTATAGTTCGAAACAAATGAATTATCTTAATTTTTCTTTCCAAAGTGCCGAATTAACCTTTTTCATGCCAAATTGCAGTAAAAATATTCACTCACCAAAATTGAAATATGAAATTTCATAAATTTTCATAAAATATGCCAATTACTGTATGGTTTCGAACGGTTTCTTATGTGTTTTAAACTTATCAATGTTTTTCACTATTATTTACACAATAATTACCTCTTAATCACTGATTTTTCACATTTTATTTAATTTTCAATTCACAATGCTTTTTGTACACAAAACTAATCCATGTATATTGAATATGTAATTTTTTCATGGATTGGAATAAATTTTCTATTTGAATTTAGAATTTTCGTTAAAATTTTCTTTGAAATACTTGTTTTTGACTATTTTAATGAACATTATAGTTCGAAACAAATGAATTAACTTAATTTTTCTTTCCAAAGTGCCGAATTAACCTTTTTCATGCCAAATTGCAGTAAAAATATTCACTCACCAAAATTGAAATATGAAATTTCATAAATTTTCATAAAATATGCCAATTACTGTATGGTTTCGAACTGTTTCTTATGTGTTTTAAACTTATCAATGTTTTTCACTATTATTTACACAATAATTACCTCTTAATCACTGATTTTTCACATTTTATTTAATTTTCAATTCACAATGCTTTTTGTACACAAAACTAATCCATGTATGGGCAATTCTTTGGATGACTTTCGGAAAATTTTCAGCAAAAAATCGAAATTTTATTGATTTTTCCCATCAGAGGCACTGATTTTATGACTCTTATCGATGTAAAAATATAAAATGTACACTCCTTTTGATATCATATACTTCTAATCGCTGTATTAATTAAGTTATTTGGATTCTTTTGTCAATAACTCGATGACAGAAATCGGAATTTTCAATTTTCATCATCCAAAGAATCGAAAATTAGAGAAAACTATTGAAATTAACATTGAATAACTTTTACTGAGTTATAGAACAGACAAAAATCTTTAATTAGGTTGCTTTTTTGTGTGCATTAAGTCAGTAATTAATGAAATATTTCAATTCTTTGAAAAATTTCCTTGTGTCATCGAGTTATAAAGAAGCTTTTTTTTTGTCTTAATCCGTGAAAAAATACAAAATTTTCAAACATATTTTTTCAATTTTTCACTTAATTTGGGTGAGTTGTAACATTTCAATAGATCACTTGTAAAGAATTAATTATGCTTAATGATCTACGAAAGTTCTGGCTTATTATTCCTTCACAGTAATGCCAAAATGCAGTAATTAAAGTTTCATGCCGAAATGCAGTGATTTAAAGTTTCATGCCAAAATGCAGTAATTAAAGTTTCATGCCGAAATGCAGTGATTTAAAGTTTCATGCCAAAATGCAGTAATTAAAGTTTCATGCCGAAATGCAGTTATTTAAAGTTTCATGCCGAAATGCAGTTTTTAAAATTTCATGCCAAAGTGCAGTGATTTAAAGCTTCATGCCGAAATGCAGTTATTTAAAGTTTCATGCCGAAATGCAGTTTTTAAAATTTCATGCCAAAGTGCAGTGATTTAAAGTTTCATGCCAAAATGCAGTAATTAAAGTTTCATGCCGAAATGCAGTGATTTAAAGTTTCATGCCAAAATGCAGTAATTAAAGTTTCATGCCGAAATGCAATGATTTAAAGTTTCATGCCAAAATGCAGTTTTTAAAATTTCATGCCAAAGTGCAGTGATTTAAAGTTTCATGCCGAAATGCAGTAATTGAAGTTTCATATTCACTCACCAAAATTGAAATATGAAATTTCATAAATTTTCATAAAATATGCCAATTACTGTATGGTTTCGAACTGTTTCTTATGTGTTTTAAACTTATCAATGTTTTTCACTATTATTTACACAATAATTACCTCTTAATCACTGATTTTTCACATTTTATTTAATTTTCAATTCACAATGCTTTTTGTACACACTTTTTGTAATTTTTTCATGGATTGGAATAAATTTTCTATTTGAATTTAGAATTTTCGGTAAAATTTTCTTTGAAATACTTGTTTTTGACTGTTTTAATGAACATTATAGTTAGAAACAAATGAATTAACTTAATTTTACACGCTTTTATTTAACTCACACTGTTTGTCTGAGTCAAATCTTGTAATCGATTTTACGACCACTTTCACTGCTCCAATAGAGCTCAAATTTTAAATGCACACGTATTCTCCATGACAATACAATATTTTAACACTTTGGAAACACAAAAATGCTTAATTATAATACAATTTTAGTAAAAAAATTTTATTTGGGAAAGAAATCCAATGTCAATGATATAAAATTTTGATTTGTTTAAAATATTACACTTGAAATACTCAAAGTCATTTATAAGATTCATTATAGTTTAATTAATATTACTAATTTAATTAATATTAATTTTGAGCAGCTAAAGATTTTCTGGGAGGATGAAAAAATTGACAAGTGATTTTTTCATGAATATTCGTAAGTGAAAATTTGAATTTTCAAAAAAACCGTTAAGCATAAGTCCGTTTTGAATTAATGCAAAATAACTATTAATATGAGATGTGCATTTAGCACACATAGTTTGAGCATAAATTTATGCTGTTTTAAATGTATTACATTATTTATAACACTTCACCAATTTAATCAAATTGACTTCTCTTTTAACGGCATGTCATAACATATAAATGACATTCATTGAATTTAAATTTGAAAATCGGTTATGTGCAAATTACATAAAGATGGGATTTGCATCTTTATGTAAAGAATCCACACGTTATGTAGTAGGAATGGTCCGGATAAACACAAAATCTTTAATTGAAGTTAGGACATTTTTAAATAGTTTTATGTGTTTTCAGGTATGACTTAAATAATTTAAAACGAATGAAGAATTTTGACATTCTTTACTCCATTAAAAAATGGTAATCTATGAACAGTTGAACGGATTGAAGTGAAAGGAAGTGGATTCTTAAACTTCCTGTAATCTAAAAACTGTAACCTACTCATTAAGTCTGATAAATTCAGTGTTGAAATAAAACAAAAACTCCAAATTTTGGAAGTAATATCGATTCATACATTTAACACGACTAAAAAGTAGAAAATAAAATACTATAAAAAAAAACTTTTTTTTAAAAAAGCACGCTTTTATTTCCGATTACAGTGCACTAAAAAGGAGGAAATAATTTTTTTCTAAGCACTCAAATATGATACAAAATTTTATGACTAAACATAAAAGCGTGGGGCGTTCTTGCATATGTCACTAAATCTTGAATTTGTGAACGATCTCAAAATGTTAAAAGTTCTTTCGTTTACAGAAGTTGCATCAAAAAATGAAAAATTACCATATAGTGTGAATAAATTATAGAAAATCTAGAGCAGGTTTAAATTGAACGCCCCACGCTTTTATGTTTAGTCATAAAATTTTGTATCATATTTGAGTGCTTAGAAAAAAATTATTTCCTCCTTTTTAGTGCACTGTAATCGGAAATAAAAGCGTGCTTTTTTAAAAAAAAGTTTTTTTTTATAGTATTTTCTCTCCAAAGTGCCGAATTAACCTTTTTCATGCCAAATTGCAGTAAAAATATTCACTCACCAAATGCAGTGATTTAAAGTTTCATGCCAAAATGCGGTAATTAAAGTTTCATGCCGAAATGCAGTTATTTAAAGTTTCATGCCGAAATGCAGTTTTTAAAATTTCATGCCAAAGTGCAGTGATTTAAAGTTTCATGCCAAAATGCAGTAATTAAAGTTTTATGCCGAAATGCAGTTATTTAAAGTTTCATGCCGAAATGCAGTTTTTAAAATTTCATGCCAAAGTGCAGTGATTTAAAGTTTCATGCCAAAATGCAGTAATTAAAGTTTCATGCCGAAATGCAGTTATTTAAAGTTTCATGCCGAAATGCAGTTTTTAAAATTTCATGCCAAAGTGCAGTGATTTAAAGTTTCATGCCAAAATGCAGTAATTAAAGTTTTATGCCGAAATGCAGTTATTTAAAGTTTCATGCCGAAATGCAGTTTTTAAAATTTCATGCCAAAGTGCAGTGATTTAAAGTTTCATGCCAAAATGCAGTAATTAAAGTTTTATGCCGAAATGCAGTTATTTAAAGTTTCATGCCGAAATGCAGTTTTTAAAATTTCATGCCAAAGTGCAGTGATTTAAAGTTTCATGCCAAAATGCAGTAATTAAAGTTTCATGCCAAAATGCAGTAATTAAAGTTTCATGCCGAAATGCAGTGATTTAAAGTTTCATGCCAAAATGCAGTAATTAAAGTTTCATGCCGAAATGCAGTGATTTAAAGTTTCATGCCAAAATGCAGTAATTAAAGTTTCATGCCGAAATGCAGTGATTTAAAGTTTCATGCCAAAATGCAGTTTTTAAAATTTCATGCCAAAGTGCAGTGATTTAAAGTTTCATGCCAAAATGCAGTAATTAAAGTTTCATGCCGAAATGCAGTTATTTAAAGTTTCATGCCGAAATGCAGTTTTTAAAATTTCATGCCAAAGTGCAGTGATTTAAAGTTTCATGCCAAAATGCAGTAATTAAAGTTTCATGCCGAAATGCAGTTATTTAAAGTTTCATGCCGAAATGCAGTTTTTAAAATTTCATGCCAAAGTGCAGTGATTTAAAGTTTCATGCCGAAATGCAGTTATTTAAAGTTTCATGCCGAAATGTAGTTTTTAAAATTTCATGCCAAAGTGCAGTGATTTAAAGTTTCATGCCAAAATGCAGTAATTAAAGTTTCATGCCGAAATGCAGTTATTTAAAGTTTCATGCCGAAATGCAGTTTTTAAAATTTCATGCCAAAGTGCAGTGATTTAAAGTTTCATGCCAAAATGCAGTAATTAAAGTTTCATGCCGAAATGCAGTGATTTAAAGTTTCATGCCAAAATGCAGTAATTAAAGTTTCATGCCGAAATGCAATGATTTAAAGTTTCATGCCGAAATGCAGTTTTTAAAATTTCATGCCAAAGTGCAGTGATTTAAAGTTTCATGCCAAAATGCAGTAATTAAAGTTTTATGCCGAAATGCAGTTATTTAAAGTTTCATGCCGAAATGCAGTTTTTAAAATTTCATGCCAAAGTGCAGTGATTTAAAGTTTCATGCCAAAATGCAGTAATTAAAGTTTCATGCCGAAATGCAGTTATTTAAAGTTTCATGCCGAAATGCAGTTTTTAAAATTTCATGCCAAAGTGCAGTGATTTAAAGTTTCATGCCAAAATGCAGTAATTAAAGTTTTATGCCGAAATGCAGTTATTTAAAGTTTCATGCCGAAATGCAGTTTTTAAAATTTCATGCCAAAGTGCAGTGATTTAAAGTTTCATGCCAAAATGCAGTAATTAAAGTTTTATGCCGAAATGCAGTTATTTAAAGTTTCATGCCGAAATGCAGTTTTTAAAATTTCATGCCAAAGTGCAGTGATTTAAAGTTTCATGCCAAAATGCAGTAATTAAAGTTTCATGCCAAAATGCAGTAATTAAAGTTTCATGCCGAAATGCAGTGATTTAAAGTTTCATGCCAAAATGCAGTAATTAAAGTTTCATGCCGAAATGCAGTGATTTAAAGTTTCATGCCAAAATGCAGTAATTAAAGTTTCATGCCGAAATGCAGTGATTTAAAGTTTCATGCCAAAATGCAGTTTTTAAAATTTCATGCCAAAGTGCAGTGATTTAAAGTTTCATGCCAAAATGCAGTAATTAAAGTTTCATGCCGAAATGCAGTTATTTAAAGTTTCATGCCGAAATGCAGTTTTTAAAATTTCATGCCAAAGTGCAGTGATTTAAAGTTTCATGCCAAAATGCAGTAATTAAAGTTTCATGCCGAAATGCAGTTATTTAAAGTTTCATGCCGAAATGCAGTTTTTAAAATTTCATGCCAAAGTGCAGTGATTTAAAGTTTCATGCCGAAATGCAGTTATTTAAAGTTTCATGCCGAAATGTAGTTTTTAAAATTTCATGCCAAAGTGCAGTGATTTAAAGTTTCATGCCAAAATGCAGTAATTAAAGTTTCATGCCGAAATGCAGTTATTTAAAGTTTCATGCCGAAATGCAGTTTTTAAAATTTCATGCCAAAGTGCAGTGATTTAAAGTTTCATGCCAAAATGCAGTAATTAAAGTTTCATGCCGAAATGCAGTGATTTAAAGTTTCATGCCAAAATGCAGTAATTAAAGTTTCATGCCGAAATGCAATGATTTAAAGTTTCATGCCAAAATGCAGTTTTTAAAATTTCATGCCAAAGTGCAGTGATTTAAAGTTTCATGCCAAAATGCAGTAATTAAAGTTTCATGCCGAAATGCAGTGATTTAAAGTTTCATGCCAAAATGCAGTAATTAAAGTTTCATGCCGAAATGCAGTGATTTAAAGTTTCATGCCAAAATGCAGTAATTAAAATTTCATGCCGAAATGCAGTGATTTAAAGTTTCATGCCAAAATGCAGTTTTTAAAATTTCATGCCAAAGTGCAGTGATTTAAAGTTTCATGCCAAAATGCAGTAATTAAAGTTTCATGCCGAAATGCAGTTATTTAAAGTTTCATGCCGAAATGCAGTTTTTAAAATTTCATGCCAAAGTGCAGTGATTTAAAGTTTCATGCCAAAATGCAGTAATTAAAGTTTCATGCCGAAATGCAGTGATTTAAAGTTTCATGCCGAAATGCAGTTTTTAAAATTTCATGCCAAAATGCAGTGATTTAAAGTTTCATGCCAAAATGCAGTAATTAAAGTTTCATGCCGAAATGCAGTTATTTAAAGTTTCATGCCGAAATGCAGTTTTTAAAATTTCATGCCAAAGTGCAGTGATTTAAAGTTTCATGCCAAAATGCAGTAATTAAAGTTTCATGCCGAAATGCAGTTATTTAAAGTTTTATGCCGAAATGCAGTTTTTAAAATTTTATGCCAAAGTGCAGTGATTTAAAGTTTCATGCCAAAATGCAGTAATTAAAGTTTCATGCCGAAATGCAGTGATTTAAAGTTTCATGCCAAAATGCAGTAATTAAAGTTTCATGCCGAAATGCAGTGATTTAAAGTTTCATGCCAAAATGCAGTTTTTAAAATTTCATGCCAAAGTGCAGTGATTTAAAGTTTCATGCCAAAATGCAGTAATTAAAGTTTCATGCCGAAATGCAGTTATTTAAAGTTTCATGCCGAAATGCAGTTTTTAAAATTTCATGCCAAAGTGCAGTGATTTAAAGTTTCATGCCAAAATGCAGTAATTAAAGTTTCATGCCGAAATGCAGTTATTTAAAGTTTCACGCCGAAATGCAGTTTTTAAAATTTCATGCCAAAGTGCAGTGATTTAAAGTTTCATGCCAAAATGCAGTTTTTAAAATTTCATGCCAAAATGCAGTGATTTAAAGTTTCATGCCAAAATGCAGTAATTAAAGTTTCATGCCGAAATGCAGTTATTTAAAGTTTCATGCCGAAATGCAGTTTTTAAAATTTCATGCCAAAGTGCAGTGATTTAAAGTTTCATGCCAAAATGCAGTAATTAAAGTTTCATGCCGAAATGCAGTTATTTAAAGTTTCATGCCGAAATGCAGTGATTTAAAGTTTCATGCCAAAATGCAGTAATTAAAGTTTCATGCCGAAATGCAGTGATTTAAAGTTTCATGCCAAAATGCAGTAATTAAAGTTTCATGCCGAAATGCAGTTATTTAAAGTTTCATGCCGAAATGCAGTAATTAAAGTTTCATGCCGAAATGCAGTGATTTAAAGTTTCATGCCAAAATGCAGTAATTAAAGTTTCATGCCGAAATGCAGTGATTTAAAGTTTCATGCCAAAATGCAGTAATTAAAGTTTCATGCCGAAATGCAGTGATTTAAAGTTTCATGCCAAAATGCAGTTTTTAAAATTTCATGCCAAAGTGCAGTGATTTAAAGTTTCATGCCAAAATGCAGTAATTAAAGTTTCATGCCAAAATGCAGTAATTAAAGTTTCATGCCGAAATGCAGTTTTTAAAATTTCATGCCAAAGTGCAGTGATTTAAAGTTTCATGCCAAAATGCAGTAATTAAAGTTTCATGCCGAAATGCAGTGATTTAAAGTTTCATGCCGAAATGCAGTTTTTAAAATTTCATGCCAAAGTGCAGTGATTTAAAGTTTCATGCCAAAATGCAGTAATTAAAGTTTCATGCCGAAATGCAGTTATTTAAAGTTTCATGCCGAAATGCAGTTTTTTAAATTTCATGCCAAAGTGCAGTGATTTAAAGTTTCATGCCAAAATGCAGTAATTAAAGTTTCATGCCGAAATGCAGTGATTTAAAGTTTCATGCCAAAATGCAGTAATTAAAGTTTCATGCCGAAATGCAGTTATTTAAAGTTTCATGCCGAAATGCAGTTATTTAAAGTTTCATGCCGAAATGCAGTTTTTAAAATTTCATGCCAAAGTGCAGTGATTTAAAGTTTCATGCCAAAATGCAGTAATTAAAGTTTCATGCCGAAATGCAGTGATTTAAAGTTTCATGCCAAAATGCAGTAGTTAAAGTTTCATGCCGAAATGCAGTGATTTAAAGTTTCATGCCAAAATGCAGTAATTAAAGTTTCATGCCGAAATGCAGTTATTTAAAGTTTCATGCCGAAATGCAGTTATTTAAAGTTTCATGCCGAAATGCAGTTTTTAAAATTTCATGCCAAAGTGCAGTGATTTAAAGTTTCATGCCAAAATGCAGTAATTAAAGTTTCATGCCGAAATGCAGTGATTTAAAGTTTCATGCCAAAATGCAGTAATTAAAGTTTCATGCCGAAATGCAGTTATTTAAAGTTTCATGCCGAAATGCAGTTATTTAAAGTTTCATGCCGTAATGCAGTTTTTGAAATTTCATGCCAAAGTGCAGTGATTTAAAGTTTCATGCCAAAATGCAGTAATTAAAGTTTCATGCCGAAATGCAGTGATTTAAAGTTTCATGCCAAAATGCAGTAATTAAAGTTTCATGCCGAAATGCAGTGATTTAAAGTTTCATGCCAAAATGCAGTAATTAAAGTTTCATGCCGAAATGCAGTTATTTAAAGTTTCATGCCGAAATGCAGTTTTTAAAATTTCATGCCAAAGTGCAGTGATTTAAAGTTTAATGCCAAAATGCAGTAATTAAAGTTTCATGCCGAAATGCAGTTATTTAAAGTTTCATGCCGAAATGCAGTTTTTAAAATTTCATGCCAAAGTGCAGTGATTTAAAGTTTCATGCCAAAATGCAGTAATTAAAGTTTCATGCCGAAATGCAGTGATTTAAAGTTTCATGCCAAAATGCAGTAATTAAAGTTTCATGCCGAAATGCAGTGATTTAAAGTTTCATGCCAAAATGCAGTAATTAAAGTTTCATGCCGAAATGCAGTTATTTAAAGTTTCATGCCGAAATGCAGTAATTAAAGTTTCATGCCGAAATGCAGTGATTTAAAGTTTCATGCCAAAATGCAGTAATTAAAGTTTCATGCCGAAATGCAGTGATTTAAAGTTTCATGCCAAAATGCAGTAATTAAAGTTTCATGCCGAAATGCAGTGATTTAAAGTTTCATGCCAAAATGCAGTTTTTAAAATTTCATGCCAAAGTGCAGTGATTTAAAGTTTCATGCCAAAGTGCAGTGATTAAAGTTTCATGCCAAAATGCAGTGATTTAAAGTTTCATGCCAAATGCAGTTTTTAAAATTTCATGCCAAAATGCAGTGATTTAAAGTTTCATGCCAAAATGCAGTAATTAAAGTTTCATGCCGAAATGCAGTTATTTAAAGTTTCATGCCGAAATGCAGTTTTTAAAATTTCATGCCAAAGTGCAGTGATTTAAAGTTTCATGCCAAAATGCAGTAATTAAAGTTTCATGCCGAAATGCAGTGATTTAAAGTTTCATGCCAAAATGCAGTAATTAAAGTTTCATGCCGAAATGCAGTTATTTAAAGTTTCATGCCGAAATGCAGTTTTTAAAATTTCATGCCAAAGTGCAGTGATTTAAAGTTTCATGCCAAAATGCAGTAATTAAAGTTTCATGCCGAAATGCAGTTATTTAAAGTTTCATGCCGAAATGCAGTTTTTAAAATTTCATGCCAAAGTGCAGTGATTTAAAGTTTAATGCCAAAATGCAGTAATTAAAGTTTCATGCCGAAATGCAGTGATTTAAAGTTTCATGCCAAAATGCAGTAATTAAAGTTTCATGCCGAAATGCAATGATTTAAAGTTTCATGCCAAAATGCAGTTTTTAAAATTTCATGCCAAAGTGCAGTGATTTAAAGTTTCATGCCGAAATGCAGTAATTGAAGTTTCATATTCACTCACCAAAATTGAAATATGAAATTTCATAAATTTTCATAAAATATGCCAATTACTGTATGGTTTCGAACTGTTTCTTATGTGCTTTAAACTTATCAATGTTTTTCACTATTATTTACACAATAATTACCTCTTAATCACTGATTTTTCACATTTTATTTAATTTTCAATTTACAATGCTTTTTGTACACAAAACTAATCCATGTATATTGAATATGTAATTTTTTCATGGATTGGAATAAATTTTCTATTTGAATTTAGAATTTTCGTTAAAATTTTCTTTGAAATACTTGTTTTTGACTATTTTAATGAACATTATAGTTCGAAACAAATAAATTAACTTAATTTTTCTCTCCAAAGTGCCGAATTAACCTTTTTCATGCCAAATTGCAGTAAAAAAATTCACTCACCAAAATTGAAATATGAAATTTTAAAATGCAGTGATTAAAGTTTCATGCCAAAATGCAGTAATTAAAGTTTCATGCCGAAATGCAGTGATTTAAAGTTTCATGCCAAAATGCAGTAATTAAAGTTTCATGCCGAAATGCAGTTATTTAAAGTTTCATGCCGAAATGCAGTTATTTAAAATTTCATGCCAAAGTGCAGTGATTTAAAGTTTCATGCCGAAATGCAGTTATTTAAAGTTTCATGCCGAAATGCAGTTTTTAAAATTTCATGCCAAAGTGCAGTGATTTAAAGTTTCATGCCAAAATGCAGTAATTAAAGTTTCATGCCGAAATGCAGTTATTTAAAGTTTCATGCCGAAATGCAGTTTTTAAAATTTCATGCCAAAGTGCAGTGATTTAAAGTTTCATGCCAAAATGCAGTAATTAAAGTTTCATGCCGAAATGCAATGATTTAAAGTTTCATGCCAAAATGCAGTTTTTAAAATTTCATGCCAAAGTGCAGTGATTTAAAGTTTCATGCCGAAATGCAGTAATTGAAGTTTCATATTCACTCACCAAAATTGAAATATGAAATTTCATAAATTTTCATAAAATATGCCAATTACTGTATGGTTTCGAACTGTTTCTTATGTGCTTTAAACTTATCAATGTTTTTCACTATTATTTACACAATAATTACCTCTTAATCACTGATTTTTCACATTTTATTTAATTTTCAATTTACAATGCTTTTTGTACACAAAACTAATCCATGTATATTGAATATGTAATTTTTTCATGGATTGGAATAAATTTTCTATTTGAATTTAGAATTTTTGTTAAAATTTTCTTTGAAATACTTGTTTTTGACTATTTTAATGAACATTATAGTTCGAAACAAATGAATTAACTTAATTTTTCTTTCCAAAGTGCCGAATTAACCTTTTTCATGCCAAATTGCAGTAAAAATATTCACTCACCAAAATTGAAATATGAAATTTCATAAATTTTCATAAAATATGCCAATTACTGTATGGTTTCGAACTGTTTCTTATGTGTTTTAAACTTATCAATGTTTTTCACTATTATTTACACAATAATTACCTCTTAATCACTGATTTTTCACATTTTATTTAATTTTCAATTCACAATGCTTTTTGTACACAAAACTAATCCATGTATATTGAATATGTAATTTTTTCATGGATTGGAATAAATTTTCTATTTGAATTTAGAATTTTCGTTAAAATTTTCTTTGAAATACTTGTTTTTGACTGTTTTAATGAACATTATAGTTAGAAACAAATGAATTAACTTAATTTTTCTTTCCAAAGTGCCAAATTAACCTTTTTCATGCCAAATTGCAGTAAAAAAATTCACTCACCAAAATTGAAATATGAAATTTTAAAATGCAGTGATTAAAATTTCATGCCAAAGTGCAGTGATTAAAGTTTCATGCCAAAATGCAGTGATTTAAAGTTTCATGCCAAATGCAGTTTTTAAAATTTCATGCCAAAATGCAGTGATTTAAAGTTTCATGCCAAAATGCAGTAATTAAAGTTTCATGCCGAAATGCAGTTATTTAAAGTTTCATGCCGAAATGCAGTTTTTAAAATTTCATGCCAAAGTGCAGTGATTTAAAGTTTCATGCCAAAATGCAGTAATTAAAGTTTCATGCCGAAATGCAGTGATTTAAAGTTTCATGCCAAAATGCAGTAATTAAAGTTTCATGCCGAAATGCAGTTATTTAAAGTTTCATGCCGAAATGCAGTTTTTAAAATTTCATGCCAAAGTGCAGTGATTTAAAGTTTCATGCCAAAATGCAGTAATTAAAGTTTCATGCCGAAATGCAGTTATTTAAAGTTTCATGCCGAAATGCAGTTTTTAAAATTTCATGCCAAAGTGCAGTGATTTAAAGTTTAATGCCAAAATGCAGTAATTAAAGTTTCATGCCGAAATGCAGTGATTTAAAGTTTCATGCCAAAATGCAGTAATTAAAGTTTCATGCCGAAATGCAATGATTTAAAGTTTCATGCCAAAATGCAGTTTTTAAAATTTCATGCCAAAGTGCAGTGATTTAAAGTTTCATGCCGAAATGCAGTAATTGAAGTTTCATATTCACTCACCAAAATTGAAATATGAAATTTCATAAATTTTCATAAAATATGCCAATTACTGTATGGTTTCGAACTGTTTCTTATGTGCTTTAAACTTATCAATGTTTTTCACTATTATTTACACAATAATTACCTCTTAATCACTGATTTTTCACATTTTATTTAATTTTCAATTTACAATGCTTTTTGTACACAAAACTAATCCATGTATATTGAATATGTAATTTTTTCATGGATTGGAATAAATTTTCTATTTGAATTTAGAATTTTCGTTAAAATTTTCTTTGAAATACTTGTTTTTGACTATTTTAATGAACATTATAGTTCGAAACAAATGAATTAACTTAATTTTTCTCTCCAAAGTGCCGAATTAACCTTTTTCATGCCAAATTGCAGTAAAAAAATTCACTCACCAAAATTGAAATATGAAATTTTAAAATGCAGTGATTAAAGTTTCATGCCAAAATGCAGTAATTAAAGTTTCATGCCGAAATGCAGTGATTTAAAGTTTCATGCCAAAATGCAGTAATTAAAGTTTCATGCCGAAATGCAGTTATTTAAAGTTTCATGCCGAAATGCAGTTATTTAAAATTTCATGCCAAAGTGCAGTGATTTAAAGTTTCATGCCGAAATGCAGTTATTTAAAGTTTCATGCCGAAATGCAGTTTTTAAAATTTCATGCCAAAGTGCAGTGATTTAAAGTTTCATGCCAAAATGCAGTAATTAAAGTTTCATGCCGAAATGCAGTTATTTAAAGTTTCATGCCGAAATGCAGTTTTTAAAATTTCATGCCAAAGTGCAGTGATTTAAAGTTTTATGCCAAAATGCAGTAATTAAAGTTTCATGCCGAAATGCAGTGATTTAAAGTTTCATGCCAAAATGCAGTAATTAAAGTTTCATGCCGAAATGCAGTGATTTAAAGTTTCATGCCAAAATGCAGTAATTAAAATTTCATGCCAAAGTGCAGTGATTTAAAGTTTCATGCCGAAATGCAGTAATTGAAGTTTCATATTCACTCACCAAAATTGAAATATGAAATTTCACAAATTTTCATTAAATATGCCAATTACTGTATGGTTTCGAACTGTTTCTTATGTGCTTTAAGCTTATCAATGTTTTTTACTATTATTTACACAATAAATACCTCTTAATCACTGATTTTTCACATTTTATTTAATTTTCAATTCACAATGCTTTTTGTACACAAAACTAATCCATGTATATTGAATATGTAATTTTTTCATGGATTGGAATAAATTTTCTATTTGAATTTAGAATTTTTGTTAAAATTTTCTTTGAAATACTTGTTTTTGACTATTTTAATGAACATTATAGTTCGAAACAAATGAATTAACTTAATTTTTCTTTCCAAAGTGCCGAATTAACCTTTTTCATGCCAAATTGCAGTAAAAATATTCACTCACCAAAATTGAAATATGAAATTTCATAAATTTTCATAAAATATGCCAATTATTGTATGGTTTCGAACTGTTTCTTATGTGTTTTAAACTTATCAATGTTTTTCACTATTATTTACACAATAATTACCTCTTAATCACTGATTTTTCACATTTTATTTAATTTTCAATTCACAATGCTTTTTGTACACAAAACTAATCCATGTATGGGCAATTCTTTGGATGACTTTCGGAAAATTTTCAGCAAAAAATCGAAATTTAATTGATTTTTCCCATCAGAGGCACTGATTTTATGACTCTTATCGATGTAAAAATATAAAATGTACACTCCTTTTGATATCATTTACTTCTAATCGCTGTATTAATTAAGTTATTTGGATTCTTTTGTCAATAACTCGATGACAGAAATCGGAATTTTCAATTTTCATCATCCAAAGAATCGAAAATTAGAGAAAACTATTGAAATTAACATTGAATAACTTTTACTGAGTTATAGAACAGACAAAAATCTTTAATTAGGTTGCTTTTTTGTGTGCATTAAGTCAGTAATTAATGAAATATTTCAATTCTTTGAAAAATTTCCTTGTGTCATCGAGTTATAAAGAAGCTTTTTTTTTGTCTTAATCCGTGAAAAAATATAAAATTTTCAAACATATTTTTTCAATTTTTCACTTAATTTGGGTGAGTTGTAACATTTCAATAGATCACTTGTAAAGAATTAATTATGCTTAATGATCTACGAAAGTTCTGGCTTATTATTCCTTCACAGTAATATGAAATTAAAGAAAACATTTTATTGACACAAAACTCATTGACATTGGATTATGAAAGCTCATCTTTTTCAAATTCCACTCATCCAAAGAATTGCCCGTATATTGAATATGTAATTTTTTCATGGATTGGAATAAATTTTCTATTTGAATTTAGAATTTTCGTTAAAATTTTCTTTGAAATACTTGTTTTTGACTGTTTTAATGAACATTATAGTTAGAAACAAATGAATTAACTTAATTTTTCTTTCCAAAGTGCCAAATTAACCTTTTTCATGCCAAATTGCAGTAAAAAAATTCACTCACCAAAATTGAAATATGAAATTTTAAAATGCAGTGATTAAAATTTCATGCCAAAGTGCAGTGATTAAAGTTTCATGCCAAAATGCAGTGATTTAAAGTTTCATGCCAAATGCAGTTTTTAAAATTTCATGCCAAAATGCAGTGATTTAAAGTTTCATGCCAAAATGCAGTAATTAAAGTTTCATGCCGAAATGCAGTTATTTAAAGTTTCATGCCGAAATGCAGTTTTTAAAATTTCATGCCAAAGTGCAGTGATTTAAAGTTTCATGCCAAAATGCAGTAATTAAAGTTTCATGCCGAAATGCAGTGATTTAAAGTTTCATGCCAAAATGCAGTAATTAAAGTTTCATGCCGAAATGCAGTTATTTAAAGTTTCATGCCGAAATGCAGTTTTTAAAATTTCATGCCAAAGTGCAGTGATTTAAAGTTTCATGCCAAAATGCAGTAATTAAAGTTTCATGCCGAAATGCAGTTATTTAAAGTTTCATGCCGAAATGCAGTTTTTAAAATTTCATGCCAAAGTGCAGTGATTTAAAGTTTAATGCCAAAATGCAGTAATTAAAGTTTCATGCCGAAATGCAGTGATTTAAAGTTTCATGCCAAAATGCAGTAATTAAAGTTTCATGCCGAAATGCAATGATTTAAAGTTTCATGCCAAAATGCAGTTTTTAAAATTTCATGCCAAAGTGCAGTGATTTAAAGTTTCATGCCGAAATGCAGTAATTGAAGTTTCATATTCACTCACCAAAATTGAAATATGAAATTTCATAAATTTTCATAAAATATGCCAATTACTGTATGGTTTCGAACTGTTTCTTATGTGCTTTAAACTTATCAATGTTTTTCACTATTATTTACACAATAATTACCTCTTAATCACTGATTTTTCACATTTTATTTAATTTTCAATTTACAATGCTTTTTGTACACAAAACTAATCCATGTATATTGAATATGTAATTTTTTCATGGATTGGAATAAATTTTCTATTTGAATTTAGAATTTTCGTTAAAATTTTCTTTGAAATACTTGTTTTTGACTATTTTAATGAACATTATAGTTCGAAACAAATGAATTAACTTAATTTTTCTCTCCAAAGTGCCGAATTAACCTTTTTCATGCCAAATTGCAGTAAAAAAATTCACTCACCAAAATTGAAATATGAAATTTTAAAATGCAGTGATTAAAGTTTCATGCCAAAATGCAGTAATTAAAGTTTCATGCCGAAATGCAGTGATTTAAAGTTTCATGCCAAAATGCAGTTTTTAAAATTTCATGCCAAAGTGCAGTGATCTAAAGTTTCATGCCGAAATGCAGTAATTGAAGTTTCATATTCACTCACCAAAATTGAAATATGAAATTTCACAAATTTTCATAAAATATGCCAATTACTGTATGGTTTCGAACTGTTTCTTATGAGCTTTAAACTTATCAATGTTTTTCACTATTATTTACACAATAAATACCTCTTAATCACTGATTTTTCACATTTTATTTTATTTTCAATTCACAATGCTTTTTGTACACAAAACTAATCCATGTATATTGAATATGTAATTTTTTCATGGATTGGAATAAATTTTCTATTTGAATTTAGAATTTTCGTTAAAATTTTCTTTGAAATACTTGTTTTTGACTATTTTAATGAACATTATAGTTCGAAACAAATGAATTAACTTAATTTTTCTTTCCAAAGTGCCGATATAACCTTTTTCATGCCAAATTGCAGTAAAAATATTCACTCACCAAAATTGAAATATGAAATTTCATAAATTTTCATAAAATTTGCCAATTACTGTATGGTTTCGAACTGTTTCTTATGTGTTTTAAACTTATCAATGTTTTTCACTATTATTTACACAATAATTACCTCTTAATCACTGATTTTTCACATTTTATTTAATTTTCAATTTACAATGCTTTTTGTACACAAAACTAATCCATGTATATTGAATATGTAATTTTTTCATGGATTGGAATAAATTTTCTATTTGAATTTAGAATTTTCGTTAAAATTTTCTTTGAAATACTTGTTTTTGACTATTTTAATGAACATTATAGTTAGAAACAAATGAATTAACTTAATTTTCCTTTCCAAAGTGCCGAATTAACCTTTTTCATGCCAAATTGCAGTAAAAATATTCACTCACCAAAATTGAAATATGAAATTTCATAAATTTTCATAAAATATGCCAATTACTGTATGGTTTCGAACTGTTTCTTATGTGTTTTAAACTTATCAATGTTTTTCACTATTATTTACAAAATAATTACCTCTTAATCACTGATTTTTCACATTTTATTTAATTTTCAATTCACAATGCTTTTTGTACACAAAACTAATCCATGTATATTGAATATGTAATTTTTTCATGGATTCGAATAAATTTTCTATTTGAATTTAGAATTTTCGTTAAAATTTTCTTTGAAATACTTGTTTTTGACTGTTTTAATGAACATTATAGTTAGAAACAAATGAATTAACTTAATTTTTCTCTCCAAAGTGCCGAATTAACCTTTTTCATGCCAAATTGCAGTAAAAAAATTCACTCACCAAAATTGAAATATGAAATTTTAAAATGCAGTGATTAAAATTTCATGCCAAAGTGCAGTGATTAAAGTTTCATGCCAAAATGCAGTGATTTAAAGTTTCATGCCAAAATGCAGTTTTTAAAATTTCATGCCAAAATGCAGTGATTTAAAGTTTCATGCCAAAATGCAGTAATTAAAGTTTCATGCCGAAATGCAGTTATTTAAAGTTTCATGCCGAAATGCAGTTATTTAAAGTTTCATGCCGAAATGCAGTTTTTAAAATTTCATGCCTAAGTGCAGTGATTTAAAGTTTCATGCCAAAATGCAGTAATTAAAGTTTCATGCCGAAATGCAGTTATTTAAAGTTTCATGCCGAAATGCAGTTATTTAAAGTTTCATGCCGAAATGCAGTTTTTAAAATTTCATGCCAAAGTGCAGTGATTTAAAGTTTCATGCCAAAATGCAGTAATTAAAGTTTCATGCCGAAATGCAGTGATTTAAAGTTTCATGATAAAATGCAGTAATTAAAGTTTCATGCCGAAATGCAGTGATTTAAAGTTTCATGCCAAAATGCAGTAATTAAAGTTTCATGCCGAAATGCAGTTATTTAAAGTTTCATGCCGAAATGCAGTTATTTAAAATTTCATGCCAAAGTGCAGTGATTTAAAGTTTCATGCCGAAATGCAGTTATTTAAAGTTTCATGCCGAAATGCAGTTTTTAAAATTTCATGCCAAAGTGCAGTGATTTAAAGTTTCATGCCAAAATGCAGTAATTAAAGTTTCATGCCGAAATGCAGTTATTTAAAGTTTCATGCCGAAATGCAGTTTTTAAAATTTCATGCCAAAGTGCAGTGATTTAAAGTTTCATGCCAAAATGCAGTAATTAAAGTTTCATGCCGAAATGCAGTGATTTAAAGTTTCATGCCAAAATGCAGTAATTAAAGTTTCATGCCGAAATGCAGTGATTTAAAGTTTCATGCCAAAATGCAGTAATTAAAATTTCATGCCAAAGTGCAGTGATTTAAAGTTTCATGCCGAAATGCAGTAATTGAAGTTTCATATTCACTCACCAAAATTGAAATATGAAATTTCACAAATTTTCATTAAATATGCCAATTACTATAGTTTCGAACTGTTTCTTATGTGCTTTAAGCTTATCAATGTTTTTTACTATTATTTACACAATAAATACCTCTTAATCACTGATTTTTCACATTTTATTTAATTTTCAATTCACAATGCTTTTTGTACACAAAACTAATCCATGTATATTGAATATGTAATTTTTTCATGGATTGGAATAAATTTTCTATTTGAATTTAGAATTTTTGTTAAAATTTTCTTTGAAATACTTGTTTTTGACTATTTTAATGAACATTATAGTTCGAAACAAATGAATTAACTTAATTTTTCTTTCCAAAGTGCCGAATTAACCTTTTTCATGCCAAATTGCAGTAAAAATATTCACTCACCAAAATTGAAATATGAAATTTCATAAATTTTCATAAAATATGCCAATTACTGTATGGTTTCGAACTGTTTCTTATGTGTTTTAAACTTATCAATGTTTTTCACTATTATTTACACAATAATTACCTCTTAATCACTGATTTTTCACATTTTATTTAATTTTCAATTCACAATGCTTTTTGTACACAAAACTAATCCATGTATATTGAATATGTAATTTTTTCATGGATTGGAATAAATTTTCTATTTGAATTTAGAATTTTCGTTAAAATTTTCTTTGAAATACTTGTTTTTGACTGTTTTAATGAACATTATAGTTAGAAACAAATGAATTAACTTAATTTTTCTTTCCAAAGTGCCAAATTAACCTTTTTCATGCCAAATTGCAGTAAAAAAATTCACTCACCAAAATTGAAATATGAAATTTTAAAATGCAGTGATTAAAATTTCATGCCAAAGTGCAGTGATTAAAGTTTCATGCCAAAATGCAGTGATTTAAAGTTTCATGCCAAATGCAGTTTTTAAAATTTCATGCCAAAATGCAGTGATTTAAAGTTTCATGCCAAAATGCAGTAATTAAAGTTTCATGCCGAAATGCAGTTATTTAAAGTTTCATGCCGAAATGCAGTTTTTAAAATTTCATGCCAAAGTGCAGTGATTTAAAGTTTCATGCCAAAATGCAGTAATTAAAGTTTCATGCCGAAATGCAGTGATTTAAAGTTTCATGCCAAAATGCAGTAATTAAAGTTTCATGCCGAAATGCAGTTATTTAAAGTTTCATGCCGAAATGCAGTTTTTAAAATTTCATGCCAAAGTGCAGTGATTTAAAGTTTCATGCCAAAATGCAGTAATTAAAGTTTCATGCCGAAATGCAGTTATTTAAAGTTTCATGCCGAAATGCAGTTTTTAAAATTTCATGCCAAAGTGCAGTGATTTAAAGTTTAATGCCAAAATGCAGTAATTAAAGTTTCATGCCGAAATGCAGTGATTTAAAGTTTCATGCCAAAATGCAGTAATTAAAGTTTCATGCCGAAATGCAATGATTTAAAGTTTCATGCCAAAATGCAGTTTTTAAAATTTCATGCCAAAGTGCAGTGATTTAAAGTTTCATGCCGAAATGCAGTAATTGAAGTTTCATATTCACTCACCAAAATTGAAATATGAAATTTCATAAATTTTCATAAAATATGCCAATTACTGTATGGTTTCGAACTGTTTCTTATGTGCTTTAAACTTATCAATGTTTTTCACTATTATTTACACAATAATTACCTCTTAATCACTGATTTTTCACATTTTATTTAATTTTCAATTTACAATGCTTTTTGTACACAAAACTAATCCATGTATATTGAATATGTAATTTTTTCATGGATTGGAATAAATTTTCTATTTGAATTTAGAATTTTCGTTAAAATTTTCTTTGAAATACTTGTTTTTGACTATTTTAATGAACATTATAGTTCGAAACAAATGAATTAACTTAATTTTTCTCTCCAAAGTGCCGAATTAACCTTTTTCATGCCAAATTGCAGTAAAAAAATTCACTCACCAAAATTGAAATATGAAATTTTAAAATGCAGTGATTAAAGTTTCATGCCAAAATGCAGTAATTAAAGTTTCATGCCGAAATGCAGTGATTTAAAGTTTCATGCCAAAATGCAGTAATTAAAGTTTCATGCCGAAATGCAGTTATTTAAAGTTTCATGCCGAAATGCAGTTATTTAAAATTTCATGCCAAAGTGCAGTGATTTAAAGTTTCATGCCGAAATGCAGTTATTTAAAGTTTCATGCCGAAATGCAGTTTTTAAAATTTCATGCCAAAGTGCAGTGATTTAAAGTTTCATGCCAAAATGCAGTAATTAAAGTTTCATGCCGAAATGCAGTTATTTAAAGTTTCATGCCGAAATGCAGTTTTTAAAATTTCATGCCAAAGTGCAGTGATTTAAAGTTTTATGCCAAAATGCAGTAATTAAAGTTTCATGCCGAAATGCAGTGATTTAAAGTTTCATGCCAAAATGCAGTAATTAAAGTTTCATGCCGAAATGCAGTGATTTAAAGTTTCATGCCAAAATGCAGTAATTAAAATTTCATGCCAAAGTGCAGTGATTTAAAGTTTCATGCCGAAATGCAGTAATTGAAGTTTCATATTCACTCACCAAAATTGAAATATGAAATTTCACAAATTTTCATTAAATATGCCAATTACTGTATGGTTTCGAACTGTTTCTTATGTGCTTTAAGCTTATCAATGTTTTTTACTATTATTTACACAATAAATACCTCTTAATCACTGATTTTTCACATTTTATTTAATTTTCAATTCACAATGCTTTTTGTACACAAAACTAATCCATGTATATTGAATATGTAATTTTTTCATGGATTGGAATAAATTTTCTATTTGAATTTAGAATTTTTGTTAAAATTTTCTTTGAAATACTTGTTTTTGACTATTTTAATGAACATTATAGTTCGAAACAAATGAATTAACTTAATTTTTCTTTCCAAAGTGCCGAATTAACCTTTTTCATGCCAAATTGCAGTAAAAATATTCACTCACCAAAATTGAAATATGAAATTTCATAAATTTTCATAAAATATGCCAATTATTGTATGGTTTCGAACTGTTTCTTATGTGTTTTAAACTTATCAATGTTTTTCACTATTATTTACACAATAATTACCTCTTAATCACTGATTTTTCACATTTTATTTAATTTTCAATTCACAATGCTTTTTGTACACAAAACTAATCCATGTATGGGCAATTCTTTGGATGACTTTCGGAAAATTTTCAGCAAAAAATCGAAATTTAATTGATTTTTCCCATCAGAGGCACTGATTTTATGACTCTTATCGATGTAAAAATATAAAATGTACACTCCTTTTGATATCATTTACTTCTAATCGCTGTATTAATTAAGTTATTTGGATTCTTTTGTCAATAACTCGATGACAGAAATCGGAATTTTCAATTTTCATCATCCAAAGAATCGAAAATTAGAGAAAACTATTGAAATTAACATTGAATAACTTTTACTGAGTTATAGAACAGACAAAAATCTTTAATTAGGTTGCTTTTTTGTGTGCATTAAGTCAGTAATTAATGAAATATTTCAATTCTTTGAAAAATTTCCTTGTGTCATCGAGTTATAAAGAAGCTTTTTTTTTGTCTTAATCCGTGAAAAAATATAAAATTTTCAAACATATTTTTTCAATTTTTCACTTAATTTGGGTGAGTTGTAACATTTCAATAGATCACTTGTAAAGAATTAATTATGCTTAATGATCTACGAAAGTTCTGGCTTATTATTCCTTCACAGTAATATGAAATTAAAGAAAACATTTTATTGACACAAAACTCATTGACATTGGATTATGAAAGCTCATCTTTTTCAAATTCCACTCATCCAAAGAATTGCCCGTATATTGAATATGTAATTTTTTCATGGATTGGAATAAATTTTCTATTTGAATTTAGAATTTTCGTTAAAATTTTCTTTGAAATACTTGTTTTTGACTGTTTTAATGAACATTATAGTTAGAAACAAATGAATTAACTTAATTTTTCTTTCCAAAGTGCCAAATTAACCTTTTTCATGCCAAATTGCAGTAAAAAAATTCACTCACCAAAATTGAAATATGAAATTTTAAAATGCAGTGATTAAAATTTCATGCCAAAGTGCAGTGATTAAAGTTTCATGCCAAAATGCAGTGATTTAAAGTTTCATGCCAAATGCAGTTTTTAAAATTTCATGCCAAAATGCAGTGATTTAAAGTTTCATGCCAAAATGCAGTAATTAAAGTTTCATGCCGAAATGCAGTTATTTAAAGTTTCATGCCGAAATGCAGTTTTTAAAATTTCATGCCAAAGTGCAGTGATTTAAAGTTTCATGCCAAAATGCAGTAATTAAAGTTTCATGCCGAAATGCAGTGATTTAAAGTTTCATGCCAAAATGCAGTAATTAAAGTTTCATGCCGAAATGCAGTTATTTAAAGTTTCATGCCGAAATGCAGTTTTTAAAATTTCATGCCAAAGTGCAGTGATTTAAAGTTTCATGCCAAAATGCAGTAATTAAAGTTTCATGCCGAAATGCAGTTATTTAAAGTTTCATGCCGAAATGCAGTTTTTAAAATTTCATGCCAAAGTGCAGTGATTTAAAGTTTAATGCCAAAATGCAGTAATTAAAGTTTCATGCCGAAATGCAGTGATTTAAAGTTTCATGCCAAAATGCAGTAATTAAAGTTTCATGCCGAAATGCAATGATTTAAAGTTTCATGCCAAAATGCAGTTTTTAAAATTTCATGCCAAAGTGCAGTGATTTAAAGTTTCATGCCGAAATGCAGTAATTGAAGTTTCATATTCACTCACCAAAATTGAAATATGAAATTTCATAAATTTTCATAAAATATGCCAATTACTGTATGGTTTCGAACTGTTTCTTATGTGTTTTAAACTTATCAATGTTTTTCACTATTATTTACAAAATAATTACCTCTTAATCACTGATTTTTCACATTTTATTTAATTTTCAATTCACAATGCTTTTTGTACACAAAACTAATCCATGTATATTGAATATGTAATTTTTTCATGGATTCGAATAAATTTTCTATTTGAATTTAGAATTTTCGTTAAAATTTTCTTTGAAATACTTGTTTTTGACTGTTTTAATGAACATTATAGTTAGAAACAAATGAATTAACTTAATTTTTCTCTCCAAAGTGCCGAATTAACCTTTTTCATGCCAAATTGCAGTAAAAAAATTCACTCACCAAAATTGAAATATGAAATTTTAAAATGCAGTGATTAAAATTTCATGCCAAAGTGCAGTGATTAAAGTTTCATGCCAAAATGCAGTGATTTAAAGTTTCATGCCAAAATGCAGTTTTTAAAATTTCATGCCAAAATGCAGTGATTTAAAGTTTCATGCCAAAATGCAGTAATTAAAGTTTCATGCCGAAATGCAGTTATTTAAAGTTTCATGCCGAAATGCAGTTATTTAAAGTTTCATGCCGAAATGCAGTTTTTAAAATTTCATGCCTAAGTGCAGTGATTTAAAGTTTCATGCCAAAATGCAGTAATTAAAGTTTCATGCCGAAATGCAGTTATTTAAAGTTTCATGCCGAAATGCAGTTATTTAAAGTTTCATGCCGAAATGCAGTTTTTAAAATTTCATGCCAAAGTGCAGTGATTTAAAGTTTCATGCCAAAATGCAGTAATTAAAGTTTCATGCCGAAATGCAGTGATTTAAAGTTTCATGATAAAATGCAGTAATTAAAGTTTCATGCCGAAATGCAGTGATTTAAAGTTTCATGCCAAAATGCAGTAATTAAAGTTTCATGCCGAAATGCAGTTATTTAAAGTTTCATGCCGAAATGCAGTTATTTAAAATTTCATGCCAAAGTGCAGTGATTTAAAGTTTCATGCCGAAATGCAGTTATTTAAAGTTTCATGCCGAAATGCAGTTTTTAAAATTTCATGCCAAAGTGCAGTGATTTAAAGTTTCATGCCAAAATGCAGTAATTAAAGTTTCATGCCGAAATGCAGTTATTTAAAGTTTCATGCCGAAATGCAGTTTTTAAAATTTCATGCCAAAGTGCAGTGATTTAAAGTTTCATGCCAAAATGCAGTAATTAAAGTTTCATGCCGAAATGCAGTGATTTAAAGTTTCATGCCAAAATGCAGTAATTAAAGTTTCATGCCGAAATGCAGTGATTTAAAGTTTCATGCCAAAATGCAGTAATTAAAATTTCATGCCAAAGTGCAGTGATTTAAAGTTTCATGCCGAAATGCAGTAATTGAAGTTTCATATTCACTCACCAAAATTGAAATATGAAATTTCACAAATTTTCATTAAATATGCCAATTACTGTATGGTTTCGAACTGTTTCTTATGTGCTTTAAGCTTATCAATGTTTTTTACTATTATTTACACAATAAATACCTCTTAATCACTGATTTTTCACATTTTATTTAATTTTCAATTCACAATGCTTTTTGTACACAAAACTAATCCATGTATATTGAATATGTAATTTTTTCATGGATTGGAATAAATTTTCTATTTGAATTTAGAATTTTTGTTAAAATTTTCTTTGAAATACTTGTTTTTGACTATTTTAATGAACATTATAGTTCGACACAAATGAATTAACTTAATTTTTCTTTCCAAAGTGCCGAATTAACCTTTTTCATGCCAAATTGCAGTAAAAATATTCACTCACCAAAATTGAAATATGAAATTTCATAAATTTTCATAAAATATGCCAATTACTGTATGGTTTCGAACTGTTTCTTATGTGTTTTAAACTTATCAATGTTTTTCACTATTATTTACACAATAATTACCTCTTAATCACTGATTTTTCACATTTTATTTAATTTTCAATTCACAATGCTTTTTGTACACAAAACTAATCCATGTATATTGAATATGTAATTTTTTCATGGATTGGAATAAATTTTCTATTTGAATTTAGAATTTTCGTTAAAATTTTCTTTGAAATACTTGTTTTTGACTGTTTTAATGAACATTATAGTTAGAAACAAATGAATTAACTTAATTTTTCTTTCCAAAGTGCCAAATTAACCTTTTTCATGCCAAATTGCAGTAAAAAAATTCACTCACCAAAATTGAAATATGAAATTTTAAAATGCAGTGATTAAAATTTCATGCCAAAGTGCAGTGATTAAAGTTTCATGCCAAAATGCAGTGATTTAAAGTTTCATGCCAAATGCAGTTTTTAAAATTTCATGCCAAAATGCAGTGATTTAAAGTTTCATGCCAAAATGCAGTAATTAAAGTTTCATGCCGAAATGCAGTTATTTAAAGTTTCATGCCGAAATGCAGTTTTTAAAATTTCATGCCAAAGTGCAGTGATTTAAAGTTTCATGCCAAAATGCAGTAATTAAAGTTTCATGCCGAAATGCAGTGATTTAAAGTTTCATGCCAAAATGCAGTAATTAAAGTTTCATGCCGAAATGCAGTTATTTAAAGTTTCATGCCGAAATGCAGTTTTTAAAATTTCATGCCAAAGTGCAGTGATTTAAAGTTTCATGCCAAAATGCAGTAATTAAAGTTTCATGCCGAAATGCAGTTATTTAAAGTTTCATGCCGAAATGCAGTTTTTAAAATTTCATGCCAAAGTGCAGTGATTTAAAGTTTAATGCCAAAATGCAGTAATTAAAGTTTCATGCCGAAATGCAGTGATTTAAAGTTTCATGCCAAAATGCAGTAATTAAAGTTTCATGCCGAAATGCAATGATTTAAAGTTTCATGCCAAAATGCAGTTTTTAAAATTTCATGCCAAAGTGCAGTGATTTAAAGTTTCATGCCGAAATGCAGTAATTGAAGTTTCATATTCACTCACCAAAATTGAAATATGAAATTTCATAAATTTTCATAAAATATGCCAATTACTGTATGGTTTCGAACTGTTTCTTATGTGCTTTAAACTTATCAATGTTTTTCACTATTATTTACACAATAATTACCTCTTAATCACTGATTTTTCACATTTTATTTAATTTTCAATTTACAATGCTTTTTGTACACAAAACTAATCCATGTATATTGAATATGTAATTTTTTCATGGATTGGAATAAATTTTCTATTTGAATTTAGAATTTTCGTTAAAATTTTCTTTGAAATACTTGTTTTTGACTATTTTAATGAACATTATAGTTCGAAACAAATGAATTAACTTAATTTTTCTCTCCAAAGTGCCGAATTAACCTTTTTCATGCCAAATTGCAGTAAAAAAATTCACTCACCAAAATTGAAATATGAAATTTTAAAATGCAGTGATTAAAGTTTCATGCCAAAATGCAGTAATTAAAGTTTCATGCCGAAATGCAGTGATTTAAAGTTTCATGCCAAAATGCAGTAATTAAAGTTTCATGCCGAAATGCAGTTATTTAAAGTTTCATGCCGAAATGCAGTTATTTAAAATTTCATGCCAAAGTGCAGTGATTTAAAGTTTCATGCCGAAATGCAGTTATTTAAAGTTTCATGCCGAAATGCAGTTTTTAAAATTTCATGCCAAAGTGCAGTGATTTAAAGTTTCATGCCAAAATGCAGTAATTAAAGTTTCATGCCGAAATGCAGTTATTTAAAGTTTCATGCCGAAATGCAGTTTTTAAAATTTCATGCCAAAGTGCAGTGATTTAAAGTTTTATGCCAAAATGCAGTAATTAAAGTTTCATGCCGAAATGCAGTGATTTAAAGTTTCATGCCAAAATGCAGTAATTAAAGTTTCATGCCGAAATGCAGTGATTTAAAGTTTCATGCCAAAATGCAGTAATTAAAATTTCATGCCAAAGTGCAGTGATTTAAAGTTTCATGCCGAAATGCAGTAATTGAAGTTTCATATTCACTCACCAAAATTGAAATATGAAATTTCACAAATTTTCATTAAATATGCCAATTACTGTATGGTTTCGAACTGTTTCTTATGTGCTTTAAGCTTATCAATGTTTTTTACTATTATTTACACAATAAATACCTCTTAATCACTGATTTTTCACATTTTATTTAATTTTCAATTCACAATGCTTTTTGTACACAAAACTAATCCATGTATATTGAATATGTAATTTTTTCATGGATTGGAATAAATTTTCTATTTGAATTTAGAATTTTTGTTAAAATTTTCTTTGAAATACTTGTTTTTGACTATTTTAATGAACATTATAGTTCGAAACAAATGAATTAACTTAATTTTTCTTTCCAAAGTGCCGAATTAACCTTTTTCATGCCAAATTGCAGTAAAAATATTCACTCACCAAAATTGAAATATGAAATTTCATAAATTTTCATAAAATATGCCAATTATTGTATGGTTTCGAACTGTTTCTTATGTGTTTTAAACTTATCAATGTTTTTCACTATTATTTACACAATAATTACCTCTTAATCACTGATTTTTCACATTTTATTTAATTTTCAATTCACAATGCTTTTTGTACACAAAACTAATCCATGTATGGGCAATTCTTTGGATGACTTTCGGAAAATTTTCAGCAAAAAATCGAAATTTAATTGATTTTTCCCATCAGAGGCACTGATTTTATGACTCTTATCGATGTAAAAATATAAAATGTACACTCCTTTTGATATCATTTACTTCTAATCGCTGTATTAATTAAGTTATTTGGATTCTTTTGTCAATAACTCGATGACAGAAATCGGAATTTTCAATTTTCATCATCCAAAGAATCGAAAATTAGAGAAAACTATTGAAATTAACATTGAATAACTTTTACTGAGTTATAGAACAGACAAAAATCTTTAATTAGGTTGCTTTTTTGTGTGCATTAAGTCAGTAATTAATGAAATATTTCAATTCTTTGAAAAATTTCCTTGTGTCATCGAGTTATAAAGAAGCTTTTTTTTTGTCTTAATCCGTGAAAAAATATAAAATTTTCAAACATATTTTTTCAATTTTTCACTTAATTTGGGTGAGTTGTAACATTTCAATAGATCACTTGTAAAGAATTAATTATGCTTAATGATCTACGAAAGTTCTGGCTTATTATTCCTTCACAGTAATATGAAATTAAAGAAAACATTTTATTGACACAAAACTCATTGACATTGGATTATGAAAGCTCATCTTTTTCAAATTCCACTCATCCAAAGAATTGCCCGTATATTGAATATGTAATTTTTTCATGGATTGGAATAAATTTTCTATTTGAATTTAGAATTTTCGTTAAAATTTTCTTTGAAATACTTGTTTTTGACTGTTTTAATGAACATTATAGTTAGAAACAAATGAATTAACTTAATTTTTCTTTCCAAAGTGCCAAATTAACCTTTTTCATGCCAAATTGCAGTAAAAAAATTCACTCACCAAAATTGAAATATGAAATTTTAAAATGCAGTGATTAAAATTTCATGCCAAAGTGCAGTGATTAAAGTTTCATGCCAAAATGCAGTGATTTAAAGTTTCATGCCAAATGCAGTTTTTAAAATTTCATGCCAAAATGCAGTGATTTAAAGTTTCATGCCAAAATGCAGTAATTAAAGTTTCATGCCGAAATGCAGTTATTTAAAGTTTCATGCCGAAATGCAGTTTTTAAAATTTCATGCCAAAGTGCAGTGATTTAAAGTTTCATGCCAAAATGCAGTAATTAAAGTTTCATGCCGAAATGCAGTGATTTAAAGTTTCATGCCAAAATGCAGTAATTAAAGTTTCATGCCGAAATGCAGTTATTTAAAGTTTCATGCCGAAATGCAGTTTTTAAAATTTCATGCCAAAGTGCAGTGATTTAAAGTTTCATGCCAAAATGCAGTAATTAAAGTTTCATGCCGAAATGCAGTTATTTAAAGTTTCATGCCGAAATGCAGTTTTTAAAATTTCATGCCAAAGTGCAGTGATTTAAAGTTTAATGCCAAAATGCAGTAATTAAAGTTTCATGCCGAAATGCAGTGATTTAAAGTTTCATGCCAAAATGCAGTAATTAAAGTTTCATGCCGAAATGCAATGATTTAAAGTTTCATGCCAAAATGCAGTTTTTAAAATTTCATGCCAAAGTGCAGTGATTTAAAGTTTCATGCCGAAATGCAGTAATTGAAGTTTCATATTCACTCACCAAAATTGAAATATGAAATTTCATAAATTTTCATAAAATATGCCAATTACTGTATGGTTTCGAACTGTTTCTTATGTGCTTTAAACTTATCAATGTTTTTCACTATTATTTACACAATAATTACCTCTTAATCACTGATTTTTCACATTTTATTTAATTTTCAATTTACAATGCTTTTTGTACACAAAACTAATCCATGTATATTGAATATGTAATTTTTTCATGGATTGGAATAAATTTTCTATTTGAATTTAGAATTTTCGTTAAAATTTTCTTTGAAATACTTGTTTTTGACTATTTTAATGAACATTATAGTTCGAAACAAATGAATTAACTTAATTTTTCTCTCCAAAGTGCCGAATTAACCTTTTTCATGCCAAATTGCAGTAAAAAAATTCACTCACCAAAATTGAAATATGAAATTTTAAAATGCGGTTATTAAAGTTTCATGCTAAAATGCATTAATTAAAGTTTCATGCCGAAATGCAGTGATTTAAAGTTTCATGCCAAAATGCAGTTTTTAAAATTTCATGCCAAAGTGCAGTGATCTAAAGTTTCATGCCGAAATGCAGTAATTGAAGTTTCATATTCACTCACCAAAATTGAAATATGAAATTTCACAAATTTTCATAAAATATGCCAATTACTGTATGGTTTCGAACTGTTTCTTATGTGCTTTAAACTTATCAATGTTTTTCACTATTATTTACACAATAAATACCTCTTAATCACTGATTTTTCACATTTTATTTAATTTTCAATTCACAATGCTTTTTGTACACAAAACTAATCCATGTATATTGAATATGTAATTTTTTCATGGATTGGAATAAATTTTCTATTTGAATTTAGAATTTTCGTTAAAATTTTCTTTGAAATACTTGTTTTTGACTATTTTAATGAACATTATAGTTCGAAACAAATGAATTAACTTAATTTTTCTTTCCAAAGTGCCGATATAACCTTTTTCATGCCAAATTGCAGTAAAAATATTCACTCACCAAAATTGAAATATGAAATTTCATAAATTTTCATAAAATTTGCCAATTACTGTATGGTTTCGAACTGTTTCTTATGTGTTTTAAACTTATCAATGTTTTTCACTATTATTTACACAATAATTACCTCTTAATCACTGATTTTTCACATTTTATTTAATTTTCAATTTACAATGCTTTTTGTACACAAAACTAATCCATGTATATTGAATATGTAATTTTTTCATGGATTGGAATAAATTTTCTATTTGAATTTAGAATTTTCGTTAAAATTTTCTTTGAAATACTTGTTTTTGACTATTTTAATGAACATTATAGTTCGAAACAAATGAATTAACTTAATTTTTCTTTCCAAAGTGCCGAATTAACCTTTTTCATGCCAAATTGCAGTAAAAATATTCACTCACCAAAATTGAAATATGAAATTTCATAAATTTTCATAAAATATGCCAATTACTGTATGGTTTCGAACTGTTTCTTATGTGTTTTAAACTTATCAATGTTTTTCACTATTATTTACACAATAATTACCTCTTAATCACTGATTTTTCACATTTTATTTAATTTTCAATTCACAATGCTTTTTGTACACAAAACTAATCCATGTATGGGCAATTCTTTGGATGACTTTCGGAAAATTTTCAGCAAAAAATCGAAATTTAATTGATTTTTCCCATCAGAGGCACTGATTTTATGACTCTTATCGATGTAAAAATATAAAATGTACACTCCTTTTGATATCATTTACTTCTAATCGCTGTATTAATTAAGTTATTTGGATTCTTTTGTCAATAACTCGATGACAGAAATCGGAATTTTCAATTTTCATCATCCAAAGAATCGAAAATTAGAGAAAACTATTGAAATTAACATTGAATAACTTTTACTGAGTTATAGAACAGACAAAAATCTTTAATTAGGTTGCTTTTTTGTGTGCATTAAGTCAGTAATTAATGAAATATTTCAATTCTTTGAAAAATTTCCTTGTGTCATCGAGTTATAAAGAAGCTTTTTTTTTGTCTTAATCCGTGAAAAAATATAAAATTTTCAAACATATTTTTTCAATTTTTCACTTAATTTGGGTGAGTTGTAACATTTCAATAGATCACTTGTAAAGAATTAATTATGCTTAATGATCTACGAAAGTTCTGGCTTATTATTCCTTCACAGTAATATGAAATTAAAGAAAACATTTTATTGACACAAAACTCATTGACATTGGATTATGAAAGCTCATCTTTTTCAAATTCCACTCATCCAAAGAATTGCCCGTATATTGAATATGTAATTTTTTCATGGATTGGAATAAATTTTCTATTTGAATTTAGAATTTTCGTTAAAATTTTCTTTGAAATACTTGTTTTTGACTGTTTTAATGAACATTATAGTTAGAAACAAATGAATTAACTTAATTTTTCTTTCCAAAGTGCCAAATTAACCTTTTTCATGCCAAATTGCAGTAAAAAAATTCACTCACCAAAATTGAAATATGAAATTTTAAAATGCAGTGATTAAAATTTCATGCCAAAGTGCAGTGATTAAAGTTTCATGCCAAAATGCAGTGATTTAAAGTTTCATGCCAAATGCAGTTTTTAAAATTTCATGCCAAAATGCAGTGATTTAAAGTTTCATGCCAAAATGCAGTAATTAAAGTTTCATGCCGAAATGCAGTTATTTAAAGTTTCATGCCGAAATGCAGTTTTTAAAATTTCATGCCAAAGTGCAGTGATTTAAAGTTTCATGCCAAAATGCAGTAATTAAAGTTTCATGCCGAAATGCAGTGATTTAAAGTTTCATGCCAAAATGCAGTAATTAAAGTTTCATGCCGAAATGCAGTTATTTAAAGTTTCATGCCGAAATGCAGTTTTTAAAATTTCATGCCAAAGTGCAGTGATTTAAAGTTTCATGCCAAAATGCAGTAATTAAAGTTTCATGCCGAAATGCAGTTATTTAAAGTTTCATGCCGAAATGCAGTTTTTAAAATTTCATGCCAAAGTGCAGTGATTTAAAGTTTAATGCCAAAATGCAGTAATTAAAGTTTCATGCCGAAATGCAGTGATTTAAAGTTTCATGCCAAAATGCAGTAATTAAAGTTTCATGCCGAAATGCAATGATTTAAAGTTTCATGCCAAAATGCAGTTTTTAAAATTTCATGCCAAAGTGCAGTGATTTAAAGTTTCATGCCGAAATGCAGTAATTGAAGTTTCATATTCACTCACCAAAATTGAAATATGAAATTTCATAAATTTTCATAAAATATGCCAATTACTGTATGGTTTCGAACTGTTTCTTATGTGCTTTAAACTTATCAATGTTTTTCACTATTATTTACACAATAATTACCTCTTAATCACTGATTTTTCACATTTTATTTAATTTTCAATTTACAATGCTTTTTGTACACAAAACTAATCCATGTATATTGAATATGTAATTTTTTCATGGATTGGAATAAATTTTCTATTTGAATTTAGAATTTTCGTTAAAATTTTCTTTGAAATACTTGTTTTTGACTATTTTAATGAACATTATAGTTCGAAACAAATGAATTAACTTAATTTTTCTCTCCAAAGTGCCGAATTAACCTTTTTCATGCCAAATTGCAGTAAAAAAATTCACTCACCAAAATTGAAATATGAAATTTTAAAATGCAGTGATTAAAGTTTCATGCCAAAATGCAGTAATTAAAGTTTCATGCCGAAATGCAGTGATTTAAAGTTTCATGCCAAAATGCAGTTTTTAAAATTTCATGCCAAAGTGCAGTGATCTAAAGTTTCATGCCGAAATGCAGTAATTGAAGTTTCATATTCACTCACCAAAATTGAAATATGAAATTTCACAAATTTTCATAAAATATGCCAATTACTGTATGGTTTCGAACTGTTTCTTATGTGCTTTAAACTTATCAATGTTTTTCACTATTATTTACACAATAAATACCTCTTAATCACTGATTTTTCACATTTTATTTAATTTTCAATTCACAATGCTTTTTGTACACAAAACTAATCCATGTATATTGAATATGTAATTTTTTCATGGATTGGAATAAATTTTCTATTTGAATTTAGAATTTTCGTTAAAATTTTCTTTGAAATACTTGTTTTTGACTATTTTAATGAACATTATAGTTCGAAACAAATGAATTAACTTAATTTTTCTTTCCAAAGTGCCGATATAACCTTTTTCATGCCAAATTGCAGTAAAAATATTCACTCACCAAAATTGAAATATGAAATTTCATAAATTTTCATAAAATTTGCCAATTACTGTATGGTTTCGAACTGTTTCTTATGTGTTTTAAACTTATCAATGTTTTTCACTATTATTTACACAATAATTACCTCTTAATCACTGATTTTTCACATTTTATTTAATTTTCAATTTACAATGCTTTTTGTACACAAAACTAATCCATGTATATTGAATATGTAATTTTTTCATGGATTGGAATAAATTTTCTATTTGAATTTAGAATTTTCGTTAAAATTTTCTTTGAAATACTTGTTTTTGACTATTTTAATGAACATTATAGTTCGAAACAAATGAATTAACTTAATTTTTCTTTCCAAAGTGCCGAATTAACCTTTTTCATGCCAAATTGCAGTAAAAATATTCACTCACCAAAATTGAAATATGAAATTTCATAAATTTTCATAAAATATGCCAATTACTGTATGGTTTCGAACTGTTTCTTATGTGTTTTAAACTTATCAATGTTTTTCACTATTATTTACAAAATAATTACCTCTTAATCACTGATTTTTCACATTTTATTTAATTTTCAATTCACAATGCTTTTTGTACACAAAACTAATCCATGTATATTGAATATGTAATTTTTTCATGGATTCGAATAAATTTTCTATTTGAATTTAGAATTTTCGTTAAAATTTTCTTTGAAATACTTGTTTTTGACTGTTTTAATGAACATTATAGTTAGAAACAAATGAATTAACTTAATTTTTCTCTCCAAAGTGCCGAATTAACCTTTTTCATGCCAAATTGCAGTAAAAAATTCACTCACCAAAATTGAAATATGAAATTTTAAAATGCAGTGATTAAAATTTCATGCCAAAGTGCAGTGATTAAAGTTTCATGCCAAAATGCAGTGATTTAAAGTTTCATGCCAAAATGCAGTTTTTAAAATTTCATGCCAAAATGCAGTGATTTAAAGTTTCATGCCAAAATGCAGTAATTAAAGTTTCATGCCGAAATGCAGTTATTTAAAGTTTCATGCCGAAATGCAGTTTTTAAAATTTCATGCCAAAGTGCAGTGATTTAAAGTTTCATGCCAAAATGCAGTAATTAAAGTTTCATGCCGAAATGCAGTTATTTAAAGTTTCATGCCGAAATGCAGTTATTTAAAGTTTCATGCCGAAATGCAGTTATTTAAAGTTTCATGCCGAAATGCAGTTATTTAAAGTTTCATGCCGAAATGCAGTTTTTAAAATTTCATGCCAAAGTGCAGTGATTTAAAGTTTCATGCCAAAATGCAGTAATTAAAGTTTCATGCCGAAATGCAGTGATTTAAAGTTTCATGATAAAATGCAGTAATTAAAGTTTCATGCCGAAATGCAGTGATTTAAAGTTTCATGCCAAAATGCAGTAATTAAAGTTTCATGCCGAAATGCAGTTATTTAAAGTTTCATGCCGAAATGCAGTTATTTAAAATTTCATGCCAAAGTGCAGTGATTTAAAGTTTCATGCCGAAATGCAGTTATTTAAAGTTTCATGCCGAAATGCAGTTTTTAAAATTTCATGCCAAAGTGCAGTGATTTAAAGTTTCATGCCAAAATGCAGTAATTAAAGTTTCATGCCGAAATGCAGTTATTTAAAGTTTCATGCCGAAATGCAGTTTTTAAAATTTCATGCCAAAGTGCAGTGATTTAAAGTTTCATGCCAAAATGCAGTAATTAAAGTTTCATGCCGAAATGCAGTGATTTAAAGTTTCATGCCAAAATGCAGTAATTAAAGTTTCATGCCGAAATGCAGTGATTTAAAGTTTCATGCCAAAATGCAGTAATTAAAATTTCATGCCAAAGTGCAGTGATTTAAAGTTTCATGCCGAAATGCAGTAATTGAAGTTTCATATTCACTCACCAAAATTGAAATATGAAATTTCACAAATTTTCATTAAATATGCCAATTACTGTATGGTTTCGAACTGTTTCTTATGTGCTTTAAGCTTATCAATGTTTTTTACTATTATTTACACAATAAATACCTCTTAATCACTGATTTTTCACATTTTATTTAATTTTCAATTCACAATGCTTTTTGTACACAAAACTAATCCATGTATATTGAATATGTAATTTTTTCATGGATTGGAATAAATTTTCTATTTGAATTTAGAATTTTCGTTAAAATTTTCTTTGAAATACTTGTTTTTGACTATTTTAATGAACATTATAGTTCGAAACAAATGAATTAACTTAATTTTTCTTTCCAAAGTGCCGAATTAACCTTTTTCATGCCAAATTGCAGTAAAAATATTCACTCACCAAAATTGAAATATGAAATTTCATAAATTTTCATAAAATATGCCAATTACTGTATGGTTTCGAACTGTTTCTTATGTGTTTTAAACTTATCAATGTTTTTCACTATTATTTACAAAATAATTACCTCTTAATCACTGATTTTTCACATTTTATTTAATTTTCAATTCACAATGCTTTTTGTACACAAAACTAATCCATGTATATTGAATATGTAATTTTTTCATGGATTCGAATAAATTTTCTATTTGAATTTAGAATTTTCGTTAAAATTTTCTTTGAAATACTTGTTTTTGACTGTTTTAATGAACATTATAGTTAGAAACAAATGAATTAACTTAATTTTTCTCTCCAAAGTGCCGAATTAACCTTTTTCATGCCAAATTGCAGTAAAAAAATTCACTCACCAAAATTGAAATATGAAATTTTAAAATGCAGTGATTAAAATTTCATGCCAAAGTGCAGTGATTAAAGTTTCATGCCAAAATGCAGTGATTTAAAGTTTCATGCCAAAATGCAGTTTTTAAAATTTCATGCCAAAATGCAGTGATTTAAAGTTTCATGCCAAAATGCAGTAATTAAAGTTTCATGCCGAAATGCAGTTATTTAAAGTTTCATGCCGAAATGCAGTTTTTAAAATTTCATGCCAAAGTGCAGTGATTTAAAGTTTCATGCCAAAATGCAGTAATTAAAGTTTCATGCCGAAATGCAGTTATTTAAAGTTTCATGCCGAAATGCAGTTATTTAAAGTTTCATGCCGAAATGCAGTTATTTAAAGTTTCATGCCGAAATGCAGTTATTTAAAGTTTCATGCCGAAATGCAGTTTTTAAAATTTCATGCCAAAGTGCAGTGATTTAAAGTTTCATGCCAAAATGCAGTAATTAAAGTTTCATGCCGAAATGCAGTGATTTAAAGTTTCATGATAAAATGCAGTAATTAAAGTTTCATGCCGAAATGCAGTGATTTAAAGTTTCATGCCAAAATGCAGTAATTAAAGTTTCATGCCGAAATGCAGTTATTTAAAGTTTCATGCCGAAATGCAGTTATTTAAAATTTCATGCCAAAGTGCAGTGATTTAAAGTTTCATGCCGAAATGCAGTTATTTAAAGTTTCATGCCGAAATGCAGTTTTTAAAATTTCATGCCAAAGTGCAGTGATTTAAAGTTTCATGCCAAAATGCAGTAATTAAAGTTTCATGCCGAAATGCAGTTATTTAAAGTTTCATGCCGAAATGCAGTTTTTAAAATTTCATGCCAAAGTGCAGTGATTTAAAGTTTCATGCCAAAATGCAGTAATTAAAGTTTCATGCCGAAATGCAGTGATTTAAAGTTTCATGCCAAAATGCAGTAATTAAAGTTTCATGCCGAAATGCAGTGATTTAAAGTTTCATGCCAAAATGCAGTAATTAAAATTTCATGCCAAAGTGCAGTGATTTAAAGTTTCATGCCGAAATGCAGTAATTGAAGTTTCATATTCACTCACCAAAATTGAAATATGAAATTTCACAAATTTTCATTAAATATGCCAATTACTGTATGGTTTCGAACTGTTTCTTATGTGCTTTAAGCTTATCAATGTTTTTTACTATTATTTACACAATAAATACCTCTTAATCACTGATTTTTCACATTTTATTTAATTTTCAATTCACAATGCTTTTTGTACACAAAACTAATCCATGTATATTGAATATGTAATTTTTTCGTGGATTGGAATAAATTTTCTATTTGAATTTAGAATTTTTGTTAAAATTTTCTTTGAAATACTTGTTTTTGACTATTTTAATGAACATTATAGTTCGAAACAAATGAATTAACTTAATTTTTCTTTCCAAAGTGCCGAATTAACCTTTTTCATGCCAAATTGCAGTAAAAATATTCACTCACCAAAATTGAAATATGAAATTTCATAAATTTTCATAAAATATGCCAATTACTGTATGGTTTCGAACTGTTTCTTATGTGTTTTAAACTTATCAATGTTTTTCACTATTATTTACACAATAATTACCTCTTAATCACTGATTTTTCACATTTTATTTAATTTTCAATTCACAATGCTTTTTGTACACAAAACTAATCCATGTATGGGCAATTCTTTGGATGACTTTCGGAAAATTTTCAGCAAAAAATCGAAATTTAATTGATTTTTCCCATCAGAGGCACTGATTTTATGACTCTTATCGATGTAAAAATATAAAATGTACACTCCTTTTGATATCATTTACTTCTAATCGCTGTATTAATTAAGTTATTTGGATTCTTTTGTCAATAACTCGATGACAGAAATCGGAATTTTCAATTTTCATCATCCAAAGAATCGAAAATTAGAGAAAACTATTGAAATTAACATTGAATAACTTTTACTGAGTTATAGAACAGACAAAAATCTTTAATTAGGTTGCTTTTTTGTGTGCATTAAGTCAGTAATTAATGAAATATTTCAATTCTTTGAAAAATTTCCTTGTGTCATCGAGTTATAAAGAAGCTTTTTTTTTGTCTTAATCCGTGAAAAAATATAAAATTTTCAAACATATTTTTTCAATTTTTCACTTAATTTGGGTGAGTTGTAACATTTCAATAGATCACTTGTAAAGAATTAATTATGCTTAATGATCTACGAAAGTTCTGGCTTATTATTCCTTCACAGTAATATGAAATTAAAGAAAACATTTTATTGACACAAAACTCATTGACATTGGATTATGAAAGCTCATCTTTTTCAAATTCCACTCATCCAAAGAATTGCCCGTATATTGAATATGTAATTTTTTCATGGATTGGAATAAATTTTCTATTTGAATTTAGAATTTTCGTTAAAATTTTCTTTGAAATACTTGTTTTTGACTGTTTTAATGAACATTATAGTTAGAAACAAATGAATTAACTTAATTTTTCTTTCCAAAGTGCCAAATTAACCTTTTTCATGCCAAATTGCAGTAAAAAAATTCACTCACCAAAATTGAAATATGAAATTTTAAAATGCAGTGATTAAAATTTCATGCCAAAGTGCAGTGATTAAAGTTTCATGCCAAAATGCAGTGATTTAAAGTTTCATGCCAAATGCAGTTTTTAAAATTTCATGCCAAAATGCAGTGATTTAAAGTTTCATGCCAAAATGCAGTAATTAAAGTTTCATGCCGAAATGCAGTTATTTAAAGTTTCATGCCGAAATGCAGTTTTTAAAATTTCATGCCAAAGTGCAGTGATTTAAAGTTTCATGCCAAAATGCAGTAATTAAAGTTTCATGCCGAAATGCAGTGATTTAAAGTTTCATGCCAAAATGCAGTAATTAAAGTTTCATGCCGAAATGCAGTTATTTAAAGTTTCATGCCGAAATGCAGTTTTTAAAATTTCATGCCAAAGTGCAGTGATTTAAAGTTTCATGCCAAAATGCAGTAATTAAAGTTTCATGCCGAAATGCAGTTATTTAAAGTTTCATGCCGAAATGCAGTTTTTAAAATTTCATGCCAAAGTGCAGTGATTTAAAGTTTCATGCCAAAATGCAGTAATTAAAGGGCAATTCTTTGGATGACTTTCGGAAAATTTTCAGCAAAAAATCGAAATTTAATTGATTTTTCCCATCAGAGGCACTGATTTTATGACTCTTATCGATGTAAAAATATAAAATGTACACTCCTTTTGATATCATTTACTTCTAATCGCTGTATTAATTAAGTTATTTGGATTCTTTTGTCAATAACTCGATGACAGAAATCGGAATTTTCAATTTTCATCATCCAAAGAATCGAAAATTAGAGAAAACTATTGAAATTAACATTGAATAACTTTTACTGAGTTATAGAACAGACAAAAATCTTTAATTAGGTTGCTTTTTTGTGTGCATTAAGTCAGTAATTAATGAAATATTTCAATTCTTTGAAAAATTTCCTTGTGTCATCGAGTTATAAAGAAGCTTTTTTTTGTCTTAATCCGTGAAAAAATATAAAATTTTCAAACATATTTTTTCAATTTTTCACTTAATTTGGGTGAGTTGTAACATTTCAATAGATCACTTGTAAAGAATTAATTATGCTTAATGATCTACGAAAGTTCTGGCTTATTATTCCTTCACAGTAATATGAAATTAAAGAAAACATTTTATTGACACAAAACTCATTGACATTGGATTATGAAAGCTCATCTTTTTCAAATTCCACTCATCCAAAGAATTGCCCTAAAGTTTCATGCCGAAATGCAGTGATTTAAAGTTTCATGCCAAAATGCAGTAATTAAAGTTTCATGCCGAAATGCAGTGATTTAAAGTTTCATGCCAAAATGCAGTAATTAAAATTTCATGCCAAAGTGCAGTGATTTAAAGTTTCATGCCGAAATGCAGTAATTGAAGTTTCATATTCACTCACCAAAATTGAAATATGAAATTTCACAAATTTTCATTAAATATGCCAATTACTGTATGGTTTCGAACTGTTTCTTATGTGCTTTAAGCTTATCAATGTTTTTTACTATTATTTACACAATAAATACCTCTTAATCACTGATTTTTCACATTTTATTTAATTTTCAATTCACAATGCTTTTTGTACACAAAACTAATCCATGTATATTGAATATGTAATTTTTTCATGGATTGGAATAAATTTTCTATTTGAATTTAGAATTTTCGTTAAAATTTTCTTTGAAATACTTGTTTTTGACTATTTTAATGAACATTATAGTTCGAAACAAATGAATTAACTTAATTTTTCTCTCCAAAGTGCCGAATTAACCTTTTTCATGCCAAATTGCAGTAAAAAAATTCACTCACCAAAATTGAAATATGAAATTTTAAAATGCAGTGATTAAAGTTTCATGCCAAAATGCAGTAATTAAAGTTTCATGCCGAAATGCAGTGATTTAAAGTTTCATGCCAAAATGCAGTTTTTAAAATTTCATGCCAAAGTGCAGTGATCTAAAGTTTCATGCCGAAATGCAGTAATTGAAGTTTCATATTCACTCACCAAAATTGAAATATGAAATTTCACAAATTTTCATAAAATATGCCAATTACTGTATGGTTTCGAACTGTTTCTTATGTGCTTTAAACTTATCAATGTTTTTCACTATTATTTACACAATAAATACCTCTTAATCACTGATTTTTCACATTTTATTTAATTTTCAATTCACAATGCTTTTTGTACACAAAACTAATCCATGTATATTGAATATGTAATTTTTTCATGGATTGGAATAAATTTTCTATTTGAATTTAGAATTTTCGTTAAAATTTTCTTTGAAATACTTGTTTTTGACTATTTTAATGAACATTATAGTTCGAAACAAATGAATTAACTTAATTTTTCTTTCCAAAGTGCCGATATAACCTTTTTCATGCCAAATTGCAGTAAAAATATTCACTCACCAAAATTGAAATATGAAATTTCATAAATTTTCATAAAATTTGCCAATTACTGTATGGTTTCGAACTGTTTCTTATGTGTTTTAAACTTATCAATGTTTTTCACTATTATTTACACAATAATTACCTCTTAATCACTGATTTTTCACATTTTATTTAATTTTCAATTTACAATGCTTTTTGTACACAAAACTAATCCATGTATATTGAATATGTAATTTTTTCATGGATTGGAATAAATTTTCTATTTGAATTTAGAATTTTCGTTAAAATTTTCTTTGAAATACTTGTTTTTGACTATTTTAATGAACATTATAGTTCGAAACAAATGAATTAACTTAATTTTCCTTTCCAAAGTGCCGAATTAACCTTTTTCATGCCAAATTGCAGTAAAAATATTCACTCACCAAAATTGAAATATGAAATTTCATAAATTTTCATAAAATATGCCAATTACTGTATGGTTTCGAACTGTTTCTTATGTGTTTTAAACTTATCAATGTTTTTCACTATTATTTACAAAATAATTACCTCTTAATCACTGATTTTTCACATTTTATTTAATTTTCAATTCACAATGCTTTTTGTACACAAAACTATATATATTGAATTGTACCAATGTATATTGAATATGTAATTTTTTCATGGATTCGAATAAATTTTCTATTTGAATTTAGAATTTTCGTTAAAATTTTCTTTGAAATACTTGTTTTTGACTGTTTTAATGAACATTATAGTTAGAAACAAATGAATTAACTTAATTTTTCTCTCCAAAGTGCCGAATTAACCTTTTTCATGCCAAATTGCAGTAAAAAAATTCACTCACCAAAATTGAAATATGAAATTTTAAAATGCAGTGATTAAAATTTCATGCCAAAGTGCAGTGATTAAAGTTTCATGCCAAAATGCAGTGATTTAAAGTTTCATGCCAAAATGCAGTTTTTAAAATTTCATGCCAAAATGCAGTGATTTAAAGTTTCATGCCAAAATGCAGTAATTAAAGTTTCATGCCGAAATGCAGTTATTTAAAGTTTCATGCCGAAATGCAGTTTTTAAAATTTCATGCCAAAGTGCAGTGATTTAAAGTTTCATGCCAAAATGCAGTAATTAAAGTTTCATGCCGAAATGCAGTTATTTAAAGTTTCATGCCGAAATGCAGTTATTTAAAGTTTCATGCCGAAATGCAGTTTTTAAAATTTCATGCCAAAGTGCAGTGATTTAAAGTTTCATGCCAAAATGCAGTAATTAAAGTTTCATGCCGAAATGCAGTGATTTAAAGTTTCATGCCGAAATGCAGTTTTTAAAATTTCATGCCAAAGTGCAGTGATTTAAAGTTTCATGCCAAAATGCAGTAATTAAAGTTTCATGCCGAAATGCAGTTATTTAAAGTTTCATGCCGAAATGCAGTTATTTAAAGTTTCATGCCGAAATGCAGTTTTTAAAATTTCATGCCAAAGTGCAGTGATTTAAAGTTTCATGCCAAAATGCAGTAATTAAAGTTTCATGCCGAAATGCAGTGATTTAAAGTTTCATGATAAAATGCAGTAATTAAAGTTTCATGCCGAAATGCAGTGATTTAAAGTTTCATGCCAAAATGCAGTAATTAAAGTTTCATGCCGAAATGCAGTTATTTAAAGTTTCATGTATGCTTTCTCGCTATCGGGATCGGGATCGGGATTTCCCGGGATTTACCGATCCCGATCAATCCCGGGATCCCGAAATTTATCGGGATCGGGATTGAAAATTTAATTGGTATGACAAAAATAAGAAGAGAACCGTTTTATTAGATCAAGTTTACGATGAATTGATAACAATGCAGCCGACCTCAACTCAAAGCGAACGAAATTTCTCTATTAGTAATAACATTCTTACAAAACAAAGAAAACGTTTACTTGACAAGAATCTAAATGCAATTGCATTTGTTAAAAGTTTTTTCATTAATGCTTAATTTTTATTATTATATTCACACCGTTTTCTATAACCTTTTAACTTACATCTTTATCAACATTTATTTTCTATTTTTGTTTATGTTCACATTTTTCAAAGGAAACATGGATTAAAACATCTACCTTGTAACACATAAAGTATAACTAATTAATTAAGGAATAAATGACCGTATAAGTAGCAAAAAAATATATAATTTTTTTTGGGAAAAAAAAGCAGAAAAATGCTGTTTTTTAAATTTTTTTACATATTCGGGATTCCCGGGATTTCCCGGGAAATCCCGAAAAATTTCAATCCCGATCCCGATCCCGAAAATTTGTCGGGACCGGGATTTCGAGAAAGCATAGTTTCATGCCGAAATGCAGTTATTTAAAATTTCATGCCAAAGTGCAGTGATTTAAAGTTTCATGCCGAAATGCAGTTATTTAAAGTTTCATGCCGAAATGCAGTTTTTAAAATTTCATGCCAAAGTGCAGTGATTTAAAGTTTCATGCCAAAATGCAGTAATTAAAGTTTCATACCTCAAGTCTCTTACAAATTCCTCAAATCTAATAAACGGCCTTGTAGTTATGCAACTGAACGTGAGAGGACTAAACAGCACCCAAAAGTTCAATAAATTAAAAACAATGATTTCAAAAATTCCCTACAAAATCGACATTATTATTCTCAGTGAAACAAAACTGCTCTCTAAATTTCCATCACAGCTGTATCAAATTAATGGATTCAACCAGCATAAATGCAACAGAGATTCTAAAAATGCAGGTGGTGGGCTTCTGGTATTTGTAAACAAGATGATCACAACTTTTAACGTCAAAATTTTATCTACTTCATTTGAAAAAATAGTTTTAAATCTGAAAATTGGTCAAGCAACTTTTAAATTTATTAATGTCTATAGAGCTCCTGACAAAAACAATTTACAGAACTTTCTACTAGATATTGAGTCTGAAATTAGTACAGATGAACAATCGATAATAATAGTTGGTGATATAAACATTAACAGCAATGATAATGATAACTCAAACGATGCAAAGACGTATAGAAATATCTTAAAATCTTATGACATGAGCGTATCTAACATACATCCATCAAGAAATGCCAGTAACAAAACAATCGATCATTTTGCTTGCAGTCATCATTTAGCAAATCTAATACAGAACCACACAGTTTGTATCGATAGCAGTTTCAGTGACCACAATATGATTATATCAGTAATCAAAGACATTAAGATTAAAAATCGTAAACTGTTAAAGGTAGTAAACAGAGTAAACTTCTTCAAGCTAAAACAGGAATTCCAAAAAATTCAGACTGCACACATCTTTGATCTTAAGGATCCAAACATCATTGCTGAAACTATCACGTCGCTAACGCAACAAGCAATAAAAAATTCTACAGTCCAATTTAAATTTCATACCAGACAAGAAAATCGTACATGCAACTGGCTAAGTTTTCAAAGTCTAAAGCTTCTTCATAAAAAACAAAAAATCATTAACAAACTGAGAAAAATCAAAAGGAAAATTTCATTTCAAAATTCAACTTTTAATCTCAAGAAACAATTAAAATTAGTCTCAAAAAATTTAAAAAAACACATTAATACAGATGAAAAGAAATCCTACTCAGCTTTATGCAATGAGCCTGATCCAAAAAAGCTTTGGAAGAATATCAATAAGATACTAGGTCGAACTAAAGAGAACAGCATAAAGGCAGTATTTAACAAAGAAGGAAACATTGTGACGGATAAATTAGAATTAGCCAACTCATTCAATGACAATTTCATATCAAGCATAACAGACATTGTAAGTCAATCACCAGTAAGCTCCAAAAACGTTCAATTTGAACCTGTTATGCAAGACATGTTTCTTGAAGATGTGGATGAAGAAGAAATAACTCTAATAATCCAAAGCTTAAAAAAATCATCACCTGGAATAGACGGAATTTGCCCAATAATTGTTAAACATCTCTCAACTGAACTTTGCCCTTTACTTTGTCACATGATTAAACGTATATATATGACATCAGTTTACCCAGAATGCTTCAAAACTGCCCTTGTGATTCCTATCAACAAATCTGGTGATAAAACTTCAATCAACGATTACCGACCAATATCAATGCTCACCGTATTTAATAAAATCGTCGAGAAAACACTATACAAAAGAATTTATGATTTCGTTTTCTTAAAAGCGAAAATTATGTCACCGAAACAATTTGGATTTAGAGCCAAGAGTGGAACTGAAATTGCTGCCCTTGAACTAGTGGAAGAGATCAAGAGTCTGTTAGACCAAAAAAAGAAAGTTAGTGCTGTTAGCATGGATATACGAAAAGCTTTTGATCTCGTGAATGTTGATTGCCTAATACACACTCTAAATCTATCTGGTATACGCGGTGATTCACTTAAACTAATAGAAAACTACCTAAGAAATAGAAAACAAATTGTTAAAATTAACTCAGCAATCAGTAATAAGAAGGACATTGATTATGGAGTCGTGCAAGGTGGAATCTTAGGGAGCCTCCTATTCTTAATTTTTTTCAATCAGATTGCATTCTTGAAGATTAATGGAAAATTATATTTATATGCTGATGATGCGATTCTTGTCAATAGTCATGATAAAAATGAAAAAATTGATGTTAAAATTACTAAGGATATGGGAACGATACTGGAATTTTTCGATGCTCAGAAACTGTATTTAAACTATGCAAAAACAAACTTCATAGTTTTTCATTCGCCATACATGAAAACTAATGAGCCCAAAACCATTCAAATTCGAGAAGAAACTATCTGTCTTGTCACACAAATAAAATACTTAGGCCTAGTGATGGATGAACATCTCAAATGGGATAGACATTGTGAGGCTCTAGAATCTAAACTAGCCTCTGTAACTGGTATTTTATGGAAACTAAGGTACAAATTACCTCAAACAACTAAGAAATTAATATACAATACACTCTTCGAAACGCACTTAAATTACATGTCCGTAATATATGGCACTGCATGTGATAATGTTATCAGCCCAATCCAGAAAGTCCAAAATCGTGCTTTAAGACACGTGTACAATATTGAAATGCTAGAAAATAGAATTAATTTATACGCTCACCTTGTCCAAAACTGTCTTCCAGTAAGAGCCATCAATTTCGTCAATTCAGCAACATATGTCTACAATAACATTAAAAATAAGATCCACACCAACATTATCTTCGAAAGAGTAGCATCTACTAGCAGAACAAGACAGGCTGGTGACCTGATTAAGTCAGAATCTAAAACAAAATATGGTCAAAAAAGAATTTCAAGTTTTGGAGTTAGAATCTACAGAAGTATTCCACAGGACATTAGGCACTTACCGCATATGCATGCATTTAAATGGGCACTTAAATGTTATATCCGCAATGAAAAAATGATGTCATCCTTCCTGTCCGGAGATTACTTAAAATCTTTTGGAAAATAATCTACAAAAAAGAAAATATTAATATTCATCACACAAAAATATTAATTGGAACGATTTACCATGGCTGATCGGCGTACTTTTGATGTCTGTTTTGCTGTTCATTAGATATTTCTTTGGATTTCATCTGTCGCTGTCCTGGCTGATTTAATTGATTAATAACAATTCTCTCTATTTATTTAAAAATAATCAACAACAACAAAACTTACCCTTCATACTTTCATCACAAAAATTTTCAAATTTGTTTTAACCGTTAAAGTTTGAATTTTAAATTTCCGTTAAAAATTGTTTAACGTGAGATCTTTAATGCTCATTGAGCGATGAATCTCACATCTTTTTCCATTTTGTCATTAAGTTATTTAATCTTATTCACAAAGGTTTTTATGCCATTTCAAATTGGGACTGATTGTTGTTCTATTTGAAGTGGCTTTTCCTTTGTAATGAAAAGAAATAATCAATAAATAATAATAATAATAATAATAATAATAATAATAATCATGCCGAAATGCAGTTATTTAAAGTTTCATGCCGAAATGCAGTTTTTAAAATTTCATGCCAAAGTGCAGTGATTTAAAGTTTCATGCCAAAATGCAGTAATTAAAGTTTCATGCCGAAATGCAGTGATTTAAAGTTTCATGCCAAAATGCAGTAATTAAAGTTTCATGCCGAAATGCAATGATTTAAAGTTTCATGCCAAAATGCAGTTATTTAAAGTTTCATGCCGAAATGCAGTTATTTAAAGTTTCATGCCGAAATGCAGTGATTTAAAGTTTCATGCCAAAATGCAGTAATTAAAGTTTCATGCCGAAATGCAGTGATTTAAAGTTTCATGCCAAAATGCAGTAATTAAAGTTTCATGCCGAAATGCAGTGATTTAAAGTTTCATGCCAAAATGCAGTTTTTAAAATTTCATGCCAAAGTGCAGTGATTTAAAGTTTCATGCCAAAATGCAGTAATTAAAGTTTCATGCCGAAATGCAGTTATTTAAAGTTTCATGCCGAAATGCAGTTTTTAAAATTTCATGCCAAAGTGCAGTGATTTAAAGTTTCATGCCAAAATGCAGTAATTAAAGTTTCATGCCGAAATGCAGTGATTTAAAGTTTCATGCCAAAATGCAGTATTTAAAATTTCATGCCAAAGTGCAGTGATTTAAAGTTTCATGCCGAAATGCAGTGATTTAAAGTTTCATGCCAAAATGCAGTAATTAAAGTTTCATGCCGAAATGCAGTGATTTAAAGTTTCATGCCAAAATGCAGTTTTTAAAATTTCATGCCAAAGTGCAGTGATTTAAAGTTTCATGCCAAAATGCAGTAATTAAAGTTTCATGCCGAAATGCAGTTATTTAAAGTTTCATGCCGAAGTGCAGTGATCTAAAGTTTCATGCCAAAGTGCAGTGATTTAAAGTTTCATGCCAAAATGCAGTAATTAAAGTTTCATGCCGAAATGCAGTAATTTAAAGTTTCATGCCAAAATGCAGCAATTAAAGTTTCATGCCGAAATGCAGTGATTTAAAGTTTCATGCCAAAATGCAGTTTTTAAAATTTCATGCCGAAATGCAGTGATTTAAAGTTTCATGCCAAAATGCAGTTATTTAAAGTTTCATGCCGAAATGCAGTTATTTAAAGTTTCATGCCGAAATGCAGTTTTTAAAATTTCATGCCAAAGTGCAGTGATTTAAAGTTTCATGCCAAAATGCAGTAATTAAAGTTTCATGCCGAAATGCAGTTATTTAAAGTTTCATGCCGAAATGCAGTTATTTAAAGTTTCATGCCGAAATGCAGTTTTTAAAATTTCATGCCAAAGTGCAGTGATTTAAAGTTTCATGCCAAAATGCAGTAATTAAAGTTTCATGCCGAAATGCAGTGATTTAAAGTTTCATGATAAAATGCAGTAATTAAAGTTTCATGCCGAAATGCAGTGATTTAAAGTTTCATGCCAAAATGCAGTAATTAAAGTTTCATGCCGAAATGCAGTTATTTAAAGTTTCATGTATGCTTTCTCGCTATCGGGATCGGGATCGGGATTTCCCGGGATTTACCGATCCCGATCAATCCCGGGATCCCGAAATTTATCGGGATCGGGATTGAAAATCCCGGTTTTTTAGTTTAGGAAATTATTGATGTTTTAGAACCTGCTAAATACGCGACAGAAGAATTATTGCGTAAATCAAACGATTTATTAATTGCTGAAGGAACAATTAAATTTTTGCTAGACGAATTGTTGCTACAAGGAACATTATTGTCTCAAAAGGTTTACGATATGATTCGCGCTCGCATAGGTGCACGAAGAAATGGAACATTAATTGACTTAATACTTTACCTGAATAATCCTCAATATATTTCTTTAGACAAGCATTTTAAATCGTCAACAAAAGCTGCAATACATAAACTTGGCATTGACTTATTGAAGAAGTATTTTGTCAAAAACTCTACAAATGGAGCTTTGGAAGCTTCAACATCCAGTGCAAATCAAATCCAACCGTCAAACATTTCTATTCGAGATAGACTGAAACTAAGCATATCTGAATATACATCATTAACAACAGATGCAGCAGCAACAGAACCAAATAACTTGAAAAGAGAGTTTAATTGGTATGACAAAAATAAGAAGAGAACCGTTTTATTAGATCAAGTTTACGATGAATTGATAACAATGCAGCCGACCTCAACTCAAAGCGAACGAAATTTCTCTATTAGTAATAACATTCTTACAAAACAAAGAAAACGTTTACTTGACAAGAATCTAAATGCAATTGCATTTGTTAAAAGTTTTTTCATTAATGCTTAATTTTTATTATTATATTCACACCGTTTTCTATAACCTTTTAACTTACATCTTTATCAACATTTATTTTCTATTTTTGTTTATGTTCACATTTTTCAAAGGAAACATGGATTAAAACATCTACCTTGTAACACATAAAGTATAACTAATTAATTAAGGAATAAATGACCGTATAAGTAGCAAAAAAATATATAATTTTTTTTGGGAAAAAAAAGCAGAAAAATGCTGTTTTTTAAATTTTTTTACATATTCGGGATTCCCGGGATTTCCCGGGAAATCCCGAAAAATTTCAATCCCGATCCCGATCCCGAAAATTTGTCGGGACCGGGATTTCGAGAAAGCATAGTTTCATGCCGAAATGCAGTTATTTAAAATTTCATGCCAAAGTGCAGTGATTTAAAGTTTCATGCCGAAATGCAGTTATTTAAAGTTTCATGCCGAAATGCAGTTTTTAAAATTTCATGCCAAAGTGCAGTGATTTAAAGTTTCATGCCAAAATGCAGTAATTAAAGTTTCATGCCGAAATGCAGTTATTTAAAGTTTCATGCCGAAATGCAGTTTTTAAAATTTCATGCCAAAGTGCAGTGATTTAAAGTTTCATGCCAAAATGCAGTAATTAAAGTTTCATGCCGAAATGCAGTGATTTAAAGTTTCATGCCAAAATGCAGTTTTTAAAATTTCATGCCAAAGTGCAGTGATTTAAAGTTTCATGCCAAAATGCAGTAATTAAAGTTTCATGCCGAAATGCAGTTATTTAAAGTTTCATGCCGAAATGCAGTGATTTAAAGTTTCATGCCAAAATGCAGTAATTAAAGTTTCATGCCGAAATGCAGTGATTTAAAGTTTCATGCCAAAATGCAGTAATTAAAGTTTCATGCCGAAATGCAGTGATTTAAAGTTTCATGCCAAAATGCAGTTTTTAAAATTTCATGCCAAAGTGCAGTGATTTAAAGTTTCATGCCAAAATGCAGTAATTAAAGTTTCATGCCGAAATGCAGTTATTTAAAGTTTCATGCCGAAATGCAGTTTTTAAAATTTCATGCCAAAGTGCAGTGATTTAAAGTTTCATGCCAAAATGCAGTAATTAAAGTTTCATGCCGAAATGCAGTGATTTAAAGTTTCATGCCAAAATGCAGTATTTAAAATTTCATGCCAAAGTGCAGTGATTTAAAGTTTCATGCCGAAATGCAGTGATTTAAAGTTTCATGCCAAAATGCAGTAATTAAAGTTTCATGCCGAAATGCAGTGATTTAAAGTTTCATGCCAAAATGCAGTTTTTAAAATTTCATGCCAAAGTGCAGTGATTTAAAGTTTCATGCCAAAATGCAGTAATTAAAGTTTCATGCCGAAATGCAGTTATTTAAAGTTTCATGCCGAAGTGCAGTGATCTAAAGTTTCATGCCAAAGTGCAGTGATTTAAAGTTTCATGCCAAAATGCAGTAATTAAAGTTTCATGCCGAAATGCAGTAATTTAAAGTTTCATGCCAAAATGCAGTAATTAAAGTTTCATGCCGAAATGCAGTGATTTAAAGTTTCATGCCAAAATGCAGTTTTTAAAATTTCATGCCGAAATGCAGTGATTTAAAGTTTCATGCCAAAATGCAGTAATTAAAGTTTCATGCCGAAATGCAGTGATTTAAAGTTTCATGCCAAAATGCAGTTTTTAAAATTTCATGCCAAAGTGCAGTGATTTAAAGTTTCATGCCAAAATGCAGTAATTAAAGTTTCATGCCGAAATGCAGTGATTTAAAGTTTCATGCCGAAATGCAGTGATTTAAAGTTTCATGCCAAAATGCAGTAATTAAAGTTTCATGCCGAAATGCAGTGATTTAAAGTTTCATGCCAAAATGCAGTAATTAAAGTTTCATGCCGAAATGCAGTGATTTAAAGTTTCATGCCAAAATGCAGTAATTAAAGTTTCATGCCGAAATGCAGTGATTTAAAGTTTCATGCCAAAATGCAGTTTTTAAAATTTCATGCAAAAATGCAGTGATTTAAAGTTTCATGCCAAAATGCAGTAATTAAAGTTTCATGCCGAAATGCAGTTATTTAAAGTTTAATGCCGAAATGCAGTTTTTAAAATTTCATGCCAAAGTGCAGTGATTTAAAGTTTCATGCCAAAATGCAGTAATTAAAGTTTCATGCCGAAATGCAGTTATTTAAAGTTTCATGCCGAAATGCAGTTTTTAAAATTTCATGCCAAAGTGCAGTGATTTAAAGTTTCATGCCAAAATGCAACAATTAAAGTTTCATGCCGAAATGCAGTGATTAAAATTTCATGCCAAAGTGCAACGATTAAAGTTTCATGCCAAAATGCAGTGATTTAAAGTTTCATGCCAAAATGCAGTTTTTAAAATTTCATGCCAAAATGCAGTGATTTAAAGTTTCATGCCAAAATGCAGTTATTTAAAGTTTCATGCCAAAATGCAGTTTTTAAAATTTTATGCCAAAGTGCAGTGATTTAAAGTTTCATGCCAAAATGCAGTAATTAAAGTTTCATGCCAAAATGCAGTTTTTAAAATTTCATGCCAAAGTGCAGTGATTTAAAGTTTCATGCCAAAATGCAGTAATTAAAGTTTCATGCCGAAATGCCGTTATTTAAAGTTTCATGCCGAAATGCAGTTTTTAAAATTTCATGCCAAAGTGCAGTGATTTAAAGTTTCATGCCAAAATGCAGTAATTAAAGTTTCATGCCGAAATGCAGTGATTTAAAGTTTCATGCCAAAATGCAGAAATTAAAGTTTCATGCCGAAATGCAGTGATTTAAAGTTTCATGCCAAAATGCAGTAATTAAAGTTTCATGCCGAAATGCAGTGATTTAAAGTTTCATGCCAAAATGCAGTAATTAAAGTTTCATGCCGAAATGCAGTGATTTAAAGTTTCATGCCAAAATGCAGTTTTTAAAATTTCATGCCAAAGTGCAGTGATTTAAAGTTTCATGCCAAAATGCAGTAATTAAAGTTTCATGCCGAAATGCAGTTATTTAAAGTTTCATGCCAAAATGCAGTTTTTAAAATTTCATGCCAAAGTGCAGTGATTTAAAGTTTCATGCCAAAATGCAGTAATTAAAGTTTTATGTCAAAGTGCAGTGATTTAAAGTTTCATGCCAAAATGCAGTAATTAAAGTTTCATGCCGAAATGCAGTGATTTAAAGTTTCATGCCAAAATGCAGTTTTTAAAATTTCATGCCGAAATGCAGTGATTTAAAGTTTCATGCCAAAATGCAGTTTTTAAAATTTCATGCCAAAGTGCAGTTTTTTAAAGTTTCATGCCAAAATGCAGTAATTAAAGTTTCATGCCAAAATGCAGTTTTTAAAATTTCATGCCAAAGTGCAGTGATTTAAAGTTTCATGCCAAAATGCAGTAATTAAAGTTTCATGCCAAAATGCAGTGATTTAAAGTTTCATGCCAAAATGCAGTAATTAAAGTTTCATGCCGAAATGCAGTGATTTAAAGTTTCATGCCAAAATGCAGTAATTAAAGTTTCATGCCGAAATGCAGTGATTTAAAGTTTCATGCCAAAATGCAGTAATTAAAGTTTCATGCCGAAATGCAGTGATTTAAAGTTTCATGCCAAAATGCAGTTTTTAAAATTTCATGCCAAAGTGCAGTGATTTAAAGTTTCATGCCAAAATGCAGTAATTAAAGTTTCATGCCGAAATGCAGTTATTTAAAGTTTCATGCCGAAATGCAGTTTTTAAAATTTCATGTCAAAATGCAGTAATTAAAGTTTCATGCCAAAATGCAGTAATTAAAGTTTTATGTCAAAGTGCAGTGATTTAAAGTTTCATGCCAAAATGCAGTAATTAAAGTTTCATGCCGAAATGCAGTGATTTAAAGTTTCATGCCAAAATGCAGTTTTTAAAATTTCATGCCAAAATGCAGTAATTAAAGTTTCATGCCGAAATGCAGTTATTTAAAGTTTCATGCCGAAATGCAGTTTTTAAAATTTCATGCCAAAGTGCAGTGATTTAAAGTTTCATGCCAAAATGCAGTAATTAAAGTTTCATGCCGAAATGCAGTGATTTAAAGTTTCATGCCAAAATGCAGTAATTAAAGTTTCATGCCGAAATGCAGTTATTTAAAGTTTCATGCCAAAATGCAGTAATTAAAGTTTCATGCCGAAATGCAGTGATTTAAAGTTTCATGCCAAAATGCAGTAATTAAAGTTTCATGCCGAAATGCAGTGATTTGAAGTTTCATGCCAAAATGCAGTTTTTAAAGTTTCATGCCAAAATGCAGTAATTAAAGTTTCATGCCGAAATGCAGTTATTTAAAGTTTCATGCCGAAATGCAGTTTTTAAAATTTCATGCCAAAGTGCAGTGATTTAAAGTTTCATGCCAAAATGCAGTAATTTAAGTTTCATGCCGAAATGCAGTGATTTAAAGTTTCATGCCAAAATGCAGTAATTAAAGTTTCATGCCGAAATGCAGTGATTTAAAGTTTCATGCCAAAATGCAGTAATTAAAGTTTCATGCCGAAATGCAGTTATTTAAAGTTTCATGCCGAAATGCAGTTTTTAAAATTTCATGCCAAAGTGCAGTGATTTAAAGTTTCATGCCAAAATGCAGTAATTAAAGTTTCATACCGAAATGCAGTTATTTAAAGTTTCATGCCAAAATGCAGTAATTAAAGTTTCATGCCGAAATGCAGTGATTTAAAGTTTCATGCCAAAATGCAGTTTTTAAAATTTCATGCAAAAGTGCAGTGATTTAAAGTTTCATGCCAAAATGCAGTAATTAAAGTTTCATGCCGAAATGCAGTTATTTAAAGTTTCATGCCGAAATGCAGTTTTTAAAATTTCATGCCAAAGTGCAGTGATTTAAAGTTTCATGCCGAAATGCAGTAATTAAAGTTTCATGCCGAAATGCAGTGATTAAAATTTCATGCCAAAGTGCAGCGATTAAAGTTTCATGCCAAAATGCAGTGATTTAAAGTTTCATGCCAAAATGCAGTTATTTAAAGTTTCATGCCGAAATGCAGTTTTTAAAATTTCATGCCAAAGTGCAGTGATTTAAAGTTTCATGCCAAAATGCAGTAATTAAAGTTTCATGCCGAAATGCAGTTATTTAAAGTTTCATGCCGAAATGCAGTTTTTAAAATTTCATGCCAAAGTGCAGTGATTTAAAGTTTCATGCCAAAATGCAGTAATTAAAGTTTCATGCCGAAATGCAGTGATTAAAATTTCATGCCAAAGTGCAGCGATTAAAGTTTCATGCCAAAATGCAGTGATTTAATTTCATGCCAAAATGCAGTTTTTAAAATTTCATGCTAAAATGCAGTGATTTAAAGTTTCATGCCGAAATGCAGTGATTTAAAGTTTCATGCCAAAATGCAGTTTTTAAAATTTCATGCCAAAGTGCAGTGATTTAAAGTTTCATGCCAAAATGCAGTAATTAAAATTTCATGCCAAAGTGCAGTGATTTAAAGTTTCATGCCAAAATGCAGTAATTAAAGTTTCATGCCAAAATGCAGTTATTTAAAGTTTCATGCCGAAATGCAGTTTTTAAAATTTCATGCCAAAGTGCAGTGATTTAAAGTTTCATGCCAAAATGCAGTAATTAAAATTTCATGCCAAAGTGCAGTGATTTAAAGTTTCATGCCAAAATGCAGTAATTAAAGTTTCATGCCGAAATACAGTTATTTAAAGTTTCATGCCGAAATGCAGTTTTTAAAATTTCATGCCAAAGTGCAGTGATTTAAAGTTTCATGCCAAAATGCAGTAATTAAAGTTTCATGCCGAAATGCAGTGATTTAAAGTTTCATGCCAAAATGCAGTTTTTTAAATTTCATGCCAAAGTGCAGTGATTTAAAGTTTCTTGCCAAAATGCAGTAATTAAAGTTTCATGCCGAAATGCAGTTATTTAAAGTTTCATGCCGAAATGCAGTTTTTAAAATTTCATGCCAAAGTGCAGTGATTTAAAGTTTCATGCCAAAATGCAGTAATTAAAGTTTCATGCCGAAATGCAGTGATTTAAAGTTTCATGCCAAAATGCAGTAATTAAAGTTTCATGCCGAAATGCAGTGATTTAAAGTTTCATGCCAAAATGCAGTAATTAAAGTTTCATGCCGAAATGCAGTGATTTAAAGTTTCATGCCAAAATGCAGTTTTTAAAATTTTATGCCAAAGTGCAGTTTATAAAATTTCATGCCAAAATGCAGTAATTAAAGTTTCATGCCGAAATGCAGTTATTTAAAGTTTCATGCCAAAATGCAGTAATTAAAGTTTCATGCCGAAATGCAGTGATTTAAAGTTTCATACCAAAATACAGTAATTAAAGTTTCATGCCGAAATGCAGTGATTTAAAGTTTCATGCCAAAATGCAGTAATTAAAGTTTCATGCCGAAATGCAGTGATTTAAAGTTTCATGCCAAAATGCAGTTTTTAAAATTTCATGCCAAAGTACAGTGATTTAAAGTTTCATGTCAAAATGCAGTAATTAAAGTTTCACGCCAAAATGCAGTTTTTAAAATTTCATGCCAAAATGCAGTGATTTAAAGTTTCATGCCAAAATTCAGTAATTAAAGTTTCATGCCGAAATGCAGTTATTTAAAGTTTCATGCCGAAATGCAGTTTTTAAAATTTCATGCCAAAGTGCAGTGATTTAAAGTTTCATGCCAAAATGCAGTAATTAAAGTTTCATGCCGAAATGCAGTGATTTAAAGTTTCATGCCAAAATGCAGTAATTAAAGTTTCATGGCGAAATGCAGTGATTTAAAGTTTCATGCCAAAATGCAGTAATTAAAGTTTCATGCCGAAATGCAGTGATTTAAAGTTTCATGCCAAAATGCAGTAATTTAAAGTTTCATGCCAAAATGCAGTAATTAAAGTTTCATGCCGAAATGCAGTGATTTAAAGTTTCGTGCCAAAATGCAGTTTTTAAAATTTCATGCAAAAGTGCAGTGATTTAAAGTTTCATGCCAAAATGCAGTAATTAAAGTTTCATGCCGAAATGCAGTGATTTAAAGTTTCATGCCAAAATGCAGTTTTTAAAATTTCATGCAAAAGTGCAGTGATTTAAAGTTTCATGCCAAAATGCAGTAATTAAAGTTTCATGCCGAAATGCAGTGATTTAAAATTTCATGCCAAAATGCAGTAATTAAAGTTTCATGCCGAAATGCAGTGATTTAAAGTTTCATGCCAAAATGCAGTAATTAAAGTTTCATGCCGAAATGCAGTGATTTAAAGTTTCATGCCAAAATGCAGTTTTTAAAATTTCATGCTAAAGTGCAGTGATTTAAAGTTTCATGCCAAAATGCAGTAATTAAAGTTTCATGCCGAAATGCAGTTATTTAAAGTTTCATGCCGAAATGCAGTTTTTAAAATTTCATGCCAAAGTGCAGTGATTTAAAGTTTCATGCCGAAATGCAGTAATTAAAGTTTCATGCCGAAATGCAGTGATTAAAATTTCATGCCAAAGTGCAGCGATTAAAGTTTCATGCCAAAATGCAGTGATTTAAAGTTTCATGCCAAAATGCAGTTATTTAAAGTTTCATGCCGAAATGCAGTTTTTAAAATTTCATGCCAAAGTGCAGTGATTTAAAGTTTCATGCCAAAATGCAGTAATTAAAGTTTCATTCCGAAATGCAGTTATTTAAAGTTTCATGCCGAAATGCAGTTTTTAAAATTTCATGCCAAAGTGCAGTGATTAAAGTTTCATGCCAAAATGCAGTGATTTAAAGTTTCATGCCAAAATGCAGTTTTTAAAATTTCATGCAAAAATGCAGTGATTTAAAGTTTCATGCCGAAATGCAGTTATTTAAAGTTTCATGCCGAAATGCAGTTTTTAAAATTTCATGCCAAAGTGCAGTGATTTAAAGTTTCATGCCAAAATGCAGTAATTAAAGTTTCATGCCGAAATGCAGTTATTTAAAGTTTCATGCCGAAATGCAGTTTTTAAAATTTCATGCCAAAGTGCAGTGATTTAAAGTTTCATGCCAAAATGCAGTAATTAAAGTTTCATGCCGAAATGCAGTGATTAAAATTTCATGCCAAAGTGCAGCGATTAAAGTTTCATGCCAAAATGCAGTGATTTAATTTCATGCCAAAATGCAGTTTTTAAAATTTCATGCCAAAATGCAGTGATTTAAAGTTTCATGCCGAAATGCAGTGATTTAAAGTTTCATGCCAAAATGCAGTTTTTAAAATTTCATGCCAAAGTGCAGTGATTTAAAGTTTCATGCCAAAATGCAGTAATTAAAGTTTCATGCCGAAATGCAGTTATTTAAAGTTTCATGCCGAAATGCAGTTTTTAAAATTTCATCCCAAAATGCAGTGATTTAAAGTTTCATGCCAAAATGCAGTAATTAAAGTTTCATGCCGAAATGCAGTGATTTAAAGTTTCATGCCAAAATGCAGTGATTAAAGTTTCATGCCAAAATGCAGTTTTTAAAATTTCATGCAAAAATGCAGTGATTTAAAGTTTCATGCCAAAATGCAGTAATTAAAGTTTCATGCCGAAATGCAGTTATTTAAAGTTTCATGCCGAAATGCAGTTTTTAAAATTTCATGCCAAAGTGCAGTGATTTAAAGTTTCATGCCAAAATGCAGTAATTAAAGTTTCATGCCGAAATGCAGTTATTTAAAGTTTCATGCCGAAATGCAGTTTTTAAAATTTCATGCCAAAGTGCAGTGATTTAAAGTTTCATGCCAAAATGCAGTAATTAAAGTTTCATGCCGAAATGCAGTGATTTAAAGTTTCATGCCAAAATGCAGTAAATAAAGTTTCATGCCGAAATGCAGTGATTTAAAGTTTCATGCCAAAATGCAGTAATTAAAGTTTCATGCCGAAATGCAGTGATTTAAAGTTTCATGCCAAAATGCAGTAATTAATGTTTCATGCCGAAATGCAGTGATTTAAAGTTTCATGCCAAAATGCAGTTTTTAAAATTTCATGCCAAAGTGCAGTGATTTAAAGTTTCATGTCAGAATGCAGTAATTAAAGTTTCATGCCAAAATGCAGTAATTAAAGTTTCTTGCCGAAATGCAGTGATTTAAAGTTTCATGCCAAAATGCAGTAATTAAAGTTTCATGCCGAAATGCAGTAATTAAAGTTTCATGCCGAAATGCAGTGATTAAAATTTCATGCCAAAGTGCAGCGATTAAAGTTTCATGCCAAAATGCAGTGATTTAAAGTTTCATGCCAAAATGCAGTTATTTAAAGTTTCATGCCGAAATGCAGTTTTTAAAATTTCATGCCAAAGTGCAGTGATTTAAAGTTTCATGCCAAAATGCAGTAATTAAAGTTTCATGCCGAAATGCAGTGATTTAAAGTTTCATGCCAAAATGCAGTAAATAAAGTTTCATGCCGAAATGCAGTGATTTAAAGTTTCATGCCAAAATGCAGTAATTAAAGTTTCATGCCGAAACGCAGTGATTTAAAGTTTCATGCCAAAATGCAGTAATTAATGTTTCATGCCGAAATGCAGTGATTTAAAGTTTCATGCCAAAATGCAGTTTTTAAAATTTCATGCCAAAGTGCAGTGATTTAAAGTTTCATGTCAAAATGCAGTAATTAAAGTTTCATGCCAAAATGCAGTAATTAAAGTTTCATGCCGAAATGCAGTGATTTAAAGTTTCATGCCAAAATGCAGTAATTAAAGTTTCATGCCGAAATGCAGTGATTTAAAGTTTCATGCCAAAATGCAGTTTTTAAAATTTCATGCCAAAGTGCAGTGATTTAAAGTTTCATGCTAAAATGCAGTAATTAAAGTTTTATGCCGAAATGCAGTTATTTAAAGTTTCATGCCGAAATGCAGTTTTTAAAATTTCATGCCAAAGTGCAGTGATTTAAAGTTTAATGCCAAAATGCAGTAATTAAAGTTTCATGCCGAAATGCAGTGATTTAAAGTTGCATGCCAAAATGCAGTAATTAAAGTTTCATGCCGAAATGCAGTGATTTAAAGTTTCATGCCAAAATGCAGTTTTTAAAATTTCATGCCGAAATGCAGTTATTTAAAGTTTCATGCCGAAATGCAGTTTTTAAAATTTCATGCCAAAGTGCAGTGATTTAAAGTTTCATGCCAAAATGCAGTAATTAAAGTTTCATGCCGAAATGCAGTTATTTAAAGTTTCATGCCGAAATGCAGTTTTTAAAATTTCATGCCAAAGTGCAGTGATTAAAGTTTCATGCCAAAATGCAGTGATTTAAAGTTTCATGCCAAAATGCAGTTTTTAAAATTTCATGCAAAAATGCAGTGATTTGAAGTTTCATGCCGAAATGCAGTTATTTAAAGTTTCATGCCGAAATGCAGTTTTTAAAATTTCATGCCAAAGTGCAGTGATTTAAAGTTTCATGCCAAAATGCAGTAATTAAAGTTTCATGCCGAAATGCAGTTATTTAAAGTTTCATGCCGAAATGCAGTTTTTAAAATTTCATGCCAAAGTGCAGTGATTTAAAGTTTCATGCCAAAATGCAGCAATTAAAGTTTCATGCCGAAATGCAGTGATTAAAATTTCATGCCAAAGTGCAGCGATTAAAGTTTCATGCCAAAATGCAGTGATTTAATTTCATGCCAAAATGCAGTTTTTAAAATTTCATGCCAAAATGCAGTGATTTAAAGTTTCATGCCGAAATGCAGTGATTTAAAGTTTCATGCCAAAATGCAGTTTTTAAAATTTCATGCCAAAGTGCAGTGATTTAAAGTTTCATGCCAAAATGCAGTAATTAAAGTTTCATGCCGAAATGCAGTTATTTAAAGTTTCATGCCGAAATGCAGTTTTTAAAATTTCATCCCAAAATGCAGTGATTTAAAGTTTCATGCCAAAATGCAGTAATTAAAGTTTCATGCCGAAATGCAGTGATTTAAAGTTTCATGCCAAAATGCAGTAATTAAAGTTTCATGCCGAAACGCAGTGATTTAAAGTTTCATGCCAAAATGCAGTAATTAATGTTTCATGCCGAAATGCAGTGATTTAAAGTTTCATGCCAAAATGCAGTTTTTAAAATTTCATGCCAAAGTGCAGTGATTTAAAGTTTCATGTCAAAATGCAGTAATTAAAGTTTCATGCCAAAATGCAGTAATTAAAGTTTCATGCCGAAATGCAGTGATTTAAAGTTTCATGCCAAAATGCAGTAATTAAAGTTTCATGCCGAAATGCAGTGATTTAAAGTTTCATGCCAAAATGCAGTTTTTAAAATTTCATGCCAAAGTGCAGTGATTTAAAGTTTCATGCTAAAATGCAGTAATTAAAGTTTTATGCCGAAATGCAGTTATTTAAAGTTTCATGCCGAAATGCAGTTTTTAAAATTTCATGCCAAAGTGCAGTGATTTAAAGTTTAATGCCAAAATGCAGTAATTAAAGTTTCATGCCGAAATGCAGTGATTTAAAGTTGCATGCCAAAATGCAGTAATTAAAGTTTCATGCCGAAATGCAGTGATTTAAAGTTTCATGCCAAAATGCAGTTTTTAAAATTTCATGCCAAAGTGCAGTGATTTAAAGTTTCATGCCAAAATGCAGTAATTAAAGTTTCATGCCGAAATGCAGTTATTTAAAGTTTCATGCCGAAATGCAGTTTTTAAAATTTCATGCCAAAGTGCAGTGATTTAAAGTTTCATGCCAAAATGCAGTAATTAAAGTTTCATGCCGAAATGCAGTTATTTAAAGTTTCATGCCGAAATGCAGTTTTTAAAATTTCATGCCAAAGTGCAGTGATTAAAGTTTCATGCCAAAATGCAGTGATTTAAAGTTTCATGCCAAAATGCAGTTTTTAAAATTTCATGCAAAAATGCAGTGATTTGAAGTTTCATGCCGAAATGCAGTTATTTAAAGTTTCATGCCGAAATGCAGTTTTTAAAATTTCATGCCAAAGTGCAGTGATTTAAAGTTTCATGCCAAAATGCAGTAATTAAAGTTTCATGCCGAAATGCAGTTATTTAAAGTTTCATGCCGAAATGCAGTTTTTAAAATTTCATGCCAAAGTGCAGTGATTTAAAGTTTCATGCCAAAATGCAGCAATTAAAGTTTCATGCCGAAATGCAGTGATTAAAATTTCATGCCAAAGTGCAGCGATTAAAGTTTCATGCCAAAATGCAGTGATTTAATTTCATGCCAAAATGCAGTTTTTAAAATTTCATGCCAAAATGCAGTGATTTAAAGTTTCATGCCGAAATGCAGTGATTTAAAGTTTCATGCCAAAATGCAGTTTTTAAAATTTCATGCCAAAGTGCAGTGATTTAAAGTTTCATGCCAAAATGCAGTAATTAAAGTTTCATGCCGAAATGCAGTTATTTAAAGTTTCATGCCGAAATGCAGTTTTTAAAATTTCATCCCAAAATGCAGTGATTTAAAGTTTCATGCCAAAATGCAGTAATTAAAGTTTCATGCCGAAATGCAGTGATTTAAAGTTTCATGCCAAAATGCAGTAAATAAAGTTTCATGCCGAAATGCAGTGATTTAAAGTTTCATGCCAAAATGCAGTAATTAAAGTTTCATGCCGAAACGCAGTGATTTAAAGTTTCATGCCAAAATGCAGTAATTAATGTTTCATGCCGAAATGCAGTGATTTAAAGTTTCATGCCAAAATGCAGTTTTTAAAATTTCATGCCAAAGTGCAGTGATTTAAAGTTTCATGTCAAAATGCAGTAATTAAAGTTTCATGCCAAAATGCAGTAATTAAAGTTTCATGCCGAAATGCAGTGATTTAAAGTTTCATGCCAAAATGCAGTAATTAAAGTTTCATGCCGAAATGCAGTGATTTAAAGTTTCATGCCAAAATGCAGTTTTTAAAATTTCATGCCAAAGTGCAGTGATTTAAAGTTTCATGCTAAAATGCAGTAATTAAAGTTTTATGCCGAAATGCAGTTATTTAAAGTTTCATGCCGAAATGCAGTTTTTAAAATTTCATGCCAAAGTGCAGTGATTTAAAGTTTAATGCCAAAATGCAGTAATTAAAGTTTCATGCCGAAATGCAGTGATTTAAAGTTGCATGCCAAAATGCAGTAATTAAAGTTTCATGCCGAAATGCAGTGATTTAAAGTTTCATGCCAAAATGCAGTTTTTAAAATTTCATGCCGAAATGCAGTTATTTAAAGTTTCATGCCGAAATGCAGTTTTTAAAATTTCATGCCAAAGTGCAGTGATTTAAAGTTTCATGCCAAAATGCAGTAATTAAAGTTTCATGCCGAAATGCAGTTATTTAAAGTTTCATGCCGAAATGCAGTTTTTAAAATTTCATGCCAAAGTGCAGTGATTAAAGTTTCATGCCAAAATGCAGTGATTTAAAGTTTCATGCCAAAATGCAGTTTTTAAAATTTCATGCAAAAATGCAGTGATTTGAAGTTTCATGCCGAAATGCAGTTATTTAAAGTTTCATGCCGAAATGCAGTTTTTAAAATTTCATGCCAAAGTGCAGTGATTTAAAGTTTCATGCCAAAATGCAGTAATTAAAGTTTCATGCCGAAATGCAGTTATTTAAAGTTTCATGCCGAAATGCAGTTTTTAAAATTTCATGCCAAAGTGCAGTGATTTAAAGTTTCATGCCAAAATGCAGCAATTAAAGTTTCATGCCGAAATGCAGTGATTAAAATTTCATGCCAAAGTGCAGCGATTAAAGTTTCATGCCAAAATGCAGTGATTTAATTTCATGCCAAAATGCAGTTTTTAAAATTTCATGCCAAAATGCAGTGATTTAAAGTTTCATGCCGAAATGCAGTGATTTAAAGTTTCATGTCAAAATGCAGTTTTTAAAATTTCATGCCAAAGTGCAGTGATTTAAAGTTTCATGCCAAAATGCAGTAATTAAAGTTTCATGCCGAAATGCAGTTATTTAAAGTTTCATGCCGAAATGCAGTTTTTAAAATTTCATCCCAAAATGCAGTGATTTAAAGTTTCATGCCAAAATGCAGTAATTAAAGTTTCATGCCGAAATGCAGTGATTTAAAGTTTCATGCCAAAATGCAGTAATTAAAGTTTCATGCCGAAACGCAGTGATTTAAAGTTTCATGCCAAAATGCAGTAATTAATGTTTCATGCCGAAATGCAGTGATTTAAAGTTTCATGCCAAAATGCAGTTTTTAAAATTTCATGCCAAAGTGCAGTGATTTAAAGTTTCATGTCAAAATGCAGTAATTAAAGTTTCATGCCAAAATGCAGTAATTAAAGTTTCATGCCGAAATGCAGTGATTTAAAGTTTCATGCCAAAATGCAGTAATTAAAGTTTCATGCCGAAATGCAGTGATTTAAAGTTTCATGCCAAAATGCAGTTTTTAAAATTTCATGCCAAAGTGCAGTGATTTAAAGTTTCATGCTAAAATGCAGTAATTAAAGTTTTATGCCGAAATGCAGTTATTTAAAGTTTCATGCCGAAATGCAGTTTTTAAAATTTCATGCCAAAGTGCAGTGATTTAAAGTTTAATGCCAAAATGCAGTAATTAAAGTTTCATGCCGAAATGCAGTGATTTAAAGTTGCATGCCAAAATGCAGTAATTAAAGTTTCATGCCGAAATGCAGTGATTTAAAGTTTCATGCCAAAATGCAGTTTTTAAAATTTCATGCCAAAGTGCAGTGATTTAAAGTTTCATGCCAAAATGCAGTAATTAAAGTTTCATGCCGAAATGCAGTTATTTAAAGTTTCATGCCGAAATGCAGTTTTTAAAATTTCATGCCAAAGTGCAGTGATTAAAGTTTCATGCCAAAATGCAGTGATTTAAAGTTTCATGCCAAAATGCAGTTTTTAAAATTTCATGCAAAAATGCAGTGATTTGAAGTTTCATGCCGAAATGCAGTTATTTAAAGTTTCATGCCGAAATGCAGTTTTTAAAATTTCATGCCAAAGTGCAGTGATTTAAAGTTTCATGCCAAAATGCAGTAATTAAAGTTTCATGCCGAAATGCAGTTATTTAAAGTTTCATGCCGAAATGCAGTTTTTAAAATTTCATGCCAAAGTGCAGTGATTTAAAGTTTCATGCCAAAATGCAGCAATTAAAGTTTCATGCCGAAATGCAGTGATTAAAGTTTCATGCCAAAATGCAGTAATTAAAGTTTCATGCCGAAATGCAGTTATTTAAAGTTTCATGCCGAAATGCAGTTTTTAAAATTTCATCCCAAAATGCAGTGATTTAAAGTTTCATGCCGAAATGCAGTGATTTAAAGTTTCATGCCAAAATGCAGTTTTTAAAATTTCATGCCAAAGTGCAGTGATTTAAAGTTTCATGCCAAAATGCAGTAATTAAAGTTTCATGCCGAAATGCAGTTATTTAAAGTTTCATGCCGAAATGCAGTTTTTAAAATTTCATCCCAAAATGCAGTGATTTAAAGTTTCATGCCAAAATGCAGTAATTAAAGTTTCATGCCGAAATGCAGTGATTTAAAGTTTCATGCCAAAATGCAGTAAATAAAGTTTCATGCCGAAATGCAGTGATTTAAAGTTTCATGCCAAAATGCAGTAATTAAAGTTTCATGCCGAAACGCAGTGATTTAAAGTTTCATGCCAAAATGCAGTAATTAATGTTTCATGCCGAAATGCAGTGATTTAAAGTTTCATGCCAAAATGCAGTTTTTAAAATTTCATGCCAAAGTGCAGTGATTTAAAGTTTCATGTCAAAATGCAGTAATTAAAGTTTCATGCCAAAATGCAGTAATTAAAGTTTCATGCCGAAATGCAGTGATTTAAAGTTTCATGCCAAAATGCAGTAATTAAAGTTTCATGCCGAAATGCAGTGATTTAAAGTTTCATGCCAAAATGCAGTTTTTAAAATTTCATGCCAAAGTGCAGTGATTTAAAGTTTCATGCTAAAATGCAGTAATTAAAGTTTTATGCCGAAATGCAGTTATTTAAAGTTTCATGCCGAAATGCAGTTTTTAAAATTTCATGCCAAAGTGCAGTGATTTAAAGTTTAATGCCAAAATGCAGTAATTAAAGTTTCATGCCGAAATGCAGTGATTTAAAGTTGCATGCCAAAATGCAGTAATTAAAGTTTCATGCCGAAATGCAGTGATTTAAAGTTTCATGCCAAAATGCAGTTTTTAAAATTTCATGCCGAAATGCAGTTATTTAAAGTTTCATGCCGAAATGCAGTTTTTAAAATTTCATGCCAAAGTGCAGTGATTTAAAGTTTCATGCCAAAATGCAGTAATTAAAGTTTCATGCCGAAATGCAGTTATTTAAAGTTTCATGCCGAAATGCAGTTTTTAAAATTTCATGCCAAAGTGCAGTGATTAAAGTTTCATGCCAAAATGCAGTGATTTAAAGTTTCATGCCAAAATGCAGTTTTTAAAATTTCATGCAAAAATGCAGTGATTTGAAGTTTCATGCCGAAATGCAGTTATTTAAAGTTTCATGCCGAAATGCAGTTTTTAAAATTTCATGCCAAAGTGCAGTGATTTAAAGTTTCATGCCAAAATGCAGTAATTAAAGTTTCATGCCGAAATGCAGTTATTTAAAGTTTCATGCCGAAATGCAGTTTTTAAAATTTCATGCCAAAGTGCAGTGATTTAAAGTTTCATGCCAAAATGCAGCAATTAAAGTTTCATGCCGAAATGCAGTGATTAAAATTTCATGCCAAAGTGCAGCGATTAAAGTTTCATGCCAAAATGCAGTGATTTAATTTCATGCCAAAATGCAGTTTTTAAAATTTCATGCCAAAATGCAGTGATTTAAAGTTTCATGCCGAAATGCAGTGATTTAAAGTTTCATGTCAAAATGCAGTTTTTAAAATTTCATGCCAAAGTGCAGTGATTTAAAGTTTCATGCCAAAATGCAGTAATTAAAGTTTCATGCCGAAATGCAGTTATTTAAAGTTTCATGCCGAAATGCAGTTTTTAAAATTTCATCCCAAAATGCAGTGATTTAAAGTTTCATGCCAAAATGCAGTAATTAAAGTTTCATGCCGAAATGCAGTGATTTAAAGTTTCATGCCAAAATGCAGTAATTAAAGTTTCATGCCGAAACGCAGTGATTTAAAGTTTCATGCCAAAATGCAGTAATTAATGTTTCATGCCGAAATGCAGTGATTTAAAGTTTCATGCCAAAATGCAGTTTTTAAAATTTCATGCCAAAGTGCAGTGATTTAAAGTTTCATGTCAAAATGCAGTAATTAAAGTTTCATGCCAAAATGCAGTAATTAAAGTTTCATGCCGAAATGCAGTGATTTAAAGTTTCATGCCAAAATGCAGTAATTAAAGTTTCATGCCGAAATGCAGTGATTTAAAGTTTCATGCCAAAATGCAGTTTTTAAAATTTCATGCCAAAGTGCAGTGATTTAAAGTTTCATGCTAAAATGCAGTAATTAAAGTTTTATGCCGAAATGCAGTTATTTAAAGTTTCATGCCGAAATGCAGTTTTTAAAATTTCATGCCAAAGTGCAGTGATTTAAAGTTTAATGCCAAAATGCAGTAATTAAAGTTTCATGCCGAAATGCAGTGATTTAAAGTTGCATGCCAAAATGCAGTAATTAAAGTTTCATGCCGAAATGCAGTGATTTAAAGTTTCATGCCAAAATGCAGTTTTTAAAATTTCATGCCAAAGTGCAGTGATTTAAAGTTTCATGCCAAAATGCAGTAATTAAAGTTTCATGCCGAAATGCAGTTATTTAAAGTTTCATGCCGAAATGCAGTTTTTAAAATTTCATGCCAAAGTGCAGTGATTAAAGTTTCATGCCAAAATGCAGTGATTTAAAGTTTCATGCCAAAATGCAGTTTTTAAAATTTCATGCAAAAATGCAGTGATTTGAAGTTTCATGCCGAAATGCAGTTATTTAAAGTTTCATGCCGAAATGCAGTTTTTAAAATTTCATGCCAAAGTGCAGTGATTTAAAGTTTCATGCCAAAATGCAGTAATTAAAGTTTCATGCCGAAATGCAGTTATTTAAAGTTTCATGCCGAAATGCAGTTTTTAAAATTTCATGCCAAAGTGCAGTGATTTAAAGTTTCATGCCAAAATGCAGCAATTAAAGTTTCATGCCGAAATGCAGTGATTAAAATTTCATGCCAAAGTGCAGCGATTAAAGTTTCATGCCAAAATGCAGTGATTTAATTTCATGCCAAAATGCAGTTTTTAAAATTTCATGCCAAAATGCAGTGATTTAAAGTTTCATGCCGAAATGCAGTGATTTAAAGTTTCATGCCAAAATGCAGTTTTTAAAATTTCATGCCAAAGTGCAGTGATTTAAAGTTTCATGCCAAAATGCAGTAATTAAAGTTTCATGCCGAAATGCAGTTATTTAAAGTTTCATGCCGAAATGCAGTTTTTAAAATTTCATCCCAAAATGCAGTGATTTAAAGTTTCATGCCAAAATGCAGTAATTAAAGTTTTATGCCGAAATGCAGTTATTTAAAGTTTCATGCCGAAATGCAGTTTTTAAAATTTCATGCCAAAGTGCAGTGATTTAAAGTTTCATGCCAAAATGCAGTAATTAAAGTTTCATGCCGAAATGCAGTTATTTAAAGTTTCATGCCGAAATGCAGTTTTTAAAATTTCATGCCAAAGTGCAGTGATTTAAAGTTTCATGCCAAAATGCAGTAATTAAAGTTTCATGCCGAAATGCAGTTATTTAAAGTTTCATGCCGAAATGCAGTTTTTAAAATTTCATGCCAAAGTGCAGTGATTTAAAGTTTCATGCTAAAATGCAGCAATTAAAGTTTCATGCCGAAATGCAGTGATTAAAATTTCATGCCAAAGTGCAGCGATTAAAGTTTCATGCCAAAATGCAGTGATTTAATTTCATGCCAAAATGCAGTTTTTAAAATTTCATGCCAAAATGCAGTGATTTAAAGTTTCATGCCGAAATGCAGTGATTTAAAGTTTCATGCCAAAATGCAGTTTTTAAAATTTCATGCCAAAGTGCAGTGATTTAAAGTTTCATGCCAAAATGCAGTAATTAAAGTTTCATGCCGAAATGCAGTTATTTAAAGTTTCATGCCGAAATGCAGTTTTTAAAATTTCATCCCAAAATGCAGTGATTTAAAGTTTCATGCCAAAATGCAGTAATTAAAGTTTCATGCCGAAATGCAGTGATTTAAAGTTTCATGCCAAAATGCAGTGATTAAAGTTTCATGCCAAAATGCAGTTTTTAAAATTTCATGCAAAAATGCAGTGATTTAAAGTTTCATGCCAAAATGCAGTAATTAAAGTTTCATGCCGAAATGCAGTTATTTAAAGTTTCATGCCGAAATGCAGTTTTTAAAATTTCATGCCAAAGTGCAGTGATTTAAAGTTTCATGCCAAAATGCAGTAATTAAAGTTTCATGCCAAAATGCAGTTATTTAAAGTTTCATGCCGAAATGCAGTTTTTAAAATTTCATGCCAAAGTGCAGTGATTTAAAGTTTCATGCCAAAATGCAGCAATTAAAGTTTCATGCCGAAATGCAGTGATTAAAATTTCATGCCAAAGTGCAACGATTAAAGTTTCATGCCAAAATGCAGTTTTTAAAATTTCATGCCAAAATGCAGTGATTTAAAGTTTCATGCCAAAATGCAGTTATTTAAAGTTTCATGCCGAAATGCAGTTTTTAAAATTTCATGCCAAAGTGCAGTGATTTAAAGTTTCATGCCAAAATGCAGTAATTAAAGTTTCATGCCGAAATGCAGTGATTTAAAGTTTCATGCCAAAATGCAGTTTTTAAAATTTCATGCCAAAGTGCAGTGATTTAAAGTTTCATGCCAAAATGCAGTAATTAAAGTTTCATGCCGAAATGCAGTTACTTGAAGTTTCATGCCAAAATGCAGTGATTAAAGTTTCATGCCAAAATGCAGTTTTTAAAATTTCATGCAAAAATGCAGTGATTTAAAGTTTCATGCCAAAATGCAGTAATTAAAGTTTCATGCCGAAATGCAGTTATTTAAAGTTTCATGCCGAAATGCAGTTTTTAAAATTTCATGCCAAAGTGCAGTGATTTAAAGTTTCATGCCAAAATGCAGTAAATAAAGTTTCATGCCGAAATGCAGTTATTTAAAGTTTCATGCCGAAATGCAGTTTTTAAAATTTCATCCCAAAGTGCAGTGATTTAAAGTTTCATGCCAAAATGCAGCAATTAAAGTTTCATGCCGAAATGCAGTGATTAAAATTTCATGCCAAAGTGCAACGATTAAAGTTTCATGCCAAAATGCAGTGATTTAAAGTTTCATGCCAAAATGCAGTTTTTAAAATTTCATGCCAAAATGCAGTGATTTAAAGTTTCATGCCAAAATGCAGTTATTTAAAGTTTCATGCCGAAATGCAGTTTTTAAAATTTCATGCCAAAGTGCAGTGATTTAAAGTTTCATGCCAAAATGCAGTAATTAAAGTTTCATGCCGAAATGCAGTGATTTAAAGTTTCATGCCAAAATGCAGTTTTTAAAATTTCATGCCAAAGTGCAGTGATTTAAAGTTTCATGCCAAAATGCAGTAATTAAAGTTTCATGCCGAAATGCAGTTACTTGAAGTTTCATGCCGAAATGCAGTTTTTAAAATTTCATGCCAAAGTGCAGTGATTTAAAGTTTCATGCCAAAATGCAGTAATTAAAGTTTCATGCCAAAATGCAGTTTTTAAAATTTCATGCCAAAATGCAGTGATTTAAAGTTTCATGCCAAAATGCAGTTATTTAAAGTTTCATGCCGAAATGCAGTTTTTAAAATTTCATGCCAAAGTGCAGTGATTTAAAGTTTAATGCCAAAATGCAGTAATTAAAGTTTCATGCCGAAATGCAGTGATTTAAAGTTGCATGCCAAAATGCAGTAATTAAAATTTCATGCCGAAATGCAGTGATTTAAAGTTTCATGCCAAAATGCAGTTTTTAAAATTTCATGCCAAAGTGCAGTGATTTAAAGTTTCATGCCAAAATGCAGTAATTAAAGTTTCATGCCGAAATGCAGTTATTTAAAGTTTCATGCCGAAATGCAGTTTTTAAAATTTCATGCCAAAGTGCAGTGATTTAAAATTTCATGCCAAAATGCAGTAATTACAGTTTCATGCCGAAATGCAGTTATTTAAAGTTTCATGCCGAAATGCAGTTTTTAAAATTTCATGCCAAAGTGCAGTGATTAAAGTTTCATGCCAAAATGCAGTGATTTAAAGTTTCATGCCAAAATGCAGTTTTTAAAATTTCATGCAAAAATGCAGTGATTTGAAGTTTCATGCCGAAATGCAGTTATTTAAAGTTTCATGCCGAAATGCAGTTTTTAAAATTTCATGCCAAAGTGCAGTGATTTAAAGTTTCATGCCAAAATGCAGTAATTAAAGTTTCATGCCGAAATGCAGTTATTTAAAGTTTCATGCCGAAATGCAGTTTTTAAAATTTCATGCCAAAGTGCAGTGATTTAAAGTTTCATGCCAAAATGCAGCAATTAAAGTTTCATGCCGAAATGCAGTGATTAAAATTTCATGCCAAAGTGCAGCGATTAAAGTTTCATGCCAAAATGCAGTGATTTAATTTCATGCCAAAATGCAGTTTTTAAAATTTCATGCCAAAATGCAGTGATTTAAAGTTTCATGCCGAAATGCAGTGATTTAAAGTTTCATGCCAAAATGCAGTTTTTAAAATTTCATGCCAAAGTGCAGTGATTTAAAGTTTCATGCCAAAATGCAGTAATTAAAGTTTCATGCCGAAATGCAGTTATTTAAAGTTTCATGCCGAAATGCAGTTTTTAAAATTTCATCCCAAAATGCAGTGATTTAAAGTTTCATGCCAAAATGCAGTAATTAAAGTTTCATGCCGAAATGCAGTGATTTAAAGTTTCATGCCAAAATGCAGTTTTTAAAATTTCATGCCAAAGTGCAGTGATTTAAAGTTTCATGCCAAAATGCAGTAATTAAAGTTTCATGCCGAAATGCAGTTATTTAAAGTTTCATGCCGAAATGCAGTTTTTAAAATTTCATCCCAAAATGCAGTGATTTAAAGTTTCATGCCAAAATGCAGTAATTAAAGTTTTATGCCGAAATGCAGTTATTTAAAGTTTCATGCCGAAATGCAGTTTTTAAAATTTCATGCCAAAGTGCAGTGATTTAAAGTTTCATGCCAAAATGCAGTAATTAAAGTTTCATGCCGAAATGCAGTTATTTAAAGTTTCATGCCGAAATGCAGTTTTTAAAATTTCATGCCAAAGTGCAGTGATTTAAAGTTTCATGCCAAAATGCAGTAATTAAAGTTTCATGCCGAAATGCAGTTATTTAAAGTTTCATGCCGAAATGCAGTTTTTAAAATTTCATGCCAAAGTGCAGTGATTTAAAGTTTCATGCTAAAATGCAGCAATTAAAGTTTCATGCCGAAATGCAGTGATTAAAATTTCATGCCAAAGTGCAGCGATTAAAGTTTCATGCCAAAATGCAGTGATTTAATTTCATGCCAAAATGCAGTTTTTAAAATTTCATGCCAAAATGCAGTGATTTAAAGTTTCATGCCGAAATGCAGTGATTTAAAGTTTCATGCCAAAATGCAGTTTTTAAAATTTCATGCCAAAGTGCAGTGATTTAAAGTTTCATGCCAAAATGCAGTAATTAAAGTTTCATGCCGAAATGCAGTTATTTAAAGTTTCATGCCGAAATGCAGTTTTTAAAATTTCATCCCAAAATGCAGTGATTTAAAGTTTCATGCCAAAATGCAGTAATTAAAGTTTCATGCCGAAATGCAGTGATTTAAAGTTTCATGCCAAAATGCAGTGATTAAAGTTTCATGCCAAAATGCAGTTTTTAAAATTTCATGCAAAAATGCAGTGATTTAAAGTTTCATGCCAAAATGCAGTAATTAAAGTTTCATGCCGAAATGCAGTTATTTAAAGTTTCATGCCGAAATGCAGTTTTTAAAATTTCATGCCAAAGTGCAGTGATTTAAAGTTTCATGCCAAAATGCAGTAATTAAAGTTTCATGCCAAAATGCAGTTATTTAAAGTTTCATGCCGAAATGCAGTTTTTAAAATTTCATGCCAAAGTGCAGTGATTTAAAGTTTCATGCCAAAATGCAGCAATTAAAGTTTCATGCCGAAATGCAGTGATTAAAATTTCATGCCAAAGTGCAACGATTAAAGTTTCATGCCAAAATGCAGTTTTTAAAATTTCATGCCAAAATGCAGTGATTTAAAGTTTCATGCCAAAATGCAGTTATTTAAAGTTTCATGCCGAAATGCAGTTTTTAAAATTTCATGCCAAAGTGCAGTGATTTAAAGTTTCATGCCAAAATGCAGTAATTAAAGTTTCATGCCGAAATGCAGTGATTTAAAGTTTCATGCCAAAATGCAGTTTTTAAAATTTCATGCCAAAGTGCAGTGATTTAAAGTTTCATGCCAAAATGCAGTAATTAAAGTTTCATGCCGAAATGCAGTGATTTAAAGTTTCATGCCAAAATGCAGTTTTTAAAATTTCATGCCAAAGTGCAGTGATTTAAAGTTTCATGCCAAAATGCAGTAATTAAAGTTTCATGCCGAAATGCAGTTACTTGAAGTTTCATGCCGAAATGCAGTTTTTAAAATTTCATGCCAAAGTGCAGTGATTTAAAGTTTCATGCCAAAATGCAGTAATTAAAGTTTCATGCCGAAATGCAGTGATTTAAAGCTGCATACCAAAATGCAGTAATTAAAGTTTCATGCCGAAATGCAGTAATTAAAGTTTCATGCCGAAATGCAGTGATTAAAGTTTCATGCCAAAGTGCAGTGATTTAAAGTTTCATGCCAAAATGCAGTAATTAAAGTTTCATGCCGAAATGCAGTTATTTAAAGTTTCATGCCGAAATGCAGTTTTTAAAATTTCATGCCAAAGTGCAGTGATTTAAAGTTTCATGCCAAAATGCAGTAATTAAAGTTTCATGCCGAAATGCAGTGATTTAAAGTTTCATGCCAAAATGCAGTAATTAAAGTTTCATGCCGAAATGCAGTGATTTAAAGTTTCATGCCAAAATGCAGTTTTTAAAATTTCATGCCAAAGTGCAGTGATTTAAAGTTTCATGCCAAAATGCAGTAATTAAAGTTTCATGCCGAAATGCAGTTATTTAAAGTTTCATGCCGAAATGCAGTTTTTAAAATTTCATGCCAAAGTGCAGTGATTTAAAGTTTCATGCCAAAATGCAGTAATTAAAGTTTCATGCCGAAATGCAGTGATTTAAAGTTTCATGCCAAAATGCAGTAATTAAAGTTTCATGCCGAAATGCAGTGATTTAAAGTTTCATGCCAAAATGCAGTTTTTAAAATTTCATGCCAAAGTGCAGTGATTTAAAGTTTCATGCCAAAATGCAGTAATTAAAGTTTCATGCCGAAATGCAGTTATTTAAAGTTTCATGCCAAAATGCAGTTTTTAAAATTTCATGCCAAAGTGCAGTGATTTAAAGTTTCATGCCAAAATGCAGTTTTTAAAATTTCATGCCGAAATGCAGTGATTTAAAGTTTCATGCCAAAATGCAGTAATTAAAGTTTCATGCCGAAATGCAGTGATTTAAAGTTTCATGCCAAAATGCAGTTTTTAAAATTTCATGCCAAAGTGCAGTGATTTAAAGTTTCATGCCAAAATGCAGTAATTAAAGTTTCATGCCGAAATGCAGTGATTTAAAGTTTCATGCCAAAATGCAGTAATTAAAGTTTCATGCCGAAATGCAGTGATTTAAAGTTTCATGCCAAAATGCAGTTTTTAAAATTTCATGCCAAAGTGCAGTGATTTAAAGTTTCATGCCAAAATGCAGTAATTAAAGTTTCATGCCGAAATGCAGTGATTTAAAGTTTCATGCCAAAATGCAGTTTTTAAAATTTCATGCCAAAGTGCAGTGATTTAAAGTTTCATGCCAAAATGCAGTAATTAAAGTTTCATGCCGAAATGCAGTGATTTGAAGTTTCATGCCAAAATGCAGTAATTAAAAATTCATGCCGAAATGCAGTAATTGAAGTTTCATATTCACTCGCCAAAATTGAAATATGAAATTTCATAAATTTTCATAAAATATGCCAATTACTGTATGGTTTCGAACTGTTTCTTATGTGCTTTAAACTTATCAATGTTTTTCACTATTATTTACACAATAATTGCCTCTTAATCACTGATTTTTCACATTTTATTTAATTTATAATTTACAATGCTTTTTGGACACAAAACTAATCCATGTATATTGAATATGTAATTTTTTCATGGATTGGAATAAATTTTCTATTTGAATTTAGAATTTTCGTTAAAATTTTCTTTGAAATACTTGTTTTTGACTATTTTAGTGAACATTATAGTTCGAAACAAATGAATTAACTTAATTTTTCTTTCCAAATTGCCGAATTAACCTTTTTCATGCCAAATTGCAGTAAAAATATTCACTCACCAAAATTGAAATATGAAATTTCATTAATTTTCATAAAATATGCCAATTACTGTATGGTTTCGAACTGTTTCTTATGTGTTTTAAACTTATCAATGTTTTTCACTATTATTTACACAATAATTACCTCTTAATCACTGATTTTTCACATTTTATTTAATTTTCAATTTACAATGCTTTTTGGACACAAAACTAATCCATGTATATTGAATATGTAATTTTTTCATGGATTGGAATAAATTTTCTATTTGAATTTAGAATTTTCGTTAAAATTTTCTTTGAAATACTTGTTTTTGACTGTTTTAATGAACATTATAGTTAGAATCAAATGAATTAACTTAATTTTTCTTTCGAAAGTGCCGAATTAACCTTTTTCATGCCAAATTGCAGTAAAAAAATTCACTCACCAAAATTGAAATATGAAATTTTAAAATGCAGTGATTAAAATTTCATGCCAAAGTGCAGTGATTAAAGTTTCATGCCAAAATACAGTGATTTAAAGTTTCATGCCAAAATGCAGTTTTTAAAATTTCATGCCAAAGTGCAGTGATTTAAAGTTTCATGCCAAAATGCAGTAATTAAAGTTTCATGCCGAAATGCAGTGATTTAAAGTTTCATGCCAAAATGCAGTAAATAAAGTTTCATGCCGAAATGCAGTGATTTAAAGTTTCATGCCAAAATGCAGTAATTAAAGTTTCATGCCGAAATGCAGTGATTTAAAGTTTCATGCCAAAATGCAGTAATTAATGTTTCATGCCGAAATGCAGTGATTTAAAGTTTCATGCCAAAATGCAGTTTTTAAAATTTCATGCCAAAGTGCAGTGATTTAAAGTTTCATGTCAAAATGCAGTAATTAAAGTTTCATGCCAAAATGCAGTAATTAAAGTTTCATGCCGAAATGCAGTGATTTAAAGTTTCATGCCAAAATGCAGTAATTAAAGTTTCATGCCGAAATGCAGTGATTTAAAGTTTCATGCCAAAATGCAGTTTTTAAAATTTCATGCCAAAGTGCAGTGATTTAAAGTTTCATGCCAAAATGCAGTAATTAAAGTTTCATGCCGAAATGCAGTTATTTAAAGTTTCATGCCGAAATGCAGTTTTTAAAATTTCATGCCAAAGTGCAGTGATTTAAAGTTTCATGCCAAAATGCAGTAATTAAAGTTTCATGCCGAAATGCAGTGATTTAAAGTTTCATGCCAAAATGCAGTAAATAAAGTTTCATGCCGAAATGCAGTGATTTAAAGTTTCATGCCAAAATGCAGTAATTAAAGTTTCATGCCGAAATGCAGTGATTTAAAGTTTCATGCCAAAATGCAGTTTTTAAAATTTCATGCCAAAGTGCAGTGATTTAAAGTTTCATGCCAAAATGCAGTAATTAAAGTTTCATGCCGAAATGCAGTGATTTAAAGTTTCATGCCAAAATGCAGTTTTTAAAATTTCATGCCAAAGTGCAGTGATTTAAAGTTTCATGCCAAAATGCAGTAATTAAAGTTTCATGCCGAAATGCAGTTATTTAAAATTTCATGCCGAAATGCAGTTTTTAAAATTTATGCCAAAGTGCAGTGATTTAGAGTTTCATGCCAAAATGCAGTAATTAAAGTTTCATGCCGAAATGCAGTGATTTAAAGTTTCATGCCAAAATGCAGTAATTAAAGTTTCATGCCGAAATGCAGTGATTTAAAGTTTCATGCCAAAATGCAGTTTTTAAAATTTCATGCCAAAGTGCAGTGATTTAAAGTTTCATGCCGAAATGCAGTAATTGAAGTTTCATGCCGAAATGCAGTGATTTAAAGTTTCATGCCAAAATGCAGTTTTTAAAATTTCATGCCAAAGTGCAGTGATTTAAAGTTTCATGCCAAAATGCAGTAATTAAAGTTTCATGCCAAAATGCAGTGATTTAAAGTTTCATGCCAAAATGCAGTAATTAAAGTTTCATGCCGAAATGCAGTGATTTAAAGTTTCATGCCAAAATGCAGTAATTAAAGTTTCATGCCGAAATGCAGTGATTTAAAGTTTCATGCCAAAATGCAGTTTTTAAAATTTCATGCCAAAGTGCAGTGATTTAAAGTTTCATGCCAAAATGCAGTAATTAAAGTTTCATGCCAAAATGCAGTAATTAAAATTTCATGCCAAAGTGCAGTGATTTAAAGTTTCATGCCAAAATGCAGTAATTAAAGTTTCATGCCGAAATGCAGTTATTTAAAGTTTCATGCCGAAATGCAGTTTTTAAAATTTCATGCAAAAGTGCAGTGATTTAAAGTTTCATGCCAAAATGCAGTAATTAAAGTTTAATGCCGAAATGCAGTGATTTAAAGTTTCATGCCAAAATGCAGAAATTAAAGTTTCATGCCGAAATGCAGTGATTTAAAGTTTCATGCCAAAATGCAGTAATTAAAGTTTCATGCCGAAATGCAGTGATTTAAAGTTTCATGCCAAAATGCAGTAATTAAAGTTTTATGCCGAAATGCAGTGATTTAAAGTTTCATGCCAAAATGCAGTAATTAAAGTTTCATGCCGAAATGCAGTTTTTAAAATTTCATGCCAAAGTGCAGTGATTTAAAGTTTCATGCCAAAATGCAGTAATTAAAGTTTTATGTCAAAGTGCAGTGATTTAAAGTTTCATGCCAAAATGCAGTAATTAAAGTTTCATGCCGAAATGCAGTGATTTAAAGTTTCATGCCAAAATGCAGTTTTTAAAATTTCATGCCAAAGTGCAGTGATTTAAAGTTTCATGCCAAAATGCAGTAATTAAAGTTTCATGCCGAAATGCAGTTATTTAAAGTTTCATGCCGAAATGCAGTTTTTAAAATTTCATGCCAAAGTGCAGTGATTTAAAGTTTCATGCCAAAATGCAGTAATTTAAGTTTCATGCCGAAATGCAGTGATTTAAAGTTTCATGCCAAAATGCAGTAATTAAAGTTTCATGCCGAAATGCAGTGATTTAAAGTTTCATGCCAAAGTGCAGTGATTTAAAGTTTCATGCCAAAATGCAGCAATTAAAGTTTTATGCCGAAATGCAGTGATTAAAATTTCATGCCAAAGTGCAGTGATTTAAAGTTTCATGCCAAAATGCAGTAATTTAAGTTTCATGTCGAAATGCAGTGATTTAAAGTTTCATGCCAAAATGCAGTAATTAAAGTTTCATGCCGAAATGCAGTTATTTAAAGTTTCATGCCGAAATGCAGTTTTTAAAATTTCATGCCAAAGTGCAGTGATTTAAAGTTTCATGCCAAAATGCAGTAATTTAAGTTTCATGCCGAAATGCAGTGATTTAAAGTTTCATGCCAAAATGCAGTAATTAAAGTTTCATGCCGAAATGCAGTGATTTAAAGTTTCATGCCAAAATGCAGTTTTTAAAATTTCATGCCAAAGTGCAGTGATTTAAAGTTTCATGCCAAAATGCAGTAATTAAAGTTTCATGCCGAAATGCAGTTATTTAAAGTTTCATGCCGAAATGCAGTTTTTAAAATTTCATGCCAAAGTGCAGTGATTTAAAGTTTCATGCCAAAATGCAGTAATTTAAGTTTCATGCCGAAATGCAGTGATTTAAAGTTTCATGCCAAAATGCAGTAATTAAAGTTTCATGCCGAAATGCAGTGATTTAAAGTTTCATGCCAAAATGCAGTAATTAAAGTTTCATGCCGAAATGCAGTGATTTAAAGTTTCATGCCAAAATGCAGTTTTTAAAATTTCATGCCAAAGTGCAGTGATTTAAAGTTTCATGCCAAAATGCAGTAATTAAAGTTTCATGCCGAAATGCAGTTATTTAAAGTTTCATGCCGAAATGCAGTTTTTGAAATTTCATGCCAAAGTGCAGTGATTTAAAGTTTCATGCCAAAATGCAGTAATTAAAGTTTCATGCCGAAATGCAGTGATTTAAAGTTTCATGCCAAAATGCAGTAATTAAAGTTTCATGCCGAAATGCTGTTTTTAAAATTTCATGCCAAAATGCAGTGATTTAAAGTTTCATGCCAAAATGCAGTTTTTAAAGTTTCATGCCGAAATGCAGTTTTTAAAATTTCATGCCAAAATGCAGTTTTTAAAATTTCATGCCAAAGTGCAGTGATTTAAAGTTTCATGCCAAAATGCAGTAATTAAAGTTTCATGCCGAAATGCAGTGATTTAAAGTTTCATGCCAAAATGCAGTTTTTAAAATTTCATGCCAAAGTGCAGTGATTTAAAGTTTCATGCCAAAATGCAGTAATTAAAGTTTCATGCCGAAATGCAGTTATTTAAAGTTTCATGCCGAAATGCAGTTTTTAAAATTTCATGCCAAAGTGCAGTGATTTAAAGTTTCATGCCAAAATGCAGTAATTTAAGTTTCATGCCGAAATGCAGTGATTTAAAGTTTCATGCCAAAATGCAGTTTTTAAAGTTTCATGCCGAAATGCAGTTTTTAAAATTTCATGCCAAAATGCAGTGATTTAAAGTTTCATGCCAAAATGCAGTTTTTAAAGTTTCATGCCGAAATGCAGTTTTTAAAATTTCATGCCAAAATGCAGTTTTTAAAATTTCATGCCAAAGTGCAGTGATTTAAAGTTTCATGCCAAAATGCAGTAATTAAAGTTTCATGCCGAAATGCAGTTTTTAAAATTTCATGCCAAAGTGCAGTGATTTAAAGTTTCATGCCAAAATGCAGTAATTAAAGTTTTATGTCAAAGTGCAGTGATTTAAAGTTTCATGCCAAAATGCAGTAATTAAAGTTTCATGCCGAAATGCAGTGATTTAAAGTTTCATGCCAAAATGCAGTTTTTAAAATTTCATGCCAAAGTGCAGTGATTTAAAGTTTCATGCCAAAATGCAGTAATTAAAGTTTCATGCCGAAATGCAGTTATTTAAAGTTTCATGCCGAAATGCAGTTTTTAAAATTTCATGCCAAAGTGCAGTGATTTAAAGTTTCATGCCAAAATGCAGTAATTTAAGTTTCATGCCGAAATGCAGTGATTTAAAGTTTCATGCCAAAATGCAGTAATTAAAGTTTCATGCCGAAATGCAGTGATTTAAAGTTTCATGCCAAAGTGCAGTGATTTAAAGTTTCATGCCAAAATGCAGCAATTAAAGTTTCATGCCGAAATGCAGTGATTAAAATTTCATGCCAAAGTGCAGTGATTTAAAGTTTCATGCCAAAATGCAGTAATTTAAGTTTCATGCCGAAATGCAGTGATTTAAAGTTTCATGCCAAAATGCAGTAATTAAAGTTTCATGCCGAAATGCAGTGATTTAAAGTTTCATGCCGAAATGCAGTTTTTAAAATTTCATGCCAAAGTGCAGTGATTTAAAGTTTCACGCCAAAATGCAGTGATTAAAGTTTCATGCCGAAATGCAGTTATTTAAAGTTTCATGCCGAAATGCAGTTTTTAAAATTTCATGCCAAAGTGCAGTGATTTAAAGTTTCATGCCAAAATGCAGTAATTAAAGTTTCATGCCGAAATGCAGTGATTTAAAGTTTCATGCCAAAATGCAGTAATTAAAGTTTCATGCCGAAATGCTGTTTTTAAAATTTCATGCCAAAATGCAGTGATTTAAAGTTTCATGCCAAAATGCAGTTTATAAAGTTTCATGCCGAAATGCAGTTTTTAAAATTTCATGCCAAAATGCAGTTTTTAAAATTTCATGCCAAAGTGCAGTGATTTAAAGTTTCATGCCAAAATGCAGTAATTAAAGTTTCATGCCGAAATGCAGTGATTTAAAGTTTCATGCCAAAATGCAGTTTTTAAAATTTCATGCCAAAGTGCAGTGATTTAAAGTTTCATGCCAAAATGCAGTAATTAAAGTTTCATGCCGAAATGCAGTTATTTAAAGTTTCATGCCGAAATGCAGTTTTTAAAATTTCATGCCAAAGTGCAGTGATTTAAAGTTTCATGCCAAAATGCAGTAATTAAAGTTTCATGCCGAAATGCAGTTATTTAAAATTTCATGCCGAAATGCAGTTTTTAAAATTTATGCCAAAGTGCAGTGATTTAGAGTTTCATGCCAAAATGCAGTAATTAAAGTTTCATGCCGAAATGCAGTGATTTAAAGTTTCATGCCAAAATGCAGTAATTAAAGTTTCATGCCGAAATGCAGTGATTTAAAGTTTCATGCCAAAATGCAGTTTTTAAAATTTCATGCCAAAGTGCAGTGATTTAAAGTTTCATGCCGAAATGCAGTAATTGAAGTTTCATGCCGAAATGCAGTGATTTAAAGTTTCATGCCAAAATGCAGTTTTTAAAATTTCATGCCAAAGTGCAGTGATTTAAAGTTTCATGCCAAAATGCAGTAATTAAAGTTTCATGCCAAAATGCAGTGATTTAAAGTTTCATGCCAAAATGCAGTAATTAAAGTTTCATGCCGAAATGCAGTGATTTAAAGTTTCATGCCAAAATGCAGTAATTAAAGTTTCATGCCGAAATGCAGTGATTTAAAGTTTCATGCCAAAATGCAGTAATTAAAGTTTCATGCCAAAATGCAGTAATTAAAATTTCATGCCAAAGTGCAGTGATTTAAAGTTTCATGCCAAAATGCAGTAATTAAAGTTTCATGCCGAAATGCAGTTATTTAAAGTTTCATGCCGAAATGCAGTTTTTAAAATTTCATGCAAAAGTGCAGTGATTTAAAGTTTCATGCCAAAATGCAGTAATTAAAGTTTAATGCCGAAATGCAGTGATTTAAAGTTTCATGCCAAAATGCAGAAATTAAAGTTTCATGCCGAAATGCAGTGATTTAAAGTTTCATGCCAAAATGCAGTAATTAAAGTTTCATGCCGAAATGCAGTGATTTAAAGTTTCATGCCAAAATGCAGTAATTAAAGTTTTATGCCGAAATGCAGTGATTTAAAGTTTCATGCCAAAATGCAGTAATTAAAGTTTCATGCCGAAATGCAGTTTTTAAAATTTCATGCCAAAGTGCAGTGATTTAAAGTTTCATGCCAAAATGCAGTAATTAAAGTTTCATGCCGAAATGCAGTGATTTAAAGTTTCATGCCAAAATGCAGTTTTTAAAATTTCATGCCAAAGTGCAGTGATTTAAAGTTTCATGCCAAAATGCAGTAATTAAAGTTTCATGCCGAAATGCAGTTATTTAAAGTTTCATGCCGAAATGCAGTTTTTAAAATTTCATGCCAAAGTGCAGTGATTTAAAGTTTCATGCCAAAATGCAGTAATTTAAGTTTCATGCCGAAATGCAGTGATTTAAAGTTTCATGCCAAAATGCAGTAATTAAAGTTTCATGCCGAAATGCAGTGATTTAAAGTTTCATGCCAAAGTGCAGTGATTTAAAGTTTCATGCCAAAATGCAGCAATTAAAGTTTTATGCCGAAATGCAGTGATTAAAATTTCATGCCAAAGTGCAGTGATTTAAAGTTTCATGCCAAAATGCAGTAATTTAAGTTTCATGCCGAAATGCAGTGATTTAAAGTTTCATGCCAAAATGCAGTAATTAAAGTTTCATGCCGAAATGCAGTGATTTAAAGTTTCATGCCAAAGTGCAGTGATTTAAAGTTTCATGCCAAAATGCAGTAATTAAAGTTTCATGCCGAAATGCAGTTATTTAAAGTTTCATGCCGAAATGCAGTTTTTAAAATTTCATGCCAAAGTGCAGTGATTTAAAGTTTCATGCCAAAATGCAGTAATTTAAGTTTCATGCCGAAATGCAGTGATTTAAAGTTTCATGCCAAAATGCAGTAATTAAAGTTTCATGCCGAAATGCAGTGATTTAAAGTTTCATGCCAAAATGCAGTAATTAAAGTTTCATGCCGAAATGCAGTGATTTAAAGTTTCATGCCAAAATGCAGTTTTTAAAATTTCATGCCAAAGTGCAGTGATTTAAAGTTTCATGCCAAAATGCAGTAATTAAAGTTTCATGCCGAAATGCAGTTATTTAAAGTTTCATGCCGAAATGCAGTTTTTAAAATTTCATGCCAAAGTGCAGTGATTTAAAGTTTCATGCCAAAGTGCAGTGATTTAAAGTTTCATGCCAAAATGCAGTAATTAAAGTTTCATGCCGAAATGCAGTGATTTAAAGTTTCATGCCAAAATGCAGTTTTTAAAATTTCATGCCAAAGTGCAGTGATTTAAAGTTTCATGCCAAAGTGCAGTGATTTAAAGTTTCATGCCAAAATGCAGTAATTAAAGTTTCATGCCGAAATGCAGTGATTTAAAGTTTCATGCCAAAATGCAGTAATTAAAGTTTCATGCCGAAATGCTGTTTTTAAAATTTCATGCCAAAATGCAGTGATTTAAAGTTTCATGCCAAAATGCAGTTTTTAAAGTTTCATGCCGAAATGCAGTTTTTAAAATTTCATGCCAAAATGCAGTTTTTAAAATTTCATGCCAAAGTGCAGTGATTTAAAGTTTCATGCCAAAATGCAGTAATTAAAGTTTCATGCCGAAATGCAGTGATTTAAAGTTTCATGCCAAAATGCAGTTTTTAAAATTTCATGCCAAAGTGCAGTGATTTAAAGTTTCATGCCAAAATGCAGTAATTAAAGTTTCATGCCGAAATGCAGTTATTTAAAGTTTCATGCCGAAATGCAGTTTTTAAAATTTCATGCCAAAGTGCAGTGATTTAAAGTTTCATGCCAAAATGCAGTAATTTAAGTTTCATGCCGAAATGCAGTGATTTAAAGTTTCATGCCAAAATGCAGTTTTTAAAGTTTCATGCCGAAATGCAGTTTTTAAAATTTCATGCCAAAATGCAGTGATTTAAAGTTTCATGCCAAAATGCAGTTTTTAAAGTTTCATGCCGAAATGCAGTTTTTAAAATTTCATGCCAAAATGCAGTTTTTAAAATTTCATGCCAAAGTGCAGTGATTTAAAGTTTCATGCCAAAATGCAGTAATTAAAAATTCATGCCGAAATGCAGTTTTTAAAATTTCATGCCAAAGTGCAGTGATTTAAAGTTTCATGCCAAAATGCAGTAATTAAAGTTTTATGTCAAAGTGCAGTGATTTAAAGTTTCATGCCAAAATGCAGTAATTAAAGTTTCATGCCGAAATGCAGTGATTTAAAGTTTCATGCCAAAATGCAGTTTTTAAAATTTCATGCCAAAGTGCAGTGATTTAAAGTTTCATGCCAAAATGCAGTAATTAAAGTTTCATGCCGAAATGCAGTTATTTAAAGTTTCATGCCGAAATGCAGTTTTTAAAATTTCATGCCAAAGTGCAGTGATTTAAAGTTTCATGCCAAAATGCAGTAATTTAAGTTTCATGCCGAAATGCAGTGATTTAAAGTTTCATGCCAAAATGCAGTAATTAAAGTTTCATGCCGAAATGCAGTGATTTAAAGTTTCATGCCAAAGTGCAGTGATTTAAAGTTTCATGCCAAAATGCAGCAATTAAAGTTTCATGCCGAAATGCAGTGATTAAAATTTCATGCCAAAGTGCAGTGATTTAAAGTTTCATGCCAAAATGCAGTAATTTAAGTTTCATGCCGAAATGCAGTGATTTAAAGTTTCATGCCAAAATGCAGTAATTAAAGTTTCATGCCGAAATGCAGTGATTTAAAGTTTCATGCCGAAATGCAGTTTTTAAAATTTCATGCCAAAGTGCAGTGATTTAAAGTTTCACGCCAAAATGCAGTGATTAAAGTTTCATGCCGAAATGCAGTTATTTAAAGTTTCATGCCGAAATGCAGTTTTTAAAATTTCATGCCAAAGTGCAGTGATTTAAAGTTTCATGCCAAAATGCAGTAATTAAAGTTTCATGCCGAAATGCAGTGATTTAAAGTTTCATGCCAAAATGCAGTAATTAAAGTTTCATGCCGAAATGCAGTGATTTAAAGTTTCATGCCGAAATGCAGTTTTTAAAATTTCATGCCAAAGTGCAGTGATTTAAAGTTTCACGCCAAAATGCAGTGATTAAAGTTTCATGCCGAAATGCAGTTATTTAAAGTTTCATGCCGAAATGCAGTTTTTAAAATTTCATGCCAAAGTGCAGTGATTTAAAGTTTCATGCCAAAATGCAGTAATTAAAGTTTCATGCCGAAATGCAGTGATTTAAAGTTTCATGCCAAAATGCAGTAATTAAAGTTTCATGCCGAAATGCAGTAATTAAAGTTTCATGCCGAAATGCAGTGATTTAAAGTTTCATGCCAAAATGCAGTTTTTAAAATTTCATGCCAAAGTGCAGTGATTTAAAGTTTCATGCCAAAATGCAGTAATTAAAGTTTCATGCCGAAATGCAGTTATTTAAAGTTTCATGCCGAAATGCAGTTTTTAAAATTTCATGCCAAAGTGCAGTGATTTAAAGTTTCATGCCAAAATGCAGTAATTAAAGTTTCATGCCGAAATGCAGTGATTTAAAGTTTCATGCCAAAATGCAGTAATTAAAGTTTCATGCCGAAATGCTGTTTTTAAAATTTCATGCCAAAGTGCAGTGATTTAAAGTTTCATGCCAAAATGCAGTAATTAAAGTTTCATGCCGAAATGCAGTGATTTAAAGTTTCATGCCAAAATGCAGTAATTAAAGTTTCATGCCGAAATGCTGTTTTTAAAATTTCATGCCAAAGTGCAGTGATTTAAAGTTTCATGCCAAAATGCAGTAATTAAAGTTTCATGCCGAAATGCAGTGATTTAAAGTTTCATGCCAAAATGCAGTAATTAAAGTTTCATGCCAAAATGCAGTAATTAAAGTTTCATGCCGAAATGCAGTGATTTAAAGTTTCATGCCAAAATGCAGTAATTAAAGTTTCATGCCGAAATGCAGTTATTTAAAGTTTCATGCCGAAATGCAGTTTTTAAAATTTCATGCCAAAGTGCAGTGATTTAAAGTTTCATGCCAAAATGCAGTAATTAAAGTTTCATGCCGAAATGCAGTGATTTAAAGTTTCATGCCAAAATGCAGTAATTAAAGTTTCATGCCGAAATGCTGTTTTTAAAATTTCATGCCAAAATGCAGTGATTTAAAGTTTCATGCCAAAATGCAGTTTTTAAAGTTTCATGCCGAAATGCAGTAATTAAAATTTCATGCCAAAATGCAGTTTTTAAAATTTCATGCCAAAGTGCAGTGATTTAAAGTTTCATGCCAAAATGCAGTAATTAAAGTTTCATGCCGAAATGCAGTGATTTAAAGTTTCATGCCAAAATGCAGTTTTTAAAATTTCATGCCAAAGTGCAGTGATTTAAAGTTTCATGCCAAAATGCAGTAATTAAAGTTTCATGCCGAAATGCAGTTATTTAAAGTTTCATGCCGAAATGCAATTTTTAAAATTTCATGCCAAAGTGCAGTGATTTAAAGTTTCATGCCAAAATGCAGTAATTAAAGTTTCATGCCGAAATGCAGTGATTTAAAGTTTCATGCCAAAATGCAGTAATTAAAATTTCATGCCAAAGTGCAGTGATTTAAAGTTTCATGCCAAAATGCAGTAATTAAAGTTTCATGCCGAAATGCAGTGATTTAAAGTTTTATGCCAAAATGCAGTAATTAAAGTTTCATGCCGAAATGCAGTGATTTAAAGTTTCATGCCGAAATGCAGTTTTTTAAATTTCATGCCAAAGTGCAGTGATTTAGAGTTTCATGCCAAAATGCAGTAATTAAAGTTTTATGCCGAAATGCAGTGATTTAAAGTTTCATGCCAAAATGCAGTAATTAAAGTTTCATGCCGAAATGCAGTGATTTAAAGTTTCATGCCAAAATGCAGTTTTTAAAATTTCATGCCAAAGTGCAGTGATTTAAAGTTTCATGTCAAAATGCAGTAATTAAAGTTTCATGCCAAAATGCAGTAATTAAAGTTTCATGCCGAAATGCAGTGATTTAAAGTTTCATGCCAAAATGCAGTAATTAAAGTTTCATGCCGACATGCAGTGATTTAAAGTTTCATGCCAAAATGCAGTTTTTAAAATTTCATGCCAAAGTGCAGTGATTTAAAGTTTCATGCCAAAATGCAGTAATTAAAGTTTCATGCCGAAATGCAGTGATTTAAAGTTTCATGCCGAAATGCAGTTTTTAAAATTTCATGCCAAAGTGCAGTGATTTAAAGTTTCATGCCAAAATGCAGTAATTAAAGTTTCATGCCGAAATGCAGTGATTTAAAGTTTCATGCCAAAATGCAGTAATTAAAGTTTCATGCCGAAATGCAGTGATTTAAAGTTTCATGCCAAAATGCAGTAATTAAAATTTCATGCCAAAGTGCAGTGATTTAAAGTTTCATGCCAAAATGCAGTAATTAAAGTTTCATGCCGAAATGCAGTTATTTAAAGTTTCATGCCGAAATGCAGTTTTTAAAATTTCATGCCAAAGTGCAGTGATTTAAAGTTTCATGCCAAAATGCAGTAATTAAAGTTTCATGCCGAAATGCAGTGATTTAAAGTTTCATACCAAAATGCAGTAATTAAAGTTTCATGCCGAAATGCAGTGATTTAAAGTTTCATGCCAAAATGCAGTTTTTAAAATTTCATGCCAAAGTGCAGTGATTTAAAGTTTCATGCCGAAATGCAGTAATTAAAGTTTCATGCCGAAATGCAGTGATTTAAAGTTTCATGCCAAAATGCAGTTTTTAAAATTTCATGCCAAAGTGCAGTGATTTAAAGTTTCATGCCGAAATGCAGTAATTAAAGTTTCATGCCGAACTGCAGTGATTTAAAGTTTCATGCCAAAATGCAGTAATTAAAGTTTCATGCCGAAATGCAGTGATTTAAAGTTTCATACCAAAATGCAGTAATTAAAGTTTCATGCCGAAATGCAGTGATTTAAAGTTTCATGCCAAAATGCAGTTTTTAAAATTTCATGCCAAAATGCAGTGATTTAAAGTTTCATGCCGAAATGCAGTAATTAAAGTTTCATGCCGAAATGCAGTGATTTAAAGTTTCATGCCAAAATGCAGTTTTTAAAATTTCATGCCAAAGTGCAGTGATTTAAAGTTTCATGCCGAAATGCAGTAATTGAAGTTTCATATTCACTCACCAAAATTGAAATATGAAATTTCACAAATTTTCATAAAATATGCCAATTACTGTATGGTTTCGAACTGTTTCTCATGTGTTTTAAACTTATCAACGTTTTTCACTACTATTTACACAATAATAACCTCTTGATCACTAATTTTTCACATTTTATCATATTCACACAAAATTTTCAGTTTTTGTGAATATATTTAATTTTCAATTCACAATGCTTTTTGTACACAAAACTAATCCATCTTAATAAATTGCGTAATTTTTTCATGAATTATAATATTTTTTTTTTGAATTTTAAAATAACGGTCAAACGCAAGCTGAATTAATTATTATTTAGGTTTCCACTCCTCTTGATTCAAAATGCAAAAAAGTTAAATTTGCGTGAAAAATGTATGGAAAAAAGTATAAATCTTCAAGAAAAACTCGGAAAATGCCTGGAAAATTTTGAAAATGGAAAATTTTATTACCAAACATCATAAAAAACAATAATATATCAAAAAAGTGTAAAAAAGAAAAAAAAAGTCGCTCGCGACGAGGCTCGAACCCGTGACCGGAGGGTTGTGAAAAAAGTCACCTTTTTAGTGACTTTACCAAAATAATCACGTGACTTTTGAGGCAAAAAATTTTAAAAGTTAATTTAATTAACCTTCCTGTGCTCCAATCACGCTGAAATTTTGGTCACTGCTAGCCAGGAATAGCACAAATATTATTAGCAAAAAAATTTCCTGATAGGAAAATGCGCTAAAAAATACCTTCATTTTTGGTTGAAGTCCTCGTTGTCTTTCAAATGTATTGACTCAGCGATTTATTATCATCCTTTTGCACCAAACTCTTATTCGCAGAATAATGATCAACTCATGGAAGGATTAGCAATGAACAGACACTTTGCTGCTTCAATTTAATGCTGGTCCAGATCAAAATTATGCTACATCATCATCAAGTCAGTAAAAGGAATGTTTACGTGTTCAAATATTATTAACTTGTTGCTGCGATAATTCCTCATTTTTGTTTTGGATATTCATTATTCTTCAGGTTTTAAATGCTAGGTTGGTAAATTTTTTAAAATTATTTTATCACTTTCATTGGACTATGCTTTTCGTTATTACCTTTTATGTCATACGATGTTCATTAATTTATTGATATTTTCTATTTGATGCTTGCCAGATCTTGGAACTGGAGATGCTTCTTGCTTAATTATTGTCTCAGCTGCTTTTAATTGCTGACGTCTTAGAATTCCCTTATCTTGAAAATACAGAAAGAATAAAGAATTAATTTTGTCCAAATTTTAAGAACTCTAAGTGCTGAAAAAAATTTGGCTGGACGGTGGAGCGTTTTCTTCTTTTAAACGCATAAAAATTAATATAAACAAATAAAAAAAAATACCTTCATTTTTTGTTGAAGTCCTCGTTGTCTTTTAAATGTATTGACTCAGATATTTCTTCTCATCCTTTTGCACCAAACTCTTATTCACAGATTGATGATCAACTCATGCAAGGATTGGCAATGAACAGACACGTTGCTGCTTCAATTTAATGCTGATCCAGATCAAAATTATGCTACATCGTCATCAAGTCAGTAGAAGGAATGTTTAAGTGTTCAAATATTTTTAACTTGTTGCTGCGATAATTCATTATTTTTGTTTTGGATATTCATTATTCTTCAGGTTTTAAATGCTAAGTTGGTAAATTTTTTAAAATTATTTTATCATTATTTATATTTTCTATTTGATGCTTGCCAGAACTTGGAACTGGAGAAGCTTCCTGCTTAATTATTGTCTCAGCTGCTCTTAATTGTTGACGTCTTAGAATTCCCTTATCTTGAAAATACAGAAAGAATAAAGAATTAATTTTGTCCAAATTTTAAGAACTCTAAGTGCTGAAAAAAATTTGGCTGGACGGTGGAGCGTTTTCTTCTTTTAAACGCATAAAAATTAATATAAACAAATAAAAAAAAATAGCCTTCATTTTTGGTTGAAGTCCTCGTTGTCTTTTAAATGTATTGACTCAGATATTTCTTCTCATCCTTTTGCACCAAACTCTTATTCACAGATTGATGATCAACTCATGCAAGGATTGGCAATGAACAGACACGTTGCTGCTTCAATTTAATGCTGATCCAGATCAAAATCATGCTACATCGTCATCAAGTCAGTAGAAGGAATGTTTAAGTGTTCAAATATTTTTAACTTGTTGCTGCGATAATTTCTAATTTTTGTTTTGGATATTCATTATTCTTCAGGTTTTAAATGCTAGGTTGGTAAATTTTTTAAAATTCATTTGTCACTTTCATTGGACTATACTTTTCGTTATTACCTTTTATGTCATACGATGTTCATTAATTTATTGATATTTTCTATTTGATGCTTGCCAGATCTTGGAACTGGAGATGCTTCTTGCTTAATTATTGTCTCAGCTGCTTTTAATTGCTGGCGTCTTAGAATTTCTTTATCCTGAAAATACAAAAAGGATAAAGAATTAGTTTTGTCCAAATTTTAAGAACTCTAAGTGCCGAAAAAAAATTTGGCAGGACGGTGGAGCGTTTTCTTCTTTTAAACGCATAAAAATGAATGTAAACAAATAAAAAAAAATACCTTCATTTTTGGTTGAAGTCCTCGTTGTCTTTTAAATGTATTGACTCAGATATTTCTTCTCATCCTTTTGCACCAAACTCTTATTCACAGATTGATGATAAACTCATGGAAGGATTGGCAATGAACAAACACGTTGCTGCTTCAAGTTACTGCTGATCCAGATCATAATTATGCTACATCATCATCAAGTCAGTAAAAGGAATGTTTACGTGTTCAAATATTTTTAACTTGTTGCTGCGATAATTCCTCATTTTTGTTTTGGATATTCATTATTCTTCAGGTTTTAAATGCTAGGTTGGTAAATTTTTTAAAATTATTTTATCACTTTCATTGGACTATGCTTTTCGTTATTACCTTTTATGTCATACGATGTTCATTAATTTATTGATATTTTCTATTTGATGCTTGCCAGATCTTGGAACTGGAGAAGCTTCCTGCTTAATTATTGTCTCAGCTGCTTTTAATTGCTGACGTCTTAGAATTCCCTTATCCTGAAAATACAGAAAGAATAAAGAATTAATTTTGTCCAAATTTTAAGAACTCTAAGTGCTGAAAAAAATTTGGCTGGACGGTGGAGCGTTTTCTTCTTTTAAACGCATAAAAATGAATATAAACAAATAAAAAAAAATACCTTCATTTTTTGTTGAAGTCCTCGTTGTCTTTTAAATGTATTGACTCAGATATTTCTTCTCATCCTTTTGCACCAAACTCTTATTCACAGATTGATGATCAACTCATGCAAGGATTGGCAATGAACAGACACGTTGCTGCTTCAATTTAATGCTGATCCAGATCAAAATCATGCTACATCGTCATCAAGTCAGTAGAAGGAATGTTTAAGTGTTCAAATATTTTTAACTTGTTGCTGCGATAATTCCTCATTTTTGTTTTGGATATTCATTATTCTTCAGGTTTTAAATGCTAGGTTGGTAAATTTTTTGAAATTCATTTGTCACTTTCATTGGACTATACTTTTCGTTATTACCTTTTATATCATACGATGTTCATTAATTTATTGATATTTTCTATTTGATGCTTGCCAGATCTTGGAACTGGAGATGCTTCTTGCTTAATTATTGTCTCAGTTGCTTTTAATTGCTGACGTCTTAGAATTCCCTTATCCTGAAAATACAGAAATAATAAAGAATTAATTTTGTTCAAATTTTAAGAACTCTAAGTGCTGAAAAAAAATTGGGCAGGACGGTGGAGCGTTTTCTTCTTTTAAAGGCATAAAAATGAATATAAACAAATAAAAAAAAAACCTTCATACCTTCATTTTTGGTTGAAGTCCTCGTTGTCTTTCAAATTCTTTTCATCCTTTTGCACCAAACTCTTATTCGCAGATTGATGATCAACTCATGGAAGGATTAGCAATGAACAGACACGTTGCTGCTTCAATTTAATGCTGGTCCAGATCAAAATTATGCTACATCGTCATCAAGTCAGTAGAAGGAATGTTTACGTGTTCAAATATTTTTAACTTGTTGCTGCGATAATTTATTATTTTTGTTTTGGATATTCATTATTCTTCAGGTTTTAAATGCTAGGTTAGTAAATTTTTTGAGATTCATTTGTCACTTTCATTGGACTATACTTTTCGTTATTACCTTTTATGTCATACGATGTTTATTAATTTATTGATATTTTCTATTTGATGCTTGCCAGATCTTGGAACTGGAGATGCTTCTTGCTTAATTTTTGTCTCAGTTGCTTTTAATTCCGGACGTCTTAGAATTCTTTTATCCTGAAAATACAGAAAGAATAAAGAATTAATTTGGTCCAAATTTTAAGAACTCTAAGTGCTGAAAAAAACTTGGCAGGACGGTGGAGCGTTTTCTTCTTTTAAACGCATAAAAATGAATATAAACAAATAAAAAAAAATACCTTCATTTTTGGTTGAAGTCCTCGTTGTCTTTCAAATGTATTGACTCAGCGATTTCTTCTCATCCTTTTACACCAAACTCTTATTCGCAGATTGATGATCAACTCATGGAAGGATTAGCAATGAACAGACACGTTGCTGCTTCAATTTAATGCTGATCCAGATCAAAATTATGCTCCATCGTCATCAAGTCAGTAGAAGGAATGTTTACGTGTTCAAATATTTTTAACTTGTTGCTGCGATAATTTATTATTTTTGTTTTGGATATTCATTATTCTTCAGGTTTTAAATGCTAGGTTAGTAAAATTTTTAAAATTCATTTGTCACTTTCATTGGACTATACTTTTCGTTATTACCTTTTATGTCATACGATGTTCATCAATTTATTGATATTTTCTATTTGATGCTTGCCAGATCTTGGAACTGGAGATGCTTCTTGCTTAATTATTGTCTCAGTTGCTTTTAATTGCTGGCGTCTTAGAATTCCGTTATCCTGAAAATACAGATATAAAAAAGAATTAACTTTGTTCAAATTTTAAGAACTCTAAGTACTGAAAAAAAATTTGTCACGACGATGAGCGTTTTCTTCTTTTAAAGGCATAAGAATGAATATAAACAAATAAAAAAAAAATACCTTCATTTTTGGTTGAAGTCCTCGTTGTTTTTTAAATGTATTGACTCAGATATTTCTTCTCATCCTTTTGCACCAAACTCTTATTCACAGATTGATGATAAACTCATGGAAGGATTGGCAATGAACAGACACGTTGCTGCTTCAAGTTACTGCTGATCCAGATCAAAATTATGCTACATCATCATCAAGTCAGTAAAAGGAATGTTTACGTGTTCAAATATTTTTAACTTGTTGCTGCGATAATTCCTCATTTTTGTTTTGGATATTCATTATTCTTCAGGTTTTAAATGCTAGGTTGGTAAATTTTTTAAAATTATTTAATCATTATTTATATTTTCTATTTGATGATTGCCAGAACTTGGAACTGGAGATGCTTCTTGCTTAATTATTGTCTCAGTTGCTTTTAATTGCTGACGTCTTAGAATTCCCTTATCCTGAAAATACAGAAATAATAAAGAATTAATTTTGTTCAAATTTTAAGAACTCTAAGTGCTGAAAAAAAATTGGGCAGGACGGTGGAGCGTTTTCTTCTTTTAAAGGCATAAAAATGAATATAAACAAATAAAAAAAAAACCTTCATACCTTCATTTTTGGTTGAAGTCCTCGTTGTCTTTCAAATTCTTTTCATCCTTTTGCACCAAACTCTTATTTGCAGATTGATGATCAACTCATGGAAGGATTAGCAATGAACAGACACGTTGCTGCTTCAATTTAATGCTGGTCCAGATCAAAATTATGCTACATCGTCATCAAGTCAGTAGAAGGAATGTTTACGTGTTCAAATATTTTTAACTTGTTGCTGCGATAATTTATTATTTTTGTTTTGGATATTCATTATTCTTCAGGTTTTAAATGCTAGGTTAGTAAATTTTTTGAGATTCATTTGTCACTTTCATTGGACTATACTTTTCGTTATTACCTTTTATGTCATACGATGTTTATTAATTTATTGATATTTTCTATTTGATGCTTGCCAGATCTTGGAACTGGAGATGCTTCTTGCTTAATTTTTGTCTCAGTTGCTTTTAATTCCGGACGTCTTAGAATTCTTTTATCCTGAAAATACAGAAAGAATAAAGAATTAATTTGGTCCAAATTTTAAGAACTCTAAGTGCTGAAAAAAACTTGGCAGGACGGTGGAGCGTTTTCTTCTTTTAAACGCATAAAAATGAATATAAACAAATAAAAAAAAATACCTTCATTTTTGGTTGAAGTCCTCGTTGTCTTTCAAATGTATTGACTCAGCGATTTCTTCTCATCCTTTTACACCAAACTCTTATTCGCAGATTGATGATCAACTCATGGAAGGATTAGCAATGAACAGACACGTTGCTGCTTCAATTTAATGCTGATCCAGATCAAAATTATGCTACATCGTCATCAAGTCAGTAGAAGGAATGTTTACGTGTTCAAATATTTTTAACTTGTTGCTGCGATAATTTATTATTTTTGTTTTGGATATTCATTATTCTTCAGGTTTTAAATGCTAGGTTAGTAAAATTTTTAAAATTCATTTGTCACTTTCATTGGACTATACTTTTCGTTATTACCTTTTATGTCATACGATGTTCATCAATTTATTGATATTTTCTATTTGATGCTTGCCAGATCTTGGAACTGGAGATGCTTCTTGCTTAATTATTGTCTCAGTTGCTTTTAATTGCTGGCGTCTTAGAATTCCGTTATCCTGAAAATACAGATATAAAAAAGAATTAACTTTGTTCAAATTTTAAGAACTCTAAGTGCTGAAAAAAAATTTGTCACGACGATGAGCGTTTTCTTCTTTTAAACGCATAAAAATGAATATAAACAAATAAAAAAAAAATACCTTCATTTTTGGTTGAAGTCCTCGTTGTTTTTTAAATGTATTGACTCAGATATTTCTTCTCATCCTTTTGCACCAAACTCTTATTCACAGATTGATGATAAACTCATGGAAGGATTGGCAATGAACAGACACGTTGCTGCTTCAAGTTACTGCTGATCCAGATCAAAATTATGCTACATCATCATCAAGTCAGTAAAAGGAATGTTTACGTGTTCAAATATTTTTAACTTGTTGCTGCGATAATTCCTCATTTTTGTTTTGGATATTCATTATTCTTCAGGTTTTAAATGCTAGGTTGGTAAATTTTTTAAAATTATTTAATCATTATTTATATTTTCTATTTGATGATTGCCAGAACTTGGAACTGGAGATGCTTCTTGCTTAATTATTGTCTCAGTTGCTTTTAATTGCTAACGTCTTAAAATTCCCTTATCCTGAAAATACAGAAAGAATAAAGAATTAATTTTGTCCAAATTTTAAGAACTCTAAGTGCTGAAAAAAAATTTGGCAGGACGGTAGAGCGTTTTCTTCTTTTAAACGCATAAAAATGAATATAAACAAATAAAAAAAAATACCTTCATTTTTGGTTGAAGTCCTCGTTGTCTTTCAAATGTATTGACTCAGCGATTTCTTCTCATCCTTTTGCACCAAACTCTTATTCACAGATTGATGATCAACTCATGGAAGGATTGGCAATGAACAGACACGTTGCTGCTTCAATTTAATGCTGATCCAGATCAAAATTATGCTACATCGTCATCAAGTCAGTAGAAGGAATGTTTAAGTGTTCAAATATTTTTAACTTGTTGCTGCGATAATTCCTAATTTTTGTTTTGGATATTCATTATTCTTCAGGTTTTAAATGCTAGGTTGGTAAATTTTTTGAAATTCATTTGTTACTTTCATTGGACTATACTTTTCGTTATTACCTTTTATGTCATACGATGTTCATTAATTTATTGATATTTTCTATTTGATGCTTGCCAGATCTTGGAACTGGAGATGCTTCTTGCTTAATTATTGTCTCAGTTGCTTTTAATTGCTGACGTCTTAGAATTCCCTTATCCTGAAAATACAGAAATAATAAATAATTAATTTTGTTCAAATTTTAAGAACTCTAAGTGCTGAAAAAAAATTTGGCACGACGCTGGAGCGTTTTCTTCTTTTAAACGCATAAAAATTAATATAAACAAATAAAAAAAATTACAGAAGTCCTCGTGTTATTGATCGAGGGACTTAAGCGCATTTTTGTGTTAGCGATCAGTATATGATTATCTATTTATTTTGCGTTCATTTACAGATCATTAGAAGATCATCAATTAGCAAATATTTATAATGAATGCTTATATATAAAGGCTTTATTATTTAACGGTAAATAAACAATTTGAAATTTTCCCGCTAAAAGTTGCACTACGAAAACATTACTTATTATTTGAGATTCAAATTTTCTAACGGTCAGTAAGTTTCTGAAAGCTTCCCGCCAAAAGATACACAAAAAATCATTAATTATAGTAAATTTAACAATTTAATATCTTTCATTCTCATATATAAATTGTTTATCATTCAACGATTTTTTGAGATTCAAATTTTGTAACGGTCAGAAAGTTTTTGAAAGCTCCCGCTAAAAGATATACAAAAAATCATTAATTAAAGTATATTTATCAATTTAATATCTTTCATTCTCATATATAAATTGTTTATCATTTAACGATTTTTTGAGATTCAAATTTTGTAACGGTCAGAAAGTTTTTGAAAGCTCCCGCTAAAAGATATACAAAAAATCATTAATTAAAGTATATTTATCAATTTAATATCTTTCATTCTCCTATATAAATTGTTTATCATTTAACGGTTTTCTGAAGTTCAAATTTTGTAAAGGTCGTATGCATTTGAAAGTATGTTGCCAAAAATTGCAGTAAAAGCATTAATTATAGTATAAATAACAGTCTGTTGCAAAAAAAAATTTCATATAAAAAGGCTTGGTAATTTAACGGTTTTTTTAAATTCAAATTATTAGTCTGACAGTGTAGAAGTTCCCATCAAATGTTCGGATAGTGTAGAAGTTCGAAGTGTAGAATTCTAATTTTTTTAGAAAATTCATTAATTATAGCATAAAAACACTGTTTTAAGATTTTTAAATGTCCGGCAGGCCAATAACTCGATATAACGGAACTAATGCAAAAAACTAGAACTCTCTACGATGTCTAGATTAAAAGTTTTTCTTAGCGGCCGACCAGCCGACCAGCCGAACATAGTGCATGATTAAGCTACCTTTTTGTATACAAGTATACAAAAATGCGCTAAAAAATACCTTCATTTTTGGTTGAAGTCCTCGTTGTCTTTCAAATGTATTGACTCAGCGATTTCTTCTCATCCTTTTACACCAAACTCTTATTCGCAGATTGATGATCAACTCATTGAAGGATTAGCAATGAACAGACACGTTGCTGCTTCAATTTAATGCTGATCCAGATCAAAATTATACCACATCGTCATCAAGTCAGTAGAAGGAATGTTTAAGTGTTCAAATATTTTTAACTTGTTGCTGCGATAATTCCTAATTTTTGTTTTGGATATTCATTATTCTTCAGGTTTTAAATGCTAGGTTGGTAAATTTTTTAAAATTATTTTATCATTATTTATATTTTCTATTTGATGCTTGCCAGAACTTGGAACTGGAGATGCTTCTTGCTTAATTTTTGTCTCAGTTGCTTTTAATTGCTAACGTCTTAGAATTCCCTTATCCTGAAAATACAGAAAGAATAAAGAATTAATTTTGTCCAAATTTTAAGAACTCTAAGTGCTGAAAAAAAAATTGGCAGGACGGTGGAGCGTTTTCTTCTTTTAAAAGCATAAAAATGAATATAAACAAATAAAGAAAAATAACCTTCATTTTTGGTTGAAGTCCCCGTTGTCTTTCAAATGTAATGACTCAGCGATTTCTTCTCATCCTTTTGCACCAAACTCTTATTCGCAGTATAATTATTATTATTATTATTATTATTATTATTATTATTATTATTGTTTTATTCATTTACTATTAGAAGCCAGAGCCATGTCATAGCTGTGATACATTACAATTGCTAGAACATTTAATTCCTCATATCGAGGACAGAAATTGTGAGTTACAGCGTTTAAAACTTTAAAGAGCTCACAAAGAAATTACTTTATAATTAACGATTTTTTTAAATTTGAAAAGTTTTGTGGAAGAATTAAGATGTGTGTGTTCAATCAGTAAATTTAATTAAGTTTAAAATCAGTGACTTAAAAATTGTAAATTCATATTATCAGTTGACTGTTAGATGCGTCATAAATAATGATCAATTCATGGAAGGATTAGCAATGAACAGACACTTTGCTGCTTCAATTTAATGCTGGTCCAGATCAAAATTATGCTACATCGTCATCAAGTCAGTAGAAGGAATGTTTACGTGTTCAAATATTTTTAACTTGTTGCTGCGATACTTCCTAATTTTTGTTTTGGATATTCATTATTCTTCAGGTTTTAAATGCTATGTTAATAATTTTTTTAAAATTATTTTGTCACTTTCATTGGACTATCCTTTTCGTTATTTCCTTTTATGTCATACGATGTTCATTAATTTAATGATATTTTCTATTTGATGCTTGCCAGAACTTTGAACTGGAGATGCTTCTTGCTTAATTATTGTCTCAGTTGCTTTTAACTGTTGACGTCTTAGAATTCCCTTATCTTGAAAATACAGAAAGAATAAAGAATTAATTTTGTCCAAATTTTAAGAACTCTAAGTGCTGAAAAAAAATTTGGCAGGACGGTGGAGCGTTTTCTTCTTTTAAACGCATAAAAATGAATATAAACAAATAAAAAAAAATACCTTCATTTTCGGTTGAAGTCCTCGTTGTTTTTCAAATGTATTGACTCAGCGATTTCTTCTCATCCTTTTGCACCAAACTCTTATTCACAGATTGATGATCAACTCATGGAAGGATTGGCAATGAACAGACACGTTGCTGCTTCAATTTAATGCTGGTCCAGATCAAAATTATGCTACATCGTCATCAAGTCAGTAGAAGGAATGTTTACGTGTTCAAATATTTTTAACTTGTTGCTGCGATAATTCATTATTTTTGTTTTGGATATTCATTATCCTTCAGGTTTTAATGCTAGGTTGGTAAATTTTTTAAAATTCATTTGTCACTTTCATTGGACTATACTTTCCGTTATTACCTTTTATGTCATACGATGTTCATTAATTTATTGAAATTTTCTATTTGATGCTTGCCAGTTCTTGGAACTGGAGATGCTTCTTGCTTAATTATTGTCTCAGTTGCTTTTAATTGCGGACGTCTTAGAATTCTTTTATCCTGAAAATACAGAAAGAATAAAGAATTAATTTTGTCCAAATTTTAAGAACTCTAAGTGCTGAAAAAAAATTTGGCAGGACGGTGGAGCGTTTTCTTCTTTTAAACACATAAGAATGAATATAAACAAATAAAAAAAAATACCTTCATTTTTGGTTGAAGTCCTCGTTGTTTTTCAAAGGTATTGACTCAGCGATTTCTTCTCATCCTTTTGCACCAAACTCTTATTCACAGATTGATGATCAACTCATGGAAGGATTGGCAATGAACAGACACGTTGCTGCTTCAATTTAATGCTGATCCAGATCAAAATTATGCTACATCGTCATCAAGTCAGTAGAAGGAATGTTTACGTGTTCAAATATTTTTAACTTGTTGCTGCGATAATTCATTATTTTTGTTTTGGATATTCATTATCCTTCAGGTTTTAAATGCTATGTTGGTAAATTTTTTAAAATTATTTTATCACTTTCATTGGACTATCCTTTTCGTTATTCCCTTTTATGTCATACGATGTTCATTAATTTATTGATATTTTCTATTTGATGCTTGCCAGAACTTAAAACTGGAGATGCTTCTTTCTTAATTATTGTCTCAGTTGCTTTTAATTGCAAACGTCTTAGAATTCCCTTATCCTGAAAATACAAAAAGGATAAAGAATTAATTTTGTCCAAATTTTAAGAACTCTAAGTGCTGAAAAAAAATTTGGCAGGACGGTGGAGCGTTTTCTTCTTTTAAAGGCATAAAAATGAATATAAACAAATAAAAAAAAAAACCTTCATTTTTGGTTGAAGTCCTCGTTGTCTTTCAAATGTATTGACTCAGCGATTTCTTCTCATCCTTTTGCACCAAACTCTTATTCACAGATTGATGATCAACTCATGGAAGTATTGGCAATGAACAAACACGTTGCTGCTTCAATTTAATGCTGGTCCAGATCAAAATTATGCTACATCGTCATCAAGTCAGTAGAAGGAATGTTTACGTGTTCAAATATTTTTAACTTGTTGCTGCGATAATTCATTATTTTTGATTTGGATATTCATTATCCTTCAGGTTTTAAATGCTAGGTTGGTAAATTTTTTAAAATTCATTTGTCACTTTCATTGGACTATACTTTCCGTTATTACCTTTTATGACATACGATGTTCATTAATTTATTGATATTTTCTATTTGATGCTTGCCAGTTCTTGGAACTGGAGATGCTTCTTGCTTAATTATTGTCTCAGTTGCTTTTAATTGCGGACGTCTTAGAATTCTTTTATCCTGAAAATACAGAAAGAATAAAGAATTAATTTTGTCCAAATTTTAAGAACTCTAAGTGCTGAAAAAAAATTTGGCAGGACGGTGGAGCGTTTTCTTCTTTTAAACACATAAGAATGAATATAAACAAATAAAAAAAAATACCTTCATTTTTGGTTGAAGTCCTCGTTGTTTTTCAAAGGTATTGACTCAGCGATTTCTTCTCATCCTTTTGCACCAAACTCTTATTCACAGATTGATGATCAACTCATGGAAGGATTGGCAATGAACAGACACGTTGCTGCTTCAATTTAATGCTGATCCAGATCAAAATTATGCTACATCGTCATCAAGTCAGTAGAAGGAATGTTTACGTGTTCAAATATTTTTAACTTGTTGCTGCGATAATTCCTCATTTTTTTTGGATATTCATTATTCTTCAGGTTTTAAATGCTAGGTTGGTAAATTTTTTAAAATTCATTTGTCACTTTCATTGGACTATACTTTTCGTTATTACCTTTTATGTCATACGATGTTCATTAATTTATTGACATTTTCTATTTGATGCTTGCCAGATCTTGGAACTGGAGATGCTTCTTGCTTAATTATTGTCTCAGTTGCTTTTAACTGTTGACGTCTTAGAATTCCCTTATCTTGAAAATACAGAAAGAATAAAGAATTAATTTTGTCCAAATTTTAAGAACTCTAAGTGCTGAAAAAAAATTTGGCAGGACGGTGGAGCGTTTTCTTCTTTTAAACACATAAGAATGAATATAAACAAATAAAAAAAAATACCTTCATTTTTGGTTGAAGTCCTCGTTGTTTTTCAAAGGTATTGACTCAGCGATTTCTTCTCATCCTTTTGCACCAAACTCTTATTCACAGATTGATGATCAACTCATGGAAGGATTGGCAATGAACAGACACGTTGCTGCTTCAATTTAATGCTGATCCAGATCAAAATTATGCTACATCGTCATCAAGTCAGTAGAAGGAATGTTTACGTGTTCAAATATTTTTAACTTGTTGCTGCGATAATTCCTCATTTTTGTTTTGGATATTCATTATCCTTCAGGTTTTAAATGCTAGGTTGGTAAATTTTTTAAAATTCATTTGTCACTTTCATTGGACTATACTTTCCGTTATTACCTTTTATGTCATACGATGTTCATTAATTTATTGATATTTTCTATTTGATGCTTGCCAGATCTTAGAACTGGAGATGCTTCTTGCTTAATTATTGTCTCATTTGCTTTTAATTGCGGGCGTCATAGAATTTCCTTATCCTGAAAATACAGAAAGAATAAAGAATTAATTTTGTCCAAATTTTAAGAACTCTAAGTGCTGAAAAAAAATTGGGCAAGACGGTGGAGCGTTTTCTTCTTTTAAACGCATAAAAATGAATATAAACAAATAAAGAAAAATAACCTTCATTTTTGGTTGAAGTCCTCGTTGTCTTTCAAATGTATTGACTCAGCGATTTCTTCTCATCCTTTTGCACCAAACTCTTATTCGCAGAATAATGATCAACTCATGGAAGGATTAGCAATGAACAGACACTTTGCTGCTTCAATTTAATGCTGGTCCAGATCAAAATTATGCTACATCGTCATCAAGTCAGTAGAAGGAATGTTTACGTGTTAAAATATTTTTAACTTGTTGCTGCGATAATTCATTATTTTTGTTTTGGATATTCATTATCCTTCAGGTTTTAAATGCTAGGTTGGTAAATTTTTTAAAATTCATTTGTCACTTTCATTGGACTATACTTTTCGTTATTACCTTTTATGTCATACGATGTTCATTAATTTATTGACATTTTCTATTTGATGCTTGCCAGATCTTGGAACTGGAGATGCTTCTTGCTTAATTATTGTCTCAGTTGCTTTTAACTGTTGACGTCTTAGAATTCCCTTATCTTGAAAATATAGAAAGAATAAAGAATTAATTTTGTCCAAATTTTAAGAACTCTAAGTGCTGAAAAAAAATTTGGCAGGACGGTAGAGCGTTTTCTTCTTTTAAACGCATAAAAATGAATATAAACAAATAAAAAAAAAATACCTTCATTTTTGGTTGAAGTCCTCGTTGTTTTTCAAATGTATTGACTCAGCGATTTCTTCTCATCCTTTTGCACCAAACTCTTATTCACAGATTGATGATCAACTCATGGAAGTATTGGCAATGAACAAACACGTTGCTGCTTCAAGTTACTGCTGATCCAGATCAAAATTATGCCACATCATCATCAAGCCAGTAAAAGGAATGTTTATGTGTTCAAATATTTTTAACTTGTTGCTGCGATAATTCATTTTTTTTGTTTTGGATATTCATTATTCTTCAGGTTTTAAATGCTAAGTTGGTAAATTTTTTAAAATTCATTTGTCACTTTCATTGGACTATACTCTTCGTTATTACCTTTTATGTCATACGATGATCATTAATTTATTGATATTTTCTATTTAATGCTTGCCAGAACTTGGAACTGGAGATGCTTCTTGCTTAATTATTGTCTCAGTTGCTTTTAATTGCTGACGTCTTAGAATTCCTTTATCCTGAAAATACAGAAAGAATAAAGAATTAATTTTGTCCAAATTTTAAGAACTCTAAGTGCTGAAAAAAAATTGGGCAGGACGGTGGAGCGTTTTCTTCTTTTAAAGGCATAAAAATGAATATAAACAAATAAAAAAAAAACCTTCATACCTTCATTTTTGGTTGAAGTCCTCGTTGTCTTTCAAATTCTTTTCATCCTTTTGCACCAAACTCTTATTCACAGATTGATGATCAACTCATGGAAGTATTGGCAATGAACAAACACGTTGCTGCTTCAAGTTACTGCTGATCCAGATCAAAATTATGCTACATCGTCATCAAGTCAGTAGAAGGAATATTTACATGTTCAAATATTTTTAACTTGTTGCTGCGATAATTCATTATTTTTGTTTTGGATATTCATTATTCTTCAGGTTTTAAATGCTAAGTTGGTAAATTTTTTAAAATTCATTTGTCACTTTCATTGGACTATACTCTTCGTTATTACCTTTTATGTCATACGATGATCATTAATTTATTGATATTTTCTATTTAATGCTTGCCAGAACTTGGAACTGGAGATGCTTCTTGCTTAATTATTGTCTCAGTTGCTTTTAATTGCTGACGTCTTAGAATTCCTTTATCCTGAAAATACAGAAAGAATAAAGAATTAATTTTGTCCAAATTTTAAGAACTCTAAGTGCTGAAAAAAAAATTGGCAGGACGGTAGAGCGTATTCTTCTTTTAAACGCATAAAAATGAATATAAACAAATAAAAAAAATACCTTCATTTTTGGTTGAAGTCCTCGTTGTTTTTCAAATGTATTGACTCAGCGATTTCTTCTCATCCTTTTGCACCAAACTATTATTCACAGATTGATGATCAACTCATGGAAGGATTGGCAATGAACAAACACGTTGCTGCTTCAATTTAATGCTGATCCAGATCAAAATTATGCTACATCGTCATCAAGTCAGTAGAAGGAATGTTTACGTGTTCAAATATTTTTAACTTGTTGCTGCGATAATTCCTCATTTTTTTGGATATTCATTATTCTTCAGGTTTTAAATGCTAGGTTGGTAAATTTTTTAAAATTCATTTGTCACTTTCATTGGACTATACTTTTCGTTATTACCTTTTATGTCATACGATGTTCATTAATTTATTGACATTTTCTATTTGATGCTTGCCAGATCTTGGAACTGGAGATGCTTCTTGCTTAATTATTGTCTCAGTTGCTTTTAACTGTTGACGTCTTAGAATTCCCTTATCTTGAAAATACAGAAAGAATAAAGAATTAATTTTGTCCAAATTTTAAGAACTCTAAGTGCTGAAAAAAAATTTGGCAGGACGGTGGAGCGTTTTCTTCTTTTAAACACATAAGAATGAATATAAACAAATAAAAAAAAATACCTTCATTTTTGGTTGAAGTCCTCGTTGTTTTTCAAAGGTATTGACTCAGCGATTTCTTCTCATCCTTTTGCACCAAACTCTTATTCACAGATTGATGATCAACTCATGGAAGGATTGGCAATGAACAGACACTTTGCTGCTTCAATTTAATGCTGGTCCAGATCAAAATTATGCTACATCGTCATCAAGTCAGTAGAAGGAATGTTTACGTGTTCAAATATTTTTAACTTGTTGCTGCGATAATTCATTATTTTTGTTTTGGATATTCATTATCCTTCAGGTTTTAAATGCTAAGTTGGTAAATTTTTTAAAATTCATTTGTCACTTTCATTGGACTATACTTTCCGTTATTACCTTTTATGTCATACGATGTTCATTAATTTATTGATATTTTCTATTTGATGCTTGCCAGATCTTGGAACTGGAGATGCTTCTTGCTTAATTATTGTCTCATTTGCTTTTAACTGCTGACGTCTTAGAATTCCCTTATCCTGAAAATACAGAAAGAATAAAGAATTAATTTTGTCCAAATTTTAAGAACTCTAAGTGCTGAAAAAACATTTTGCAGGGCGGTGGAGCGTTTTCTTCTTTTAAACGCATAAAAATGAATATAAACAAATAAAAAAAATACCTTCATTTTTGGTTGAAGTCCTCGTTGTTTTTCAAATGTAATGACTCAGCGATTTCTTCTCATCCTTTTGCACCAAACTCTTATTCGCAGAATAATGATCAACTCATGGAAGGATTAGCAATGAACAAACACGTTGCTGCTTCAAGTTAATGCTGATCCAGATCAAAATTATGCTATATCATCATCAAGCCAGTAAAAGGAATGTTTATGTGTTCAAATATTTTTAACTTGTTGCTGCGATAATTCATTTTTTTTGTTTTGGGTATTCATTATTCTTCAGGTTTTAAATGCTAAGTTGGTAAATTTTTTAAAATTCATTTGTCACTTTCATTGGACTATACTCTTCGTTATTACCTTTTATGTCATACGATGTTCATTAATTTATTGATATTTTCTATTTGATACTTGCCAGATCTTGGAACTGGAGATGCTTCTTGCTTAATTATTGTCTCATTTGCTTTTAACTGCTGACGTCTTTGAATTCCCTTATCCTGAAAATACAGAAAGAATAAAGAATTAATTTTGTCCAAATTTTAAGAACTCTAAGTGCTGAAAAAAAATTTGGCAGGACGGTAGAGCGTTTTCTTCTTTTAAAGGCATAAAAATGAATATAAACAAATAAAAAAAATACCTTCATTTTTGGTTGAAGTCCTCGTTGTTTTTCAAATGTATTGACTCAGCGATTTCTTCTCATCCTTTTGCACCAAACTATTATTCACAGATTGATGATCAACTCATGGAAGGATTGGCAATGAACAGACACGTTGCTGCTTCAATTTAATGCTGGTCCAGATCAAAATTATGCTACATCGTCATCAAGTCAGTAGAAGGAATGTTTACGTGTTCAAATATTTTTAACTTGTTGCTGCGATAATTCATTTTTTTTGTTTTGGATATTCATTATTCTTCAGGTTTTAAATGCTAAGTTGGTAAATTTTTTAAAATTCATTTGTCACTTTCATTGGACTATACTCTTCGTTATTACCTTTTATGTCATACGATGTTCATTAATTTATTGATATTTTCTATTTGATACTTGCCAGATCTTGGAACTGGAGATGCTTCTTGCTTAATTATTGTCTCAGTTGCTTTTAACTGTTGACGTCTTAGAATTCCCTTATCCTGAAAATACAGAAAGAATAAAGAATTAATTTTGTCCAAATTTTAAGAACTCTAAGTGCTGAAAAAAAAATTGGGGAGGACGGTGGAGCGTTTTCTTCTTTTAAACGCATAAAAATGAATATAAACAAATAAAAAAAAAATACCTTCATTTTTGGTTGAAGTCCTCGTTGTTTTTCAAATGTATTGACTCAGCGATTTCTTCTCATCCTTTTGCACCAAACTCTTATTCACAGATTGATGATCAACTCATGGAAGTATTGGCAATGAACAAACACGTTGCTGCTTCAAGTTACTGCTGATCCAGATCAAAATTATGCTACATCATCATCAAGCCAGTAAAAGGAATGTTTATGTGTTCAAATATTTTTAACTTGTTGCTGCGATAATTCATTTTTTTTGTTTTGGATATTCATTATTCTTCAGGTTTTAAATGCTAAGTTGGTAAATTTTTTAAAATTCATTTGTCACTTTCATTGGACTATACTCTTCGTTATTACCTTTTATGTCATACGATGATCATTAATTTATTGATATTTTCTATTTAATGCTTGCCAGAACTTGGAACTGGAGATGCTTCTTGCTTAATTATTGTCTCAGTTGCTTTTAATTGCTGACGTCTTAGAATTCCTTTATCCTGAAAATACAGAAAGAATAAAGAATTAATTTTGTCCAAATTTTAAGAACTCTAAGTGCTGAAAAAAAATTGGGCAGGACGGTGGAGCGTTTTCTTCTTTTAAAGGCATAAAAATGAATATAAACAAATAAAAAAAAAACCTTCATACCTTCATTTTTGGTTTAAGTCCTCGTTGTCTTTCAAATTCTTTTCATCCTTTTGCACCAAACTCTTATTCACAGATTGATGATCAACTCATGGAAGTATTGGCAATGAACAAACACGTTGCTGTTTCAAGTTACTGCTGATCCAGATCAAAATTATGCTACATCGTCATCAAGTCAGTAGAAGGAATGTTTACATGTTCAAATATTTTTAACTTGTTGCTGCGATAATTCATTATTTTTGTTTTGGATATTCATTATTCTTCAGGTTTTAAATGCTAAGTTGGTAAATTTTTTAAAATTCATTTGTCACTTTCATTGGACTATACTCTTCGTTATTACCTTTTATGTCATACGATGATCATTAATTTATTGATATTTTCTATTTAATGCTTGCCAGAACTTGGAACTGGAGATGCTTCTTGCTTAATTATTGTCTCAGTTGCTTTTAATTGCTGACGTCTTAGAATTCCTTTATCCTGAAAATACAGAAAGAATAAAGAATTAATTTTGTCCAAATTTTAAGAACTCTAAGTGCTGAAAAAAAATTTGGCAGGACGGTGGAGCGTTTTCTTCTTTTAAACACATAAGAATGAATATAAACAAATAAAAAAAAATACCTTCATTTTTGGTTGAAGTCCTCGTTGTTTTTCAAAGGTATTGACTCAGCGATTTCTTCTCATCCTTTTGCACCAAACTCTTATTCACAGATTGATGATCAACTCATGGAAGGATTGGCAATGAACAGACACTTTGCTGCTTCAATTTAATGCTGGTCCAGATCAAAATTATGCTACATCGTCATCAAGTCAGTAGAAGGAATGTTTACGTGTTCAAATATTTTTAACTTGTTGCTGCGATAATTCATTATTTTTGTTTTGGATATTCATTATCCTTCAGGTTTTAAATGCTAGGTTGGTAAATTTTTTAAAATTCATTTGTCACTTTCATTGGACTATACTTTCCGTTATTACCTTTTATGTCATACGATGTTCATTAATTTATTGATATTTTCTATTTGATGCTTGCCAGATCTTGGAACTGGAGATGCTTCTTGCTTAATTATTGTCTCATTTGCTTTTAACTGCTGACGTCTTAGAATTCCCTTATCCTGAAAATACAGAAAGAATAAAGAATTAATTTTGTCCAAATTTTAAGAACTCTAAGTGCTGAAAAAACATTTTGCAGGGCGGTGGAGCGTTTTCTTCTTTTAAACGCATAAAAATGAATATAAACAAATAAAAAAAATACCTTCATTTTTGGTTGAAGTCCTCGTTGTTTTTCAAATGTAATGACTCAGCGATTTCTTCTCATCCTTTTGCACCAAACTCTTATTCGCAGAATAATGATCAACTCATGGAAGGATTAGCAATGAACAAACACGTTGCTGCTTCAAGTTAATGCTGATCCAGATCAAAATTATGCTACATCATCATCAAGCCAGTAAAAGGAATGTTTATGTGTTCAAATATTTTTAACTTGTTGCTGCGATAATTCATTTTTTTTGTTTTGGATATTCATTATTCTTCAGGTTTTAAATGCTAAGTTGGTAAATTTTTTAAAATTCATTTGTCACTTTCATTGGACTATACTCTTCGTTATTACCTTTTATGTCATACGATGTTCATTAATTTATTGATATTTTCTATTTGATACTTGCCAGATCTTGGAACTGGAGATGCTTCTTGCTTAATTATTGTCTCAGTTGCTTTTAACTGTTGACGTCTTAGAATTCCCTTATCCTGAAAATACAGAAAGAATAAAGAATTAATTTTGTCCAAATTTTAAGAACTCTAAGTGCTGAAAAAAAAATTGGGGAGGACGGTGGAGCGTTTTCTTCTTTTAAACGCATAAAAATGAATATAAACAAATAAAAAAAAAATACCTTCATTTTTGGTTGAAGTCCTCGTTGTTTTTCAAATGTATTGACTCAGCGATTTCTTCTCATCCTTTTGCACCAAACTCTTATTCACAGATTGATGATCAACTCATGGAAGTATTGGCAATGAACAAACACGTTGCTGCTTCAAGTTAATGCTGATCCAGATCAAAATTATGCTACATCATCATCAAGCCAGTAAAAGGAATGTTTATGTGTTCAAATATTTTTAACTTGTTGCTGCGATAATTCATTTTTTTTGTTTTGGATATTCATTATTCTTCAGGTTTTAAATGCTAAGTTGGTAAATTTTTTAAAATTCATTTGTCACTTTCATTGGACTATACTTTTCGTTATTCCCTTTTATGTCATACGATGATCATTAATTTATTGATATTTTCTATTTAATGCTTGCCAGAACTTGGAACTGGAGATGCTTCTTGCTTAATTATTGTCTCAGTTGCTTTTAATTGCTGACGTCTTAGAATTCCCTTATCCTGAAAATACAGAAAGAATAAAGAATTAATTTTGTCCAAATTTTAAGAACTCTAAGTGCTGAAAAAAAATTTGGCAGGACGATGGAGCGTTTACTTCTTTTAACACATAAAAATGAATTTAAACAAATAAAAAAAAATACCTTCATTTTTGGTTGAAGTCCTCGTTGTTTTTCAAATGTAATGACTCAGCGATTTCTTCTCATCCTTTTGCACCAAACTCTTATTCGCAGAATAATGATCAACTCATGGAAGGATTAGCAATGAACAAACACGTTGCTGCTTCAAGTTAATGCTGATCCAGATCAAAATTATGCTACATCATCATCAAGCCAGTAAAAGGAATGTTTATGTGTTCAAATATTTTTAACTTGTTGCTGCGATAATTCATTTTTTTTGTTTTGGATATTCATTATTCTTCAGGTTTTAAATGCTAAGTTGGTAAATTTTTTAAAATTCATTTGTCACTTTCATTGGACTATACTCTTCGTTATTACCTTTTATGTCATACGATGATCATTAATTTATTGATATTTACTATTTAATGCTTGCCAGAACTTGGAACTGGAGATGCTTCTTGCTTAATTATTGTCTCAGTTGCTTTTAATTGCTGACGTCTTAGAATTCCTTTATCCTGAAAATACAGAAAGAATAAAGAATTAATTTTGTCCAAATTTTAAGAACTCTAAGTGCTGAAAAAAAATTGGGCAGGACGGTGGAGCGTTTTCTTCTTTTAAAGGCATAAAAATGAATATAAACAAATAAAAAAAAAACCTTCATACCTTCATTTTTGGTTGAAGTCCTCGTTGTCTTTCAAATTCTTCTCATCCTTTTGCACCAAACTCTTATTCACAGATTGATGATCAACTCATGGAAATATTGGCAATGAACAAACACTTTGCTGCTTTAAGTTACTGCTGGTCCAGATCAAAATTATGCTACATCATCATCAAGCCAGTAAAAGGAATGTTTACGTGTTCAAATATTTTTAACTTGTTGCTGCGATAATTCCTCATTTTTATTTTGGATATTCATTATTCTTCAGGTTTTAAATGCTAGGTTGGTAAATTTTTTAAAATTCATTTGTCACTTTCATTGGACTATACTCTTCGTTATTACCTTTTTTGTCATACGATGTTCATTAATTTATTGATATTATCTATTTGATGCTTGCCAGAACTTGGAACTGGAGATGCTTCTTGCTTAATTATTGTCTCAGTTGCTTTTAACTGCTGACGTCTTATCCTGAAAATACAGAAAGAATAAAGAATTAATTTTGTCCAAATTTTAAGAACTCTAAGTGCTGAAAAAAAAATTGGGGAGGACGGTGGAGCGTTTTCTTCTTTTAAAGGCATAAAAATGAATATAAACAAATAAAAAAAATAGCCTTCATTTTTGGTTGAAGTCCTCGTTGTCTTTCAAATGTACTGACTCAGCGATTTCTTCTCATCCTTTTGCACCAAACTCTTATTCACAGATTGATGATCAACTCATGGAAGGATTGGCAATGAACAAACACGTTGCTGCTTCAATTTAATGCTGGTCCAGATCAAAATTATGCTACATCGTCATCAAGTCAGTAGAAGGAATGTTTACGTGTTCAAATATTTTTAACTTGTTGCTGCGATAATTCATTATTTTTGTTTTGGATATTCATTATTCTTCAGGTTTTAAATGCTAGGTTGGTAAATTTTTTAAAATTCATTTGTCACTTTCATTGGACTATACTCTTCGTTATTACCTTTTTTGTCATACGATGTTCATTAATTTATTGATATTATCTATTTAATGCTTGCCAGAACTTGGAACTGGAGATGCTTCTTGCTTAATTATTGTCTCAGTTGCTTTTAATTGCTGACGTCTTAGAATTCCCTTATCCTGAAAATACAGAAAGAATAAAGAATTAATTTTGTCCAAATTTTAAGAACTCTAAGTGCTGAAAAAAAATTGGGGAGGACAATGGAGCGTTTTCTTCTTTTAAACGCATAAAAATGAATATAAACAAATAAAAAAAATACCTTCATTTTTGGTTGAAGTCCTCGTTGTTTTTCAAATGTATTGACTCAGCGATTTCTTCTCATCCTTTTGCACCAAACTCTTATTCACAGATTGATGATCAACTCACGGAAGTATTGGCAATGAACAAACACGTTGCTGCTTCAATTTAATGCTGGTCCAGATCAAAATTATGCTACATCGTCATCAAGTCAGTAGAAGGAATGTTTACGTGTTCAAATATTTTTAACTTGTTGCTGCGATAATTCATTATTTTTGTTTTGGATATTCATTATTCTTCAGGTTTTAAATGCTAGGTTGGTAAATTTTTTAAAATTAATTTGTCACTTTCATTGGACTATACTTTCCGTTATTACCTTTTATGTCAAACGATGTTCATTAATTTATTGATATTTTCTATTTGATACTTGCCAGATCTTGGAACTGGAGATGCTTCTTGCTTAATTATTGTCTCAGTTGCTTTTAACTGTTGACGTCTTAGAATTCCCTTATCCTGAAAATACAGAAAGAATAAAGAATTAATTTTGTCCAAATTTTAAGAACTCTAAGTGCTGAAAAAAAAATTGGGGAGGACAATGGAGCGTTTTCTTCTTTTAAACGCATAAAAATGAATATAAACAAATAAAAAAAAATACCTTCATTTTTGGTTGAAGTCCTCGTTGTTTTTCAAATGTATTGACTCAGCGATTTCTTCTCATCCTTTTGCACCAAACTCTTATTCACAGATTGATGATCAACTCATGGAAGGATTGGCAATGAACAAACACGTTGCTGCTTCAAGTTAATGCTGATCCAGATCAAAATTATGCTACATCATCATCAAGCCAGTAAAAGGAATGTTTATGTGTTCAAATATTTTTAACTTGTTGCTGCGATAATTCATTATTTTTGTTTTGGATATTCATTATTCTTCAGGTTTTAAATGCTAAGTTGGTAAATTTTTTAAAATTCATTTTTCACTTTCATTGGACTATACTCTTCGTTATTACCTTTTATGTCATACGATGATCATTAATTTATTGATATTTTCTATTTAATGCTTGCCAGAACTTGGAACTGGAGATGCTTCTTGCTTAATTATTGTCTCAGCTGCTTTTAATTGCTGACGTCTTAGAATTCCCTTATCCTGAAAATACAGAAAGAATAAAGAATTAATTTTGTCCAAATTTTAAGAACTCTAAGTGCTGAAAAAAAATTGGGCAGGACGGTGGAGCGTTTTCTTCTTTTAAACGCATAAAAATGAATATAAACAAATAAAAAAAAAATACCTTCATACCTTCATTTTTGGTTGAAGTCCTCGTTGTCTTTCAAATTCTTCTCATCTTTTTGCACCAAACTCTTATTCACAGATTGATGATCAACTCATGGAAGTATTGGCAATGAACAAACACGTTGCTGCTTCAATTTAATGCTGGTCCAGATCAAAATTATGCTACATCGTCATCAAGTCAGTAGAAGGAATGTTTACGTGTTCAAATATTTTTAACTTGTTGCTGCGATAATTCATTATTTTTGTTTTGGATATTCATTATTCTTCAGGTTTTAAATGCTAAGTTGGTAAATTTTTTAAAATTCATTTGTCACTTTCATTGGACTATACTCTTCGTTATTACCTTTTATGTCATACGATGATCATTAATTTATTGATATTTTCTATTTAATGCTTGCCAGAACTTGGAACTGGAGATGCTTCTTGCTTAATTATTGTCTCAGTTGCTTTTAATTGCTGACGTCTTAGAATTCCCTTATCCTGAAAATACAGAAAGAATAAAGAATTAATTTTGTCCCAATTTTAAGAACTTTAAGTGCTGAAAAAAAATTTGGCAGGACGGTAGAGCGTTTTCTTCTTTTAAAGGCATAAAAATGAATATAAACAAATAAAAAAAAAATACCTTCATTTTTGGTTGAAGTCCTCGTTGTCTTTCAAATTGTTCTCATCCTTTTGCACCAAACTCTTTTTCACAGATTGATGATCAACTCATGGAAGTATTGGCAATGAACAAACACGTTGCTGCTTCAATTTAATGCTGATCCAGATCAAAATTATGCTACATCATCATCAAGCCAGTAAAAGGAATGTTTATGTGTTCAAATATTTTTAACTTGTTGCTGCGATAATTAATTTTTTTTTGTTTTGGATATTCATTATTCTTCAGGTTTTAAATGCTAAGTTGGTAAATTTTTTAAAATTCATTTGTCACTTTCATTGGACTATACTCTTCGTTATAACCTTTTATGTCATACGATGATCATTAATTTATTGATATTTTCTATTTAATGCTTGCCAGAACTTGGAACTGGAGATGCTTCTTGCTTAATTATTGTCTCAGTTGCTTTTAATTGCTGACGTCTTAGAATTCCCTTATCCTGAAAATACAGAAAGAATAAAGAATTAATTTTGTCCAAATTTTAAGAACTCTAAGTGCTGAAAAAAAATTTGGCAGGACGATGGAGCGTTTACTTCTTTTAACACATAAAAATGAATATAAACAAGTAAAAAAAAATACCTTCATTTTTGGTTGAAGTCCTCGTTTTTCAAATGTAATGACTCAGCGATTTCTTCTCATCCTTTTGCACCAAACTCTTATTCGCAGAATAATGATCAACTCATGGAAGGATTAGCAATGAACAAACACGTTGCTGCTTCAAGTTAATGCTGATCCAGATCAAAATTATGCTACATCATCATCAAGCCAGTAAAAGGAATGTTTATGTGTTCAAATATTTTTAACTTGTTGCTGCGATAATTCATTTTTTTTGTTTTGGATATTCATTATTCTTCAGGTTTTAAATGCTAAGTTGGTAAATTTTTTAAAATTCATTTGTCACTTTCATTGGACTATACTCTTCGTTATTACCTTTTATGTCATACGATGTTCATTAATTTATTGATATTTTCTATTTGATACTTGCCAGATCTTGGAACTGGAGATGCTTCTTGCTTAATTATTGTCTCAGTTGCTTTTAACTGTTGACGTCTTAGAATTCCCTTATCCTGAAAATACAGAAAGAATAAAGAATTAATTTTGTCCAAATTTTAAGAACTCTAAGTGCTGAAAAAAAAATTGGGGAGGACGGTGGAGCGTTTTCTTCTTTTAAACGCATAAAAATGAATATAAACAAATAAAAAAAAAATACCTTCATTTTTGGTTGAAGTCCTCGTTGTCTTTCAAATTCTTCTCATCCTTTTGCACCAAACTCTTATTCACAGATTGATGATCAACTCATGGAAATATTGGCAATGAACAAACACTTTGCTGCTTTAAGTTACTGCTGGTCCAGATCAAAATTATGCTACATAATCATCAAGCCAGTAAAAGGAATGTTTACGTGTTCAAATATTTTTAACTTGTTGCTGCGATAATTCCTCATTTTTATTTTGGATATTCATTATTCTTCAGGTTTTAAATGCTAGGTTGGTAAATTTTTTAAAATTCATTTGTCACTTTCATTGGACTATACTCTTCGTTATTACCTTTTTTGACATACGATGTTCATTAATTTATTGATATTATCTATTTGATGCTTGCCAGAACTTGGAACTGGAGATGCTTCTTGCTTAATTATTGTCTCAGTTGCTTTTAACTGCTGACGTCTTATCCTGAAAATACAGAAAGAATAAAGAATTAATTTTGTCCAAATTTTAAGAACTCTAAGTGCTGAAAAAAAAATTGGGGAGGACGGTGAAGCGTTTTCTTCTTTTAAAGGCATAAAAATGAATATAAACAAATAAAAAAAATAGCCTTCATTTTTGGTTGAAGTCCTCGTTGTCTTTCAAATGTACTGACTCAGCGATTTCTTCTCATCCTTTTGCACCAAACTCTTATTCACAGATTGATGATCAACTCATGGAAGGATTGGCAATGAACAAACACGTTGCTGCTTCAATTTAATGCTGGTCCAGATCAAAATTATGCTACATCGTCATTAAGTCAGTAGAAGGAATGTTTACGTGTTCAAATATTTTTAACTTGTTGCTGCGATAATTCATTATTTTTGTTTTGGATATTCATTATTCTTCAGGTTTTAAATGCTAGGTTGGTAAATTTTTTAAAAATAATTTGTCACTTTCATTGGACTATACTTTCCGTTATTACCTTTTATGTCATACGATGATCATTAATTTATTGATATTTACTATTTAATGCTTGCCAGAACTTGGAACTGGAGATGCTTCTTGCTTAATTATTGTCTCAGTTGCTTTTAATTGCTGACGTCTTAGAATTCCCTTATCCTGAAAATACAGAAAGAATAAAGAATTAATTTTGTCCAAATTTTAAGAACTCTAAGTGCTGAAAAAAAAATTGGGGAGGACGGTGGAGCGTTTTCTTCTTTTAAAGGCATAAAAATGAATATAAACAAATAAAAAAAATAGCCTTCATTTTTGGTTGAAGTCCTCGTTGTCTTTCAAATGTACTGACTCAGCGATTTCTTCTCATCCTTTTGCACCAAACTCTTATTCGCAGAATAATGACCAACTCATGGAAGGATTAGCAATGAACAAACACGTTGCTGCTTCAAGTTAATGCTGATCCAGATCAAAATTATGCTACATCATCATCAAGCCAGTAAAAGGAATGTTTATGTGTTCAAATATTTTTAACTTGTTGCTGCGATAATTCATTATTTTTGTTTTGGATATTCATTATTCTTCAGGTTTTAAATGCTAAGTTGGTAAATTTTTTAAAATTCATTTGTCACTTTCATTGGACTATACTCTTCGTTATTACCTTTTATGTCATACGATGATCATTAATTTATTGATATTTTCTATTTAATGCTTGCCAGAACTTGGAACTGGAGATGCTTCTTGCTTAATTATTGTCTCAGTTGCTTTTAATTGCTGACGTCTTAGAATTCCCTTATCCTGAAAATACAGAAAGAATAAAGAATTAATTTTGTCCAAATTTTAAGAACTCTAAGTGCTGAAAAAAAATTGGGCAGGACGGTGGAGCGTTTTCTTCTTTTAAACGCATAAAAATGAATATAAACAAATAAAAAAAAAATACCTTCATACCTTCATTTTTGGTTGAAGTCCTCGTTGTCTTTCAAATTCTTCTCATCTTTTTGCACCAAACTCTTATTCACAGATTGATGATCAACTCATGGAAGTATTGGCAATGAACAAACACGTTGCTGCTTCAATTTAATGCTGGTCCAGATCAAAATTATGCTACATCGTCATCAAGTCAGTAGAAGGAATGTTTACGTGTTCAAATATTTTTAACTTGTTGCTGCGATAATTCATTATTTTTGTTTTGGATATTCATTATTCTTCAGGTTTTAAATGCTAGGTTGGTAAATTTTTTAAAATTAATTTGTCACTTTCATTGGACTATACTTTCCGTTATTACCTTTTATGTCATACGATGATCATTAATTTATTGATATTTACTATTTAATGCTTGCCAGAACTTGGAACTGGAGATGCTTCTTGCTTAATTATTGTCTCAGTTGCTTTTAATTGCTGACGTCTTAGAATTCCCTTATCCTGAAAATACAGAAAGAATAAAGAATTAATTTTGTCCAAATTTTAAGAACTCTAAGTGCTGAAAAAAAAATTGGGGAGGACGGTGGAGCGTTTTCTTCTTTTAAACGCATAAAAATGAATATAAACAAATAAAAAAAAAATACCTTCATTTTTGGTTGAAGTCCTCGTTGTCTTTCAAATTCTTCTCATCCTTTTGCACCAAACTCTTATTCACAGATTGATGATCAACTCATGGAAATATTGGCAATGAACAAACACTTTGCTGCTTTAAGTTACTGCTGGTCCAGATCAAAATTATGCTACATCATCATCAAGCCAGTAAAAGGAATGTTTACGTGTTCAAATATTTTTAACTTGTTGCTGCGATAATTCCTCATTTTTATTTTGGATATTCATTATTCTTCAGGTTTTAAATGCTAGGTTGGTAAATTTTTTAAAATTCATTTGTCACTTTCATTGGACTATACTCTTCGTTATTACCTTTTTTGACATACGATGTTCATTAATTTATTGATATTATCTATTTGATGCTTGCCAGAACTTGGAACTGGAGATGCTTCTTGCTTAATTATTGTCTCAGTTGCTTTTAACTGCTGACGTCTTATCCTGAAAATACAGAAAGAATAAAGAATTAATTTTGTCCAAATTTTAAGAACTCTAAGTGCTGAAAAAAAAATTGGGGAGGACGGTGAAGCGTTTTCTTCTTTTAAAGGCATAAAAATGAATATAAACAAATAAAAAAAATAGCCTTCATTTTTGGTTGAAGTCCTCGTTGTCTTTCAAATGTACTGACTCAGCGATTTCTTTTCATCCTTTTGCACCAAACTCTTATTCACAGATTGATGATCAACTCATGGAAGGATTGGCAATGAACAAACACGTTGCTGCTTCAATTTAATGCTGGTCCAGATCAAAATTATGCTACATCGTCATCAAGTCAGTAGAAGGAATGTTTACGTGTTCAAATATTTTTAACTTGTTGCTGCGATAATTCATTATTTTTGTTTTGGATATTCATTATTCTTCAGGTTTTAAATGCTAGGTTGGTAAATTTTTTAAAATTAATTTGTCACTTTCATTGGACTATACTTTCCGTTATTACCTTTTATGTCATACGATGATCATTAATTTATTGATATTTACTATTTAATGCTTGCCAGAACTTGGAACTGGAGATGCTTCTTGCTTAATTATTGTCTCAGTTGCTTTTAATTGCTGACGTCTTAGAATTCCCTTATCCTGAAAATACAGAAAGAATAAAGAATTAATTTTGTCCAAATTTTAAGAACTCTAAGTGCTGAAAAAAAAATTGGGGAGGACGGTGGAGCGTTTTCTTCTTTTAAAGGCATAAAAATGAATATAAACAAATAAAAAAAATAGCCTTCATTTTTGGTTGAAGTCCTCGTTGTCTTTCAAATGTACTGACTCAGCGATTTCTTCTCATCCTTTTGCACCAAACTCTTATTCGCAGAATAATGATCAACTCATGGAAGGATTAGCAATGAACAAACACGTTGCTGCTTCAAGTTAATGCTGATCCAGATCAAAATTATGCTACATCATCATCAAGCCAGTAAAAGGAATGTTTATGTGTTCAAATATTTTTAACTTGTTGCTGCGATAATTCATTATTTTTGTTTTGGATATTCATTATTCTTCAGGTTTTAAATGCTAAGTTGGTAAATTTTTTAAAATTCATTTGTCACTTTCATTGGACTATACTCTTCGTTATTACCTTTTATGTCATACGATGTTCATTAATTTATTGATATTTTCTATTTAATGCTTGCCAGAACTTGGAACTGGAGATGCTTCTTGCTTAATTATTGTCTCAGTTGCTTTTAATTGCTGACGTCTTAGAATTCCCTTATCCTGAAAATACAGAAAGAATAAAGAATTAATTTTGTCCCAATTTTAAGAACTTTAAGTGCTGAAAAAAAATTTGGCAGGACGGTAGAGCGTTTTCTTCTTTTAAACGCATAAAAATGAATATAAACAAATAAAAAAAAAATACCTTCATTTTTAGTTGAAGTCCTCGTTGTCTTTCAAATTGTTCTCATCCTTTTGCACCAAACTCTTTTTCACAGATTGATGATCAACTCATGGAAGTATTGGCAATGAACAAACACGTTGCTGCTTCAATTTAATGCTGATCCAGATCAAAATTATGCTACATCATCATCAAGCCAGTAAAAGGAATGTTTATGTGTTCAAATATTTTTAACTTGTTGCTGCGATAATTAATTTTTTTTTGTTTTGGATATTCATTATTCTTCAGGTTTTAAATGCTAAGTTGGTAAATTTTTTAAAATTCATTTGTCACTTTCATTGGACTATACTCTTCGTTATAACCTTTTATGTCATACGATGATCATTAATTTATTGATATTTTCTATTTAATGCTTGCCAGAACTTGGAACTGGAGATGCTTCTTGCTTAATTATTGTCTCAGTTGCTTTTAATTGCTGACGTCTTAGAATTCCCTTATCCTGAAAATACAGAAAGAATAAAGAATTAATTTTGTCCAAATTTTAAGAACTCTAAGTGCTGAAAAAAAATTTGGCAGGACGATGGAGCGTTTACTTCTTTTAACACATAAAAATGAATATAAACAAATAAAAAAAAATACCTTCATTTTTGGTTGAAGTCCTCGTTTTTCAAATGTAATGACTCAGCGATTTCTTCTCATCCTTTTGCACCAAACTCTTATTCGCAGAATAATGATCAACTCATGGAAGGATTAGCAATGAACAAACACGTTGCTGCTTCAAGTTAATGCTGATCCAGATCAAAATTATGCTACATCATCATCAAGCCAGTAAAAGGAATGTTTATGTGTTCAAATATTTTTAACTTGTTGCTGCGATAATTCATTTTTTTTGTTTTGGATATTCATTATTCTTCAGGTTTTAAATGCTAAGTTGGTAAATTTTTTAAAATTCATTTGTCACTTTCATTGGACTATACTCTTCGTTATTACCTTTTATGTCATACGATGTTCATTAATTTATTGATATTTTCTATTTGATACTTGCCAGATCTTGGAACTGGAGATGCTTCTTGCTTAATTATTGTCTCAGTTGCTTTTAACTGTTGACGTCTTAGAATTCCCTTATCCTGAAAATACAGAAAGAATAAAGAATTAATTTTGTCCAAATTTTAAGAACTCTAAGTGCTGAAAAAAAAATTGGGGAGGACGGTGGAGCGTTTTCTTCTTTTAAAGGCATAAAAATGAATATAAACAAATAAAAAAAAAATACCTTCATTTTTGGTTGAAGTCCTCGTTGTCTTTCAAATTCTTCTCATCCTTTTGCACCAAACTCTTATTCACAGATTGATGATCAACTCATGGAAATATTGGCAATGAACAAACACTTTGCTGCTTTAAGTTACTGCTGGTCCAGATCAAAATTATGCTACATAATCATCAAGCCAGTAAAAGGAATGTTTACGTGTTCAAATATTTTTAACTTGTTGCTGCGATAATTCCTCATTTTTATTTTGGATATTCATTATTCTTCAGGTTTTAAATGCTAGGTTGGTAAATTTTTTAAAATTCATTTGTCACTTTCATTGGACTATACTCTTCGTTATTACCTTTTTTGACATACGATGTTCATTAATTTATTGATATTATCTATTTGATGCTTGCCAGAACTTGGAACTGGAGATGCTTCTTGCTTAATTATTGTCTCAGTTGCTTTTAACTGCTGACGTCTTATCCTGAAAATACAGAAAGAATAAAGAATTAATTTTGTCCAAATTTTAAGAACTCTAAGTGCTGAAAAAAAAATTGGGGAGGACGGTGAAGCGTTTTCTTCTTTTAAAGGCATAAAAATGAATATAAACAAATAAAAAAAATAGCCTTCATTTTTGGTTGAAGTCCTCGTTGTCTTTCAAATGTACTGACTCAGCGATTTCTTCTCATCCTTTTGCACCAAACTCTTATTCACAGATTGATGATCAACTCATGGAAGGATTGGCAATGAACAAACACGTTGCTGCTTCAATTTAATGCTGGTCCAGATCAAAATTATGCTACATCGTCATTAAGTCAGTAGAAGGAATGTTTACGTGTTCAAATATTTTTAACTTGTTGCTGCGATAATTCATTATTTTTGTTTTGGATATTCATTATTCTTCAGGTTTTAAATGCTAGGTTGGTAAATTTTTTAAAATTAATTTGTCACTTTCATTGGACTATACTTTCCGTTATTACCTTTTATGTCATACGATGATCATTAATTTATTGATATTTACTATTTAATGCTTGCCAGAACTTGGAACTGGAGATGCTTCTTGCTTAATTATTGTCTCAGTTGCTTTTAATTGCTGACGTCTTAGAATTCCCTTATCCTGAAAATACAGAAAGAATAAAGAATTAATTTTGTCCAAATTTTAAGAACTCTAAGTGCTGAAAAAAAAATTGGGGAGGACGGTGGAGCGTTTTCTTCTTTTAAAGGCATAAAAATGAATATAAACAAATAAAAAAAATAGCCTTCATTTTTGGTTGAAGTCCTCGTTGTCTTTCAAATGTACTGACTCAGCGATTTCTTCTCATCCTTTTGCACCAAACTCTTATTCGCAGAATAATGACCAACTCATGGAAGGATTAGCAATGAACAAACACGTTGCTGCTTCAAGTTAATGCTGATCCAGATCAAAATTATGCTACATCATCATCAAGCCAGTAAAAGGAATGTTTATGTGTTCAAATATTTTTAACTTGTTGCTGCGATAATTCATTATTTTTGTTTTGGATATTCATTATTCTTCAGGTTTTAAATGCTAAGTTGGTAAATTTTTTAAAATTCATTTGTCACTTTCATTGGACTATACTCTTCGTTATTACCTTTTATGTCATACGATGATCATTAATTTATTGATATTTTCTATTTAATGCTTGCCAGAACTTGGAACTGGAGATGCTTCTTGCTTAATTATTGTCTCAGTTGCTTTTAATTGCTGACGTCTTAGAATTCCCTTATCCTGAAAATACAGAAAGAATAAAGAATTAATTTTGTCCAAATTTTAAGAACTCTAAGTGCTGAAAAAAAATTGGGCAGGACGGTGGAGCGTTTTCTTCTTTTAAACGCATAAAAATGAATATAAACAAATAAAAAAAAAATACCTTCATACCTTCATTTTTGGTTGAAGTCCTCGTTGTCTTTCAAATTCTTCTCATCTTTTTGCACCAAACTCTTATTCACAGATTGATGATCAACTCATGGAAGTATTGGCAATGAACAAACACGTTGCTGCTTCAATTTAATGCTGGTCCAGATCAAAATTATGCTACATCGTCATCAAGTCAGTAGAAGGAATGTTTACGTGTTCAAATATTTTTAACTTGTTGCTGCGATAATTCATTATTTTTGTTTTGGATATTCATTATTCTTCAGGTTTTAAATGCTAGGTTGGTAAATTTTTTAAAATTAATTTGTCACTTTCATTGGACTATACTTTCCGTTATTACCTTTTATGTCATACGATGATCATTAATTTATTGATATTTACTATTTAATGCTTGCCAGAACTTGGAACTGGAGATGCTTCTTGCTTAATTATTGTCTCAGTTGCTTTTAATTGCTGACGTCTTAGAATTCCCTTATCCTGAAAATACAGAAAGAATAAAGAATTAATTTTGTCCAAATTTTAAGAACTCTAAGTGCTGAAAAAAAAATTGGGGAGGACGGTGGAGCGTTTTCTTCTTTTAAACGCATAAAAATGAATATAAACAAATAAAAAAAAAATACCTTCATTTTTGGTTGAAGTCCTCGTTGTCTTTCAAATTCTTCTCATCCTTTTGCACCAAACTCTTATTCACAGATTGATGATCAACTCATGGAAATATTGGCAATGAACAAACACTTTGCTGCTTTAAGTTACTGCTGGTCCAGATCAAAATTATGCTACATCATCATCAAGCCAGTAAAAGGAATGTTTACGTGTTCAAATATTTTTAACTTGTTGCTGCGATAATTCCTCATTTTTATTTTGGATATTCATTATTCTTCAGGTTTTAAATGCTAGGTTGGTAAATTTTTTAAAATTCATTTGTCACTTTCATTGGACTATACTCTTCGTTATTACCTTTTTTGACATACGATGTTCATTAATTTATTGATATTATCTATTTGATGCTTGCCAGAACTTGGAACTGGAGATGCTTCTTGCTTAATTATTGTCTCAGTTGCTTTTAACTGCTGACGTCTTATCCTGAAAATACAGAAAGAATAAAGAATTAATTTTGTCCAAATTTTAAGAACTCTAAGTGCTGAAAAAAAAAATTGGGGAGGACGGTGAAGCGTTTTCTTCTTTTAAAGGCATAAAAATGAATATAAACAAATAAAAAAAATAGCCTTCATTTTTGGTTGAAGTCCTCGTTGTCTTTCAAATGTACTGACTCAGCGATTTCTTCTCATCCTTTTGCACCAAACTCTTATTCACAGATTGATGATCAACTCATGGAAGGATTGGCAATGAACAAACACGTTGCTGCTTCAATTTAATGCTGGTCCAGATCAAAATTATGCTACATCGTCATCAAGTCAGTAGAAGGAATGTTTACGTGTTCAAATATTTTTAACTTGTTGCTGCGATAATTCATTATTTTTGTTTTGGATATTCATTATTCTTCAGGTTTTAAATGCTAGGTTGGTAAATTTTTTAAAATTAATTTGTCACTTTCATTGGACTATACTTTCCGTTATTACCTTTTATGTCATACGATGATCATTAATTTATTGATATTTACTATTTAATGCTTGCCAGAACTTGGAACTGGAGATGCTTCTTGCTTAATTATTGTCTCAGTTGCTTTTAATTGCTGACGTCTTAGAATTCCCTTATCCTGAAAATACAGAAAGAATAAAGAATTAATTTTGTCCAAATTTTAAGAACTCTAAGTGCTGAAAAAAAAATTGGGGAGGACGGTGGAGCGTTTTCTTCTTTTAAAGGCATAAAAATGAATATAAACAAATAAAAAAAATAGCCTTCATTTTTGGTTGAAGTCCTCGTTGTCTTTCAAATGTACTGACTCAGCGATTTCTTCTCATCCTTTTGCACCAAACTCTTATTCGCAGAATAATGATCAACTCATGGAAGGATTAGCAATGAACAAACACGTTGCTGCTTCAAGTTAATGCTGATCCAGATCAAAATTATGCTACATCATCATCAAGCCAGTAAAAGGAATGTTTATGTGTTCAAATATTTTTAACTTGTTGCTGCGATAATTCATTATTTTTGTTTTGGATATTCATTATTCTTCAGGTTTTAAATGCTAAGTTGGTAAATTTTTTAAAATTCATTTGTCACTTTCATTGGACTATACTCTTCGTTATTACCTTTTATGTCATACGATGTTCATTAATTTATTGATATTTTCTATTTAATGCTTGCCAGAACTTGGAACTGGAGATGCTTCTTGCTTAATTATTGTCTCAGCTGCTTTTAATTGCTGACGTCTTAGAATTCCCTTATCCTGAAAATACAGAAAGAATAAAGAATTAATTTTGTCCAAATTTTAAGAACTCTAAATGCTGAAAAAAAATTGGGCAGGACGGTGGAGCGTTTTCTTCTTTTAAACGCATAAAAATGAATATAAACAAATAAAAAAAAAATACCTTCATACCTTCATTTTTGGTTGAAGTCCTCGTTGTCTTTCAAATTCTTCTCATCTTTTTGCACCAAACTCTTATTCACAGATTGATGATCAACTCATGGAAGTATTGGCAATGAACAAACACGTTGCTGCTTCAATTTAATGCTGGTCCAGATCAAAATTATGCTACATCGTCATCAAGTCAGTAGAAGGAATGTTTACGTGTTCAAATATTTTTAACTTGTTGCTGCGATAATTCATTATTTTTGTTTTGGATATTCATTATTCTTCAGGTTTTAAATGCTAAGTTGGTAAATTTTTTAAAATTCATTTGTCACTTTCATTGGACTATACTCTTCGTTATTACCTTTTATGTCATACGATGATCATTAATTTATTGATATTTTCTATTTAATGCTTGCCAGAACTTGGAACTGGAGATGCTTCTTGCTTAATTATTGTCTCAGTTGCTTTTAATTGCTGACGTCTTAGAATTCCCTTATCCTGAAAATACAGAAAGAATAAAGAATTAATTTTGTCCAAATTTTAAGAACTTTAAGTGCTGAAAAAAAATTTGGCAGGACGGTAGAGCGTTTTCTTCTTTTAAAGGCATAAAAATGAATATAAACAAATAAAAAAAAAATACCTTCATTTTTAGTTGAAGTCCTCGTTGTCTTTCAAATTGTTCTCATCCTTTTGCACCAAACTCTTTTTCACAGATTGATGATCAACTCATGGAAGTATTGGCAATGAACAAACACGTTGCTGCTTCAATTTAATGCTGATCCAGATCAAAATTATGCTACATCGTCATCAAGTCAGTAGAAGGAATGTTTACGTGTTCAAATATTTTTAACTTGTTGCTGCGATAATTCATTATTTTTGTTTTGGATATTCATTATTCTTCAGGTTTTAAATGCTAAGTTGGTAAATTTTTTAAAATTCATTTGTCACTTTCATTGGACTATACTCTTCGTTATAACCTTTTATGTCATACGATGATCATTAATTTATTGATATTTTCTATTTAATGCTTGCCAGAACTTGGAACTGGAGATGCTTCTTGCTTAATTATTGTCTCAGTTGCTTTTAATTGCTGACGTCTTAGAATTCCCTTATCCTGAAAATACAGAAAGAATAAAGAATTAATTTTGTCCAAATTTTAAGAACTCTAAGTGCTGAAAAAAAATTTGGCAGGACGATGGAGCGTTTACTTCTTTTAAACGCATAAAAATGAATATAAACAAATAAAAAAAAAAATACCTTCATTTTTGGTTGAAGTCCTCGTTGTCTTTCAAATTCTTCTCATCCTTTTGCACCAAACTCTTATTCACAGATTGATGATCAACTCATGGAAGTATTGGCAATGAACAAACACGTTGCTGCTTCAAGTTAATGCTGATCCAGATCAAAATTATGCTACATCATCATCAAGCCAGTAAAAGGAATGTTTATGTGTTCAAATATTTTTAACTTGTTGCTGCGATAATTCATTTTTTTTGTTTTGGATATTCATTATTCTTCAGGTTTTAAATGCTAAGTTGGTAAATTTTTTAAAATTCATTTGTCACTTTCATTGGACTATACTCTTCGTTATTACCTTTTATGTCATACGATGATCATTAATTTATTGATATTTACTATTTAATGCTTGCCAGAACTTGGAACTGGAGATGCTTCTTGCTTAATTATTGTCTCAGTTGCTTTTAATTGCTGACGTCTTAGAATTCCTTTATCCTGAAAATACAGAAAGAATAAAGAATTAATTTTGTCCAAATTTTAAGAACTCTAAGTGCTGAAAAAAAATTGGGCAGGACGGTGGAGCGTTTTCTTCTTTTAAAGGCATAAAAATGAATATAAACAAATAAAAAAAAAACCTTCATACCTTCATTTTTGGTTGAAGTCCTCGTTGTCTTTCAAATTCTTCTCATCCTTTTGCACCAAACTCTTATTCACAGATTGATGATCAACTCACGGAAGTATTGGCAATGAACAAACACGTTGCTGCTTCAATTTAATGCTGGTCCAGATCAAAATTATGCTACATCGTCATCAAGTCAGTAGAAGGAATGTTTACGTGTTCAAATATTTTTAACTTGTTGCTGCGATAATTCATTATTTTTGTTTTGGATATTCATTATTCTTCAGGTTTTAAATGCTAGGTTGGTAAATTTTTTAAAATTAATTTGTCACTTTCATTGGACTATACTTTCCGTTATTACCTTTTATGTCATACGATGTTCATTAATTTATTGATATTTTCTATTTGATACTTGCCAGATCTTGGAACTGGAGATGCTTCTTGCTTAATTATTGTCTCAGTTGCTTTTAACTGTTGACGTCTTAGAATTCCCTTATCCTGAAAATACAGAAAGAATAAAGAATTAATTTTGTCCAAATTTTAAGAACTCTAAGTGCTGAAAAAAAAATTGGGGAGGACAATGGAGCGTTTTCTTCTTTTAAACGCATAAAAATGAATATAAACAAATAAAAAAAAATACCTTCATTTTTGGTTGAAGTCCTCGTTGTTTTTCAAATGTATTGACTCAGCGATTTCTTCTCATCCTTTTGCACCAAACTCTTATTCACAGATTGATGATCAACTCACGGAAGTATTGGCAATGAACAAACACGTTGCTGCTTCAAGTTAATGCTGATCCAGATCAAAATTATGCTACATCATCATCAAGCCAGTAAAAGGAATGTTTATGTGTTCAAATATTTTTAACTTGTTGCTGCGATAATTCATTATTTTTGTTTTGGATATTCATTATTCTTCAGGTTTTAAATGCTAAGTTGGTAAATTTTTTAAAATTCATTTGTCACTTTCATTGGACTATACTTTCCGTTATTACCTTTTATGTCATACGATGTTCATTAATTTATTGATATTTTCTATTTAATGCTTGCCAGAACTTGGAACTGGAGATGCTTCTTGCTTAATTATTGTCTCAGCTGCTTTTAATTGCTGACGTCTTAGAATTCCCTTATCCTGAAAATACAGAAAGAATAAAGAATTAATTTTGTCCAAATTTTAAGAACTCTAAGTGCTGAAAAAAAATTTGGCAGGACGGTAGAGCGTTTTCTTCTTTTAAAGGCATAAAAATGAATATAAACAAATAAAAAAAAATACCTTCATTTTTGGTTGAAGTCCTCGTTGTCTTTCAAATTCTTCTCATCCTTTTGCCCCAAACTCTTTTTCACAGATTGATGATCAACTCATGGAAGTATTGGCAATGAACAAACACGTTGCTGCTTCAATTTATTGCTGATCCAGATCAAAATTATGCTACATCATCATCAAGCCAGTAAAAGGAATGTTTATGTGTTCAAATATTTTTAACTTGTTGCTGCGATAATTCATTATTTTTGTTTTGGATATTCATTATTCTTCAGGTTTTAAATGCTAAGTTGGTAAATTTTTTAAAATTCATTTGTCACTTTCATTGGACTATACTCTTCGTTATTACCTTTTATGTCATACGATGATCATTAATTTATTGATATTTTCTATTTAATGCTTGCCAGAACTTGGAACTGGAGATGCTTCTTGCTTAATTATTGTCTCAGTTGCTTTTAATTGCTGACGTCTTAGAATTCTCTTATCCTGAAAATACAGAAAGAATAAAGAATTAATTTTGTCCAAATTTTAAGAACTCTAAGTGCTGAAAAAAAATTTGGCAGGACGGTAGAGCGTTTACTTCTTTTAACACATAAAAATGAATATAAACAAATAAAAAAAAATACCTTCATTTTTGGTTGAAGTCCTCGTTGTCTTTCAAATGTATTGACTCAGCGATTTCTTCTCATCCTTTTGCACCAATTTCTTATTCACAGATTGATGATCAACTCATGGAAATATTGGCAATGAACAAACACTTTGCTGCTTCAAGTTACTGCTGATCCAGATCAAAATTATGCTACATCATCATCAAGCCAGTAGAAGGAATGTTTACGTGTTCAAATATTTTTAACTTGTTGCTGCGATAATTCATTATTTTTGTTTTGGATATTCATTATTCTTCAGGTTTTAAATGCTAAGTTGGTAAATTTTTTAAAATTCATTTGTCACTTTCATTGGACTATACTCTTCGTTATTACCTTTTATGTCATACAATATTCATAAATTTATTGATATTTTCTATTTGATGCTTGCCAGAACTTGGAACTGGAGATGCTTCTTGCTTAATTATTGTCTCAGTTGCTTTTATTTGCTCACATCTGAGAATTTCCTTATCCCGAAATATGGAAAAAAAAGAATTAATTTTGTTAAAATTTTAAGAACTCTAAGTGCTGAAAAAAAAATTGGGCAGGACGGTGGGGAGTTTTCTAATTTTAAGGGCATTAAAAATGAAAAAAAGACATTAAAAATAATCGAAAGTATCTATCGAAGTATTGGCAATGGCCATCCACATTTGATGTCGTCAAATACGGAGAAATTTATCTTCTATCGCAAGAAATTTTATCCAGCCTTTTGCTGGTTCTGGTTGGTAAAGAACAAATTAGTATTTGTTCTGTTTATTGATGATCAGCTCCTACATCAATTTTTGAGCGACAAGTTGAATATGCTTGCTGTTATTTTTGGGAACATTCGTTGCAAATTTATTCGAAGTGGTCCTCAATTTCTTCAAGCTGAAAAATATTTATTATTCCATCATGATCTGTTCTAATCTGCTTCTTTATTATCTTCGATTTCTCCCTCTGCTTGATTTTCTCTTTGATCTTGTTGTTCAGGATTTTTTTAAGGTTGCAAATCTCTTTCCAATTTATTTGATGTTTCTTGCTAGATGACGATAGCACTTCTTCACCTTTTCTCAACTTCTCATTTCCTAAGAGATAAAATGCAATTGAAAGAGATTAATTACTCCTTGGAGCTCAAACCTGCGTGTTGACGTTCAGTATTCATATCTGATTTTTTCTTCTCCTTCTATATTGTCCTTTATAGTGTTAAAATTATTTTTTATAATCAGAATCTTCCAAATCAGAGTTTGATAATGATTATGGTCCGCTGGAGTTTCGAATGATGAGACAGTTGCACTGTATCTTGCTTAGTGAAATTTTGTAATGTTGTCATATGAATGGTGAGCTGAAGTGGCTCGGTGGCGGAATGGTTTAGTACTTCGGTACCTAATTATTGCAATACCGACACAGCGATCATGGGTTCGAGACTGGGTATGGGAAATTTTTCACTTGTTCTTTTTCGAATCATATGTACTGGAAATGAGGCTCACAGCCTTCCTTTGTAGGCTACAGACAGAAATGTCATCAAAGGAGTGGTTCGGATCCCACTATAAATTGTAGGTCTAGGTTTGAGTGCAGTGGTTTGGCGCATCTTCGCTCGTTAAACTCTCATTAGCTGCGAATCGCCCTAGCGCACCTCTGGATCACAATTGATCTGAATAGGTAAAGGTTTTTTTTTTTTTTGTCATATGAATGTGGCTTGTTTCATGGAGAGGATTGTGATGCATTTACCGTTTAGTTTAATCAACTTGATGAAGTTAATATACCTTGCTGAGATGTATCTGCCAACTGTTCCGATGAGTTTGCTTGATCTGTAAGATACTGAACATCATGTTAAATTTTGCCATAATTGTACATGATTTTGTTGTTTAGGAGGTGAAGATAGATCCTGTTGAAGTGGCTCATCTGATTCAAAGTTGCTTGATGAGTCCTTTTGGAATTTCATTAAATTGAACGACTAGTTTTTCATATAACTTGACATCTAATATAAAATTGCATGTAGAAAAAGAATATAAAAAAAACAATTAATTATTTATCTGCGTCATCAGCTTTGACATAACATTGAATAACATATTAAGAAAAACTTTAAAATGGATTTAAAAAAGGATCTAGTTATCCTCAAATTGAATTTTGGGAAATAATAATAAGACTAATGTTGGCACATGGTACAAAACAAAACCACTTCAAGAAACAATATTTGCTTACCTTCTGTCTTCTAATGTTAACAAGCACGATGGATTCGTTGATTTGGTATGCTCGCTGTTACTGCTAATTTGTTTCAAGTATTTCTCAATTTCTTCCAGAGGGTAAATAATTTGCTATTCCATCATATTCACTTATAATCTGCTTACATTTTATCTTCGGATTTGTTGTTCAGGAGCTGGATTTTGTTAGGATCGCTCATTTGCTTCCATGTCGCTGATGTTTCTTGCTAGATGATGATAAAACTACCGCATTTTTAAGAAGAAGGTTATAATCTGCATGTTGTCGTTCAATTATGATAGCTGCGTTCTTCTTTCTCTTATCTATTATCCTGAATAGAGATGAAATTCCTTTTTGGAATGATAGTGTTCAGCTTTCTATAATTTCTTTTTAAAAATTTGGTCCCATCAACCACAATTCACAATCATTCAATTCTTACGATGTCTCATGTGTTGCAAATTTTTAAAATTGTACATTTCTTTGCAAAAATGTCCAGATCTTGAACAGTTAAACATTTATTTAACATTTTTCATGACAAGTATTTTCATGTTCTGCGATGCAGTTTCTATCTTTATCGATAAGTTCGTGTCGACTAGAGATGTAATGGTGTCATGGAATTTAGGTCACCTGTCAAAACTTCAATTATATTCTAGCAATTTGATTTCTGGTTTTTTGATTTTTACTTGATTGGATCGATCTTCACTTTTGTAAATTGTTACATCAAGCTGTCGTTCTGATTTAGCTTTTATTATATTTTGAAAAATTTTAAAGTTTAGCTGTTTCGTTGTTATTTTTTTCTCAAATGTCACTTAAAATTCATTGTCTGCATCAACAGAGGTGATAACTGCGCACATTGCATCGAGTTCATGCTCGTTTTCGAACTATCTTGCTTTGAGCAAGTATAATACGAATCTGGCCCTTGAAATAGTTCAATCAGCTCCAATTACCGAATTCCTTGCTTGACATTCTTCAAAGTCAATTATTAAACACTATAAGTTGACCAACAACGATGTTTCAAATTAGCGTCCAAAATTATGTTCAATTCCAAAATGCGTAGAACAATTCTTCAACTTTCATCAGAGGTTATTTAACACTTTTTTACACATGATAAGATTTGATTTGATTTGCTTTGCTTGCGTACAGTTAATTATTTGGTAAATCTATCGGTTGTTGAATTAATATTTATATTGTCTCAATTATTGCTGTTAAAAGTTGCATTGCTGATAATTGTTAACCAATTAATTCATTTGAGCCTTTTTGAGACCTATTTTGTTGATATGAATCGACTCAACGTGGTGATACGCTAATATTGTTGAGATAAGATTTTATTGATTGATTCATTTCCACGATTGAGTTGCTGCTGATTTGAGGAAATCCAAATTCCGTAGCTTTTGCTTGAATTTTAGTTTGATGTTAATACAATTTTTTAGCACTGTTGAAGGATCGCTGAAAATTCTGCTCGATACAGTTTTGGTCCGCTACATTCCTTGCTCAGCTCAATTTTTATTCGGAGCAATGGGATTGATACCAAATCAACAAGTAACGACATTTGTTTCTTTGAAGATGGTTCCAGCTATGGATTCTTTCCTACCGTAGCTTCCTCCTGCAGCAAAGTTCTGTTGAGATGGCATCCTCATTTTTCTTGGCATGTCTCGTTGCATTTTGAGCCTTTTCCTAAGTAGAATTCCAGTGATTTTTTTTATTTTTTCATTGATCCTATAATAAGTTTCTAATTGCTCCGTTCCTTTCAGTGTCCAAACTGTTGATCTATTCTCTTCTATAATATCTTTGCTTGAATAATTGCTGATAGTTGCTCTCCAGTTAAAGCTTTGATCAGACATATCGATTTATTCAAAAAAACTTCGTTTTTACATGTGCATAATTATCGAAGTTTAATTAAATTTATGTTTACATGCACTTATTATCATTTCAAAAATCAAAGTATAAATCGACAACTTTGTAAATGTCAAAATACAATTGTATAGATTACTTTGCGAAAAACAGTCCCCACAAAATTAAATGAAAATAGGGGAAATGCGGAATTGATCACGATTAACAAAATGGAATGAGATTACCTCTCTACCCATAAGATGCACTCCATAAATAAATTGTTCCTTAATGTCTTATGATCGATAATAAAGCAAACTTTTTCACTGACCTTTTAGGATGCAAATGGTTTAGGGTTTAAAAATCCAAGCGTTTTCATAGGAACGATAAGTAAATGTGCTCGTTGAACATATGATGATATCCTAGCACCTTTAGTTTCTGAATTCGAAACGCTTTTTTTCACATGATGGTCCACGATCCAGCATCATTCTGAAATGAAAAACATTTTGTTTTTATAAATAATTAAAGTTGCTAAGGATTGATCAGTACTAGAAAAGTATAAGAACATTCATAAGATAAATGTCAACTTACTTTACAGTGCAAATATTCTGTGAGCAAAACAAAAATGTATCCAGCTTCATAGATAAGTTGCTGTTTTCGTAATTTTCAATCCACAAACTCATCATTTCTCTTTGTCTTCTCGAGATGTCGGATCATCATCCATGTTTCAAATTTTAACAAAACAAACCTCAGTTGAAGATGATTACTTTTCTTTCTTTTTGATGATTCTTATTGGCGAAAGTACATTCGAATATCTACGAACAGTTGCACTTGAAATCGCATAAAAAAGTTTATTTCGTCTTTTTTTCTTAGGTAGGCATTTTCTAAGCTTAGTTGCTCAGATGTTTTGTGAAGTATTGGTATTGTAGCAATCATCCACAGCAGGTATTTTAAATTTCCATCATTCTGGGATACTTGAAGATAATATTCAACCGTAATATTAAATCCTTGCTGGAGTAAAACTAAAGTATTATCTAATGTGCAGATATCGAAATCATCTCGCGCCATTTTTGCTGTAAAGAGGACATTCATTTATGTCATATACTGATGGGCTGAATCTACTTACTCTTAGTTCCATTTGGCAGAGTTTTTCTGACTCTAACGATGTAGCACAAAGCCATGGCATGACATCCAGTGAGTAAACATTATTAACAATCTTTCTGAGAAGTTTAACTCTTTTGAATTCGCGATAAAAGAAAAGAACTCATACCATTGGTTGTTTTTCTAGAGATTTCAAATGCGATGGATGTTAGAACTGCTTTCATTATGATGCCACGATAATACAGCTTGCTTAATTTGAGGTGTATGCATCAAATAAGCATTCCCGAATGCAGTAACACAGTCGATGATTGAACTTTTAGCATCTGGATTTATTCTTAAAATTTCATGAAATAGACTTGAGTTGACACAAATATCGGTAGCTTGAATCATCTAGTTTAGTTTCAGCAAATGTTGACATTTTTCTCTTGCACTGTTTGAATAATTCTATTTTTTAATATTTCAACAGGTTGCTTTGATATTTTTTTATATTCACACCGTTTTCACGTGTGAATCTATTGGTTTTGTTCAGATTGAAAAATCATTTTTTCGCATTTTGTGAGAAAATGAAGCAACATTGGTTATAAAAGGTCCCAGAAGAAAAGTTTGTGCCAGAAATTTTACATCATTTGCAAAAAAAAGATTTCAAATTTGATGCGACATTGCTGAGAAAATCGCAAAATACGCTTTCTGTAAGCAAACCTTCAGACTTATGCTGAGCAAAGCTCAGTTGACTTATCAAGCTTCATACCTTCAAACTTATTCTGAACAAAGCTCAGTTGACTTATCAAGCTTCATACCTTCATACTTATACTGGGCAAATCTTGGTTCTATCCATAAGACTTTTGATGGTACGGTGTGAATATAATCGCATTGGGTTTCTACCCGATACACTAGTTTTATTCAAATTTTCCAGCATTTTAAATAATTAAAAGAAAATTATAGTTTTGGGCATCCAAATCTGCAACATTATATTCAGCACAATAAATTTGCTCTTTCAAAGGGTTAATAACGTTACGAAATAAGTCAAATAATGGATAATTGAAATTGCACTTGCACTTTATTGCATTTATTGACGACATACTGTCCGGAAATAATTCACATTTTACACTTTTGTATTTGTATACATATGAATTAGTATTATGTAGGATCAAACTTCCAATCTTCATATCTAGGTTTCAAATAAACTAAGGCTCTCGTTTCGATCTTCTGTAGGCGTTACGTGATACTTTTCAGGTCCGTTCTATCAATATTCCATTCGTGGGTAATCTTGTAGCTCTCGTTCCTATTTCTCCCGCTACACTTCAAGTTCCTGACCCGTTCCTTAATCCAACGTTGCCCAAATGCCCAATTATGGCTTGATCTCGTACATTAAGCAGTCGAAGTATCTAAACCTCCGAAAAAGAACAAATTTGGAAATGGCTGGATTCGAACCGACGACCTTCGAGTTACCATCCCAAATTTGTAAAAAAACACAATAAATTTAGAGAAAGTAAAGAATGCATTAATCAACCACACATCTACAAAGAAACATGCATATTTTAAGCATCAAAAAAAAAGATAGTTCTCATTCAAAGTTCCTGAGTAGATTTGGTGTGGCACTTAAAATCCTCGAAATATATGAAAATTACGATGGCTTCGTAATTTACTCTTTTGCCTTTTATCAAGAGCAATGAATTTATCATGAATTTAGAGTTAAGGTAGTTTGAATCATCGATAACTGTTATCCATACTTTCGTTAAAACTGCATCATACTCTCCTTTTAAATGGAGAGCTTTTTATCACAGCACGATGTATATTTTTGTTTCCATTTCCATTTTCTCTCAGCATTTTCTCTCTTTCGTCAGAGAAAACACCTTTTCGTTCTGTTTTTTTTCTGCTCTGCTATTGTCTGTGCTTTTTGCCTTCTTATTTTATATTAGAATTGAAATACACAGACAGCAGATATGAGGGTAAAAGAACATTTATTCTCATTCGGAGATTGAACGTCGTGAAAGCTTGTTGTATTTTCTTTCACATCCGTAGTGAGCTTACTATTCGAGTGTGGACCAGGTTAATAAAAGTTTAATTAAAACAAGTGGATTTTTGAGAGAACAGAAAAAAATAATAAAAAAATAAAGCAAATTTTAAAAGGTGTGTGCATTGATGTGATAAAAATATATACTTTGCATCCTGTTGCTTTCAAATTTCGGATTAAAAAAAGAGCAAACAAAAAAAAAGTAAAAGGAAAGAAGAATCAGCTTGGGAATTAAAAAGTATCATCTTTCCTTCTTCTTATTACCTCTTTTTTGCTGTAATTTAAATTGTGAAAAAAATTCATTCCGTTTACATTCAAATTGAATGTGTCTAATTAATGTCAAAACTTTTTGATTCCTCATAATGTATGAGAAAAGAGGAATAAGCAGAAAAACTGTAAATGAAATGTAAAACAAGTGATTTGGAAAAAAATTAAAAAAAAATTAAATGAAAATGAAGGAAATTATTATTTTTGCTGGATTTTCATTCCGATTCTTCTGATGTTTATTTTATAAATAGCACGTTTTTTTATATTCTATGTTGTACTTTCGCATCAAGTAAATTGAGCAGTACAATTATGTACAACAGAAAAAAGTTGTACATGAGAAAAGTTTATTCAACTAAATGCTTTAGAAATGGAAATATTGAAAATGAAGGAAAATATTTGTAAAATAAATAATAAAAAAAATTAAAAGGCTAGTTGAAGCTGAAATATTTGATGCGAATCAAGAATTGTGGAAAAGTGAAGTTTCCTTTTATTCATGGCAGAGTTGCTTTTGTCATATTGTGTTCATGGATTTAAAAATATTTTGATAAAAAATGGTCGCAATTCTGAAGTGAACGTCAAAATTTGGTCCAACATTTATTTCTTTCAAGCAAAGAAGGGGTTTTAAATCATATGACATTTCTTAAGATCAAAGTAAATCTAAAAATATCATCAACTCCAAAAGTGAACAACCCTTATGAAAAAAAAATAATTTTATTTTTATTTATTATTAAAATAAAATTCAGTCCACAAAATAATTGAAGCATGACTTTATTCAACTAACTAGAAATAATTCACCCAACAGCACAAAAATTCTTGGGCAAGCTAAGCTTCTTGTTAAACTTTTAGCAAATTGTGACTAATATTTATCCAAACAGACTAGTCTCTAAAAATATCATACAATAAGAAATAATTTTTCCCTGAAAAACATCCTTACTCGAGGCAATTTTCACATTGCAATATTTTTATTGAATCATTTGTTGCCGAACTGGAATAAGACACAAATTCAGTCATTTCATTTTCGTAATAAAGGACTTTAGATCCATAACTTGATTAAAATTAATTCATTCTTGAGGTACTATTGGAAGTCTTTTGAAGACTAGACTAAATGAATGCTTTAAAAAAGAGTGAGTTTTAAAATTTAGACCAGCTTTACTTCATTGTAAAAGAAATATAAATGCTATCAAAGTTCAAAAGAGTTTCAACTCTGCCTGAGTTCGATTATTATTAAATTTTTATTTCTATCGCATTTCTTTGTATTATTGGAATTTTTGTTTTTATTAAATCTCTTGAAATGTGATATTTTTAATTGACATCAAATGGAGAGTATACAAAGAGTTCAGCCATGAAAGAATGAAAATTGATAAAGTGTGAAGACTAACTTCTCTGCAGCTTATAGGATCAGAACAAAAGTCATGGAAAAGTTGTACATGTAAAATTATGGAAATATCTTTACCTTTTGTTTCTACTGAAAAACTCTTATTGAATGCTTTTAGGTCAAGCATGGAAAAATTCATCATATATAATCAATTATTTTCCATCCTTTTTATTTAATATAGCTTGTGATTGCTCAAAAATTTTATAGTCCTCTGCATTTATGTAGAATATGACGACAATTAAAATGTCTATTCCGTTTTTAGGAATGTTTTATTTCCCAAAAATGATTTCAACATTCAATAAAACAGAATTTGAAGTTTATTTTTTGGAAATTACTGGCAGAACTATTTTATATTCAAAGAAAGGGCAATTCATTTGAAATCTTCGTTTGAAACTTGAAGTTACCTACTTTAAGCTATAATTATTTTTCCTTGAACTAAATTGAGAAATTAAATAAACAACCCCATTAATAATTAAGTGAATAAAAGTTCGATTGACAGGATTGAATAAGAATATGAAACACTTTTTAATATAGAAGTTGTGGGTTTAAGAAAATGTGACTTTTGCATAAATACAAATTTCAGAATGAAAATAATGTTGAAATGTTCGTACAACTATTCTAACGACGCCACTGAACCTTATTACATGAAAGAGTACACAAACAAATTTGATATCCAATTATCTTGCAAAAACTACAAAATCCATAACCAGGATTACCTGAGCTTTATTATAAAAAGTTTTGTCCAAAAATCATGTTTTAGAATTTTAATCTGAAAAATTGTGGAACACTTTAAAACTCCATGTTCATCACAAAAAAGAGGCATGAATTATTTAATTATTCAGTCAGAAATTCTAAAATAAACATGCAGAACATTTTTTCGTCCTCTCGATCCTATTAATTCAATTGAAGAATATTTACATGAGTATTTCCATTTCTGTAAGCATTATAGTTATTAACATGTTAAGGGAGTAAAAGTGTACATAAAAAATGAGCAAAGCTATGGTTGGAAGTAAATAATTTAATTAAATTATTATTCCCACAAGCAGAGAGCAATTAGAGGTGGAATTTACATACATCCATAGTCATTTATTTTTACATTGTGGTGCTATTACGTAGTGTATCTTAACTAAACAGTGTATATTATTTGGTTAATTTTCTTCATTTCTATAATAATGGTGATAACATTTTAGCTGCTGATAAGATAGCAACAGCTTTGTCCTAATAAATACATTACAAAAAGTTACATAAAGTGAAATAATTTCCATATTTCTGTATATTCTTTTCGGATTCATTCGCCGACCGACCAGGCACCGGGAGCAAAAAAAGGAGATAGACAGTCTATTTACATAGACAACAGCTCTTAATTTTTTGTGTACACAAAAGTCCCCTTCACGTTTGAGCACGGAGAGCGTAAGCTCAGGAAAGAGAAACAAAAAATTGAGGTAATTTTTTCCACCTTCCTTCTTCATTTTTTTTTATCATTTGTCGTACTCAAATATCTTTATAATCTGGCGGATTCATGAAGTCATGAAATCTTTTTCTAAACAAATCTTTGAATGATTTATTTATTATTCTCGAAGTTATTGGAGCTGAATAATATTTACGTACTTCTTGCCTTACTTGAAATATTCATTGTATTGTAAACAAACTTCCAAAAAATGTATGAGTCAGACGAGAAAAATGTAAACATAAACCTCTCATCTGTGGCTTTAGCCAACTCACAACTGTGTTGTACAACGTCATCGTTATTATCAAGGTTCTCGACTGTGCAAATTTCGTTTTACGATTAGCAAAATTAAATTTTCTTCTGTTCCTCTTTTACTCATTTGTACTTCCCTCCTCTCGTCTAAAAGAATTTCAATTTCAACGCTTTATTGCATGCAACAATGAGATCAGTTCTGAAAGTTTTTATCTTATTTTTCTTTCCATTCATTTCCCTCAATAAAGATGAGATAAAAATATTTTTTTTTTAAATTTCACCGTCTCATCATCATCCCTTATTTTTCAACTCAGTCAGGAAACAGCAACAAAACATTGCCGTGTAAAAAGAGAGTAAAAGTAAGAAAATTTTATTTATTTTCATTCTTTTGCATAACAAAGGCAAACGGGAAGAAAAACTTTATGCGATAATTGAAGTTTTTTGAACGTAGACAGAGCAAGGATGTATAAGTATTTATGTTATGAGAAATATTACAAAACTTATCCTCTGAAAAAAATGAAAGCATATTAAAATGGATGATTTTTTTTTGTACTAAAGTTTAAATTTTTTTTGAGATATAGTTTCGAATTTCATTCCAACATGAGAATCCTCAATGTAATGGAAAGGTTAAAAACAGGAAATTTTTTTTTAAAAACAAAATGCACCATTTCAACAATCATAAAAAGCTCAACTGTAAAATTATTTTCCTCATTGAAATTTTTTTAAGAGCGTACAAAATCAAGTACTTTTTTGTTTTCTGCATCCATGTATGAATAAGTGATTTTTTTTTGCCGTGATAAATTTTGTGATGACTCTTGAAATTATTAAAATTTATTAAAGGTTTGTCCATAATTGACGTCTAACAGAGTTGAAATCGATTCAGAGTTTTTTCTTTGAAGAAATGGGAGAACTAATGTTCTTCATTTAATTTTGAAATGAAATGAAATTAAACAAAAAATGTTATTAAATTAAATTCAGTTTTACAAGACAAAATATTAATAAATTAAGTTTGAGTCTTTTAAATATTATCTCTCAACACGAAATGTAATTTTACAACACAAACTTATTTAAGCTATTGAAAGATTTATTGTACAGAAATAATATTACACAAACATCAAGGTTAATACAGCAGGGAATTGCTACATCACTTGCATTTTCTGAATATAACAATTTTGCAGATCTACTTTTTTTTTCATCTGAATCTCTCCTTCGCTGAAAATAATCCTCTTCTATTATATTATTGAATAAGTATTTTCTTATTCATTTCATGCACCGCCATGTTTCAGAATTGAGAAGGATAGAGAGAAACATTATATATCCATTGAGAATATAGAATCTATGTATGAATGTATGACACGTAGCAATTGTACAAATAAGGCAGCAGCATGAGTGAGATGATGGAAAAATAATATTATGAAGCAATAAACGATACGGCTAAAATGTCCAGCATACCTTCTCCTCCCATCTAATTTACTATATTCATTACATATAGTTGATTCAAAGGAAGAATGAAATTAGTAAATTAGTATTCCGTATCATACACAAATGTGGATATATTTTGTCCACTTCCTTAATATCCACAGCTACTGAAATGATTCATTACATTCAATTTACTTGTCGATTAGAATTCGAAATCTCTGTATGTTATGTACGTCAAGTCTCATTTGGTTTATGTTGCTAATCAATACCATCTGAACTTGAATTATATATGTCCATAATTAAATTTTGCAACCTAGAAAAAGAGAGCAAAAAATGTCTGGTCAATGTCAATTTCACTAATTCTTTTGGTGTTCATTCCAACCAATATAGAATTTTCTTTTGAAGCATGAGAAATTGAATGTGGATAACAAGTTCTATTCAGCTATTCGCTTTGGAATTAAAAAACTTAACTAATTGACATGATTGATGTCCAGTCTATCTTAATATTGGTTGAAATCTATTAAAATATGTTATTCGCTAAATGACAGCTGTTGAATAATTCGCATAACAACAAAGCAGTAGAAGCTTTAAAATAAGTAAATTGACCATTCGGAAAATTGTTAAATCATTCTAAAATTGCAAAAGTTTATTGTTCATTGAAAAAGTGTTGGAATGAGGAATTGAACGAGAAAAAAAAAAAGAAAAATAACTTTGTGGAAATAAATATTTACTCGAGAAATTCGATATCTCGGCACTTCAAAGTTCAAATGAAAACAAAAGAAAAATGAAGGAGATAAAAGAAGATAATTTTGTTGAAAATTAAATTTGATACTTTTAATGTTTAATTTTTTTTTTCAATTTCTATTTCTCCTCTTTTTTTATAAATCTCGTAAATCTCCAATTTTTTTTATTTATATTGAGATCAATTAAATTTATTGATAATTTTCAATTATAATATTACATTATTTTTGTATCTTCTTATAGTTTTGACAATTTGCTAGAATGAGTATCGAGCTATGTAGCTTAAAAATGTTTTAGACGCCCTAAAAGAATTTTCAATTCCAAAGATATCAAAAATGTGATTTATTTTTTGTTGTATGAACATTTCAAACAAAAGAAAATTCAAATAACATTCTTTAATAATTAAATTTAACTTAAGCGCGAAATGTAAATTACATTTAAAGGTATAGAGTTATATTTTCTCGCCCTCTTAACTCCTTAATGACATTATGAAAAACAAATTTCCCCTTGAAAAATAATTTAATTACATAATCCAATTGCTCCTAATGTCGTATAAGAAAAGGTCAAGTATCATCCCAAAAGATCACCTTTATAAAGTGCAATTACGTAACTCCTTCTTAAATTTTTCTTCTACCTTGCAAGGTAGACCTTGGTTACCGGGAATTTATTTGTATAGCTTTATAAAAATCTGAAGCACCAAATAAACGAGAGAAGGGTACAGAAAAGGAATAAAATTTGTAAAGTTATAGAGAAATGTAGGATATAATGTATAAGCTTTATCTCGAAGCGATTCAAATTGTTACGTTTAAAAAAAGGCGTATGGACAAAAAAAAAATAAGGTTTAAGATGTTTGGACGTCATGCACTAAAAGGGAAGTTGAAGAAAATTATAAATTGTTGGCATCATGACGACCTAAGGTGGTAAAGTAGGAAAGCAAAGGAAGGAAAAAAATAACATTCAATCAATGAAGTGATAACACAGAAAAAGGTTTCATTTTGCCATCTCATTCGATTTGATTTCATTACAAATGTGCTGCGTTCATTTACCATTCTTCAACAACATCGTTTACCCGTTAGCTTTCCTTCCATAAACCACAATAGCTCGACCAAAGAAATGAATTATAACCAGAACGTTTCTCAAGCATTTCTTAAATCTTAATTGCTGTGTTGCTTTCTAGATACAGGGTTGTTTTTTGAACTTTCTATTCTGTTTGTTTAATTGATTACGTTCAGCAGTGTTTCATATTTAAAAAACGGTATAAAATATCCTAATACGCACTTTATTGAACAATGTTATACTCTGCAACTAACGCTTTATAAAGTGAAGAAATAAAATGATTATTTACAACAATTTCTTCGAAGCTTGTAGCATTTCTTTTTCTTTTTTTTGGCATCCATAAATTTAATATATAAAATATTATTGTGTATAATGCCTTTTGTAAAGAGAATAGATATGCGTGTGTACGAAAATAAAAGATTTCCTTTCAGATTTTTTATATTCACACCGTTTTCGCGTGTGAATCTATTGATTTTGTTCTGATTGAAAAATCAGTTTTTAGAATTTTGTGAGGATATGGAGCAAGATAGCTTAAAATGTATAGAAATGAAAAGTTTGTGCTTTGAATTTCACATCTTTTGCAAAAAACAGATTTCAAATTGGTTGCGGCATTGCTAAGAAAATCGCAAAATATGCTTTCTGTAAGCAAGCAAACAATCAAACAAGCAAACAAGCAAGTTAATCAGCAAGAAATCTCATTAACGAGACATCGTAGAGACTTCTAGTTTTTTACATTTGATCCGTGCTGCTCTATAGAAGAGCTGTATTGTTTTTGGGCAAGGTAGGAACAGCCGATGCTTCAGAAAAAGCAAAAAGCTTTCCTTTCTTACGAATTTTTCAAATTAAAAGTTCACTGTGATTTTTTTTAAATTAAACTTTGGATGAAAAAAATTTTTTTGAGCAAAGAACCAAGAAGGAAATACATTTTCAATTTTGGACTAGGGGCTAGGGTTTGTGGAAAACAGCTGTTTTTGAAAAACAGTCTGTTTTCGGTTTTTGATTTTTAAAAACAGCTGTTTTCCTGTTTTTCTAGAATTCAAAATAAACTGAGTTATCCTAAGTGTTTCTCTAAGATAATGAAACTTTTTGGTGGTTATAAGCAGTTGAGCATACATTTTAGAGCTAAGCATTATTATTTCTTATTTTTTTATGTTAATTAATTCTAAAAAATATAATGAAATATAAAAATGCAAAAAAAAAATCCAAAAAAATTTATACCTTTAAGTAACATTGCATTGTTGCATTGTAAAAGTTCCATAAGCTCTAATATTTTATTTGAAATATTCAAAAAATCTTTCTGAATAAAAAAATATCTTGTAAAATTGTTGATTATATTTCTAAACTTTAGTAAATGCTACAAAAGATTCAACAAATTTAAAATTTCAATTTGAAATGCTAGAAAAATATATTAAGTTCTTCAAAAAATTAAGAAATTTTTTTTTCTGTAAATTTTATGTAAAAATGAAAAACAGAAAACAGATCTGTTTTTGAGACCTGTTTTCTGTTAACAGATTTTTGTCAAAAAACAGCTGTTTTTCTGTTTTCTGTTAACAGATTCCCCAAACCCTACTAGGGGCGACCCTAGTCAAAATCAATTTTGTCACTTTTTCTTCGAGGGTTTATGCACATGGATTAAAACTTTGCATAAATATTTTAATGCTTAAAACAAATACAAATAAAGCATCCTAAAATTTTTTTTAGGAAAGAACCAAGTAGGAAATATATTTTCAATTTTGGACTAGGGGCGACCCTAGTCAATTTTGTCACTTTTTCTTCGAGGGTTTATCCAAATGGATTGAAACTTTGCATAAATATTCTAGTGCTTAAAACAAATACAAATAAAACATCCTAAAATTTTTTTGAGCAAAGAACCAAGTAGGAAATACATTTTCAATTTTGGATTAGGGACGACCCTAGTCAAAATCAATTTTGTCACTTTTTTCTTCGAGGGTTTATACAGATGGATTGAAACTTTGCCTAAATATTTGAGTGCTTAAAACAAATACAAATAAAACATTCTAAAATTTTTTTGAGCAAAGAACCAAGTAGGAAATACATTTTCAATTTTGGACTAGGGGCGACCCTAGTCAATTTTGTCACTTTTTCTTCGAGGGTTTATCCAAATGGATTGAAACTTTGCATAAATATTTTACTGTTTAAAACAAATACAAATAAAACATCCTAAAATTTTTTTGAGCAAAGAACCAAGAAGGAAATACATTTTCAATTTTGGACTAGGGGCGACCCTAGTCAATTTTGTCACTTTTTCTTCGAGGGTTTATCCAAATGGATTGAAACTTTGCATAAATATTTAAGTGCTTAAAACAAATACAAATAAAACATCCTAAAATTTTTTTGAGCAAAGAACCAAGAAGGAAATACATTTTCAATTTTGGACTAGGGGCGACCCTATTCAAAATCAATCTTGTCTCTTTTTTCTTCGAGGGTTTATACAGATGGATTGAAACTTTGCATAAATATTTTAATGCTTAAAACAATTACAAATAAAGCATCCTAAAATTTTTTTTAGGAAAGAACCAAGTAGGAAATACATTTTCAATTTTGGACTAGGGGCTACCCTAGTCAAAATCAATTTTGTCACTTTTTCTTCGAGGGTTTATGCAAATGGATTAAAACTTTGCATAAATATTTTAATGCTTAAAACAAATACAAACAAAACATCCTAAAATTTTTTTGAGCAAAGAACCAAGAAGGAAATACATTTTCAATTTTGGACTAGGGACGACCCTAGTCAAAATCAATTTTGTCACTTTTTCTTCGAGGGTTTATCCAAATGGATTGAAACTTTGCATAAATATTCTAGTGTTTAAAACAAATACAAATAAAACATCCTAAAATTTTTTTGAGCAAAGAACCAAGTAGGAAATACATTTTCAATTTTGGACTAGGGACGACCCTAGTCAAAATCAATTTTGTCACTTTTTCTTCGAGGGTTTATCCAAATGGATTGAAACTTTGCATAAATATTCTAGTGCTTAAAACAAATACAAACAAAACATCCTAAAATTTTTTTGAGCAAAGAACCAAGAAGGAAATACATTTTCAATTTTGGACTAGGGGCGACCCTATTCAAAATCAATCTTGTCTCTTTTTTCTTCGAGGGTTTATACAGATGGATTGAAACTTTGCATAAATATTTTAATGCTTAAAACAATTACAAATAAAGCATCCTAAAATTTTTTTTAGGAAAGAACCAAGTAGGAAATACATTTTCAATTTTGGACTAGGGGCGATTCTAGTCAAAATCAATTTTGTCACTTTTTCTTCGAGGGTTTATGCAAATGGATTAAAACTTTGCTAATGCTTAAAACAAATACAAATAAAACATTCTAAAATTTTTTTGAGCAAAGAACCAAGAAGGAAATATATTTTCAATTTTGGATTGGGGGCGACCCTAGTCAAAATCTAGTTTTTTACTTTTTTCTTCGAAGGTTTATCCAATTACAGTGAAACTTTGTGTGAGTATACTAATATTTAAACAAAACAGTTTTAAATATCTAAAGCAAAAAATGTATTCTATATGTCGTCAGACCCAAATTTTATAAATTTGGTTGTACATTCAAAAACAACGTGACTTAAAATTTTGTCAAAAAAAAAATGATTTTTATTAATTCAGAAATGTGTAACCTGAAGATTAGAATGCTCATACAAAGTTTTACTGTATTTGGATTTATCCTCGAAGAAAAAAGTGAAAAACTAGATTTTGACTAGACCTGTCCCAAGTTTATAATTAAAAATGTATTTCTACTTGATTCTTTGGTCAAAAAAATTTTTTGGATGTTCTATTTGAATTGACATAATTCTGACATAAATCACATCCCAATATTACTTTTTGTAATGCATAGCTTAAAAAAAATCGAAATCTAAAATTTCAACTACCCCATCTGAATTTTGTTCATACTCTTCACTGTGGAAACCAAAAAACAAATTCTTTATCTTAAAACACTTGACAAAATAGCGACATAATCCAGGATTAATTACTTTTTAATAATATTTTAACATTTAAGAGAAAATGTGGTTCAAATAAGTGTGAAGTATGGCCGAGATTTGGACCAAAATCAGCTATACTGGTTCATAGCGTTCCCGAGGGTGACAAAATTCAAACTAAGTGTTTTTGTAGCTGACATAATTATGACATAAATTAGGTATATCTTTTGAACTGTGTCGATATGGGTCTCGGCCGTACTTCACGCCCACCCTTCAAACTTATGCTGAGCAAATCTTGGTCTATCCATAAAACTTTTGATGGTACGGTGTGAATATATCCGCATTGGGTTTCTACCCGATACACTAGTCATATAATGTGGCTGAGCTAAAAAAAAACAAAGGAGAGGAAAAAAATAAATCAAATTGAATGCTCATCAAAATAGAATTGTTATCAAAATCAATGAAAAGCCAGAAGGGTAGAAACGAATGAAAATGTCTATTTGATGTGACGTGTATTTATTTGGTCAATTGAGATATCATAACGGATATAGATTTTAGATTGGATTTAAAGAAAAAGTATTCGATGACTAAGACAACCGGAGAATTGTTTTATATTGCCATTGTGCTTTAATCTCAGCCGACAATAATGTATCAAATTGAATGTTATGTTCATGCACTTCAGGAACAATGTTTCTTGCTTCTAGATGAATAGACGAATTTGTGATAAGAAATTGATTTGTTTGTTGAATGTGAATTAACAATCATATCCTGCACATGACAGTTAAATAATTTTTTTTTGGATGTTTAAATCGCATCAATTAGCATGCATATGTAATTAAAGAACGCAATCTTTTAAATGGCAAATTTAATAGTTTGCTATATGGATTCATGTAGACATTTATCATCAGGTGCGTTTCTAAGGACTCTATCACCTTATTCTTACGTACGTCTTATGTTTTATTTTCTATTGACAATATTATTTTTTTATATCGGCTATCCAGAAAATAATTTATTGATCATACGCATTTGTACTTTGCGCAAACACTGTATGTCTTGAATACAAATATGAAATGCTGATATTTATGTTTATGTATACAGATTTTTATATCAAATTTGCGATGGAAATGCAAGGAATGTTATCAAGTGAGTTTATTTGCCAACGAAATTCTTCGCATTCTCATTTTTTACTTTCTCGATGTTTCCCATAATAATAAATATTTTAACATCATATAAGCAGGAAAATAATATTTTGTTTTAAAGTGGAAATTCACAAGGATTCTGAATACCGAAAAATAAAACTAAAAGTAAAATAAAATGAGGATATAAAAAGCTTGAATTAATGGTTTAAAAAAGGAAACGATGAAATCAAGAGAAAGTTTTAATGTTGAATAGACAGAATAAAAGTACTTTTATGGATGGTAAAATGTAGAAAAATTCACAAAAAATAAAATTGAAGTCATAAAAATGCATTCTTTAAGTATTTATCGAGATGGTAAGTAAGCAATTCAGTTTGGAAGTATTTTTCCGCCTAAAATTTATGCACAATGAATCATTTTTTAAATTATCTGCTAAAAGTTAAAACCTAGCTTTATCCAAAAAAAAGCAATAAAAAAATCGGTACTTGATGCTTTAAGGTATAATCTGGTGGGAAACACGCGTGGCTAAATAGGATACTGAATTGGGTAGGATTTTTTTCGTAATACTCACATACGAATGATTATTAGGAAGAACTTTGAAACCTCTCAAAAAAGGAAAAAACATAAAATTATTCACATGATTTAATTTCCTATCTATTCATTCCATTGTGTGCTTCTTCTATTAGTTATTAAATTGTCTGTCGACTTTGTTGTCTGAATATTCAGTGTAAATGAAAAGCTAAGACAAGTGATCAGGAAATAATGAGAGTAAGAACAGACAAGAAAAGTTTCTCTTTCATTGTCAAAACTTTTTTTTTACTTTCATGGAGAAGTTGCTGAAAAACGAAAATCAAGAACATCCATATACTTTTACAGACCCAAAGCTTGAAAAAATTGTTCTTTTTTTCATTTTCGAGACAGCTTTATTTATGATTAAAAGTTCACTCAAGTTTACATTGGACAACATTTTAGCGCATTTTTGAAAACTTGTTTTCGAAAAGGAAGCCTAATAATGCACTTTGTTTGTTCGTTCGTTTGCTCGGCTGGGTAAGCATAAAAACTAGAGAGCTCGGGTTTGTTTAATTAGATCAGTTTTATCGAGCTATTGGTCGATCGAATGGTTAGAAAGCTTAAAACAATGACTTTGTACTATGATTAATAATTTTTTTTATTTCAATACAGTTAGTTAAAGTGATTTTTTCAAGTAATTATAAAGTTTCAAGAAGTGAATTGTACAGCAATAGATGGAGCTTTTTATTCTCTTTTCAAAAAAGTAACTCATAAATTTGTCACTTTTAAGGATAAGGAGATAATCAAGAATAACAAAGCGTCACTCACGTACAATTTTTTTTTGACGAAACCCATGTGTATTGCGTCTGGCAAGAGCTGGCCAAAAAATCAGAATGATTGGAGCACAGAAAGGTTAATTAAATGAACTTTAATTAAAATTTGAAAAATGTAAAGTTTGTAAAATTTTGAAAATTGGGAAAATTGGGAAAATTGGGAAAATTTGAAAAAAATGGACGAACGAACGAACAAACATTTAACATTATTGAAAGAGAACTGTTAAAAACAGAAAATTTGGAAAATTTTTAAAGTTTGTAAAAATTTGGAAAATATGTAAAGTTTGTAAAACTTTTTACACGTTTACATTAGCTTAATAGATGTGCAAATATCAATTATATTCATAACTGCTATTAAACCTAGCATTGCCTTTATTTACAAATTTTACGAATATTTATTGACTTTCATTCTTACAACAATTTCAAGATTTTGGGAAACATACTTTTAATACACACATCCTTAAGCTTATCATGACTTGAGAGATTCTCTAAAAAATCAAAATTTAAATTTTTATTCTAACCTTAAAAACCGGTCATAGAAAACAAGTGTGAAGTTCATGAAAAGAGCAACTTTAACATTTTTTCTTAATCCATAGACTTTTCTAACTTTGTTACCTTAATCCTAATCGTCTGTAATATAATTTTTTTGTGTCCAACTTGAACTTTTTATTATTTGAAAAGTTAACGAGAATGTCCTTTTTGTCTATTTCCCCGAAAGTGTAGTAAAAGTGTAACCTTAACATAAAAGAGATTTTCGCTCTAGTCATTTTATGTATGATCATCCTTCACATACGCATGTAAAATTTTGTAAAGTATTCATCTTTACTCATGTATGAATTGAACTGGAGCAGTAACACAAAAAAATTAATGTGTAAGTGGAAAAGGAGACATTCACATAAAGCACATAACATATGTGTAAATGATGATGGGGTAGGCTATGTATTTTAACATATATATGTTTCATACCTCTATGAAAGATACAAAAGAGCAGGAAAGAGTGCGTGAGAGAGAAAGAAAATTTAGGAAAAACCTGTTAGCATTATCGATTAGATTCCTTTCATATACAAAATCATATCATACGTGCGTGTGGATGTAAAAAAAATTATGTTTATCTGAGTTAAAAAGCAGAGAAAATGTAAACTTTTTTTGTGGCAGTAACCCAGGTTTTTGAATATGTAGGAATAAAAGAGAGGGAAGAATATAAAATTGATATACTTCCGTTGAGAATTGTGAGAAAAGTCAACAAAAGAGGGAAAAAATCCTTCTTTTGTAACAGATTTAGCTTCTCCCCTATTTCATGTCACTTTCATCTTCTGCTTTTGTCTGTTGCTTGCTATGTTAACTCTGCCTTTCTCCATCTTTTAATCTACAAAACATTATTCATTGTTCTTATTAATCTCTTGGAATACTGAAAGAACATAATATTGAAATATTAAGAAGAAGACTGGAAGAAGATTTGCGGTTAAGTTTGAGAATTAATAGAAATTACAAAGTTTTCAAGGGATCACAATTGATCTGTACGACCAGCGAAGTAAGTAAGTAAGTACACACTTTTCAATATTTTTTATTTCTTCTGCGTTAAGAATCATCAATTTATGCCATCCAAAAATGCAAAATATATCCTCATACGAAACATCCTAATTAGACTACTTCCTTACTTCCTTGGCTGGGGCGCACGTGGGCCCATTGCCGCGCTTAGAGATCGTCTGAAGACAGCTCTATCCTTAGAAACCTAATTAGAATGATTTTACCAAACACATTTGTGACGGAATTTATATGACAGCTCAGTTTTTAGCTAACTGCTGCGAATATGTTAAAATAAATAATTTAATGTTCCTCATTAAAGCTTGTTTTTGTTAAAAAAAAAACAAAAAGTATGAAAATAAATTAGAGCTGAAATGAATGAAAGAATCATTATCACTAATATCAGCAAGCACATTTAAATGAATATTTATTGATATGAACATGAGTCTTCGGAAAATTCATTCTTTATTTTAATGAATAAATAGGAAATGATTAAAGCAAAAATATTTATTTGATGCATTTATGAGAGTATGTTTTCGAGTGAATGATAATTAATGCATGCATTGATTGCAATATTCATGTGTGACTGTCATTGATTTTATATTCAATATATTTTCAAAAGTGTAGACTTTAAAGGGACTTTAGTTTCAATTAAAACATGTTTGCATGTATAGTAAATTTCATATGATGTTCAGGATACCAGAACTTATGAGAACTAATAAAAGCTTATGCCAAAAATAGTTTGAGAAAGTAAACTTTAGGGGCTGTTTTTTAATTTGTGGAAACGATTTAAAAAATTTAAGAATTTTTTCCCCAAAAAATATTTTATCAAAACAGGGTTTATCCCACACAATCCCTATTAAACACCCTTGCATCATTGCAAATGAATGGTTTTCGGTTACCGTTTTAACAGTAGAAGCATGCATACATAATTAAACTCTGACATTTCATTCTTTTGGTTCACTTATCATGAAATTATTCATTTGCATATGAATTTTTAAAATAAATTAATTTTTCATCAAACATGACTGAATTTCCAACTGCTAACCGAATTTCCCTTCAAGCTATTGTTCATTGTTTTTTGTATTCGCCTTAATTTTAAATTAACAGCTTACTTCCGTTGTTTTTGAGGAACGTGTGTTTGTATAACAGATCGGGAAATGTGGTAAAACTTTTTGAAAAAAATTCAGTTTATTTTCTATAAATTGGGGAGGCAACGAATTGCTAACTTTACATCAAATTTAATCAGTATGTTAAGTTTTAAAAATTTCAGACAGTAAAGTAATTCAAATTCAATTTCGACATCGGGCATTAGGCTCATTGTATTGATTTGTATTTTGTAAATAATTTATCATGTTTATGTTCCACCTTTTTCGATATTTTGTAAAATATTTACATCAGTCCTCAAAATGTACATAAAAAACTTCTCATAATGACACATAACAACGACAATTGTATTTACCATAATTAACCTGGTCTTTTAATGAAAATAGCACTTCTAATTTGCTTTTTTCTTAACAATTAAAAACAACGTTGGTTCCAATTAAAGGCTTTAATTAAAACTGTGCTTGTACTCGTTGCTTGTTGTCATCATCATCGTGTGCAAATGTTAAGCTGTTTGTTTATATCTCACCGTACCCTCTTCTTCTATTTATTCACCCTTTGAATATTTGTATGTCTCTATAATTAGCTTGTTCTGTTGTTGTGTTTTCTCTCATCTCTACTTCATCTTCTTAGTGCTTCAACAATCTCCTTATTGCTGTTTGAGCAAAATAATAGCTAGTTGCTTTCTACTTAGTTTTCTGTTATTTCTTTGTATACGTAAATGAACAAAAATGTAAGAAAATAACAAAAAGGATGAAAACCAAACAGCATATTTTAATGAAATACAAAAAGAGAAATCCAGTTTATTTTAAATCCTAAAAAATGAAACAATGGAACCGAAGATGAAACTTTCACTTTAATTAAAGCTCCTTTCATTTCGGACAAACAACTCTCGTATTTTCGCAATTAAAATCCTCTTTTAAAACTTTACATTTCATTGAGGCGTAAAAACCGCAAATTGAGAAAGATTTTAATTTTCTAAATATTCGTGCCCACTTTTTCCACTTCGATACTAAATTCAATGAGTTTTAATGACCTTGAACTTTTTGAGAGTTTTTGTTTCTGAAACAAATTTTAATCTCTTAATGTTGCTTTGCTGTATTCAATTCATTATGATTTCGATTTAAGTACAATTCTATTTTAAGGCAAAAATCATCTTGAGGTCTTATAAAGTAAACTTGATTTTCTGAATTCATTGAACATTTCAAAAGAATCAATAAATCTTTACTTAAGTTTTTAATTTTTTTAAAATTCTCATTGCTACTGCAAATTCATATTCTTGGAGCAGAGCTCAAAATTAACTTTCATTATATAAGGAAGTCAACTGCATACAATATTTCATTAATTTCAAGCTCTGATTAGGAGCATTAAAAAACATTGTGTCAGAACAAATAAAGAAACCTCCATCAGCATGTTATAACAAGTTGACTCGTTGAATAAACAAGTAGGTAGAAATTGTCGAGGTTATAAAGCTAATCTGTTAATAATTCTTAGTTTTATTTCAACTGTTTAAATTAAAACTTTTTTACTTTTTCGAAAATATTTGACAATTTTCTACAAAAATTTGACAAAAATTAAAAGATAAAAGATAAAAAATTGAAATAGTTTTGATTCAAGCATAAGAAACAAATTTATTTGAAAAAACTTAAATAATTCGATTTAAGTAGATTTGTAAAAAAAAGTGTTGCGTTTTGCAACACGCTTAAGGAAGAAGAAACAATAATTTTCATAATTGCTGATAAGCGTTTGCGGATGGTTAGTGGGACCAGACATAAATGAAGCTCTAGAAATCTAAAATACATTAACAAAATCATGTTCTTCGGTTAAAAAAGTTTTAGTGTACATAAATGTAGTAACAAAGATGCTCATTCTGAAAATGGTGATTATTCTCATCACAATTAACTAATTACTTTTATTGATTAATTTTTTGCTCTTATATCCCCATCTTGAATCATTAGCAATAATTTATGAGAGAAACGCACATAGAAATTACTTCAACAAATATTTTTATCCATTTAACTAGATCGATTTTTAAAAAAATAGAATCAGGTGATATTTTTTTGCAATTAGCATAAGCGTATTATTCATTCGATATATCATGCAATTTCATTGTTATCTAATAATAAATAGAAACTCATTCGCAATCAATATGAATAATGATTGATTATAAATTTATCAATGAATTTAGTCAATATATTCGCCTTATAATCTGTAGAATAAGTTAATAAAATTGTAGTCATAATTCATAATTATATTGAGCTGCAATGATGATATTAAAGAAACCCAATTGCGAATCTTTAAATCTAGAGATTATTCACTTTGTGTTATAAAATAGTTACGAAATTTCCCATTATGCTGACATCATATTCTAAAACTTTAATGCTATGTATATAAAGTCTTTATTATCTGTTTACTCGGCAAACGTTTAGTTCTACACTAGCTAGTCAATTATGTATTAATATAAAAATTAGAAAAGTAAAGAAAAAGAGAAAATAATAGTTAAAACACCATAATCGTCTATCTAATCGCATGGATCGTGTTTTTGTGAATTAATAAACGAAATTTAGTCACAAAATAATATTATTAAAGACTTTACTTTATTGCGTTAGGGGAAAAACCGCAAAATTGTGGTTTTTTTCTTATTATTTCATGCCTTCACACGTTCGTGTGTAAATATGTGAATTTTATTACTTTAAATAAATCTTTGGGAAATGGAAAAACCACAAAAAAAACGTTTACTAATAAAAAATTCTCATTCCTTAGTGTTGAAGTGAAAAATCACAAAATTTTCATCCCCTCCCAAACAGCTTTTTCTAAACGTGTTTCTCATCACATCTCGAGTGAAAAAAAAAAGTATGAAACTTTTGTGACTTTTAAAAATGATTTCACATTAATTCACACTTTCTACTCAAGTATGGAAAAATTACGCATTGGGGAGCACTTTTAGTTTCTATTGGATTGAAAAATACAGCTAAGCAGACGTGAATAGAATAATGGTTGTCGATATAATGCAGTAAGGAAATAAAATAAATCTCAAGAAACTTTTGCTGTGCCTGTATCGAGAATCCCAATTCACATAATAATTAATATGAATTCTGATACAGCTCAGTTCTTGAGTACAATTTTTTTGCATGAAATCATCAAGCCTTATCTGATAACGACTGTTAATTTATACATGAGAGTCGATCGATTTTTACTCAATGGCTGCTATTTATTGTATTTTTTACATCAATCACGATAATTGACGATATAATTCGCTTCCACATCAATATTACCATAGATATATTGGATATAAATTGAATTATTCTGTTCTTATCAAACTTATTTTTTATTCAACAATTTGATAAATGATCTGAGGACATTCGAAAGTGAGAAAATCATTCCAGGATAAAAAGGTCTTTATTGATCGAGGATGAAGCAGTTTGTATTTTTTTTTAAATAAACCTCTCATAGGAAAGCGTTTAATTTCAAACTAGAATCAAAAATAATTCTTAAAGCAAAACTTTCAACAAACAAGCAACAAGGACATTATGTTCAAAGAATTATTCTATTATTTTATTCGTAATAGGCAAGCCGTGCATGAAACAACACAAACAAATATATTAATGCAAAATAAAAAGAAAACGTCAAAAAGGAAAATATTGTTTGTGATTTCATATTGTCAATAATATTCAGCTATTGTTTTCCATTCTATTCTCTTTTCATCATTTTATTATTCTTTTATTTCCATTATTATCAGATTCATCTTTTCAGACATCAATTTTAAATTGAAATGTCAAACAAAATAAATTACTCAGTAGAAATGACAGTGCTTGAAATTCACATGTTTACAGAGTAGATTTAAAAGATATCAGAATCATTAATAATTGCAGAAAACGTGCATTAAAACGCAAACAATAAAGTTCGTACATTACTAATTTAAGAATAATTTTTAAAGAGAATTTAATTTGACTTTAAAAGATTTTGCAAAAATTCCGCAAATTTGTCTAACGGCGATGAATGATTTCTTGATTATCTTACAAATTCTTGATCCTTTCGGTTCTGAAGATTCAATTTAAGTGAAGTTACGAGAATTGGGAGAAATTGAAAGCTTCTTCTTAGTCTGACTAATGAAACGAGAAATTTGGGTAAAAAATAGCAACAGTAATATTGTTAATTATTAATATCTTTGATGCCTTACGCCTCCTTTATTTCTTTTCTATACCTTTTTAAGGAGCGAGCAATGCTTTGCGTATATTTATATTTGTTAGTATGAAATTGACGAGACATAAATATTTGATTAGATTTGGCATTTGAATCGATCAATTTTACGCATAGTAGATGGGAAGCTTTATTTTTCCTTCCCCAACAATGAACATATTTTTTCTTCTTTATAAACCAAATTGGGGTTTTGCTATGGAAATGTCAGTCTGTCATAAAATTTATTTAAAACATAATTTGTGAATAATCTCCGTAATTTGTATGGGATTTTCAAAAATTACATATTTTTTTGGAATTATTCAAACCACAAAGATTAAATTGCATAGAAATCGTAAGGAATCTTATCATTTGTACTTATTTTGTTCATTTAAGACATTCATCTTAATATAAAATAGAAGATGAAATCGAAAAAGAAAAGAAAAGAAAACAAGAAAGAGGAAGAAAATTAAGGTCTTGTTAGTCGACATAAAAAGCATATTTGACGTAAATACGCATATTCGCCTGTATGCACGCAATCTGGGGTGCTGACTTTAGTCAGTGATAAATAAATAATCAATAAAAAGGTATGCGTGAAGGTTAGAAATGTTTTATGGTCAAATTTTTCGTATATATTTTTCTAATATTAATTATATGTTTAAAATAAAACTCATCAAATTATATATAAATCAAATTTACAGTATGAGTGTTTAAACTTAATTGGCGTCGTTCAAGAAAAAACTCTTTAAACGTCTTTGAAAAGTGATTTTAGGAAGAAACTAGTGTATCGGGTAGAAACCCAATGCGGATTATATTCACACCGTACTATCATAAGTCTTATGGATAGACCAAGATTTGCCCATCATAAGTATGAAGGTATGAAGCTTGATAAGTCAACTAAGCTTCGCTCAGCATAAGTTTGAAGTTATAAAGCTATCGCGTAAGCTGAGTTATGCTCAGCATAAGTTTGAAGATATAAAGCTAGAGTGTCAGCTGAGCTATGCTCAGCATAAGTTTGAAGATATAAAGCTAGAGAGGCAGCTGAGCTTCGCTCAGCATAAGTTTGAAGATATAAAGCTAGAGTGTCAGTTGAGCTACGCTCAGCATAAGTTTGAAGTTATAAAGCTATCGCGTAAGCTGAGCTATGCTCAGCATAAGTTTGAAGATATAAAGCTATCGAGTCAGCTGAGCTACGCTCAGCATAAGTTTGAAGATATAAAGCTAGAGAGGCAGCTGAGCTTCGCTCAGCATAAGTTTGAAGTTATAAAGCTATCGCGTAAGCTGAGCTACGCTCAGCATAAGTTTGAAGATATAAAGCTAGAGTGTCAGCTGAGCTACGCTCAGCATAAGTTTGAAGATATGAAGCTAGAGAGGCAGCTGAGCTTCGCTCAGCATAAGTTTGAAGTTATAAAGCTATCGCGTAAGCTGAGCTACGCTCAGCATAAGTTTGAAGATATAAAGCTATCGAGTCAGCTGAGCTACGCTCAGCATAAGTTTGAAGATATGAAGCTAGAGAGGCAGCTGAGCTTCGCTCAGCATAAGTTTGAAGTTATAAAGCTATCGCGCAAGCTAAGCTTTGCTCAGCATAAGTTCGAAGATATAAAGCTAGAGTGTCAGCTGAGCTACGCTCAGCATAAGTTTGAAGATATAAAGCTATCGAGTCAGCTGAGCTAAGCTCAGCATATGTTTGAAGCTATAAAGCTTGCCGAATATGCCAAATATTCTTTAAAAGTTTTTTAAAAAAAATTTTCATCCAAAGTTGAATTTTATAAAAATCACAGTCAACTTTTGTTTTAAAAAATTCGTAAGAAAGGAAAGTTTTTTGCCATTTCTGAAGCAACGGCTGTTCTTACCTTGCCCAAAAACAATACAGCTCTTCTATAGAGCAGCACGGATCAAATGTAAAAAACTAGAAGTCTCTACGATGTCTCGTTATTGAGATTTCTTGCTGATTAACTTGCTTGTTTGCTTGTTTGCTTGTTTGCTTGCTTACAGAAAGCATATTTTGCGATTTTCTCAGCAATGCCGCAACCAATTTGAAATCTGTTTTTTGCAAAAGATGTGAAATTCAAGGCAACTTTTCATCTCTGAACATTTTAAGCTATCTTGCTCCATATCCTCACAAAATTCTAAAAACTGATTTTTCAATCTGAACAAAACCAATAGATTCACACGTGAAAACGGTGTGAATATAAAAAGAATTATAATCATCAAAAGGTTTGCTTTTGTTCCTAAAATAATTCAAGTTAATGACTTCTTTAAAGTTTTACACAATGCTCAATTGGTGGGTAATGAAGACCCAAATTATCCAAAGTTAGGCAATAAAAAAGGAGTTAAATAGCAAATTATGCGAAATCCTTTACTTGCTGAAAAGCTGTCATTATTTGTATTTCTATTCCATACTTAAAGTATTTTCAAGCAGGTGTGTATGTGTAGCGAGAAAAGTTTAAAGATTTTATTTTCATGTAGACTTTAATTTCCAATAGAGGTTTAAGTAAGACGAAAGAAAAGTGGGTGTCTTAGAGGAGGTAAAATCCCATAAGAAAAGAATGGCAGGGATGGAAGTACTTGAAAGGAATTTTAATTAAATTTATGGCGAATACTCTGAAGATAATGAAAATAAAATCCCAGAAATTCTTTTAAGTTGGGCATCGAGAGGAAGTTTTTGGTCCATTTATTATTCTCTCATAAATAAACAATGAAGCTTTTGTATACAAAGTTAATGTCTACCATCGAGTCTGAGGTTCCTTTGACTTGACTTTTATGATCCATCTAGTAATAAAGCACGTCTCATAATGAAAATGAGTGATATACTTTACCTCACTTTATGAAATGGAATAGAATTTTGCCTTCTTAAAATTCACAAACACTTTTTGTTTCTCCATTTAGGAACAAAAAAAGTTCAAAGTTTTTCATAGCAAAGACACAACATCCACCACTGAATTTACTATCAGCATAAGGAAGAATTAAGTTGTGTTAATTTATTCCATTAACAGTGCTCTCTAAATGAATGAATGATAAAGATGTCAAGCTTAAAAAACTGAATATTCAATTATCATTTTACTAAGCGATAAAATAAAGAGACAGAGAGGAGGAACAATTTTAAATTAATTCCATATTCATTTCAAACATAATGATGAACTTATATATTACATCACTCTAGTCTCTAGCTCCATACTATAGTTCTTTTTGCTAATTGAATTTAAATTTTTTTATCTTTTTTACAAGTATCACAATTCAAGATGTAAAGATGAAGGGAAAGTTTCTCGTGCTGTGAATAAATTTGCTGGGAGTTATGTAATAAATTAAAAGTGAATTTTTGATTAATTTTCTAATGTTATAAAGTCGTAGGGTTATTGCACTTTATTCTTGATTATAGTTGCCTGTCGCAATGTTTGTCAAACTCCTTCGGCCTGTTTCAATAAAGTGGATTATCCTCGATTTCAGATTATCCACTTCAGTTTTTTGCAAATATCTTAAACATTATGGGAGGTGTGGTATTTCTAATTTTGGATTATAATAGAGTGAACTATGCCTGAAATTTCTGTATACTTAAAACTTTTGCTTTTCCTTAGAAAGTATTAATTATTTAATTTTCTAGCCAAATCTAGTAGATTAACTTCGATTTTTGCAATAATTCTCAAACTAATGAAGATGTAAAAATTCTAAGTATATGTTGATTTAAGTAGCAAAGTACTCTAACTAGATCACACATTAGATCTCTTAATAACCTTCTGATAGAGAATCATGGGTAATCCACGAAAAGATTGACGTGAAAAGTTTTAGAAGCACTAGCCTGATGACTAAGAAAATTGGCGAATTTACAAACCCAATGAACTAGTGAGATCACAAAATAGCTTATATAACACTTGTACTTATAATCTCTAATCAAAACATCAGCAATAATAGACAATATTTAGTCTACTTAGTTCTACATAAAGTTCAGTATCACAAGTAACAACAATATACTATTCAATGTATCTCCTATGTTGTAATAAGATTTATAAATTAATTTAATTGAAATGCAAACAAATGTCTACATATAAATTTACTTTGCAGCATTCAAAGTATCCATTCCATTTTATATCAAGACTTAGTTCAATAATATTAAATTGCTTCATCAATAATTCAATTCATTTACATGAGTTTTCCATTTTCTCGTCATCACAACTCGAAACAGAACTGCTCCTACATAAGAAAATTATAGTTCATCGAAATTAAATTGAAAAGGAACAAATAAAATTAAATTGAAAAAATTACAAGCGTCAGCAGTTTTATGACACAGTACTATCATTTAGTTTGTGACATATGCTCAACAAAATTGATACTTTAAATGATGTTCGAAGCACATTCAGCACTTTTGTAATTTTGGAATTTATCATGGTTCTGTCATCAGATTTTTGTTTTAAGACAAAAGCATACTTGTTAAGGAAACTTTGGAAACAAAGTAAGGATCCACAAGAAATAGAAGAAAAATAAGAAAAAAGTATCGATGTTCATGTCTTATCACTATGAATTCACAATTCTGTCTCTTGCTCTTTTCTGTTTCATTGTTCCATGAAAATTCATCTTGTTAGAACATAGTCACATCCAAAAACAATGAATTTTATTATCGTATTCAACCAAACTGTTCCAATGTGCTTGTTTATTGAATTCCGAACAATGAATTTATGATCTGTGTACATTCATACAACTTCGTGTGAAGAAGTATTTGGAAAAAATGTATTAAAAATTAATTCATAAAGCTATCTAAAGGATAAACTTTATAATTAGTGTGGGTTTTACATACCTAATAGTACATAAGGAACCTTTCACTAGAACCAAAATACAAAGACAGAAAATTTTAAAATTTTATTTATCAATGAGCACGATCAAAACTTAATCAATAAAGCAATGCATAAATAAAATTTACAAGCACATGTACATAACGCTTCTTAATGCTTTCGATTCAAGATCCCTTTTATACAAATATACTCTTGTTCTCCAAATGAATATATAGGCAGTCAACTTAATACAGTAAAATCACTCATTTGCATATATTGATATAAATCGATGTATGTATAGCATAACGAAAGAGAGTAAACGAGATGGAGTCAAGAGGGATATATGTGGAGTGAGTCGAATGCTATTATTAGCATCAAGAGATTTTTTCGCACGAACTTATGAAAGTTGATACATATCGTATACACATATACGTAAGGGAATGAATAATTTGATGGTTTTTTTATTGATAAGATGAAGAAATTGATTTTTATCAAGTTTATCGAGAGCTTTTCCTCTTTCAAGAGTTTACCAATCATGAAAGAACTCATGAAAACAAATTTGGTTTTAAAATTTTATCTATTGTTAACATCAGCAAAAGACATATTCAAATAATGATGACAATAAAATTAGTTTAGAAAGGAGATTGAATTATTAAGTTCAACAAAAGACTTTAAAGATCTTTTATGTCGTCCATCTTAGCATAACGACATTATTTCGTACACAATATTATTTTGCATGTATAATATATATAATTTAAAATCAATGATAAAGTTCGATTCACATTCACATTCATTCATGTATAAAAGGAAGAGAAGCACAAAGGAAAGAATGACTTAGGGGCCATTCACTTATTACGTAACGCTTTTAGGGGGAGGGGGGGGGGTCTAAGATTTTGTTACGATTCAAACAAGGAAATTTTTTTTTCATACAAATTTTGTTACGAGGGGGGGTCTAAGAAGTCATTTTTTCGCGTTACGTAATAAGTGAACAGCCCCTTACTTCCTCTTTTTCTTTTTCTTATTGAGAGGACAACTAAACTAATGTGAATCGAAAACACAATGACAATGGGGCAAAATTGACATACCCTTTTCTGTTCTAGTTCCTTATATCTCTTTTACACTGCCTTAACTTTATTTGTATATAAATTCTGCTCCAGTCTCTTAAAAGAAATATAAAGAAAGAAAACTGATGTAGTTTATTGAAATGGGATACTGAATTGAATGCAAACGAAAGGAAATTTCAAGTGATAACGAAAAAGTCGTATCGTTGTTTATTTTTGTGGGAACGGGAAATGTCTTCTCAATAAACTTAATTTTGAAATGTGTTCCTTTGCTGATTATTTTTTTTAAAGGAGTTTCTTTCGATAATGTTTATTATAAAGTTTTCTTAAATATGATTAACACCCCTAAGGTGCTTCTTTTTTGGGAAATTATCAATATTTATCATTGAAATGTGTAAAACTGCCACAATAATGTCTCTGGGTATTATTTAAAATCTTCATATCTTCAGACTGTTTTTATAAAAAAAAAACTTGAAAACACTAATTTTCTGAACATGTACTTCTTGAAGCATATTTTACCATTTTTTCCAGATTTCCAAATACATTCACATTTTAAGCATGAACTCTTTCTACACACCTGCTCACAATTATGGTCCCTAATATTTATTTTTTTATAAAAAAAATACTTTTGTAAAGCTTTCACTTATAAAAAGGAGAAACCAGAGCAATACATGGGGTATAGAAAATTAAATTGAGGTAAATTTTGCCTCCTCCGTTTCTCAAAAATTCAATGCTCGTACTTTTGTAGGGAAACCTGTCTAAAGGAATCTTATACTCATATTCTGCTTAAAGCAACAACAAAGAAAACAAATTTTCATCGTGATACGAATAAAAAGGAAAAGTTCAATACTAAAGTGAATTGCTTATCGTTAAGTTGTTTCCAACTTTTTTGGTGAGCATTCACACAATTCTATTTCTGTTATTATTATTTTTCTACTCTTTTAAGTTTCTGAGTAATCAGTAGATTGTTGATGTAAAAGCCGTGAAATGAAAGAATTGTTCATCCAATTTGGTTTTATTCAACCTTGTTATTTTGCAGAAAACATCAAAAAGATTTCTTATTAACTTCTATTCCTTAAAAATTTCTGATATTTGTGTATTATGCGTATTATGGAAAAAATAGCTAAAAATGTGTGAAATTTTTATATTTTTGTAATTTTTTACATTTTTTGAATACTGTCATGATATTAAAAATATTTATATCATTTTTCTCGTTACAGAGTATCTGTTGTATGAGAAGGTATGTATTCATCACAATTTCAAGATATCTTACAAAATGAGTAAGCAGGAGTAAGCTTTACATTCTCATCTAGCAAGAAAAAATACTCTAAAATATCCAATTCAATTTTTTAGTATGTGCCTAAGTTTAGGTTTCGTATCAGAGGCATTAGCAGTAATGAAATCGATATGATAAAGCAATTCTTTTGGAAAAGTTGCCCGACAAGATTTTTATTATTCAATGTAATTTATCAATTCAATTTTAGATTATTTCACGATGTGTAATATGATGAGTAATTCATATGAAATTTAATTAATTGATTAAGATGACTCACATTTCTTGTCGTCTTCGTGTTCAACTCATTTGTCATTGTTATCCATTGTATGTACGTTAACTCACAAAAGTATGAAAAGAAAATGAATTTTTTTATCAATCGAAAACTTTCTCCTTCTTAATGCATTCATGTGGAAGTATTGAAAGAAGATGAAGGGTAATCTTGTCAAAAAGTCTGTCGCGATAATGTTTATATTATATTTTCAATGTAAATCTTATTTATGTGCATATATTTATTCACAATATTCTAGATAAACAATTTTTTATTCGTTCTATTTGTCGAAAATTTTCTTTCATTCTTTTTAAATCGATTGAGGAAGCAAAAAAGTTGGGAATATAGATAGAAAATGAAGCAGAAGTTATGCGAGAAATGGGATATGAAATTTTTCCCATCTATTTTCTCATCGTTCGATTCATGTTTCAAATAATACAAAAGCATTATATTCAGTTTATCATTCCCAGGAAATGAATAGAAACAGAACTACAAGAATACGAGCGATGTAATCCAAGATTTTCATAATATTTCAATGTTTCATACTGTGGAAAAGTTTCCCAACCCTTCACATATTTCAATTTCATTATTTTTTGTCCTTGTTAAAGTCCACACGTACAAAGTAAAACTTTTCATTCTGAAATATTGTCAAGCATATAATGTTTCAATTTTCTTTAATCCATATCCGGAATGCTTTTATAGAATGTGGTAAAAAATTTAAACAACATTGTAACAGCTAAGAAAATAATTGAAGGACTTTTGACAAAAATGCTACTCATATGATAGTTTAAACCATAGTAATAGCACATAAGACTAGATTTTTATGATTTATACTCAAAAAGTTAAAATAAAAAAAATACAAATTAAAAATAAGATTAATGCAACCTCGTTAAAATCATTATGCATTGTATGAAAATATTCCAATTTGTGTAAAGTAGAAAGTCATATAATCATCTACATAATAAAACCCACACTGGGATAATAAAGTTGATGAAACTTTTTACTTTACCTTAATTGTTTATGCTGAAATATTTTTTACCTTACTTTTTTGACTGAAAATGGAAAAAGATATAAAATTTCTACCTTAAATGCAAACGAGAATCTCAAATTAGGGTTGAATTAAAAACGCTTCGGTTTCTCATTTTTCAGAATAAAGCATTAATTTATTTAACATTTCATCGTTTTTTGTTTTTACAAAAAATTATCGTAATGGTTTTGAGGTTAGATTAATTAAGCTAATTTGGGAACCATAATATTTTACTGATTACAGTGCGAATATCTGTTATGATCTTCATATAAATAAAATAGGATTTGAGGCAAATGAGGATGCAGACCAGGTTTTTTAATTTTGCAATATTATTTCATAAATTTTAATGCTCATTCTAAATATCATTAGTTTATTAGCAATAAATTTAGGTATATTTCACATAACACGAACGTGAACATAATTTTTGAAAGTAAAATGTCACATAAAACTAATTTTTCATTACAATAATTCCAACAAACTCATTTGCCAGCGAGAAGTTAATTGTCTTTATGGAACAATTCATTATCAATGTTAAAAGGAATGTTAAGTGTTTCATTTAAGTAACATCTGACTATTCAACTACTGCACAAGGTCGGTAGTATAATTTAGACTGAGGGGTACAAAAATGATTTATGAAGACATTCATGTGAGATGAATATAAAAAAAAAGCATAATGTGAGTGGAAGAAAGAGAAAATAGTGCTTTTTATATCATCACACAGAGCATGTATTCTTTTACATCAAATATACTTTATAACTCAACGTAATTCAATCCTGTCATAAGTGTTTTACAAGCAACAAACTGAGTTTATTGTTTATCATAAATGAATAAAAACATTTTTATGCTTAAAAATACATCAACATTTTTTTGCTTGTTTTTTGCGGAGAAATTTTGTGGCATCTCGTTGAGGAGAAATAATTTATTAAGTTGCCTTTTTCATATCTCACGTCTTGTTAAAATCTTCGCTAAAAATACATTTGTTTAATTTAATGAAAAAGAAAAGTTTATTATGAGAGTGTAAGCAGTTGGTTTGATTTTTAACATATCTTTTTATACAAGTTGTTTTAACTTTAACAGTCATCAACGTTTAAAATGAAAAAAGGGTGGTCTGAAGCTAAATACGTCTTCATTAATTTTCATTTGTGGATTTGTACTAGGTTTAAAATTCAATAAATAATTTTTAATTTTAGCTGTTTTGAGACCAATAAAATAAATTTTAATGAGCAACTCAAGAAGTTGATTTATATTCAAGAACACTCTTGAAGCTTCAATAAACCTGGGAAAATTTATTGAATTTTTAATTGAACTCAGCAAGCTATTTCATGAAATGCTTTGACAGAGAAACACGAGTTCCATTTCTAATTCTCATGTATTTATATAAAAAGATATTTCAAGAAATATTTTTAACTTTTAAAAAAGAAATTCCAAGATTGATTTTTTAAAAAGTAATGTTAAGGTGTAATGATGAAAACGTGCAGTGATTTTTCATACACAAAGTCATAAAGAATTTTAACAAAAGTTTCGAGTTAATTTTTTCTTATCCAAAAATGCTATTGACGAAGCTTGACAGTCCAGTTGTCAACGATGTGATTATACCGTCGTTTGATGTTGATGGCTGTTGTTGTTGTGGTCGATATGGTGGGAGGCCGATCACAGGTTTTGGAACGGGACGCTCACCAGGCTAATGGAAAATCATGATATTTTATCATCATTTACTGTAATTCTGTTGACACACACTCATGTACAATTGGATATATATATATTTACAGTTGTTATACTTTTTGAACATTAATGCTTCCTCATCCTTCTTTATTAAATTACCACTACTAACATTACCTACCATTCACCACCAAATTTTCAACTCAGTTCTTGCTTTAACGTATATACAATAATGATTGATTTTTATTTACCATCAATGTACAAACAATTTTAACCATTATGATAACAAATTATTTTTCCAATTTTAATTATGCATGAAATATTATTATTTGGCTATAAAATATTGAAGCTTTACAGAGAAATCTTTTTAATAATGGGTGCATTTAATCTGTTTATTTAAAAGCTACGAGTCATTACCGGTTATGATATTTTAAAAATTTAAGTAGTTACGCTTTTGCACAAAGCTTTATTTGAAAGGTTTTAAATTAATAATAATTTATACAATTGCACTTAACAACATAATTCAGGATATCAAAAATCGATCCAAAAAAAACTCATAATCACATTTTCAAAGTTTAAATATCAAATTAAAAAAGATTTAACAACAGAAATAGATTCACAAACTAATCGAAACTAATTATAATTAGAAATATAAACAGAACAGTAAAATCAAGTAGTGCTTCAAATATATTTACATTAATTAATTGAAGGTTATGTCAATATTCAGTTGCAAAATTACATTTTGAAAATCCGATTTTCTAGCTTGTTAACAGCGTTTATGATGCATAATAAGGATTATAGCTCGGAATATCAGAATAATTTATATTGCAAATGACAATCATCATTATTATAAAAGTCGGAAAATTTGTTTTCCATATTGAATGTCTGCGTCATAGCTGCTTCATCAACATATCATATTATGTTTAATAATAAAAATAATAATATTAACATTATAGAGAGCCGAGAAGATATAATGTGCTATGTATATTAAAAGCAATATAATTCTCGTTGCTGTATGCATATTCATATTAGCTTAATCTAAATATTGGCAGACTGTTTAGTAGTTATCAAGTAAACTTTATATATTATATCTTTGCATCAATTTCATTTTCACACAGTTCATAAAATATCATTCAAATAGAATATTTTGTAAAATGAGACCAGAACTGGTAATTGGAAAAATTTATGAGTAAATATTTGTTAGTAAAATTATTTTGGTTAAGTATCATTAGGTATGCTTTATCACTAGCTTTTTTAGGGTTTTTTACTGAAAAGAGAAGTAATCTATTAATGCTTAATTTTTGATGCTTTGAAAAAATATGTCTTAATCTCCAAAATTAGTTTTTAAAAGAACAAAAGCTACTACATAAGTTGACAATCCTCAACTTTATTTGAAATTTTAAAAATAAACCTATTTGGGACAAATTCTTAAACATTTTTACATTAAGTAAAATCATAAAATCACTTCAAAATGATTAATAAAGACCAAAAGCTGAGTTTATTTAACTTTAGAAACTTGATTTAAATTTCAACAATTTTAATCACGAAACACAATAGCATCACTATCGACTGTCGGTTGAGTATTAGGTGCATAACATGTTGAACACGATGAAGGCGATTGATTTGTTGGCAGTGAATTTATTTTAGTGTTTTGCAAGTGTTCTGTTGGAACTTCTACAAATTGATAGTGTCCCGGTTTTTGTTTGTGCGGTTGCTGTGGTGGAGGTTTTGGTTTCATTAAAATTCCATATTTCTATTATGTGTATCAGTTAGCATTGATATGTGTATATATTAAAAATGTATACATGCGTGCGATATCCAATTGGGTTAGAAAGCAGGTAAAATGGGTATAAAAATGTTAGTAAATGATGAAAAAGTTTCTCACAGGAAAAATCTCATTAGAGCTTTCATTTTAAAAACAATGTAGAAAATGTTGAGCTATAATCTTTTACAAGAAACTTATAATACCAAGAATGTATGTAATAGTTTGCAAGCTACAGATTCTCAAAGGATTTTTTTTTGTGCGATTAAAACTTATCAAATGAAAGTGAGAAACTTTTATCCCTTCTATGTTCTACGAATTAATGTTTTTTGACATTGTAAGCTCTTCTTATAAAAGATTTGAAGAAAACTTTTGTATATTCGTTTTCAGAAAAATACAAGAAAACAAAGCTTAACCTCTATACATCCTTTATACACAGAATTATAATTGAGTTCTGAGTATTAAAAATTTAGTGATAATAGAAATAAGTTTGTTGATAATGAGGACGTACCTTGGCTGGCGTTAAAGTTACATTTAGCAACGTCGGATGTTGATCAACCTAAAGATACATCATTAAAAAAATTATATGAAAAATTTCACAGTTTTTCATATTATCCTTACCACCATAAATTCTATTTCGCGTGGTGAATATCCATCCGCATAGACCTGTAGAATGTATGAAAATGTCGAGAAAGAAAAGAACGAAATGAATTTAAATTTTTAATTGGATTAAATGCAAGCGAGAAAAATTATACATGCAACAGTGTTGGAAAATTGCTTATGAGAAGCATGAGCTTTTTTATGAAAGTTCATACAATTTAAATAATGTAAATTGAGAGTACTTTGTGAGATTATCAAGAGAGTTTAATGGTATTATTTTTTTTTTGGCGAAAAGTGTTAATAAAAATCTTTTTTTTTCTCTCTGTTGGCTTTATAACGAAATTTCAATTTCACACCTTTATGTTTATAAACTTAATGAACAACATAACACAGTCGACAATTAGATAAATTGATTTAAACGTTTCTCATCTTAATTTTATGATAAAAAGTCAAAAAAAATTTTTGATTTGATTTGAAAAAAGTTCAAAATGTCATTTGAGATTTTTTTGGAGTTTGTGAATATTGAAACCTCGCTTTTGAACAAGAAAACTCTCGAATCAGTTTGTTTTGCAATTTAAAATCTCAATGAATTTTCTTAAAAAAATACAGACTTAAATTCTCTTTTTATTTACATTTACCATCAATAAAGTTAAATGTTTGACAAACATACCTCAAGCTTATAGACTCCTGGCAATAGAATTCTCCAAAATTCACCATATTTTGTTGTCTGAAAACCAACATCACGACCTTTAACTTTCAGTGATGCTTTTTCAATAGGAATGCCATTCTGATCATGAACAAACCCTTGAACTCCACGATGAGCTTCAGCTAAGAATTTTACGAGCGATGCCTGATTGTCTGTCCAGTATTTCTTTAACTCATGAGCAGGTGGAAATTTACAGCACGATATTTCAAGTGTAACTTCATAACATCCATACCAGATGTAGTTATAATCTTGCATTCCACCTATATGTACAAAAATAATATGTAAATTATGTGAAGTTCATTGTCAGACATTTTAAAGTACTTACCAGTTAACGGATACCATGCTGCACCATTTGTAATTCCATTTTGAAATGATGGAGTACTTGCAGAACTTTTACATGCGACACCGCGTGACATTTTAGCATGATTACTTGCATATACCAATGAGAGATGCTTGAAGACGTCATCGTCAGGTGTAAGTGATGGAGCTGATGCATATGAATGGAACACTGAACCCAAAGGACATGTTGAGTGGAAAAATAGGAAAAAAGAAAGAAAGAAAAAAAATGAAATTTCTTCCGCAATTGCATTTTTGTTACTTCACATCGAGTAATACTACTTGAACTTAGTTAAGTGTACTCACAGGAGCATGTCGATGACGATCGACAAATCTCTAAATGTTGTAAATGTTATATACGTATATATCAAGTGAGTGCATTAAAATTGAATAAAGAAGAATAAGAAGAATTTTTTTAAGGTTTTGCAAAAAACTGTTTGAAAATTTATATATTAAGATTTAAGAATGTATATCCGGCGTTTTATAAAGGGCATGAATGAGACGGAAAAATATTAAAGCACTTATGCACGTACATCAGGGATATGCATGCTAGAGATAAAGAGTAAAACGTCTTTACTTTCACATTTTTTCGAGTGAAACTTTATACTTTATTGAATATGAATGATCTTGAAAGCATAGGGGTGAACAGAGAAAAGATATAAGATACTTTTATGATGATATATTTTCAGTAAAATTATTTTATAAAGCCTTTTCAATGAAGCAGTTTTATGCTTAATGCTTTCTATTTCAATTTCAAAGTCTTTAGAAATTCAAAAGAAATTTTGAAATACAAAACCTTGGGAGCTGATTAATTTAATACTGTATTAAACTTTGCTAGCATTCTGAATGAGCTTATTCATTAAAATAATTAAATTAAGCTCAAAAGAATGTGAAATGAATTTCAATGTGTAAATTCAATCCACAAAGCTGTTTAATTTGATGAAATAAATTTCGAATATCATAAATAATATTTGAATTAATAGAGTTTTCAATTTATGATGCTTTCAGGACTAAAGCCAAAGTAACTAATAGTCTTCAAAAGTTCAAGTCATGTGATAAATTAAGAAGCTTTATAGAGAGTCCTCTTAAAAAACTTACTGCATAAATTCTGTAAATCATCCTATTGAATTATTCAACATTGAAATATTCAAATTTATTGTAGCTTGGGGACATTAAGCTGTGGATTTATATTTTATGTATGATTTATTAGACCTATTTACTTTTCAAGGTTATTTTTTCCTAATGGATGATTTTTTCAAAGATGATATTAGCAAAAGCTTACATATGAGTAAGATTTATTTGTTTAGTATGATTGAACATGTTGTGATTTTTCAAACATCTTTAAACTATTATGAAAATCTCTTACTTAAACACATTAACTGTAATGAAGATATTCAGCATGTTATGCTTCACATTTTGAATCCATTTTCCAACTCTTGAACCATAAAACTGCATAAAACTCATTCGCATATTTATCAAAGCAAAAAACAAACATTTTAAAAAGTAACTTTAATGGAAATTTAATGTATATATAGTGGAAAGTATATTATGTCATACTGCTACAGATATATTACTATCATCATTACTTTACATCTCAAACATGACATTACCGTTCTTATGAGGTAGTGAATACCCTTTTCATCCATATTTTTTTTTTATTTCTTTGCTGTGCTTTGAAATAAGGAAATTTTCTAGACGATAAGTAAAAGTGAAATTGGAGAGAAAGGTCGAAAGGCTTACAAGCAAATAAATCAAAGAAAATTCTTTGAAAAAGCAATGGAAGTGATTTTTGATTTTTGTTTCTTTTCAATCTTAGTCGTTTACATTTTTTCTGACCTTCTCAAATCATAGACATTAAGAAGTAAGGAATGGTTTCAAATGACATTACAAGTTAATGTTTACACTAGAGATGCAAAATAGGATGAAATCAAGACTTATTTCCTACTACCATTGACGTCATATTTTTAATAGATCATGTTACATAATAAAAGTTTTTATAAAAGCAGTTGGCGAGAAAAATGCAGATTTTTTAAACTATGAATTTTGATATCTTTTTATTTATATCAATACTTATTAAAAAATTGTTGAGAAGTTTATCCACGTAAATATCATAAAATTCAATCTATTTCTTCTCTTGCAAGAATCTCATGCTTTTCTCTAAATTAAAAAAATTTTTAGAATCAACTCTTGAGAATAAGAACATAATCCATAATTTACTTCCGTACAGAATTCATGCAATATTGAAATTACCGACAAAGTTATTTTCGTTATTTCTATGAAAAATTCATTTTTCAAAAAGAAATTACACTAATAAATTTTACATCCAGTAACATGGGAAGCATTTCATTCAATAAAATGTTGCGTTACTTATGAATGAGTATATAAACTGGGGATGGATTAATATCACGCCTATTATATTGAGTAAATATTCATCGTTGCTCGATTTCTATCAGATCTTTAATGTCAATTTGCATATCATATCGTATTTCATTTTATGAACTTACCCGAATAGACAAAGAGCACGCTATGAGCGCGCTCAAATTTAGTGCTGAGCATGCTCGCGTGAGCGTGCTCTTTCATACGAAAAGTGATGCCACTACTTTACGCTAATGAGCACGCTTTTTGAGCATGCTCTGAGCACGTTATTTTAACAAATTTTGAGCATGCTCAAATTGTTGTGTGACACGCAACATTTTTTATGTCATATGATGTGACATTTGAGTACGCTCAGTGAGTGTACTCGTGAGTGTACTCTGAGCATGCTCACTGAGTGTACTCACATTATTTTATAATTTTCAAAAAAATTAAATTTTGAAATTATTTTTTTTGATATATTTTACTATTGTAAGGTTTTTAAATGTTCTAGAATAAAATTTGTTCATTAATAATCTGAAAAAGACACTTAAGAAAATTTTGGATTTTACCTGGATTCGAACTTACGACCGCTCTGTTGCTAAGACCATTTCCATAACCATTACACCACTGCTGCAATTTACCTAAATAATTTATTATGGCAAAAACTCATATATAAACTATAACAAAGTTAAATACTTCGAAATTGATCTCAAAATGTTTTTAAACAATGTTTATAGTTAAAAAGTAGATAACTATATATAATTCTAGAAACTTTGACTTGTGAAGTATATAAAAAATCATGAGCATACTCAGAGTATGCTCAATATATGTGCTCTTGAGCACGCTCAATAAAATGTGAAATCTTCAAAAAAAATGTTTTTTTAGAGCACATTCACAATGTGCTCACGAGTATGCTTAAGAGTGAGCATGCTTAAATTTGAGAATTGAGTATGCTCATGAGCATGCTCAATAAAATGTGAAATATTATTAAAATTGTTTTTTTTGTGAGCATATTCACAATGTGCTCACGAGTATGCTTAAGAGTATACTCAAGTGAGCATGCTTAAGTTTGGTAATTGAGTATGCTCATGAGCATGCTCTCGAGAATGAGTATGCTCTCGAGCATGCTCAATAAAATAAAAAATTTAAAAAAATTGATTTTTTTGTGAGCATATTCACAATGTGCTCACGAGTATGCTTAAGAGTGTACTCAAGTAAGCATGCTTAGATTTAGGAATTGAGTATGCTCTCGAGCATGCTCAATAAAATAAAAAAATTCAAAAAATTTGTTTTTTTGTGAGCATATTCACAATGTGCTCACAAGCATGTTCAACTGAGTGTGCTCAGGTGAGCACGTTAAATGATGATTTTGAGCATGCTCATTAACGTGCTCACAAAAGTGAGCACGCTCTTTGTCTATTCGGGTTAATAACTTCCTCAAGAAGCATGACGTCATTTGGAAATTTGCTTTTAGCAGGAAGCCAATAATACAATATTAAATCAATAAAAAAAAATCTCTAGAGTAAAGATAATTCGATAGAAACTTTAAAAAATCAAAAACATAAAATTTTTGAATGAAATTTAAAGAAGTTACCGAATAAAGTTCGAAAGAAGCGTGCATGTTTATGTCAGATGTATAAAGAGAGAAAAATCTTTTCTGCATTTATATTCTTGCAGCGAAACATTGTTTATGTAAAATTAAAATGAATCATGCATTCATGAGTAGGGAGAAATTGAATTTGCTCTTTTCTATATTAAAAATCTGAACTGTTGTGTATCATACAATTTTTGATTGACGTCAGGCATATTCACGTTTCACCTGATTAAATTCGTTAAAAGAATAAAGGATTTTGTTGTTTTCTTTTCATTGGATTATCGATTATGTTTACTGCATGTGGCGACAAGACTGAGAATTAAGCAAAAAATTAATTATAATTTTAAGTAGCTACCATGAGTTTATTTTGTGATCTACATTTGGTCTCCTGTTTAAGGAGCACTTTTGCTTCATTCAAACAAAAATTCAATCTGCAGTAATTTAAAGATTTGGGTCTAAATCAATATAAGTTAAAGTTTTGAATTTTTACAAAAATAAAAAATCAGATAACCAAATGCTAAATCTTAATTATAAGCAAGATAACGAATACCAGAAAGCTTTAGCATAATTAAATCATGATTATTAATTAATTGTGGAGTTAATTAAATGATTAATGAAATAATTAATTTCCTTGCTTGTTATTTCTTTAGATGGCTTAAATGTTCGTCTATCAATTCTTTTTGGAAATTTTTCTGGAGTAAAATTAAGCATTGTAACGACAGAAAACCCGAAAAATTCTTTAACAAAATAAATGCAATACACAAAAAAATTATTCAATTTTCCTTTAAAACAAGAACAATACACAGGTCGGACATTTAAGAAAGGAAGCTCTGAAGATGCTTATAAAATATTAAATTTTAAGACCATTTATCTGCCTCTTATGTATCAAATGCACTTTTGAAAGCGGAGACAAAAATTGGATATTTAAGCTTTAAAGTTATATCCCTTGGGATAATATAAAATTCTTTAAATTACTTTAATTCAATTTTCTCATTTTAAAGATAATGTTTGCATTAAATTTTGTGTAAATTTGAATTCGGTAACATACATATCTAAACTTTCTACTTAGGCTTCATTTTTTCAGGAAGGAAAAAAATATTTCATGCAAAAATTATGATTTTCGGAAATTTTAAAAATCTTTTCTTTTTACGATTCTTTAAAGTTTTAACCCAAAACTTTTTAAAAAACTTTACGTAATGCAAAGCAATAACATAAGCCAAATAAAGATTTAAGAAGGATTGATGCCTTTTCGCGAGATTTTAACAATTCATCTTCGTTGTACTAATCATGTTATGTTTCATGAGCTTGGGTACATCTTTAGAAAAAAAACGAGAATCTTTGACTATGAAAAAGAAGTAAGAAGTGAAGTAAAATGCGTCTTGTTGATTTATGTAAAAGTGAACCGTACCAATTTTTAATCATAACTTAAACGACGTGAAACAAGAAAGAATGCTTCTCATATAAAATTAATTGCCATGACAGAAAATGTGGTTCGTTGTGTTCACAACAACAATCCATTTTCCACTGACTGTTTTATCGCAATTTTTCACATTTTTCTCTTTTTTATGCTCAATGAATGAAATAAAATTTTTTCATACATTTTTGAGCTCTTTGGTCATGAAAAAGCACATGAGAATTTTTTTTATTGCCGCACCGAAAAGTAAAAGAGAAAAAAATAAAGTCATGAACAACTGACCCTTTTCGGTACGGTTCGGGCCATTTATGAAAATCAAATAGATTAAAAAGCTTTCTACACACAAAAAAGATAAAAAAAATAGCATACACAAAGTGAGTGCGACGTGATGAAGAGGTTGTTTTGTACTTTTCGTTCTTCTATTATGTATACTTACTGGCATTTGGAGTGTTGTCAAATGGGTAGCTCGCAACCTAAGGATGCGAATTGAAAGAAAAAGTATTTGTTTAGAAAAATCATTTAAACATTTATTAATTTTGTGGACTGAAGCTTACCAATGCACCGCCATGTAAGGAGCCACTTAATAGAAACTGTATTTTTGAGATCCAATCCTTAACAGCGTCCGTTTCTGGTTGAGTTCGTTTAGTATTTGCTTTAAAATAATCTGGGAAATTTCGATTCAGGTCATAGCCTCTCGAGTTTCCTCTATAAAAAGGCGAGTATATAGTATAATTTTTTTATGGATTTCTTTTTGTATAATAATCTGAATTGAGTGTGTAAATTGCTTTGAGTTGCCAGAAAAAGCTCATTGAGAAGGAAAAGGACTTCCTACTCAAAATAATCAAATATATGAAAATGTCATTTATTACCTTCCCTTTCCACCTTCACATTCACCCTCACGAGAGGCTGCATATCCATCAGGGTTCATCGACGGCATTATATGAATTCTTGTGTTATCCAAAAGCCACTTGATGTATGGATCTGTATAGTAGCTTGTCATAAAATATTGAATCAAGTGTAAGAGCAATTCACGTCCAACAGCCTCATTTCCATGAATATTTCCAATATATTTGACATCGGGCTTGCCTAGCATATGCTCATATGGTGATGATGATACCTACATAATAATCATGAAATAAATGACATGTTCTTGACTAAGTTCAACTTGTGGAAAGATCAAATATTGATCCTTGTTTGCAATTAAATTAAACTTTCTCAAATTGAACTTTACAGCAGTTTAAAGACTGTCTCATACTCATGAATTTATTCATTTTACTTACCACCATCACCCATAAATCACGATTTTGAACAGATTTTCCTATTGTGATTTGAAGACAAGAGAAATTGGAGAAGAGAATAATTTGATAAATTAATTATAGACTAAATAAATGAGATAATTTAGCAGAGTAATAAAATATTATACGAGAAGTAGGATGAAACATTTCCTCTTACCTATTGAGTACAATGCTGTAAGATTTGGATACCTAAAAGCCGTTTGTCTTTATATAATTTAATGGAGAAAAAGAGGAAGAAAATTAGATAAAAGAGAGAATAATAATAATAATGTTATGGAAGTTAATTAAGATTTTTTTTTTCTTTTGCTTCTAATCTAATCATTTTTATAAAGATTTAATTATAGGGCAACTGGTACCAAAATGAATCTTCTTAGATAAATGATCCATTTGGAATCTACCTATTATTTTCTAAAAATTTCAATGTTCTGCTATTTTACTTTCATTACCTTAGAAAATTTGTCATCTCTTCATGATTGTGATAAACGAAATCCAATGTTTGCGGAGCTGAGCCGACATCATATGGTCTAGACAGCTCAGAAAATTGACCATAAATCAATGTCTGACATGATAAAAAGAGTATCACAGATAGTAGACAGTACCGAAGCATCTTGAAATTGAAAATAAAAAGAGAAAAGAAATCAGATTAAAAGATAAAGTTAATAAAATTCTGAAGTTATTTATGGCAGTTCTGGATTGTAATTGATTGTGGAGTCATAGAAATTTATCATTTTGGGGTTTGTAATTTGGGGTTATCAATCAATTTCATCGCGTGAATGAAATGTGGCTGCAAACGCATTACAACGTTTTAAATTATCTCAATTTTCATTATTGGTTCGTGTTATAAATTTGAACGATTTATCCAATTATTCTCTGATTCATACTTTTGTGTGGCAACGCATCATAGATCATAAGTTTATTAAAAAATGAAATCCTCAATCAACAGTAATTTTAATTCAGTATATGACATAAACGTCCTCATTAATATGATTCCATATTTAAACGTTAATTATTGCAGACATAAATGAGCTCCATAAAGATAATTCCATTTCTTTTTTTGCAGTCGTTTTCCAACGCGACGTTCTTATCGTACATTGTGAATGATAAAGTTTAAGATGGTTTAAATAAATGAAGGAAAATATTTGTATGTTCACGATAATGACAATGATAATGATTCAGGAAACTTTTATAATACGTGACAGCATAATAAAGGCTTTGGGATGTAGGCAAATAGAGAGTAAAGCGTTATGCTTTTAAAGTAAAAATTAAGAGTGAGAGACAAAAAAGCTGAAGCAAGCAGATAAAGGTATGAACACATATAAAGTTTAATGAAGGTGGAAATGAGCAGAAGATTGAAATGGTAATGTGTTTAACGAGATGTGACAGGAAAGTCCTTTTCAACTATCAATAAAATATTTTAAAATGTTTACTCAGCACACACTCAATGCCTCCGCCTAATAGGATTTCCTGATTCAATCAGGCTGTGTTGATATCAAAAGTGAGCTTTAACACCGCCTTTATGTTCAACATTTTGCCATGATGTGATGTTTATTTAAGAAACTATCTCTTTTATTTAGCAAAGAGGTAAAGAAAATTTGATTTAGAAACAAAAGCTTTAATAGTGAGTCTGCTGAGGATAATAAAAACAAAAGCACAAGAATGACTTCCATCTTCGTTTAAGTCTTTTGTGCATCATTTTCTATAGACGTTTTTTATCGCCTTAAGCACGCTTTTATTCTTTGATATCATTCATTATAAATGAAGCATGATGTGCTGAAAGCAATGTACTTACAGACACCGCAAAGAACAATGCCATAGGACAATAATCATTATTTTTTGTGTCTTTCTTTCCGTTATGAGAAAAGCTATCAATAAAATTACTCGCCATATTTCACCGATTTACATTGGATGAAAAGGATGAAAAGTAAGACATTAAAGTTGCAAAGATTCGACAATCAACTGTGAATAAATAGTAAAAGTTTCATCACATTTCCCAAAATGTTAGCATTAGAATTATTTCATAATGGTTGGAGTTGTTTTGAATTTCATAATATAGGTCATAAACATTGTGTCCAAATTGATATAGAAAATAACACATTCGAATTTTAAATATGTCTTGGACTCAAAATAAAAGATTCGCAAATTAGTATTAAAAGACATTTACTGATTTAGAAGAGGCAAAATACTAATAAATACTTTTTGTGTCTGTACGTTTGGGTCAAGAAAATATTCAAATGTTTTAAAATTTGATTTCAGATTGTCGATTTATTTATGGTTACTACAAATGCAAAGAAGCTTTCGATTAGTGTCAACCAGAAAAATCCAAGTAATAAAAAATTAAAATTTATGACTAAATTGGATTAAAATTCCATTTTATAGCTATTGTGCTCTTCGGGATAAATTCGAGTTCAGAATGTATTCATTCATAATCATTTGATCACTCTCCCAATATACTTGACCTTTAACAATGCTCTTTGTATCAAAAAAAAAATTAATCTGATTACATTCAGCAGGTATCAAAATTAATTCACAATATAAAATCCAATTGTTCAGTTTAAACTCAAACTTTCATTTTTTTGCAAATTATTAAGCCATAAAAAATGCTTGATATTAGTTACCATCAAATCAAAATTGACTGAATATTTTACGTAACTTCCACTATAATTTTACTTTGAATGATCTATTAACATAAAAATAAATTTTCATAATAGCACTGACATAGTTTTATTTGACGGCATTTTCACTTAAATTAGCAGTAATTGCAGCATCATATGAGTGACATGTATATTAAAACATAGTCTCCTTTGTTTACTTTTTTATCCTACTTGACAAATCTTATTATGTCGCACAAATAATTTAATACTATAATGCATTACTAGTGAGCACTTTTTCGTCAGCAACAATTTAACAGCCGTAATTTATTCGTAAACATTTTATTTAAATACCTTCAACAATGATTTCAAAAAAAAAATCTTTTTTCGGTTCTTCTTTCTCTCTCAACGATTCAACAGCAACTGATTGAATTAGAATGGATGAAAAAATGTCTGGCTTAAAAATTCAATGATGGAAATATTTTTTTTTTGTGAAAAATCATTTTTCTTTTTAATCGAGATATTGTGAAGTTTTATTTAAAAAAATAATACCATAAAATTCAATTTCCGGTTATGCCATCATCATCAACATCGTCGTCATGATTGTTTGGCAGACAAAATAAGCAAGTGAGCAAGCAATAATACCACACTTTTTCCATTTAAAAAAATAGTAGAAAAAATGACGTGCAATGCCACACCAATGCTATTAACAACAGCAGCAATAGCACCAAATGGAAACAATAACAAGTCGACAAATTATTATCGTGATTCAATAATTTTCACATTTCGCTGCTTTCGAAAGCGAAACTTTTTTTAAATTTCATTCTGCTCGTAATTTTCCGCTAGATAGTCTATTAAGTGAAATTGACAAAACAAAATATAGATGTGAAATATTTACGAGCTTCAATTATCTTTCGAGGCATGCATAAAGTATTGATGTTAATAATTTAATTCATAGAATTAAAATCTATCTGGAGTTAACTACATATGTTTAAAATTAGGTCCGGTGAAATGTCTTTAATTGCTTAACATAGGTATTGTTAAGGCTATTTGAAGTATAAATTTAAGATGTTTAGAGTCTAAAATCTATATTAACGCCTCTTATGCCTTACAAGATTAATAAGAGTTTAACATGTAATTCATAACAATTTCTTTATTCCCAAAAATTCAAACATACACAAGCGGGGAAAAGTAATTAAATAGAAATGCTAAACCACTAAGTAATCGAATCTTTTTGAGGTTATTTATTTAAATTTCCTAGACTAGTATATAATGGTCAGCAACAAAATAAATTAATTCCTCAAATATTCCATTTAGTAATAGGAAGAAATCTTTTGCTTAAAATTCTCAAGATCAAATAACCCTCAATTGATTAGCAAACCAAACATCTTGAAATGTTGATGATTTCAAGAAAGGCAAAGGGTTAATTAGACGACAGATAACTCTTGTGTAGAATTCATCAAGAACTGGCGGAAGTACTCTTTCTTTACATTCTCGGAAGTCGATTAGGACTGAAATTAGAAACAAAAATCCTCTGTTTGTAACATGCGCACTAAATCTTTATCTAACGTTCTACGTCGAGCTTATTAGTTTAGTGAAAACGTAAAAGATCTTATTGAAATTAATTTGAAATTCAATTTGAAATAACGAAAAGGGCATATAATCAGATTTATTGAAAATGATATGCTTTCGCATTATTATTATGCCGTAATTTATAAATCTTATACTTTTCAATAGAAAGTTTTGGTTATTAAAAATTACCAGGAAATTCATTCATGGAATGAGAGGATAATTGAAATTAATTTTATCTTCAAAGTCACGTGCGTAAAAAGTAATTATGTGGATTGTCTATAGCTAATTACTAATTAAATTTCATAATATCAATTATTATCAGAAGGATATAATCAATAAAATAGGAAAGACGATATTATAATCAAACAAAACGCGATAATATAATTAGTTTTAAGCCTTAACAAATTTTGAATAGAAAGGATTTAATTGAAGTAATTAGAAAAAATTTAGAGCCATCACTTAGCGGATTAAAAAGATGTAATTATCTTATAAATAAACAATGTAATTAGATTTCAAGGTTTAATTAAAATTCTGAGCAACTTGCCTGCTTATTAAATTGTTATGGAAATTTCATGCTTACGATCTTTGTGGGAAAGAGTATGAAATTTTAATTTTCTATTCGAAATCACTTCCGTTGAGTGTATAATCCTGTGGCTAAAATTTTGATCTTAACTTTTGGTTATAAAAATTTGATAAACTTTTTTAAAAATTTGTTCTATAATGTTTGATACAGCGATTAAAATTTGAATGATTTCATTCCAAAAATATGAATTATTCTCAATTTTTTTACTCATCATAATTACTAATATTTCTGAATTTATTTCAGTTTTTATTTAATCTCATTTATTTTGCTTTTTTTCTGAACTTAAAGTGATATAAAATCAAGTTTTAAATTAATTTTTTTCTCATAATTAAAATCAAGTGCTTTCGACATTCAAAGGAATTTTTGGTTTACAAATCTCTCAATCAATTATTGAGGTGTAGAATATTGCGATTTAAAATTATCAAATATAAATTTTGTTGGCTAATTATACACTAAATTAATAATGTAAATCGAAACGAACTGCATACAGTTTGCAAAATCGATCAAAAAACTTATGGTTTCAAGTAAGTAAGCAAATAAATCGAGATAATATGTTTACATGAATACACATTCATGAATTAATCATACACATTAAATATTAACTAATGCTTACACACAAAGTTGAACAGACTGAAAATACTACTGAATGGGAAAAATATACTTGAATATTTCTAATATGAAAGTACAATTAACTAAAACTTTATTCATAGGTTGCAATTTATCATCGATAAATAAATATTCAAGCTTTCTATCATTCACATTTTACTGAAAGTTCTGCAGACAGTTATTATTAAGCTGGCCAAATAGTATTACTTTTTTCAAAAAGTTATAATTAAATTTGTGTTTGAAAAGTCAGTAAAAGTCATTTATTGTCATTTTGTTGTCACGAGATATATGAAATATTTCAATAAAAAAACTTTTCCAAACGTAAAAATAATTTATTATTGATTATGCATTGTTTGATGTAAGCTATAATTTGGAAACATAATAAAGTGAAAACTGTCAAGTAGTGGTGGATAATTTTGCAATTTGAGATAAGAAAAATTACACCGCACTATATACATGCGTAACAAACATATGAACTATCTTATAATGGGTTTATTATTATGATTACAATTCTGAATGATAAATCACAACCGGCCTGTTTCACTAAAGTGGATTATCCTCGATTTCGGATTATCCACTTCAGTTTTTTGGAAATATCTCCAGACACTTAAGATTTTTAAGAGATCTAATGAGAGATCAAGTTAGAGTACTCTGATACTTAAATTAACATATACTTAGAATTTTTATATCTTCATTAGTTTGAGAATTATAGCAAAAATCGAAGTTAATCTAGTAGATTTGGCTAGAAATTTGAATAATTAATACTTCTTAATGAAAAGCAAAAGTTTTAAGTACACAGAAATTTCAGGCATAGTTCACTCTATTATAATCCAAAATTAGAAATACCAGACCTCCCATAAAGTTTAAGATATTTGCAAAAAACTGAAGAGAATAATCCGAAATCGAAGATAATCCACTTTAGTGAAACAGGCCGAACAATTTTTCATCAAAAGACAGCGACAACAATGTTTAGACGCCTATGACAGTTTTACTAATGATGACAATATTTCTAACGTTCTCGTTTTTCGAACTTTCATGATGCTGACTGTAATATAGGATAGAATATTATCAGTTGAAAGAGTAGAAAAAAACCCATTCTCAAATGCCACACGATGAGTATATGTGCTTTTTAATATAGAGCAAAAATAAAACAAGCAAAAAAAAAATATAACGGAAAAATGTGAATGAATGTAGGCATCCATAAAAGTATCACCGCTTTGCTTTATGCCAGCAAAAGAGCGAAGAGAATAAGCACTAGGTAAACATATGAAAGACATATATTCAGAGGTATGTGTCATATGTCTATGTCATATAACGGTTGAATTGTGAGAATGAGGATCGAAAGAAAATGAAATGTCGAAGCTCATTTGCGTAAAAAAATCGGTGAGATTCTTGGAGTATTGAATGAAGTTAAACAGTCTAAAAGAGATAACCAAGAAAGGTTTTGAAATTCCATGAATAGAAAAAGGAATTCCTTTGATGTACATAACTTTAAGTGAATAGTAAATAAACTGAAAAATGTTTTGACTTTGATTCAGTGTGTCATCTGTTTTCTCACCTTGATACTTAACAAAAAAGTTTCTTATTTGTAGAAGGACTTAAACGTAGTGATTTAATCTTTTTTAATGAAACAGTGTTGCCAGCTTTTTGTGCTTATTAAACGCAGTCGTTTTGTGATAACAATTAAATTAAGAAAATAAATAAATAAATTTTCCATTCAAATAAGCTTCTACCTATTTCTTATACAAATTATATCAGAATTAAAAATATCTGGAACTTCCATGGATTGTTAAAAACTTCGTATAACATTTATTCCTCCCTATCAGCTACAAGTTAATTTTTCTAAGATAGTACTTTGCTATCAAATTAAAAGATTAAACGTATTGAAATCTGAATGTCATTTAAATTTTCTGATTTACATGCCGTTTGAACGCAGTGTACTGACAAATTTAGAAAATGCAATGTCAATTGAGATGACTGTAAGTGGTGGAATGATTAACAACTATAGAATTTCAATATAACTTGTGTGATATTGTAGTTATTTCGTTTGAATCAATCGAATTTAGAGTAAGCAAGATAAAAGTTCTTTTTATGAAAATCTGACTTATTATAAGGCCATTAACCTTAAGATAGTAGTTTTACTAAAATATTGTAGTTATACAAAAAAAATTTAAGTGATCAGATTTTTAAGTACAAACACTACATTCTATTGTATTCATAGCAAATCAACGGTTATGATAATTTTCGAGAAATTAGAATCTCTAATTGCAACCATTAACCGCACTTTACTATGAGAACTTTCACTCAATATGGTAACGAATTGTTTTGCTATTGACACTTTAAAACCAGTTTATGTACTCATCTTGTATTGAGATCTCAATCTATATATCATGATTTGTAAAATTATTTCACAAAACATAATTAGAAGTGTCACATTAAAATGCTTTTCATTCTCGTCACATGTACACAATAATTGGTTTTGTTTTTTTTTGCCTATATGGTCTATTGTATGTTGAGTGGACAAAATTAATCATGAGAATCAGGTGCTGTGGAAAGGCTGAAGTGAGAGAATACTCATTGTAATTGCATTTATGGCTCGTATGTACGAGAAAACAGAGAGAGAGTCAATGATAATATAATGGCAAAAGCAATGTCTCTTATGTGCACGAACAACTTGTACTTGACACAAAACTTGTGCTGATTATGCTTTCGTTGGATTCGTTGAAGAATAAGAAAATTGGGTCAATATCACTACATAAATTTCTTCGTTCTCTTTCGACGCTTTTTTCTTTCTTTCCTTCATTTACATTGCATGCTTGGTTCTTGGTCGGAGATTGATAGTGACTATTGATTCTGTATTGACCATGACCTTACTCTGTATGCACTTCCGTATGTGGCATTGAATTTTCAGAATTCTCAATGAAAGTAGTACAATACTATGTCAAGCTATTTTAATCCCACAAATTTTTTATGTAAAGTTGTTCTATATGATTTACCAAATACCTGATTAATTCACACCACGAAAATTCTTTACAAATTGTGTTCGATGACTTGATTTGGGACTGTCCACATTTATAAAAATAATGAATGTTTACTAATGAATTTAATTTTAATAGCTTACTTTGAGTATATATTTTGCTTATCGAAAAATAACTAGTCACACTGAATACAAAAAAAATTCTCTCAATTGATAACTTTTGAATAATTTAAACACAAAATGCCGATGCAATAAAATGTTTTTAAATATTTTTTCTATCCAACTGCTTCACGCAGCTGACAACGTCAAACTGAAACTGTAGCCTGTTATTTTAACATTGAAATACTTTGCGCATTTTTATTTCGGTGTTGAGCTTCTCCGTTTCTTTCTTTTTTTCTATACACATTCCTTATCTCTTGCTTCTATGTATAATACACAGAACAAATGTTATAAATCGATTTTAAGAGAGAATATACATTGAGAAATATACATAATGCTGTAAAATAAATACAACACCAAAAATGACGCTGATTTTAAACAGTGTGTGATATTTTGCATCGTTAATCTCTTTCTATCTCTCTTTGCTTTCTTTTATAACTTTATTTGTGTTACGAAATGTTAATTTTCACTCAATGTGGTGTTGTATTAACCGTCATATGTTTTATTGAGGTACTTTTATTTTTGGAAATTCTTTTATAAAGACTAATTTGAAGATTGACCTTAGTTGACAGTTGATATTTTATTTGGCTTCTTAACATACTTTTAGCTTAAATGTCCTTAGAAATCGACAACTGCATTTAGGCATGATTTTTTAAAGACTTATGAAATAAGTAAAAAGCATAATAAATTACAGCAATATTCAAAGTTATAACTAATTTATCAAATTCTTATTAACATTAAATTTGGGCGTTGTTGACATAATCGGTCGACTTTTCCTTACTCTTCTCATTTTTGTGAATAGCTTAGTAACTTTAGTATCAAAGAAATGGGAGAACAAATGCTTGTTATTTTGAGTAGAATTCTCAAGTGGATTTTTTGTGGCTGCTTTATCTTCATCGATCTCTGTCGTATCTTTATATTCTTCACTTTTATATTTCAATGAATTTACAAAATATTCTGAAGATTCATTGATAGAAAATTGAGAATTTTCAACCTCAAAGGAAGTGCTTTTTATGGTGAATGATTCCAAAATTGCCTCTTTATTTGATGAATTTTCATCATTTGTTATTTCCAATCCATTATCGAATTTACTCTCTACATTTTCTTTTTTGCTATTATTACTATGGAACAGGTGGATTTTTGGAAGCTGTGTAGTGAATGATGCGGTTGATTTTGTGGCTATATGAATGAAAAATTATTGAATTTCTAAATTTATTTGATATTTAAAGTAATTGCTTTCCAATATTGATTTTCACGGAAGCATAGCAATTATTTTTTTTTCATGCTTTACAAGCTATGGCGATTTTTTTTTGTATGGGCTTATGGATCGAAGAATAAAATAAAAATATTTTACCTCTGTCATCATTCAAAGCATAACAAGATCTTAAATCTTCATATATTATATTTGCTGAAAATAATTTAATCGAAAAATTCAAGGATTAAGTTAAAGTTCTTAAATTACTTACATTCATCAAGTTCCATGATGATTTTATCTTTCATTGATTTTGTATCTATGGAATTTTTTGGCTCGAAGCTACGAGTGTCCAGTTTCATTTTAAACTCCGACATTGATTCATCAGAAATATTTTTTCTGTCTGAATATCTTTTTGGAGCAAAGTTATGGTTGGCAGTATCACCAACAAACTCTGATGAACCATTAGCATCGAAATTTATAGTGTCCATCATTTTTGTATTATCATCATCATCATTCGCAACTTCTACATTACTTGAAATTGAGCTATTATCTGAATGTTCCTCGTTCACAAAAAAATTGCCATTTAATGTATTTAATAGATTCCTTCTATATTCATTCATGTAATTTTCTCTACCATTTGGTATATTTTCATTTATTGGAAAGGAAGTTTCATCATTTTCATGTTTTGATGAGACGACTGGTAATGAGATTTTTATTGGAGGGAAATCATTTATAATATTAGAAGAATGATGTGATATTAATGAATTGTGGTCATTTGAGTTTGCGTTGCTATTAGCGTCCTGTTGACTTGAAACACGATGATGTTTATCGATTGAAAATTCCTCATAATCTTGAGCAGTTTCTTGTTCATTTTCTGGTAATGATAAATCAGTTTTATTTATTAAATTATTTACTCGGAAAATGAAATTAAAGCTTTTGAGTAACAATTGATTGATTTATGGTTGCGAAAGTTAAGGTACGAGGATAAAGGTAGACCTTTATTTTTATTGTCGACAGTTTATTATTGGTAATAGAAGAACCAAATTGCAAATAATGAAAAATCATCCAGATAATGACAATCCTAAAAGCAGCAAAAATAATCCTTGAACGAGTGAAGTAATATCATTTGATGCAGGAGAATTAGATCCCTCAATAAATCTGTAACAGCTAGTTGCTCAAAAGAAAGTGAATTATCCAATTCATTATGATTTCCATTATCATCGTTTCGGGTTGAGTTTTCTTCATGAAAAGATTGTGAATATTCGTGTTCTTTTTTTTTGTTATAGGATACTTACTACCCGAAAGCTCATTTCCATATTTATTCGAAACAAAATCTCCATATTCATCAGAGACCCAATATCTACTTGTCGTCGAATCAATTTCCGAAAAATCAATCGATTCTTCATTAGGATCAATCGAAGAGGAATTTTCACCCACTTTATATAGAGGTAATGTTTCCATTATGGAAATTCAGATTTTATCTAAATCTTCATTACCAATAAAAATGAATTAATTTTCTTCACGATTTACATCAATTTTTTTGTTTAAACTGAGTCGTGCTTTTTCATTTGTTATTTCAAACTCTGAATTTTCTGTAATTACTTTATTGTTGTAATTATAAGCAATTTTGGATGTTATTCCAAAATCTTCACTAAACTGTTCATCTTTATTTTCATTATCATCAAATATCTTAAGAAGACTTTCTTCTGTTTGTGTTGCTGATTTAATTATATCTTCATTTTCTACACTATTAAATGTTTGCGTGATTTTTGGTCTTCTTGATCCTTTATATTCTTTTCCACTCTTTTGTTTTATAAAATTACTTCTTCTTGAAGCATGTGTCGTGTAAATATTCAAAAAAATTGTTTGTCTGCATTGCATATGAGACAAATTGGTGTACCATCGTCATATACAGAAAATCACTAAAACACTTGTAATGAACCTCAACTTTTCCCATGCATGCAACAAACATTCCGCAATGTTCAGAATCATTAAATAACTTCAATGTATTTATTGAAACATTCTCACAAACATTATATCTCGTCTTACCATGCGACCGTCCATTTACTAGATGGATTAATTGAAGTGTAATCAAAAGTAGATTATAAATCCATTCCATTATTTCTATTTTAATCTATCGTTTTCACACTCAATTTCTTTCTATAATGAATCGAGAGCAACAAGACGTGTCTCAAGAAAAATAAGAAATGAATCAAACATTTTCATTTTCAATGACTTTTATATCTATAACTTTAATTTCTTTTTTATAGCATTCTATATGTTATTTTTGTCACCATCGTAAAATCTTATGGTTATAAAGTTTGTTGCAAAATTTCAATTCGCATTTGTCAGTATAAAGTATCAGAATTTGCAGGTCCTGAAAAACAGAATGTTGTAATTTTTCATTGATTTTGACAACTTTTCAATCTCATAGTGTAAGCTGCAGCTAAAAGAATCAAGCCTATTTGAAATACTTTTTTAAAATTCAGTTTCTTGTTTCCAAAATTTTATACTCATCATAAATTGATGACACCAAAGTTAAATTTCAAAAAGCTTAAAGGTTCTTAAAATTTTTAAATTAAGTGTTAAAAAGTATTAGAACCCTCCATTAACATATAAATCATTTGCTTCGAATAAATTGAGAAGTGTTTGATCAACACCTTTAAAATTAAATTTCCATAAAATCTAAATATCAAATTTTCCTCGTTATATCATGATGCATAAATTATCATTGTAGGAAATCGCTTGTAAAATTTTTTATTGGATAATCGAATAAAACCTGAGAGTAATTTATCTATTTACGTATCAACATGTACGTTGGGGCTGACATAGTAAAGGTATTTTGAGAGAAAAATCAATAAAAGTTCAATGAACTTGTTTTGTCAGAAATTTCACCTGTAATTTTCACAAATTTAGAATAAAGCTAGAAATTATTTAACATAATATTCCAACTATTTTTCATGCATACTTCAGGAATATTTCAACAGTTTTAACTTTTAAAATGTTAAAAAATTACCAGAATTAATTAATTCATTTGATCAACGAACTGCTTGCAAAATGAAATAAATCTTACAAAGCGTCATGATTAAGAATAATAGGACATAGATCACTTTTAATGTTAATTAAGTCTTAGGACGAAAATGAATTACTTGTTTACCGATTTCAATAGCTTGATTTCACATTAAATGCTTATTATTAATTTAATTCTGGAACAGAAATTAATTCGTTTTTAATGACTTGAAAAACTTTATTTACGACTTATTGATTTTGTGTTGAATTTTTAAGATAATGTCTGCAGATTATCATGATTATGTGAAAATATTTTTCAGCTTCATTACGGCACAAAATTTCGATATCATGGACTATCTTGAATTGATACCAACAAACTTTGTCTTATTTTCTTCAAAATACGTGTCCTTTTATCATGAAGACCTTGAAAATAATTTTAGGAATTTCCTTTTTAAATATTTCATCAAGACCAGAAAAAAATATCAACAGCACGGAGTGAGATAGGTAGAAAGATAGAAGAAGGTACGAGAGAGATGACAAGATAGAAGACGAATTATAAGAGGGAAAAGATAACAACTTTTTGGGTCGAACGACTACTTTCATTTTTCATGGAAGATTAAATATATAAAGTAACTGCTATATATAAAGCGTCTTTTATTCACTAACTGAATTTTACGATTACTAGAAATAAAAATTATTTATTTAAATGAAATATTCAAGTGATAAATTTTACCTTAGGATTGATTATAAAGGTTTTAGATTCATTTAATTTAATCATGTAATGATCCGCCCAAAATGATTTATTTTTCTTGGAAAATATTGTTTAAGTAAAGGAAAAACCTTTTTCTTCTGTTTGGATAAGCATTTATTGAAGTTTGAAAGGGATCTATAATTGTACATGACGAGTCTCCTCTTTTATTACATTGCTGTTGATATTTCAACTTTTGTGCTACTTCCCCATTCTTCTTTAATTAAAAATCATTACTGTTTCCATAGAGTAAGCACAATAAGTAATGAAAGGGTACAAGTTTGTTTACAAAGAATTATCGAAAATGATATTTTCTGAAGAAAATCAATTTTTGTTTTTTAAGAAAATTCTTCATGCCATAGAAACTAGTTAATTACAATTCAGAATCAACAATAAAGAATTATTAATACTTTATTACAATAATTGTTCTTCATATTTTCCTTTTTTCCTTTCATTCGCATGACATTTTTTCCTTGCTGAAAATTGTATTTTGTGCACATGTCAACGTCCATGCTTTATTTTTAGCACATTTTATAAAGTCGGAATATTTTTCGGAAGGAAGTAGAAATGATGACGAATCACCTTCTTTGGAACGACATTTTGATTGATGTGATGCTTTTAACCTCTTATTAACAATACAATCAGAATTAATGTTTTCAATACATTGATACTTGGAAGGACTAAATTCATATCCTTCTTCAAAGTTCTTTCTTATTCCAATTCCATTGTTACACTCAATAAATTCATTACAATTTTGTAATATAATTGCTTGATTACTGTCTATTTTGATTTGTCAAAAGCTGGAAACTATGAATAATCTGATGATACATCATAAGATGATTTTAATCTTTTTATTCTCTTTTTTGATGCTGTCATTTTCATATTGCATGGTTCAAGACACACTCTTTCATCAGAAAATATGAACATAGATGCCTGCAAGCAACTCATTTCAATTTCCTCATTATGAGAACACACGATGAATTTTGTACAATTATTTATACTTGGATAAATAAACAAAGTATCATCACTTGCTGTGTCACAATACTTTGCTTGTGATGAAATAATTATTGTTGAAATTAATGTTAAAAATTATCAACATTTCTCTTTCACTTTTAGATTAATTTTCTTTATTTCTTCTCGTCCTCTTTTTATTATTTCACTTATTCAAAGAACGCTATCGTTTTACTTTACAAAGGTTTTTGTTATAAAAATCAAACGAGAAAAGCAAGCATTCATTTTAGAAAAATTTACATTTATATAATAAAAACTTTTATTACGCTCATCACTTTCAAGCTATTGCAACAGATTTACAAAGTTATAAAAAATTCTTTAAAATCAAGGTGTGAAAACATTCATTTAAAAGTCATAAAATATTTTGGAATCCAATGATTCTGTCGTAATTATGTTTACATAAAGAATTAAAATTTGAAAAATCTGATTTAATTGACAAAACAGGTCAATAATTTTTTTTCCTTACAATGCAACGTTAAGTACAATAAGCTCCAAAGCTTTAAATTTATTTGAAAACTTACAAACTGCTTCAAATTACCATTCATTGAAATTGATGAACAAAAATTCAAGATCGTGATAAGTTAGCATAAACTTTTTATTATATTCACACCGTTTTCACGTGTGAATCTATTGGTTTTGTTCAGATTGAAAAATCAGTTTTTCGCATTTTGTGAGAAAACAAAGCAAAATTGGTTATAAAAGGGCAAGAAGAAAAGTTTGTGCCTGAAATTTTACATCATTTTCAAAAAACAGATTTCAAATTGGTTGTGGCATTGCTGAGAAAATCGCAAAATACGCTTTCTGTAAGCAAACAAGCAAGCAAGCAAGCAAGCAAGCAAGCAAGCAAGCAAGTTAATCAGCAAGAAATCCCAATAACGAGACATCGTAGAGACTTCTAGTTTTTTACATTTGATCCGTGCTGCTCTATAGAAGAGCTGTATTGTTTTTGGGCAAGGTAGGAACAGCCGTTGCTTCAGAAAAAGCAAAAAAATTTCCTTTCTTACGAATTTTTTAAAACAAAAGTTGACTGTGATTTTTATAAAATTCAACTTTGGATGAAAATTTTTTTTAAAAAACTTTTAAAGAATATTTGGCATATTCGTCAAGCTTTATACCTTCAAACTTATGTTGAGCATAGCTCAGCTGACTGGATAGCTTTACATATATCTTCAAACTTATGCTGAGCGTAGCTCAGCTGACTCGATAGCTTTATATCTTCAAACTTATGCTGAGCGTAGCTCAACTGACTCTCTAGCTTCATATCTTCAAACTTATGCTGAGCGTAGCTCAGCTGCCTCTCTAGCTTCATATCTTCATACTTATGATGGGCGTAGCTCAGCTTACGCGATAGCTTTATAGCTTTAAACTTATGCTGAGCGAAGCTCCACTGCCTCTCTAGCTTCATACCTTCATACTTATGATGGGCAAATCTTGGTCTATCCATAAGACTTATGATAGTACGGTGTGAATATAATCCGCATTGGGTTTCTACCCGATACACTAGTTTCTTTAAGTTACTTCCACGAATGTCAGCTTTTTATTTTTCTGTGTGTCAATTTTACGGTCGAATTTACTATTATGACGAAAAGTAATAAAATGAAAATTAAATGATTCATGCTATATGAATTCAAAAAGACTAAAGATGTTGTGATGGCAACTTTGTACCCCACACAATGTTTTTAAAAATTTTAATTCCATCTGTTTTACATGAAACTTTTGAAAAAGGTTTCCAGAAAAAAATATCTTTCTGCTTTAAAACTATTTTCAGAAATGTTTTGAAAAAAAAAAATCATAAAAGTCCTGTACATTGTACATAATATATGCACTTAAAACTCGTGAGAGCTTAAAATAAGCTCTTCCTATTCAAAAATAATATTCTATTCATTTTTTTCTTTTATTATATTTCTCAGATCTCAGATAAATACTAAATAAACATCATGATGGCTATTGTGCCAGATCAATCGATTTTAGATGCACTGAGAGGATATGCAATCGAAAGCACAAAACAGCCAATCCCACGTCTAGTTAAAATCTACATATCGAGCACAAAAAATGGTAAGTCCTTTCCCAGATGTCACAGATTAAAATTAAAAATTATTTTGAAAAATTTTTATGAAATTAAGATTTTGTAATTAATTCAAGTAAGTTCAGCTCAGGAAAGAGTTTTAAAATTAAAGAAGTTAAGATCAAAAATATTCCATCCAGATACTCTGAACTTAACCCTTTTGTGAATGCTCATTTTTATTTATACATATGCATTTTTTACTATCCTTATCGCAAAACAAAAATACAATATAAACAGAATTCAAAGAGGAGAGAAAAGTGTTATTGGAAGTCATTGGACCAGAATTGCAATCGATTTACGATGATAGACAAATTGAGGTTGGTCGTGTTGAGTTTTTATTTGAGCTGCAAAGATGAATATCCTCTTTTCTTTTTATTGCTATTGTAGATTGAATTTGTCGATATGCACTTTGGCACTGGTACAAGTCATACAAATACAAGTGTCGATCTAGATCCATATGTGCTTTACGATCATCTCAATGAGATACGAACTTGTCATCGTGTGTCGAGGAGTATTTTCTTTATTGTAAGTTATGCATGAATTTCTAAGAGATTGTGTGAGATGGTTATCAATTTTGATCAGTCTTATGCATGATAGAAAAGCTAACAGGTTGGAAATTCATTTCAAGATCCTTAACATCTTTATTTTTATAAATACATACATATGAAAGGTAATGGCAAAAGTTTATATTCGGTCTGCTTTAAATCAGTTATTTGGCGCCATTTCCTTATATTATGTCATCACAAAAATAATAAAATGATTAATATCTTCACTCGGAACATTCGAATAATAAACAAGTTCATTGGACAAAACTTTCACGATTGTAAAAATGTTGATAACCGTATCATGCTTTCGATGACACAATCACAAACTTTTTTTTTTATTAGCCCTTAACTAAATAATTGCTATTAATTATAACAAAAAATTTTTTCTATCTATACATGCAGTCATTAATCAGTAACAGTTTGGGTGAATTTTGTCTGCCCGTTGAGATACAGTCAGATGTCTATAATGAATTAATTAATCTACTCACACCCGATGAGACTGAGCTAATGAAAAATTGTTATAGAAATGATAGCAATGCGGACATTTATTATCTACATACAAATTTTAGGTAAACTGATCCTTTTTTTCCTTATACTCGTAAAGTAATTATCATCATTAACATTTTGTTTCACTTTCTTCTTTTCCTGCTACCTTCCATTAAAAACATACCATTGACTTTTTTGTCGTCATCAAAATATTCATGTTCTCTCCACAAATTGTCATGTGATTACGCAATGGAAATGCTGAATATGACCACTTAATGATGTCAATGTTACTAATGATGTTGTTAATATCATAATAGAAATTTAAAATCTGATGAATGGATAACACGAAGCGGTAAATTACGAAATATTCTTGAAAACAAATTTGAAGTGCTTCATAGAACAACTCATAGTGAGAGCGTGCGAAGTGCTCTCAATTTCTACAGAGTGAGAGTCATTGAAAAGGAGATTAAAGTTGCACTAGGTATTTATAAGCTTTTCCTTTAAATTTACCATAAAAATAAGCGAAAAAGTTGAAATTAAATATTAATCCAGAACTACTAAACGCATATCGTTTAAAAATCAAATTTTTATATCTTTAATGCACACACCGAAATTTAATTATCAACTGTCAAAAAAAATCGTGTCTACCGGAAACTGTTAGGCAGTCTATCAAGACAAACAAAAAAAGCTTATTTCCTTTACAGAAGCACGCTTTTGAAAATTTCGATACAGAAAAACTTTCTTTTTTCATTTCTATAGAATTTACAGCAAACAGAATGCTTGCGGTGTTTCGGAACTGGAAACATAAGCAGACGTCTAGTGATATTGAGCGAATAAAAAGCTTATTGAAAGAGAAACTTTCGAGTGACAATCATTCAACTTTGGAGTAAGTTTATTTTCTTTAGGAAATGACTGCTCAGATTTTTATATGCAACATAAATTCTTTTTACTATTGCACAGAGTTGAGCATGGCAATAACAATGATTATGTCGATCCAGAGGGACATGACTCACATGAAGAATATCTTGCAGCGTTTAAACGAACGTTAATTGAAAAGCTTCGTGTGTCTATTGATAAAGACTTAAAATATGATCCGGATGGTGGAAAAGGGTATGCTACATGTTGTTTTGTTTTGAATGTATGCTCAATTGTTGATAATAATTTTCTTTCTTCCATTTTTTTTCGCCTTTTTTATCGCACGCATCCATGAATTATGTATTCGTTTACTCAGGAAACGAAAGACAGTTCAGGTGAGTTTTATGGCTTTTTATGACAGACAATTTAGGAGCAAAAAGGGAAAATTTTTTGTGTAGCATTTAAATATTTATGATGAGATTTTTATGATTTTTTTTTTCTTTTTGGAAACATGACAAAAAACAATAATTTAAGCTTGTATCGTAAGAAATATATTGCAATTGAATTGATCCATAATTCAATTAAATTAATCTGAAATTATCATAAATTTCATTGAAATAAATTTTGGTGCAGGCACTAACAATTGTCTTCTCATCGTTCCAAAAAATGTCACGAAATGACATTGAAGCAAACGTAAGAGAAGGCAAGCAAAAAAAAAATGAGCAGTAAAAAAATTCATTTCTTTTTCTTCATTACATTCTCGCATTTTAGCTTCCCTAAATGAATTTCCCTTGAGAAACTTTACAAAAATCTTTAAAATACTTTGGGAAATGAGAAATTTTTCAAGTTTAGGAATTATTTTGCACGCTTATGTAATGAAATATTCTGGCATTGAATTAGAAAAAGGTGTTGGTTTTAAATTATGCATTTAAGGAATTTCTCATTATTTCCTCAACTTTAATTTATGTTCCCTTTCACCCGATGTAAATAATGATGCATCACGTGATCTTAAGTTGTTTGAACAACAAACTTTTACATTTCCTACTCAACTATTAAGTTTTTTTTTCTCTCAAATATACTTCTTCCACTTTTCAATATTTAGGAAATATTTTACGAACATTCCGTACATTTATCCTTTCTGAATGAACATTTGAAGTCTAAAAGTTTTATATCATCAGCTGTGCCTGAAAAAATTGAAGCTCATATCAAATTAAATTATCGAAATGGTGCCCGTCATGCTCCATATTTTATTTATGGATCTCACGGTTGTGGGAAGAGCTCATTGATGTCGAAATTGTATGTTGAATGCATAAATTGGTTCACAAGTCCAAACGTGAAGGTTCACCGATTAATACGTTTTGCAAAAGCAACACCACGTTCTGCGTACAATTTAGAGTTACTACGTGTGATATGTCAACAGATATCAATCATTTTGAATATACCCGAAGGTTACTTACCAAAAGACGCATCATTTGATCCATTGTACATTAATAACTGGTTTCAAAACTTGCTGAAACGCACTGAAGATATGAACAATGAAGTGCTCTTCATTTTTATTGACGATTTACATAAAATAAATCCTCTGGATTGCGATATTGTTGCTGCTTTGTCTTGGTTACCAATTAGTTTACCATGGAATGTGTTCCTGATATGTACAGCACAGTCAATGGAAAGCTTAAAATTAAGTCCCATACAACGTGAGCGATTCAAGAGCTCTGAATTCTTATTCGACTTGACACAACACGAGATGAATATTGTAAAGGAAGTTGAGAGTGAAACATTTCAGAACTTTGTAAATAGATATTTTGATGATCTAGAAGAGCGTTATGGAACAAAAGGAATTGCGAGATTTTCAACATATTTAAATTGTACAGAATATGGTCTTACAGAAACGGAATTTTTAGAGCTTCTCATGCCAACACATGATTCTGATGCCATACTTGAACCACATTGTGGTGAATTCAATTTCTCGTCCTTTTGTAGTATTCGAAATGATATGGGTAAGTAAAGAATTTTATAATCATATTAAAGAGCTTTAAAAAGAATTCCTTTCGTCTCCACTTTTATTACTCGTTTGAGCTTCATACAATGTAAATGAAGGAACAACAAACATTTTCAATTTTGTGGAACATAAAAAATATATTGAAAGAAATTTTTGCGCATACTTTGAATAAAAATACTTTCAAGGATCTTATAAATGATATCCTTTGTTTGAAACAAGCTTAAAAATTTTATTTTAAATAATGAAGCACATTTAATGAACATTTAGAAAGCTTCGCTAAAGAAAGCAAGTTAAACTTTCAGTGAAATTCATTAAAATTATTTTCAACAATAATATTTAAACAGGAAAAGATCTTGTTTTTAATAAAGGCAACCTTTTTGTGAAACGCCCGATGCTCCCGTAGTCTTCCTTCTTCTGTACTTCCTTTATAACGTCTGACATTGCAGAATGTTTTTTAGCTAAAAAGACATAAAAATCATTGGTCAAGTTAACCTTTTTTATAAACGTTAATATTGAATAGTTGTCAACAAGCATTCAATTGCCATTCCTGTACCTCTCTAATATAAATTTAATTTGGAGCAAGTGCAGGCAGACACAATTTTATTGACAGTTTCAATTACAATGAAATGTAGAACAATACAAAAAACTCGAGATTTAAAACAATTGATAATTGAGTAATGTCTGCATTCAATACGCATCATATTAATTCAATAGCATAGAATGTGTCTACACATGATGATAGAGTTGAAATACGATGAAAATGGAAATATGTTCAATTAAAATTTCAAGCACAATAATAATATACATATATGTAGGCAGAGAAAAAAAGTTTATCAGAATACAGAAAATGAAAATGTTCGTTTTCCCTTTTTGTCTCTCTCTCTCTGTTATCAACTTGTTGCCTTCCGGATAAACATAATGGAAAAAATATTTTTCATGTCTACCTCGCATTTTACCCTGGACTCGCTAGCTGCATGAAATGTTAGCTCAATCGATTAATAAAAAATGTGTGTAATTCGCTGAACTTTTTCTGGTGTATCCCTTTATTTTATTTCAAGAGTCTTTTTCATCGCTCATTAGTTTCTTTTTCTTTCAATCCACAGCGCCTATGATTCGAGAAAAATTAATGTCAGGAAAGTTATTAATTGAATGGCGTCACGATTTATGTGCGGAAATAGCAAAGAAGCGATATTTAAGCGACTTGGAAGTTCTTATGATTTCTCATGCAGAAATTGTCAACTTATTCTTCCCTCAGGAAACATCAGATGATAGTGAGGAAATACATAGTGAAACGAGTGAAAAATCAGGTAAGTTGTTTGCCTTAACAGAATTTTATCACTAAAACTGTATTAGTAAATTAATGAAAAACTTAGCAACAACAAATAGATAAGCACGTTTTACAATAATCTGATGCTTAGGAAATAAGAGAAAATAATAAGCAGAACAAAAGTAATTTAAAAGAAAAATTCCTTCTCGTTGATTTCCTTTTTCGAACGGGAAATAAAATTATGGATAGACCAAGATTTGCTCAGCATAAGTTTGAAGGGTGGGCGTGAAGTACGGCCGAGACCCATATCGACACAGTTCAAAAGATATACCTAATTTATGTCATAATTATGTCAGCTACAAAAACACTTAGTTTGAATTTTGTCACCCTCGGGAACGCTATGAACCAGTATACCTGATTTTGGTCGAAATCTCGGCCATACTTAACACGTATTTGAACCACATTTTCTCATAAATGTTAAAATATTATTAAAAAGTAATTAATCCTGAATTATGTCGCTATTTTGTCAAGTGTTTTAAGACAAAGGATTTGTTTTTTGGTTTCCACAGTGAAGAGTATGAACAAAATTCAGATGGGGTAGTTGAAATTTTAGATTTCGATTTTTTTTGAGCTATGCATTACAAAAAGTAATATTGGTATGTGATTTATGTCAGAATTATGTCAATTCAAATAAAACATCGAAAAAATTTTTTTGACAAAAGTACACCATAGAAAATCAATTTTCAATTTTGGACTAGCGGCGACCCTAGTCAAAATCAACTTTGTCACTTTTTTTCTTCGAGGGTTTATCGAAACGGATTGAAACTTTGCATAAATATTCTAGTGCTTAAAACAAATACAAATAAAACATCCTAAAATTTTTTTGAGCAAAGAACCAAGTAGGAAATACATTTTCAATTTTGGACTAGAGGCGACCTTAGTCAAAATCAATTTTGTCACTTTTTTCTTCGAGGGTTTTTCCAAATGGATTGAAACTTTGCATAAATATTTTAGTGCTTAAAACAAATACAAATAAAATATCCTGAAACTTTTTTGAGCAAAGAACCAAGTAGGAAATACATTTTCAATTTTGGACTAGGGGGGACCCTAGTCAAAATCAATTTTGTCACTTTTTTCTTCGAGGGTTTTTCCAAATGGATTGAAACTTTGCATAAATATTTTAGTGCTTAAAACAAATACAAATAAAACATCCTAAAACTTTTTTGAGCAAAGAACCAAGTAGGAAATACATTTTCAATTTTGGACTAGGGACGACCCTAGTCAAAATCAATTTTGTCACTTTTTTCTTCGAGGGTTTATCCAAATGAATTAAAACTTTGCATAAATATTTCCAGAGGGCGAAGTCGACTCGAAATTTGTATGAAGTCGAGTGAACTCAAGTCGACTTTTCCATACAAAATCCGAGTCGACTTCGCCCTCTGAATATTTCAGTGCTTAAAACAAATACAAATAAAACATTCTAAAATTTTTTTGAGCAAAGAACCAAGTAGGAAATACCATTTCAATTTTGGACTAGCGGCGACCCTAGTCAAAATCAACTTTGTCACTTTTTTTCTTCGAGGGTTTATCCAAACGGATTGAAACTTTGCATAAATATTTAAGTGCTTAAAACAAATACAAATAAAACATCCTAAAATTTTTTTGAGCAAAGAACCAAGTAGGAAATACATTTTCAATTTTGAACTAGGGGTGACCCTAGTCAAAATCAATTTTGTCACTTTTTTCTTCGAGGGTTTATCCAAATGAATTGAAACTTTGCATAAATATTTCAGTGCTTAAAACAAATACAAATAAAACATCCTACTTTTATTAACTTTTAATTTGAAAAATTCGTAAGAAAGGAAAGTTTTTTGCTTTTTCTGAAGAAATGGCTGTTCCTACCTTGCCCAAAAACAATACAGCTCTTCTATAGAGCAGCACGGATCAAATGTAAAAAACTAGAAGTCTCTACAATGTCTCGTTATTGAGATTTCTTGCTGATTAACTTGCTTGATTGCTTGCTTGCTTGCTTGTTTGCTTACAGAAAGCGTATTTTGCGATTTTCTCAGCAATGCCACAACCAATTTGAAATCTGTTTTTTGAAAATGATGTAAAATTTCAGGCACAAACTTTTCTTCTGTGACCTCTTACTAATTTTTGCTTTGTTTTTTCACAAAATGCGAAAAACTGATTTTTTAATCTGAACAAAACCAATAGATTCACACGTGAAAACGGTGTGAATATAAAAAAACTTCTCTCGTTACTGTAAATTGCTAATTTTTCAATCTCTTTTCATCAAATTAAATTCTCATTCGATATATTTAGGGATGTAAAAAGAAAAAGCAATCCCTTTATAATATCCTCTTTGTGCGTTACGATCAAAGAAATTTCTGAACAATAAAGCTTAATTTTTTTATTATATTACTGCTTTTCATCATTTTATCCAATACCTTTTCTTTGTTTCAATAATTGTGGCTGAGGTTTTGAAATTTATTAAAAGAAAAATCAGGAAGCACAATCTAATTGAAAAGCGAAGATAGATAAAGAGCAAAAATTTTCTTGAAAATTCGATATTTGGTTGTTTGCAACACTATTGATATTTCATAAGAAATGTTTATAACAAAATCATCCTAAATCTTGTTTAAACTTTCATCGTCCTTCACCATCCGAAGCGGTGAAATGGCATCAGTGGCTTACATGGTAGAGCGTAGGCCTTCCGTGCCAAAGGTCCTGGGTTTAATCCCAGGCCATGTCTAATTTTTAAAGCTCTATTTCCATTTTCACCGTTTTAGTTACGAATCTCGGTTTGTATGTTGGGTGTAGTATTGATGTCTTTTGCATAGCATGTGCCTCCATTTCTAAGTATTCAAGGATATACTAGCATCTGGATGACTTGCGCACATGAATTGTGACTAAGTACATTGCAGGGTACATCAGGTCTTATGACGAACTCGTGTCTTTGAAATGTACAGAGCTTGCAAGTAATTTGGATTCGACTATGAACTTTTTATTCTTTACAAATTGAATCGCAGTGCCTCCAAGTGAAAAGGCTGGGCCCTTCACACATTAATATTCATCGTCCTAGAAAAGTTTACTGATACGGAAATTATTCTGTTGAGAATATCAAAATCCACATTCTTTAGCTTTCTAAAATCAACATTTTGTCTTTTATAATTGATTAAAAATAAAAAATACTTTTCCATTACAGTAAACCATAAACCCATTCATTGTGATGAAACAATATCAACAATATCAACACAACAACCTATACCTGGATCAGATATCTCATATTCCATAAGACATGTAGAAGAATCATGGCATCATTTAATTAAATCTGATGATAATAAGAAACTGAAAGAAATTGCTGTCTGTAACTTTGACTTCCTTCTTGCCGCTGTAAGTTTAATTTATTATCATTTTTCCACAAGAATAAGTTTCTCTTTATTTTTCTATTATATGCGGAGCTAAAACTTAATTAGTTCTGAAAAGGGAGCACAAAAAAAAAGAAGATGTGACTTTTGTACATGTGAAACTTTCCATTCAGATACATAGAATGTGTCATTCTCACTCAACAATCTCATTCTTTTCGTTTAACTTTTATTGCAGGTTCAAACAGTATCAATTAGCTATTTACGATGTTTAATTGAGCATGTACGATGCTATATATTGGATAGAGACATTGAACTTGTTTACTATACAATTAGAAAAGCGAGCGATGTTTTAACACGTGATCCAATGCAGCTTGGTGCACAGGTATGATAATGGAAAATTTTTATTATGTCTGCTGAAATGGAAAGAAATGGAAGAAAAATACTTTCTTAAACTAATTGAAATTTTTTCTTGAGATTGCTACTGAAGCAGAGTGTAGTGTTCAAGACAGAGCTCGAAGTCGACTCGAATCGACTCGGGTTTTTTCGAGTAAACTCAACTTTTCTCGAGTCAACTTAATTTTTTTCGAGTCGGCTCGAGTCGACTCGATCCCAATCGACTTCGAGCTATGGTTTAAGAAGAGCAAAAAATACTATAAAAATTCTTGAAGCAAAGTTTTTCCATTTATATTGCAAGTATGCTTCTTACATCTTACAAACCCATTGAAATTGTTTTAAGAATTTTCCTCAGAAATAATCAATTTTCTCTCAAGCACATCTAATTACCGAAAACACAGAGAGAACTCTTTATTTAATAAGTTACTACTCAAGTTTTCATAAGATATATATAAATATATTTTTAGAAAATTCAATTTCCTAAATATTAATTTAAGGAAATTAATCTAGTTCCACACCCGAATAATTTTGAATTATTCTCGAATGTTCCCTCGTTAATTAATTTCAATATAACAACCAACTAAGCTCTTTATGAATTCAAAACTAAGCCCACATAATTCATTTAACACAACAATTGTTACACTGAGTATTTATGCTTATTGTCTTCATGATGATGCTCATTATAATTCATTCATTTCATTATATTCACTTATGTGCACGTTTATTTTCATGAGGCAATGAGTAAAATTATTATGGAAATTGTAGCTGGTGGCAAATTATTTCATCTCGTTTACTTTTATCTCATTTTCTACTGCCATCATTGTGCTCTTTGCTTTGTTGTTGTCACTTAAGCAAACATCCGTGGCTACAACAACAGCACTTACGATATACTTATATACAAAATGAATAATGTACACAAGTATAAGCTCCTGGAAATTCCACATGTTTGTGACTTCTTCCTCTTTTTCTTCGTTTTACTTCATACTATATTCATCCTCATAGTCATTTGTAAAGTCGACTGTCATGTAATGAAAATTTATTGCTTTAGTTTCACGGATACTGCAGAAGGAAGTATATACATAATTTACTTGTTGTATACTTTTTGGCATAATTTTTCTTCACTATAAATAGACGGATAGACACACAGGCTGCGGAAGCTGAATAAGCATTATCAACATCATGGTGCTATATCGCATGTAATAAAAAGCAATATCATCTTTAACGAAAACAAGTTAATAAGTCACAAACAAGTTTATTATTGATGATGATGTGCTTTATACCGTGATTAATCCATGAGGATGTTAAAGAAGTGTTTGATAAACAGGACAAATTGAAAAAAAAATTAACTCCTCTGCATAAAAAAATCATTCAGGAGCAAAATTTGAGATTCAAAACCGTTGCGACTCAAGAATATCAGATATTTTTCTAGATAAAGAAGTAAAAAAATACATTTTTATAATGTTTGAAATATGTCACATGTCAATTGTTTTATGTGGCATGTCATAATAGCATTGCCATATCCGATGTTCATAAATGCAAATGGCAAGAACATTACAACCTCTTCAGGAAGCATTTCTGAATTATAATGAGGTTGAAATGATGCGAAAATCGTTTGAGTCAATGTAATCAAATACACATTTGGCATAATAAATTGAACTTGAATTTTGGTTGTCTTAAAGAGAACAGGGTCGAATACTACTTGGGGCAAAAATACGGGTAATTTTTAGATATGCCAAAGCGCATTTCCTTGAAGATTTATTTATGTCTACTTTCTTTTGTGCTTGCGATAGACAAAGAAAACAATTCTGATTTTTATAGGTACTCAAAATTTGAAAAAGAAGTATGGAAAAACAATATGCTTTAGCAAGTATGTGGGAAGAATAAAGGGAAAATTTTAATCAAAAAAAAAATGACAAAAGAATAAAAAACTTCAATGAAATGATAAAGTTGTTCATCTTCATGAAAATGTCATCATATTTTGGAAGTACCTTCACTCGCATCGCATAAATGATAACAAAGCTCAAAACGTAGAAAATAAAGGAAGGATAACAAAAGGGATATGGAAAATAGCAAAAGAAGATAAGAAGACAGATGTGAAATATAATCAGAATATCCACACGTCAAAGTATGCTTAAAGTAAGAATGACAAGCACTGGATGAGATTTAAAAATGAGATGTTATTGTTAGTTTATTGTTTTTTTTTTCATTTTCTAAAATACTTCACGGGTTAAACTTTTATGACGTCATATTGTCTTATTGATTTTTAATTTCAACCCTCATCTTTATCGACAATGCCTATCATTCCATCCATTTCAACGTAACATAAACATCATAAAAACATATACTTTGAAGCATGCACATTATGTATGTACGAGACATGATTCAATCATAAGACATCCTGGTGTGCCCCATAAAGTGATGTTATTCGTTCATACTGTGAATTAGGAAAATGCTTTCATTTTAGAATTTCAATTTTTAATCAATTTTATTTTCCGAGTAATATTTATACGGATCTGAGTTGAATTTTAAGATCCAATTAGAATTTATTTATTAAAATTTTTTGAAAGGGGTCTATCAATAATTTATCGGTAGATTTAATTAAATATTAAATGGCTTCTGACACTTGAAATGCCTCATGACACTTGTCACTAAAATTTTCAATTTAAACGTCAAAAAATGGACATTTCAGATTTGAGTGATTCAATTAACTTTTGAGAATTTTCCTGACCTATCATGCAAAAGTAATGAACCATAAAAAACTACTCTACAATTACCATAAAGTAGTCGCTTTCTCTAGCGTGAGTAAGGTATAAATAAAACATAAAAACCTTTCTGAATATAGTAATAAAAGGAAACAATAAGTAATTTATTCTCAGATATAAAGCTGATTTTATTGTCTGATCCTTATGACTGCCTAATAAATTCCTTGCCTTTTGTTACAATTTATAACAAAAATGGCTATCTATATGATTTTTACTTCCATTTCTTTCACGCTTTTATTTGTGTACCCATTGACTTGAATAATTTACGCAATATTTTATTGTTGTCTTTTTTTCCCCATTCTTCCATATATAAATATAAAAATATTCTATAGATCATATCTTGGTTGCGAACTGTCTCAGCATATGAAGGTGAAAACTCCCTTTTGGGTATAACAGTGCGTTCGGCAATCGCATGGTGTGACGGATACACCGTTCCTTTGGTAAATAACATTTTTTTTTTCTATTTATAAGCATACACAAATGAAATCATCAGATTTGCCAACATAACAATCATATTTGGCACCAATTTTAATACTTTTAAACATAATGAAACATAATTAAATTATTTATTCCACTAATTCTCTTTAATAGCTCGTACCGTTAACTGGCTGGTTGCCAGTGCCATTGCCTTCACAAATACGATGTATGACTGTTCCCGGAGGTGCAATTACTCAATTTGAAGTGTCACCATGTAAGCAGTATCTCATACTAGCAAAGAAAGCTGGTGATCCACAATTGTGGCACATAATGAGCAATACATTAGTTGGAACATTTAAAGGCAAGTATTTGACTTAATAATCATCATTATTTTTCACTTAATAGAAGCTGACAGAAGCTGTAAATTTGCATTTTAAAATGTTCTCTCTGAATTATTTATGTTACACTTTAGTAGCTTTTCGATTTCACTTGTGAATACTTCCTGTCTTATCTTATCTCTGTCGCCGTGATATTTTTATTCTGGTGAAATACGAACGCAACTCAGAGTTGTTTTTGCAGTCAAAAAAATTTTCAGAACAATTTATAATAATATACTAGGTAAAACAGCATTTCCAAGTTTATTAGCATCTCTGAGATAAGCAAAGATCAAAATGATAAAAAAAAAGAAATTGGCCCGCAAGTTCAATAAAGCTGTTTTGGTTCCTTTGCTTTCCATTTATCTCTTTTAGCTATATTGTGGAATACAAAACGATATTCACCGAATCCAATTGAAATTAGCATTTTTTGAGTATATGTAGTTGAATTTGGAATCGTAAAAAGAGACGAATTGCTACCCTGATTGCTACCGTAAAGGAATAAAAATTTATATATGTGCCTTTATTGTTTTGCTCTCTAACTTTTGGGTTTATTTCTCACATTTTATTGGATTGTTCAAATAGCTGGGAATATCTACAAATGAATGTATGGGAAGGGATACGCTTACAACAATTTATAAAAATCGGAAAAATAAATATTTGTGCTACATCAGCGTGATTTTTTAAGCAATTTATGTTGGCATATGCTACATATTGTTAAGTTGCGATTTATTGTGGGAAAATATGTAAAACAATGAAAAAGACTTGAAGCTTAAATGGTCTGAATCTTTAATATTCGATGAATTTTTCTAGATTAAGGATAATTTTTTGATGAGATACTGCCTGAAGCATTTATTAATTTGAAGCTGATTTCGACCCAAAAATACAAAGGAAAAGTTTTTGTAGCCACCAAAAGTCTTCAAAGTTTGTGTCAAAATGAGAACCTTAATGTTTATAAATAAACACAATAATGTTTAATGACAAAGACTAAAGCACAAAACAGTAAAAATATGCAAAGAAGTAAATTTTTTTAAACAATTTCGTTTTTGTGAAAATATTTTAGAATGAAAAAGTTTGCTCTTCGACTCATTTTCATTGTATTTTAAGATCCACTGATGACCCATAGAAAAGCATGAAGTCATTACAACAAAAAAAAACCAAAATATTTTTTTTTTAAATTGAATAAGAGTCACCTAGACATCGTTGCTGTTGTCGACATTGAGCTCTTCTATTAATTTATTTTTTTTTCTAACCACCACTTTACCAACAACGGCAACAAAATTAAATAAGGAGAAACTTTAGCATTCTATTCATAGAACGAAAATTGTATTTGTTGTTGTCATTTAACAAAAGTGACTCGTTTCCCATGACTATAATCGTATTTGAGATGAAAAAGATATGATCAAAATTTGTGTAAGCGATACAAGCAGTAAGTGGAGAGAAAAATGTGTCTTCATCTACATAATTTGGAGTAGAAAAATTCATATTTATAAAAACTTTAACTATAGTCTCATTATAAAACTGTTCGCTTTACACTACATATTAAACGCGAGACGGGTAAAAAATTCTCTTAAAAGCTTAAAAACTTTATCGTTTAAAATTTTTTTTCATGTTGGTTTCTGACTCATCTGCCACACTTTGCACAAGCATTTTGCACCGTATTTCATTTTATGTATGCAAAGGCATTTAACCCCGTTTTAGGGACTTAAAAATTATTATGCCAATGACATTCTTATTTTAGGATAATCTACATTTAACACATTTGTAAGCTTTTCTGGGATTTAAGCGATCGCGGTTTTGTTTTGTTATCCAAAAACCATCCTAAAGTAAAAGAAGAATCTAGAAGAACAAGATTAATGACCTCATACTTTCCCGAATGACACAAGTCGGTTAATCGAACAGAAATCCAGTGCATAGTCGGCATGACTCTGGCATGGTGCTGGCTTCAATTTAAATCCAGCACTATGCCAGATTCACACTAGTTTGAAGCTAGATTTCTGATTGATTAACCAATTTGTGCCATTCGGATATACAAACGAATAAAACTTTAAAGATCATGCAATTATGCTTGTTTTTTAAATTCAGTGATGATAATTATTCTTGCTTCTTTCGTGCTCCACTCCGAAAGCCCTGGTTTTTTGTAAAAGAAATTGAATACAAAATTAGTTTTAAAGTAAGTTGAATGGACGAGAGTTATATAAATAAAATAAAAAGGAAGAAGAAACTTTTTACAATGGAAAACGGTTTTTGATGAGGATTGGATTAACTTACTGTTGACGGTAGAGTTTTTCTCTCTTTTTTTCTTCTTTTTCTGCTTTCAATGGATGTACACAGAGCAAAAAAGTTTTTTCATCAACATAATAGAAAGAAATCATAAACTTCATTCATTTCCGTCGCACTCCATGAATCTCTTTTTCTATTCATAATGTGTCCAAGAAAAAATTTTTTGTTGTCGCAAAAAAACATTACTTGACTGAAATGTTTCTTGTTATTTCATCGTTATCTGCTTTAAAACATAGTGTTGAATTAATTGTCATTAGTCAATTAATATTTTATTAACTCAAGAACAAGAACCTTCTTGAATTTAACAAAGTTACCGGACAGTATGTCGTCAATAAATGCAATTAAGTGCAATTAAAATGAAAAAAAAATTGAAACTTGGAATCTTAAAAAAAATTACCACTTCTGGCTCATTTTAAGGCGAAGAACTTTTCTTCTCAATTATTATAACGTCTGAAAATCGGTGAAAGTTTAAAAAACTAAGATTTAAGCAAAAGGAAATCTATAATTAATGAAATGGCAAAACCTCATTTTACCAAGCACAAAAGAGTCAATTTATGTGACTGACATTTTTAATCCTTCTCATTTTGTTTAGATGTTCAAGTTCATTTCAAAAGCTTTTTGACCATCTGATGTTCTTTGATAATATTTTATCCAGAAATCATATTCTGTCATATCCTTTATCAAATTTGAATGAAAATTATATCTATAACAAATTTATATCCTGCTAAAATTATTATCCTCATATGCTTTGATCATAGACAAATGAATATTCTTAAAATTATATATTTCCAGTTGTTATAAAGAAGAAAAATATATTACAACGATTATAAAGATTATAAACCTAATAACATTTGCCTGTTAACCTTCATTTCCAAAATGTCCTCGAAAGATTTTCATTTGCTGTCATGAACTCATTAGCAAAATTACGTCTATGTCTCTTCCTATGTGAATAAAGAGGGTTTATCTCTCAACTAAAGCCTAATTTTTGGTTTATTTCATAAATATTTAAAGAACATCCTTTTTCGAGATGCTTGAAAAAATTTGCCCCAAGAGGAAAATAAAAATTTGAGTTGGAATAAATTTTTCCCTATAAATTTATTAACGAGCTTTTAATCTTTGAGCTTTTGAATTATAATTTTTTTTTTTTGATGAAGTATGAATATTTCTGAATAAATTTTTCGTAGATTTTAAGATCCTAAATAAAGTTTAGGGAAAATTATTTTCTTCTTCTCATTAAGACGTGTGCACCGAAATGTAAATGCTTAAAAGATGTATTACAGAATTAAAACTGGATAGCAAAGTTTACAACTTATGACTTGAATTCACTAAGGAATGACTTAAGTAAATTTTCGAAAGTCAAAGTTAACAATCGAAAAGGTTTGTTGACCTTTGATTATCCGCACGACATTTACTGTATTCCCTAAACTCAGTTGAAGAATTATTATCCAAAAACTTTTGGGATGTAAAACTTTATGAATTTTATGGAAGGTTAGGCACATAAATTTAACTTTACCAATATTTTAATGCAAAAGTTTGAAAGTCTAAATGTACGTGAATAAAAGTAAAAATGCTAACTGGTTCCTAAATACGTAGCAACAAAAAAGTAATGCAGACTTTTATAATTTCATTTTTCATGAGAGAACATTTTAAATTATACTTAAATTTTCCCATTTATTTATTCTTATTCTGCTAGACATGTCTACACTCCTTGTAATGTTGATTGTACATGACTAATTAGATTTATGCTTTATACATTCCATGTAAATTTAAAAATGCTAACTCGTTTCATACGGCTTTTATTTATAGGTCACAGTGGAGCAATAACATGTATGATGGTGCCAAAGAACACACATGATTTAGTGACAGGCTCGGAAGACACCAGCGTTATAATTTGGGACATAAAGTCACAGGTTGTAAAGACGCGTTTATGGTAAGAATATAAAATTTGTGTTTTCAATTACAATGGCATGTCAAAAGCTGAATTTTGATTATATTTTCATCATTTCTCTTCATTTATTAAACTGAATGAATCTTTTGACAAATTTTCCTTTGATACTTTGGAAAACAAAAGGATGAAGATGGTATTTTTTTAAGCATATATATGCTTGCTGTTGCTTAGCAAGAAAGTTGTTTTAAATAATTGTTATTCGAAATTTGATACTTAAAAAAAAATCAAGTAAAAGTTCGTGCATTATTAAATTTTTAATCTTTCCTTAATGACTTACTTAGCTTTAAATATTCTGAATCTTTGTCAACTCCACTAAGATATATTACCGATTCACATGTTAGGAATAAACAACAACTACAGCATTCTATGAAATTCCAATCATGATAATGTTCCTTCTTATTTATTTATTTTTTTGTTTTTTGAATATAATGATTTTGTTTTTTGAATATAATGAAAATCTCTTGTGATTTGAAGAGATATATTTTGAAACATATTGTTTGTATTTTATAACAATAACAAACAATAGAGGAATGATAATGATAGTAATGATAGAATGGGAAGGAAGTGTGAGTGAAAAATAAATCTGTAAACAAAGCTGTTAAGCTATACGAATATTATTGCGAGGATCATCAAAAGCAAAAGATGCAAAAAATGTATGTGTGCGTACAGTAGTTGCTGTGCGTGATAAATGATGTGTAGGTAGACTTGCTGGAAAGCACACGGTGCTGTTTTGTGATGATGATTGAGATTCATTCTTTCTTTCTCTCCGTCTATCTCTCATTCACCATCACTTTTTATGTTTGCAGGATAATGTTTTTAATGCGGTTGATATTACCTCTCGTCATGAACATTAAAGTAGAATAACAAGAAGCTTCAATTTTATGCGAAAAAAGAAGAAGAAAAATATTATTCAGGAAAATGATTTTAATTTATCAACAGTAAAATATAATGAGCTCGTGTTTCGAGGCTTTTAAAATGCTATCATTATATTGCGAGATTACAATGCAAAGGAGCTGTTGATTTTCTCTTTATTTCCATTTCTGAAATGAAAATGAGAATGATTAAGATGATAGATATTCTTTGCTTCAGATTTAGTTGCTTAAAATAACTCTTATTTAAATTATTTTTATTGAAAAACTTGTGATGTTGAAAACCAGTATCTGTTTAAGTAATTCAAAATAAGAGATCGCTCATTGACTTTATTATAGCTCGTTTATTTTTATGATTCCTGAATTTGACTAGCTGCTTTTGATGAACTTCCTACTTCTTTCCTTAAATATCAAGAAATGATAATCCTCCAAAGTTTAAAAGCAAAAATTAAATACTTAAATCAGTAAATAAAAATATAGGATTTTTATATATAGAAAAGCTATAATATGGATATTTTTGTTTTTAATTTTAAAGTTGATAGGAAGGATAAAATACTTTGAAACTCTTTGTTCAAATTTTTCTTTAAAAATCACATTGATAATTTAATGAGAGCCATAACGGTGCTAAGCATGGCAATTAATTTTAATTATTTTTGATTTACTTTTGGTGGCGCTTTAATCTTTTAATTTTTCATGATGATTTATTGAGAAATTGAAATCGATGCTTTTAAAACTGATTTTATTAAAATGTCCTTTGTCCTAAATTTTCGAAAATTTATTTGAGAGAAATTAAATTAAATTTTAATTGTTCGATAAATTGTATAAAAACGCATTAAACTAAAAACTGTGTCGTATACCTTAGTATATCTTTAAAAAAAAAAATTGTCGCCTTTAAAATTTCCAAGAACAATAAAATTTATTTATGGCTTAAGTTCTATTCAGCCATCTATAAAAACACCAACCAAAACTTCCCCTCATGCAAAACTCATTAAATAATTCAGGAATCATTTTTGCTTTATTAAATGAATACACCTTTCTCCTTACATTGCATTATTCTTTATTAAATTTTCCAGCTTTTATAATCTATTTGCTTTGTTCATAACTCGAGTTTATCCATAAATCTAGATATTTCATTGCATGCCTGAAATTATATACAATTTTTTCTCTGCTTTGCGCTATACAAATAATAAAAGTCATTAATTGAGCTTTCATGCGATTTTCTGTACGAATTTTTATTCATATGCTTTATGTATTTATGGAAGCAACAAGAAAGGGAAAAAATGACTTTATTGACGAATATAGGGGATGATTTGCCTACGACAAGAGAAGAAAAGTTGTTGGATAAATATAAAAAGTGTGAAGTGAAGTAAATTCTGATTCTTTCCTGTACCTTGATGTTATGTAAATTTTATTAGTATTTCACACGAACGCGAGTTCTGCAAGCAATGAGTGGAGATTGCTTTACGAGCACTTGAAATTTATATACATACAAGACGAAATAATCGTAGAATATACCTTGAATATTTTACATTCCTTCTTTTTCCTGTAAAATCTCTTCAATAGGATGCCAGTGCTGCTTTCTTTTTCTCAAGTTGTCTGTTTTGAGTAAGCAAACAAATATGAATAGTCTTCTTTTTCGTTTAAAATTACTGCTTGGAGATATAACTTCGTTCCGTGTAATCTAAAACAACTTTAACTTTTTGACAAAAATTCTACAAAAAATCAGAAAAGTTAATGTTCGGCTTTAATAATGTAACGGAAAAATATAATTTTTTTTGACCATTTCCACTTAACAAGCTGCTAGAGAAATGCGTCAGTTCAGTTTTGACATCGTCATAAACTTTCCATCTTGTCTTTACATGAAACATTTTCTTACAACTTTTTCATTCTTCTTGCTTTCTTTTTCAGGCTTCACATAGCTGCCGTTATGTGTGTAACAAGTGCCATGAGCAATAGTCTGATTGTAAGTATTTTAATTTGATTAGACATTCTCCTGCTTCCATTCTTTATCTCGTAATCAAATAAAAAATTAATTTATCCTCCCTTTTATAACATTTAATGTTTGATTTTGTTGTTGCAGGTGAGTGGCGGTGAAGATTCAAGCATAATAATATCATCGTACTTGACTGGAAAATCTGTGAGTATGAAATGAGCTTTTTATGATTTTTACGTGCTATTTTTGCGCTTTACCAGATCACTCAGTAGAATCTTTCCATCACCGATTCGTAATTTTACTCTGTTGTTTATTCTCTATGGACTTTAACGGGATTTGTTTATGATTCCCTTTCACAGATAGCTCATAAATGGCGTCATGTATTTCAATTCTGATTTGAAGCAGTATATTCCAAACTTTTTTGAATGGCAATAAGGTTTTAAATCTGATTTGAAGTGATAAATGCATGTCAAATGAAACTAATGTACCGCTGATCTAGTGCTATATGACACTTATTTCAATATAAATCGGATGAACATTTTACTAAAGAAAAGTGTCTGAAAATCGACGTCTATAATATAAAAAAGTTAAAAAAATTAATTCTTTAATATAAGCACGTCATAACTGAATGACTCCCTTACTTAATAATATTTTTATGAAATAACTTTTTCATGCAACAGAATTGCAATCACGTTGAATCCACTTAAAGTTTAAATTGCACGTTGAGACTTATAAAAAGTAACACAAAACGATGAAAATTTGATGCATTAATAGAAGAAGTAAGAGTCATATTGTATTGTACAAAAATAAGTGACTGTATCTAATTTTTCATTAAGGACAAAGTATCCTTTTTCGACTGAGTAAATAAAAGGAAAAGAAAACATTTCATGAAAAAGCGTAAAAGAAGTTGTTTGAAAAGCAAGTGTTGATATTAACACCTCAATTACTTTGAGTTACTTTCAAATTGTAAATAAAGTTTAAGAAACTCGGATGAATCTTTTTGTAAACTTTTTGTTACCCTACGCCAATTTGCTACTTACACCTATTAGACAGTACCAAGTTCCTTTCAACCTTATATTCAAGAATTTACTCCTAAAAAACTCCCTAACTTTACAAAGAATTTGGCAAATAGCTTTCGGGAAAAAAAGTTATTGAATAAACCAATACATACCTTAATATTGAAAAAATGCTCGCTTTACTTACTTTAGACTTATGATGTGAGCATGAGAATATAATAGAAAACTGATGATGTTGCGATATTATCTTTTATTGAGTATTAACCGAAGTTATGTCTCATTCATATACATGCACACACGTAAATTGTGAATGATGATATGAATACAGGTTGCATAAACAAGAAAAAGCTATGAAAAAGGGAAGCTTATCAGCTGTCAATGAAAATAAACAGAGATCAAAAATTCAGCAATAATAATATGCTATCGAGGTTTCTTCACTCTTCACATTTTGACGATTTAGATTCCTCTCTAATAACCAAAAATTTCATTTTTAATGCCAAGATTTTCCACGTATTACGGTAGATGTCATGCGTACCATTGAATGAATGAAAACATTAATCTTTTTACTTAAAGAAATTCAAATGTGACTTTTTATTTAAAATATTCTTTTTTTATTATTATTCTGATGACATCGTTATAATGGACAGTGACAAGACCTGAAAAATTTGCCTATTCACCTGCTGCTATTTAATAAAAACAATGATGATCGTCATCATCATGACTTTGAGGATTTATGCCAGATTTTCAATTCATCATTTTTTCTCTTTTTCATCATTCATATTTTTGTTCACACAATGGATGTTATGGAAATATCAAGTTTTTAAACTTTTATCGTAAACTGATTCAATTAGCTGCATAATTATCAATTTTTTGACAGCAATTTACTTTTAAGAAATAAAAAAATATCAATGATGTAAATGGAAGAAAGAAAATTTGATTACAAATAAATATTGAGTCACAAATAACGACGCACAACTGTCAACAAAAAAATTAAACCCATCATAAACTCAATCTCAGTGCAATTACTTTTTTTATCATTTTATTTAATAAAGACCTTAATCATGCCGGGAAATAAAAGTAATGAAAAATCCCACAGAAAAAAATGATGAAAGACTTTGTTACTAAAAATCCAACCGACATGGGAGCACATCACATTTCAAAATTTATGATGGTTCTCTTTTCTTTATTGGAAGAGGAAGTAAAAACCAGATTTTAAGGTTTATTAATTAAATCATTTAGAAAGTTCATTAAAAAGGTTTCTTATGTATTTAAAATCAATTTTATGTTGAGCACAAAGGGACTTATTTCCCATGAATGAAAGCCTTTCTGGGAATGATTATAAAAAATGAGAGTCAAACTTTTTTTCGTTCAAATTTCGTTAAAAGAGAATGAGAGGAAGTAATATAAGGGGAATATTTTGAGAGAATATTCTCTCATGGGAGAAAGCAATAAAAGCTCGTGGAAATGAATGCATCTGATATGGTTTTATTCTCTTTTAAAATGTAATGAATATAAGTATAACGGCTATGCTGTATATAATGTAAAATAATGTCATTCATAACATATTCCCATGATTGATTGCAATAGTAACGAAAAGAAAAAAATAAGGGACGAACACAGAAAATTCAAACACAAATTTTTAAAGCCATAAAAAAGGATTCAGTCAAAGTTCTTTTTATGGTGTCTATTTATAGAAAACGTGAGGAAGGCTTAAGAAACAAATTTTAGCTACGATTGTGAAAATTCAATAAATACTCTTAAAAAACTTTCGCAGTAATTGCTATGGGGTCGTTCACTTATGACGTCCGAATTTAACGGTCAGTCATTTTTCATAAAAGAACAACGGATTTCCAGGAATTTCTATTGTTCTTTTCTTGCTGACCCCCCCCCCCCCCCCCCCTTGATGTCATAAGTGAACGGCCCCTATTTTGTTCTCAACTGTTCATATTATTATTCATTTCTGTAATTTTGACAACTTTTCATCTCATTTTTTGACCTTTCAATATGGTCCCTTAACATGCGGTTCCAGTCGTGCTGTTGAAAATAATTATTCGAAAATATTCAATTCATTCAGAACAAAATAGGCAAGAAAATTGAATTAAAAGTAATTTTATTTCTTCATGTTCTTTGACTTTTTTTTTCTTTGTTCCTATTCAATATGCAAAATGTGGGAAATCAGAAAATCTCATTTCCACACTTGACTTCAAATTAATTGAAATTGAGCGACAAGTCGCGAATAAAGTAAAAGAATGAATCAGCAATTGAATAAATTTTTCGCTGATGATGGAAAAATGGCTGCGAGCATCAATTACATTTTTAATTTCCCTCGTTCTTTCTTCCTTTTCTTTCCTATGTCCATGCGACAATATTTAAATCCATGACATAACAGGTAATGAAAATTGATCATCATCGTGGACCAGTTGTTTATGTAGCAATCAGTTCAACGAGTGAAGTTTTGGTATCAGCAAGTCATGATGCAACTATTTGTTTATGGTCATTGGAAACATATGAGCTTTTGAATTTAATGCAATTTAACAGTCCAGTTCTCAATTTTCGCTTATCACCTGATTCTGTAAGTATTGCAAAAAAGACCAATTTATATGTCAATTCCAATAATTTTGCGGATTTTTTTTTCTTCCTAATATGTTTTCCTTTTGAATTATTTAATGGCATGCTGCTTTCATTTGCAGGTTTTCTTGCTTGCTCACTGTGAAGATAATGGTCTTTATTTACGAACTCTCGCAACTGGAACTGAGTTACATCAGTTAAAAGGGCACAAATCAAAGGTAAATATACAAATAAAGAATTCTCATACTTCCTTGAATTTTTAAAGTATGAAGTGGTTTAATCTGATGAGTGACAATTGAAATCACCAACAATCATATAATTTATTTTTTAAGAGAAGTGCCAAAAACGACACTAAAAATAGAAATCACGCAAAATTAATCAACAAAAAACAGACGTTACTTTTTGTTTTCTCGTCTAAAGCTTTCCCACATCAAAACAAAAACAATCTAGAATTAAAGCAGATTAATGGATTTATGCGAATGCTTACTTGCTTTCTCTTTTATCCTTAATTGAAAATCTCTTAAATCTATTAATTGCTTTGTTAAGAAATTTGTTAAGAAATTTAAGAGGAAAAACTTTGTTGTAAAGAGATTTTTAATTAACTTATTTAATTTGTTAAGCACTATAGCTCTTATAGTCATTAGCGCTTAATTAAGTGATTATTAAATTCTTTGTAAGTTTGTTAAGAACCGCAGTGGACGCTCGATAAAAGTGTCTATTGAATTTCTCATTCTTTATTTTTCTATAAATAAATCGAATAAATCCAACTTTTATTAAAAATTTCTATTTAAATTACGGTCATTTAAACTGAATGAAGATTACAAAGAAGTCATATTGACGTGGCTGTTTAGGAAAAGTTATTTATAAAACTCGCAAGTGTCTTCAGTTTTTAATTAAGTTAAAGTTTAAGTGTGAGAGTTTAACACATTTTCTTAAATAAATCTTTTCTTCAACTCTTATACTCGCTCTTATAAGGGGTCATTCACATATGACGTCCATCAAAAAACCTGTTTTTAAACCCCCCTCCACCCCTCTGTCAAAAAAATTCTGTAGAAAAAAATTTCCATTGTTTGAACTGTCACAAAATCCTAGACCACCCTCCCCCCCCCCCCCCACCCCCTAAATGTCGGACGTCATAAGTGAACGGCCCCTAAGGAGCTTTGAGACGTCTTGAGATCTATCATTAAAACTGAAATTGTAGCTATCAAAAATCACACTAACCGAAAATATTCAATAAGTTCCAGAATAAATGCAAAACAAACTAGTGTATCGGGTAGAAACCCAATGCGGATATATTCACACCGTACCATCAAAAGTTTTATGGATAGACCAAGATTTGCTCAGCATAAGTTTGAAGGGTGGGCGTGAAGTACGGCCGAGACCCATATCGATATAGTTCAAAAGTTTTACCTAATTTATGTCATAATTATGTCAGCAACAAAAACACTTAGTTTGAAGTTTGTCACCCTCGGGAACACTATGAACCAGTATAGCTGATTTTGGTCCAAATCTCGGCCATACTTAACACTTATTTGAACCACATTTTCTTGTAAATGATAAAATATTATTAAAAAGTAATTAATCCCGAATTATATCGCTATTTTATCAAGTGTTTTAAGATAAAGAATTTGTTTTTTGGTTTCCACAGTGAAGAGTATGAACAAAATTCAGATGGGGTAGTCGAAATTTTAGATTTTGATTTTTTTAAAGCTATGCATTACAAAAAGTAATATAGGTATGTGATTTATGTCAGAATTATGTCAATTCAAATAAAACATCCAAAAAATTTTGACCAAAGTACACCATTGAAAATCAATTTTCAATTTTGGACTAGCGGCGACCATAGTCAAAATCAATTTTGTCACTTTTTTCTTTGAGGGTTTATCGAAATGGATTGAAACTTTGCATAAATATTCAAGTGCTTAAAACAAATGCAAATAAAACGTTCTAAAATTTTTTTGAGCAAAGAACCAAGAAGGAAATACATTTTCAATTTGGACTAGGGGCGACCCTAGTCAAAATCAATTTTGTCACTTGTTTCTTCGAGGGTTTATCCAAATGGATTGAAACTTTGCATAAATATTCAAGTGCTTAAAACAAATGCAAATAAAACATCCTAAAATTTTTTTGAGCAAAGAACCAAGTAGGAAATACATTTTTAATTTTGGACTAGGGACGACCTTAGTCAAAATCAATTTTGCCACTTTTATCTTCGAGGGTTTAACCAAATGGATTGAAACTTTGCATAAATATTCTAGTGCTTAAAACAAATGCAAATAAAACGTTCTAAAATTTTTTTGAGCAAAGAACCAAGAAGGAAATACATTTTCAATTTGGACTAGGGGCGACCCTAGTCAAAATCAATTTTGTCACTTGTTTCTTCGAGGGTTTATTCAAATGGATTGAAACTTTGCATAAATATTCAAGTGCTTAAAACAAATGCAAATAAAACATCCTAAAATTTTTTTGAGCAAAGAACCAAGTAGGAAATACATTTTCAATTTGGACTAGTGGCGATCCTAATCAAAATCAATTTTGTCACTTTTTTCTTCGAGGGTTTATCCGAATGGATTGAAACTTTGCATAAATATTCTAGTGCTTAAAACAAATACAAATAAAACATCCTAAAACTTTTTTGAGCAAAGAACCAAGTAGGATATACATTTTCAATTTGGACTAGTGGCGATCCTAATCAAAATCAATTTTGTCACTTGTTTCTTCGAGGGTTTATTCAAATGGATTGAAACTTTGCATAAATATTCAAGTGCTTAAAACAAATGCAAATAAAACATCCTAAAATTTTTTTGAGCAAAGAACCAAGTAGGAAATACATTTTCAATTTGGACTAGTGGCGATCCTAATCAAAATCAATTTTGTCACTTTTTTCTTCGAGGGTTTATCCGAATGGATTGAAACTTTGCATAAATATTCTAGTGCTTAAAACAAATACAAATAAAACATCCTAAAACTTTTTTGAGCAAAGAACCAAGTAAGAAATACATTTTCAATTTTGGACTAGTGGCGATCCTAATCAGAATCAATTTTGTCACTTTTTTCTTCGAGGGTTTATCCGAATGGATTGAAACTTTGCATAAATATTCAAGTGCTTAAAACAAATACAAATAAAACATTCTAAATTTTTTTTTGATCAAAGAACCAAGTAGGAAATAAATTTTCAATTTTGGACTTGGGGCGAACCTAGTCAAAATCAATTTGTCACTTTTTTCTTCGAGGGTTTATCCAAATGGATTGAAACTTTGCATAAATATTCTAGTGCTTAAAACAAATACAAATAAAACATTCTTAAACTTTTTTGAGCAAAGAACCAAGCAGGAAATACATTTTCAATTTTGGACTAGGGGCGACCCTATTCAAAATCAATTTTGTCACTTTTTTCTTCGAGGGTTTATCCGAATGGATTGAAACTTTGCATAAATATTCAAATGCTTAAAATAAATACAAACAAAACATTTAATAATTTTTTTGAGCAAAGAACCAAGTAGGAAATACATTTTCAATTTTGGACTAGGGGCGACCCTAGTCAAAATCATTTTTGTCACTTTTTTCTTCGAGGGTTTATACAAATGGATTAAAACTTTGCATAAATATTCTATCGTTTAAAACAAATACGAATAAAACATTCTAAAATTTTTAGAGCAAAGATCCAAGAAGGAAATACATTTTCAATTTTGGACTATGGGCGACCCTAGTCAAAATCACTTTTGTCACTTTTTTCTTCGAGGGTTTATCTAAACGGATTGAAACTTTGCATAAATATTCAAGTGTTTAAAACAAATACAAATAAAACATCTTAAAATTTTTCGAGCAAAGAACCAAGAAGGATATACATTTTCAATTTTCGACTAGGGGCGATCCTAGTCAAAATCAATTTTGTCACTTTTTTCTTCGAGGGTTTATCCAAATGGATTGAAACTTTGCATAAATATTTTAATGCTTAAAACAAATACAAAAACAACATCTTAAAATTTTTTTGAGCAAAGAACCAAGTAGGAAATTCAATTTCAATTTTGGACTAGGGGCGACCCTATTCAAAATCAATTTTGTCACTTTTTTCTTCGAGGGTTTATCCAAATAGATTGAAGCTTTGCATAAATATTTAAGTGCTTAAAACAAATACAAATAAAACATCCTAAAATTTTTTTGAGCAAAGAACCAAGTAGGAAATACATTTTCAATTTTGGACTAGGGGCGAACCTAGTCAAAATCAATTTTGTCACTTTTTTCTTCGAGGGTTTATCCAAATTTTAAGCACTAACTGATTTTTCAATCTGAACAAAACCAATAGATTCGCACGAGAAAACGGTGTGAATATTACAATAAATCATTTCATTTTCAATTGAATTGCACTTGAAAATCCACTTAATTGACTTAACTCTGTTGAAAAGACCACAAGAATTGAGGATAAATTGTTTTTATTCACAGGTTTTAGCATTTAGCATTGCAGCCGACAGTCAGCGTGCGATAGTCGGTTGTGAGGATGCCAAAGCCTTAATATTCGATATGTGTTCGGGCAAAATTATTCGGACAATGCCACCAAATCCTGGCGCTGTCTCAGCGGTGTTTGTTATGGAGAAGGATGATTATTTAATAACAGCAGGTGGAAATAAAATAACGTTCTATTCATTCCGCAATGAAGATTCGATTGTTAACTACTATCCAAAGAAAAAGGAGAAACGGAAACATAGAAAGCAACTGGTGTCGACGAATCGACTCAATTTAAACTCTAATAATCATCCAATTTGTTGTTTTGATATTTCTCGTGACTCAACAATGGCTGCAGTTGCCATTAAACATGGAATTCAAATCTGGCATTTGTTAAACACACCGGAATTGACAAACTCATTCGAAGCACATTCGGCTTCAATCACATGCATCGCATTTGCACCAAATTGTGAACATTTGGTGTCAGCTTCAGATGACAGGACCGCAATGGTATGGGGACTTCAATTTGGAATAATTCAAACTACTTTTAAAGCACACAATGCTGCGATAACATGTCTAGTTGTAATGATGGACTCAATTAGAGTTATAACATCAGATCGCGAGGGCATTTCCCATGTGTGGTTAGCTGACTCTGGAACAATATTGCAGACTGTTCAAGGACCACACAAATATTTGGCTGTTACAAATAACATGAAATTTGCAGTGAGTATGATAAAGTTTTTTTTCGGGATTGTTTTGATGTTTGCATAAAATATTTTGATGTGGATAGATAGCAATTTGTTTATTCTCCCAAGAGTGCTTAAAATCAGAAGCAATTAATAAACATACAAATATTAATTTCAGATGAGCTCAAATGGCGACAATTCCTTAAGGATATGGTCACTAACTCGCGAAGATGAGAAATATCACGTATCGCATACTGATGAAATCACATGTTTTGTCATAACTGCTGATTCACTCCATGTAATAACAGGTTCGCGTGATATGTCACTCAAGGTGTGGCAATCAACAGGAGGAAAATTGGCACAGGTAATGAAATAAAAAATAAAGATAATGAAATGTGTTTTATGGCTTGTAAACACAGCATAAGCCTTCCATAAATCATTCAATATTACATCAAAAATAGTGCAATTATAGATTAATATTAAATTAACAGGTGCTCGTTGGACATTCGGATGCTGTTCTCACTGTTGCTGTGTCTGTTACGAATAAAAGTCATGTGATATCAGGATCAAAGGATTGCAATTTAATCTTATGGGATTTACACACTGGCGAGGAAATACACACATTAGCTGGGCACTTAGGACCTGTCACATGCGTCAAAGTATCTGCTGATGGTGAGAAACAATGAAATAAAGAAATTATCTTTATGTTCGTTTATTGCTTTTTTTGTCATTATTTTTTCGTTTCCATTAAAGCTTTTTCATTTTTGTTGTAACACGAAAAGTCCATTCAACGGATAATAGAAATGATATCATATATACAAAGATTAATCTTCTTACACAGACCTACATAAATGCTAAGGGGAAAATATTTTTATTGTTTTGTGGCTAGAGCTTTCAATTGAATTCTTTATTGATTCAAACATTCGGATATTTCAAATACTTAAATTTTAATTAAGGCAATCTGTATCATGGATGATACAGTATTAAAATTGACATCTTTTTGAAAGCTTAAGGTTTTATCATTATATTTTCATACTAAATGATAAAAATGAAATAAAGTTCATTTCACAACACTCGACATAATATTGTGAAAACATTTCCTAAAGATAAAGAACCGCCATTTGCGGTTTCATAACATAACAAAAAAAAACCTTTCTTTTTACCATCAACATACATGTATGTTCATACAAAAATGAAATAAAAAAGCTCATCAACAACCATTTTTCTCTTTTATTTTATTTTATATGAATTAAACAGGCACAACGGCAGTATCAGGTAGTGATGATAAAACGATAATTGTATGGGAAACAGCAAGAGGTCTAGCATTAACATCCCTTCAACTTCATGTTCAATTCACACGTTTTGACATATCTCTCGAGTGCTCGAGAATTTTAGTTCATTTAACCGACAATCCATCATTTCCGATTATTTGTTTACATAATTCACCAGCACAATATATTAAATTGCCAACATATTCGGCTCCAGCACGTGATGTTGAGGGTAAGACTGTTGCTTTTTCACTTAAATAATAAATAATTTCATTCCATTTAACGAAACAAAAATAAAATAGATTTACGACCAGCAGCTGCAAAACGACCAGCTAGACGATTATTGAAGAAGGAACTATCATTAGATACTTACTCATGGCAAAAGAAATATGCCCATTTAACATCATCTGTAATGATGGCTCAAGTAGATGAGAGGCTTAAAAGGCGATTTAGTGTGTCAACCAGCATGGAAGAAATATCCAAGATTGCAGAAATGAAGACTATTGGATCACAGGCAAACATTGGAAATCCGGAACAGGCGGCATTAGCACAATCTCAACATTTTGATCAGCTTGAAGCATTATGGAATAAGAGGTCTCCACCACGACGACGAATGAATCAGGTAAAGTAGGATATTATCTTTAGTCAAAATCAATTAATGGGACACAATTTAAAGAGGAATAAGAATTTGAAAATCAAGTCGAATTATCCCTAACTTAAACAGAAATTCATAACTTTTTTCCCATCTTTTATCTGTCAGTCGTTATCTCGACAATCTTCTCTTGCTGAGGACCGTATCAACTCATCAGACGAAGACGAATTTTTAGAAGAGCGTTCAGGTACGTGCTCCAATTACATCAATAACACTAGTGATACTCAACCTAATATTCATTCACGAGCATGTAACAAAGACACATGTTTTATAAAACATCATCAACACAGCACATCATCCTTAATGTCACTTGAAAATAACAATAGTAATAACAATAATCAACCCGACTTATTAAAGGACGTTCTTGCACATTCATCTCATATGAAAACATCCCATACTGAGAATGATTTGAAACACTTAACAATTAAATCAGCATCGTTTGATGTAACAAAAAGTGAAAGCTTTAGTAGTTTACGTAGTTGTAGTCAAAAGAGAAACTTTAAATTTCCATCCGGTTCCATTAACCTTACAAAAAGTAGCATCAACTATAATGATGTAAATAGAATTAGATTTAAAAGAAAACGTAATCCTCTTGCACGATCATGTATATCACAATAAATTCTAAAACTTTAGTTGATTTACAATGTTAGAAAATTTTATGGATAGACCAAGCAACAAAAAGAGAGAGTTTAATTAAATATGACATGATTCGGAATCATTGATTCCATTATCTGTATCTGACCGTGTTTTAGGAAAATGTAGGAAAGTGTCTGATTTTTCAAAGTTGATTTAATTTAATATTTCATAATTTTTTTTTAACATCAACTTTGTTTACAGGTCATGTCTAAGCACAAATTAAGGGGACTAAGGGGACCAATTTCTTTCACTTTGTTTTTTTGTAGATTGTTTTCAATTAATTCTTAGTTTACTAATGTTTTTCAAAATATAAGGTTTTAAGGCCATCGGTTGCATATTTATAGCTTATAATGTACCTAAGACACTTAAAATTTCGAACTTAGATTAGTATATGCTACCTTTCTAATAGTTACTTTCTAGCAGAGCTCGAAGTTCATAGGGCTCGAGTCGATTCGAGTTGACTCGACTCAACTTTTCTCGAGTCAACCTCATTTTTTCGGAGTCAACTTCTAGTCGACTTCGTGTCAACTCGTTAATTTTTTTTTGTATGAAGAAGTTGACTTCGAAAAAAATGAAGTCGCACGAGAAAAGTTGAGTCAACTCAAAAAAATCCGAGTCTTAGAGCTCTGCTTTCTAGTTTACTACATTACTCAACTTCTGATTAGAATTCTATGTCTATGTGGTAATTAATATCTGACACTGTAGCTTTAAAAGTTAAGTTTAAGCAATTTTTTGGTTTCTCTGTTTTGAAAAATTAAAATGTCATCAAATTTTCTGTTTGAACAGTTCTGACAATTTGGAACAGTTCAAACACGACTACTGACTACGAATTTTCATTTATTGTTGAATCTAATTTTGGATGTATATGTTTCAAAATATCTGACCATTTACGATAGCTCTCTGAAATTATATCAGAAAAAAAACATGAACGAGATTAAAATAATTAAGTTGATGATTCTCAATGTTTGTATTCACAACTTTATACTTAATTTAATATTCCTTCAAAAATCAGAATATTTACAATTTATTTATTTTATACGACAGTGGTGGTTTCGGTTGTTGAAATTGATTTAATCAATAGAAAAATTGTTTTGCACAGCATAAAATTAATATGTATGTTCTTATGAAAACCTTTTTGATTTTACTTAAATTTGAAATAAAATTTTTATAAATTTTCTGCACTGTTGAACAAAAAGTTGAAAACTATTTCCTTGTAGTTAGACTTTATCCTTTATTCTATCCTGTAATTCTATTTTTGAACACAAAAATATGATTTGTTATGTCACAAGTTATAGTAAGAATGTAGAAAGTTTATTAATAAATGTGTAGCCTTAACAATCTATTTAAAAGACCTTTGCTTAGCCTTAGACATATTAAAAATTATATTGAACCCTTTATATGTTATTGTATAGATGTGTTCTTATATTTGTTGTAAAATTGAATGCCAAAATCCAAGTAAAATTTATAGGAAGAGGAAGAGAAATTTTATTTATACAAGAAATATCAATAAATAAACACATGTTATGAATTTTTGATCAAAAATTTTATTTTTTATCGTTTATTTAATAATAAACAAAAAAATAAACTCTCAAAACTTTATTATTCAAAGAAAACTTTTTCTCTTTCTTCCTGCCTTTTTTCATATCTTTAGATTTATTTTAAATAATGTAAGCAGCAAAGAAGCATTTTCATGGTAGAAAGGATACTCATTGGATTTTTTTTATCTATTTTTAAGGTAAGCAAATATTTTCTCGATTAATTTTATGCTCCTTTCATTTCACTTTACATCTCTAACGCATTTTTCATGAGACGAATGTTAAATTGAAAAATTCTGCTACAGGCTATTTTGTTTCCGTCATTTTGGCAGTTGCGATGTTAAAGTCTTTTTAAATAATTAAGCTTTACATGGAAAAAAATCAGGCTTTATTGTGATTAAATTGGAATTCGATATCTTGCAATTATTAAACGATGTTGCTATGAAGATTTGTAAGCTGAGATTTGTAACCTTTAGATAACTTTAAAATTGTTAAGCTGTAAATACAGTCATAGCCAGATCTCAAAGCCGATGAAATTTTGCATGAAGGCGACTCCGTCATTTAAAATTGATGAAAATCTCGAGTCGACTTCGAGCTATGGTATTAGCACTAAAATGTTTAAAATGTAAACTTTCAAAATTTGAGACCAAATATTCTAATTTTACCAATTTCAACGCCAAGCTTCGTAATTTCACCATAATATGTAACTGCGTTTTTAAAAATAATTCTTTAGAGTAATTACTTGTTTTTTCTTCTCATTTGAATCCAAATCAATATACAAAAAACGTTCTTTCCTTTTTTTATAGAGCAAAAAAATATCATCAGAATTTTTCCTATATATTATTGATGAGAGGAAATGAGTCGACTTGAAGGTAAAATAAATCATTGAAATGGAAAATGGATAAGAGATGCAAAGGAATCTTACATCTGACATTGGAAATTCTTCATGATTATTTTTTTTTTTTTTGGAAAGTCACCATCAATTCATCACACTATTCATCCAAACATTCGGCAATTTGAACTTTTCTATTACTCTATTGTGATTAAATATTTGAAAAATTTATTGAGAATGAGATTTAAAATTAGGAAAAGATAAAAATAAAATTAATTTTAAGAGAATTTTTAATGGCGTTTAGATGAAATTGTAGTTTTAAAAATGTGTTGTGTAGATGAAGACGAAAAGAATAGAAAAGTATAAAATTTTAATTTTTGAATTGAATGAATATAAAAAAATTGTAGCGTAAAATTCTGAAAACATTTCGCATATTTTGCATAGTTGCAAAAATCATAATAAGATGATAACTATAACATACAATTTTGTTAATAAAATCAATAAATTAATAATACTTTATAAAATTATTTATTGAAAATTAAAACTAATTCGTTTCATTAAAGATTTGTAGCTTAAATAAAATCAATAAAATGCTATCCATACGAGATAAGACAAGCTCGATTAAGTTTCGAAAAATTTACACAAAATCCTTTTTTCATCATTATTAAAAAAATTAGAATATGTTTTTGCGAACTGAAACTAAAATGAAATTTTTGAAAGTTATTGAATGAGAAATAATCTTAATTAATGAAAAGTTTAAAAGAAAGCAATTAGGTGATGCAGAAAATGTAAAAAATGCATTTCTTCAAACAGAAAATTATTCAAAAAATTACAAAAGTCCTCGTGTTATTGATCGAGGGACTTCAGCGCATTTTTGACGAAGCGATCAGTATTTGATTATAATTAATAATTTGCTGCAATGAATTTGCATATAGAAAAAGTTTATCATTTAACGGTTTTTTAAAATTTGAATTTTACAACGGCTAGAAAAAATTTGAAATTATAGAGGTAAATTTGAATTTATAGAGGTAAAACAAAATTTGAGCAGGTTACACTGAAAACAAAACAAAAACTCATTAATTATAGCATAAATACACTGCTTGAAGACTTTTAACTGTTCGATCGGACAATAAACAATAGTAACGGAGCTAATAAAACAAATCCGAGCTCTCTACGATGTCTGGTTGCAAAGTTTTTATGCTTGCCCGAACGAACGAACGAACGAACGAACGAACAAAGTGTATTATTGAGCTCCCTTTTCGAAAACAAGTTTTCAAAAATGCGCTAAAAAGGAAAGTTACTTGTGAAGGATAATTTACCGTACATGAAAAATTCCTTAGACTATGATAAGTTGACCTTGATGCTCAACTTATTTTTAAGCTTTATAAAAAGTTCAAACTTACTTATTTTAAAAGTTTACAACTCTGATGAAATGTTCCTAATTCGCCAATTGAATATACAAGCGTCTTATATCTTTAAGTTTTGTTTAAGCTTAAAGGTTGCATCATGTGTTTAAAAAATAGTTTAATAATATTTGACGAAAGAACTTTCTATTGAAAAACCTTACACAAATTGAATTAAAACATCAAAAACTTATTTTTCATGAATATTTAACAAGATTTCGTTGAGATAAATTGAATTTTTTTTTGACAAGTATCGTTTTGCTGAAAGTAATTCTATACAATGACAAGCGACCTTCACGCTTTTGAAAATGTTCACTGTATTGGTCATTAAACGTCTCGTCATGATGATTGCTTGTCTGAGTAAAATTCATTCATGAATTGTAAATGTCTGGTTGCAACTGGAAGTACAGCAGCTTTGACTGCTCTGTTTGATTTTAAACTGATTGAGCTAATAAAGATCTTAAATAGAACAACTCAATGAAATGTTTCTATCATGTGATTTTTATAAAGTTTACTTAATCAAGTCTTTGGATGATTGATTTTTTAAAAACTAGTAATGTACGGAATTTTCTTTCAAAGTCACACAAGTGTACTGAAAGAATAGAAAGAGCAATTTTAACAAGTTTTGTTGCTAAGTCGCAAATTAAATTTTGAATAAGGAAAACAATTATCAAGAAAACAAATATATGTAGTGAAATCCTTCAAGTCCTTTGTGATCTATTTAAGTGATAAATTCATGTTAGGTAATAATTCTGAAATTTATAGAAATTAGGAGAAAAACAAAGTTTGTCTTTATTAAAATTTTCAAATTTTTTTTTTATTTCTTTTGCAAAAAATTCTTTTTGTATTTTTTGATAAACTTTACTCAAATTAAAAATGTTTCTTTTTTTCATTTTCTCATGATCATATTTTACTTGTAAAATTCATATTAATAAGTAGATGGATAGTTTAGTAATTTGATGAAAATTAAGAATTAGGAAAGAGTTTTACGGACATTGTAAAGTTGGCTTGAAGTTTCAACTAATATTTCATAGTAAAATGTTAAATTGTGGTCCAGCATAAGTTGTCCATTAAACTAAAGAATCATAAGAAAATTTGATGAAATAAAGCTGCAATTTCATACCATCTGTACAAAAATAGTTTGAAATGCCATAAAAAATATGAAAAAGTATGTTTAGCCAAGAAACATTTATGTTGAGTTCATTAATCATTACACATTTAAAAAACATAAAAAGTTTATGAAATAATTAATGATAAATGAGAAAAACTTGTTGTTATTGTACGGCTATATGACAATCAATGTTTAATAATTGCTATTCATCGTTATATGTTTTTTTTATGAAAAATAATGGAAAAACTTTACAATTTTTTCCTTCATAAAATTTTTCAAATTTTATTTTCATTTGCTTCTTTTTGTGTCTTTTATTCTAATATAAAAGACATTACTACAATCTGCTTTGTAATTTTTTGTTCCTTATAATCTACGACTTTACTCATTTCGAATGCGCTTGGCGCTTTGAATCAAAAATCATTTTTATGTCATACCATATATTGTGATAACTTTTAATATAATTAAAATATGATTTCATCATTCTCCATAAACTAACATTTAAGAAACATAAACAGCTTATATTTTAGAAATATATGTCAATCTTGTCTCAAAAAAAGTTTTAGATCATTTTTTCTTCATTTAATAAAATGATCAGGAAATTTATGAAAAAAAGCTTTTCATTTTCATTTTATTTTAGCTCTTGTCTTCTGCTTGTCAATTACTGACATGCCGTAATTTATAATATTTTATCAAGCACGCGATGCATCTATTTTTATTGTTAATTCAGCTCGATCAGATTAAAAACTGTTATTTTGATGATGATTGAGGTTGGATGACTGCAAATTCATTGTGAATTCATTTGGATTGCTAATGTTTATGTGAATTTCACACGAATCATGATAATCGTACACTTCCGTTGTAACAATTTTAAGGAACTCGCTCGAGTCAATCATTAATATTAAAAATTCTTAAAAACTCTAAATTTTTACTATTCGAATCTTTGACCCACAGTCATTCAACCTCATCAAGGTTTATCTTTTATGTTATATCGTTTGTCATTTAAATTGTTTAAAGATGACAAATTTATTAAAAATAAAATAAATATTTCAATCAGTAGTTAAATATAGGATATAGATATCCTCATAATTATTGATATAAAATTAGTTCATTGAGCTTTGTAGAATTTGTTAACAAAAATTGTTTCTCGAATTTACCCATCCTTTCATAAGCCTGACTATCATTCACTTCTGTGTTCTAGCAAAAAAAAACACGAATTTTGAAAAATATTTTAAAGATCTCCTTAAGTAGAGTGAAATTAAAACTTTGTTAAATAATAGAATTAATGGCAAAAAAAAGAAACTGAGATGTATTAATAACTAAATATAACTTATACAAATAAGTACTTTAGAGAATATATTTATATATTGTAAGGAATAATGAAAATGTTAACATATTTTGTGTCATTTAAAGAAAAATATCATTGAATATTAAACTTGTCAAAAAAAAGAGAATACATTTTTTAATTATCTTTCGCGCGATTCTCTCCATTGATTGCATGATACAATCACAATGTTAGCGGATTATCATTCCACTTAAAAAAATGTAATTATCACAAACAAGTTGTGTGATCAAACCCTTGACTCCTCTTACCATGCTTCCTAAAATGAAAAAGAAGCAAAAACACTCGACAAAATGACTGCACAAATTTTCGATTATTTTTAAACCCATATTTGGAAAGACGTTTTTAACTTTTAATGCCTAACTCGTGTGGCATTAAGTTTTTATATAGCAATATTCGACTAAATCTAGTCACCATAATGCAAACGAAATCCAACCTCCAGAATAGGTAGTCTAGTTCCAAAAATACACACTTTGGATATATTCCACCATTAAACAAAATCCTTCCCAACGCAATATCAAGTAGCCTACATACAATTTATATCCTTTTCTGATTTTAAGAAATATTTAAACAATACCAAAATAATGCGTTGGAGTTGATAATGCCAAAAGAAGATTAAATCAATCGTGATTTTTGTAAACCTAAAACATTATTTATACTGAACAGTAAATCCGATTATTAGTCCTTAATACTTCATGAATTGTTATTTTAGAATTTTAATAATTCGCAATATCGATATTAAATTTGATCAAAATCTTGCATATTATTTCAAGATAATTTTACAGCCTCTTTGAACTCAATTTATGATAGAATCTAATCTTCCGAAGTATTTTCAACTCCATTTAATGAATTTTTTTAATGATTATCAAACGTATATGTATGGATAATTATAATAACTGTATAATGTGAGTAATATTAAGTATTATCTTATAAGAGATTGTTTGAAAAATTCCATGCTCTGAAGCATGAATAAAAATCATACAGTATTGCTAATTTTTTCCTTCTTAAGACAAAAAAAAATAATAATTGAAGCAATAATTAATCAAGTTTCTTGTCTGAATCATTCCATTTAAAAGTGAAAATATTTGGAAATAATTTTTTTTTCTGTTCTTTATAAATTTTTATATTCTAAGCTTGACATGCAAAAAATGGATATGATGATGACACTAAGTAGGATTTATTATTTTTCTTTAAATTTAATTTTGATGTTTATGTATATTTTCGAATTTTATTGATGAATTAATAAAGAACAAAGATGAATAAATTACAAAAATTGTGTAGTAAAAAGTTTGACTTCTTACTTTTGCTCTTAAATGTGTCTGATAAAATCGAAATCAAATTTTTCTTAATTTTTTTTTGTATTTTCTCTCAATATTTTTTTTATAGCGAAATAATTTCCAAAATTATCACAGAAAGAAGGTTTGTATTATTTTTTATAATATATAATGTTTCTCTTTGTTCACAAAAGGGATTTTCATTACTTTTTTTTTTCTTTTTTTAAACTTTTTATGTGGCGCATAAAATTTTCAAACAGACATTTGTTTCTTGACAAGCGCATCAAGTAAACGCAATTTGGCTTTCTTTTCTTTATATAATATATATGTGTCATCCATAAGTAATCTGTCAGATTTTAACAATTTACGTCCATTAACTTCTTCAAAATTATGTTCAAATTCTTTAATAGTTCGTCTCAATTGCTTCTTCTCTTCACGGACAGTATCAAAATGACTATACAGCTCTTTGATGCTCATTGAATGCAATTGAAAATTTTCCTGAAAAGTTGTCGTGACTGATGTGCTTGAAATAAGCGCTTGACCAGCTTCTAAAGATGTTGATGTTGAGCTATCTGAGGGTGATTGTATGGCGGAGTGAACTGACGGTGGTGAAAAGTCTGTTGATGGCGTGACTATACCTGATAACGCAAGAGCCTCATTCTCTAAAATTGTTGGCAACTCAGGAATTCCACTTGAAATTGAATTGTTGCGATTAACAAGACGTTTGAGGAATCTATAGCGATCATAAAGTGGACGTGCTGCATCACGTTCTTCTGACGTTCCTGGACGCCCAAATAGAGACTCAAAATATAACAAAGCGCGCTGAACAGATTGTTTTTCTTCTATCAATTGATCTGGTGTCATATCCTCCAGACGTGATGAACGGTTTTCTTCAATGCGTCTATCTTCAAGTTTCTATAATTGAAAAAATATTTATTAAGGCATAAAAATTAGGAAATGGACATTAGAGGGTCGAGAATTTATTTATTTACCTTTTCAATATCCTGTAAAGAGTCCTTAACTTTAACCATTTTTTTCTCAACGGGAATTGAGTCATCAAATTTATTTTTGTAGCCCATAGCTGTCATTGGATCCGATTTTATTTGACTTTTCTCCTTCCTTAGCTTATGTATTTCCGCAATGTAATTTTTAATATTTTTATCATTTGACTTGTCAGCATGAGAAGGTCGATAACCGTAGTTTGTTTCGAAGCTCTCCTCATAGGCCGAAATTTTCTTCTTCAACGATGTCAATCGTTTATTAATTTGTCGAATACGCTCATCGGGTGTTTGAAATATGGGTGAATGGCTCTTTTGATGTGTTTTGATGTTTTCAATATTCAAAAAATTATCATGGCGATAATGCTTTTTTTCGGAAAAATCAATATGATGGTACCTTGGAACAACCACATCATCATCATCGTCAATTGTTGAGTTATATTTTACCAAATCGTGGTCTTGTTTAACGAATTTTGAAATCGAATGATGAACATGATCAAATGTATTCTCAGCGAATCGTGGGCACACGATTGGCTTATCTTCAAGTGATTCCCAAGGATATAATGGCTTCGAAATTACTGGTGAATTTGGCAACTTCTTTTCATTTTCATTTTCAATAAAGTTGTCGTCATCAACGACAATTTTACTGTTTTCCTTTGCTTCCTCAGACCTACACATTTCTTCGCCTTCCTTAACAAGCGTCGGAGATGGAGACTTTCTCGAGCGACGTGGAGATTTCTTTCCTGATGTCTTTAAAAACCTTTCAGAATTTCTACGACGTTCGTTTTCATCTGTTAATTCATTAGTGTTAATTGGCGATAAATTTACACTTGTAGCTACTGTTGTTGAGGAACTATCAGTTGAGTTATTTTTGGAATATGATTCGATTTTAATCTCTTCATCAACAATTATCGAATGTTCCGAAATTACTCTGATATCTTTATTTTCAGTATTTGAGTTGTGTTCTTGCAATGGCAACGGATTGTTAAAATCTTCGTGCGATGAAACACGTCTTATTGCGTCGTTTTGGTCTTGACAACTTGGCACATGCTCCTCACTACTAGAACGGACAACTTTACGATCTTGTGTAATTGATGAAATACTATCTTGTCGATCTTTTCGCTTGCGACACTGTTGCTGATATTCAGTACTAGCAATTATGATATTTGGCAAATAATTTGATGAATTATTTTTGCTGTTATTATTGTTATCATTCGTGTGATTATTATTGATAGCTTTAATGACTGTTTGTGTTGAATTTACGCTTTCACTACTTCTAACTGATGCTGATGCGGTAAGACGATTTAAATCGTCTTCATTTTGTTCCGTAGATGGACGTCGCATGCCGCACTAAAAATAGAATAAATTTGAATTCAAACATTAATTCATTCATTTATTCAGATTGTTTTTATGAAAATTGCAATTTGATATTCATTGTGAAGGTTTCATTAAAATTTACTTATTTGTTGCTTATTATTTAAAATCCGAATTTTAAAAGACAAACGAACGTGTAGCTTAATTATCTTATACATTAATCATATAGAATTAAACAAATACTGAAATTATCTGCATAAAACTCAGAAATGATGACTTTATTTGAGTATAACAAAATCTTCTGTAGCTAGATTTTGTTATCTTTTTAGCATTCATTCTTCAAATATTGTTCTTCGTGGTGAGTAAATTCTCACATTTGTTGAATCTTTTTTTTATCTCAAAAACAAACAATCAGGGTATTTTTAGACAATAGCCTAAGAATAGCACAAAAAGATTTATTTAACCGCAAGACATGACATGAGGCCTTCATTTATGCCAAAAAGTCCTTTTGAAGCATTCTGTCAATAATTAATGTTTATTTTATAATTCAGACTTGTTGGGTTTCGACATTTTTGTATTATTTCAGCTCGTTTAAGACTAGCCAGACAATACACTCAGTAGTAGGAATTCATTAATTATATTAATTATAATTATATGGCTCATGTACTTGAGAATCAATAATAATTGAAACCTCAAAAAAATTTCCTTCATTACGTCAATAGAGAATTGTTTTTCTCTATATTTGCCTTTATATTTGATTCATGTGCATGTAAAAATAGGGACAACAATTCGAAAATTGTTCGTAACCAAGTAAGTGACTGCCACTTTTAAATAAATAATACTCGAAGAAAATAGTTTATTGAGAAAAGGCATTTTAATATTTGATAATATTATAAGCGATACAGCACGAATTGACTATGTGCCAGGTGCCATAAATTATGTTCTTCAATCCGAAAGAGTACTTGAATGTAATTTCTATATTTTATCTTTCACTCCACACGTTTGGTTTTTATGGTTTGTACGAGAAAATTCCAAAAATATAAATCAATTGCTACCAATTGGAAGTACTGATTAATCACATTGTTATAATTATCACAAAATGTATAAAAATAAACATTCTTTAATTCACGTTACCAATGATCCAAAAGGCACCAAGCTGCCATAAATCTTTGTTAATATTTTCATTTGATTTGATTGTTAATAAAACAATAAACTTTTTAAGGCACTTGAGAAGTTCACTTCTCAATCTCTAATTGTTGAATGATTGCAGAAAAATCTTGTTGCGAACTCTTTTATATGGCCTAAGTTACTATTTTTTCTCGTTCTGTATTTGTTGATAATATAAAATCTTATCAGTATCGTGAGAGCTTTGTCTTATCTCTAGTTGTTTACGGACAAGAAAGGTGTGAGCTTTACAATTATGCCTCTTTGTTATTTTGTTGAACAATACACAAAAATTTAATTTTTTATTGCTATCTTCCTTTGGCAAAATTTGATATTGTCCTTTGTTTTTATTGCTTCTCTGTCAGCCTGTTTTATTTCGCTACTAATGATATGAAAGAAATAACTACTGACTGTTGATATAAGATGGAATGTTAAGTATTGAGAAAATTATGAGAACTAAAACTGTGATTGGAATTGAAAACAATTTTGAATTTTTTAAGTGGGTGATGAGTCAATACACAATTATATAGACGCTTCAATACTTGGTTGTAAGTAGAGTAGGTATCTATATAAGATGGTAAATACACTCAAAATGAACCCTTAATACACCTGAATTGTTCGTTTTCCCTCTTCAATTCATAATTTTGTATTTAATTCATAAATTGAATCCTAAGCAACAAGAAGCAGAAATGGAAACCAAGTGTTGAAAAGATATATTATTAATATTATTATTGAAGAATCCTAAATTTTTTTCATTTCGAGTAATTCAGAATGAGATTGTTAAAGTTCAAAGACTCGGGGAGTAAAAAAAAATACAAAAAATATTTTTTTCTTCGAAAAAGGATTTTCCAAATAAAAGGTTCGATCAATTCAAAAAATTCCATCACAATACTTCCATTATGTAAGCACACATTCTCATCACATGATTTGATTTATTTCACTTCAGAGAATCTTGTTTCAGAATATGCCAAATTTTTGTTGTTAAAAAATCAAACAAGTTTTTATGTTGTGCTGAACAGCTAAGGCGAGAATCACATGGTTTCAAAATTTCCCTTCAATAAAAAGTATAAGTGACTCCTCTTAACAAGTTTAAAGCTAATTGACAGAAGAGAAAACAGAACTGCGAAGTTCCATAAAATGAAACAAAACCTAAGGCTAATATTTAAGCATTTATTTTTGTGTATTACTAAAAATACACCAATTGTTGTTTTGACACAATTACTCGAGTTCTAATTTAAATCTTTCAATCTTATTATTGTGAAATTTAATATTTTCACTTAAGTATTCTAATTTTTACTTGATTTACTACCGTAAAAAATGCGTCAATCCTGTTTATTGTGCTATTATGATAATTTTATCTATGGTGCATAGCTGAGACTTTTGTCTCATTTACCGATAAAACAAAAGAACGACTCATCAACTTTATCATCTCGTTTTATATGCGATGACACATTTTGTAAATACACATTGTGAATTATTCGTAGCAGGAAGATTTTCTCAATGCTGATGATTATATCATTTTAAAAAATGTTTCGCATAATTGTATCATCTCAAAACCAACAACAACAGTTAACTAAAGTAGTAGTAAAAAAATTCATTTGGAATTCCATCACAAATGATATTTAAGTAGCTTGCATATAAACTCTTTATCATGAAAACTCACAAGTCATTCAATTCCTCTTGAATATTCTCTTATGACGTCAATTTCTTAACTAATTGAGACCGTCTGTTCTACAATGCTATGAAAATGAATAATTTGATCTCCATTCAATCAAAAAAAAACTTTACTGTTGACAGCTTTTTGTACCGTGAACAGACAATATTTATCTTATTCAGTACTCTCCTCTAAATTGGCATGCATGCAAAGGAAATAAAATCAAACCGAATGGAAATTTCCAATAAATTCTCATTCCTTTTAAAAAATGCCCAGTCATGTAAAAAAATAAAAATTGAACAACCGTAAATTTTTTATCATGCAACTTTAAAGTAAACAAGTCAGGTGGATTTATAGCATAAGTAATGCAGACTTCTCATGATTAAGATTTAATAGCGCATTCAAAATATTTTATTCTATATGTTTTATGAAGTTCCCAAATTTTATGACTTGTATTGCCAATTGAAGAATTGTTTGTGAAAACTGAACAGCTGTTCGTTGTAAAATTAAAGTTGAGCATGCAAGCAACAATAATCTTTAAGTTTAAGGTTAATTCAATCTCAATGTAATCGTTTCGGAATTGCCGTAATCTTCAATTTTTAGGAGCCTTTATAAAACTTTTTTGTAGGCGTGTCGAGATCATCAAATGTCAGAAAAATTTATTGTGCTCTATAAAAACTTTTCAATTCTAGAATTGTTTTGAACTTCACACAAGAATTTAATAAATTATTCTAAGTCTTATACACGTCAATAGATTTATTATTGGTATCACGAGACTAATTAATATCCCTGATAATGGCAAAGTTGCATAATTTATTTATACAAACCTTTAAATTGCAATAAGTTAAAAACAAATTTAATAACTGCACGAAATTTTCAAGCTATAAAATTCAAAGTTATTTTCAATTTAAGGCTCCACTGACTTTTAGCAGAAACATTGGAGATAATGAAAAAACTTTTTTACCTTAAAAGCTTTATTTTCCGTCTTTTCCTTCTTCATTGTCTTTTTTGTCTTGCCATTTCCGATTGAGGAAATTTCAGAAACTCTAGAAATTGTTTTTAAACTACAGATTTTAGTTTTAAATTCGCCAACTCTGAATGTTCTTTAAATAGTTCCCACTTATTAAAGATATACAAAATATGTGGTAAGAATAAAATTCATGATAAAACCATTACATATCAAAGGATATCAACATTACTTTGCATACTGCTCATATTTCATCATGATATTTAATATCCATTAAAGCTTTTGTCTACAGATAAGCAATTGCACCAATAACTCGATACTTTAGATGAGGTTAAGCTCGTGTATTGGAAATTGATTCTTCGACATTATGGAAATAAATTTTTTTTATATTCATTAAACTGTAATGTGGAACTAATACTATAACCCAAATGATTTATCAACAATTTTGATTGCAATTGCCATTTTTCATGTCTATTTGATTGATCAAACGCTAAAACATTTGGATGAAGGGAAATGACAGAAAAAAATGAGGCAGCAAAAAAATAGGGAAACAATTGGAAATAAAAAGGAAATTTTCGCATTTTGATATCGACCTATATCTTTTTCGTGCTTTCAATTTTCATTCTTGTCATCATTATGAGCACGTGAAATCGTCGATCGCACTGAAATGAACGCGATTCATTTCATGTCCTTATCATTTTTCAAAATGAAAACAAACTGTTTCCTTTTTTGCAATAATAACAAACAGCAGACATAGAAGAAAAAAACATTCAATGCCATTTTGTGCTTTACACAGAAAGATGAAAGATAGCTTGAAAATAAAGTTCATATATTCATTAAGTATCAATTTATATTGTGCTGTTATATTTAGCTGTTTCATTATCGAATTTTATAGAATGTGTAAAGTCTTGACGTCACAAAGTCGGCAAAGAATTCAAAACATTATTAAGATCGATCAACAGAAATAATCTTCATCACATGACCACACTTATAGATAGGAGAATTAAGAAGAGAGAAGAATATTTATGTAATTTTTATGTGTCTATCAATTACAGCATAAAAAGAAGAGAAAACAAAAATATACGAAGAACTAATTGAAGATAAAGAAAGCAACGAGGTTATGATGATACTAATGAAATTGTTTATGGAAAAAGAAGTGCGTTTGATTGTGGGAATCGGATTTTTCTGTTGATATTCCTTATTAATAAAGTTTTGCATGCAATAATTCTTTTTTAAATTAAATATTTTATAACCTCTTTAAGTTTAATTTAAATATTTTAAAGCTCAAAAACAATATATCTTTAGAAGTGCCTAAATGATTCACGCTTTTATTATTATAATGTTCTGTTTGCCAGATTTTCAGCTCAAAAAATTAAATATTTATTTTTAAACGAAACAAATCAGCTGACGCAAGTTGAAATCATTAAATCAGCTCAAAACAAAAGTAATAATGTTTCGAGTTTTTTATCTTTCAATCATTTCATGTGACATCATGTCAAAAGATTAAATAAAAGTAAAATTGGATTAAATACTAAAGAAGTTTATTGTTTAAGCTTGAATTAATATGTATGTACTCCTTTGAATTTTATTTTAAATGAGTGACTTCTTTTATATGGGAATCCCAAACTAGTTCGTGTCTTGTTTCATCAAACTTTCATTTCATAAAATTAAATGGGAAATTCCATCATTTAATTAAGATTCTTAAAGGAAATTCAGAAATTCTTTTCACAGCTTTGATAACACAGCATTAAACTTTCTTTTAAAACTCAATCCATTCAAATTCTTTTCATATCAAAAATACAATCGATAAAAGTTCGAAGCCATAAAGCAGAATATAACATTCATGAATTGAAGTGTATAATCCTTGCTAATGATGTAATAATCTTATATAAAAATAATTGGATAACATAAAAGAACGTACAACCTAATCTCATCTTAATAATTGGATAAAATAATCTCGCCGCAATTCCAAACAACCTTGAAATGGTCAAAAATTCAACTATCAGTAGCTTTTGAATTTCTTTGAATTTGTTACATGTTACAGCGTACAGTAAGATAATTTAAGTCTTCTGCAGTTAAAGTAGTCAGTCTGACAAACAACTTTACAAAGTCATCTCACAAAGGAATTCGCTATAGAATTAAAAAAATTATTTTCTTGGCGACTTTACAAAATAAATTTGACGCATGAATGGCGGGACGAGAAAAGGAAGCAAGATAGTGCTAATGAAAACAAATCATTTAAAGTGTTGAAAATTTGGCCTAAAAATATAACAATTATTGTCATGTGCAGTATTTTCGCTAAGTACTTTGATTGAATATATGGGAAGTAAACACGAATGTGCTTCAAATACCAAGCACAAGTTTGAGATTTTCAATCAATTATTGCGTACTTTCATGCAGTTAAAATATTCTGTTTATATATTGTACATTAAAGGTGAAGGTTAAGAAGAAATGAAAATGGCAAAAAGCTTCTTTTTTTTGTTTGAGCTTACGTCGAATATTTTTATGATTTCTCGTGACTTGAGGATAAATACTTTCATTCTCTTCGTTACCTAATATTTAATTGCATGGAAAATTTTCATTTCTGATATTGAAAGATAAAAGAAATGGAAAACTTTTTTGTTCATGTGAAGATATCTCCTATCTTACTACATGAATTTAAAGATAAAATGAGCTTCAACCTTTTTTTTTTGTTTTTTTGCGTTATTAACAAATAACAAGAAACCTGACTATCAATATCTCACGCAACACTGTCTTTTTTATTTATCCTTAATATCTATAGATTTAATAGCCTTGTTTACTAGTGTATGAACCACAAGTTCTCGAGAAATAATTTTTGATACAAAATAAAATTGGGTTAAAAGAACTGAGAATTACATAGATGAGATAATATTAGGAAGTTATCATACCTAATATTATGTGGGCGACCATCTAGTAACGAGCTAGTTCATGGTCAATTTAAATGTAAAACTACATTGTTTCACTTAATTTAAAATTTCCGGTTAGTACTCAAAATATTCAGGGAAGTTTAAAATATGGAACTAATGAATTTTTTAATTGCAATTTCCTTAATTTATGTAAAATAATGATTAAATAAATATTGTTTAGAACCTACAGTTTTACTCACCACACACGCTTTAATTGACTCCCAACAAGTTTTCGCCAAAGGTTCAATTTTGGACGCTATGATTAATCAGTTGCTGTTTTTCCTTACTTTTGCAACTTTTGACGGCTAGCACAGCAGCAATAAATCTCTATATCAGCAGAAATTCTATAACTTGTTTACAATTTTTCTCTAATTGTGCTGAATAATCGCTTTCTTGATATTTTTCTCTGCTTTTTTTTTTTGCTTCGTCAAGAGTAAACTTTAGCTTCCTTTTTATAGATATTAGACGTATCTTCTAAAAGCAAACAAGAGGCTTGTCTATTTAACAGCTCTTCCTTTTGTTCAAAATAAATTTCCTTATTTTTCTAATCCCTAGTTTTCGCAAGATCTACCTCAATTAATATGAAGATGAATTAGTAGTATTTGTATCAAGTGTGATGTGCACACGTATATTGGTTGAGATGAGAAACGCTTGTGACGAGTTGAGGAGATGAATTCGTTATGTACTTCAGAGATGATGTAGGGATGATAAAAGATTTTGCTATATTTTTTCTTAACTTGTAATCTCAAATTTACTTTTCAATTATCGACTTTTCTTTAAACTCATTTGACAATTTGAGACATATCGCGATCTCTGCACATTTTGCAACTTTTTGTTTCTTTCTAATACGGCTTCTAATTCTGCAACCTCCTCGTTTTCTTTGTTTTATATTAGAAAATTTCTTAATCACTAACAAAACCACTAATTTTATATTCTTCTTAGATTAATAATGATGTATAAATTAAATTCTACCAAAACTTAGGAATAGAATTTAAACTTATGCGTTTATGGTTGCTTCAAGAAATGTGTTGACACTAGACGATAATTTAGCATGTGAACCGGCTAATTGTTCTCTTTTGCAGCGCTGTGCTCACTTAATTTTTATTTCCTTTAGTGTTTGATTATTGCGCACAATTTTTTTATATAAGTAGATTTTTTTTTTATATTCTTTTACTTCTCTGTTGTCTCTTGTGTCGCTTTTTCGATATTGAGTATTTTCAACAAAAAATACTTTTCGTATAAATTTTCAAGAATAAAGCAGAATAAAGCTTTATATGTGAATGTGCCGAATATTTATATTAATTTTCTGCTTGCTTGCTTGTGTTTATATTATAGAAATATATTCCTTCTTATTCTTTTATTTATCATACACAAATCACACTAAATGTATTATGATTCCGTTTCTGTATATTGCTTTCACTGCACTACACGTTCAGTCAAATATCTCGTGAATCTTCACAATTTTAATACACGAAAAAAAATTCTATTTCGATAAACTACGCAGTTACGATGAGGAGAAAAGTATTTATTTTTCGGATGTATTTCGAGCTTTTTTCGGTTATTTTTCCTTTTCACTTCTCTCAATTGTTGTCGTCGTTGTCAGTATCGTCGTTTTTCTCGTTCCTTCAAGTATCTTTTTTGGCGCGGTCTTTGAAAAATAATCTTTTTATTTCTTGCTAGCCCAATCTTTTCACTCTGATCGTTTACACACGCCGGCAAGTTTTTTTTTTTTATCGTTGAACGAAGATGAAAGAAAATTTACTTATTGTACACAAAATTTCTTCTTTGCTTTCCGTTGCTTCTTCTCCCTTGTAAGTGAGAGAGAAATATGAAAACACAATTTTTTTTGTGTGTGGAATAGTGCGCTAGATGGTCTACGTGACTCGAGCTTATCGTCTTTCTTTCAATTGTATGTGGGTAAAAAGTTTTTATATTATGTGTTTTCTTCTCTTTTCCACAATGAAACACTCACACTTAAACGTGAAGCGCTTTCGTAATATTTTATTTATTTCGCTCTTGCTCCTTATTTTATAAGCATATAAACATGTTGAATCTCATTCATATTATACTTTCTTTCTTAAAGGACATTTACTTTTGTTTATTTATTTATTTATGGATTTTTTATATCTCTTCAAGTTATAATATCTCACTCTTGCGAGAGAGTTTAGCTTTCCTTCCAATTGATGAAAAGTTTCTGTAATGAAAAAAAAAGGAAAAGAGAGAATTGAGTTTTAATTCAATGATATTTAGTCACACTGTTCACATAAAAAAGCTTTCGTCATTTTTATTTTTTCCTTATTATTTCCATATTCTGACATTGAAGGTTCATAATGTATTTTTAATTGCTTCATAAGAGTCTAGCCAAAAAGAAAAGGAGGCCATATGATGAAGCACAATAAATTATGGAGTAATTTGTAATTTTTTAATTCACAGGAATTTTCACCCTGTTCATGCATGAACAATGAGCTTATAGCGATTTTGAACTTTTGACAGACATCAATTTGAGCTAGCCTTTTTTAATTCATATAGACACACAAGTGTTACTAATTATTTAAGGATCAAAGAATAATAATGAAATCCTACATAATGCAGATCCAAATTTCAACAACCAAGGTAGAAAAAATTGACATTAAAATGTATAAGCATCTTGCGTAGAAACTCTTTTTGTCCATACCCGGCAATAATTAACTGTATTTAATTTACATCGAGTATTACTAATATTCGTATTCTCCATGTAAAAGTTTTAAGTTTGTTACTTTCGCCGGCTTGCGACTTGTTTTGTATTTGCGGCTTTGAAATGACCTTCAGAATGTTTCTATTCGCTTAAAACTTTATATTATTTTATTTGCATAATTCTCGACTACCCAAAAACTCGTTTTCATGCACGTTTTCGTGAAGAGGTGCGGAATCTAATGTGTTTGGTTGAAACCTTACACAACTTACTCTTTTTGAGCTCATCAAATATGAAATTTAATTAGCAGCAAATCCTATTACTGCTTTCTTACATGCGAACTATATTGTGAGTTCATTGGCGACAGAGTTTCGCACTTGCTAGCTTGATCTTGAATTTTAAGAATGAATGTCTAATAAATTGTAACATTGACTGCATATTTAATGGTGTCTGTACGGAATTTAAGAGAACATCTGTTAATTTTTGGTTTTCTTTCATTGATATATATCCAGTAATGTAAATATTGTTCGAGACAAAAAACTATGCGAAAATGAAGAAGATGATGAAGTAATGAAATTGAATATGAATGTCTTGTGGTATTACGAGTCGTTAATAAAAATGTTTATATTTATTTATATTTTGCATTCCACAGTACTTTATAGTATGCGGTCATCGGAGCAAAGAAATGCTAAATATAAACATGCAATTACATGACACGACAAGATATTGCTATAATTTCTCATAGGAAGGAAGGCATTTAAGCGAATTATTTTCAGTACATTCCAGACATTTTCCTCTTTCTCGATTTATTAATAGAATTTGTTTACTCATGAATCATTTCCCTTGTCAAAATCGATGCCTTTCCATGAGTAGCACACTTTAAATTTCAATTTTGATAGCAAAAAGACACGACTTATTTATTATCTTTGAACTTAATTGCCTCCGTTGATAATTAAGGACAGACTGGAAACAATATAAATTTGGCATTCAATAAAATGTTGTTTATCATTTGACATACCACATAACAACAACTTAGACATTGCTGTTATTTTTTTTTTGTAAACAAGCAATGGCGGTAATAGTAAGCTTGCACGTAGCTTTTAAACTTGGATTATAAATTCATACTGAAAAAATAGTTATAGTTTGTGGTGTTTTTTTTGCTCTTTCATTTGTGTCATTCACATAATGTCTTTGACGGGGTCTATGACTCTACTCATATATTTCTTTTCTTCTATCTTTAATTTTAAAAATAAGTATGATGAAGAGAGAGAAAAAATAAGTAAATAACGAACATCTAAAAATGCGGAAAATTTCACTTTACTGTTTTCTTGTTGTTGTTACTCATAAACACTGCTGCTACTGCTGTTTCTTTCCGAATGTATGTCGCCTTGGCAAAATTTTGTAAACAACTACTTAATGCTATAGGTATTCACACCATAGTGTCTAACAAACTACTACTAAGGAATGCAATTGATGTAATTTTAGATTAATGAACTTTGTGATTTTATAGTGGATATTTATTTGCAGCTTTTCGTGGCAAAGCTTTAAAGCTAATAATATCTGAATAAAATTGTGCAGACACTATAGACCTTTATGTAAGCATTCAAATCAATCTACAGGACACTATGAGTTTCTTTGTCTTTTACATTATTACTTTTTAAGGGGTTCATTAAGTTATAACACAAGAGAAGTGGATAGATGAGGTTATGGATCGATCTAACGCATCATAATCTCAATGCAAAGATTTTATGACAGGATGACCATGAACCTATTATTCAATATTCGTCATTTATTAATCATCGCATCCCTAGTGACTAGCTTTTGGGTATAAAAATAAATAAAAAGTAAATGAAACGTGAACTAATTGAAATTCTTGACGCAGAGTAATTTAGCGTTCTCTTACTAATGTGAATTTTTATTATAGTATATGCAAGTAGGTAAATAATAAAATTATACTATTTGCAACTATTTGTAACTTTATAGAGCTCTATAAAATGATGATTCTTAATTTTATTAGATTGCATTGTTCAGTATTTAAAAAAAGTGTGATGAACATGCATTTGAAGTTTCAGCTTACATGACTACTCAACTATGGAAGACTATATTCACATTAGTTTTGAATGTCATTTAATTTTAACATTTTGTTATTCTGAATATGAACAAGTAATATTTAATAATAGAATGTAATGCTTTTAAAAATTAATTAATTCAATATATTAAGTTCTCCTTAAAGGCTTTGGGGAAATTTATCAATGATTTCTCTAAGAAAAAAGATTTTCAATCGAAAAGTTCTTCCTTTGTGACGGAAAAAATTATTTTGTTCAAAGTGTAAGAGCCCCCTCAAAAGTAAGACGTCATTTATGAATGTCCTATTAAGTTAATTAATATTTTTTTTCTCATTCATCAGCGCTTAATGCTTCTCACTTTTAATAAAAAATCATGTATTCTAGCAATAAGTAGTGCACTTGATGATTAGAATGTAGAGCAAAAGTGCAATAACACCGTTCGTCTGTCATTGAGAAGCAGCAACACTTTTCTCAATGTTTTATGTAATGAATATTTTGTTGATAAAGCATTTTGTTCTACTGTCATTAATTATTAATAGAAATGTTATGAATATTGTACGAGGGTTTAAGGAAAATTAATTGATTAGCAATTAACGTAATTATTTGCATCAAGTGATTCATTTTTTTGTAATCATTAATTATCAATTAACAAATAATTGTATATATTCGCTTATAAAAACAAATATTGATTACACAAATTCCTTCATAATTGTTAATATAGAAATTATGATGCAATCGAATGTGAATCACGAGATAATATTAAAGTGAAAATTTCGCAAATTGATTTTTCAATGAACATGCACTTCTTCCCATATCCAATAGGAAAATTATTTTTCTCACGATATTATAGATGAAATTGTTTTATCAATTTTTAAATACACAAAACAATTCACTCACTTGACAACTCTAATATAGCAGAATTTTAATGGAAAATTTTCATTTAATCGTTGATCACTTTAAACTGCAATTCCAATGATTTCACACGGTATTAAAATATTTTCTTTTTTAATTTTATTTAGAGACGAATAAAAGTTGATTCTTTTCTCTCCAGCCTTTTTCTTCTATTTGCGGATAGATTCAGAGTGAAAACAAGAGCAAATCAATATTTTTGGGCATGCGTGTAGAGAAGAAATTTTTGCGAATTGCTAACACATTTTTGGAGGCTCGCTTAATTTTTTTTTTTCTCTTCCTTCTTTTTGTTATCGTTTTTTCGGTTCTCCTTGTTCTAATTTTCATTTTTCACGTATGCTTATGACAATTCAATGCAGGAATATCGATCGCTATCTAATAACATGAAATTGATCAAATATTCAATATAGCTTTTTGGAACTAATAATTTTATCATTGAAAATGAATTTATTTTAATGCGGAAATTATAAATAGAAGGAAAGAAAATTAAGTTCAATTAAAGCAAGAAACATGAATATTTTTGCATGTATCTTTGCGACCAGATAGTATTATAAAATTCAATTATTAAGTGTTATTTTGATCAATTTTTCATATGTATATTTAAAATGGGTCATTGAATAATTTTACACAAAATGACTGATTTTTATTTATCATTTAAACTGTGCGCTGCCAAAAAGCACATCGGCAACAAAGCAAGAAACGTTTTGTTAACTCATTTCGATGATAAAGCGCTTCTGTATGTAATGGAATGTTTTTATAAAATTTTTAAAAAGTCATAGAACTAAGGACAATGTAATAAGCGACACTAATCCTGATAGTGAAGTGAATAATAAGTGAATTTTGTATTGAGTCTGTTTCTACACTAAATTAATTTTTTTATGTGCTTATATTAAATTAATTAAATTAACTTTGACACGTACGAGTGTTTAGAGCATTCCGGACTCCGAAGTGAATGGAAGTTAACTGTAACATCACTGTTTTATGGACTATTTAACTAAATTACTGAAAAAAAAAAAATATCATATCCAACCAATAAAATTCTGCATTTCCTGACGAACTGTTTATTACTGAAGATCTTACCGAGGTTCATTGGATGTAAGGTATAGAGAATAGAGGCCTAGTCAAGCAACAAGGGTCAAAACTCGAATTCTATTCTATTTAAATTGAGAATAATAAACAAAATATTACAACAACAACAATCACGTTGGATGTGGTGAGTTTTATCATAACTGAGGTGAATTTGGTACATGTGAGAAATTTCAAATATTTTGCTAACGGAAACTTAACAATTTACAATTATGAATCATAAAGAAAATGAGGTTTTCCTCAAAAAACCATTGCTTGATAGAACACCTAAACGCAGTAAGGGTTCAAACCAAACCTCACCAACTAATTCATCACATACAATTGATAAAAACTTAAATAAACGCAACCTGACAGATGTGACTCTCGCTGATCTCTTTCTCTTAATTGAGTCTAAAAGTGAGAACCATTCTCAAAAGCTAGACGACATGAACGTAAACTTTGGGAAAGAAATTACAAATTTTAAAGCAGACATAAATAAAAAAATCGACGGCTCATTCCAACAAATTAATAAAAAAATTGATCTTGTTGAGGAAAAAGCTGATCAAAGTTTGCGAATAGCAATTGAAAGTCAAAAGTTATGTGTCAACCATTTCAAGCAAGCTCGTCTTGATTGCTGCATCGACATTTCCGGATTAAAATTAAATGAAGAAAATACTGATCTGAAGTCTCTGGCTTTTAACACAATCAAATCATTTAAGATTAAAATCGATGAAGCTGACATAAAAAAAGTCACTTTGTTTGAATTTAAGAAACCTAACTTAACGACTAATAAAATAATAACTGTGACGTTTAATGATGTTGACACGAAACTGAGAGTTTTACGTGAAAAAAATAAAATTAAAGTAAATAATGGAGTATTTTTCAACTCTACACTCACTCCTACCAATGGCTACTATATGAGAAAGGCAAAATTCCTAACAAAAGGAACTAATCTTAAGCCAAAATTCTTTGATGGTGCAGTACATATAAAAATGCTTAACGGGAATTCAATGCTTATCCAAAGTGAGGACAACTTGAGTGAACTAAAAAAGCGAATTGATGAACAAACAGCAAACACGAATGAAAACAGTCCTGATCCAATGGATGTTCCTGATGAATAGCAATTAAGATCTCCACTGCCATCACCGCACAAAAATGTTGACCCTGTAATAAAAAATATGTCTTATAAGTCTTTTGTTGGATTTCGTAATAAAATCACATGTATTAACAAATTTTCTATGATGCAAGTTAATGTGAGAGGGATAAATGAGTATTCTAAATTTGAGAAATTCAAAATCATGCTCTCATCATTAAATTATAAACTTGACATAATTGTTCTTGGTGAAACTAAATTAAAACCTACTTTTCCGAAATCTTTATACAATTTGCAGGGATATGACATGTATGTGTCATGTAGAAAATGTTACAAAAATTCGGCTGGGAAATTAATTGGTGGTGGAGGACTGATTGTTTATGTTAAAAAAGAAATAATTGTCACAGTGCATGAAACATTCTCTAATACATTTGAGAAAATAAAACTTGAAATATACCAAAACGAAAAGAAGCTTAAGATACTGGCTTACTACAGACCTCCTGAGTCACAAAAAATTAAGAATATTGATGAATTTCTTCGTGATGTTGAAGACGAATTATCGAGTGGTAGTGATCGTATTATGCTTGTTGGAGACGTAAATATAGATCTTAATGAGAATTGCCGACATGCTTGTGAATATAAAAATTTACTTAGAGGATTCAATATGGAACTAATTAATAATAACATTACACGTGACATTAGTAAGAAAATAATTGATCATGTTACGGTAAATTTTAATGAAGCATGCCATATATCAATTCACACAATTTCCCTAGACAAAAATTTCTCTGATCATAACATGATAATCACATCAATCGAGGATATGGAAGTGAACAATAAAAAAACCGAACTAAGATCATATGATATTCTAGATTATGAGAAATTAAGTGAGAGGATACAAACATCACAAATGCTCAAAGACATTCATAATATTAGTGATGCAAATACTATTGCACAAAGTTTGACTGAAACCATATCTGATGCTATTAAATACTCAACAAAAACGTTAAAAATTAAGGTCAAAAATGACAAAAAAATGATTCCATGGCTAAATAAAAGAATTAGGAGAATCCAAAAAGCAAAAGATAGAATTAAAAGAAAACTCAAAAAAAACAGTTACTGCCACAAATACAAACTGCAGTTTAAACAAATTTCAAAAGAATTAAAAAAGACTATTAATCAAAAAAATCATATACCACAGAATAATGAACTTTGTCAACATTAATGAACTATTGTACAAAAGGCAGTACGGATTCAGGGGAAAGTCAAACACGGAAGTGGCGGCTGTCGAACTTATTAACGAGATTAGAAAGAATATTGATAATAAAAAAAAGGTCTCGCTAGTAATGATGGATGTTCAAAAAGCGTTTGATTCTGTTAATACTGAACAACTTCTTATGTCGCTTGAAAGATCTGGCATACGGGGTATTGCTTTAAACCTAATAAAAAGTTATCTATCGGATAGGAAGCAAATTGTCAAAGTTGGTAATTGCCTAAGTACATTAAAAATTGTCAAAAACGGAGTTGTTCAAGGAGGCACACTTGGAAGTCTCCTATTTCTTATATTCATTAATGAAATGTCTCAAGTCCCTCTTAATGGAACGTTGTACCTATATGCTGATGATGCTCTAATTCTTAATATCCATAACAAAAGTGATAATATCGAACAAATAGTTAGAAACGATGTAATTAAAATAATTGATTTCCTTAACGTCAAGAAACTAGCACTTAATAAGCCTAAAACAACATACATGATAATACATTCACCATTCCAAAAGTTAAATGATGCAGATGAGATATTGATAAATGAACACTTCACGATAAAAAAGACTAGTACCTCAAAATATCTTGGTCTCATTTTAGATGAACATCTTAAGTTTGATGAACATTGCAAGCAATTGGAAACTAAGCTTTCATCATGTGCAGGAATGCTATGGAAATTGAGGAATAAACTACCAACCTATGTTAAGAAGAAAATATATCAGACATTATTTGAGTCACATCTCTTATATATGAATATTATTTGGGGAACTGCATGCGACAATATTATAAAGCCCCTTCAATCAATCCAAAATAGAGCTCTTAGAAGCGTCTTTAACTTGGAAAGACGTCTCAACCGAGTTCAAATGTATTCACATTCAACCGAAAACTGCCTACCAATTAGAGGATTGAACTACATTTTAACTGCAACATATATATACAGGAACATTCATGGAAAGATTCACTCGAATATTAACTTCCCAAGAATAACCAATAGGCGAGGAAGATCAAGACATCTAAATGAGATACAGGAAACTATGTCGCGCACGAACTATGGACACAAATCAATCACTTCGCAAGGTGTGAAAATATTTAATTCTATTCCAACTGACCTTAAAGAACTTAAACATCCAGCTTGTTTCAAATGGGCACTTCGATGTCATATTAGGAATGAATCTTTTATGTCTAACTGCTTTTCAAATGAGTATTTGAAATGTTTCCGCTAATTTTCTGTCGATATTAGCCAGCATAAGCATTCTCACAACACCTTGACATCTAAAATGAAACGGATAATGAAACAAGATATTAAAAAAACGGAAATTTTTATGGAAAATATAATTGAAACGACAACTTAGCTTCCTGTTTTGAATATTTTTTCCTATTAAGTTGCTTAAACTATGCTCGAAGTTCTTCCCTCTATTGTCATTGTCCACAGAGATCCAATATTAGTATTTTTTTAAATTGTTGTTTATTGTTTATTGTTTATGATTACAAATTTTCTGTTTACAAACGAATGATCAATTTTTGAACTTTATTTTGAATTAAGAACAACCGTTAACAACTGTTAAGTTTTTTGAATCGTAAAATACCGTTTTATATTTCATAAGTTCCTTCAAAGATTTTTTATTAAATCATTGGAACTTATCAATTAAATATAATAATATTGTAACAAAGTCATGACAAAGCTCTGGCTCTTGAAAGTTTTAATAAATATAATAATAATAATCCTTAAAAACACAGCCCTACAACACCAATTGAAGTTATTTTAACCAGCGCAAACAAAAATTTTGCCGGTATTTAAATGTGACATTAATCAATCATTGAATAAAAGGTAAATAGGAATGACCTTGAAACTTAAAATGTTATCCCAAAGTGAGAGAATTAGGAATGCAGAATATAATTTATAAAATATAAAATAGAAACATCATCATGCATACGTGAATGAAGATTTGATTTCTTTCTTCCACGGTTTATGAATGGAACAAGATTTAGTGAAAATTTATTCTGAAATGAAGACAGCAATTATCACAAAATCATTTTTCTCTCACGCACACATTCTTAAATTCTCTTCCCCTACGAATATTTGTATGCATTACTTCAAGATATTTTCTTATTTTTTTATCACAGAGTGATATAAATGCTAGGCAGTAGTCACGTTTGAAGGTCATATTATCTACATATGTAGGAAGGAATATGTGTATATATTGCATAATAATAATCTTCTTATGCTCTTTCGTTCTTCTTTCTCAAAAGAATTTTCGCTATCTTTCCCATTTACTTTAAATTTGCCAATTCTTATTTCTTTCTTATTCATGCAACATTGTTGTTGCTATTGATCTTCTTTTTATCTTATTTTTTTTCCATCTGCCAACGTCATGAGTTTCATTTTTGCTTTATGGAAGTTGTTTTCTTTACATTTTATATTTTTAAACAACAAAGCGATGAATTTTTACTATATTTATTAATATGCGTGAAGAAATGACAATCAAAATGTTGATGAACTCTCCAATGAGATTTTATATTAAATCTTCGATACTACACAGATTTTCGGGGACATGCAAAAAAATCACGAATGTGCGAAAATGATTTGTTGTTTGTTTCTATTTGATACATTTTTATTGTGTTGTATTCCTCTCTTCGACATTACACAATTATTATTAACTCATATAATATTTGGAGTATGCGATGAATTGAGAGGAGAAAAAATGTAAACATGATAATGTGAAATAGGGTGTGTATTGTTTGCGGCATATGATATCAGTCAAATGAATATCATTACACAAAAAATGTATCAACATTCAGATTATTATGCGCATTTAATCAATAATCCTTAATTATTTGCTTTTTTATTCACTTTTCCTTTCACTCTCTCACAAGTCGGTTCCGATTTCATAAGAAATTGACAAAAATGATTTTTTAAATGCGTACAAATACAGACATACTGAACGTCAATAAAAGTTGGCACTGAACATTCTAGAAGTGCTCCATGCTATGCATGAAACAAATTTTAAATTCAGAATTAAATGGAATAATAAGAAGTAGTGTACAATGTACAGCCAAGAAGACTCGAAAAAAAAAATATAATGAATAAAATGTAATGGAAAATTTCTTACCATTAAAATGGAAATTCTGATTAAATTCAACTTATTCCGATAGAGTATTGACAAAAAACTTTTAATATCACTGATTGATGAAAAACTTTGATGTATTTCCAATAATTTTCAATTTTTAATTTTTCTTTTCACAATGAACATCAATATTGACGTGAGAAACTACTTTTATTGTTGCAAAATGGGAGCTGTAGAGCATTGTATGACTTTGGTGCAATGTAGAAAACGTAAATTACGTGGACAGCATAGTGTTGCTTATGTCTGAACCTAAATTTGTTATTTTGAATGTGACATGATAAATTTTTACAGGATCTTAAGATTCTAAGTTATTTTATTAATAATTGAAATCAATAATTAAGCATTAATTCGATAAATTACTATGAACATCTTAAAATATCCAGCAAGATCCTCGATATATTTTTCTCTCGACTATCTCAACATAAACTTCCTAAGAAGCATTTACTGAACATACCCGTTACAAAGGAATTTTTCTTGTCTCATAAAAAACTTTCATAAAAGAGATTTCTTAGTTTTTAATATTATTGCCATTAATTAAACATTAGATATAGCATTGGATACGTAAAAAGACTGATAAGATGTTCTTGTGTCCGATAACAAGACGTGGGAAGAAGAAGAAATGTAAGTTCTTTAATAAAATGATATTCTAATTAACAATTTTTTTTTGTGGACATATTGGGGTCATCAAACTTCTTATTCTTATGAGAAACATTTCAACCTGTTGCATCTTCATTCATCAATAATTGCGATGCATCTGTTGCACTCATAATTCTCTTTTTTTCGTGTCATTTTAATAGCTTCGAGTAGTGATAATGATAAGAGTTTAAACAATTCGGGCAGCAGTATTGGGATGGGAAGAATAACAGGTTCTGCATCAATTGAAACATTAGGTAAATAGATATGGATTTTTTTTTTATTGTGTGAATATAAAATTATTAAAAATAAATTTTATGTTATCACAGTAAGAGTCGGAATTGAGAAGGAACATGGATTAGGACCGGATTCAAAAATGGTTGTGTTGCATGACTTTACACCTTGCGTCGATGATGAATTAGAAGTTAAACGAGGACAAATTGTAAATATTTTATATCGAGAGAATGATTGGGTTTATATAATAGGACAGGACACAAGACAAGAAGGTTTCATTCCACATTCGTATTGTGCACCGTATAATAGTCAGCTAGCTGATTTAGCTATTAAAAAGAAATTGCCCCGGAATGCAAATGTGCCAGGAGTTGAGAATCAACTTAGTGATTATAGTGAGATGGAAAATCATCAAACGAATGACATCAATATACAGAATAATTTAAAGCACTCACAAGCAAGCTTAAATTCTGAGCCAGGTAGGAAATAATAATTTATGCGACGATAATTGTAATGATAATTTATTTTGTGCGTGTGTGTGTAGATTACTTGCCATTTTCAAAGGATCCGAGTGGAAGATATATTGTACTTTACACATTTATTGCGAGGGACGAGAATGATGTATCTGTCGAACGGGGTGAATTCGTGACTGTTTTGAATAAAGAAGGTAACTTTGAGTTATTGTTAGACAACTTGGATATTGATATGCCGATTACCTTATATAAATAATTTATGTAATGCAAAATGTATCTTTACAGACGTTGACTGGTACTGGATCGTAAGAACTGATGGACAAGAAGGATTTGTCCCAAGTGCCTTTGTTTATCCAGCAGAGAATATTTTACAAGCTCAAGATACATTAGCAGGAAATATTCCGAATAACGTGAATACAACGAATAATTTAAATAATGGAAATCTCTTTTCGCTTAATAATAGTAATAATAATATAAACAATAATACTCAGTTTAATGCAACAAGTGCTAGTTTTTTGAATAATAATCAGCAACAGCAGCAAATTCAAAATGAATTTTCATCACAAGACGATTTGAGATATCATGGAACAGAATTAGTTATGTTATATGATTATAAGGCACAAGCGCCAGACGACTTGAGTGTGCGACGTGGTGAATTGATTTATGCTGACTTGAATAATCAAACAGTTGATGGCTGGTTATGGTGTTATGCTCCGAAAGCATCAAAAAAATGTGGAAAATATGGCTTCATCCCGAAGAGTTATACGCATACATACAATAGGCAAAACACAAGCGTTTAATGCTACATGTTTAATTATTGAATTTAATGAGATTATATGTATGGAAATTGCTTCCGTCCCAAAACTTTTTTTAACAAATTACTAACAAACACATTCCAAATTATGCCTTACAAATTGAACTTCCAGTGTTGATGAGTGAAATTTTAGGATTAAAATGTTTTTATAACTTGACATTTATTTTTCAATGAAAATAAATTTTAAATTTTATTTTATAAAAAAAATCATCTTAATGATACATTACATTCGTGACATGCAAATAACTTATCGTATAAAATATATTCGATACCAATTTTTAACATCTATAGAGCTATAATATCTTAGGTATATCTTCACAAGTGATACTTTTTAGAGCATTTTCATATTGCAACTGGAAATTAATTTTAACAAACTGTTGTGAATGTTTAGAATTAGAGAACAACGCGACAAAAATAGACGCAACTGTTTTGAATATGAAAACACTCTCAAGAATTGTATAAAAACTTTCTGTAGCAGAAAGTTGTAGGAAGCTTTTCGCAAAATAAGAAACATCTTTAAGGCATCTGGTAGATTATAATTTTGCACAGCATTAAAACATTACTATCATTATTGTTTGAATTAGCAATTAGTATGAATTGTCAGTCTTTGAGCACTTTCCAATTGATGATCTAAAACAGTTTAGAAAGTATTGCACTTTTCAAAAATATCCATCAAAACTGTATTGCCACTTACTTTACGAGTGATGTCAGGTAATCATTTTTATGATTGAGATTCGTTATGATTTCGTCTTTTGCCTTCAGTTGCATTTTTAAATAAGCAATAGTTTCTTCCTGTGCTTCGAAAATTGCCTTACAATCTTCCATACTTTCAGAAAATAGTGGCGGTTCATCTAGACAAAAGAACTCACGAACAACTGGACATTTTTTCATTTCCGGATTTCCCAATATTGTATTAATAAAAGTTTGTAATCCAGCTATTCGAGTGTCTAAAAATCCGGAACTAAAGTTATTTCCAAACCATTTCTTTTTTGGAAGCACAAGATTTGTACTAGGGAATAGTTGCTTGAGTTTAGTATGTAATCTAGTAAAATCAGTGAAACGTCTTAATACTAGCCAAAAACTATTCTTCTCATAGTTTTCAATCCTTAGCTTAAAAATTGTAAATCTGCTTCTTTCTTCCATAACTTCATATCCAACAATTGGGATTTTTATTGAATTACTATCTGCTATCATACTGTATGTACTTATTTCCATTACGTTTGAGTTTCTGGATGTGTCACAAGGAGTTGAAGTCATATAATTATACACACTATTTAAATTCCTTTCAGACTTTGAAGGCTTAACACTTTTTATAACTTTTAGGTCTTTATCTTGTAAAATAGTTGCTAGATCTGCTTCAGATTTAATCTTCCTGAGTCTGTTATTTGTTAAACTGGATTTATATAATTCACAACTTGAATTCCACTTTAATACAGCTGATTTTGTTGAATGTTCGATATTGTTATTGTTGAAATTATGTTTTTGTACGTCTTGTTGCTTTACTGCCTTAACTGTATTCATTACTGATATGTTTGCTGGGTATTAAAAACTATAAAGATTCTGTTTAATCAGTTTAACTCCACAGGACATCTATTTTGGAACGGATATTAATTAATAAAATATTTTAGAAAGTCACGAAAATTCTTTATTTTGATTTTCTATTAAAATGTAAAAATCGGCTAAACTTTAAGTTCCTTGCAGCAATTTAAGGCAAACAATTTTCAGACAGTAAATAATCAAGAAATCATGTTGCTGCCAAAAGTTATAAATTTGATTTGCGTTAAAAATGTAGCACGACGACTTCTAATTTCAACTAGAAATTATCCAGGCATGAAACATGAAGTATATGATTATATTCAATGGGTAAGACCTGCAAAAATTCCGGCTACAGATCCTTTAAAGAGTGGAGACCTGGAAAAGATGAAGAAAATTGACGGAAAAACACTGCTGCTTAATTTTGAAAGATCTAAATTGCTTGAAAATGCTAATGAATTAGTAAAAAGAAAGTTCAGTGTAGAGTTGAATCCACGAAAAGAAGCTGTTCGATTGTATGTTGATGAGATGATTAAGAAAGTCCAGAGACATGATTCCGATTATGGATCTATGGAAGCTAAATGTAAGTTGCATAATTTCTAAATGATTAACATCCAGTAATGTTAAACGTTTTGCTTTTAGTGGCAAAAATGACAGCAGTTATCAGAGCAGGTCAAGTTGCATTAGAAGAGAATCCGAAAAATAAGAAGATGAAACAACAAATAAAAGAGTTGATTGAAAAAAGAAAGAAGTTTTTGAAATTTCTTCGACGATATGACTACAAGCGATTTGAGTATATGCTTGAGCAGTTAGATATTAAATACATGCCTGCACCTGATCATTTTCATTGGATTGCCCGAAAGGAAGCAATGAGATCACTCACAAAAAGATTCTGTAGAAATATCAAAGAAAATCGACTTGACACATACAAGCACATTCTTCAGGCACAACAATTAGAGTTTCTTGAAAATAAAATCAAAAATCTTGAGTTCATCAGAAATGAACAGGTCGAATGTAAAGTTCCAGTGACTATTACAAATGAGCAAATTAATAAAGTAAAGAAGCAATATGAAGAACTTAAGCATCAGCGAGAAGAAGAGGACGAAGTACGCAGAAAGAATGAAGTCAGAGATGATTATGAAATCAAATTGTAAAGGAACTAATCATAGAAATAAACTTAATAGCACTTTGTTAAAAAAAAATGTAAAGCATGTTGTTTTAATGCCTGCTTAGAAATTGGGTTCTTCGCTTAATCCTTTAAAAAGTTGGTGAGCTGTAAGGAATGCTAATAAGAAAAGCGATTTATCACTATGACATTGAATATCTTCTTCATTTATTTTTTAAGAATATTGATGTAATGTAATCAGTTATGGCATTCATACGTCATTTATGTACATTGACATTATTAAATTTGCTACAATTTGTTATGCTCAATTTTCTTATTAATGCCTGGGGTTATCTGTGGATAGTTATTTAAGTTCTCCGGAATCTGAACGTCAAAAATCTAACCAGCTTCAATCAAAAAGGCTATTCTATGAAAAATAAACTTATCACATTTTCCAAAAAAGAAAGAAACGTTTTGGACCAAGTTTGTCCTTGACATTTTTTTAAGACATCCTTAATTTTTTCCTATACATATCTCTGAACACACTTAATATTATTAATGTCTAAGAACCGAAATAAAAGATTCACATTTATGTGCAAACTTCTATCTTGGGCATCAAATACTGATTATATTGAGATTTTTTTTTGTCTTTAATTGGCCCAATTCATCATTTCATTTATTATGCTGATGCTTGATTTAAAAGATATTCAATGAATTCGATAAAATATTCGAATACCCATAAATAACTGAAACATTTTTGATCTTTAAGACTCGTCATTTAGTCCATCTAATGCTTTTAAATTAGGTTTGACAAAAATATACATTTTAAAGCTTTAATTTTTGTGGAAATCATTTAACAACTTTGAACAGAGCTTTTATGCATTCAAAAACGTGATAAAAAGCTTAATAAAGTTCAGAATCCTTTTTTTTCAATTAAGGGATTCAGATAGCTACAGACCATATTACAATAGTTTATCATACAAAGACTAATATTAAATTGATTCAAAGCTACAAAAACAGGCAGAAAGTGAAAAATAATTCCCTTTTTTAAAAGATGATTAAAGCTCTGATTTTTGTAAACAAATATTTGAAAGTTTAATTTAATAAAAGCTCCTTAAACATCTAAAAAGCTCTGTCCAGAGTTGTTATAAAATAATTATTTGCAATTATTTGTGAAATTGACTAAGAATCCTGAAAATCAACTTAACTTTCATTTTTTACTTTTCCATAATTATAATTACTACATTATATTAAATATCAACAAAATACTTTACATTAATTCTCATCATTTTATGATAAATATTGTCTTTCATGTATTTTTTTTTCACATCATGTTTAACGCATGATAAAGGATGTAACAAGGTTAATTAAAGTTGTCTGTCAATGGGATTCAAAATAATACACGATTAATTTAAATGTTTCCTTAATAATAAGCTTTAAACCATTTAACGACAAAAATTTTTACATTAATTTATGCAATTATTGCTTTAGTTTTCATCTACACATATTTCTTTTATGTATGGTGGCTTTTGGATTTTCAAACAAAACTTAATAGTTTTTAAACTGATCCAGTGGTCTATCTATAAGACTTGTAAGTGCATGCATTGAACTTTAAAATTATTCTCAATTAAAAATTATGTGATTTACTTCTGGGGCTGTTCACTTTTTACGTAACGCAAAAAAATGACTTCTTAGACCCCCCCCCCCTCGTAACAAAATTTGTATGAAAAAAAAATTTCCTTGTTTGAACCGTAACAAAATCTTAGACCCCCCCCCTCCCCCTAAAAGAGTTACGTAATAAGTGAATGGCCCCTCTTCTATTAAGTACTAATGTCTCTGCTAAGTATACCTAATAATTTGTGAAAAAGAAGAATGTTAAAAAATTTTAATTTGGCATATGTTCGGATTGTTAATTATAATATATCATTGTTCATTATTACATTATTATTTATATAGGTTGATTTTATCAGCAATCTCATTAGTTGCTTGACTTTTTGTAAACCTAGACGATATTATTTCCAACAATTTTTCTTCATTTGTGCCACTTTTCATTTCTCATTTATCATCAATTGCAGCAGTTTTACTTATTCTAATAAATTCAGTTATTTGATCGTTTTCTCTTAAAAACAATTGCGAAAATGGAACGTAGACGTAGCCATTTACTTCGCTTACTTCTGCATCGAATTTTTTCAGAGCCTGTGTCGTTGTTTTGCGTCTAATATTAATGAAAAATAGTAAATGAATTACTTTAAGTCATATTATCTGGTTATGTCCAGTTATTGCTAATCAATCAACCCCTAAACTTACTTTTTGCATTTCCTTCCTACGTATTTCTCGAACTAATGTGTAGAAAACTTCATCTACATTACACCGAAGAGCTGCTGATGTCTCATAAAAGTGACAACCAAATTGCATTGCAAGAGACTTTCCTTCTTCCGTCGACACTTTACGTTGAGATTGTAAATCTAATTTATTAGCAACTAGCACTAATGGAATATCCTCTGTGAGTCGGACTCGTGTTATTAATTTCCTGTATTCTGATGCTTCTTGAAAGCTGTGTCGATCACAAATGCTATAGCAGATGATGAATCCCTCTCCGCATCTATATCATGTTGAAACTTTAAGAATGAAATTATCTTATAATAACGGATAAAATTGTTACCTCATGTATTGATCTCGCATGGCAGTAAATTCTACTTGCCCTGCCGTGTCAAGAATATCGAGAAGAGCAGGCTCTCCGTCAATAATCGCTTGTTGCTGATATGAATCCTCTGCAAGATAACATTGAAAATAACGGGAAATTTAAATTTTGAAACTTTCAACAGTAATCGAAAATGCTCAAAAACCTTACAAATGTTTTTAAAATGATAAAGTTTCTTGTTAAAGCTTTTTAAACTTACCAATTGTAGGATCATGATAATCGAGGAAGCTATGTGATACAAATTGAAGAGTCACAGCTGTTTTAATTGAAACAAAATTAACAATATGATTAGACTCTGTTAAAAATGCAGGAAAAAGTGGTAAAAACAAAATTGATGAGGATCCTTAACGTTTGTGAGTGATGTGGTTTTCTTATTTAAACATCATCTAAAAAATGAGCTTTCTATGGCGTTTATTCCTCAGAGAGGTGTGTAGGTGTTTATCACTTTTCATTACTGTAAAAGTTCTTTGTTTTGACATTTTAAGAAGAATTTTTTTTATTGGTTCAAAATGATGGAAAGTTTTTAAGTTTAAAATGTTCAGCCGTGTCTCTTAAAGCAGTATCAAAATTTTGCAACATGAACAAAATTTCCTTCGCACATCAAATGATTTGTAAACAGAACCGAAATAAACACAAAAGGCTCATTTTTCTCTCTTAAATTCTGTGTTCCTCGCACAAACATTGAGATACATTTTTCTTATTCCTGCCATTATTGTTATTGGTGTGACTACCTCTTCTTCTTCTTCTTCACCCAAAAAAAAGAAAGGAAGAAAAAAATATTTTGCGTCATCAAGCATGATGACAAATGCGTGGGTGATGAAGAAAATGTATCCCATCTTAGAGGCAACAATCTGTTGTTGGACATTTTTATTTGTGACATAACACATATACTTGCCTGACTTTCCAACGCCACCATCCTAAATATTGATTTAAGTTTTTAATATTAATCACTCATAAATATTTAAATTAGTCGCTCTCACCCCTAAAATCACAATTTTAAAGACCCGTATTCCGGCACGGTTTGTCTGCGTTTTATTATTAACTCCCGATGATGCAGATGTTATTTCGTTATGATTTCCACCATTGCTGATGTTATTGTTTCCTATATTCTTTTGATTCTTTGCTTTTTTCTTACTCAAATTGGAAATTTCAAACGACATTGTACTTTAATTACGTATATGCAGGAATTGGTCGTAAGAATAATTTTGTCGTGAAAGTAGGACGATAAAGCACAATGAACAATAAAATAGTACACAGAAAAAGCTTCAAACCGCACAAAGGAATTGAACAAAATAGGAGAAGAAGGAGAAAAGAAATTTTTAAGAACTAGAAAAATTTTTTGCTTTTTTCTGTTTTTCCTTCCTTTATTGTTTCCGAAGGACAGAAGAGAAAAGTTTTTATTTGAAAAATTAGAACTTTAAAGCACTTTGAGAACACACAAAGCTTTCCAAAATATCCTTTTTCACTTTTTACATTCTTGCCAATAATTTTTTTCATAAAAAATTCACTTTTAGGACTTTAAACAATAATTCTGACCTCATTCAAGTTCAAGTTGTAGACTCGTCCATGTTTCAAAGAGATATGAACATTAAGAAAGAAAAGAAAAATAAAAAGCTCTTGGTGGCTACACAAAATAGTAAAATTTTCTCTCTTTACTCACAAAATATATGCGCATGCTTCATAGACAACAACCGCGACCATGTGGCAGGAATATGAAAATTTAAATTGTGTCTATATACTACCGCAACATAAAATCGTACAGATGAAATAAATTTTCCTCCTCGTATTGTTTTCATTTTTCACATACATGAGCACATTCTCTTCTCTCTTCAACAGCTTATCGCACTTTTGCCTTTTTTAACGTCACTTTATGTTTTGTTGATTCTACTTTTACATGTACAATGGAAACCGCATGAGGCATGAGTTGCTGTTGAGTGAGTTTCAAGAGCCCTCTTTGACGTGCATGCTATTTCTTTTCATTTCCCTCTGTATTATTGCTTATTCCTTATTTACGACACTTATAGATAATTATTAACCAATCTATTAAATGGAATTAGGCTATATCTCTATGACATTTTTATTATGATGTCGCCTTTTTAATCAGCGAGCGTATTTTTGTTATCGGCTGTTGTTATCCTACTTTTGACTAATTTTTCAATTTCTTCATTCAAATTATTAAGGGCATTGAAACCAATGTGCCACAAGCTGGTGGAATGTGATACTAAACCAGCGGATCACAATTTGGTGGTATATCCACTACCTTTTTGCATAAGTCTATTTTTTGAAAGTTAAACAGCTAGAACTGTTCTTGATTTAAGCATCGATTGAGCAACATAGATTTAAAACATACTAAATAGATGAAGCATTTTGAAACCTACTATTCTAAAAAAAATTAAAGCTCTATAGAAAGTTTGAGGACGCATATGATCAAAAGAGAAAATTTTGTAACTTATCATCCTGCCTACGTCAGTATCAAATTAGTAATTAAGTCTTAACTAAACTGTACGATTCGTCGAATGTCAAAACGATGGTAAAGCTTAATTAAATTCATGCACGCCATTTCTTGTGTAGTTGCTATCCTCAAAAAAAAAAATTCGACATTACAGGACGATGAATTGTTGTCGTCTAGAAATCAACAATAAATATTTTATGGTTTTACGTGTGACGTGAAAATGCCTTGCTTAAAAATGTACAGCAATTATATTGTTATTGTAGCATTTGTGGCTTTGTACCTTCTAATTCTAGGCTAACGCGTAAATACGAACGAAGCGCACAAGAAGCTAAAAATAGCAAATTATTTCCAAAATGACATTTGTGATAAAATGTTGTTGAACTTCTTTTTAGGAAAATCAATTTTTTCCGTATTATGAGAAAGAGGACGACTTTATTTTAGGCATAGCTTAGAAAATTAATCAATTTTTATGACGGAAGCGAAACTTCACTATTAAAATGAAAAAAAAAAAAAATCGAGGAAATTATATTTCATTGACCCGATTTTAGTTCCATTTGTTTGAATATATTTAACATGAAGCTCGTCTTGGGAGATGATGGAATTAGGGGAAATTCATTAGAACGAAAGCTTTTTACAATACATTGCTTTTGACGTCATTTTTTCTTGTCAGTGAGCTGCTCAGTAAAGTTTGTCATCGTATTTATTACAATTTATGGTTTATTGATCAATTCCAGTCATACTTTTATTAATACTTACAATGTCAAAATCATTAACGTATGAAATGTTTTGATGCTATGACAGCTTACTGAAAAATGTAGGAAATTTTAAGGATCATAAAAAACCAAGGAATGCTTTAAATCAAGAAACAAATAAAAGAACGAATTTAATTTTTTATTGGTCTTTATTATTTTAATCAAATAATTCATATCAATTTTATTACAACTTTTTAATGATTTCGGAAATTAAAATTTCATTTCATTCTTTCCATTTTTTAAGCATTAATAAAATTAACAACATCTAATCGTACTAAATAGATATTGTACAATAGAAGACTAACAAACCATATATTTTAAAAAAAATATATATAATACTACTGATGATATTGACTATGGGACAGTTGCTATTGAACAACATATGGATATCAAGAGCTTAGTTTAATAATGCTTCCACTGTGTAAAACAAGCCAGGAATCAAATCCGCGAGATAATACACAAATAAATCGTGTAACTATCAATCATATGCTTAAATTTTTATGCTTCTGGAATTAGAGTCGATGAAAATATCGTTGATACAGCTTTGTGGGTATAAAGACAATAAAGTTTCATAAATTTGAAAATAATGGATACAAATTGTTCAACAGCAACCAACAATAAAATATGAAACATTCATCTGTAAAAACATGTCATCAAAATGATTAATAGATAAATAATTATGCCACAATACATTATTTTCATGCTTAAAAGACAAATTAGATGCTCAAAACTTCCCACATGTAGAAAAATTTATAAAGTTCATTGTTAAACTTTTAATAAAAATTAATTTTTCATCCTGATAAAATTTCATTTTCTTTTCATTAAAAGAATCAAAAAAGGTTTCATTAAAACCTGCTGTAAATTTGATAAAATAATTAATTTCGTTTAAATCGCTTCAAAAAAGCTCTTGATGGCTTTTGTGTAAATTTTAAAATAGTTCTGGATCCTGATTTTTATCTTAGGTACAGCTTTTGCTACAAAAAAAAATCAATAATGGCTTAATCTTCTGATATATTATTTAAATTCTCATAATCATATATGCACAAGCAGAAATCATGACATGAAAGAAAATAAAGCATTTCGTAGTAAAAATTTTTTTTGTTTCCTTTATGTATTTTGATGAAAAACATTGGCAGCACAAGATTTCCCGAGGGTCACATCTGTTTATTTATGATAGAGACAAGCACTTTAATTATTTTATTTATTTTTTATAATCCTATATGATATTAATATTTCCAATGGGTTTCAAATCTCTTTTTTGTAATTTAATCTGGATAGACCTTTGAAAAATCAGATTGGATGCAATCCGTGAATCTTTTTTAGTGAAAATTAATTTATTAGAAATCAGCACATCAATATTGTTAAACATCTAGTCAGAATTTTATATAATAAGTAACTCTAAGTCATAATAAATAGAGAAGCGAAACCCAGGCTTGATTTTTCATAATCTTCGATTTTTCTTCATTAATCTTATCATTCGATAGTAGATTAATATTACAAATTTGATAAAATACAAACACTAATTAGCTTACATCTTAAATTAATAAAGAATATTAATTTTCATATTCTTAATTTTGTTGAATCGGTTTAAAGCAAAAATTATAACCTCATTTTAGAACGAATCTAGGTTGCTACCTGCTTATTTTCATTTGTATTTAAAAATGTAGTAGGAGATTGATAGAGATTGTTTCTTTTTTCCAAGGTTTTGAGATATTCTCAGCTTTTCCTACAATTTCGAGTCATTTACTTATAACATCCAGCATTTGGGATAGTGATTTTTTTGAGATTTGTTTTAATGGACATTATCTTTTTCAAAAACTATAAAATTCAATGCTAAAGTCTATCGATAGTTTTGACAAATCCTGATAAGGAGCCGTTCACTTATGACGTTCAGAGGAGGGGGGGGGGGGGGGGGTCAGCTAGAAAAAAACAATAGAAATTCCTAGAATTCCATTGTTCTTTTTGGAAAAATGACCGTTTATATCGGACGTCATAAGTGAACGACCCCTAATCAAAATCACCCTTTCCATTGCAAAACGGAAGTAAACAAATTTTTGACAATCAAACTCGCTCAATTGATTATAAATTATTTTGATGTGTGTGAAACATTTCAAAGCATTAGATCTGCTAAATGCTAGATGTCATGAAAGTTCAATCATACAAGTCAAGCCATCCTATTGAAATTTTAATGTATTTAATCAACTTGATTTAGAAATTTCTTGATTTTCTTGTGATTTCACACATCCTTTCTATCTTTATTTAAGTACCGATCATTCAATAATAGCTTGAAATTTACTAATTTTTAAAAAAGCAAAATTAAACTTCTTTTTTTTATTTTCTTGACTACATAAATTAGGCACTTTGATTAATTAAATTCAAGTGGAAAATCTCGATTCAATTTTACCAACGTCGTTCATTTACCATCTGAATTGCACATTCATCCTAAATCAAATATTCTACAGGTTAAAAATGATATTTTTCATTTCCATATCCATTCTTTTAATTTTCATATTTTCGAGTCTTATCTTTCTTTATCATCTTCATAAAAAGTGCAAAATGATTAAAAAGTTTTCAAAAATCAAAATTGTTCGAGCTAGTCATGAATCAAGAGGATCAACTGCATGAAAATGACAAACTTTTTTTCGTAGAGCTTCGAGCTTAGTCAATCATAAAAAGTGCTCGAATCCATGTGATTGCTTCTTTTCAGCATGGACTCACTATAATTACAAGAGATATTTTTTTTGTCAAGTTTTAGTTTATATCAATATTATTTGATACAAAATTAGGCCTTTTTTCATTTTTCTTTATGTTTAGTAACTATTTTCATTATTTTTCATAATTTACACATGATTTTCTTTTTTTCATACTAGTTTTATTTTTTAAAAAGACAAATTTTCATTTTTCAGATAAGAATTTCACATTCACACGAAATTTTCAATTTGTGTGAATATATTTGCTATTCAAATGAATGCATGACAATACAAAGAGTTTTTTGGATTCAACACGAATTTCTTGAATTTTAAAATGTTTTAGAAAACTTTGATGACAAAAAATAATTTTTGAATTTGTATGGTTTTTAAAATCTAAGAAAATTAATTTGTACGGTTTTTAAAATCTATGAAAATTAATTTGTATGGTTTTGAAAAGCTTAACCAAATTTTCAAGAAACTTTCAAATGTGCTTTTTCAAATAAATTCACTAAATTGTAAGATTTGAATAACTGTCATCAATGGTTTTAATGGAAAAATATGAAATGATTTTAAATAATTTATTTGCTACCTATTCGGGAGCCTTTGTGCTTAGCAATGGAAATAGATAGATCATGAGTATTAAAATGTTATTTTGAAGGATTTTTAATCAAACATGCTTAAATATTTTATAATGTTTATTATATGTCGGTGAGGGTTCCTAGATGGGAAAGTCTTTATCCAAAAAGTTTTGTATAGATTGTGCAAACTTCCTCTATCAACTAAGAACAAAAAATTAATCGAATTTCTGAAAATACATATGATAGGTGTGGGGGTGGGGGATAATCAGGGAGTAAGGATAATGGAAATCAAATTAAAAAATGATAATGAAAGTAATTTTGTTTTTTACCTTTTTTTGGTCTAATAATATTTTTATTTTTTATTCTTTTTTTCTGTTTTTTGTTTGTTTATATTAATTTCATGTAATAATAAATTGGTTTATTTCCCTTTTCATAGTTCCAAGTTAGGAATTTTTAAAATCTTTTTCCTTCTTTTCTTTTTTTTAAATCTCCATCCCACAAAAATAAGCATTTATGCAAAAAAAAATGAAATTTTTTTGTCAAAAAAAGTTGAAAAATTTACACAAAAAAAATGTTTAATAAAATAATCAGGAAAAAGTGAATAAATGATCCAAATTAAACACAGAAAATATGAGCTTATATATGACGAATACAAATAAAAAGAGTAATGGTTCGTTTCTGATATAAATTAATGTTCGTCAACTTTCTCAAATGTTTGATGATCTGAAAAGATTCATTTTCGGAATTTTAAATGCAAAATCTATTAAATTTTATAGAAACAAGATGTTCTTTTCACAATCAAGGATTATATGCTTCATTAAGTTGATTGATAGAGCACATAAAAAAACTTTTATCTATTAATATATGAGGTCGTCTGAAGAATGTTGAGTCTAAAATAGCTTTAAAGAAAACCTTACAATTCCATGATTAATTTTGGACTGTTGTGCTGCTTTCAAATATTTTTCTAGCTATTTCAGATCAAATTCTTCAAACTATATATTCATCAATTGCTGCGCATTTCTCATATTTCCCAACATATGATTTTTTTGTCTTCGTAAAGTGAAATATTTCGTTCATTCAATAATATAAAAAAATTGCCATCAAAGTTGTTAATTAATTAAATTTACTTTTCATGATTTTTCTTTTAAAAATATAATATAAAATCATAATATTTTTTAATATATCGTTTTCTATTATTAGCTACAGAAAAAAAGCATTCAATTATCTCGCAGTGGATTGACACAAAAACGTTTTCCTCGATTTGCTAAGTGGGAAATTTTTGCCACAACAAATTACTAATAAGAACAACATAGAAAAAAAATTAATTAATTTAAATACAAATATTATTTTGCTTTCTGCATGTTTATAATCTCTTAATGATTTGCTTTTAGTTGCAAGATAACCTGCCAAATCTTTAATTTTCATTATGATTAAGGAAGAGAAATTATAGCTGACTATACTTTAAGGAGAAAGAAATGATCTGGATATGATGAAAAGAAAGGATCATTTTTATATATAATATATATTTTTTTTATTGTTAAACGTATAAAAGAACAGAAGGATAATGAATTTAATTAAAACGAAAGAGAAATCATGTTTCACACATCATCATCATCATCATCTCTCTTTTTTCAAAAAGGCGAAGCTTCATTATCAAAGAGCTCCAACAATTAAAGGCGGAAATAATTAATTATTATCCCACATACAAGAAATTAGTATTATATACTATTAATTTTTAAATCTTCTTTTTCCTTGAAAGAATTAGCTTTTTTTTTCTTCTTCTTCTTAATGAGTGTCGATTAATGGAATTTCTTTTAAATAAATCAGTTTCTCAAAAACAGTTTCTGTAGATGGACAATTTTCTTCTTAAATTTTGAGTTGATCATGCAAAAAATCTATTTATGTATTTATCTGTGTGTGTGTGTATGTTAGGTAGATTATAATAATTATTATTACTTTTTATATTATCGTATTTTTTTTTTGTTGTTGATTTGTTGTGTTGTGTAAATTACAGCTCGATGGATATTCACGAAAAACGAAGTCGGGGGAAGTTTTTACTCATGATTTTTTTTTTGCGAGGAAGTAAAAGAAGAGGAGAAGAAGGCAAATTTAAAGTAAAATACATCGATTCTTCTTCTTCTTTTTCACTTGCAATGCAGCTCTTGTGGCTGTTTCAAATACTTCACGTACACCTTCCTTTGATTTGGCTGAACATTCCAAATATGCAAATGCGTTTATTTTTTCAAACATCGCTTTGCCTTCCGACGTTTTCACCGGCTCTTGCTTCATTTTAGCCAATTCTTTGATTGTGTGCGGATCATTTCTGAGATCTTTTTTATTACCGACTAAAATGATTGGTACATTCGGACAAAAGTGTTTTACCTGAAAAGACAATCGAGAATGGATCTCATTAGTCACTGATCATTATGATTTACATAATTATGTCAAACTTACTTCGGGTGTCCACTTTTCTGGAATATTTTCCAATGAATCTGGTGAATCTACGGAGAAGCACATCAGAATAACATCTGTATCTGGATAACTCAGAGGACGTAATCTGTCATAGTCTTCTTGTCCAGCTGTATAATTGATAATATGCAATTTATTAATAAATATATTCATGTAGACATGATTTAATATATAGTAATAACTTACCGGTATCCCATAAAGCCAACTCGACCTGTGAGAGGAGAATAATAATTATTGTAAATTCTATTAATATTACATAATGGACATGTAGCTATAATAATATGACATCATCCGATCACTCATTCATTCATTCATTTTTACATACTCTGTCATCACAATCGCCGTTACTCGTTGTTGTATTCAATACGATAATAAAGGAGGCATGAAAAAGAGATCGGACAAGCAACTTATATCTAACCAGCTATTGCCGATTAGTCATCGCAAAATTTTCTCGGAATTCATAAGCGATCAGTTTTTTTTTTTGCTGTTATTGCTTTGTTTCTTTTGTTCTCCACATTCTCATAATATTAAAAGAATGTACATTTTATGGTTTATAATGCTTGATATTTTTGTGTGTACACTTTTGTAATCTAATATATTCCACTGTGGAATTTTGTTTTTATGAGGAATAGACGAAAGTATGAAGAAAAGAGATTGCAGATTTTTTTTTCTTCTTCTTTTAACACGAGAGTGAACTGATTAGCCGGCTCATCATCTAATATACATATTTAATAAAACAGCTGCTATAATAGCTTATCGTACGGTATGATACAAGTCACGCTATTTGATTTTTGATAAGTTTCATTAAAATAATACAAATATATGTATTCAACAGTAATGGAATGTTATCGCGTTTCTTACTAAGACATTCATATTGAGTTGTGCTCATCATCATCTTATGACACATTTATAAGATTTTTTTCCAAATAAATTTCATTTGTTTGCTTGCTTCACTTCATTCTTCCTTCTCTCACTCATTCATTTTTGATTGAATGATGATGAAATTGCTGCGTTTTGTTCATATGTCTTACAGAAACTTAGTTTTGAGTATGAAATCATTAAGAGGAATTTTAATATTCACAAAGTAAATGACCGATATTTTAAATAATTTGTTTTTAAGAAGAAATGACTTCAATATTCGTAGTAAAAAGAAAGCGGATATGGGGCGCAAGAGAAAAATAAAAAGTAATGGCAATAAAGCATCTTTCATATATATATATATATATATATATATATATATATATATATATATATATATATATATATATATATATATATATATATATATATATATATATATATATATTGAATCAACGATGTTAAAATGAATGTGGCAAGCAATATACATACATAAAGATGAGAGGAAAAATAAGATCATTTTCTTATTCATTCTCAAAAAAATTAAATAAAGAAAGAAACATTTGCTGAAAAATGTATTCATTTTGTTATTGCTTGTATGAAGTGTCTTGAAAGGCGCGCGAGTCTGGTATTATTAAACTATATCCATGTGATTTGGATGAGAAAAACACACATTTATTGTATTTTGTACAAATCAAAGTTACGCAGACTCAAATGAGGGAGATATTAATAAAAATAAGAATGAGAAAAGAAAAAAATGTATCGTAATTAATAGGAGAAATATGTAGCATCGTAACACACTTTATCGAGCAGCACTCAATTCCAATTGAATGATTGATTTGGTATTTGTGCCAAAGAAACGCATCAATTAATGACTGAATAATTCAACAAATAATAAAATAAAAACCTGACAATATGATGACGGCGTTGATGATACATGCACAAACTTGACAAACTAATCAGGCACTCAGATCAATTAATTCCGTAATAGACATTTTACACTCATTCCATTTCATTTGTTTTTCTTCTTCTTCTTCTTCTTTTCGTTATCAATTACCTGCTTTCCATCAACTTCAATATCGGCAACATAATTCTCGAAAACTGTTGGCACATAAACTTCAGGAAACTGATCTTTACTGAACACAATCAGCAGACAGGTTTTTCCGCAAGCACCATCACCAACAATCACTAATTTTTTACGAATTGCTGCCATTGGTTCTAAGAAAATAATAATAATAAGATATTTTTTACTCTCTCTTAATATATGTACTTCCGAATATCTTTCTAAATCTTAATTTATACACATCAAATGAATCCACTAATTCTTAAAATATTTAAACTTTGTGCTGCTCAGAACACTTTATTTGAGAAACCGATTAATTTTGAATATTTTAAGGCTCTCAATTCGCAAAATATATATATCGAGTGTATATATAGAAAGAACAACGCCTTATTAAATGGACGACGAATCTCTTTTTTTTTTTGGAATGTTTCAAAGACTTTTTTCTTTTTCACTTTTAATGCACTTTTTGACCTTTCTCGAACTTACATTTATCTTTATTCTATTTTTATATGATTTGTGAATATAATTAAAATGTTTTACTATTTTTAAATACACTAGAAAATTAGTAAAACTCGTTTTAAAAAATTAATTTCAATTTTTTTCTACTTCACTTCTCGCGGGTCGTGTAACTAGTTTCATTTCTTGGCTTTTTTTCAACGGGATTTGAAAATAATTTGTTCGTTTTTATCCCACAGGGCCTTATAACTTCTCAGACATTTTTAAAAAATCCAAACCGTTAAAACCAATAAAACTTAAACTTTGACAACGTAATTATAGCATAATTTCATATTTAAACGTTACATTTAATCACGATTGATGTTGTTACTTGAGATAGAATAACATTTAAAACACAATTAAGCACATATATTTTAAAAACGAATAGCTAAGATTTGATTGAACACTTTTAATTAACATTTGCTTATAATGGATATAAGCATAATGAAAATATTTTAATTTCATGACAAAATATATTTTTTATATCCTTATAGAATTTTATCATTTATATAAAAATCCATAATAATTTGGTAGAGCACTAAATAATATAATCATAGACAGAATGAAAATATCAAGATTCTAAAGGAGATAATGAGAAGCAAAATAAGGTAGAAATGATAGACATTTTTTGGTTTAGTAAAATCAATCACCTGAATGACTTTCGTCAGACGAAAAACAGGAAAACATAATGAGAAAAGAGCTGCTCACCACATAAAGTATAAAACCTTACTTAAATACCTACTTGACTTGGTTTTCTTTAAATTTTTAAAAATTATTTCTTAATACGAATTTTCCTTCTTAACAGATACAAACTAGACAGCTCTTGAAACTTTACCAGCCGTTAATTTTATGATATAGGTATTATTTTTTCAAATTTAAATTTTTTTAATATTTTTCGAGACACTCTTTAAATCTTCGTCTTCCATCAGATTAAAATTTGAGTTGTTAACTTGCAAACCATCTTAGTTCATGCCTTTAATAACCTCCAGTTATATGAGCATACCAAAAATTGTCAAGCCGGAGGTTCGATTCCAAATTTATTGAAAAGTTTAAATTTTCTCTATTATACATTTCAAACATTAGTAAATCTTAATTGAAATAATTAAATTATTATCAAGGATATGATGAATATTAACATAATATTTATTAACATCTAAGGCTGAAATGGTTTTATGGCTGTTCAGAAAAAATTGAAATGTACAATTTGCAGTCGGTAAATTAAAATTTTTAAAATTTATGCTTTTCATATAATAATTTGAAAAATCAAAAAAGTTGAAAATTTTAATTAAATTTGAAATTGTGAATTCTCATTTCACAAGAAATTTATCTAAGTTTTTTTTAAAGACGATATCACTTGGGAAAGAACGCTCGACATTTGAAAGGTTTTTCTTCGTACACAGAAAAAATTCATCGATTCCAATATCTCTTCATTTTTCATTTTATGAACAGTCTTATAAGTATCAAGATATCGTCCGCGAATCTGGTGAAAATTAATTGATGAATTGTGTAAAATAAGTGGATAAAATCACAATTAGACCATCCATTGATAAAAAATTGTACTCGTTAAAATTTATACCATTAAGTGCACTAGTAAAATATTTGTGGATTGTATAAAGTGAATCTTTAAAAAAAAAATTGAAAACTTTCAAGCAGCATAAAAATATAAAAAAAATAACTTTTCATGTGTTGGATTATTTTCGATCATTTTATTTAACGACAGCTATTTTTCCAGCTTATTGGATTTATCATAAAAGGTGCGTAAAGAAGAGATTGTATACTAGTGCACTAGAAAAAAAAAGATCTGCAAAATGTATCAGACCGACGAATAACGTAGCACAAAATTTTTAATGCTCACATACTTTTATTGATTTTCGGGCTCTTCTATTTTCGGTGCGTTTATTATTATTTTCTTTTGCTTTGGCGAGAAGAAAAGCATACATTTATATTATATATTTCTGATCGTAGAAAAAAGACAGGAAAATTTTCATAGTCGGTACCTTTAAAAAATGAATGCTAAATAGCAGTAGATAAAGGTAAAAATTAAGGTTCCACGTATTACATATAGAATATTGATAAAGTAATAAGCATGAACGTTTACATTCTGATTTATGTTCATGACTTACATTCATTCGTTTTCGCAAATCCAAATTACATAAAGCAGCATAAAGGATATAACGGAAAGAAATGAGAAGAAAAAAAGGGAAAATATAAGTTTTATTAATGCTACAAACATTCCTGTCGTTTATCATAACACACACACATATATTCAGCATATTCACCGTTCGATAGTGAATGAATATTGATTGAAGAAAATATCCATCAATTTATAATATTGATGAGTAGACAAATTAATATCAACTGAACTTTAACAAGCATTCTTTCTTCAATTATTATAAATCATATGATTTCATTCATTACTTCCAATTTATAAAACATCTTGATAATCGACCGGTACATTTACACGCTCCTATAATACTCTCCACATACTAATCATAATTTTTTGTTAAATGAAAAAATAACAACATAAAAAGCAAATAAAATTCTTCTCATCAGTTCAAGGTTCAATGAGCATTAATTTCTTTTAATTGTTGGCAGAATGAGTTCACATACATATGAGATTCTAAACTAGCAGACAGTGAGTTGATTGAAAAGGATCACTTTTCACATCATCGAACGGCTATTTTTGTGTTATGCGCACAAAATGATTAAATAACCGCAATTTTACTTACAGACTATAATTAGTTTACATTGAAATAATGATTTTGTAATGACTATAGGGCGTCAGACTTCTAACACATAAAAAAATCATCTAATGATCAAATAAACTGATATAAACTTATTCAATTTTTTCTCGTCCAAATCAGCATATATGTCTAGTTAGTTGATGAAGTGTCCATACTTCCAATATTTATTCTCTTCAAGAGACTTGAGACAAATTTCAAAAACTAATTCAAGTTTATATATTTAGCAACTAAAAGATGTTAATAAATTTGTGATGTTATCTTAATAAGTAAATGTTTGGATAAGGCACTGTTTGAAATACGTCTCTTGAGCCACATGTTCAAACGGCTGCTGCTTCTTCTTTTTCTTTTATACGTCATTTGACAAAATATGTTAAAATAAAAATAACAGGAAATTTCTCATGCGAAATCAACCGAAATTAGAACATTATTCATTGAGTAGAACTTATAAAAATAATTTCTTGTGCCACTGATAACCCCTGAATGATTGTTTTTTGCTTCTTCTTTTCCTTACAATTCATTCATTCAACAAAAAAAAAGCGTCAAATATTTCAATATAGAAATAAATTAAATGTGTGGAATTTGATCAAATCTTATCAATCTTTTATGTCGTTTAATCAATATAATCTGATTGAAATATCAGCATAGTAAATAGGTCTCAATAACGTAGAAATGAAAATGAAAATATTTGACGATTCATCGCGTGGTTGTGAGCCGTGTTTATATTTTACCTGAATTACTTCATTTAATTCCGCTTCTTATCAAATTTATATCAGTTGAATCAGCCTAGATGAAGTCAGTCAATGTGTAAATAGAAATGCATTGATTATTACTGAGAAATTTCATGTCACTTCTTTCCTTCTATTTTCTTCAAATTCATTTCCTTTGTTTATTGAACGTCAACACTTGCAAGTTTATTTTAAGAGATTTGTCATATTCTTATGTCACTATGTTATGTGTTCATAGTATTTGTGTGTGCGGAAATGAAATCAGCCGATGCATAGATTGCACTTCTAACTCAACAGGAAGCTCTTTTTCCTCAAAGGAATTTCTTCTTTTTAATTTTTAAGGAAATTCAAATACTTTTGGCAAATTTTATCAGAATTTAAAAAGTTGGTCATCAATATCAAATAACTATAGTTATAATATGCTTGACATTTTTAATGAGCAGCCTATTTTATTTTAAAGTTCACATCAATGTTGATTTTTCTGTAAAATATATGCAAAAATGACGAATACTGAATGTGGCTGAATATGAAAAAGTTTTTTTAAAATAAATCTCGTCTCCAATGAATTCATTTATGTAGATGTATAAGTTCAGTTATTAGCATAAGACGCACTGAAGAGAAGAGCGACAAAAAAGAAATGAGAAGGAACATGAAGAATTTTAATATTAAAAATGAATGCAAAAGAATAAATTTCCATTGAAACTTTAGGCGCTGCCATATGTTTGCATTTCAAAATTTTAATCCACAAATGCGTGCTCCAAAAGCATAAAACAAATGAATTATTTGTCTAGAAAATTGTCTCCATCACCGCAAAGATTTTAGTTTCATTTGTGACTTGAATTCAGAGCAATAAACATGCAAAACCCCAAGTGGATGAATAATTATGATATGCAATGAGACTCATGAGTAGATTGTCAGCTGGCTAAGAGACATAGTCAATTCATTAATGAAATTATCGATGCATATTCTCGTATCAAAAATTTTTCCATTAATTTTAATGCTTCAATAAGTTTTCATCAAATAGAATTAATTAATCAATTTAGATTGCATTACTTTGATTGTAGTTTTTATTAAATAATGATCAGGTATGAGGAGAAGCATGCCAAAGTTTGTAAAGGCATCGATGTGAAGTGAATTCTAATAAGATTCTGTTTAATTTAAGTATTTCCACGACTATTAATTTTATCTTCATAATATGCTTCTGGTTGAAGATGTTCATACCTCATATACTCTTCTTTTAGCAACTTCTCGTTGCTGTTCACAGTTCAATAACTCTTAACCGCACGATTAATAATGCTTCCCATATTTCCCATACTCATGAAATCTCTCAACCTTTCTCTTCTCATTTTTTTCATCACTCATGAATGAACGAGTGAACCTTTATGTAAATTTTCATCGTCATCGAATAGTCGGTGTGTGTGTTTATTTATAAATAAATAATTTTTTTCGAACCATATCCATGTGCCCTAATCTCATAATTTTATTTTCGGTCTATTATTGTTTTACAAAATTTTAAGATGAAAAAAATGAAAATTTCCTCTAAATAGGAAAAATATACTTTAACAGCATAAAATTTTAATTTTTGACGCTTGTGGCTTCAATTAGCGAACTTCTTGGAGAATATAAGTCAAGAGTCACTGAATTTTGTCGAATAATACACCAAAATAATGTCATTGAACTTTTTGAGGCACACAATATGCGCCAAACGATTTCTTAGACAATTATGCAGAAATTTCATCACGAGTGTTGCGAAACACATTCATAAATATTATCAACGATGTGAGAGACTGAATTAAAGAGAAGAGAAATTAAAAATAGAAACAACAGAATAAATAGCATCAATGTTCGTGTGCCGTGTGTGAATATTTATAGCTAAAATCGCGGCTTTTCCTTCAAAAATGAATCACATATCACCCAGTCAAGTCAACAAAATTAAAAAAAGATTAATTTTATAATATTTTTGTTTGATTATTATTTCCAATATTTCTTTTAAAACTCAACTCGTTCTGGAACTATTTGAAAAGACACATGTGTTGATAGTCTGTGCTACAAGTATAATAGAAATATTTTATGAAGCATGTGATAATAAGATTCATGACGCAATATTGACATTCTTTTGGCACACGTGAGAAGTTGTCTGCTATAAAAAAAATTAAAAATAAATTTCATCTTCAAGATTTATCAAATGCGACCAATTTTTTATTATCATAAATAATTGTATGCAGGCATTTATTTGTCTTTAATATTATAAGGCGTCAAAACATTAAATATAAAGAACGCTGATAATGTGAAATTCGTGTTTTTTACCGATTGCGTAAGCTTAATATACACATCAATTGATTAATCACAACAGTAAGTTGCGAAATTTATGAAATGAGAATAAATTTATTATTTTCTGTATTCTTCTCATACTTCTGATTAATTAATAGAATGCAGCATAAAGCATTAAAGTTTATTAAAGTAATTTAATTTTGAGACTTTTTGTGTTTGGTCATCATAAATATAAAGCATTTGTTTTAGCACGAAAAACTCGATGGAACGCACAAAAATCTGCTTCAATGAAATTTTCATCTTTGTCATGTTCCTCTTTCTAAAAAAACGTAGCACATTCTGCTTAAATTTGTGTTCTTATTCTTCTTTTTTCATTGAATATAAGTGGAAAACCTGATACTGCTGCTTGTTTCGGAAGTACAAAAGACTATAACGGATTATGCCGAAGCGAATAATGTCATTCCTTTCTGTCTAACTTCATTGTTATAAATTTCAGCAGTGCGAGTGAAAAGTTTATTCTTGCCTAGGTTCGGAAAATTGACAATGTGACACATTGAATGGAAGGACTAAAGTTATTCTACTCTCAAAAATATTTGAAGTAATGCTGGAAGTAAAGTATTGATTTTTGAAATGAAATGAATGAGGATAAAGAAATGAAAACGGAAATTAAAAGGGGTTGCATGAAAAGGTGAAAAGGGAGGAAAATCAATGTCATGTTTTGGGAAATGCTTGTTGTAGAAAATATCCAGCTTTTGATTCAGCAAGTGAATGCGTAGCTGAATAATATTTCGTACAATAAAAATAACGTCACTTTTTTACTTCCTTATCAGTAAAATGTTCTTCTTTTTTAAAATCTTATCTCGTTTATCTCAAAGTAATGCTCAAATTATGTCTCTTACATAAACATCCTGATAAGAATATACCAGCTTGTATCATATTTGCCTTACTGAATTAATTAAGATATAATGAAATAAAGGAATACCAGAGAATAATGAATAACATATGTTCTGTAAGTTTCATACTAAGATTTCGTTTATTCCATAAATGCCTCAATTTTTTGCTGTTTGTCTTTCGTCTTTTAAATTTGCTTTCATTTGAAAAAGAGGTTCTTGAATATTTTATGTCAATCAGTCACAATCATTGATTCGAAATCTGCTTGGAAATAAAACAGATCAAAACTTTTTGTGGATTTTAAAATATATTTTCTCATTCGAGAATTCCAAAATTCATCATTCAAGTTAAAATGTTCGATTGATTTTTGCTGTACTGTATTCTTTCTAAATGAAAGCAAGTCTCGTGAGATTCTCATTCGAAAATGTTTACTTATGTGTTCATTCAAAATTGTACCATAAACAATTTTATGAAAATACTTCGCACATTAATTCTTTTTTCAATGGATACGACTGTAATGTAAATTGTACATAAAACTTATTGTTGATGACCGGTTTTCAATTAAATATACCAACCATTGGATGTGAATCAGATGAGGATTGAAAAATTGGCAGTAAGCCCAGGAATTTCCTCTTCGACATAAAAATGCACTTTTCTTCAGTTCCACTTATAAAGCAATTTTCAAATAACTTCACATTTTTCACATAAAATTTCTTTACTGCCCTCAATTGTTTTTAATATTTTTAATAGCTTGGAAAAAGGTTTGAATAAGAAATGACTAATGGCACTTAAATGTAAAATCTCGTTGGAATTAAGTAGGAAAATGATCAGTTGTAATGCAATTTATGAGCGTGAAAATTTAAATTAATGTTGAGAATCGATAATGAGCTTAAAGTCGAAACTTCTGGGGTTTGTATAAGTTAAAGATGTTAAATGTTTTTCAAAGATAATTAAAATCCTTTAAAATTGTATAAATAAGCATCATACGATGCATGAGAGCAAATACAAAGCTGAACCAAATGAGTCAGAATAAAAGAAAACAAAGCCATTTCACAAATAAATAATAGCGAAAGGAGAAAACTTTTCTGCATACACAACACAAAAAGGCTTGAAGAGGAGATGTGAATAAATACGAAGTCTGACTCAACAAAGTATAAATCGTGAAAACACTGCAATGTACATAAAAAATTGTTCAAGTTAAAAACTGCACTTAACAGCAAAACATTTTAGCGTGTTATTTTTATACATCTGCACTTCTCTCGAACTCATTTTTTTATCCCTCTTAGTTTTATATTTTATATCTTATACAAATATTCTGTCAGACATTTTTGAAAGTTCTCATACTCATTTAATTTCTATTTTTTATAACTTTTGAAGCGTATGCATTTAAAATATGAAAATCTCAAATTTCATTTATTAAAGTAACTTTAACTCTTTGTAAATGTTCATTGCGGCAATGTGAGCTCACTACTTTATGGGGATTAGACTAGCTTATCTAAACTCACTATGTGTGGACAATCACTAAATGAAATGAAATCAATACTTTTTACACTAGTGTGTGGCTTACGTTTTAAACATTTTTTAAAAGTGTAAATATTTATAAAACAAACTATTTTAATGCTTCTGAAGTGTCATCCACAAATGACGTGTATAGAAAGTTAAAATGTTTTAAAATAAACCCATCTTCTGCCATAATTTTTTTTCTTCTATAAATGCATTTACAATTAAAATTTTATAAATCTTTTATTAAAATTCCAAATGAATTAATACATTGACCCCTTCAAATGTCTTCTTATTTTTAAAAAGTAAATAAAATCATTGATCCAATAAAATTAATAGAACTGTAAAATGAATAGTTGCATAACAGCTATTCGAGCTGTGAAAAAAACGTAGATAAACAAGACAAGAGAAGTTGAAAATCGGATTATAAAGTTCTTCCAGTTAATGGCATCACAATAAATAATGTATTTAAAAAGAATAAGCTTGACGATGGTGGCAAGATGAAGTAAGAAAAGAAGAAGAAGAAGAAAAGTTGCACGATTTTCACCCACGAGAATTGAATTTTTTTTAGATAAACAAATAAACCAAAGTCAAAGACAAACCAAACAAATATGAGAAAAATTCAGAATGATTAAAAACATGGCAACGATGCTATTTAAAGGAACTTATACAACGCATGACCACCTACACACTTTTTTCTCAATTTCACCTTAAGTCATCATTATCATCAATATTATGTTTATACTTAATTTAAATCTTTCATATTTTCAAACTTCTTTGTGTTTACTCTTATTCAGCAGCACACAGATTTCTTGTTTCCCTGTCTATTAAAATTTGGAAAAACGCATACATTTGAAAGTTGATGAATATGATATTTTTCAAAAGTTACATTAATTATTTTTCATTGCTATAAATTCATGGTACAACATAATGAAAAGTAAAGTTCACTAATTAATTCCTATGAAAATAACAACTTCTCTACAAAAATCAACACTATAAACACTTCTAACTCAACTCTTTCCATTTTAAATTAAGAATTTCTTCTTCTTTTCCCCCATCCAAGTCTCGTGCATGATGCATGCTTAAAATTGTGGCAACGTCGCATTTTAGTTTCATCCAATCTCTAAGTTAAATACAATTTCAAATATGAAATAACAGAAAATACGGAGCTAAAGAACACATGAAGAATTTATTGGGTCAATTTCATTCAATTCTGCTATTCTCTTAAATATTTGTTACTGCATCCAATTGAAATAAATAAGAAATGTAAAACAAGTTTAAAAGGAAGCAAAACAACAGTAAATAAAGGAGACTGGAAATGAGAAAAGTGCTATAGAGTGTTATAGTTTTAAAGCTTTACATTTCCTTACTTTTCTCGTTTTATTCAATTTTCCCATGCTGTTATCTTTTATATTTCTCACAGACTTTTTCATTCTGATCTAAATTTTAACTTCTAACTCTTCCAAAGTTCTCATGACACGCAGGTTAAGAATCACTTGCTGATACATATAAGCTTTGCAGACCTCAGCATGAATGTGGAAATTCACACATTGGAATTTATTTCTCTTCCATATATAGTGCTTCGGAATGCATGTGAAAACAATTTTAATTCTGTTGAACATAACATTCAATTGACACTTTAAAATAAGAAGATTAAGAAAAAAATTTAACAAGAAAATATGAAGATATAGATCAGTAAGTGCTCAATTCTAATTTGCTACAATTTTATTTGATGATATTTTTATTGCAATAAAAATTTCAATTTAAACAATGGCAAACATTTGGAAAAATCATTAAATTTTTTTCATGATATCAGAGGCAGGGATGTATTCTAAAAGGAACGTTGTGGATCCATCTAATCAGAATACTTAGCTTTAAAATTTTCTAAGAGTAAGTCTAATAAAATTAAACTGTTGAATCGGATTTGTATCTTGAACGACAATATGTTCTGGATGTGTCCCTGACTGGAGACATGGAATTTGGAAAAAAAATTGAAATAAATTTTATTTTTATTGCATTGGAAACAAAAAAATGTACATAAATTTAAATCAATGATTGCGTTCAATTTAGAGAGTAAGCTAGCAATAAATATGACAAAAATGTTTTTGTAAATGTGAAAATTTATTTTTGTTTCTTGAATCAACAATTAGTAACAAGCATATTTAATCACATCTAGTTTATAAGCAATCCAAGTGGGCACAGGGCATACTTATTGTTCACAATAAACAATGAAAATTTATGAACGACGAGTCATAAAATTCAATTGTGATGCTTTCAATGTGTATACAATCAAAGCAAATATGAATAAATTAACAAAATATAGATATGGTCAATAAGGGATCCACAACATACAAATAAATTCTTATGATTTCTACTAAAATAATCAAAATGTGTTTATTCGATAGTCGAAAAGAAAAATATTTCTGCGGATTGTTTCCAATCAATTGAGTCAAACGCATTTGATATTCGGAACAGAAAAATCATTGAGAGAGGAATGAAGGAAAAAGAAGAAATTATGTCTATCACATTGATTGAGGTTCTCCTCAATACTTTTTTTTTTGTTTTTGTCGCTCGCTTATTCACATTAATCTCCATTAGTGGGTGAAATATAAATTTGCTTCATGCGCCATCGATTATTGACTGATGCTTTGAGTATTTCTAGAAAATAATAAAAAACTACATAAAACTTTGTAACATACCAAAGCAAAATTTCCGGCTATAAATTTTCTTTGCTATTTGGTTTATGTGAATAGCAACTAATTAAACATCAATAGAAATAGTATTCAGGAAGAACTACAAGCTCTTTGCGTGGAAAATTTGATTTAATTTTAAGAAGAACTTTTGATTTTCAAAAAAATAAATGGTTTTTGAAGTTATAACCACAAAAAATAAAGAGATTATAAAAAATAAGAATAATAAAATTGTGATTCATGCTTTTTCAAAATTGACACATGATTATATTCATTTTGATGTTATTTGATGAGGGTGGAACAAACTGACAGAGTAAAAATGCAACAATCTCCCTTGTTGGCGCCAAATAGAGATCGATAAACTTTTTTATGCTTTTATTTTCCATTATATTAAGACGTTTTCATATGACTCATAATTTTTTTAGATGTCGTGATGTAAAGCAAAACATTGTAAAAACATTTATGCTCCTCTCATTAAAGTAATTTGTTATTTTATTTATAAAAAAATGTCAAAGAAATGAAAACATTCACAGTAATTCTTTTCTTTTTCTCATTTCACAATTGTTGATTTATGTACACTATTGCGGTGCAATAATGAGGTTCTATTCATTGAAATTGAAGGTGCAGCAAATGCAAGGCAGGAAGTTCATTTACATAAATATGAATTTATATATTTTGTTAAATTGACAAATGATGATTTAAGATTTTTGCATTCAAGTACAGAATATAAATTACATTTCCACTTTCTGAAAACAGAGAAGAGCTTTTTAGTTTCAATTGCCTGGATACATTTTAGCATAATGCATGTCTATATACAAACCACATGCAGTCTTTCGGTTAAAATGTACTTCATGCTAATAAAAGTTTTTCTTTCTCTTTAAAGCATTTAGCGGTTTTAAAAAAAATGGAAGAAAATATTTATTTTAATTAAAAATGCGGTCAAACGTGAAGATAGATAAAATTTTGTATGGATGAAAAGAACTTCATTTTTTTCATAATGCTGCTTGATGCAGTAACTGTTCAGAACATATGCTGTTTGTTAAGTGACTATACTATGCATACATTTGAAGTAAGGAAAATTTCTTGATGATTTTTGACAACGCATTTAAGTTGAGTATGTTGAAAATTTTAAAATTTACTGGATACAAAATTTCATAAGGAATCTTCAATATGAACACTTTAAATAAAAGCTGCAACTTTGTCAACCGTACATCTTAATTAAAATTAGCAATGGAAGCAAATTTAGATGACACAATTAAAGCACATATTAAATTTACCATAGATAACAGCTAACTGCATTTTTAATAGAGACACAATGTAGCTAAAGTAAACATAAAACAAAACTGAAATAACATTATTGTTATTATGATGTCTCATCACTTTGCGTTCTGTCTCTTAATTAAAACAAATAATTTGTCAATTAAACAGACGATAAAGGCCCCTTCAGACATATTTTTACTCGTATGAGAAATACAAGCATTTACAATGTTGTTAATGCTAAGAGTTCTCGAAATTTATTTCTCATTCTCAATACAATTATTATTGTCAATTGAAAGTTCTTATTTATGTGATTAATATATGACATGCTGATAACGACACATTGGCACGGAATGCTCTAATTTATGTTGCAATAGAATGAATTTTAAATTGATGAAATTAAACGATTAATAGAAGAATGAGATTATATAAATTAATGAAATAATTTCAAGCTAATAAACTGGGGACAGAGAAGAGGCATGTACAGCATATGGGAAATCAGGGCGACGAAAAAACTTATAAAATTCAATAAAATTTACAGCAATAGTGTTAATGAATTGACCCGAGATTAAATTTTATTAAAGTCATGTTTTTCTCTTTTTTTTCATTTCAGACTTGACCCGTGTTTGGAATTATCAACAGACATAAAACTCTAGTGTAGATTTCAGCTTTATTCCATCATAAACTGCGTTGAGTGCATATTATAATTGAAAGAATTTAATAAATGAAGAAAAAAAATTAAAAAGTGCTTTAATAAGTGCATAAAATAAAAATAAGCGTGATTGCAAAAAAAGATATAAAATTGTCAACAAAGAGGCAACCAAAAGTATTTCTCAAAAAAAAAATAAGTGTCAGTAAAAAGTGTTTAATCCATCCTCTGCAATTGCAGAATTTGTGGAATTAATAAATTGCATCATTTAATTTATTAAACACGTGCGCCATCAAAAAGCTATTTGAGGTAAGCATAAGCGTGCACAGCTTCATTTAAAATAAATTAAATTACATTCATCATGCATTACGCGATGCGATAAATTGTATTCTCACATATGAGGTTGGCTATGATTTTGATATAGCTTTGACTTAATCAGCTATCACAATTTTTGTCCTGAACCCATTTTGACAAGTTAAAATCGTTAAATTAGTTTATTGAAAGATAAGTAAAGTCATACGTTTTATTCCATAAATATGTATATTTCATGATATGAAATTGAAACTTATCATCTAAATTATTTACGCCTCTTTATTTTCTGTTTTCAATTTTCTGTTTCTATAAGAATCCAATTTCAATGTACTATGCCGTTCTATGTACTGTGATTTTGTTTTTACATTCCCAAATTGAATCACGAAGTCAATACAATTTATTATCAAAGCATAACATAAATCGTTGAAAGAAATTCTTTGCTCAATAATCACTTATGATAACAATAACAAGCTAGCGTAATAAGTAACATGAACTTATGAAGGGCTCGAAAATGACACTTGTTAGTGATTGAAGTGTTCATTTCATAGCTTTTGATTGAATATAATTGAAAGGGAAAATGTCGCGTGAGGAGCTTTGAATGATGTAAACATGCATGAATATAAAATTGTAGGAATGCATCAAGTTCATCTGTTGGTAATCATAGCTAATAAAATAATAATCATTTTCATGTTCAAGTTTACTTGAATAAGCCTTTTCTTTCGCTACATCCATATTAAAGTGCATACTTTTCATAATAATAATGCAAATGCTAAATGCAAATTATGGCACTTCATCATTATTATATGCAGACAATGTAAATTAGTTTCCTGTCTTTGCATATGAATAGTACCTTCATTAATGTGCCCATATAAGATATGAATGTGCCATAAATCACCATAAAAAGTGAATATTAAAAATCATAAATAACAGTGTAGAGATGAATTTAGTATGAGCATATAGAAGAAAGAAATAAAGTTATTTATAATATGAGATTAGAATAACTAATTGTACAATAAGATACTCATAATAAAATGGAAGAATTTGAATTGAAATTTGATGGTTCGACGAAATGCCTACACATATTTTTTTTTGGGTGCCTAAGGTTCCATTGAAATAAAACGTAAAATAAATTAATTTTCCATTTTGTATAACAGTAAAGAAATTCGGCATGATAAAAACAAATCAACAAGTTAGACATATTTGGCAATGTATGCAAATGCGGGCAGTTCGTAAATTTTTTTCCAACATTTATCTACATGTATGTTAACATTTGACGAAGTTTATTATTTTTTTGAATATTTAAAACATGTGTGATGTTTCCAAATTTTTGGCAATTAAAATGAGCATTATTTTCTATGAAATTTTTATAGTTCCTCAATTTCTTAAATGAAAAATATGCAAATAAAATAACAATTCAATTCGTGCTCCTGACAACGTCTCTTTACTGTCAAATGTATTGCACAAGCGACCGTTGTAGGCGACTTGCAAAACATAAATTGATTTTTATGACTCGACGCTCATAAATTTTAATTATTTATTGAATCTTAACGTTCAATTCCTTTGACTACTCATGATGAAATACTGTGGAATAAATGATTGTGTAATGAAATACAACGAAATTAAAAATGGATGGTTTTGCTAATTCAATACCAAATTTAAAGCATCAAGAAATTGCAAAAACCTTAATGCTGGATTAATTGTTCGTAAACTATAAAGATTCGTTTAGTAAAATGGATGATTTTTTTGTGGTTTTGAGTTTCAGAACTTTTTGTCGATTGAGGAAAAAATAAGGGTTCCATAATGGATTTTATTTATTTTAAATTATTAGATGAGATAAAAACTTATCGGAAACCAAGTGTAAATTTGCTGAACATTACCGCAATCACTTCACAATTTAAGAACCAGTATTGTTTTCGATAATTTTTCTCAATGAATGGCAAACTGATAAAAGGAAGAGTGAAATTTCTTACAAAGCATTTTTATGGTTTGCTGCTGTTGCCATCCAAATCTTGGCAGTTAAAAGAAAAATTGTTAAGAAAAGGATTAAAGGAAAACTTCTTGCAAAATTTTTAATTAAAAAGCTGAAACTTTTTAGACTTTTACAAAGTTTTATCATAATTCACAAATGATGACACTTTAAATTGAAAAGTGTTCATCTTTAGCAAAAAGATCCATGAATAACTGAATTGAAATGAAAACCGTGCATAATGAGGAAGGAGAATGCAATTGACCTAATAAATTTCTAAGATGATGAACCGTTAAGTATTTTAAATTAGGAATGAAATGCAATTCAATTGCGACGTTGCCATAACTTACAAAATGCAGAATGCACGAGACTTGAATAACAGAAAAAGAAGAAATTCTGAAATTAAAATGAAAGTTTTATGCTGTTGAATTTTGTTGTGATTCTAATTTTTATAGCATTTTAAATGTTTGAATTTTATTTTCACTATTAGAAACAGAAGAGATTAATTAATTTTGTCTTTTTAATTTAATATCAGGAAAAGAAATCACGTAAAAATTTCAAATGAACAATTGTAAATTCAAATGAAAAATGAGATGTGTATGCACTGTCATACTAGAAGAAAAAATACAATCTTTGTGTTAAACATCTTCTCTCAATTGCAGTTATTTCTTATTCTTAATGAAGCATATCGAGAGATTTAAAATGTAATATTAAACATTATATCGATGATAATGATGAGTTAATTAAAATGAAGTTAAGAATGATGGGCGTGGGTGCAATGAGCTAAAGCTGTGAAAAAATAGGCTGCTCTTAGTTGCAAGCATTGTTGCCATGTTTTTGACAATTCTTGTTTTTATTATGTTCATCTGTGACTTGGTTTTACTTATCCAAGAAGTTTCCTCGTGGGTAAAAATCGTGCAACTTTCTTCTTACATTCTTTACATTATTTATTAAAATACTGCTTATTTTCTTAGGTGCCTGGTGAATATTTCAATGTCAAGTAATATAAAGAAATTTATCTCTTTTATTTTTTAATTCTTATTCGGTAAAATTCTATTAATTTAATGCATGAGTTAAATTTTTCAAGGGAAATTGTGAATTGGGCCATGAAAATGAATAAAGCAAACTTTAACTCTACAGATGTGAGCTCACCGTGGTTTATTGTAGAATTTTTTAAACCGTAAAATAGCTTTTATGGCGTTTAATCAGACGCACTGTAAATATTTACAATATACAATTGTAAACCACACACTGTATAATAGGAAAAAAAGTATTAATTTCTTTGTCTTTTCTTTTAATCTTCTTTCCTCATCTTGATGTTACAAGATTTCTGTAAGAATGAAGCAATGAAAATCTATTTATTGATTGATAGTCGCTGCTACGCCAAGTAGTTTCATCTTGGTAATTTGAGATTTATATGAAGTTAAATTAAAATAAACTTCCCATATTTTTTTAGCCTTCTTGTTTATTTCTTTAATCTCTTCCAATGCTACAAAGAACAAGTTATTCTCTTTTATTTAATATCTTTCACTTCGACATACATGGAAATTTGCATTTTTCATGTCTGAGATTAAAAAGAACAGAAAAAGTCTATTTATGAGTTCAAGTGAAGTGTGGATGCATGAAATAAAATATTATACTTAAGTGCATTTTAAGTTTGTTACTCATTCTACAGTACTTCTCAATATGTACCTTGTTGAGTGCTCGATTGAATCAGACTTCATATTTCATGTCTCCTCTTCAAGCCTTTTTGTGTGTTGTGTTCATAAAAAGTTTTCTCTTCTCATTTTTTATTTTCAATGAATTGCTTTTGTTCTTTTCATTCTGACTCATTCAACTTAACTCTTTTTTTCTCTCTCTTATAATGCATGATGTGTAGCTGTTTTTATGCTTGCATTACTTTTTGTCGGAACTTTTTCATCACATTGCTGTTAATTTCATCGGGGGAGAAAATAATCAACATTATGAATTTATCAAAATTCGGCACTGCTTGACTCAAATACAGTTTATTTCATAAATAGAAGGATAGATTAAGTTTTAATTCTATCTTAAAAGTCAAATATGTTTTCATGAAGTGGCATAAAATATCAAATTCCTCTCATCATAGTCATGGCTCATAAAAAATTAAAACCAATTGAGGGCAGTAAGAAAATTTTTATGGCCAAAATGTGAAATTATTTTTCAAAAAAAAATTTTCCAGCAGCATTTTTATGTTAAAAATAATTTTAAGGCTTGCAGCCAACATCTGCTACACATTGAATGGATGCTTTATTAAATTGAAAACCGGTCATCAGCAATGAATATTATGAGCAATACATTTTATAATCCTGCAGTATGTAAAGCCATCGAAAAAAGGGGAAATGTGCGAAATTTTTCCCTGAATTTGTTATTGGAAAGATTTAACTCAAAAATGCAACAACAATTTAAACGTTCAATCTCTCCCTTATTTTGATTTCGTCTATTAGAACTCATGCTATAGCGTGTTTAAAATCCGTGTTGTCATAGAAACTACAGGAATAAATTTATTATGTCTGAGAGGATTTTTGAGAGTGCAAAAAATGTTATGTTATCGAAATCCATGTTTTATTAATGAGTGTCTCACATGCAGACAACTGTTTTATCCTTTACGAAAATGCATTGGTTTATTATATTCAGATTTTTTTTTTTGTTCTAAATGATTCATAATCTTTTTTTTTTTATATTTTGAAAGGTTCCTTATAATCCTTTGTTATGAAGAAAGATTTGATTATTTTAATGCACCCGCATTCAGAAGATTAGGGAATCATTCTCTTATGTAGTCTGAAATTCAACAATTATTGAGCAGGGTTTACAAAATCTTCACACAGATCCTGAACCATTGTACCAGTAAATCGGTAACAATGAAGGACTTGACACACCAGATTCGGTGTTTAAAACTTTGATTCCTGAGTAGACGTCATTTGTGATAGCACTCGTTTGAATATTAAAATATGTGAATGCTTCTTTCATTTTGCATAAATAATTCAAACAAAGAAATTTCTTGTTTTCTTGCTTTTCATTTATTCAATGTTCTTCAAACACATCCAGAAATGATGAAATTAATAATTATAAAAATTCAGAATGCATAACATTATTCATGTCTGCTTGCTTTCAAATCAAAATTTTTAATATAATTTTCAAAAAGGAAAAAAGAGACGGAGCTTATTCTTTAATGCGAAAAAAAATATTTTTTGATTGAAATGTTTTCAAATAAACATTTCCCACATTAATTCAACCAGCATGCATTTTTATAAACGCTGACTGCCGAATTTTTTTATTTAATATTCTTTTGTTTTTGCTCGCGAAAAACATGATAAAATAAATTGAAGGAGAATGAGAACATTGTTTATTTAAATCATAATCCTTCCATTATTCGTAACCGAAAAATTTATATACATATATGCATGCATATCACATCATAAAAAAATTCGTGCTACATCTGTTGTACTTTCCTTCCTTCTGTATTTGTATGTTTGAGTTGTTCCAATATACGAAAAGGCACAAAATAAAAGCACAAAATGTCAGTATGATATCATCGGAGTCGGCATCTTGTGGCTTATGTGTATACAATTTTCTTTACTGAAATGAGTAATATTCAGCAATACTGCACATATGAACAAATAAAGAAAAGATGTGAGGAATGAGAATATGACCTACGCGAAAGCAATTGCTTATTCAATATTCCCAACAAATTTGGTAGTGCGAAGTTATATCGAATGACGTGACATTATTTTGTCTAAAACTTTTAGCAGATATTTTTTTCAAGGCGTGTTTATACAACACAAAAAATATAACTTCCGACAAAATAAAATAACATTTTCTTTCTCGAGGATTTGATTTAAAAAATTTCTGCTCGCTTGACCTCACTAAATGTTTTTATTATCAAAACCAATATAATAATAACAAACACAATAGCTTGTATGAAAGTTGAAAGCGTGAACATAAATAAAATCTAAAACTTGCATGCATGATTAAACGCACAAGTATAACAAACATAGTTATCGTTCTTATCTTGATGATCTTTTACCGGTATGCTATACATTACGGAATTTATAGCAATTCATAGTTATTCATTCCATTAACATTGTTATATACGCATACATGCTAAATTGAAATTTATGTTCAAAAGGAGAGCCGCAAGTTGAGTGGAAAGATATCATAAATTACAAATAATAAAACTCTTTTTGAAGAATTTTAAATGAAATAAGATGAAAGATTTTCAACAGAAATGAATTACGATGCATCCATGGTCAATCTTTTGCATGATGCCACAACTGTTTTTTTGGAATCATAAGTAATTTTTAGTCGTTCCATTAATTATTTTTATTGCCCATAATATTTTTAATAATTATAAATGTTAATGCAATAAATGAGATTAGACCTTATAAAAACCAAGTTCATCTAAAAAGTTAAAGATTGGATTAAGTCCAACATCCAACAAAGCGGTGAAATGGCATCAGTGGCCTAAATGGTAGAGCGTTGGCCTTCTGTGCCAAAGGTACTGGGTTCAATCCCAGCCCATGTCTAATTTTCGAAGCTCTTTTTCCATTTCACCGTTCTAGTTACGAAGCTCGGTTCGTGTGCTGGGTGTAGTTTTGAGGTCTTTGGCACAGAATCTGCCTCCTTTGCTAGGTATACAAGGATACACTAGCATCTGGATGACTTCCTAACGGCATCTTGCGCACACGAATTGTGACTAGGTACATTGCAGGGTACATCAGGTCTTATGACGTACTCGTGGCTTTGCAATGTGCAGAGCTTGCAAGTGGTTCGGATCCCACTATAAACTGTAGGTCTAAAGGGTGTGGTACAATAGATTCTGTTCTAATGTGAATCGCAGTGCCTCCAGCTGAAAGGCTGGGCCCTTCACACATTATTATTATTATTATTAAGTCCAACATTTAAGAAGCAATTATATAAAACAAGTTTTGGGAATGAATTGAACCTTCTGAATGAAAACCTAATTTTCCGTTATATATGTAATTTTCAGCAAATTAGAAACAAATTCTTAAAAAAGAAAATTTATCATTTTATGTGCACATGCTTTTTTGTGGACATGCGATAAAAAGATTTATATGCTTATGGTTGCGTGTCAATTTTTATGGTTTCACTCTCGCTTCGTTTTCCTTCATCTTAGTTTTAATTCTCTTTCTTTTCATTGCCCTATATTTCATCATCATCATCATCATTATTGCTAAACATCTTTTTCATTGGTTTATTTAAGTTTTAAACGAAAAAAACATCTGAGATCGTCAAGCGACTATTTGTTCCCAAAATTTCGTCAAATAAACTCCACAAAATGCAACGAAGCTATGACTTGTTTAAAAATCTAACCTGCGTGAAAATAAAATTATTTCAAAATTCAGAAACTAGATCTTTTTAGTCTAGACAATGAATATTTCTGTTTTGAAAATAGACACAACTAAATATGTGAATTCAATAAGGTTCTTGAAACGAAAAGCATTTAATAAAGTACTGAAATTTTTCGTCTGTTTAATTTCCAATTTCAAAAATTTGTGACTGATTGACATAAAATATTCAAGAACCTCTAATTCAAATAAAAGCAAGTTTAAAAGACGAAAGACAAACAGCAAAAAATTGAGGCAGTTATGGAATAAACGAAATCTTAGTATGAAACTTACAGAACATATGTTATTCATTATTCTCTGATATTCCTTTATTCCATTATATCTTAATTAATTCAGTAAGGCAAATATGATACAAGCTGGTATATTCTTATCAGGATGTTTATGTAAGAGACATAATTTGAGCATTACTTTGAGATAAACGAGATAAGATTTCAAAAAAGAAGAACATTTTACTGATAAGGAAGTAAAATAGTGACGTTATTTTTATTGTACGCGTTATTATTCAGCTACGCATTCACTTGCTGGATCAAAAGCTGGATATTTTCTACAACGAGCATTTCCCAAAATATGACATTGATTTTCCTTCCTTTTCACCTTTTCATGCAACCCCTTTTAATTTCCGTTTTCATTTCTTTATCCTCATTCATTTCATTTCAAAAATCAATACTTTACTCCCAGCATTACTTCAAATATTTTTGAGAGTAGAATAACTTCAGTCCTACCATTCGATGTGTCACATTGTCAATTTTCCGAACCTAGGCAAGAATAAACTTTTCAATGGCACTGCTGAAATTTATAACAATGAAGTTAGACAGAAAGGAATGAAATTATTCGCTTCGGCATAATCCGTTATAGTCTTTTGTACCGAAACAAGCAGCAGTATCAGGTTTTCCACTTATATTCAATGAAAAAAGAAAAAGAACACAAATTTTAGCAGAATGTGCTACGTTTTTTAAAAAAAGGAAAATGACAAAGGATGAAAATTTCATTGAAGCGGATTTTTATGAGTTCCATTGAGTTTTTCGTGCTAAAACAAATGCTTTATATTTATGATGACCAAACACAAAAAGTCTCAAAATTAAATTACTTTAATAAAATTTAATGCTTTATGCTGCATTCTATTAATTAATCAGAAGTATGAGAAGAATACAGAAAATAATAAATTTATTCACATTTCATAAATTTCGCAACTTACTGTTGTGATTAATCAATTGATGTGTATATTAAGCTTACGCAATCGGTAAAAAACACGAATTTCACATTATCAGCGTTCTTTATATTTAATGTTTTGACGCCTTGTAATATTAAAGACAAATGAATGCCTGCATACAATTATTTATGATAATAAAAAATTGGTCGCATTTGATAAATCTTGAAGATGAAATTTATTTTTAATTTTTTTATAGCAGACAACTTCTCACGTGTGCCAAAAGAATGTCAATATTGCGTCATGAGTCTTATTATCACATGCTTCATAAAATATTTCTATTATACTTGTAGCACAGACTATCAACACATGTGTCTTTTCAAATAGTTCCAGAACGAGTTGAGTTTTAAAAGAAATATTGAAAATAATAATGAAACAAAAAAATTATAAAATTAATCTTCTTTTAATTTTGTTGACTTGACTGGGCGATATGTGATTCATTTTTGAAGGAAAAGCCGCGATTTTAGCTATAAATATTCACACACGGCACACGAACATTGATGCTATTTATTCTGTTGTTTCTATTTTTAATTTCTCTTCTCTTTAATTCAGTCTCTCACATCGTTGATAATATTTATGAATGTGTTTCGCAACACTCGTGATGAAATTTCTGCATAATTGTCTAAGAAATCGTTTGGCGCATATTGTGTGCCTCAAAAAGTTCAATGACATTATTTTGGTATAATATTCGACAAAATTCAGTGACTCTTGACTTACATTCTTCAAGAAGGTCGCTAATTGAAGCCACAAGCGTCAAAAATTAAAATTTTATGCTGTTAAAGTATATTTTTCCTATTTAGAGAAAATTTTCATTTTTTTTATCTTGAAATTTTGAAAAACAATAATAGACCGAAAATGAAATTATGAGATTAGGGCACATGGATATGGTTCGAAAAAAATTATTTATTTATAAATAAACACACACACCGACTATTCGATGACGATGAAAATTTACATAAAGGTTCACTCGTTCATTCATGAGTGATGAAAAAAATGAGAAGAGAAAGGTTGAGAGATTTCATGAGTATGGGAAATATGGGAAGCATTATTAATCGTGCGGTTAAGAGTTATTGAACTGTGAACAGCAACGAGAAGTTGCTAAAAGAAGAGTATATGAGGTATGAACATCTTCAACCAGAAGCATATTATGAAGATAAAATTAATAGTCGTGGAAATACTTAAATTAAACAGAATCTTATTAGAATTCACTTCACATCGATGCCTTTACAAACTTTGGCATGCTTCTCCTCATACCTGATCATTATTTAATAAAAACTACAATCAAAGTAATGCAATCTAAATTGATTAATTAATTCTATTTGATGAAAACTTATTGAAGCATTAAAATTAATGGAAAAATTGTTGATACGAGAATATGCATCAATAATTGCATTAATGAATTGACTATGTCTCTTAGCCAGCTGACAATCTACTCATGAGTCTCATTGCATATCATAATTATTCATCCACTTGGGGTTTTGCATGTTTATTGCTCTGAATTCAAGTCACAAATGAAACTAAAATCTTTGCGGTGCTGGTGACAATTTTCTAGACAAATAATTTATTTGTTTTATACTTTTTGAGCACGCATTTGTGGATTGAAATTTTGAAATGCAAACATATGGCAGCGCCTAAAGTTTCAATGGAAATTTATTCTTTTGCATTCATTTTTTAATATTAAAATTCTTCATGTTCCTTCTCATTTCTTTTTTGTCGCTCTTTTTTTCAGTGCGTCTTATGCTAATAACTGAACTTATACATCTACATAAATGAATTCATTGGAGACGAGATTTATTTTAAAAAAACTTTTTCATATTCAGCCACATTCAGTATTCGTCATTTTTGCATATATTTTACAGAAAAATCAACATTGATGTGAACTTTAAAATAAAATAGGCTGCTCATTAAAAATGTCAAGCATATTATAACTAGTTATTTGATATTGATGACCAATTTTTTAAATTCTGATAAAATTTGCCAAAAGTTTTTGAATTTCCTTAAAAATTGAAAAGAAGAAATTCAGTTGAGGAAAAAGAGCTTCCTGTTGAGTTAGAAGTGCAATCTATGCATCGGTTGATTTCATTTCCGCACATACAAATACTATGAACACATAACATAGTGACATAAGAATATGACAAATCTCTTAAAATAAACTTGCTAGTGTTGTCGTTCAATAAACAAAGGAAATGAATTTGAAGAAAATAAAAGGAAAGAAGTGACATGAAATTTCTCAGTAATAATCAATGCATTTCTATTTACACATTGACTGACTTCATCTAGGCTGATTCAACTGATATAAATTTGATAAGAAGCGGAATTAAATGAAGTAATTCAGGTAAAATATAAATACAGCTTACAACCACGCGATGAATCGTCAAATATTTTTATTTTCTTTTCTACGTTATTGAGACCTATTTACTATGTTGTGATAATACTATGAAATTATATTAGATGTGATAAAATAGCTCGAATTCCATTAATTTTATTGACATAGCTATCAGAATTGGTTGGATTTACAAAATGAATTAAGTTTTTTAATTCATGGAAAATCTCAGATTTTGTTAAAAGGTTTTGAGATCTTTGACTATTTTTAGGCTATAATGTCATTCATAAGACCTGTTTCCCAGAAAAACTTTTTACTGTCTTACTCATTACTTTACTCATCAATTTGTTCAACAATTTCCAATTACTAACAAGCTATTCAATACTTTACATCATTATGTGACTCACTCTTAACTTTTTGAATGAAAAGTTTGAAAAATATTTTGTATTTAAATGGAGATAAAAGTTTATTTAATGACATAAGAGTCACCTTTCGGATATTGAGTATCTCTCAAAGAAACATTGAAGTTTAATGCGAAAAAGGAATGTACCGCATGTAAATGTGATTTCTTCTTCTCCTTTAATATCATTAATATGATCTCTTAAACAACACCGTAATTGCTGTATATTTGGAGAGTAAAATAACAAATTGCTCTTCCTAAAACAGCAATGAAGTGCGAATGGATAATAATTGCCCGAACTGCTTCAACCATTTACACACGCTCATTCATGTTAATTAAATTTCATGGCATAAACAGAAATTTTATTTCAATATGAATATTTTTTTGCATTAACTTAATTTTATGGAAAAATATTAAACTGAAATTGAATTTCATGTCTAAAAGTCATACTTATAACCAAATATGAAAATTTAAATTTTAAATCGATGAATTTCAATTAGATTGAAATATTTTACTAAAATTTTAATTCACCAAAAATTGTTTCATGAAATCGCACTACAGAACATCACATTTTCCGTGATATGAAATAATAATTGAGTTTAAAAAAATTTATTGAATGAATTTTTTTTTTTTTGAAAAGACGTGTTATTTGATTTTTGAGTATTAGCTGAAATTAGAAAATGTTGTCACAAAATTGGTTATGTTTTGTTTTCTTGATGTTTCTGGCAGGCGCTTAGCTTTAAATTTTTCTCGAATAAATTAAAATATTAAATTATTTCTAGAAGTCTCACAATAACTTACTATAACACAAACTTCTTAGTAAATTGTTATCAATACGTTTGCTGAATATTTTAATAAGCTGACGTAGGTCCATACTGATGTAAAAAAACTCATTAATTTACGTCTACAGTTACATTTACAATTCATTGATAATAATGCTATAAAAAAATATGAAAGGTTTCATACGGCAACAAAAATATGCTGACCTCATACGATCCTATAACATATGTGGACGTATTGCATTTCGATATTAATATAAATCATATTTCAATAATTTTTCTTTTTCTTTTTTCAGAAATCTACATTATCATAATCAACGAAATCGATAGAAACAACAGACATCATCAATCAGGCATATCAAGTTTTGATATTGTTAACATAAATGTAATTTTTTAACATCAAAATTTAAGTCGAGAAAAAAAGAAAGAAAAATCTTGCACAAAAGAGGAAGCTTCATTTAAGGATCATTTTATAATAACGAGTAGATTTACAATATAATCGAATTAATGCAGTACAAAAGTTGTATGCTTTGCAAAAGAAAACAGAACTAGAGGAAACCGAAAGAAAAATGAAAGAGAAAATTATTCAACATTTTGATTAATTGAGTTTACTCGTGTTCATCGTCAATTAATTTTCAACATCGCTGTTGGCTTTTATTTCAACTGTGTTCTTAGAACTTATAAATTTTTTGTGTGTCTGCTCTAATTTCTCTCCATCGTCATCATCGCTGAATATTTTAGAAGAGCCCTTTGGCAAATAAGTGAAACGATAGGATAAAAAGTTGGGTTGACGGCAAACACAGCACGCTTCCAGTAAGCAAATTAAGAAGAAGAGAGACATTACAACTGGGATAGGAAAAAATAAAATTTAAATTAATTTGAATATTTCCGACATTCACTGCTACGAAAAATAAAGGAGTCACAAACAAAATGATTTTTAAACGACGATTTAACGCAACATTTATAGTATTACTATTCAGCACAATGGTGGCGTCAGAAAGAAGAGGAGAGGAATATAAAGTCAACGTCGATGACTTACAAGTAAGACTATTTCCCTTTTAAATTGCAAATTTTATGGCCACATTTTTGTTTTTCTTATTCAATAAATTAATTAGCCTTTTAATGCGACTTTTTACGTACGTTTCCGTAACAATGAATATTTTTTCTTTATTCTTGCTATACACTTAATTTCTTCTTTCATCACCTTTTTTTTGCATAACGTGACAATTAATCCACGACACGTATTTCCATTTTTTTTGTGTGTGCTATTATTTATTCACTCATTCATTCATTTGTTCATTATTATTCCATTAAAATCACAGGTCGTTTATTCTGATCCTCCGGAAACTGTCATCACGCCACCATCACGTTATCTTTATAGCAAAGAAATAGCACAATGTCCATCAGGCGAAAGCAAAATGATGCTGACACTTTTACTTCAGTCACATAAATGGAGCGATGTTGGTGAAAAAAAGAGAGAAAAGGCCATTAAAAAGATGTCACGTTTCTTCCATGTACCAGTGGTGAGTGTCTACTTGTCACTTTATAATAATTTTTTATTCCTCCGCATTTTCCTAAGACATAAAAAATTAAATTATGATGAAAAATCGTTTTATTATTTTTTTCTCGGGATAGAATTACATCAAAGTCGATGACGTTCACACACCCGAAATGCTTGAGATGCTTAAACACTCAATCAATAAGAGTAATAATCTCCTTAATACCAAAGAAACTGTTGGAAGAATAGAATTCCCAATTGGTTGTGGTGATAAATTATTTTCAAGTAGTAAATCCGTTGCACATAAAATCAATGAATATGTGAAATCTAAAAAGTTGCAAGAACTTTCGGGTCTTCCATTCCACTGGTGGAATATTTGGTCGAAACATTTAAAGAGTCGTGTGCAAAGGACTAGACGACAAGCTGATGGATCTGGAGAAGGCGAAGGAGATGATTATGAAGATTATGAAGAAACTGATCAGGATCTTGAAGAAAACGAAGACGAGTAAGTTGATAATTTTAAAAAATGTAACACTAAAGTTCAGTAGCCGAATAATCCTTATTCTTATCTTCTTGATTGCATTAAAAAGATGATTCAATTTCTCTGTTATCTAATTTCTCACTTCTTCCTTTTTTTATAACGACTTTATCTCTTACTCTACTGACAATTTAATTTTATAATCTCCATTGTCAGTTGATTGCTAATTAAATGTCTTATCTTCTTCTAATTCAATTATTACTAATTGCTTTCTTTTTTCATTACGTAGAAACACCCAAGATACATTGCCGGACAATGTACAAAGTTACAACAATCAGGTAAGAGATTTTTGGGGCATTTAAAAATCAAAAAAAAAATATTAAATTTTATTAAAGAAAGAAAGTACCTAATTTAGAAATGAGTGCGTCCAATCTACTTAATTATTTATACCTCATTAATGCAAAATTAAGCAATTATGAACCTTAAAAATATAAACATATTAATCATAGTTAAATGATTGTTTACCTGTGAATGAACATTTAAGATAATTATTCACGTGAGATTAATTCACATTCACACTTGCAACAAAATAAAAAAAAAACAGCAACAAAACCATAATACGACATTCATTAAAACATTAATTTTTGTGTATGCCGATGTTTTGTTAATTTATTATGTATTTATGTTTTATCACACTTATTCACTTCAATTCACACATGTGTATATATTTTTGTTACGTCTTATTTCTTCTGTTGTAAACTATTGAGAATTTCTTACTTTCCTTAAGTTTTATTTCTGGTTTCTCTGTCTACTGTCTACGAACTATGTATTTATTTTTTTGTTAAACATTTTCTATGTTAATTGGGTGGCAAAAAACACATTTAAAACCATTTTTTTATCACATTCTAACATATACACACATAAATACAGTACATTGTATCATAAAGTCTCACATGCGTGCAAAGAAAAAAAAATCCAAAAAGAAAAATGTCTTTTTCCTCATATATGCTTAAATTCATCACTTATAACATAACTTTAATAGCCTTTATAAATTTCTTATGTCAAATGGCATCATCAGTCAGCGAGTATGAGATTAAAATGGAAGAAGAAAAACTTATGACAGGATTTAGTGATGATGATGTAGGAAAAAAAATTCTAGTCCTGTCGAAAGTTTTATTTTTGTTCTCAAATCGTTCGATGTGCCAAAGCATAAGAAAAACTGCTTGTTGTACATACTTACTAAATAAGAACTCACTTCTAACTTAATTTTGTTTCAATTTTCTCTTTCTCTTTTCTTGCCTGCCTACCTCCTCTCTTATACTCTACATTCCATTACATCCAAAATTCATCCCCCCATGATGCTGCTTTGCAAAAAAAATAACAACATAAAATAAACATAAACTGCTTTAACTGTTCTAACTCGACAACCTTAAAAATGCGAAAAAAATTAAATAATGAAAAATTCATTCCTTTAAATCCCATCCCAACATTTTATGTATACTTGTATAATGTCCTTTTTCCGTCTTCAATCCACAAAAAAAAATGAAATCTTGAAAATTTCTTATATCCTCTCGCGGAACGAAACCAATGAACGAATGAATGAAATTGAATAATTTAGCGAAAGAAATTCTCAAGGAATGAAGTAACGACTGAAGTATTATCAACTCCACAAACAGCTCATCGGCATGATGATGAGCTGCCAATTGTATCTGAGATTGAACATAATGAGGAGATGGAGAAAAGTCATGAAAGTGATAATGGCAGTAATAATGTGGAGAGACAAAATTTCGATACAGACTATCAGATTTCACCCGAAGAAGACTCGATGGTTCCAGTTGAAGAGGAAGACGTAGAAATAAAAGAAGAAATATCAATACCAGGTCCAATTAATGAAATTGAAGAAATTACTCAACGCACAAGTGATAGCGCACCAACGCCAATTGGCTCAAATGAAATATTGAAATTGGAGAATGACGTTGCAAAAACAATTGAGAATGACAATAATGTAGGTGATGTTCCACCACAATCAAAACAGCCAGATGATAAAATTCTTGAGGAATGGGCACAAAATGTCTTTTCGCATGCTCCAAAAGATGAAGTTACATCAAGCAGTGAAATACAATCCACAATATTAATAAGTACAACAACAGAGAATTCTCGGGATCATTATCATGAGAATGTCCCACTTGAAACAACAATGAAAAAGATTGTTGAGGAAGCCATTGAATGGCACCAAGAAATTCAATTATCGACAGTTGATATCGAAGAAATATTAAAAGAAACATTAGCAAGTACGATTGGAATGGCAAGCCCAACAATAAGCAATGCACAACAACCAGAATCAGAAACAATTTTTGCTCCTATAAATAATACCTATAATGAACACATTAATGTGTTTATTGATGAAAAATTACCAATTGTTCCATCTACGACAATTGCAATGCCATCAACGACATCAATTGAACAGGAATTTATATCGGTAAGTTTGAAGCTAAGGATGCTATGCTGCTGTGATTTACTGGACACTCCAGTGCTGTTCTATCAAAGCTATTATTAATTGTGTTGAATTGAATGAACAGAAAAAAGTCGTTAATTGATATTATTTCTGTTTTCATTCTTCAATTTATTATCATTTCATTCAATGGACATTTGGAACGTTAATTTATTTTGATTTATTTGATTACTGCAGAATACAAAAAGAAACAAACAATTTCTTCTTGTTGTTTTCCTCATTGGTTGGACTTATAGTTGCCTAAAATTGAATTTGTCAGCATATCAATTTTGATTTATAGCAAATGTGTCTCAGTTTTTATCGATATATCATATGATTGTGGCTATTATTACATATGTCAACTTGAATTATTACAAGAATCATTTCGTTTATGTAATTTAATGTTACAAATTTTGTGTTCTTTTTTATATTCACACCGTTTTCACGTGTGAATCTATTGGTTTTGTTCAGATTAAAAAATCAGTTTTTCGCATTTTGTGAGAAAACAAAGCAAATTTGGCTATAAAAGGTCACAGAAGAAAAGTTTGTGCCTGAAATTTTACATCATTTTCAAAAAACAGATTTCAAATTGGTTGTGGCATTGCTGAGAAAATCGCAAAATACGCTTTCTGTAAGCAAACAAGCAAGCAATCAAGCAAGCAAGCAAGTTAATCAGCAAGAAATCTCAATAACGAGACATTGTAGAGACTTCTAGTTTTTTACATTTGATCCGTGCTGCTCTTTAGAAGAGCTGTATTGTTTTTGGGCAAGGTAGAAACAGCCGTTGCTTCAGAAAAAGCCAAAAACTTTCCTTTCTTACGAATTTTTCAAATTAAAAGTTCACTGTGGTTTTTTTTTTATTTTAAATTAAACTTTGGATGAAGAAAATTTTTTTTTTTGAGCAAAGAATTAAGAAGGAAATACATTTTCAATTTTGGACTAGGGGCGACCCTAGTCAAAATCAATTTTGTCACTTTTTTCTTCGAGGGTTTATCCAAATGGATTGAAACTTTGCATAAATATTCTAGTGCTTAAAACAAATACAAATAAAACATCCTAAAATTTTTTTGAGTAAAGAACCAAGTAGGTAGTACATTTGCTATTATGAACTTGGGACAGGTCTAGTCAAAATCTAGTTTTTCACTTTTTTTCTTCGAAGGTTTATCCAATTTCAATGAAACTTTTCTGAGTATACTAATATTTATACAAAACAGTTTTAAATATCTAAAGCAAGAAATGTATTCTATATGTCGTCAGACCCAAATTGTATAAATTTGGTTGTACATTCAAAAACAACTTGACTTAAAATTTTGTCCCAAAAAATGATTTTTATTAATTCAGAAATGTGTGACCTGAGGATTAGAATGCTCATACTGAAAAACTAGATTTTGACTGGACCTGTCCCAAGTTCATAATAGAAAATGTATTACCTACTTGGTTCTTTACTCAAAAAAATTTTAGGATGTTTTATTTGTATTTGCTTTAAGCACTAGAATATTTATGCAAAGTTTCAATCCATTTGGATAAACCCTCGAAGAAAAAAGTGACAAAATTGATTTTGACTACGGTCGCCCCTAGTCCAAAATTGAAAATGTATTTCCTTCTTGGTTCTTTGCTCAAAAATATTTTAGGATGTTGTATTTGTATTTGTTTTAAGCACTAAAATATTTATGCAAAGTTTCAATCCATTTGTGTAAATCCTCGAAGAAAAAAGTGACAAAATTGATTTTGACTAGGGTCGCCCCTAGTCCAAATTTGAAAATGTTTTTCCTTCTTGGTTCTTTGCTCAAAAAAATTTCAGGATGTTTTATTTGTATTTGTTTTAAGCACTTGAATATTAATGCAAAGTTTCAATCCATTTGGATAAACCATCGAAGAAAAAAGTGACAAAATTGATTTTGACTAGGGTCGCCGCTAGTCCAACATTGAAAATTGATTTTCTATGGTGTACTTTGATCAAAAAAATTTTTTGGATGTTTAATTTGAATTGACATAGTTCTGACATAAATCACATACCAATATTACTTTTCTTTATGTTAAAACACTTGACAAAATAGCGACATAATTCAGGATTAATTACTTTTTAATAATATTTTAACATTTACGAGAAAATGTGGTTCAAATAAGTGTGAAATTATGGCCGAGATTTGGACCAAAATCAGCTATACTGGTTCATAGTGTTCCCGAGGGTGACAAACTTCAAACTAAGTGTTTTTGTTGCTGACATAATTATGACATAAATTAGGTATATCTTTTGAACTGTGTCGATATGGGTCTCGGCCGTACTTCACACCCACCCTTCAAACTTATGCTGAGCAAATCTTGGTCTATCCATAAGACTTTTGATGGTACGGTGTGAATATATCCGCATTAGGTTTCTACCCGATACACTAGTTTTATATTTCTTTATGTTGAATGATATTTCAAGAAAGGAATTGAAAATTTACAGAAGAAAATGAGGATTTTCCTTGTTTTATAAACACACAATACCAAATGTTTCCTATCCTTTCATGTTCTTTATCCTTGACAATAATGTTATATTCTATCTTCTTTTGATCCCATTGTTTTCATCATTTTGTGTTGCTTTTGATGTGCCAAAAATGATTTTTTCTTTTTGTGTTAACCCAAATAAAAATCTTTGTTTTTCCTCCTGTGTGTTACTTAACAAACTAATCCAATCAAAAAAAGAACGTAAATTTCATAATGTTTAGAATTAATATATTATTTCATCCCAACATGCATACACATTTATTATGAGGACGGAATAAAAAAAAGATTGACCTTGAGAAGGGATTCTCTCTCTTTTTTTTATTCGTCTTCATATACATACATTAGCTATCCGAGTTGTAATCTTTTAATAATATTGCCTTGTTAAAAACATCTTCTTATGATTTCGTTTTGAGCCTAGATTTTGACGGTGACACAACTTTACTTTAATAATTACTCTAAGGCACATTTTTAACAACTCTGGTAGCTATAGCTATTTAAAAATATTTCATTATTAATGTCCATAAATTCATTTATATATCTTTTTATTCATTTAAACGACTCTTCATCCCTTCTTTTATTGTACAAAACTGCTTGAAAATGCCTCACATTTTGAACTATTAAACTATAAACATATAAAAAAATATATAAAGACTGTGGAAAGTGTCACGGAACATATAATGCCAACATTCTCATCATCACCATCATCATCAATTTCATATGAAACGACTATAACGAAAAATCCAACTATAACAACAATAAATTCAGCTGAAATAACAACAATAACCAGTACTGAGCCATCCATAACAGAAACAACAACAACAACCCTTAGAAATGTAGATGCGACAATTGCACATGTCGTTTCGGTGGATAAGGTAGAACATTGAAACTAACTTTTCTCTGCTCACTCACTTCTTTGTAATTTTGTCTCTATCTACTTTTTACTTGTCTTCCTTTATATACATTTAAATATCATAAAATATGCTAAAATTCTATGTTGTAAAATTTCTTCACACTACTTTTATTCTTGCTATATACTTCAATTTATACATTCTATTTTTGTTTGTGCACTTGAAATAATAATAGTTTGTTGGTTGGATGGTTATACATGAGTTGTGTGGGAAAAAAACTTTTGGAGCGCTAAAGAAGTACCATAAATTATAGATTAAATTGAATGCAAACGAGATTGAAATGGAAAAATATTCTGGACTTGAAACTCTAAAATGTAAAATGTTGCACGAGAATGAAAATTAATTTTGGCAGAAAAATTATTCACGAAACATGTGGAAATACCTTCCTTGTAATATGCACTAACCGGATTCCTTTAAATGAATGAAAATATTATTAAATTTTAATACCATTATTTTGAGACTCATAGTTTATGCACGATAAAATTTTAAATATTATTGCATGACATATAGGAACATTTTTATAGAATTTTTTTGCTCGATACATTATTGCCTCTTTTTGCCTAAAAGAAACAGTTTAAAGATTTTTTTTTCACTAGTAATGACAAGGAAATTATTTTGAAATTTGATTAATCATTATTTAGGTCACACCTTCAACAACATCTACATTAGCTCATGGCTCAGAGAAGAAATCTGAAGAAGAGTCAAATTACGATGATGAATATGATGACGAAGATGCTAATCATGACGATGATACTTATGAAGAAGTAAGTCACATGTTCTTTAAATTTAATTTCAATTGCAAGTTCGATTTTTAAAAATTTAACGTTTGAACCCCTGACAAAATAATATTTTTATTAAGTTTGAATGAAGCTAAATGAGATCCTAAACGTAATTTTTTACAGTCATTACCAACGGAAAAACCCACAACATCATTCCGCACAACAGTTGCTGCCAGAACAACCAGTGGAAATGAACTAAGAACGCCACCTCCACTTATTGTGACACCACAGGATGACGATGATGATGATGTGAGTAGACGTTTTATTTTCAGCCAATTATATAAAGCCAGATTAAACGATCAGTTCTGATAATGTCATGGAGTTAAACTAACATAATCATTGTCTCGATCCATTTGATTAAACTTTTACAAAAATAATCAGTCTAGGATTTTAGGTTTCTAATTCTAATAATCTTGTATTTGCTTCGAATTTAGGATCAAGAAACAGAAATTGATGAATCAATAAAACAATTATTATCATCTTCATCTTTACCGCCTACCACAACGACACAAATTCCGACCACAACAACAAGAACCACGACACTTCCATCAACAACTTTGCCAATCACAACAACAACAGTTCAAATCGTAGAGTTTACATCAGAGGCTAGTGAAAATAATGCAGAATTACCGGATGCAAATGAACCAACAGATTATGATTATCCTGAAAATCAGAAGCCATATGTTGCAAAAAGATTGAATAAACTACAAGCCACATCTGGTAAGACATTTACACATAAAATTGAAGGAGTTTTCAACGACCAAGAAGATGGAACGAAACTTAATATTGAGCTTTTGGATAAGAATAATGATACAATATCTTCAAATTCATGGATTAGATACAATCCAAAAACAAAAGAGCTTTATGGTCTTCCACTTGAGAATGATGTTAGTAAGCATGAATTTAAGCTTCGTGCAACAGATAACAACAGCGAGCATGTAGATGAAATTGTCGATATTACAGTTCATCAGCACAAAACTTTAAGAAGCGTTAATCATGAAATTTATATTCAAGTGACTATTGAGAAAGATTATGACTCAATTATTGATTGGGAAATTCGTTTGATTCGTGGAATAATCGAAGCTTTAGATGATAAATCTGTTGAAAGTATTGTTGTGCGTGATGTTAAGCCAAATAAGCATAATAAGAATCTATACACATTTGTTTATTCAAATGACACACTACCAAAGGATACATGTCCAAAGGCTGAACTTGATAAATTGATGTTACGATTAACAAAGAAAGCCTTATCAGATGTATTACAACCAGAAATAACTGTACGTAATGTTGAAAGAGATCTAATCAATTCGTGTGCTGAAGTTAATACACCTCGTCCACCTCCATCACCGCCAAACACAAAGAACTTCCCACCAACAGTCCGTAATGCAATCGATAAGATAACTGCAACAATTGGACAATTATTGGTATTTGTAGTGCCTAAAGATACATTCTATGATCCAGAAGATTTGACAGAATTGAAATTGACGTTGCTTAACGAAGACAGATCACCAATTGATCCATCTAATTGGCTTCAATTTGATGCTAAGAATCAAGAGTTTTATGGTGTTCCCGGTGTACATGATAAGTCTCAACAATATGTTCTTGTTGCAGAAGATAAGAATGGGCTCACAACAAATGATGCACTTGTTGTAGATGTTCATAATACTCATTTTAAAAGCGATTATAGTGCAGCATTCGAATATCAATTAGAAATAGGCATGGAGCAATTCCAAAATCCATCAATGAAGCGTAAATTTATAGAACGTCTTCAACAATACTTCCATGATTCAACAACTGATTCAATCGTTATTAAGTCTGTTAAGAAATTACAATATTTAGGACGAACAGCTGTGGTCGTACAAAATACAACACTCCACCATCCAAAAACCTGTCCATCACAAGATATTCTTACTTTAAGAGATCGTCTTGTTAGACAGGATGGAAGTGTGAAATCTAGTGTAAAAGAAGCGATTGGAAATGAATTTAATGTACAAAAAATTACAGTCTCTCCAACAGGTATAAAAATTTACAGTCTTTTAAATTGCTTTACTTACAGTTTTAATTACAATTAATTTTTTAGGAAAATGTACACTAGGGGATACATCTCATCATCATGAAATAGAAACAGGTCACGTTGATCGACCCGATGAGAAAGAAACACCAATTATAAATCAAGAAGTACTTATTACATATGTACTTCCTTCAGCAATTATATTGTTGATGCTTTTAATTGCATTGTTGATTGCATGCCTTTTATATAAACGTCGCAATACCGGCAAAATGGAGCTGGGCGATGAAGAGGAGAGAAAGTCGTTTAGAACAAAGGGAATACCTGTGATATTCCAAGATGAATTGGATGAGAAACCTGAGATATTGACGAAATCTCCCGTCATTTTAAAGGATGAGAAGCCCCCACTTTTACCTCAATACAATGGAATGAGTCAAGATGGTAAGTCAATAAGCACATATGAAAATATTTAAATTAATGACTTTTTTTTTTCTAGGCGAGGACGAAAATGTCGATCAATATATTCCTCCACAACCACTTCTTATGGGAAGTCGCGAGTCTCGTGGAAAATCACCAGTTACACCTAGTTATCGCAAACCTCCACCGTATGTGTCACCATAGAAATAAATCGACCATTACGACTATATGAGAAAATAATTTTTATACATACATAATTAAATTATCTTTAATTTTGGAATTTGAAGCGATTAAAGCAAAGAGAAATGAGTCGCTTTAAACATTAATAATGAGTAAATTGTAGTCATTTATCATCATCGTTGATAAACACATAAGAGAAAGAAAAAAAAATTGATTTAATCTTCCATCCCATCGTAATATGTATATTTAAGCTATATATTTAGTGTGTACTTTCTATTCATTTTCCTCATTTTTTTCTACGAACTTTTAGTTTTATTTTAATAACCTACACTAAATTGTATGGACCATCTGTAGCATGAAAATCTTCTTCCTTCCTTCTATCAACTTTTATAATGGTTATAATGTGAAGCATTACTTAAAGTAAAGGAATTATACAAATAAAAATTGAAATGGAAATACAATAAGTTAAAATTTAACTAGACGAAAATGATAGATAAATTAAATATACAAAATTATACACAAGAAATTTACACACAAATCAAATTTGCAAATTTTTCGGGAAGTCAGTTTGACACTAGCTTCTGATTAAATTAATACAATTAAAATTAACCAAATTATCGACATTTTTGAAGGGCATTTATTGTATTATTGGCAAATAGAATGTTGCAGCTAATGAAATTTTGAATTTCATGCAAGTCTTTGAAACTTTTTGTACTTTTTTCTCTAATTTTTACATCATCATGTAAATATTTCAAAGTCGACTTTCGAACAAAGTTTTATATTTTCATAAAGTTTAAGTTCTTAATGATTCAAGTTTCTATAATTAATTAATATAATAACTTTACTTTCCCAACTTTTTTTAATTCTCACCCTTTTCATATTTCCTTCATTAAATAATCATTATTAAACTGCCATATTAAAGAATTATACATAAATTTAAAGTAATTTATATTGTATAAGACTTAATGAATAATTGAGTTATTTTTCAATTCATTGATTTTTTTTTTTTTTTGTACTGGATTGACTTCATTTTTCTCTTGGGTCATTCACTGATGATGCTCATAAGTGAATGATACCTTGCCATATTTTATCATTGAGAAATTTTTACTTGAATAATTGCAATCTCTAAACCAAACTTAGAATATATGAAAGATAAATCTTCTACTTTGATTGATTTTTTTTAAACTTTTAAGAGATTTTTTAATAGAAACTTTGATTCCTGCTTCATGAACTTATTTCTTAGAAAATGAGTACACTTGAGCTGACTCAAATTGATTTTTAAAGTTTTAATGCAAGTGATTCCAACTATTCTTTATGATAAAATATGGTTAAAAATGAAATAAATCATACCATCAACCAAATAAATAATCTGAAAATTAAAAGTGTAAAGAAAAATAAGAATGTGAAAAAAAAAATCAGAGTCAGAGTGTCACTGCCACATGTGCAAAGAAATTGATTAGTAAGAAATTGAAGAAAAATTATTGCATTTATTGCTTTTGGAAAGTTTGAGGAATTGAACTGTAAAATTTTTTTTCCTCAGATGGAACATTAAGAAAAAGTAAAGGACCCACGTTTCTCCCTATGAGTATGATTTTGATCCTAGAATTTCTAAAACTACTGGAGCTTTTATACATACATACTATTAGTAATCCTTGCTGTTGTCTCTATCAATAATCTGAACATTTCAGCTTCCCAATATACATATTTTATGATTTCAATGAAACCAAGTGAATTGTATGTAGCACCAACTACACAAGCAAGTTTTAATAAATTTAGCTGTGGATAATTAAATACCATAGGAATTGCTATAGAGAACATATAATATAGTATAAAACTATCTAAATTCAAAAGATATATCAAAATGAAACTTATGAAAATAATGATAATAGAAAATCAAAACTAGCACAGAGATTTGGAAGCATTGATAGTCTCTGTGTAGGAGATAGCTATATAATAATATTTAATAATAGTAAATACACCGTAATTCTCATCATTTTTTACTCTGAAACATAAAAATAAATAAAATAATGACGACATAATCAGGAGCAAAGTGAAAATAAATAAGAAAAAAACGAGCAAAAGTATTAATTTTTGATAACATTTTCGAGGACAAAATACCAAAATGATTTTTTTAGGAGTCGAATTTATGAAAAGTCCATTTTTCATCATCAACCGAATTAATCATTTTTTTGTGACCCAAATCATATTGCATGTAATATTTTTATAGTTATAACATAGCCATAGAAAAAAATGAGAAATATCACAAAGAATCATGAGGATACAATAATGAATGGAATCTAAGCAAAATCATGGATTTAATTAATTTAAGTGTAAAGTTTTAACTTTCATTTTTATATCCAATATTCTTAATAATTTTTTATATAACTATTATGAAGAAATGAAACTGATAAAGATAGTACTGTATCTGCTAAACAATTTGGCAAAGTTACTGAAATTTCGTATTTAAGTTATTAGAGAAAATAAAACAGCAACAAAAAAAAATTAATCGATTAATGAATTCTTAACTTCAAATTGAGAACTTCAAACCTCTCAAAACGGATAATAAGATATTCATGTTGTTTGGCTTCTGGTATAGGCTGCTGATTGACGAAAAAGAAGAATTATTATTATTATCATGAAAAATTGTATTTAACTACTAATAGGTTACCAAAAATTAAAAGGATGAAAAATAAAAACTTAAGAAAATCATTCAAATTGTTGTTTTTTGCAAATTAAAATTATTGCTAAAATACAGCCAAAGTCAACAGATTTATTTAAAATAAAAAAAAAAATGTACAGTTATTTGTCCTTGGCTTTATCAGTTACACAGCATTTATCAGTGGAGATGTATCATCATTTGGTGTGCTTCCCTCTAGTTCATTTAATAATTTTATTATAGATGATTGCATTGGATTATTTCGATCTGTGAGATCCCTTAGAATATCACGTGGATGTCTAACAGGTACTGAAGCTGAAACAGATGTAATTCTACTGACATGTGGCTGATTTTCAATTTCACTTTCACTAATTGTCTGGTAAAGTTCAACGACATAATGCATAAAATAGATTTCAATGAAAATGTAGCATAAAAATATTAATCCTATAGCAGCTAAAATGTCTATTAAGTATTTTACTTGAAGCTCGTGGTATAAAATCAAAATTACGTCAATGGAAAAGTAAGTTTGATGGAAAATCGAAATTCCTTGATACACAATCCACCAAATGATCTTTCCAGACGATTTTTTCACTGATCCATGAATTAAAAGTGATGAGCAGATGATTCCAAATATGCTTAAAAGGATGTAAATTTCTGCATGAATTTTCTCTGAAACAAATTTTATTTTACTCCATTTTACTAACAATCAAACCATAAAACCGAGAAGAAATGTTGTCTGTTCATGCAATTGGTGTACTATACCTTTATCAAAGAGTTTTTGATACTCAACTCCCAAAATTCCGTTCCTTACTAAGACGAATATACAAACACAAGCCTTAACGATACTTTCTATCAATGTCACAATACCGATAAAAATTCCACCACGCACTTTACAGCATCCAAATAAATTTAAATTGTCCATTTACAAAAGTTTGTTTTCCCTTTACAGCTTGTAACATTGAATTCTTAAACTTGACTGAATCGCTTATGTAGGTCAGTATTTCTGTTTTGCTTACAGCCATTATTATTTTTATACTCTAGTCCCATTTTCTTCTCTCAGCATCTCACATGTTGTTTACACTCTCGATTTTAAGCCTTTATGGTTCTGTTGATCAGTCAGTTTTTAAATTCATTTTGATAAGATTTTTAAACACAGAAATTTTAATTTTTTAAGACGATCTTTACTTATGAACTTTTGGGAACTCAGATGTTATAATACTTCCAAAAAAATATCTCACTACTACATTTATTTTAAGAAATGTCAATTTTTAATACTGGCTTATTTTTCATGCAGTAAAAATGCATTACGAAGCACATTTAATTACAGTACTAAGTATCTTCACAAGGTTCAAAATAAACTTCGTGATCGGAAGCGATTTGAAACATGCAGCATGCAAAGTATATTGAAAAAAGCTCAATTACTAGACAAATCACAGCAACATCTAAAGCGACAATTCCCAGCACAAAGAGATGAATAATGTCTGAATAATTCGCTGTGATTATTATTCTATCTGTAATAAAAAATAATAGATATCCAATTGACACAATTTCGTAGAAGATCCATGCAATTAGCGGCAAAGTTAATTTATTTTTTATGCCAGTTTCTAGTCCGTGATATGATACGCAGCCAATAATGGATATTATCAGAAAAATTTCAGCATGTGTGCATTCTGAAAATGTGATGACTTATTTTTTTTTTATTTGTGCATATAAATTGAAATTAAGACTTTACCCATTTTAAATTGCTCAGATTTTCCTGTGTACACAAAATACGTCATAAGAAAAGTTGATGTTACCAGCTTAAAAAATGTCTCTATGAGTAAAATATTCAATACTTTATTGTCCTTCTTGGTTATTTCATCAAATGTGAACTCGTTAATATGCATTTTTTAATTCGTCTAATTAAAATTATTTAAGAACTTAATTGATTTAAAAGATATCTATGCACTTTAGGAAGCTTCACTTGCAACTGATGAGTGAGAAAATAAGTTCCACAAATAAAATTCGATAGTATAATGACTACAGCAATTAAATGCTTTAAAGAGTATGAGCTTTTCAAAACATGAATGAAATGGAAAATGAGTTTAAAGAATATTGGGCAGGAAAGTATCTTGACTTTTGAAAAACAAGCATCACGAATTCAATTTAAGGTCGTTTGTTAAGTAATAAAAAGCAAAGTTTAATTGTCATAAATTCTTTTTTGTTAAAATTTCATTTAAATTCAGAAAACGTTAAAGCTCAAACATATTCATACTTCCATTTTGAATAAGTTCTTCTCTGGTAACTAGATTATAATGAAGACATGCGACTAAGCTAGCACCTTGCTCAGCAAATTTTTTATTTTTCTCCCAAAATGTGCTAGAATATTTTTTGGTGTCAATCATGAGTGTAGACCTAAACAGACAGCCTTTTTGCTCGGTCGTATATTTTGGATGTATTCTCAGTTTTCTTTTTAGGAATAAGTGTAGTATACTTTTTGGTAAATCAACATCCTTTAGATAGTTTGCTCGGACAAATGCTATATTTTCAGTTATGGTATTCTCATCGTCAATTTTGAGCTTTTTGCTACTTGGTTCATCTCCATTCTCTTCTAGTTTCTTTTTCTCTAATCTAATTTCCATCTCTTTCTTTTGATACTCTAATTGCTTCTGCTTGCAATAATCCTTCATATCAAAGACATCACAAATTTGCTCCATTAATTGCGCTTCCAAAAACTTTTTTCCCATTACTGAATCCTGTAGTTCTCTCAACATGTTTTGGACACAATATTTTGTGTTTGTTGCTACACTGTCATAATCAACGGCTAATTTTAGGTACATCTTGATTACATCCATAATTGGTAACATTCCTTCTTTCCTAAGAATTGACACATTCCACTCAGCTGCTCTTGCAATCATTATTGAACTAGCGCCACAAAGTTCTTTAAATTGATTAATGTCCTGGTATTTCTCAATAAAATCTTTAGATCCACCATTACAAATGATAGGAATTTTAATGTCCGACTCAACAACTGCTTTAATAACTTCCGGATGGGGTTTATTCTGTGGTCGTTCATCTCTATTCCTTCCATGAATTCCAATTGCTTTAATTCCTGTTGATTCTAATTCCTTTACGTGCTGGATTGTCTCTTCAACCGTTTTTCTTATTCGAATCTTACAGCTTACAGGAATTGACAAGCCATTGACTAAAGTTGTTAAAATTTTCTTTGCATTATCCATATTTGCCGCGAGAGCAGCACCCATTCCCCCTTTTACACTGAACTCTTTTGGACATCCCTAAAATAAGAACATATTATCAATCATACAGAACAACAATTTCAGATATAAATTTACTTACCATATTAACATCAATTCCAGAAACATGATCTTCCACTAATTTTGCGGCTTTTAATGCTCTTCCTGCATCTGCTGTACCAATTTGGAGTATAACTTTTTCCTTTTCCTTCTCACACGTCCTAAATACTACATTGTCACCTTCTGATTCATCCACAAAATCAACTGTGTTTAAAACTTTATTAAAAACTTTTTTACATTTCATCAATTTGTAATCTATTAATTCTTCTGTATAAACTAAGTCAGCACCAAACTCTAATGCTAACAACCTCATTGGAAGAGTTCCAACTCGCACCATTGGAGCCATTATAAGTTTATTTCTGTAATCCAGTTCTTTCGATGTCATTTTAATTTTTTTAAAATCTTGCCTTTCAATTGTAAACACAACGTGCGAGTTATAGTGTAACCTTTATGTCCACTACCTCTATAATTCAGTTTTTGATAACGGTATTTTTAAATTCAAATTACAGTCGTTTCAAGAATCTTACATTAAATTCAAAGAAAGATTAAAAAATTAATTTCGCAAAAGTTTGATATTTTAATAGTTTGCTGTATTTTTATGTAAAAATAATCACATATACGTATTAATAAAGTATAATAGACAGCAGGTAAATTAAAATTGAGTTAAACAAGATTGTAATCTGTATGAAAAATCAACACTTGTATGTCTGGATGATTTAACCTGAAATTTTTTTTTGTTCTAGAAATATGCCAAAAATATCATCAGATACCGTTTTAAATAGTTTAAAGGCTAAGCCACAAAAGCGCAAGAAGTCACCGTGTTCAACACGAGAACCAGTTTCCAAGAAAACAAAGCAAGAAAGTGAATCAGAAAAAGAAGAAGATTACACAGACAGATTTAAGTTTGTTTTAGCACCGAAAAATAGATCAGCAACACCACAAAGCAGTACGAGTTCAGACGAAGAGAGTTCGAAAGCTGAAACACCTCCAAAACGCAAGAAAAAGACCAAAAAAGCATCAAAACTGGATGAAAATAAGAACAGTAAGAAGACTTTCGATAGTTCTAGAAATTTGAATGGAAATCAAAAGAAAACTAATGGAACGTCTAAGCAGATTGCAAAGTATGACTATGAGGAAGAATCAGAGACTGATGATAGCTACTTAACAGAGGATCTAGAATCATTTTCAGGAGAAGAAGAAGAAAACTGCGACGCTGAATGGTCAACAGATACCGACTATACATCTCATTCATTCCATGAGAGTGATTGCGAAAGTATCGAAAGTGATAGTAGTACGAACGAAGAAAACGACTGTGATTATTTCGGCGATGAATCAACAGACGATGAAGATTATGCCCCACCAATTGAAGATAAATATGTAAGAAAAGGTGAAGCAGTTATGTACGATGCAAAAGGATTGAATTTAGCATTTGGCGATTCTACTGAAAGTCAAATAATGGATTTAAATGATGTCAGTGCTGCTGTGATTGACGAAGATGAAGCACCTCAATTGGTTCCAATTAATCCAGACGATATAGCTGTCGAAACTCATAAGTCAGATGAGAGTGGTCAAAATATAACTCCAACAATTAGTGCCACGGAAGATACATTGAAAAATCTTTCACTCAATGATGATGACGAGACAGTAGAAAGCTCTCAGCTTTTGCAACGTGCTTCATTTTATAATTGCAGTGATAACCACGGTGTTATTGTTAAATTAAACAGAACTATTCATTTCCATGGAATTTTAGTCATCAAACCACTTGTCAACAGCATTCAAGTGAACGGATTTACTCTTTATACAAATGAAAGTCTGAAGGCTACTTCCATATCACGTACTGATTATTTCTTGAATTTAACACCAATTATTGATGAGAATCAAAATATTAATAGAAATGAACTACATGAAGAATTGAAGAATCATTTGCAAACAGTCACCGATGCTGATGAAATTCTTAACAATTTAAATCCACAAAAAGACGTTTTGTTACATTTGCAGCTTGGATTACCAGACTCAAAAGTTAAAATGCTCCAAACTTATTTATATGATCCAATTTTACCTCACAAAAATATGATACTGAAGAACAGCGTATGTCCAACCAGTGAATTACAGTTGGCAACAAAATTCTTCGTCAGCGATGAGAACCGAAAATTGGGTGCATTTAAGATTAATTTTGATTGGGATCACGTTGATGTAAAGTCAAATACTAGACTTATGATTATCGGAGGTAAAAACGTTGGAAAGTCAGCTATGTGCCAATATTTAATTAACAAAAACATTTCAAAGTATCCAAAAATGTTGTTGATTGATCTCGATATTGGACAGCCAATTTATGCACCATCACAGACATTAAGTGCAACGCTTATTACAGAGCCATTGATTGGTGCTGGATATTTAAACAATGCAACTATAGAAAAATGTATTCTTTTTGGCGATAAATCCATGATGATTTCACCATTTAAGTACAGTGAGCGTGTCTTGAAATTGATGGAATTTTGTAATGCAAATGAAAACTACAAGAATATTCCATGGATAATCAATACAATGGGCTATCATAAAGGTTTTGGAATGCAATTAATGTGCCTCCTCTTGCGTATAATTCAACCATCAGAAATTGTACAAATACAGCACTCAAATATGAGGTTTAATTTTAGAAGCATTATGAAAGAATCGTTTGTAAACAACTTCACATTTACATTCTTTAATGAATCTTATTTGCAAAGGTTTCCACGCGAAGTCAAATACACAACACATGTCCTCGACTCAATTGTCAATAATAGCGCTCAACAAGGAAATAATGATGGAAAAGAATGGACATCAAATGCAACTGAAAAGCGGAAAATTTCAATGATAGCACAGTTGTCAAAGCTGATGAAAGGCGGTCAAACATATTTGAATGATGTTGTGCCTTTCGGAACTTCATTAGATAATATTCGTCTGATTGTAATGGAGGAAGAGTATGAACAGCACGATAATGGAGTCAATTTAGATCTATTTAATGGAAATCTTGTATACTTATGTCACTGTGAAAATAATCAGACTCTTGATTTAAATTCCATTCTCGAATGCTATGGCGTCGGTATAGTTCGAGCAATCGACAAAGTGCACAATTACATCTACATTCTACTACCGCAGCAAGACAATTCTGAGAATCTTCAAGCTATGATCAATGTGCTAGCGATTGGAAACATTCCTTTGCCGCCTGAAATGCTTCTTAAACAAAATTTCGGAGTCAATGGAACAATTCCTCATGTGACATTTGTCAAGGACCAAAGTATGAGCAAGAAGAAGTACATTAACAAGCGTAATATCAAGGATTGCTTTTAAAAAGTCTATTGGAATATCAAAGAAGAATTTGCCTATAGAAGTATGGGAAATGCAAAAAATCAGCTTTTTGAAGAATTGAGATGAATGAGGAAGAAAGAGAACTCAAAATATAAGTCAAAGATTTTTTTTATTACTTATTTCTTGTTATTCAATAAAATTAATATTTTTTTTATCGCTTTGAAGTTACGAAGAAAAAATTTGTTATAAATTCTAGTTGACAGAAAAAATAAGAAGTATAAAAATCAAAGTATATTCATTTCACACAAAATAAAATCGGCTTTACTTTACATACTATAAGACGACAGGGGTGTAGCCACAAATATTTTGAGTGTAGGGGGAGGATATGAGTCTTTTTAAGTCAGAATTTAATTCAAAGGAGGTTAAAAAAAATGAAGACTTTGAAACACCCCAGCCTCCTTAATGCGTCACTGCTGTAAGATAAATTTTCATGGAAATTCAAATTTTCAGCATGAATTGAATTCGATGAAACAGAAAGCGAGCAATAGATATCAAATTAATTCCTACTAATTGGATAATTATCTCAAATACTAATTAGCAATTATTTCGTTGCTACTTTTATTTTGTTTTTGTGTTCATCCCACTTCATAAACTTCTGTTTTTCGCTTTCAGCAATTACTTCTATTTTATTCCATTTTACATTTTATTTATTTATTTTTGGACAGCAAAAAAAAAACGTTTCCTACTGAAATGAAATCCATTTGAGATCATGAAATATGAAGAAAATGCTGAAAGGTGAACACAAAACTTTATCATAATCGTTCCTTTATTATTAAAAACTTGATCTTTAATTTTTCCTTTTCTAACTTCCCAACTTCATATTTTATTCAGCATTTATTGGACATGAATTTTTAATTTTCTTTCTTACCAATGATTCTAGTTCAAAACTTTCTGGAAGACAACAGCTTGTAAATTTGTATAGCAATGCGTTGTTCCTGTATGAACTTGGATAGGAGATCATACAAATTATTTTAATCTGGCAAGCATGAGATCTTGTAGTGACCAAAAAAAAATTAATTATAATATATTTTAAGAAATAAGTTATGGGAAATGGTCAGATCATGTAGGAAGTTAAATATGTCACAGGCAGTGTTGCATTCTGGCTATTTGTCTGGATCAGATAAATTCTGAGACAGAAATTTCTTCATAAAATCGATTCTACATGTAGAAAGAAAAAAACCATCTACATGTAGATTGTGTCTTCATGTAGAATCTGTCTACATGTAGATTTAATGTAGATGTCTACGATTCTACATTCTTCTCTGATGTAGACCTGGAAAAAATGTAGAATTATAGACACAATCTACATGTAGATGGTTTTTTTCTTTCTACATGTAGAATCGATCTTTATGAAGAAAGTTTCTTAGCTAGACAAAAACTATTGAAGAATCTACATTCTTCATCTAGTGTAGACATCTACATTTGCAACACTGGTCACAGGTTTATATTGTGATTTTATGTGTTCTGCAGAAAGACACACACATGAGGAAGATGTGAATTTTAAAGAAGCAATAGTAAGTAATGTTTCCATGCGATAAAAGGTGAAAGATGTCACAAAATGATGTGTGGATGGATGGAGGCAGCAAAGTGAAAAAAGGGAAGCATCAGAATGAAAAAAAAACTGTGCGTAAAAAATTCCATTAAAAAATGAGAAAGATATTGATTTTTTTTTTCTTCAGGATGTAAATGACAATCTTTAACCTTCTTCCTCCTTCCTCATTCTACCAATTTTTCTCAATTTCCTTATTCCATCCTATAACTTCTTACAAGATGAAATGTGCTCGAATTTTTTTTTTTGTAGGTAAATGTAAGTAACAAACTGAAATATCGGCAAAGACTGAGGAGAAAAGGCAAATTTAATAGCTGGAAAAAAGGCAACAACAACCTTTCAATTTATCATTCAACCCATTCGATAGGTATATCGACTACTAATAAACATATTTAAAGGAAAAAACAATTACATGGACCTTTTTGAATGAAGATAAAGTTTATTTGAATATCCTGAAGACATTTCCTTTATTAATGAAGTCCTTTTGGATGTGCTGCTTTGACGTTGATCTCAATTCAATTAATGTTATCAATAATATAATAATGTGTGAAGGGGCTTCGTAACTAGAACGGTGAAATGGAAAAAGAGCTTCGAAAATTAGACATGGCCTGGGATTGAACCCAGGACCTTTGGCACAGAAGGCAACGCTCTACCATTTAGGCTACTGATGCCATTTCACCGCTGTTATCAATAAAAATGGCAATAATTGCATTATGTCTTCTTCTTTACACAATCAGAAAACATTATTTAAATTAAGTACAGAGGAATAAGTGATGTGTGATGATTCTCAGCATTAAAATAGCCTAAAAGAATTAATTTGATGAAGCCAAAAAGATCTCTTCTTCATTCTTATAAAAAAATATCCACTTGCTTGTCATCTTCTATACAATTATTCGTGTTGTTGTTGTTGTTCTTTCTGTATTTTCATTTGAATTCATCCATGTTCTCAATGCTATTATCATCAACAACATCTACATCACCACACGGCATGTGTCGCCATGAGATTATTATTATACATTCATACAGCATATACGCAATTGAGTGGCGCCGTGAATCTTGAGCTTAAAAATGAAAATGGAGTGGTAAGTTCATGATGATGACGATGATGATGAAAAGTCGGAATAAATTCACATGAATAGATGGAGAAAATTGAAGATTGAAGACAAAAATATGTTGTTGTGAGAAGATTATTATGAGAGTATGGATACAGTAATGAAAGAAGTTTCTAATGAATTTTAATCCATTTACGACACAATAGTGATACTTAATATGTGTATGCATATTGATGATATAGATTGAAAAGGGCACTTTAATACAAACATTCTAATGATGGATTTGTTAATTGAATTACATTGAATTTCAAATTCATTAAAATTCTTTTGTGCTTGACATTTCACATGTGACATGCATAATTTTTGGTGTTTCCTCCTGTATCCATTCAAATTATTTATATCCCTTGATTGGGATTATTCTGTCTGAGTGCTCTTATTATGATTTTTTTTTTGTCCTTTGACTTATTACACAGGAACTAAGGCTTGAAGGTTTAAAATTTAAGATTGACATGATTATGTGTAGATTCCCAAACTGCATAAAAATGACGGTTATGAGGAATCACTCTTTGGACAATTCAATGTCAAAATATCCTTTTTTAGATGCTCGAACTTTTCACAACCCAAATGATGTATGCATTAAATTAGATGTGAATATTAGGTTACAAAATATTCATTAGCTGTACCATACAAATTCAGTATAATAACATACAGAAAAAAAGGCATTGAAGTCACTATGTCATTTTTGTTCTCTTTTCTATATTCTCCTATTCAAAACAAACCCCTTCATATGTCCTTCGTTCAGTCATCGCACACACAATATAAATCTTTTTTTATACGATATACCATAGAAATTGAACAAGTAAAAGTATGAAGTGGATGGGGTGAGATGAAAGGGAAGTAAGAGTGAGAGAATAAGATAATAAGAGTTGGAATTTATCTACAATGATAACAATAAAACTCGTCTCACTCTCATTAATTTTATATACTTTACTTTTACTTCAATTTCATCCGTTTCAGTTTTGGTCGGGTCCATCGTCGTTAGGGTGAATGTCAAAGTGGGTGGTAAAGTGATAATTAATAGATTGGAAATATCGCATATCATGATGAATTCTTAATTAGAAATTGAATCCAGATGATGACATACGATGGTGATTGAATTGAATTAGAAAAAAAAAATAATACTGGAAAGTCATGATGTGTGGAGCAGTTAAGCGCATTCCCATATGCTTTTAACTTATGCGGTTGTTTCAATAATAATAAAAGGGAAAATTAGTGTTTGTTGCGACAGACAGTACACTAGATTTTTAACAACACTACCAGCAGTAGGATGATTCAACTTATGACGTCTATATGTGCTGAGTTTAAAAAAATAGAAAGTACTCGAATAAAATTTTAATTAAAGCACTTGAAAGTTTTTGGATTTTGCATAAAAAAAATTACACTACAATTGGACTCAGCCGTCAAAAAAGGACATAGTAAAAAAATACTAAAATGAAAAATCTGATGTTGAAAAAATATATGTATAGAAATTGATGTTGATTTGGTATCAACTTGTAAGATTTCCTTATTGCTCTTTTTCGACAAATTGAAAAATGAAACGCTTTATTTGATGGAATCCTCATCGAGTTTTGAGAAAAGAAATTCAATACATTTTTTCACATTTTTCTTTATTTCATTTTTTTTTTATTTCTTTTGAATCGCATTGAAATTGAGAGAAAAAAATATCTATTGATGATGAATTGAATGAAATAAAGAAGTTGAGAAAAAAATATTTTTCCTTTAATGGCAAAAAGAAAGAAAACAGAACATAGAGCGAGAAGAAGGAAATTCAAAATCCTTGAAACATATTTTCCTATCTGATTAATAGAAAGAAAATTATTATTATGAGAAAAAAATCTATTTGCCTTTTTTTGAGGCTTCTCTCTTGATGTTTACTCAATTGTGGCAATTCTAATTATCAATGCTGCCTACGACATACATATTCAATTTTTAAGCGCATGCATGTATCATGTTTTTAAAATAGGTATGGGGCCGTTCACTTATTACGTTACGCAAAACTTTTTTCACCCCCCCTCCCCACTTGTTACAATATGTTACAACTCACCCCCCCCCCCTGAAAATTCATAATTTATTTTATTTTTATAATTTTTCATGAATCATTAAAAAGGTGGAAAATTTAAAAAAAATGTTTTTGGTGTGAAATTTGTTTTTCGTGAACTTTTTTTTAAAAGACAGACGACAGTTATAACGTTACATACTTCTTGATGATTCTTCGTTACATACCCCCCCCCCCCCCATGTTACATTTTGTTACAATTTTTCAACACCCCCCCCCCCCCCCCCTCCCATGAATGAAACGATTATATTCATAAAAAATACCAATTATTGAGCTTGTACATGCAATGACTAATATAGTCTTTTTTAATGCCTGTCAAATTGAATACTCCAGCACAAATGAATAGAGCTTACAATCTCTTATTGAAGACTTCAGAGATAAATTTCATCTTTATTCATTTAATGATTCAGATCATAATATGATGCTGGAGATTCTATGCATTTTTGATGTTAAGAGGTCATCGCGAAATCAACAAGTGATGCAATAAAAAATTGCTAATCTGCTCAGAACGAATAAAAGTTCAAAAGAGTCAAATTCCAGATTAAAAAGTGCAAAAATTTGATTTTTCTTATGACGACAAAAACTCTTGCTTTTGTACCTGAGTCTGTCAGATTTTCAAAATTTGAACATATAAAGAGCCTAGTTATTGATAGATTTCAATTGTTCTTATCAAAATATTAGTGTCCAAAAATAAAACATCAGTTCTTTGTTTAAACTCACAAATGAATAAATTCCATCTATAATAACCAAAATTGTTAAAGGATGAATAATTTAGGAAAAATCACAAAGGCAAAAAAATTTCAGTAAAATTCTTTTAATACAGAATTTTAGGGAAATGAATGGTGAAGCTGTTACCGTGGAAAAGATCATAATCCGTTATTATTGAGGCAAAATGCTTTTTAAAAACATCAAAAGAATAGAGACAGAATTTTTTATTGCGGTTTGGTTGCAAAAAATTTCTCCATCGTCACTAAATTTAAGTTATTAAATGAAAATTTCATTGCCGGATACTAAATGATTGAGTGAAATGCGTTTACTTAAATAAATGAAATTTATGAGCACAATAGGCATTAAATGTTGCCATGAACAGTATCCATTTGTAATGACTAATTTCTTTTTCAACGTTAATAATTCCCGTACATTCACATCAGCCTAGATATAGTATTTAACAACTCTTGTGGTATGTAGGTTGTACATCTGAAAATTCTGTAAAAATGATTTTTCTATACGTAAGTCGTCTTTCCTTAAAAATAAATATTTAATAATTCATCAGTGAAAAACTTTATTTCTTCGAATAAAAAAATTAATGGATATCCAAAAAAAAATGATAAAACAAACATGATGACACGTGGACTCAGAAATTTAATGGTGCTATTGTCACATTGAGTTTAGAAAAATTCTTTTCCAAAAATAAGCGAATCAAAAAGGGAAAGAATGAAAAATTAATTTGGTAGGAAGGACGTCAATAATAGCTAAGAGAATTTATGAAAAAAGAACGAGACATTTGTTGTGGATGCGATGCTACAAAGTGTAAGAAAAATGTTTTAAAAAATAAATAGGCTTTGGAATGTTTTCATCTACTCATTCTTAAGTATATTCTGTATCACAATAAAATATTTTTTTTCTTATGCTGTGCCTTACTTAAATAAAGAAAATGATTTAATATAACAAAATTGAGAACGATGGAGGGAAAATATGGAATTCCGCAACAAAGAGGATGAAGCAAAATCGGGTAAGAATTTCAATGAAAGAAAGTCCGAGGAAGAGAACTAGCATGAAACTGCTACATTTTGAATTTTCGGGAGCGCTTTGCTTGTTGCAACTTGTTGATTTAGTATATAAGATTTCATGACTTAAAAATCGTTTTCATGATTGATACTCAAAAGTCGATGTATGTCTTGTAACGTTAATTTAACGGTAACCACTTAACCCCCCCCCCCCCTCTCCTACTCCTTCCTTCTTATATATTTCAATGGAAAACAGTTTTTTGTTTAACTTGTCACAAAATCCTAGAACCCCCCCATCCCCCCTTTGAACCTGAAAAGCAAACAAAATAAATGAACTGCCTCTAATGTGCCTACATGTGCTTCATGAACACTACTGTCAAAATAATCATATCAAGCCTCATCATCATAACAATGTGCACGAAAGAATTCTTTCCCTTCTCAATTTGCGAGAAACAATTTGTCCACCACTGAAATAAAACACAAGGGAATGACATCATGTATAAAATTAAGTCTATAAGTAGTAGCAATGAAATTTTTTTTTCATTCTGTTGAAGTCTACCGTCTAACCTTATTTTTTCATTCATAATGTTAATAAATTGAAAAATTAATACATTGTTTACTGTTTAAAATAGGAATGAGAAAGGTATTTTCATGCTCGCCAACGCTTGTCATAGCAATATGATTACATAGAGCGAATAGGGTCAGTATTGAGGGATTATTTTCTAGCCGGAGCGAATGAGTGGAAAAAGGGAAGGAAAATTGAAACGTAAATAAATTAATTGAAGTATAAGAAGAGAGGTAAGGAAATTAAGTACGCAGAAACTGAGATTTTCATGGGTCTAGAAAAAGAAAAAAATAAAATAAAATAAAATTGAAAGAATAAGAAAGCGATCCGCTTTTTTCGATGCCCTCGAGATCGGTCGTCATTAAATTTTTTGTTGTTTTTGCCCCCGTTTTTTTTTTCTTCTCTTCTTAAGATGTTTACCACTTGATTTTAAGAAAAACAACAACAACAACAGCAGCAACAGCAAAATATGGGATCTTATCAAAATATATCCCTTTTGACTCTCCACCTGTTTCTATTACTTCTTCATCTTTACTGATACTTGTTGCTGTTATTACATCTGAAATAAACAAACAACAATTAGGTAATTAATTATCCCTCAGTTTATATATACACATAACTTTATACTTTTTCTACTTCTTCATCTTTTCATTTAGCTCCTTTTTATCCCACTCTAATCCAAAATCTTTCTCATATTGTTCAGTCATTCAGTTATATTTTAACTGCCTTTACCAAAATTAAATTTATTGCATTTATGTAAGCTCAATTGGTGGTGCTGCATAGTAGTCTAGTGATAAGAAATTTGAAAACTGCAAACTGCTAGACTGTATGATGAAGGTCAATTAATATAGGGCTCTAAGGTCTTATGAGCATCATATATTAACCTACAAGTATAATTGACTGCAAATTCGTTGCAACAGTCATCTTGCATTTCTTACTATTTTTTTATTTATGAAAAAGGATCCAACTCATTCTACAATAAATCCATTTTGTACTAATTATTCATTATTCCTTTCCTTTCTTAATTATATTCTTATGTAAGGTATTGAAAGCTATCGGAATGAGTGAGAGATTAAGTTGAGTTTGAGACAAGAGGAAAGAGAAGGGAAGAAAAGGAATTTGTGAGAGCTTCTTAAGTTTCAATTTGAGAATGCTTTCAATTAGCGAATGGATATCCCTCTTGATTATATGATGCAAGAAGTAGACGTGCTACAAAGCAACCTGAAATTATTTTAATTGCTTTGTAATTTTAATACAAATTCTAAGAATGGTTTAATAAGGATAAAGGTCGAAAATAAGCAGTTGTTAAATTTATAAGCACATGCTGGATGTATTAAGAGCTACTCTATGTAATTTTAGATTATGAGAATATAAACGCTAAACAGGGGCCACATGGATAGTTTACTTAGAACCAAGTAGCAGTTTACAACTTCTTAGACACAAAGTCAGAACTTATGTCTAATCGCAAGATGCAGCTTAAACTGTTGGAATCAGATAATTAATTCAAAGTTTTATAACAAGATCTACTTTGATAGATTTTATTGATGTTGTTGAACGACTCGGCAATAACATTTAAAAAACAGCACTTAAAAAAATTGTTAAGCTCATTTAGCAATTCTTTATGAACCATAAAAGTATAATTCTATTCCTTCACATTTTCTTAATCTTCCTTTAAATCAAAAACATAACAAAATGACTAAAATCATAAATGAATCAATGAATAATAAACAAATCATGAAATTCATTTAACATTAACTTAATGCTTGATGCTTTAATTTTAACTTTCCTCTTTTAAAGCACAGCAGTAATTATTTTAAGTGTAAATGAACAATAAAAGACAATAAAAAATTCATAATGGGTAATGAAAAACATAAAAACACGCTTATACATACAGAAAAACAAAAGAATAAGAAGGGATGAAAGCAGTCACGGAAAGATGGGGCGAAAGATTTCTTACTGTTAAAATTTTTATTTGAAAATCAACAATCTGTGTCACTTAATATAACATTTAACATCCAATTTGAATAATTTGCTTTCGAGGTCGATTGAATTTTTATGATAACAACAAATTTGACAGGGCGGCAAAAGTTAATCATTTGGAAAAAAATGTTGTTGGTGTTTTTTTTTATCACAATAATTTTTTATATACCCTCACTGACTGTTCTGAGCATAATAAAATTATTTTATTAAAGTTCCCGTATTTGTTTCGATTTAGCGCATCTTTCACTGGCATAAATAGGAAAAATACGTATTTAAATTGTTTTAGGTCATACTGAAATTATGTCCAGATCCTATTCCTTCTATTATCTTACTAAGTATTTTTTGTTCTTGGCATGTAATGGCTTTAGGGTTTAAATTCTATATTTTGTGAATGACACCTAATCAGCAACATTGTTTGTAGAAATGCGTTAAAATGAGAAGCAAGATATTTTTGTTCATTGCCGATAAAAAATAGAAAGACACAAAAAATGTTAAAATAAATTATGCAAAAATTATATTTTCGAGACTTCAACAACAAAGTGTAAAAGAAGCAGGCAGGCAGCAGTAGGAAAAAAAATATTATGTATATTGTTCAATTAATTTAACACTTCAAGGAACATAAAAATGTGACTAACAACTTAATTTATATTATATTTCATTCATATTCATATTCATGTCGATTTTTAATTGTTGAACATTTTATCGAATGACTGTAGCTATTCTGCCACTATGGCATGTTGTCAAATGCCATTTTTAGTTTATGTTCCATTAACTACTAACGATATGCCATTATTTAAGTCAGTAATCAACAAACTGGAATTTATTATAAAATAAAATAAACAAAATGCAAATAGTGATGTGATGTGAAGTGGGGTTTGGATGAATAGAGATGGTTGAGCTGAAAATTATTGTGAATGTGAAGTGAATGACATTTTCAAAGTAAATAGTTGATGGGGTCGGAATATTTTATGATTAAAATCACACATATCGTTTTGTTTGAAAAATAATCATCATAATGATAAATATGTGTATGGATGTAATGCAAACTGAACATTCAAGGGTTTGAGGTTGGGGTGAACACTGAACAGTCCAACATATTGAATTTCATAACTGTAGTGGTTCACACTTTTATCGAGTTTGAACATTTTAAGAGCAACTTGTTTTTTCTCTAGTACAACTTCAACACCTTTCTTTTAAGGCAGACTTTTATTGATGTTATCGTCGTTATTTCACATTTAAAGTATAATATGATGGCGATTTAACAATGCTTAAGGTCTACCATATCATTATTATTGATCATTTTGTTCATATGTCAGACATTTCATTATAATCAACATGAATAATACACTGACTGTATGTTATATGCCATAAACTTTAATGCCATTTCTTTTCTCCTCAATTCATCAAAATTCCGACATTTTCCTTGAATTTATACACACAACACTTGTCTATAGTCTCAATTGCAATGAATATACAGTAGCGCTCAAAATGATAAGGACAGCAAAATTTTTTTCACATTTTTATTAATTTTGACTCACAGGATTATCTAAATTTGCTGAAATTTGGACCAGTTATACAGTTTTAAATGTCCTTTCATACAATATATACTAATTGTACTTTAATTAAATATTTTTGTAAAAAACGGTAAAAAATCAAAATGGCTGCCGCTCAAAATGATAAGGACAGTAGATTATGTTAAGATTTTATTATATTAAGTAATATTATGGAACTTTTAAGACTTAAAACATTATGTTTGATGAATATTCTTTAAATAAATTTATAATTCACGCTTCTAGATGTAAGACTTCTTACTTAATTTTAGTGTTTAAAAATATGTGAAAATTTTGTCAATTTATGATAAATTGTCGTACAGAAACTTGTTTATTCTTTAGGTTAACTACCAAAAATTATAGATAATTTGATTATTTATCAATTTATGATCAAACATTTAGATAACTGTTAATTAATGTAATTTTTTTTCAAAAATTTTATTTTTCCTTTGCGAAATTTTTGTGAACTTAAGTCGACAATTTGAAAAAAAATTGTTAAATATTCGCAAAACAATGATTAAATTAGTATATTTCTCTTCCATTTTAATTGTTTAATAACATATATCAAGCACTTGAACCACTTCGAAAGGATAAGTGACTAAGCAATCGTTCTCTATGAGCTTCTCAAGACGAAAAAATATGAAGAAATATCTTTTTGTAAAAATGTTAAATTTAGCACTCATAAAATTCAAAATAGAGTGTTATTCGATTAAAAAAGCCAAATTTAGGTATTTTATGTTAAAACTTCACTTATGTAAATCATATTATTTTAGGTTCCAACACATTTTTCATTTTTGCCATATCAAAAAGTCTTGTTGTTGAAAGAGAACGATTGCTTAGTCACTTATCCTTTCGAAGTGGTTCAAGTGCTTGATATATGTTATTAAACAATTAAAATGGAAGAGAAATATACTAATTTAATCATTGTTTTGCGAATATTTAACAATTTTTTTTCAAATTGTCGACTTAAGTTCACAAAAATTTCGCAAAGGAAAAATAAAATTTTTGAAAAAAAATTACATTAATTAACAGTTATCTAAATGTTTGATCATAAATTGATAAATAATCAAATTATCTATAATTTTTGGTAGTTAACCTAAAGAATAAACAAGTTTCTGTACGACAATTTATCATAAATTGACAAAATTTTCACATATTTTTAAACACTAAAATTAAGTAAGAAGTCTTACATCTAGAAGCGTGAATTATAAATTTATTTAAAGAATATTCATCAAACATAATGTTTTAAGTCTTAAAAGTTCCATAATATTACTTAATATAATAAAATCTTAACATAATCTACTGTCCTTATCATTTTGAGCGGCAGCCATTTTGATTTTTTACCGTTTTTTACAAAAATATTTAATTAAAGTACAATTAGTATATATTGTATGAAAGGACATTTAAAACTGTATAACTGGTCCAAATTTCAGCAAATTTAGATAATCCTGTGAGTCAAAATTAATAAAAATGTGAAAAAAATTTTGCTGTCCTTATCATTTTGAGCGCTACTGTATTATTGTAAAAGGAATCCTATTCACAACACTATAATATGTGTTTGCTCCTCTCCTTATGCCGCTCAGGAAGTTTATATCAATTTATGTATAAGAACTTTTTCTTTCTCGAAAATATCTTTATATTGAGGATTGGATATTGTGGAGAGATGATGAGGAATGTTATCAATATGTATCAATACACAAAATAATAAATTGAAATAAGATCTTTCTTACTATGACGAAAATCAGGAAAATCTCATTAAATCTTATTTCGATATTTGTGTGCCTGTGAGGGCTTTTTCTTTCTTTCTATTTTACTTCGACTCTATTTCGTTATTATTTTGCCTGTTCTTAGCGAATTTTATATTATTTTTTGTTGAACATCAAAAATGTTAAAATGGAATTGGAGTTTTTGGAAATTTTAGATACATATTTTAAATGTGGGAAACATATCGCATTGCCTGCATCAGCCTATGTTTAAAATGTTGACTAATAAAAGTTGTTTTGGAACTCACTAAGATATTTAGCTTAATTGAGAACTTTAGATTTCAATAGTGAAATGCAAAACTAATGCTTTTCATATGTGTATTGAAGGATACACTATGCTTTCTCGATTTCTCGGTCTCGACTAATTCTCGAGACCGAGACCGAGACCGACTTTAAAAATTGCTTGAAAGTTTCACTCAAAATAATACACAACGACTAGATGTAAATACTTATACGTCTATTTAATATTAAACTTCTTGTTATTTTCCATACTAAGCGATCGGAACTTGAAAAATGATGTGTCAAATTTTTTCAAATTCGGTTTTTCAATAGAGGACCGTTCATTTATGACGCCCGGGTGGGGGGGGGGGGGGGGGGGGTCAGCAAGAATGATTGTAAAATTCCTTTTACACTGGATAGAAATCGGTTGAATGCTAAGGAGTGCATTGTAAAGCTGACTTAACAACGGAGTTTTAACTTTATTTCTTTCATACCATGAAAATTTGCTTTTAAAATGTTCATTCATATTTGGTGTACTTGGCTCAAACTATTATAAATTTTCGGTTTTATATTATTCATGTTTATCGTTAAAAATTCAATAAATCATAAAACTTTCATTTCCAAATAATTTATTAATGTAATATCGCACAAAAGAAGAACATTTTTCACAAATTTTTAAGAAAAGCTTTTTTTTCATTTATAGGTACTCAAAAAAATAGTGTTCAGCATTTTTAAATAATATTAATTTTTTTTTGTCTTTTTATTATTATCATTATTTATTTGTCGACGTTATCGTCCGGAAGAATTAGTATTTATACATGTTTTACTTTCTACATTGATTAGTGATACATTTCATATCACTATGGGTGACGTAGAATCAAGCTTCTAATCTTCAAATCTAGGTTTCGATTAAATTCAGGCTCTCGTTTCAATCTTCTGTGGGCGTGACGTGATACATTTCAGGTCCGTTCTGACAATATTCCATTATAAGGTAATCTTGTAGCTCTCGTTCCTATTTCTCTCGCTACACTTCAAGTTCCTGATCCGTTCCTTAATCCAACGTTGCCCAAAATGCCCAATTATGGCTTGATCTCGTACATCCGGGGGAAGACTTCCGAGGAAAGTTTTGACTTCGGTATCGGGAAAGTATCCGATACACATAGCAGTAAATCTCCTGTTAAGATAACAAAACTTTTAAAAATTTCTATGTTTTCAATCAAAATGTATTTTAAAAAGATTATAAATTTAAACTTTTTCGAATAGTTTGGCTTGCTTACCTTTCTAAAGTTCATCATGAAATGTTGCTCACTTATTGAGGGTTAAATAATATTCACAGAAATTTGGATTCTTAAGCACCATTCAAAATGTGATTAAAACAGAAAATGGGGCTTCAAAAATAGTTTTAGGTCAACATTATATACATTCAGTTTTTAATCCTATAGCATAGATTTTGTAGTGGAAGAAGAATGCTCTTTTTTCATGCAACTATGTTTTGTTGCATTAAACAATACAATACCTATACATGTCAAATTGAGATTAGTTCCAAAAATTACTTTATTTCTCAACTTATTAAAAAATCATAAACAATATTTGGAATCAAATAATCTAAGTGAAACATTCAATACCTGTTTAATAATATTAAAAAATAAAAAAACAAATGCTTTACTTCATACATTCATAGATTCAGAACTATGCAGGGAACTATGTATCTTAATCTCATAAAATTCTCATCCTATACTTTTCTCTTCTACCTTCTTTAAATAATTTCTCAACAACTTTATGGAACTTTACATGTTGTATATATTCTATCGATTTAAATCAAAAAGAATCACTTGTATTTGAAAATCTGGTTCTTAAAATAAACATCATGAAAATATTGCTTAAGCATGCTTATATCTTATCATCTTCCACTTCCGCTTGACTTCACTTATTTTTACTTTTCATAGCAAATACTTTTTACGTATTTCAAAAGTCAGTTGAAAGCAAATTAAGGTAGAAACCAGATATGAAATTACGTAATGTATTGTATTATGAACCTGCTATACATAAAGGAATGAAAACTAAAATTTCTAAAGTGAGAAAACTTGCATTCAATTATCACAAATTGTTGTATAACTGTAAGTTCTGAAAATTATATAAGCATTTAGCTTCTCGTCCTTTTCCGAGAAATTTTCTAGAAGTAGACCCGAAAACGTTCCGGAAAAGTAAAAGAATAAACATGCACTTGTATAAATCCTCATTCAAATAAAAATAAAATTATACATAGAATATAAAGAGAGGAAAGGAAACAAAACAACTGAATTGATGTAACATTTATTGTTGCTTCACTTTGAATAGGAAAGCAAGTAAGCAAGCTATTCTTGATGACTTAAAATAAAAGCGCACCTAGAAATTTTAAGGAATTTTAGAATCTTTAATTAAAAACTTCATATCAATTCTTCTTAAATAATTCACGTTTTTAAAATGATATTTTCGAAAATTTAAAGTGAATTTTTTCATTAATGCAAAGCGCTAAAGTGCTTCCAACGCTTACATGAAAGGTTTTTTCCAAAACATTTCTAGAAACTCTTTTAGGAAGTGTTGTTATGATTCTAAAAATAGTCTATACATTTATAACAATAATTCACATGAGGATAAAGTTGACATTACAACCCATCAACATGAATAACATGCATGGTGAAAGAAAGGAAGTATAATACGATTGTATTACCGATTATTTTTGTTATTATTACGTTCAACATGTAAGGCAGAAAAATATTGTGGAGGAAATCGTCAATACTTTTGATGTATATTTTTTGTTTTGAAATTTTTTTACCCTTCTTCTCATCTACTTCTTATTCCTATACTTTCAACGTCGTATGTGGATTATTATTATTATTATTCAAATGAGGTGAAAATCGAGTGTGCATGATTGATTGGTAGGAAATACTTGTGCACAAAATATTTTTATTTCTTCTGAAAGCAATTCAAGGAAATCTAGGAGATTTAAAAATTCGAAACTTTTTTCATTTTAACACAGGTTCAGAACTGATTGAAACAAAAATTATCCAAAATGTTACAACAGGTTGCGGTTAAAATTTTCTGTCATTACAAGAAAATTGAGAACTACCTTCTAAATATGATGGAAAAAAAAATCAAGCTTAGAAGCTGTTTATGGAAGCAAAATAGTTCTCAGAAGTTCTCTTAACTAATTTTACATATTCTTTCTGCTTCAAGGAAAAGGTGCGAAAAAGTTCAACATTTTACATAATGGAAATAAATCTCTAGAAACCCTATAAACACATGAATTGAAACTTTTCTTAAGGAATAAGAACATTTGTATGGATTTATATTGCTTGAAGCAGCTTGAAGTATTTTGTTTTTTTATTCTTATAAAGCAATTTCCTACATGAAAAGTATTAATACTTAGTAAACATTATGTTAAGCATAATCAATCACTTTTTTTAAATTTCATTCAGAGATTTTTATTACTACGTTTTTCTTAACTTGCTTTCTTGTTTGTTTGTTTGTTTGTTTGTTTGTTTGCAAAAAATTTCAAATCTTGCGATCAATTTTTCGACCACTTCTACTGCTCCAATCGAGCTCATTTTTTTTACTCACACGTATTCCCGGTGACAATACAATATTTTAACACTTTGGAAACACAAAAATGCTTAATTATAGTACAATTTATGTAAAACTTTTTTATATGGGAAAAAATCCAATGTCAATGATATAAAATTTTGATTTGTATTAAATATTATACTTGTGATGCTCTAAAGTCATTTATATGATTCATTATAGTTTAATTAATATTATTAATTATTAATTATACCATAAATTTGAGCAGCTAAAGATATTCTGGTAAGACAAAAAAATTGACATGTAATTTTTTCATGAATATTCGTAAGTGAAAATTTGAATTTTCAAAAAAACCGTTAAGCACAAGTCCGTTACGAATTAATGCAAAATAACTATTAATATGCGATGTGCATTTAGCACACATAGTTTGAGCATAAATTTATGCTGTTTTAAATGTATTGCATTATTTATAACACTTCACCAACTTAATTAAATTGACTTTTCTTTTTATTAACGGTTTGACGTATTTTTGCATAACATATAAATGATATTCATTGAATTTAAATTTGAAAATCCGTTATAAATACGTTACATATGTGATTTGCATCTTTATGTTAAGAATCCACACGTTATGAAGTAGAAATGGTACAGATAAACACAAAATCTTTACGAGTGATTTTTAATGTACTTTACTAATGAATGCTTTAAAAAAATTAAATTTTATAAAACGAATGAAAAATTTTGAAAGTCGTTACTAATTTCCCATTGAAAACTGGTAATTTATAAACAGTTGAACGCAACGAAGTGAAGTTCAACACACCTGTAACCTATAAACCTACTGTAATCTATAAACAGTTGAACGTAACGAAGTGCAACGAAGTGAAGTTCAACACACCTGTAACCTATAAACCTACCGTAATCTATAAACAGTTGAACGTAACGAAGTGCAGCGAAGTGAAGTTCAACACACCTGTAACCTATAAACCTAATGTAATCTATAAACAGTTGAACGTAACGAAGTGCAACGAAGTGAAGTTCAACACACCTGTAACCTATAAACCTACTGTGATCTATAAACAGTTGAACGTAACGAAGTGCAAAGAAGTGAAGTTCAACACACCTGTAACCTATGAACCTACTGTAATCTATAAACAGTTGAACGTAACGAAGTGCAACGAAGTGAAGTTCAACACACCTGTAACCTATAAACCTACTGTAATCTATAAACAGTTGAACGTAACGAAGTGCAACGAAGTGAAGTTCAACACACCTGTAACCTATAAACCTACTGTGATCTATAAACAGTTGAACGTAACGAAGTGCAACGAAGTGAAGTTCAACACACCTGTAACCTATAAACCTACTCTAATCTATAAACAGTTGAACGTAACGAAGCGCAACGAAGTGGAGTTCAACACACCTGTAACCTATGAACCTACTGTAATCTATAAACAGTTGAACGTAACGAAGTGCAACGAAGTGAAGTTCAACACACCTGTAACCTATAAACCTACTGTAATCTATAAACAGTTGAACGTAACGAAGTGCAACGAAGTGGAGTTCAACACACCTGTAACCTATAAACCTCCTGTGATCTATAAACAGTTGAACGTAACGAAGTGCAACGAAGTGAAGTTCAACACACCTGTAACCTATAAACCTACTCTAATCTATAAACAGTTGAACGTAACGAAGCGCAACGAAGTGGAGTTCAACACACCTGTAACCTATGAACCTACTGTAATCTATAAACAGTTGAACGTAACGAAGTGAAGTTCAACACACCTGTAACCTATAAACCTACTGTAATCTATAAACAGTTGAACGTAACGAAGTGCAGCGAAGTGAAGTTCAACACACCTGTAACCTATAAACCTAATGTAATCTATAAACAGTTGAACGTAACGAAGTGCAACGAAGTGAAGTTCAACACACCTGTAACCTATAAACCTACTGTGATCTATAAACAGTTGAACGTAACGAAGTGCAACGAAGTGAAGTTCAACACACCTGTAACCTATAAACCTCCTCTAATCTATAAACAGTTGAACGTAACGAAGCGCAACGAAGTGGAGTTCAACACACCTGTAACCTATGAACCTACTGTAATCTATAAACAGTTGAACGTAACGAAGTGCAACGAAGTGAAGTTCAACACACCTGTAACCTATAAACCTACTGTAATCTATAAACAGTTGAACGTAACGAAGTGCAACGAAGTGAAGTTCAACACACCTGTAACCTATAAACCTCCTGTGATCTATAAACAGTTGAACGTAACGAAGTGCAACGAAGTGAAGTTCAACACACCTGTAACCTATAAACCCCCTATAATCTTTATTTCTCTATTTCATTAGAATAAGACTAAAAAGGAGAAAATAAAATACTTTATAAAAAAAAACTTTTTAAAAAACTACGTTTTTCGCGTAGACTAAAAAGTAGAAAATAACTTTTATTCTTGGTTGTAAAGAATTTGGTTTTAAATTTTCAGATTATATTTAATAAATTTTTATATCCTAGTCAATATTGTTCACAAAGTTTCGAATAAGTGCACTTTGATCTTATCGTATAACTCAACAACTTAAAAACGTGGGCGCATTAATTTAAGTTTATCATAAAGTATTGATTTCACATAAACTTATTTCTCCTCTTATAATGCGCCCACGTTTTTAAGTTGTTGAGTTATACGATAAGATCAAAGTGCACTTATTCGAAACTTTGTGAACAATATTGACTAGGATATAAAAATTTATTAAATATAATCTGAAAATTTAAAACCAAATTCTTTACAACCAAGAATAAAAGTTATTTTCTACTTTTTAGTCTACGCGAAAAACGTAGTTTTTTAAAAAGTTTTTTTTTATAAAGTATTTTATAAATTTAATAATAAGAATAAAATCAAATTTATAATTCTATTCTACAGCATTAGCGAAAACTTAGCTTTTCAAACGTCTCTTTAAAGTCAACAAATTACAAAATTTTCAACATTCCGCACATTACAAAATAATTTGTATCATATAGAAACATGAATTAGGAAGTAAATCATTTGATAAACTTAATTAAAAGATTTAAATTGATGTAAATGCGATAATTTCCATGATTTCGAACACTTGAGAAATAATAAACAAGATCTAATGAAAATGTATGTGCTTCCCCTCGTACATGTGTGGATAAAACATTTGTAAAATGTTGAACATAAAAACATATGATTATATATGTAGATTTTATGTGGTTTTGTCGTAGATGATGATGTTGTGTGAGTATAAAATTTTAAGTGTCTCATTTCATTAAAAATGATTTTGTTACTTTTCATCCTTATTTCATGAAGGCAAAAATTTTAACCTTCTAACCATCACCCTATGATTTTCCCCTTTCACTTTCTCATTATCTTCTTTTCTTTACTTTCTATTTTCCACATCATGCAAAATTTCACACACAATAAATCTCTGATATGAAATCATTATAATTTGAAGTGAACAAGTGAGCGAGAAATTGAAGATTGTTTGATGTTGATATATACTTACATATTATTGTGCCATTAATTTTTTCTCAATTCACATGATGTCATCATGTCCATTAATGTTTGTATATGTCATATTATGTTTTTTATGAAAAAGATGAACCCTGCCTATTTTTTTGGGGACTCTTTGGTTTTGTAATAAAAGAACTTATTTAGAAATTTACCTAATTGATAAGGGGCCGTTCACTTATTACGTTACGCAAAAAAACGACTTTTTTCGACCCCCACCCCCTTGTAAAAATATGTTACAACTCACAACCCCCCCCCCCCCCCCCCCTAAAATGCGAACGTAATAAGTGAACGGCCCCTTATACTTTATAATCATTTAAATGACACGTGGGACTTGTCTATTATTGACGATAAATTTCGAACTTTATAAAAGAATTAATTTTCAATCCTTCGCTTTGCTTTTGTATTTCACTTATTGTGAACTCCTCATTGTTATTCAGTTCTGGTGCTTTATTTCCTAATAGTTTTAAAGTCGAAAAAATCTCTTGAAAATATCTCGGAATCATAAGCATCATGGAAACAGAAGAGATACGTGACGTTTCGATAAGCTCAATGATGTTTTTTTCATCTCTTTTTTTTTCCTTTTATTCAAAGAGCATACGATGAAAAAACAAAACTTGAAACATAAATCTACTTCTGAGTAAAAGGCTTGCCAATTGGAAGCAAAAAAAGGAAAAAATATCTAAAAGCTTTTTGTGCACGGTGAGGAAGGAAGAAAAAAAAAGGAAAAACAACATTGCTAAAGTTCAATTCAATTTATATTAATCCAGGCAACAATTTTCCAATTGAAAGACGATTGTAGAACCAACAGCAAACATTTGTAGAAGGAAAGGAAAAAGAGGAAGGAATTGGAGTATCATACAACTTCCATGTAGGTTAAAACAGTAGTTGTAGAATATTTAAGCAAATTAACTTAGAAGTTCTTTAATGTAATTTTTAAATCAAAATTTATTATTAGGAATTGGCTAAACCTGCAACCGCATGGAAGTCAACAAATCAAGATTTTTCTAAAGCAATGTGTTTTGGTCTTTTCGGATCTGAATTAAGAGCTTGTCGTTGCAATTTTTTTAAAACCACTTACCTTTTTGCATGTCTGGTTTTTCTACCATTTACTGCATAAATTTTTTTCTTTTATGTCATCTCCGATTTCGTTTTAAGTCCAAATGAAGTTTAGTCCAGGAAAAATTTGATAGGATTATATTGAACTTTTTAAGTAAATTTATAACGAATGAGTATTTATTTTATGTTTGATAGATCGATATTTCCCATTCTCTTTGCTGTATTTTCATCAACTCTGCTGGACATAACAATGCTGTTTTATTCAAGCACTATAAAAAGAAATTTTCTTTTGTAAAATGCACTAAAATTATATGCTATAATTCTCTTTCCAAAGCAACAGGATATTATTTCCATTTTTCATCATTATTGAATCTGACACACAGAATGTGACTTCGAAATAATGTTAATTAAATCACGTGTTTTGTTTCAGAATATTTGAAATATCAATTATCTTCATTTCTGGATGCATGGGAAATTTTTGAAATTGTTGAGATATTTAAGGACAAAACTTCATTATCATTATTGATACTATTGTGTTACTTAATAGACCAAAATAAGTGCTACTTGAAAGCTAATCAAATAAGCAGTAATTTAGATAAATTTAGATGTGAGATGTGGCACGAAATGTTGACATGCTATTTTATTGATAAATTGATCAACTTTTTCCTATTGAAGCACGCAAGAGTGAATTCAAGTTTTTGAACTAAATAAAATTAAAACTGAACTCCAAAAATTGCCAACTCCTGTCTTCTCTACACAATTTGACCTAAATTTCGGGCTTTAACGGACTTTAACAGTATGAAAATAATTAATTAATACTAGATGTGTTACAGTGTCATCTGAATTTTTCAATAACCTTCATCCTTTAATTCGCACTAAACAGATTTTCATTCTTAAAGTTGCGGATAATTTGTTCGCAATTCTTTAAAATTTAATCAATCAATTCAGGAGAAAACAATCGATTTGGGGATAAAGAAGAAAGTAAGTCATGATGCTATCAAATCGATTGTTTCATGAATTGTGATCAAATTGTGAATGAGAGGAATAAAAAGAAAGAGACTTTTTACATGATGCCATTTGCTTCAATTCATTAATCTTCATCTCAATATAAAAACGTCCATCGCATAATAAAGTTTGACAACATTTTTTATTATTATTCGATCAGAGGGGATCAATAAACGAGGAATGAAAATGAAAATGAAAATGTAGAAGGAAAGAGGGGAAGACAGAGAGAAAGAGAGAGAGAGTTAGAAAGGATATGAGATGAAGGTAGTGAACTGTATTGTGTACTGCAATACTCGCCCTCTTATTGTTGTTTATGGCGTGTCGCTTTATTTCCGAAGAGCATAAATAGAAACAACACAAAGAGCGATGAAATAAACAGAAGAAAAAAATTAATTGATATTTTATTGAAGGAAATTGCTTCGAGCTCAAAGCGCGTCGCCCGATTTGAGCAAAACAACACTTTCTTCTACCATTAATTTTAATGATGTTTTCTTCCTTCTCGCTTTTGCGTTTCTTAAAGTTGGAATGAGACTGGATAAAGAAAAAGTTTAATTGGCATCCTCTGAGTTGATTTGTGCTACCATCGTAGCCAATGAATGCATTCAATTTAAATACACAGTGTCGCTTGCTATGGTTGTATCAACTTCAAGCATAAAGAAGATAAAAGAGAAAACTTTCAAGTCATACTGCAATTCCAAATTTACATTTTTGCACCTAACGATCTGTAGGTGTCTGTTTGCAGTGAGAAAATATTTTATGGCTGAATATCTCAAGGGATATGAAGCATCAGCATTTTCATGGTGTGGTATCATGACAGAAGCGAGTAAGGAGCTATAGAATAAAAATATAAAGGTATTATTCCTCTATCTTAGTCTCATTCTATTTTTTCACGTATCATAGTATAAAGTCATTGAAAGTTAATTATGTAGTCTAACTTTTCATCTCATTTTTTACTCTTCTTTATTCTTCTACCGTTTCTGCTTTGTTGCTTTACACTTAACATTCTTTCTTAAAGTAGGAGGAAGTTCCAATTTTGTCTGACAATTTGTTGAATCAATTAAACGATTTTTTAGTAATGATTTCTTAAATTTCAAAAACATCTGGATATGCAGTTAAGTTTCTTGGTGGTCGAATAGGTAAGGCGCTTGGCTCAAATTTGGTATGGTAACTCAAAGGTCGTCGGTTCGAATCCAGCTATTTCCAAATTTGTTCTTTTTCAGAAGTTTAGATACTTCGACTGCTTAATGTACGAGATCAAGCCATAATTGGGCATTTTGGGCAACGTTGGATTAAGGAACGGATCAGAAACTTGAAGTGTAGCGGGAAAAATAGGAACGAGAGCTACAAGATTACCTTATAATGGAATATTGTCAGAACGAACCTGAAATGTATCACGTCACGCCCACAGAAGATTAAAACGAGAGCCTGAATTTAATCGAAACCTAGATTTGAAGATTAGAAGCTTGATTCTAAGTCACCCATAGTGATATGAAATGTATCACTAATCAATGTAGAAAGTAAAAACATGTATAAATACTAATTCTTCCGAACGGTAACGTCGACAAATAAATAATAATAATATTACATGCATAAAGAAATAAAAGCATATCTTGCCATTTTCTTGCCAATCCTCAAGATTGTGCTCCATAAAGGTTTCTTTCAGTCAAAAAGTATTTACTTTGACTAGCAGTGATGTCAATTTACCAAATTCAAAAAAGAAAATTCCCAAAAAGTATGCAAATGCGTCATTAACCCACCATATCTTATAAACGAGAATTATCTTCTTCCTTCGTCATGTAATCCCATTTTCTTCATTTGATGAAGTCGAGGATCTAACAATGTCGAATATGAAGTGTGTATATGGATGTATGTTTGTAATTTCTTTTTTTTTCATCCTCACTTCATCACATATTTATTCCTATCTGTTTTCTTTAGCTTTATTTTTTGCGTTCACGTACTCGAGGAGCTCATAAGAGAAAAAAATAAATACACTGGAATAAAAAATAAAATAAAATCTGTATATCGAAATGTGATAAAGAGGATGAGATTTAAGGCAGCAACGGTATCGTCAGTGGCATCGTCAGGTAGTGGGGAAAGAGAAGTGGAAAGTTAATCTCGATTCATCAACGGAATTTGCACAACACAAAAAACTCAAACATTACAACAAAGATGCAGAGGAAAAATGTAATAATGTGTTTTTTTCAGCACGCTGACTGTTTAAGCGAAAGATGAGGTGTTGAGTAACTGTATCATGCCTCACGTTTCGCATACACACATCTCCTCATTCCTTTCATTTTATCATCATCATGTAATGATACATTCATCCGAAATCACTTTTTTCCTTTCCATTCAACTGAAAGTGTGAGGAATAAAAAAACAACATACTCACACAATTGAATATGGCTTACTGTACGTACATGAAGATGAAAATGAATTATGAAATAACAAACAAAGAGAAATTAGATCTTCTTATACATTAGTAGCGAGAAAAAAATATATTTTTTAATTTTTTTGTTATCTTCTTTTTTCGTACACACTTGAAGGAATTTTGATTGTTGTTACGGCAACATGATGATGATTATAATGATAATCACGAAGATGATTTAAAACCCATCTAGAAGTTGGAAAATATAAATCCTTAAAAAAAAGAAGCAATTATATTAACATATGAGATTCTAGTATATGAATTGATTCATGGTAGATGTCTTTGATGACCAGACTAGCCATTGAGTATAAAATCCTGTTAAAGCTCAAACACATGGCAAATTTTTAAATCTAAACTTCTTCACTAAAGGTGCGCTAAGAATTTATGTTTATTAGAAAAGTATACAGCAACGACTTCTTGAGCTTCTTGTTCCATCTCACAATACATTTCACTCCTTCTTCATATCGTTCTTGGCTTGTGGCAAAAGGAAACAAAGAACAAAGTGTGCGGAAACATAAACAGCATCGCAAACATAAAGATTCTTATCGCATCGATTATATCTCGCACTCCATTCAACTTTTTCCCATAATTTTCATCTTCTCAGCGTCCGGGAACTGCTTTTTCTTTTCTCTTTGCCTTCGCCTTTTTTCCATTCTTGCTTGTTGTGAAGTTATTTGGTCAAGAAAGATAAAATATATGGCTATTCAAGAGGAAAAAAAATAAGGGAAATTGTGCTCTACTGATTTATCTTTCATCGTCATCATTAGCTTCTTCTCTTTGTACAAGTTTCCAGTTTATTTTTTGTACCCGTCGCCAATATGTTTGAGGAAGTTTTACCGGAAATGTTCATTGATTAAGGTGATTTTTTTTTTCTAAAGGAAATGTATTTAAGTAGATTTTTTTTGCTCCTTCCACTGAATTGGGTTTCAAATTAATATCCATCATGTTATAAGCTGTTGATTCAATGATCAAATTAGCTATTTATTGAGCAATTGGAATTGTACTAATTTGACATTATTTTTTTCTTTCTCACGGACATTAATCAGCATTGAAAAAGGTATCCACTATTAGAAATTAATCATTTTTATGACATTTGCTTGCAGAAAAGTTTACATAAAATATTAAGTTTTTTGCATTTATTCCAATTTATTCATGTTTTTTTAAGAGAAAATCTGTATTAAGATATCTTGTGCATGATGTACTTTATTTCATAAATTTTTTTGACACATTTCGCTATTAAACATAAAAAGCTACAAAATTGCATTATGGCAAAGTGATAAATCATAACGATGAAATTTCACAAGATATAACAGAGAAAATATGAAAAAAAAACTTTTCCGTCACCGATGTTTTCTATAATCACATCTGAAACCCAAAGGAACCGTAAAAAGTATTAGTAGCAGTACCAAGGAGCAGCAAAAAAAATTCTTGTTCATTCTCATATACATAAACATATAAAAAAAAAAGCAGGAAAATGAATAAAAGTAGGAAATAAGCGAAATAAGTAGAAAAAAAAGAAGAGATTGCAACATGAAGAGGAACGAGAGAAATAAGAGGAAAAAACATAATCTTATATCTCTCACTTTTCTTTATTTATTTGATTCAACAGGATTTTCTATCCTTTGTGTGCATATTGTTATTTCCTGAAACACAGATAGTCTATGTGTTGAGGTTTAAGCTTGCACAATGAGGAGAATGAGTGGGATACGAAAGTTGAGCTCCGGGGTCGTCAGTCGAATATTTTTTCTCTTCTCTTTCATCATATTCTCCTTTTTATATACCAAAAATTGTATAAATATAGAATTTGAAAGAAGAAACGATTGCTAGCATGAGTAGTAAGGAAGAATTTTCTTTCATCTAACTTGTTGCAGACCAAAAGAGCGAAAAGAAGCAACAGATAATGTATCTGAGATTTTTGCTACGTCGTTCACATGAAATGAAAGCTTTGGGACTTTTTTTTTTGCAATGCAATAAAGGAAACGTTTTTATGTCCTTTCTCGAAATTCTTCTTTTCTTGTGTGAAGTCTTCTGTAAATTACCCTCTAAACATGATTGATAATTTTGTTTCATGAACTTACAATAATTGAAGACTACAATTTACAAAGAAATATATCATAGTGAATATGATTAATCTAATTTTATCTCAGTTTTGGCACTTTAAACAAATTTCCACATACATATCTTGTTTTATAAATATGATTCGTCCAAAGTTCCTCCATGTCGTTGAAATGAAATTAGTTGTCTCAGGGTAATATGTTGGCTTTTTGTGCCATTGGTGACCTTATCATCATATAGTAAATAATATAAAAATTAACAGGATTTTAAGTTTCAATTTTTAGTTTAAAAACTTTTCATGAAATTTTTGTATAGAAGCTGAAAAAGAGACAAGAGCTACAACATCGTAGTGTCTGAAGCTTAAAAGTTATATGAATATATTAATATGAATAATGTGTTAATTTGATACAATATATTTTATATGAATGTCAACTATTTGTTTTACATTTGTCAGTCAAAAATGTCAATAATATAAATCAAAGTCAAATCATGCAAAAAATAGTCAAAAGCAGCAGCGTAGCTAGAAACTTTTCGAGGTTATGTATTTTGTAATTTTTTTGTGAAAATTTAAGGGGTGGAAATCCATTTTTTTTTCGTGAAAAACCCTAGGGGCCATTCACTTATTACGTAACGCTTTTAGGGGGGGAGGGGGGGTCTAAGATTTTGTTACGGTTCAAACAAGGAAATTTTTTTTTCATACAAATTTTGTTACGAGGGGGGGGGGGGGTCTAAAAAGTCATTTTTTCGCGTTTCGTAATAAGTGAACAGCCCCCTAGCAATTTAAACAATTTTTTTTACCGAGGAGGGTTTTTTTACCGACATCCGCCCAATCAAACCCTGGTCAAAAGCAATATCACAGGTTAAGGTTTCAATGATACAGTTTTACTGCTCAAATATGATGAATTTTTGATTGCAAACTTTTGCCTGCTTTTATCCCAAAAAAATTATTAAACATAAATAAATACCAACAACATACTTCCTGTACATAAATTGCTGCTCATTCCATTTCATATCTGAAATAGATTTTAGATTAATTCAAATGAATTCACACTGAATTCCAACTGAATCGACAGCAAATATGATCGTGAACATACAACACACAATTCCCACTGAACTATTTTTTAATCGAAATCTGCAATATTTCATCTCTGTGCCATTTTTTATTGTCTCGTTCATAGCATACGGCTATTCGCTACCATATATTTATAATTGTTACCTATTCTATTGTAAATTTCTCGTTTTTTTTTTTTGTCAAATCGTAATAAATATGACTATAATTTACAGCAATGAATCGGAGGATGAGATATAGGAGAAAAAAAAGTCTATGGCAATAAATTTTTCACATTCGCTCCAATTTCATGAAGCTCAATTTAATTGAATTATTCGTCGTGATCCAGTTTGTGGAGAGTTGGAGACATACAACAGGATGATGGTGACAGGAACTTACTGCATTTTTTCTCTCTTTCCATCTTTGTCTTCTCCTTCATCCTTTCCACATCGTCCATCAATTCGATTTGTGTCAAATTATTGCAATATCCGATGGATTAATTTAAAAAGTTTTTCTTTTCCTCAGTTGTGTCGTCTGCTGGAGAATTCTATGCTGTAATTTTCCCGATGATATCGTTCCTGCTGCTTTGTCATGACAACAGCGACGATAGATTTTCTTCCTATAGATACGGGATGCATTAGACATTGTTATTACTTATTATTATTATTATAAATTACATGTTCATTAAAAATTAAATTTACTTTAAATTTCCTTCATGTGCAACTTTCAATGAAAAGTTCTAGAATTTTTGAGTGAGTTTTGAACCTCGTTATAAAAATGTTCGACTCAATTTTATTTTGTGTTGTGTGATCTACACATACAAATGAAATACTTTTATTTCATTTTCTGCATAGTCATTCATTCGTCGTGGAGAATCTATTTGTATCCTAAATAATTCAATTAATTAATGAGAATTGGCTTTATTTTTTCCATCCTATCCGCAAATGCTTTTGTGACTCGTGTTTGTGTTGTATTCCCTTTTGAAAATTGCTATTGATTAAATTCATTCTACTTTTTTTTTACTTTACTTATATTGTATATGAGCAGGATATAATATATAAAAGTACATCGAAGAGCCTGACAATTAAGTGGAAATACATTTAAACGCTTCAGGGAATTTTTATTGAGTTAACCGAAAAATGAGTTACGGATGAAATTGACTATCAGAATGAAGAAAAGAAAGCAGGGAATAATGAGCATAATCAATGTGAACTTAATGAAAATAAATACAGAAAAGAGTTCTTTGTTTAGATAGATAAAGCATCAGGGGCGTAGCCAGATTAAAGCAATTTTCCATAAAGCTAGGAGTGTTGAGAATTAAGTCGAGTTTATTTTTTTAAAAAAAACTAGCTTTAGTTATTTTGGCAACAAATGTTTCATTATAGGTGATGTATCCTTTAGCTCTATCCTTAATTTAAAATTAAGCAAAGAAAATTTTAGAAAAATTCTACGGAAAAATCGAGGTTCATTTGCAGAATACATTTGATACCTCAATGTGACTATTATTACCTTTGCAACCACGTGCAACTTTTGTTACTTGCAGTTATTAATTTTCAATTAAAAAAATTCACTTTGAATATTCTAAAAAATGAACCAAGAAGAGATTAAGAAAGCTTTAAATTTGCTTCTTTTTAAATTCATAGAAAATTTCAAGCATATCAATATCAAATAAAGCATTATTCAGATTATTTTATATAGAGGAAAAGCATAAATCAAATGCCATGTTTTGCTTCTTCCTCTTATTCCAGCCTCGTGTGAGTTGAGAGAAAAGCTACTTTTTAATGGCTAATATGGCTTTTTGGACTTTTTTCCGCTTAAATTGTGCTCATGTGTGAATATTTAATTATAGAATTTTTGTAAATCAAGTATGTACGTGGATCTTATATCTACTATAATTACCACAAAAAATGTGACTTTTTCTGTATTATCATCCTTCAACAAATGCGTCAATTTCGAGAGCTTGAAAATCATCTTTACTTCTTTTTATGATGTAAATATTTTTTCCTCGCTTTGTGATTTTTTTCAGATAAAAATATTGCAATAAGGAACACAATTTGTTTGATGTGGAAATCGTCAATTTTTCTCTCCATCTGTTTATTTCTGCTTCTGCTGCTTTTGCTACTTATTTTATATGATAGAAATTCAACTCACTTTAATGATGTTTTCCTGTATGTACAACTTGTTTGCTATACACCAAATAAAAATGGAAATAATAAGCAGAAAGGGAAAATCAATCAATATTTATAATGACAGAAATTGAGTGACTGTAATTAGCGGCCAAAACATATGAGAGGAAAAAACTTCCTGCATGAAAAGTTTGATTCATATTATTACTGTTGGTTGCCGTAGACATGGTACATGTGTAAGTAATAATGTGATTATGATTATGTTGACAATTAAAAATAATAAAAAAAAATCAAGGAAGAAGAGGAAGTTTTGAATTTCGTTTTTGGTTAATACTTTACTCATTGGCATAGCAGTGTTTGAATTGGCATCAATACAAAGTGACTTTTTTGTTTTTCATACTACTTTATATCAAACTAGAACTTGTTTTTTTATGTAAAATAATTTTGCGTGATAAGTAATGAACAGTAAACCCCCGGCGCAGCGTTTTTGCCCCACTTCTTTGAAAGGTACCAAATAAATGATTTGGTCTAATAAAAGATTATTAAACTTAAATTTGACATCAATAAATTCAAATTTAATTTTTGTGAATTACAAATACTGATCCCAAGTTCTTATAGTTTGATCATATTCCACAAAAAAAGAATGCAAATTGTAACCTTAAAAAGGCTTAGAAAAAAAAAAAAATGTCGATCTCAAGCAAAAATAACTTCTCTTTTTCTTCTCACTCAAACATTACTCAATGATGATTATGTATAATCATGACGATGGTGGTGATGTATATGTATGTTTTTGGAAGAGGAGGGAGGCTCGAAAAGAACCATAAGCTTGTTTACTGTTGTAATAATTATGCATCATAATGTGAGTTAACTCAACTTTTCAACTTTATTGATGTGAAATGTGATGTGGAAAATTTATTCCGTTCCGTCACACAGCTTGCGGGTTGGAATATTTTCCTCTCACTCACTTACTTACTTTTTCTTCATGCTTTTCTACAGTTTTTTTTTCTTTACAACTCGCTATATTTTTCATATTTTTTGCTTAAAACATTCACATTTGAATGGAATTTTTAGATGTTGACGAAGGAAAAAATGTCGAAAGATGCAGAATAGAGGGAGCATAAAGTGGAATTCGCCGAAAGATTTGAAAAAAAAAGTTATATTGAAAGAGGAATTTCCTCTCCTTTCCTTGCTTATCGTGTTTCTATTGGTTTCCGTTAAGTATGAAAAATTTCCCATAATAATAAATGTCAGAAAGGCAACGAGGATTGGAAACGTTCGTCAAGCCTGAGAGCACATACTTCAAAAAAAATCCCCGAAATCAAGCATTTTTGAAGAAATCATGCATCAAGTACTTAAATTTATTAAAAATTTACTTAAAAAATATTCACAAAATAGTCAGATAAATTCTCCATAATAAAGCCTTCATATAACCGTCGATATAACTTAATTAAATTCAATAAAACCGAAAAAAAATTGCATGGGGCAAAATCAAAAAAAATCGGACATTCACCAATTTTTTGAAAAGTTTTGAATTATGACTTCAGAGTATTTTTTTCTTATAGTAGACGTAAAAATAGACTTCTGTGCCAAATTTCAAATCATTTGATGCTGTTTCTACGATTCTGTGGCTGTTTAAAGTGGAAAATGAGTGAAAATTCTGATTTTTTCACTTAATGTTTAAATTCAAAGTAGGCTATGATGATTATAGATATTGAAAAACTGTTTCCGATTTCTAATATCTCAATATAAAAGCTTTATTATTTTACACTACAAGTTCATAATTTTTTTTTATTTTGATACTCGTATGGTAGGAAATGTATGAAAATTCTGCAAAAATAATCTTCAAACACGCCGCAAGTGCCTTAGATGGCCGAGCAATAGGGAGTAGAATAACATTGACGTGTAGCCCTTGATTTGTAGTTTTCAAAAACATATAAATTTTTTCACTAAACCTACTACAAAAAAAAAGTTATTTACGTTTTAGTGAGTCGTTGAATATTTCGTCAAAAGCTTGAATTTGTAATATAAATTACAAATGATTAGCTACTAATAAGTTTTCTGATGTTTTCATCGATAAATGCCATTTAAAGAACACCGGTGAAGAAATTTTTTCAAAAAGTAAATTGCAATTTAAAACATATCTAGGTATTATAAATGATAAAGAATGCTAATAAAGATATAAAATCGATATTTTTTTTTTGAAAATAGCCGACTATGATCGAAACCAAAAATGCTTTAAATTGCATTTTAAAACATATCTAGGTATTAAATTGCATTTTAAAGCATATCTAGGTATTATAAATGATAAAGAATGCTAATAAAGATATAAAATCGATATTTTCTTTGGAAATAGCATACTATAATCGAAACCAAAAATCCTTTAAATTGCATTTTAAAGCATATCTAGGTATTATAAATGATAAAGAATGCTAATATAGAAATAATATCGATATTTTTTTTTGAATATAGCTTACTATGGTCGAAACCAAAAATGCTTTAAATTGCATTTTAAAACATATCTAGGTATTATAAATGATATAGAATGCTAATATAGATATAAAATCGATATTTTCTTTGAAAATAGCCTACTACGATCGAAACCAAAAATCCTTTAAATTGCATTTTAAAGCATATCTAGGTATTATAAATGATTAAGAGTGCTAATATAGATATAAAATCGATATTTTCTTTGAAAATAGCCTACTACGATCGAAACCAAAAATCCTTTAAATTGCATTTTAAAGCATATCTAGGTATTATAAATGATAAAGAATGCTAATATAGAAATAATATCGATATTTTTTTTTGAAAACAGCCTACTATGATCGAAACCAAAAATGCTTTAAATTGCATTTTAAAGCATATCTAGGTATTATAAATGATAAAGAATGCTAATATAGAAATAATATCGATATTTTTTTTTGAATATAGCTTACTATGGTCGAAACCAAAAATGCTTTAAATTGCATTTTAAAACATATCTAGGTATTATAAATGATATAGAATGCTAAAATAGATATAAAATCGATATTTTCTTTGAAAATAGCCTACTACGATCGAAACCAAAAATCCTTTAAATTGCATTTTAAAGCATATCTAGGTATTATAAATGATTAAGAGTGCTAATATAGATATAAAATCGATATTTTCTTTGAAAATAGCCTACTACGATCGAAACCAAAAATCCTTTAAATTGCATTTTAAAGCATATCTAGGTATTATAAATGATAAAGAATGCTAATATAGAAATAATATCGATATTTTTTTTTGAAAATAGCCTACTATGATCGAAACCAAAAATGCTTTAAATTGCATTTTAAAACATATCTAGGTATTATAAATGATATAGAATGCTAATATAGATATAAAATCGATATTTTCTTTGAAAATAGCCTACTATGATCGAAACCAAAAATCCTTTAAATTGCATTTTAAAACATATCTAGGTATTATAAATGATAAAGAATGCTAATATAGAAATAATATCGATATTTTTTTTTGAAAATAGCCTACTATGATCCAAACCAAAAATGCTTTAAATTGCATTTTAAAGCATATCTAGGTATTATAAATGATAAAGAATGCTAATATAGAAATAATATCGATATTTTTTTTTGAAAATAGCTTACTACGATCGAAACCAAAAATGCTTTAAATTGCATTTTAAAGCATATCTAGGTATTATAAATGATAAAGAATGCTAATATAGATGTAAAATCGATATTTTCTTTGAAAAAAGCCTACTATGATCGAAACCAAAAATGCTTTAAATTGCATTTAAAAACATATCTAGGTATTTTAAATGATAAAGAATGCTAATAAAGATATAAAATCGATATTTTCTTTGAAAATAGCATACTATGATCGAAACCAAAAATGCTTTAAATTGCATTTTAAAACATATCTAGGTATTATAAATGATAAAGTATGCTAATAAAGATATAAAATCGATATTTTCTTTGAAAATAGCCTACTACGATCGAAACCAAAAATCCTTTAAATTGCATTTTAAAGCATATCTAGGTATTATAAATGATTAAGAGTGCTAATATAGATATAAAATCGATATTTTCTTTGAAAATAGCCTACTACGATCGAAACCAAAAATCCTTTAAATTGCATTTTAAAGCATATCTAGGTATTATAGATGATAAAGAATGCTAATATAGAAATAATATCGATATTTTTTTTTGAAAACAGCCTACTATGATCGAAACCAAAAATGCTTTAAATTGCATTTTAAAACATATCTAGGTATTATAAATGATATAGAATGCTAATATAGATATAAAATCGATATTTTCTTTGAAAATAGCCTACTACGATCGAAACCAAAAATCCTTTAAATTGCATTTTAAAACATATCTAGGTATTATAAATGATAAAGAATGCTAATATAGAAATAATATCGATATTTTTTTTTGAAAATAGCCTACTATGATCCAAACCAAAAATGCTTTAAATTGCATTTTAAAGCATATCTAGGTATTATAAATGATAAAGAATGCTAATATAGAAATAATATCGATATTTTTTTTTGAAAATAGCTTACTACGATCGAAACCAAAAATGCTTTAAATTGCATTTTAAAGCATATCTAGGTATTATAAATGATAAAGAATGCTAATATAGATGTAAAATCGATATTTTCTTTGAAAAAAGCCTACTATGATCGAAACCAAAAATGCTTTAAATTGCATTTAAAAACATATCTAGGTATTTTAAATGATAAAGAATGCTAATAAAGATATAAAATCGATATTTTCTTTGAAAATAGCATACTATGATCGAAACCAAAAATGCTTTAAATTGCATTTTAAAACATATCTAGGTATTATAAATGATAAAGTATGCTAATAAAGATATAAAATCGATATTTTCTTTGAAAATAGCTTACTATGATCGAAACCAAAAATGCTTTAAATTGCATTTTAAAACATATCTAGGTATTATAAATGATAAAGAATGCTAATAAAGATATAAAACCGACATTTTCTTTGAAAATAGCATACTATGATCGAAACCAAAAATGCTTTAAATTGCATTTTAAAACATATCTAGGTATTATAAATGATAAAGTATGCTAATAAAGATATAAAATCGATATTTTCTTTGAAAATAGCCTACTATGATCCAAACCAAAAATGCTTTAAATTGCATTTTAAAGCATATCTAGGTATTATAAATGATTAAGAATGCTAATAAAGATATAAAATCGATATTTTTTTTGAAAATAGCTTACTATGATCGAAACCAAAAATGCTTTAAATTGCATTTTAAAACATATCTAGGTATTATAAATGATAAAGAATGCTAATAAAGATATAAAACCGACATTTTCTTTGAAAATAGCATACTATGATCGAAACCAAAAATGCTTAAAATTGCATTTTAAAACATATCTAGGTATTATAAATGATAAAGAATGACAATATAGATATAAAATCGATATTTTCTTTGAAAATAGCATACTATGATCGAAACCAAAAATGCTTTAAATTGCATTTTAAAACATATCTAGGTATTTTAAATGATAAAGAATGACAATATAGATATAAAATCGATATTTTCTTTGAAAATAGCATACTATGGTCGAAACCAAAAATGCTTTAAATTGTATTTTAAAGCATATCTAGGTATTATAAATGATAACGAATGACAATATAGATATAAAATCGATATATTTTTGAAAATAGCCTACTATGATCCAAACCAAAAATGCTTTAAATTGCATTTTAAAGCATATCTAGGTATTATAAATGATAAAGAATTCTAATATAGAAATAATATCGATATTTTTTTGAAAATAGCCTACTATGATCGAAACCAAAAATGCTTAAAATTGCATTTGAAAACATATCTAGGGATTATAAATGATATAGAATGCTAATATAGATATAAAATCGATATCTTTTTTTTGAAAATAGCCTACCATGATCGAAACCAAAAATGCTTTAAATTGCACTTTAAAGCATATCTAGGTGTTATAAATGATAAAAAGTGCTAATATAAATATAATATCGATATTTTTTTGAAAATAGCCTACTATGATCCAAACCAAAAATGCTTAAAATTGCACTTTAAAGCATATCTAGGTATTATAAATGATAAAGAGTGCTAATATAGATATAAAATCGATATTTTTTTGAAAATAGCCTACTATGATCGAAACCAAAAATGCTTTAAATTGCATTTTAAAGCATATCTAGGTATTATAAATGATAAAGAATGCTAATATTGATATAAAATCGATATTTTTTTGAAAATAGCCTACTATGATCGAAACCAAAAATGCTTAAAATTGCATTTGAAAACATATCTAGGGATTATAAATGATATAGAATGCTAATATTGATATAAAATCGATATCTTTTTTTTGAAAATAGCCTACCATGATCGAAACCAAAAATGCTTTAAATTGCACTTTAAAGCATATCTAGGTGTTATAAATGATAAAAAGTGCTAATATAAATATAATATCGATATTTTTTTGAAAATAGCCTACTATGATCCAAACCAAAAATGCTTAAAATTGCACTTTAAAGCATATCTAGGTATTATAAATGATAAAGAATTCTAATATAGAAATAATATCGGTATTTTTTTTTGAATATAGCTTACTATGATCAAAACCAAAAATGCTTTAAATTGCACTTTAAAGCATATCTAGGTGTTATAAATGATAAAAAGTGCTAATATAAATATAATATCGATATTTTTTTGAAAATAGCCTACTATGATCGAAACCAAAAATGCTTAAAATTGCATTTGAAAACATATCTAGGGATTATAAATGATATAGAATGCTAATATTGATATAAAATCGATATTTTTTTTTTGAAAATAGCCTACCATGATCGAAACCAAAAATGCTTTAAATTGCATTTTAAAACATATCTAGGTATTATAAATGATAAAGAATGCTAATAAAGATATAATATCGATATTTTTTTTTTGAATATAGATTACTATGGTCGAAACCAAAAATGCTTTAAATTGTATTTTAAAGCATATTTAGGTATTATAAATGATAACGAATGACAATATAGATATAAAACCGATATATTTTTGAAAATAGCCTACTATGATCCAAACCAAAAATGCTTTAAATTGCATTTTAAAGCATATCTAGGTATTATAAATGATAAAGAATTCTAATATAGAAATAATATCGGTATTTTTTTTGAATATAGCTTACTATGATCCAAACCAAAAATGCTTTAAATTGCACGTTAAAGCATATCTAGGTATTATAAATGATAAAGAGTGCTAATATAGATATAAAATCGATATTTTTTTGAAAATAGCCTACTATGATCGAAACCAAAAATGCTTAAAATTGCATTTTAAAACATATCTAGGTATTATAAATGATAAAGAATGCTAATAAAGATATAATATCGAAATTTTTTTTTTGAATATAGATTACTATGGTCGAAACCAAAAATGCTTTAAATTGTATTTTAAAGCATATTTAGGTATTATAAATGATAACGAATGACAATATAGATATAAAACCGATATATTTTTGAAAATAGCCTACTATGATCCAAACCAAAAATGCTTTAAATTGCATTTTAAAGCATATCTAGGTATTATAAATGATAAAGAATGCTAATATTGATATAAAATCGATATCTTTTTTTTGAAAATAGCCTACCATGATCGAAACCAAAAATGCTTTAAATTGCACTTTAAAGCATATCTAGGTGTTATAAATGATAAAAAGTGCTAATATAAATATAATATCGATATTTTTTTGAAAATAGCCTACTATGATCCAAACCAAAAATGCTTTAAATTGCATTTTAAAGCATATCAGGTATTATAAATGATAAAGAATGCTAATATTGATATAAAATCGATATTTTCTTTAAAAATAGCCTACTATGATCGAAACCAAAAATGCTTAAAATTGCATTTTAAAACATATCTAAGTATTATAAATGATAAAGAATTCTAATATAGAAATAATATCGATATTTTTTTTGAATATAGCTTACTATGATCCAAACCAAAAATGCTTTAAATTGCACGTTAAAGCATATCTAGTATGCTTTCTCGCTATCGGGATCGGGATCGGGATTTCCCGGGATTTACCGATCCCGATAAATCCCGGGATCCCGAAATTTATCGGGATCGGGATTGAAAATCCCGGTTTTTTTGTTTAGGAAATTATTGATGTTTTAGAACCTGCTAAATACGCGACAGAAGAATTATTGCGTAAATCAAACGATTTATTAATTGCTGAAGGAACAATTAACTTTTTGCTAGACGAATTGTTGCTACAAGGAACATTATTGTCTCAAAAGGTTTACGATATGAATTGCGCTCGCATAGGTGCACGAAGAAATGGAACATTAATTGACTTAATACTTTACCTCAATATATTTCTTTAGACAAGCATTTTAAATCGTCAACAAAAGCTGCAATACATAAACTTGGCATTGACTTATTGAAAAAGTATTTTGTCAAAAACTCTACAAATGGAGCTATGGAAGCTTCAACATCCAGTGCAAATCAAATCCAACCGTCAAACATTTCTATTCGAGATAGACTGAAACTAAGCATATCTGAATATACATCATTAACAACAGATGCAGCAGCAACAGAACCAAATAACTTGAAAAGAGAGTTTAATTGGTATGACAAAAATAAGAAGAGAACCGTTTTATTAGATCAACTTTACGATGCATTGATAACAATGCAGCCGACCTCAACTCAAAGCGAACGAAATTTCTCTATTAGTAACAACATTCTTACAAAACAAAGAAAACGTTTACTTGACAAGAATCTAAATGCAATTGCATTTGTTAAAAGTTTTTTCATTAATGCTTAATTTTTATTATTATATTCACACCGTTTTCTATAACCTTTAAACTTACATCTTTATCAACATTTATTTTCTATTTTTGTTTATGTTCACATTTTTCAAAGGAAACATGGATTAAAACATCTACCTTGTAACACATAATGTATAACTAATTAATTAAGGAATAAATGACCGTATAAGTAGCAAAAAAATATATAATTTTTTTTGGGAAAAAAAGCAGAAAAATGCTGTTTTTTAAATTTTTTTACATATTCGGGATTCCCGGGATTTCCCGGGAAATCCCGAAAAATTTCAATCCCGATCCCGATCCCGAAAATTTGTCGGGACCGGGATTTCGAGAAAGCATAATATCTAGGTATTATAAATGATAAAGAGTGCTAATATAGATATAAAATCGATATTTTCTTTGAAAATAGCCTACTATGATCGAAACCAAAAATGCTTAAAATTGCATTTTAAAACATATCTAAGTATTATAAATGATAAAGAATTCTAATATAGAAATAATATCGATATTTTTTTTGAATATAGCTTACTATGGTCGAAACCAAAAATGCTTTAAATTGCACTTTAAAGCATATCTAGGTATTATAAATGATAAAAAGTGCTAATATAGATATAATATCGATATTTTTTTGAAAATAGCCTACTATGATCGAAACCAAAATTGATTTCAATTGCATTTTAAAACATATCTAGGTATTATAAATGATAAAGTGTGCTAATATAGATATAAAATCGATATCTTTTTTTTGAAAATAGCCTACCATGATCGAAACCAAAAATGCTTTAAATTGTATTTTAAAGCATATCTAGGTATTATAAATGATAAAGAATGACGATATAGATATAAAATCGATATTTTTTTGAAAATAGCTTACTACGATCGAAACCAAAAATGCTTAAAATTGCATTTTAAAGCATATCTAGGTATTATAAATGATAAAGAATGCTAATATAGATATAAAATCGACATTTTTTTTTTGAAAATAGCTTACTACGATCGAAACCAAAAATGCTTAAAATTGCATTTTAAAGCATATCTAGGTATTATAAATGATAAAGAATGCTAATATAGATATAAAATCGACATTTTTTTTTTGAAAATAGCCTACTATGATCGAAACCAAAAATGCTTAAAATTGCATTTTAAATTATATCTAGGTATTATAAATGATATAGAATGCTAATATAGATATAAAATCGATATTTTCTTTGAAAAAAGCCTACTATGATCGAAACCAAAAATGCTTTAAATTGCATTTTAAAGCATATCTAGGTATTATAAATGATAAAGAATGCTAATAAAGATATAAAATCGACATTTTTTTATTGAAAATAGCCTACTATGGTCGAAACCAAAAATGCTTTAAATTGCGCTTTAAAGCATATCTAGGTATTATAAATGATAAAAAGTGCTAATATAGATATAATATCGATATTTTTTTGAAAATAGCCTACTATGATCCAAACCAAAAATGCTTTAAATTGCACTTTAAAGCATATCTAGGTATTATAAATGATAAAGAGTGCTAATATAGATATAAAATCGATATCTTTTTTTTGAAAATAGCCTACTATGATCGAAACCAAAAATGCTTAAAATTGCATTTTAAATTATATCTAGGTATTATAAATGATATAGAATGCTAATATTGATATAAAATCGATATTTTCTTTGAAAATAGCCTACTATGATCGAAACCAAAAATGCTTTAAATTGCATTTTAAAGCATATCTAGGTATTATAAATGATAAAGAATGCTAATAAAGATATAAAATCGATATCTTTTTTTTGAAAATAGCCTACTATGATCGAAACCAAAAATGCTTAAAATTGCATTTTAAATTATATCTAGGTATTATAAATGATATAGGATGCTAATATTGATATAAAATCGATATTTTCTTTGAAAATAGCCTACTATGATCGAAACCAAAAATGCTTTAAATTGCATTTTAAAGCATATCTAGGTATTATAAATGATAAAGAATGCTAATAAAGATATAAAATCGATATCTTTTTTTTGAAAATAGCCTTCTATGATCCAAACCAAAAATGCTTTAAATTGCATTTTAAAGCATATCTAGGTATTATAAATGATAAAGAATGACAATATAGATATAAAATCGATATTTTTTTGAAAATAGCCTACTATGATCCAAACCAAATATGCTTTAAATTGCATTTTAAAACATATCTAAGTATTATAAATGATAAAGAATTCTAATATAGAAATAATATCGATATTTTTTTTGAATATAACTTACTATGATCCAAACCAAAAATGCTTTAAATTGCACGTTAAAGCATATCTAGGTATTATAAATGATAAAAAGTGCTAATATAGATATAATATCGATATTTTTTTGAAAATAGCCTACTATGATCCAAACCAAAAATGCTTTAAATTGCATTTTAAAGCATATCTAGGTATTATAAATGATAAAAAGTGCTAATATAGATATAAAATCGATATTTTTTTGAAAATAGCCTACTATGATCGAAATCAAAAATGCTTTAAATTGCATTTTAAAACATATCTAGGTATTATAAATGATAAAGAATGCTAATAAAGATATAAAATCGACATTTTTTTTTGAAAATAGCCTACTATGATCGAAACCAAAAATGCTTTAAATTGCATTTTAAAGCATATCTAGGTATTATAAATGATATAGAATGCTAATATAGATATAAAATCGATATCTTTTTTTGAAAATAGCCTACTATGATCGAAACCAAAAATGCTTAAAATTGCATTTTAAATTATATCTAGGTATTATAAATGATTTAGAATGCTAATATTGATATAAAATCGATATTTTCTTTGAAAATAGCCTACTATGATCGAAACCAAAAATGCTTTAAATTGCATTTTAAAGCATATCTAGGTATTATAAATGATAAAGAATGCTAATAAAGATATAAAATCGATATCTTTTTTTTGAAAATAGCCTACTATGATCGAAACCAAAAATGCTTAATTTGCATTTTAAAACATATCTACAGTAGCGGCCAAAAGTATCCGGACAAACACAAAAATGTCTATAACTTTTGACTGGATGGTCCAATTTAACTCAAATTTTCACTGGAATGCGTAAAATTGAATGACAATTAATAAAAATATTACCTTAATAACAAATCTTTAAAACCAAAAATTTTATTTTAAAAAAACTAAAAATTGAATGGACAAAAGTATCCGGACAAAATTAAAAGTTTGACGGAAATTTGTTTAAAAAGCTTTTCTCACACTGAACGAATGCTTTTTTGTTAAGTATTTTGTGCTTTTTGTTTACATTCATCATGTCAACTCAAAAATATTTGAGTTCATCAGTTAAAAAAGCAATTATTAGTGCTGTAGACCAAGGACGAAATTACAGAGACATTGCACGTCAATTTGGCACTGGAAAGTCCACAATAGCTGATGTTGTTCGACAATTTAGAGAAAGAAATAATCATAACGTGTTACCGAAATCAGGAAGACCCAGAAAGACAACTGCAAGACAAGATAAGGCTTTAATTAATGCATCGTAAGCTGATCCGCGTAAGAGTGCGGTAACATTAAATGCAGAAATAAAGGAATATTACAATGTTCAAGTGAGTACAAGAACAACTAAACGTCGATTGAATGATGCAGAATTGTTTGGACGACGTCCCGTCAAAAAGCCGTTTGTTTCTGTAAAGAATCGAAATGCCCAAATAAAATTTGCCAAGGAACATCTTAATTGGACTCGTGAGCAATGGTCAAAAGTTCTTTGGAGTGACGAATCAAAGTTTATGTTGTTTGGATCTGATGGAATCAAGTTTGTGAGACGACCAAAGGGTCATAGAAACGATCCTAAGTATCAGTTACCGACAATTAAACATGGTGGAGGTAACGTTATGGTGTGGGGATGCTTTAGTCGTGATGGAGTTGGTCCGATTCATCGAGTTACTGGTATTATGGACAAGGAAATGTATAAAGATATCATCAACAGAGTAATGCTTCCCCATGCCAAACGTGTTATGCCTCGAGGTTGGATTTTCCAGCAGGATAACGATCCTAAACACACATCGAAGGTCGTTAAGGAATTTTTTAAAACTAAGAAGATCCGAGTTTTGGAATGGCCATCCCAAAGTCCGGATCTTAATCCGATAGAGCATCTTTGGGAACATGTAGAGAGACAAATTTCAGGTCGAAAACCTACAAACCAGAATGCTTTGTTTACCATAATCAAGGATGCTTGGGAAAAGATCTCAATAGATGTTTTGATTAAGCTGGTGGACTCAAGCATGGACGATGTCAAGCAGTAATTGATGCTAAGGGCTTCCCAACAAAGTACTAAACAGAAGAACTCAAAATTCTATCCATTATAAGCCATTTACTTAGTAAAGAGTATTTTTTTCTTAAACTTTTAATTTTGTCCGGATACTTTTGTCCATTCAATTTTTAGTTTTTTTAAAATAAAATTTTTGGTTTTAAAGATTTGTTATTAAAGTAATATTTTTATTAATTGTCATTCGATTTTACGTATTCCAGTGAAAATTTGAATTAAATTGGACCATCCAGTCAAAAGTTATAGACGTTTTTGTGTTTGTCCGGATACTTTTGGCCGCTACTGTAGGTATTATAAATGATAAGGAATGCTAAAATTGATATAAAATCGATATTTTCTTTGAAAATAGCCTACTATGATCGAATCCAAAAATGCTTTAAATTGCATTTTAAAGCATATCTAGGTGTTATAAATAATAAAAAGTGCTAATATAGATATAATATCGATATTTTTTTGAAAATAGCCTGCTATGATCCAAACCAAAAATGCTTTAAATTGCACGTTAAAGCATATCTAGGTATTATAAATGATAAAGAGTGCTAATATAGATATAAAATCGATATCTTTTTTTTTGAAAATAGCCTACTATGATCGAAACCAAAAATGCTTAAAATTGCATTTTAAATTATATCTAGGTATTATAAATGATATAGAATGCTAATATTGATATAAAATCGACATTTTCTTTGAAAATAGCCTACTATGATCGAAACCAAAAATGCTTAAAATTGCATTTTAAAACATATCTAGGTATTATAAATGATAAAGAATGCTAATAAAGATATAAAATCGACATTTTTTTTTTTGAAAATAGCCTACTATGATCGAAACCAAAAATGCTTAAAATTTCATTTTAAAACATATCTAATTATTATAAATGATAAAGAGTGCTAATATAGATATAAAATCGATATTTTTTTGAAAATAGCCTACTATGATCGAAACCAAAATTGATTTAAATTGCATTTTAAAACATATATAGGTATTATAAATGATAAAGAATGACAATATAGATATAAAATCGATATTTTTTTGAATAAAGCCTACTATGATCCAAACCAAAAATGCTTTAAATTGCATTTTAAAGCATATCTAGGTATTATAAATGATATAGAATGCTAATATAGATATAAAATCGATATCTTTTTTTTGAAAATAGCCTACTATGATCGAAACCAAAAATGCTTTAAATTGCATTTTAACACATATCTAGGTATTATAAATGATAAGGAATGCTAATAAAGATATAAAATCGATATTTTTTTTTTTGAAAATAGCCTACTATGATCGAAACCAAAAATGCTTTAAATTGCATTTTAACACATATCTAGGTATTATAAATGATATAGAATGCTAATATAGATATAAAATCGATATCTTTTTTTTGAAAATAGCCTACTATGATCGAAACCAAAAATGCTTAAAATTGCATTTTAAATTATATCTAGGTATTATAAATGATATAGAATGCTAATATTGATATAAAATCGATATTTTCTTTGAAAATAGCCTACTATGATCGAAACCAAAAATGCTTAAAATTGCATTTTAAAGCATATCTAGGTATTATAAATGATAAGGAATGCTAATAAAGATATAAAATCGATATCTTTTTTTTGAAAATAGCCTACTATGATCGAAAACCAAAAATGCTTTAAAATGCATTTTAAAACATATCTAGGATTTTAAATGATAAAGAATGCTAATAAAGATATAAAATCGATATCTTTTTTTTGAAAATAGCCTACTATGATCGAAACCAAAAATGCTTAAAATTGCATTTTATAACATATCTAGGTATTATAAATAATAAAGAATGCTAATATAGAAATAATATCGATATTTTTTTTTTGAAAATAGCCTACTATGATCCAAACCAAAAATGCTTTAAATTGCATTTTAAAGCATATCTAGGTATTATAAATGATATAGAATGCTAATATAGATATAAAATCGATATCTTTTTTTTGAAAATAGCCTACTATGATCGAAACCAAAAATGCTTTAAATTGCATTTTAACGCATATCTAGGTATTATAAATGATAAGGAATGCTAATAAAGATATAAAATCGATATTTTTTTTTTTGAAAATAGCCTATAATGATCGAAACCAAAAATGCTTTAAATTGCATTTTAACACATATCTAGGTATTATAAATGATATAGAATGCTAATATAGATATAAAATCGATATCTTTTTTTTGAAAATAGCCTACTATGATCGAAAACCAAAAATGCTTTAAAATGCATTTTAAAACATATCTAGGATTTTAAATGATAAAGAATGCTAATAAAGATATAAAATCGATATCTTTTTTTTGAAAATAGCCTACTATGATCGAAACCAAAAATGCTTAAAATTGCATTTTAAAACATATCTAAGTATTATAAATGATTAAGAATGACAATATAGATATAAAATCGATATATTTTTGAAAATAGCCTACTATGATCCAAACCAAAAATGCTTTAAATTGCATTTTAAAGCATATCTAGGTATTATAAATGATATAGAATGCTAATATAGATATAAAATCGATATTTTCTTTGAAAATAGCCTACTATGATCGAAACCAAAAATGCTTAAAATTGCATTTTAAAACATATCTAAGTATTATAAATGATAAAGAATTCTAATATAGAAATAATATCGATATTTTTTTTGAATATAGCTTACTATGATCCAAACCAAAAATGCTTTAAATTGCACGTTAAAGCATATCTAGGTATTATAAATGATAAAGAGTGCTAATATAGATATAAAATCGATATTTTTTTGAAAATAGCCTACTATGATCGAAACCAAAAATGCTTTAAATTGCACTTTAAAGCATATCTAGGTGTTATAAATGATAAAAAGTGCTAATATAGATATAATATCGATATTTTTTTGAAAATAGCCTACTATGATCGAAACCAAAATTGATTTAAATTGCATTTTAAAACATATATAGGTATTATAAATGATAAAGAATGCTAATATAGATATAAAATCGATATTTTTTTGAATAAAGCCTACTATGATCCAAACCAAAAATGCTTTAAATTGCATTTTAAAGCATATCTAGGTATTATAAATGATATAGAATGCTAATATAGATATAAAATCGATATCTTTTTTTTGAAAATAGCCTACTATGATCGAAACCAAAAATGCTTTAAATTGCATTTTAACACATATCTAGGTATTATAAATGATATAGAATGCTAATATAGATATAAAATCGATATCTTTTTTTTGAAAATAGCCTACTATGATCGAAACCAAAAATGCTTAAAATTGCATTTTAAAACATATCTAAGTATTATAAATGATAAAGAATGACAATATAGATATAAAATCGATATATTTTTGAAAATAGCCTACTATGATCCAAACCAAAAATGCTTTAAATTGCATTTTAAAGCATATCTAGGTATTATAAATGATATAGAATGCTAATATAGATATAAAATCGATATTTTCTTTGAAAATAGCCTACTATGATCGAAACCAAAAATGCTTAAAATTGCATTTTAAAACATATCTAAGTATTATAAATGATAAAGAATTCTAATATAGAAATAATATCGATATTTTTTTTGAATATAGCTTACTATGATCCAAACCAAAAATGCTTTAAATTGCACGTTAAAGCATATCTAGGTATTATAAATGATAAAGAGTGCTAATATAGATATAAAATCGATATTTTTTTGAAAATAGCCTACTATGATCGAAACCAAAAATGCTTTAAATTGCACTTTAAAGCATATCTAGGTGTTATAAATGATAAAAAGTGCTAATATAGATATAATATCGATATTTTTTTGAAAATAGCCTACTATGATCGAAACCAAAATTGATTTAAATTGCATTTTAAAACATATCTAGGTATTATAAATGATAAAAAGTGCTAATATAGATATAAAATCGATATTTTCTTTGAAAATAGCCTACTATGATCGAAACCAAAAATGCTTAAAATTGCATTTGAAAACATATCTAGGTATTATAAATGATATAGAATGCTAATATAGATATAAAATCGATATTTTCTTTGAAAATAGCCTACTTTGATCGAAACCAAAAATGCTTTAAATTGCATTTTAAATTATATCTAGGTATTATAAATGATATAGAATGCTAATATAGATATAAAGTCGATATCTTTTTTTTGAAAATAGCCTACTATGATCGAAACCAAAAATGCTTTAAATTGCATTTTAAAGGAAATTATAAATAAGTTTTCAAAAAGTTCAAAATCTGACGAGATAAAGGGTACTTTTGATATCTGACGACTTGTATGCTTTTCCCAACACTCAAACTACCACAACTTTTGTTTGGCTCAATATATTTTAGTTTTGTGTTCAATTAATTGTATATTAATATGCAATACAATAAAATATTAATCAACTAAAATCTTTATATTAATCCAATAGATACTACTAGGGTCGTACCTAATCAGGCTACCTGAGATCGCAAAAAGTTTATGAAACATTAATTTTTGAGTTTTAATAGCCATAAATATCATAAATCATCATAAAAAACCCAAAAACAAAATTAAATTTTGTTTGTAAGTGGTATTTCTAGAAATGACGTTTTTGAAATTTTTGCTACTTTGGGGTCGGTCACAAACAAAGCTTATATTCATGACCAAGACCAATATTAATCATCAAGTATTATACATCGCTAGAAAAGTACTGACTTAATCTACAATTAATTGAACACAAAACTAAAATATGTTGAGCCAAACAAAAGTTGTGGTAGTTTGAGTGTTGGGAAAAGAATACAAGTCGTCAGATATCAAAAGTACCCTTTATCTCGACAGATTTTGAACTTTTTGAAAAAATTTCTTCACAGGTTGTCTTTAAATAGCATTTAGCGTTGAAAAACATCAGAAAACTTATTTGTAGCTAATCATTTGTAATTTATATTACATTATTATGTAGTGGGTCTAGGGAAAAAGTTTATATGTTTTTGAAAACTACAAATTAAGGGCTACACGCCAATGTTATTCTACCCCCTATTACTCGGCCATCTAAGGCACTTGCGGCGTGTTTGAAGATTATTTTTGCAGAATTTTCATACATTTCCTACCATACGAGTATCAAAATAAAAAAAATTTATGGGCTTGTAGTGTAATTTAATAAAGCTTTTATATTGAGTTATTAGGAATCGAAAACAGTTTTTCAATCTCTATAATCGTCATAGCCTACTTTGAATTTAAACATTAAGTGAAAAAATCAGAATTTTCACTCATTTTTCACTTTAAACAGCCACAGAATCGTAGAAACAGCACCAAATGACTTGAAATTTGGCACAGAAGTCTATTTTTACGTCTACTATAAGAAAAAAATACTCTGAAGTCATAATTCAAAACTTTTCAAAAAATTGGTGAATGTAAGATTTTTTTTTTGATTTTGCCCCATAGTGTAATTGGGCACATTACGTATGAGATTTTCTGGACAAACAGCATTAATGGAAACATGTTGAAAGTTAATAGCTTCAAAGTGATTTATTACTCTTGTTGTGGTATGCTGTCATTGATATCTGATTTATCTGTTTCATAATAAAAATTCGTTCATTCAATATGTAACATGAACATTTTACTACATAATCAATCCATTATGACAATTTATTTTAATACGGATTGCAGGTATATTTATGAACAATGCAAAAGAAAGGCTACAGCAAAAACTTTTTATAGAATTTTTTTTTGTAAAAGTTATGAGATTTTCAAGAAGTATTCGTCATTGCAGTCTTGACAATCAAGAAAGAAAAGTAACGAAAAGTAAAAATAAAGGATAACAACGTGTCTACAACGTGATTTTAAAAATTGTTTGTCCATTTTAAAAAGACTTTTTTTATTGTAAGAAAAACATTTGTTTTCATTGCTTTAAATACACTTTAGAGCAATGAGTTATTTAATAGATATTATTAGATATTACAGAAATTATTTCGTTTTAAAAAAAGTTTTGCCAGACACAGAAAATAGTAAAAACAACAACCTTTTTTACTTTTGCGAACATCAAGAACTTGCATTCTGCCAAACTTCTTAGCAACCCCCGATAGCTAAGTGGTAGAGTATGCGACCGAAAATCGTAAGAACGTAGGTTTGATTCCCGCACGGGCATGGGACAAAATGTTGATAAGTTTATTTTCTCCTGCTAAATATTAAATACCAATTTTTTAACGTATTAAAATCATGTTCAAACCATTTCAGACAAATTAAGCAAGAGTTTTTGACGCAATCGTTCGCAATAAATTAATAACCCTGTTTTTAAAACCAAATAAATGACATAATCAAAAACTGTTAAATTATTTTTAAACTATCCTTAATACTGATTGTTATTCACTTTGCTTTGTATTAGCATAATAGTTAAAGACTTGACTCGATAATTACCATAATTGAATGATCAATCTAATGTGATTAATCGAAGTTGGTTGAAAGAGATGATGAGTGGTTGATAATGATGTAACTATGCGATTAAGAAAACATTATAGCTCATCAATATACATACAATAAAGGCATAATTACCGATTTTTGGAATTATGTTAATGCTAATACCTCCGTCACCCTGACGAGCTTTCAAGTTTTACACATATTGAGAATCCTGTTCATTCACGAAATCTTTTTAATTATCACAAAAATAAAAATTTTGAAAAGAAACATTTGGAATTAAATATTTACATTAATAAGTACATAAAATACAGGCATAGGTAAAAAATCATTATTTTATGTCATTATTTTTCATACATATATACCTGCCTCCACAAAAATGAAAACATCAAACATACACGCATTTTTATGTGTAATAAAATCTCTCGTTCCACATCTCATTTACACGAGTGAGTAAGAGGGATGAAAATGCCAAAGAAAAACCTCAAACAACCTAAAAAGAAAAAAAAACATTTTTTCTAATCTCCATAATTTTAATATGCTCTCAAATCATTAACGCAGCATAAATGTTATATAAACTAATTAGGAGGGGATTGTTTGTTATAGCAACTTGCTTTTTGACTTTTTCCTATTTCTAACATACCTCAACCTTTCTCCTTTCCTCCCACCCATCAACACCTTCATCCTCACTCAATTATCAAAAAAAGTTTTTCTTTTCCTTTTTTTTTTGCTTATTCAATTTCTCTCTCACTCGGATATCACCTCATGTGTGTGTTTATATTATATGCATGTGCGTATGTTGTTATGCCAAACATTGCTATATAGCATATATATATGATTATATGAGAGTTTAAATAAAACATTAAATGACACAGAAATTGAATGTTTTAGGAAATTAATTTCCCAAAAAAAAAAATAAAATGACTAGTGTATCGGGTAGAAACCTAATTAAGATATATTCACACCGTGTCATCAAAATTCTTGTTGATAGACCAAGATTTACTTAGCATGTGTTTGAAGGATTAGAGCTAGACGGGTTAGCTGAGCTGAACTCAGCATACGAAGTTGCTGAGTTTAAGTTGCTTTTCTGTATGATTTTTGGTCACTCAAGTGGCTATATGTTTTCAGTTATTACTAGCTTATAATAAAACCTTAAAATTGATGTATAATACTTATTTTTTAAAAATGATCATTGATTCTGGAGTAGTCGATTGAACTGTTTTTAGAGCCATAATTACCATAAATGATCAGAAAAAGCCCAAAAACAATAGTTAATTTTGTTCCTAAGTCACATTTTCAGAAATGCATTTTGTAAGTTTTTCCGGTTTTTCAAAATAGGGTCGGTCACAAACAAATGTAATATTTATGACAAAAACTAAACTTTACTATAAAGTGTTGAATATCATTAGAAGGGTATTAGATTAAGCTATAATAAACCGAAACCCGTTTAAAAAAATGTTTAATCTTTATAAAGTTAAAGCAGTTTAAGTGACGGGAGAAATGGTCAATAACCAAAGTACATTTTTTTAAAAATCATTAATAAAAAGCCCAGCTATTAATTATTAAACTAGAAAATAAAAATTATTAATTGTTTAGAGAAAAAGTTGAATTTTTGAGAGATTTTTTCTAACCCAAATTTGAGGACCTGCTACTCGGTACCAGGAGAACGAAAACACTTAAAACTTAGGGAATTATCTTTTGTTGATGTCAGTTTTGAAATGAGACATTTGTTATATTTTTAAAATAAGACCAGTGCGCACATTACCAAAAACAATATATTCGCCTAAACTAAAATTTTGTGTGAATATGAAAAGGAAAATTGCCACGCCATCGTTACACACTAAATATTATTTTCAATTTAAGGTATTTTGCAGTAGTCAAACTTCTGATAATATAAAGCGCATTTTCATCCTCAAGCAAAAATCGTCAAGTTTCTTAGAAAAACAACTGAGAAAATAAAATTATATCAAATTCTTAAAATGATGACTTTCCATATTATCAATCTGTACAGCAGAAATAAGCTATTTTCATAAACATGTCAAAATATTCCGTTTTTCAAGTTTCGGGATTTCTGATGTCCTTATCCTCAACCGCTCACATTTTTTGTTGCTCTGTTATTCATGTCAACGCCAAATTCATGAATATTGAATGTTTGAGTGGCAATATGTATTGGGCAATGGATCCGATAGATGTAGCGAAACTATTAAATTTCCGAAGGTCTCCTTCTTTACATTTCTGACATAAGTATATATACACTCAGTGTGGTATATGAAATTGCGGCACAGCAGTGAAAGGACAAGTGGATGGAATTGTATACTCACATAAAAGGGATGAGGGATTGAGTAGGACGAATGGAATGAGAAATAGGCAGGCATTGAAAAGAAAGTGGTTAAAAGGCTATCATTCAAGGCACTGTCGTGCAATTTCCTCTTATTCAGTCATTAAACATTGATATCCCTCTTTTTTTATACACTCTCGCTTATTCTCACTCACTCTCTTTCTCTCTATTTTGTGTCCCCATATCTTCTCCATATATATATTTATTTATTCGTATGTGGAAATGTATCGATATGTGAATAGAAAGCAACAGCGTGAAGCAACAGCAATCGACTTCCCATTCCAAACAGTAAAAGAAGTAGATTTTTTTTTTCCAACATTACGATTAACTCGACTTTTTTTTCTATGTGCTGCACAACAGGACCATCAGCTCGATCCATATCATTTGAAACGAAATAAATAAAATAATGTTATAAGGGAAGAAAGAGATGATAAGGGAAATGGGCCATCACTGGGGACTAACATAAAGGAATGAAATAATAATAATAGAAAAAGAGAAGCAACAGATCTAATAGATGAAAAAAAACAAAAATTGGTGAGTGAAAAAAGCGCTCTATTGATTATTATTCGATTTGGTGTCGGTAAAAATGCGTGTATATATCACATCCGTTACATCAGTATTTGTATCTGAAAACCTTACATGTGTTTGTGGTTGTTGTGGAAAATTGGTGGAAAATCATTTATATCCCCTTATAATTCATTTGTATATGTGGCATAAAAAATTAGACTTCGGATAATTTTCGTAACACATACAGCAGCAATAGTATAAAAATACCGAAAAACAAACACACTCAGAATGTTATCGAACAAGAATCCTTTCGTGTATATTTGATCATGCGCAATAATGTCGTCGCTGAAGCAACAAGCAACCGATGATGAAGAAAAAAGCAATGCCGATGAAAAACTACTCGAAGGGCGCGGTGATTCTAGACATTTTCAATATACACGACACGAAAAATGATGAAAAAAAAAAAATTGATAGAAGGGAAAAAAACATATTTCGCACACACACACAATATTTTAGAGCAACAGTTCCCCAATCAACAACAACACAAGCAACAATGCAGGCGAAAGATAGAAAAAAGAGTGGAAATAATATGAATTTGTTGAAGGGAAAGTAAAGGCACTGAAAAAATTATTCAGTCGCTGATATCGTTTTGTTTGTGGAATGTTTTAATAGAAGTTGAAGTTCATTGAGTAATGTGCCAGTTGTGTTTTTAACGTGCTCTAGTTCAGTTCCAATTTTCGGGGAGCTCCTCGCTAAATTTAATTTTTTTTTTTTTTTCATTTATAAATCCTGTGTGAGATTTTTTTTGCCTTACTACTTTAAACATTTTAAGCATTTTTTTTTGTTGTACTTTATCAGACAGTTGAATTTGAGTCTTCAATTTCGACAGTCTTTATTTGAAGTGCAAGGAAAGAAGAAAAAGTTTTATTATTTATTAGTTCGTAGAAGTATATAAAGTGAACTAATTTTCATCATGGTCGAAACTTATCATATAAGGTGGACAATTTAAGGAAACTTAATATTTTTTTTGTAAAAATAACTTTAATACAGCAAATTTGTCTTTTTCAAATTAAAATTCAATTTTATTTAATTTTGGAGAAGTTTCTGCTTCCTTTCATCCTTTAAATGAACAAAAAAAGTTCATTATTTCGTCTTTAATTCAGAAAATGAAATCGAAACGAGAGAAGAATAAACTTTTCTTCCAGAATTAAATAATGCTGCATGGCTTCAAATTTCATTCATCAGAAAGTAAAACTTTAAAGCATCTCCTGTCTGCTGTTTGCAATTTAATTCTTATTACGTCTCATAAAATAATATTAATGCAATTTCGCGATGAGAAAGAAAAAAATTTCATTTTCTATTCGATTTCTCATCCAACTTTTCATGCTTATGATAAAGATCAGATCTGAAAAATAAAAATTTTCACTGCAATTTTATGGGGAGAAGAAAATGAACGTAAGAAGTGATAAGAATTTTCTTTCATATTTTCCATTTTTCTATCAAAAGACGGAAGGAAGCATGCAATGAAGTTTAATTAAATTTGAACTCCTCTTGAAGAAGGAGCAAAGATAACCTTCAAAAAAAGACGAAAAAAATTGAAAGACATGAAAGCAAAGCAAGAAAGAAGAAGACAAAAAGCCTTTCATCCTTCCTCTCTCCGATTTTCTTTTCTTTTTACTTTGCTTTTCTCATCTTTCTTAAACAACACAAACAACGAGAAACAGCAAGCAGCAATGAGAACTTTTTTCTCATATTTTTTCCATCATCGTCATCCTTCGATTTATCCTTTCCTTATTCCTCTGAGAAGTAAATTTACTCTGTCAAAAAGTTTGTTTCCACAATAACATCAAGTTAATTTCTTTTTTTTTCCTCTTCTCGATCTCGTTTCATTCTTTCTGTTGCCTCTGTTGTTGCTTGCGTTTAACGCTTACATTTAACTCAAACAGCACATAGACATAAATGCAGAGTTGCTGATCCTTTTATTTCCATTTTCGTGATTGAAAAGTCTCGTTATAAATTATTCAAACTTATAATAAATTCCACAATTAATTCAAAAATTTGGTTCAGACTTCCAGAACAGTTTTTTAATTCTTCAATTAATCTCCAGTTCTTATTAAACTTAAAATTTCAATAATTCCTTAGCTAAATGTAAGCAAAGAATAAAAAATTGTTTCAACAATTAAACTTACATTTAAATTTCCTAAATAAATACTTGAAAAGCCTTCAATAACAACCCTGCACAAAATATGAATAAGAACATGAAGGAAAAGGAAGTAAAAAGGAAAGAAATTTAGTGGATTGGGAGAAGGTTTACATTTTAATTTTTATTTGAGTGAAAAGCGAAATGAAAATAAAACTTTTATATATGCACAAGAAAAAAAAAGAAGAAGGAAGGAAGGAAGGGACTCAAAAGCTTCTTGAATAAAAAAGAATCTCTTCTTGACTTGAGAATGGGAACCACCATAAATTTCCTTTCCCAAAGTCTTTAAATTTTAATTTACTTTTTTTTTCTTCTTCTTTTTGTTCTTATTTTCCGCAATAATGTATGTGTTCATATACACAGTTTTCAGTTCTTCAAGTTCGGTTAGGGGTTGATGAAGCAAGTCTTTCATTCCATATGTTTGGATAATTTTTCGTTGCAGCTTGAAATTCTTTTCATTCTTTACTCATTAACCCCATTAATACATAATAAAAATAAAAAAAAGTAAGCAAGACAAAACAAGCAAAAAGGAACAAATTGAGAAAAAAAAAAGTTTTTGGGCACCAAATGAATGAGAGAAGAAAAAGTTTTGCTTCTTATTTCAAAAGAGTTTTTTTTCCACTCTTTTAACTTCATACCCTCTTTGCTCGTGCTTTTCACTTTCCACAAAGTGTGAATTATTATGAAAAGCGACATAATGATAGATTTAGAGCTTCTTTCTGTTTCACCACCACCAAAAGTTGTAAATTAATTTTTGCCTTTTAATTCCCAACAAATTTCTTTTTCGCCTTCACTCTATTCTTCTGTCTAGTGATGATAAAGTTTTTTCACTGTTCTTTATTGTTTCCGTTCAATGCATTTTAATTAAGTTTTTTTTGTGTTGGCATTTTTGTTTTTCGTTACAAATCAACAGGCACATTATCATTAAAGTACGACTTATTATTATTTTAATAAGGAACAGCCATATGGCACGTCTAGAGTTACAAATTCATATTAAAAACACCATACACAACAAAAATTTCATACGTACCTGTGTTGAGCAGTATCATTCAAGTGTGTGCATAATAAATAGACTAAGTTTAAACACGACCAAAACTTTTTTGTTGATAAAAGAAATTTGGTCTGTACAAAAGTAGTGAAAGTGTTTGTTGAGTAGCAGAAGTAATTCGAGACTGATAATGACGGTTTCATCATAATCAACAACAACATCAATGTGGTGCGTGTGAGATGGGCCAAACCTTTCAGGTTTGGCCTGTACACGATCCTTTACATACACTCATCAATGTAATCAGGCAAAAAGGTAAGTTTCTTCTTACTTTACATGCTGCTATCAATAAATTGAAATTGAATATTTTTTCTGCTCTATCATCGTGGCAAATAAAAAAAATTGTTGTGTATCAGGCATATAATTTTGTACGTATGAATGTACAAAAGGCCGCACATACATTCACTTAATGTGATGGAATTCGATATATTTTCTCTGCCATATACATTTATTTATATCCTTTTTGCCTTCATGACTCCGGTCAAATATTTGATCAATATACAGTTTCACTTCATTATTAGAATTCCTTGATCTATGCATACTCTTTCTATTTCTTATATTATATCATATTGCCATTATTTGTCTCTCTTTTGCTCCTTCCATTCAACGTGCAATTATTCGACTCAATATATTTACTTGTATGTAGTTTTGAGAATACATTTCGTATCCCTAAAATGAATAAGTCAGTAAATTTAATGGTATTGCTTCTTTGTTCTTGTTAGACTTAAGAATTTATTGCCTTCAAGGCTGCAAAGTTTAGACTAAAATCTTCAAAAACAAATTCTCAGATTCTTGTAAATTAAAAGTTTAGGCCAGTAAAGGACTAGTGTCTTTTAAAACTTTTTCTAGCTCAAGGCATATATTCGAATTTTGTAAAAATTACAGTAACTAGAGAAACTCGACTTTTGTTCTTTTAGTAAAAGATTTAATTTTAACAGTTTCTTAAGAATTCAATTTATCTTTAAGATCACGAACGTGCGATTTTAAACATTAATGTTTTTGCCAGCGAGCACTTAAATTATTTGAATCCTTGCTCCTATTTGCTCAATGAATGAATGGAATTTACAAATAAAAAAGATGAATGAATGCCGGAAAATTGAAATATTCACAGTCGACATACTGGCATGGGAAACCAAAATAAGGGATATAAAAAAAATCTTTTTTGAATATTTGAGTACGTTTAATGTTGGAGAAAGGAATATGAGAAGATATAGCATGAAATTGTGTGTACCATAGTATTATGAATATAAATCTAAACCCATCAACGGGAAAAGGAGTTCTCGTCGTGACGAAAAGAAGAATTGAAACATATGGTTTATGATGTGACAAGATGCTATAAGCAGGCATTGATGTGCATATAGAAATGAGGAAGAAGAAAAAATTTTCGGGAAAATCCCTTCAATATTTCTTCTTTACATATGTAAAGAATTTTTTCAATAAAAACGAAAGCTTTCACTTTAGACTTACTATATATTTATAAGAGCTGTACAAATAGCTGAAAAAGGATTTCCGCAAAGAAATGTTGAAAAAAAGAGAATAAAATGAAAGAAAGTTTGTTTCTTTCCTTTTTATATTTGTCGCTCGAAGGAGTATTGGCAACAGGCAAGCAAAGAGCATTACATACTTCAGTATAAACATGAAAACGGAAGAATATGCAAAGACAAATTGGGTCAATTTTGCGAGGAACATTTTTATGAACCAAAATAATCTATTGTGTGTCTTTTCGCCCATCTGGCAATATTTGCTTAACTTTATTATCAGCTTGAGATAGAAATATGAAGCTACAATATTGCATTCAGACATATATTGATATTATCAATGTGATCGTATACGTACAGACAAATTTGCACACATTGGATATAAAAAGGCACAATGAATAGAATGAATGGGGAGGTGAGATTGGTTTTTGTGATATGATGATGACGATGGTGGTAGTAATAGCACATATACAGATAGTACAACAGAGTGCTCGGGGGAGAGACACACATAAAGATAATACTTTTTTATCTCTTTTTTATGATAACAAAAATTGGGTTTTATTGTTTTTTCTCATGTGTACTTTTTACATTCTGTTGTTCACTTCTTTTTCTCCTTTCATCGACTCTAGTATTTTTTTTTTGAGGGTTAACTACAAATGAAATGACATCAAACATGCCATTTATCTATGTCTCAACTACACAACCAGTAATATCAATAAATGAGCTACGATAAAAAAAAAGTTTAACGATGATAAAAAATTATTGATGAAAATCGTAATTGCATCAACAGGTTTGATTTGCAACAGGTTGTCATCAAAATTTGAGAATGGTTGATGGAAAATATATTTGAAAAATTGTGTCTTCTTTTTAAATCTTTTAGCTTGTTAACTATTTGCAATAAATACAGTGAAAAGATTTTACGAAACATAAAAAAATTTCAGGGAAAAATTCAACAAGTCATTCAACAAACGAGTTGATTGCTAGTACGAAATATAATATTGCAGACATTCATTGAATAGCAAGTTTTGAAGTAGAAGAAAATTCAATCCATAGTCAATTTGTAATTTATTGAATTTCTTTCGACTCATCTCATACTATTGGATTGAGAAATAAAAAGCAGGAAGAAGAATATGAAATCACGATGGTGATGAATGAAATAAACGTATGATTGTGTATGTGTGAATGAGAACCAGATGGAAAATTTGATCAATATATTTGAAATGGATGTACAAGAAATCAAGAAGATATTCTCTTTGTGAAAATATATATATATATATATATATATATATATATATATATATATTTATCACTTATTTAAAAAAAGTATCTAGGTTGCTATCTTTTAAAATTTTCTGTGATGTCGATGAGATTGCCGTAAGGAAGCTAATTAATTTACCCTTCTCGTACAGCATTTGACTTATTTATGTTGATAAAAGGTAGGCGAAAAATACAATAAAGTTAAAACAGCATTTTGCCATTTAATTCTTTAATCTTTACTGATGATATCCTCAAAGTGAAAAGTGATTCTATGCAAAATAATTCTAACGAAATTTACGTCATATTTTCTAAAAGAAAAGAAGGCATAAACACTGATGCCAACAGTAATTAAATTTTATTTTTTCGGATGAATCTTAATGGTACTTTACATCTCCCTTTTTTGCAGTACTTGAACATTAAAAGTTATTTTTCATTCTGTCAGCACTTTTATCCTCCCCTTTTCTGAAAACATTTTCCTCTAATCCTCAATAACTGTATCAGCTTCTAAAAGTGACACAGTTAAATTTTCTGCAAACACGCACACAGATTTGTTTAAGATGTGCTGAAAGTTTCCACAAAAAGTCTTAACATTTAAAAGCTTTGATGCTTATAATGTGAAATTAAGACTGGCAATATTTTATTATCAAAAGAAGTTGTTGCAATTCAGCATATCAACTGGCAAAAATCAGAGTGAATTTTCTCCCTTTTCAAAACAACTCTAAGCATTAGCTGTAAATATAATTTAAATCATCACGAGAGTCATGAGAATTTTCATTTTATTATTTTATTTCACAAATGAATGAACTCTCGCGTGCATACTTTTCACTAATTCATCCCTAATTGATCGTCATTTCTAATTAACAATTACGGTTTTCTGCTTTTTATATATCAATGAACCTTTTTCCACTCCACCTTTCTTTCTGTTATACTATGGTGTTTACCTATCATCCAATGACATGGAAATGTGTCATCCACCCAACCACCATTTTCAGCCGCCTCTTACTCAATTGATACCTTTAAAAAGCAAAAAAGAGAGGTAATGTAGATAGAGATAGATAAATACATTTAGAAAATCATGATGTTGATGATGTTGTTACTGCTTTTAACATTCATCTATTAACAAGAGTAAAGGTAATAGTAAAATGAGCACATTCAAATTTGATAGACCTGAAAATGATGTTTGCTATTTTTCGGTGAAATTTTCCCTTAAATTAATTAATTTATTTTCAATAAATTATTCAAATCAGAACGTTTTATTCCTCAACATTTGGATTTGTTTGGTTTGATTGTCAACAATTGCCGTATCGATTTTTCTTGAATATTCATTTGAATTCAAAAGGAATACTGTGTAATGAAAAAAAAGTTTAAAGACTATTTAATATCAATGGCGAAATCAATTGTTATCCATTTCCATTTATTGAATCTCTCTATTTGCACTTCCATTTACTCCCTATCTCAATTTATCCATTAAATAATAGAAGCTAGAAAAAAAGAGAATTTTTGACGGTTTTTCATTAAATATTTATGCATTATTTTCATATTCGTAACCGAACAATTCGGTGGAAAAAAAAGCATATAGAGAATGTGATAAGCGGAAAAATTCTAGCTCAAATGGCATTGGTATTTTCTTTTTAAAAATATAAAAATAAGAAATGTGTCATTTCAATACAATTCTGCTTCTTAACTTGAAAGTATTTTTTTCTATCCGTTGGGGATGTAGGGTCGACTTCCTTCGCTGCCATGAATTTTATATACCGAATTTTTTTTACAAAGCATTCATTTTATTCTCCTTATATCTTTTCGACTTACGTACAATGCTGTTATGTTATTCTACATTTATAAATATATTTTCAATATAAACATAAATCGTTTTCTGTCGAAAATGCGACAGTAATGTTATTGGACGCGATTATTTGATAAAATCTCTTATAAACATGCATAAAGTATTGTTAAATTCCACCATGTCACGCGCATCTTTACACTTTGTTAGATTTTAAAGGATAAATAAAATTTTGCTGCTTTAAGAAGCGAGTCAGGCTTTAACATCATTTAGTACAAATCTCAAATATCAGTTGGGAAATTAAATTTCACACGAAAAAGACTTTTTAATGAACATAAAATATTATAAAGTGCTTCGGAAGCACTGCCTTGTAATAAGAAAATTCAAAATTCTACATTTTTATGCATACGTAGTACATTACTAAATTTCCTCTGGGGAAAGATCACAAGAGATTTCAAATGTTAAAATCAAAGAAAAACAAAATTTTGGAAATAGAATCATTTATAGTACTTCATATATCATGCTCTAATTTTTTCGTAACGAACACACAAAGCAAAATAAAGTATTTTAAAATTTCAAAGAAAATGTTTGGAAATTTCTCATGCATTACCTTTTCAATTACTGTATTATTATCAAAAGAGCGTAAGTACATAACAAAGAAAGGCTGTCGAAGACATTTACGATTTTATTCTTGTTCAATTGACGAATGTTGTATGGAAAATTGTGAAAATGAAAACTCGTTTGATCTTTTTTTCACAAATGTAATAGAAAATGTGAAAAGCTCATTTCAATTTCTTCAAAAATTTATTTCCAAAAAATATAAATCTGTAGAAAAATTAAGTTTGAGCTACAATTAGAAAATATTATCAATAACTTAATAAACTCTCGGGGAAATTTATATGAAATTATTATAACTTTTTATGGAGAACTAACAAGCATATCATGACTTGATATAGCACAAAAAGAAGGAGAAAAGATTCAACAACAATAACTGAAAATTTGTACAAAATTGGCAAATTAATGCCAAAAGGCACATTATCTAATTTTCATTTCCTCATCATGCTCATTCCACTCTTTAAAATTTTCTCACTGCCTGTTGCTTTTCCCATCTTACTCATCGTATACATCTTCATCGGCTGTATGTATATATATCAGGGATTTGTTTTTCCTTCATACTTCAAAAAACTCTACATTTTACTTCATACTTCAAGTGTGTTTTTTTTCTGCCTTTTACTGTGTTTTCTTTAAACAGAATTGCTACTTACAAAACTTTTCTTCCTTCGCCATTTTCAACTCTCGCTTGTTGCTTTTATCAACAAAACAAAACCCAATACTTCCTTCTTGTTCTTACTTAGAAATCTATAAAAAAAAGCAACAACTGATAAATAAAAAACGACAAAGTGTTTTCTTGGAGGGATATCAAGCTTGAAAAAGGAGGAGAACGAAAAAAAAATTGTGAATATCAATTTGTGGGTGAGATAATTAAGGCAGTAAAAACACGCATATTAGCATCATTCGAAAGTAAATGTGTATTTATATTAAAGGGTTGTAAGAAAACACTTTAATGCAGTTCCGAAATCCCTTTTCATTGCTCAGCTCCTAAATCTTAAATCTTTCTCTTCCTAATATAAACTTCAATTTTCTTAATCAGAATATTCTGTGTGGTTGTAAAACATTTCCTGAAACAATTTTTCATGATTTACATCTCCCCACAACCTTTCATTTTCACAAGTGTAAAACATACATATTTCACAAAGCTGTAAATACTTTGTGGTCTATATCATATATTTTTCCGCTTCATATGCTTTACAATTTTGAATCTCCTTAAAGTTTCTTTTCTTATGCATAAAATAAATGAATGCATCTTTTATCATGATTTCACTTACATTTAATTTCATTTGACTTGAGTATTTATATATGTATAAGGCATAATAACTTAAGAATGATGACATATTTTAAAGCATAGCCACTAAAAATCCTACAATTTTTTCGCATTCCTTAAAAACATAAAAAAAAACTGAGTAAGACAAAGTATCGGAAAGAATGTAAATTATTTTGAAAGCATTATTTGCTGTTCATCCTCCTTTGTTGTCCATTTTTTCCGATTCTCTTCATCTCCACTGCTCTTTATGTTTATTATGCAATTTAACTTTTATGCTATTTGCCTTGTGTGTACCTTTTTGATGTTCTATGCAAATGTTTCTTTATACATTTTAGACTAGGAAATTGCTCGTTGTGACTGACTGACTACTTATTTCCCCAAGAAAAATGAGGGAGTATAAACATATCTATGTTTGTGAGTTTGTGTGTATGTCGCTGCTCAACAAACTTACAAACTACTTCACAAAAGTGCACTCAGTCGCTTGATTACTTTTACAAATAGCAAGAAGATATTTTTTATGCTTCTGAGATTGCTTTCTTAAACTTTCTTCTTCGTCATCGTCATCGTCATCTTCTTTCGTTGCAGAATATTATGCGAAATTAAGATAGAAGAGGAAAAGACGTCTGATGTCTGCCATTCCTTCTCCCTGTTTTTTCACAAATATAATGCTAACGCAAATTGGTAGTTTACTTGGTGAATTGAAAGAATAAAATGCAAAAAGGAAAGTTCCTTACTAAGTTGTAAAAAGGAAGGAAGAAAAAATTTAATTTAAATAAAAGTATTTTCACATTTAAATGGCGCTAAAACCCCGTGAGTGAACCCTTTTTTTCTTCTTCTTCTTAATTCTCTTTTCCTTCCACCCTCATTTAAATTTCGATTCAATTTCAATATAGTATCATTCGTGTACATGTATGTGGTACCAGAAGCCACTTGTAATTTTCACTCAATTTCAATTTTTGTAATTTGAAGAGTAAATAAAAAGTTTCTTTCACTACATTTTTAACAGTCGAATGTTTAGGATATAGAGGGAGGAAGTATGTAGAAGATTACAACAATTCTTTTATGTATGCTAAAGTATGTTCCACTAGATTTAACTTTTAGTACTTTTGAGGATGCTTTACTTTTTACTTCCTTGATTGTGATTGTTGTAATCATTTTTAAATCCTTTGTGCTTAGTCTTTAGTTTTGTCAAGAACTCTTTAGAAGCACTGGAATTATCGCATGTAAATTAGCTGTATTAAGTAATTACAATCGTACTTCAATGTAAAATCTGAACTGTATAGTAGAAACAGCAATGAAAATTGGTTCTGTTGAGAATAGCAAATTTTCAACATACTAATAAAATTATTCTTATTTTGTCATCATCATTTTCGATAAACTCCAATCAAGTTTTTAAAGAACATATTTCTGAAAAAACTCTAAAGATTTTCGTTCTCGTAAAGTTATCAACAAAAAAAAAGAAGAAGCTATGACAAGAATCTTTTTATGAACTTTCCTTTTCTCTCTACTTATTCTGTTTTTCGCATCACTGAATACCTTCGAGGCCTGAATGGGCCTCAAATAAGCTTATTTTCAGGATTCTTTGCCTTGTTTCTTATATTTTCGTCAATATGCTCCCGTGATTTTTTTTTACAGATTTAAATGAAAGGACGTCGATAAAATCATTTTTAGAATTGCTACTACTTAATGAAGAAGTATACAAAGAATGTAACAGATCATTTTAAAAATATATAAATAATGAGAATCTGAAAACATATTTTAGAAAAAAAAGATAAACAGTCAGAACAGTCTTGATAGTTTTCTAGTAATTTTGAGCATATGATTGACATGTTACATAATTCATCAAAATATAATTGTAAGAATTTCAATTTCCTCTTCTTCAGTGCTGAAGGAACTGAATAAAAAAATTTTAATATAGATCTGATAGTTGTTGATGAGAAAAAATCATAAATTCCAAAAATATCTTTTTATTGATTGAAGGAACGACCGAAAAGCAACAGTTTGATTGAAAAGTTTCTTCTTCTCTCCTGCTCTAATGTCTTCCTCTTGTTTCCTGTATGTTGTTGTTTGAAAAAATAGTAAAAATTTCTGAGGAAGCTTTTAAAAAGACGAGGAGAAAGATATAATATCTATGTGATTCATAGAAGCAACTTGTGAAGTGCTTCAATCAGTTTTATTGCTTTTCCATCTCTTTTTCTACTTGATATTTTATGGCAGCTCGAAAGAATTTTTCAATTCAATTTTCTCTCCTTCTTTATTTCTTTTTAACATCGAGAAGGAAAATCATGCTGGAAAGGGTTTCGACTATTTCCATTTTTTTCTTTTCTTCCTTTCATCTCTGTACTAAAAAAATGAGACATACAAAAATGTGTGATGAATTGAAAAGTGCCATTTGAGTTAATCACATTTTTTTATTCAATCAATAACCAATATCTTTTCGATTGACTTAAAGTTTCTACTCATTTCACTTTGATTACAAAAAACAATCTCATTTCTATTGGATAAAAAGAAAATGGCAAAGAAATTAATAGATTAAATATTCGAGATAGTAAATACTTAAATAGATGAATACAACTTTTTGATCTAGTCGATAGATATGCTTGACCTGTTGCGTTCTTTATTAAATTTTCATACATTTTTTCTTGTCTTTTGATTCTGTCTTCATTTTATAAAAAAAAATGAAAGTTGCTTAATTGTTTAAGAGCTTGGTAGTTCGAAATCATATCATTGACACATATTATTTAGAAAAGATTTAAGTCTATCATTTTGATAGCTACAGATAGCTTGGATGCTAAAATCTAGCTAGTCCATAAAAATTTAACGAAAATGAAAGTACTAAACCTAAAATAAAACAGATTCATAAAAAATTAACATTTGACAAAATATTTTGGAAGCATAATTCAGAGGATAAAGGTCCCTTTCACCACATTGTAAAGCTATACAAATACATCCATAGTAGACATTTATCGTCAATTATTTGCCAATCCTTTATTTTCTATTCTGTAATTTGTTCCATAGAACATGTGGAGAAAAATATGATTTATCCTCTAACAGAATAGCTGACTGCATTCTTGTATCCAACACATCCACACATATTTTTTATTCTTAAATGTTTAGGAAAGATAGACGTGATGAATGAAATATTGTTCCATATTTTTCTCTTTCATTAAACTGCACAATTTTCCAATGGAAGAGGAAAAGAGCTTTCTCATGTACCTCACTATGGCTTACGAACACAAATATTTCAATAAATGTATGAATTTCCCATAGAATTTAAATTTATAGCTCGTGAATAGCAGCTACAATACCTTATGGTACTTAATGCCTCATTCCAACGCATATAAAACCAATTAATTTGTCTGACTGTATGTTTTTCTTCCCCTATATATGTTCTACACTTTTACATTGGCTATAACATCATCAATAAGAAATTAGAATGGCTTTTTCACCTTTCCATCCTTGCCATTTTTTTCTACTTCCTCATCCACGATCACCAATATCACCATTCAAATAAAAACAGGCATTCTCATTTAACGAAATGGTGAATGAAGAAATTTATGTCTCAATTGATTGCCTTTTCCACCATAGATACACAAAACGTTATCTCTCTCCATTTTCTTCTTTCTCTTTTTTTCGAATGCAATTCATTTTGTCTTTTGAATAATAAATTAATTACAATTTTAAGCACATCGAATAAAAGTTGATAAAAATTCACGTAAGTTTCCATTGCATTAATTCAGTTCATTCAAACGCGAGCTTAAATTGTTAATTTATGTCTGAAAGAGTAAAAAAATTGTTGTGTTTCTGTTACGGTTTCGAATGAATAGTTGGACTTTATATACTTTCCAAAGGCAGCTGTCTTTGAGAACTAACTTATGCTACCCTTCATTCATTACGGTTTTATTTATTTATGTGACAAATTGTAAAGCTATACAAAAAAATCATGAATTTCAAAATCAAAAATTTCACGTTTTTCATCGATTGATGGAATAAAAGTTGGCAGTCCAAAAATGAAGCATGACAAAAATCATGGTGATGAAAAATAAAAATTTAAGAATTTAAGCCAATTAAATGCTCTTTTGACGTCCTCAATTATTTTATTTTTTTTTTTAATTCCAACATTCAAAAAGCTTTTTCACTGGCTTTGTTCACCGCTCATTCCAATAATGTTCATAAAAAATATGTGTGCATTTATATTGGCTTCCCCTAAAAATGCCACCATACGTATTAATTTTTAATTCCAAATTCGAAACACAGTAAAATTAATGAGAAGCCGTGCATGCATTGCTTTTACACTAACGATAATGGATGTACATTAAATTTAAATTTTTTCCTTTTACTCTATCTCCCACTACAATAAATATACGACCACAATTAACACTATATACTATGCTGAGCAAAGCGGTCACTACACAATGAATAAATGAAATTAAGGAAGGCATAGAATGAGGGTGTACAAATAATATGGGGAGCATATAGTCAGTGAACGTAATAATATGCAAGTTCATTTCGATTTTTTTTTCTTCTACAGAATGTGAAGAAAAAGAATTTTATCGCTTTATTGTGTTTAACCTATTTTATTTATATGGGTTTTTACAATTTTTAGGCACGACTCGAGCTTTACAATTAATTATGATACTCACCGTCAGTTTCTACACTGACAGTGAATAATTTTAAAAAAACATTTAATTGAAGTAAATAATTTTACGAAATTTTAATATTTTTAATGCAAATAATTAAAATTTTATGTAATTTATGCTATACTTAGCACTTACATTAAGCCAACAGATTGTGGTAATTATAAACAGTTCTATCAATTGTTGAGAAAACAAAAAAAAATTGTAATTTCACTAGATTTCCAATAACAAATTCTAGTGTCACTTGCATATTGTTGCCAGCTTTCCACGTTCATACATCGTCAATATGTATTTGTAAAATCTGCTTCCAATCGTGCCCAATAAAAATTTATATACATATACGGATGAAAAACTCGGCACAACTTAAAACTTAATTAAAATTTCTCTATGATCTGGTTATTTATTTAAAAAGCTATACGACCAGAAAAACTGTTGCAAATTAACTCCATATCCACTCAGTATACTTTCCTTCGATATCAACTGACTGAGAGACAGAGAGTGTATAGCGAATGCTGTGTATTTTAAATTGGCTTATGTTTCCATTGCGGAATCTCATTTAAATAAATTTCATGTTACGAATTGAGTTTGCATATTTTACACGGTGTTTTTAACAATAAACAGACATAATGTATATATCATTATGAATGTATACTTATTCACCATGATGTACACATTTTGAAATTTATTCATTGACAATGAACACCGATAGCAGGTGGCAGAAAAAATTTGCTTCCTTATCACTGACTGCTCATTTGAATTTTTTTTTGTGACCCCTATTTGATGGATTTTCGTGTTTTACAGGCAATGTTTATTCTTTTTTTTTTTGTTATTGCCTGTGCTATACGAATTAAGATGGGGGAAATGTCATTTAATTTCAATAGTGAATGTGGAAATAAACAAACTTTTAATTAACTAAGTTGATTTTTTAATTTGCTGAATAATTTTGTCTGTATAGTCTAATAAATTTACCAATTTACTGAAAATTTATTCTTACTTAAAACCTGACTTTGTAACTTGAATTTTCACCATATTCTCGTAAACTCTTTTGGTGCTTCTGAAACTACCTTACTCTTTATTCATTTTGATACTAAATAGATATTCATGAGCACAAGTGAGTATAATCATAAAAATTACATGCTCATTGTCTGCTGGAGATATCCAGAATTTTGCACAACTGCAAATGGTGAAGTTGATAAACATTTAAAACAAGAAGTTCTGGATCTATTGATAATAAAAAATAGACTAATTTATTCATGCTATGCTATCATCTTTTATACTAATTGCTTCAAGGCCTTACAAAGGAATGTGCCTTGAATGAAAGTATATTCAACTTTAGCATAACGTCATTCTAAAGTTATGCAATACAATAAATTATGAAATACATAATGATTATCAAATTCATTAACGACATGAAATAATTCAAAGCATAATTTGGATATACTAAAGTGACATCTGGTGAAATTTATAGAAAGTATAAAAGTATATCATAGATAAATAAGTATGTTAATATCGTATATTAACACAGAAGAATTCAAGATAATTTTTTCAAACCCAATAATTCAAAGTTAAAATTTCGAAAATGCTTTTATTAAAAAATCTATTACAAACTTAAATTCTAATGTATTGGTAACAACAAAAACTTGTGTTTTTTAAAAATGTCGGTTAAAAAATAAACAGTAAAATAATTTATTAATAATCAACCTTTAAAAAAAATTTCGTACATTTTGTAATCATAATCATTATTATTGTTCATGCTAATTAGGAATAATAAATTTATTCAATAATTTTCACAAAAAAAAACTCAATTTTAATAAAAATAATATTTTTGATGAAGTAAAAAAGCCTTGAAAGCTTGTTCTTTAATTAATGGAATATTCTCATAAGTAAAGAAGGATGGGCACGTTTCACCATCTTATGAATTTCTCAAGAATCAAATTTTTTTTATTTATTTATTTTCATCTGAATAGAAATAAAAACAAGAAAGCATCTTCGCTATTTAACAAACTCCTCAATTAACGTTTGTTTTTCATCTACAAAAAAAAGTGAAAAATAAGGAAAAATTCCTTTTTTTACCGTTCATCGAGAATTCATTAAAAATTCAATGATATTTTTTCTATTAAATTAGCTCATTAGACAATATCGTTGATGATGTTCTGCTCTCATACGAAAAATTTTTATTCATAGAAAAATTGTTTTTGTTTTGATTTTTCGCGAGTTGTGATACAAAAAAAAAAATATGAAGACTATACAAATAAGCGTAATGAAAATTTTTTAATTAATTTTTTTTTTCGTCTCTCTCCCTTCAACTTTTTCTTCTGATTTCTATCAACGTGATGGTGATGCGAGATAGAAGGAAAGTATCGAAGGGTAAATTTGTTTATTTGACTCCATAAATGTTGAATGAAATTTTCTTGAGCAAATTTAGTTTTTGTCACAATTGTTTACTCCTGGAATTGATAATTTTTGACGAACATCATTTAAGAAGTAAAGTTTTTAGATTTATTATTATTTATTTGTCGACGTTACCGTCCGGAAGAATTAGTATTTATACATGTTTTACTTTTTACATTGATTAGTGATACATTTCATATCACTATGGGTGATGTAGAATCAAGCTTCTAATCTTCAAATCTAGGTTTCGATTAAATTCAGGCTCTCGTTTCAATCTTCTGTGGGCGTTGCGTGATACATTTCAGGTCCGTTCTGACAATATTCCATTATAAGGTAATCTTGTAGCTCTCGTTCCTATTTCTTTCGCTACACTTCAAAATGCCCAATTATGGCTTGATCTCGTACAGATCTTTATGACAACAAATATTATGACCACTACTCATGGCTTCTAAAACCTCTATTTTCTCAAAGACATCTTTTGTATACGACATTTTAACAAACAATAACAGTAGGAAAGAATAATCCAGAATTATCGTTCACTAAGACTATAAAAATGCTCATCTTAATGTTCTGGTATCGCTATCAAAAGAAGAAAAGTACTAAGAATAATCAATAGGACATCATCATCATTTAGATGAAGATAGTATCACATGCCTGCCTTCTTCCACGTCATTCAAACAAAGAGCACATAGATGGAGGGAAGAAAAAGTTTAAACGATATGCTTTTAATGAGGAAAAAGGGAAAAGTTTGTCCTTACTTTTTTTTCCAATTAGTCATTTTATCATTTCCGCCTCCATACAAAATACTATACACACATCCATTTCCTCATCATTTTGCACATTCACATATGTGTATTAATGCTTACGTCCTGCGATGATTACAATTCGAAATGAGAAATGGCTATAAGATAGAAAATAAAAAGGAAAAAGTTTTTATTATTTATTTTTCTTTCTTTCTTCTTTGTTTGTTGCTGTTATTCTCTTCCTCTATTTTTTTTTTTGGAAATACGTGAAAATTAACTCAAGTAAGAAACTCACGAAGTAAAAGCAGTAAACATAAACTATCATGCTAAATCATGCATTTCAGCTACGTAAGTTTAGTTGTAAATTTCGCTCTAAACAAGGCCCTCAAAATTTGAATAATTCAGCTGAATTCCCAATTGATTTACTGTCCCTAATGAAAAAAGTGATTAAATACAGTTGAGTTTATAAAAATGTTCATTAGTCATGGCCACAAAAAGTTTGTCCTGACATTTTATTGCATTTGAAATATTGATTTGATATTCATTTCAACAGCAACACTTGACCAACGTTCTTGATAATGACGCGAGGGTAAACTTTTATGTACATGTATATACTTAACCAAAACTATCATTTCCTCCTTGTCAATAAAGTTGGAATTAAGTTAAGTGAAAGAATTAGGAATGATAAAAGACTATAAACATTAAATAGATAAAGAAATAGTTGGGGCTTATAGTGCCAAACAATAATAAAAAAAGTACTTGGAATTGCCTGCTCATTATGTTTCATTGACTAATTGCAATGCTATCAAGTTTCAATCCATAATTGCTCAATTTGTCAAATTTAATCAATATCGTACCTTTCTTTAGTCGCTCATCTTTTAACCTTAATTGAAACATTCATTTTTTCTTTGACTACCATTATTGGTTTGTCTGTTGTTGGTTTTATTATGGACTATCATTTTACAAAAAAATGGAAATAGACGAAAAATATCAATGTAAATAATTACCTTGATGATGCGACATTTAAATGTGCAATCTTTTTTTTTTCATTGCGACTTTTTTTTTTAATTTCATAAATTGAAATTATATTTTTTTGTTGTCCCAAGCATAACTCCGAACAGTCTCCATCATTTATTTTATTAAAATCATTCATTTTAATTGAATTAAATCCCTGCAAATGACGAGTATCATTCCATCATGGCTTCTCCTACTGATTTTAAGGGTATGAGGAACTTTTTTTGGAGGGAAAATAAATTACATCATCAACTGACTGTGATCCTGACTGAAAAATATAATATTTATGGTATTTTTAATTTTCGAAACCTCATCTCTTTCCAACCGACCCACCCATTTCACCTCATGTCTCATATTTTGAGGCTTAAAAACTTTTTATTTGATTTTAAAGCAATTTTCAGTTATCAAAAATTCATTTTTACATTTTTCATCCCAGAAAATCAACAAGCAAAGTAAAAGTAAAATTTTGTTCATCAAAATCTAAAACTTTTAAACTTTTTTTCATATTACTTCTGTACAGAACCGGAAAATCTGTATACCTACACATTTCTACATGTATGAAAGTTCTGTTATCAATGCGAAATTGATTGATGTATGTAAATAAGAGTAACATTTTTGGGTGTTTTAGAAGTTTTCCTTTTTTCAGAAAAGCTTACAATTCAACGAGCAAATATAAAGAAGCAACTAAACTAGTGAAACTTGATATATTTTGCACAGATATCTACAAGATTCAGTGTAAACTCCTCTACTGGGTCTAAGAGTGTGGTACAATAGATTCTGTTCTAATTTGAATCGCAGTGCCTCCAGCTTAAAAGGCTGGGCCATGCTTTTACTTTACCTCTACTGTAATCCAATGTTAAGCCTTCATATCTTTAAAAGAATCATAAAAAAATCAACTAAAGTTTTTAAATTTAAAAATACATATTCTGCTTGCAGAAGCTTGAATTCGCATCAATTTAAATGTTTTAAATAAAAGATGTATAGCTATGCATGGTGGCGTTATGGAGAAAAATCTTCTCTGAAACACGGTGAATGCATAATTAATTTTACCAAATCAAGCATTTTTCATGGCAAATTAGTCATTTCATAGCCTCAAGAGTCATTAACTTTTACATTCAATTAGCGTGGAATGTAAAAATTTAAAATATATACTTTTTTCTTCATTTCATTGTGTTCGTGCTTCTAGAAAAGCTCATTCTGATTATCACTTCAACCAGAGCAAAGCTACAAAAGATGTCAATCAAATAATTATAAAATCACATCATAAATATTTGATATTTAAAAATATAATTTAATAACTTTATGTAAATCACACCACGACACAGATTACAATTCTCACACAATAAGCTTATTTATTCCGTCATCAGCTTCCATAATATTACAGCAATAAAATACTGTTAATATGATATTACAAAAAGTTCTTTTAGTATTGAAATTACATGCAAATTCACAAGGGAAAAAGTGCGGTTTAAATTAAATCATTAATTTATGGGACAGGGAACATGTTGATTTTTAATTTTTTTGTTCAGAATATAACCTAAATGAAATAAGGCCAAATTGCAACATAATTTTGATGCACACACTGATGAATTTTTCCCATCAATCCAACCCAAAAGTAAATTTTAATAACTCGACTAATTAATTCCACCATCATGTACGCTTTTGTTATAATATGCATCTCACGTTTTAACGTTGTTAATTTATTTTGATTGAATTTAAATGTAGGAATCACATTACGTAATATCTATAATTAATTATCCTCATAATAATCGTAATAAATTATATAATATTTCAAATCTGAAAAACTTTATTCAAATCCAGAAAATATTTTTTTTTGAAGTCAAATATGATTTAATCCTTATTTGTGGCTAATTGGCTATAGAGTCAAATTTCGTAATTATTCCGATTCAATATGTATGCTGACCAAATTTATTTATTATCTAACGTAGACACGCTGATGACAATGGCAAATTAATTTACATGTTGCATATTTTCAAACAGAAAAGAGCTTCCGCTTTTGTTTTATCGAACTATGCTTTATAATACAAACACAGGAACATGGTCATATAACAATATCGAAAATTAATTAATTATCAATGATGAAAAATGAATTTGCAACATGGACTTTTTAGAATAAAATTTTCATTTTAATACATTTTTATTGATAAGGAAGCCATTCAGCAATAAATCATAATTTTATTTTTGAGTACGACAAAAAATGTTATGAATTATATTATTTTGTAAATAGTAATAAAAGGATAAAACATCAAAGGAGAAGCGACATAAAAAGCAATAAACTATATTTTGTGGTTTCAACATCGGACATGCCTAAAACCAACAAATATTGTTTTAGCACAATGCGGTTAAAAATTATGAAATTGTCTATTATTAAATTCATTCTTTTTATGGTTTATTCAGTATTATTAAATTTTTGTTCCTTTGGTTTCGAGTTTCTTCATATCATTTCTGTTTTATTTTATTCAACTCAATGGTTGGACATTTTACTAAGAAGTAAAATAAATTTTTAAATTTTAATAAAGAACCAGATAATAAAAGCAACTAGTGTTATCTTGAAGGAACTCGTACTCATCTCAAAGTCCCTTTGACAATCAGATATTTTAAACAAAATAAACTGGATTAATCTCATTCAAAGTAACTCAAATAGTGAAGTATGTCCATCATAATAATTAATAAGATATTTATGCGTGTTCTTGATTTTTTTTATCCACTAAGTTCATCAAATTTACTGACACTTTGCGTCAAAAATGTGTTGCAAGCACCTATTTACGTCGAATAATTTGCTGGTTTTTTTCTGAAACAGACCACTTTTATTTTTATATTTCGATATTAAAAGTTGAAAAAATATTTTTGTTGCTAAAAGCAACAGACAGAAAACATCAAAAAAAATTTTTTTCTTCTCCTTTTAATGGCATTTCTCGATTTCTCTTTGAAAAAAATATCTATGTTAATAAATGTATTAAAAATACAATTATTTATTTTTATAGAAGATAGTTTTTTTAAAATCATTAGATATTTGAATTATTTCACTTGAAGAGCACAGCAGCATACTGTAGATGATTTACTCAATTTGTTTTTTTTTTTTATAAAAAAAAAGATTTAAGCTGAAGGAAGGTAAAGATGGGAAAACTTCATGTTCAGAGCTAATCAAGCAATAAAAAGCACAAGATTTAAAAAAGGTAAATTAAGTATAAAGGGAGAGAGAGAGAGAGCAAATGACGGATAAAAAAGGGGTTTAATGTCCATTTTATTGCCTTATTAAACTACACTTTACGTAATTACAATTTTCATTTCCAAAAGTGCTATTACTTTGATGACAATTGAAAATGCAGTCCAAATGACGACGATAATAAAAGGAGGAAGCGGAAAAATTCTGAATTATTTTAATGACATTAAGTTCGTGCACAAATATAATCAGCTTGAAATTGCTTCATTTTGAATTCACTGCAAGAAAAATCTTCTTTCATATATTATAATGGAGATGGACCAGACAATGGTTATACTCAGCAATGGGGTGACTTAATCCAAGAGAATTGGACAATAGCAATAAAAAATGACTTTCGAGACAAAAAAATTGCTAAAAGTGAATCATAAAAATGTTGATGCGATGTAAAAAAAATCATTGTAGATGCAGTGGACAGTAATCTCATGGGATTTCCGGTACGAACTGTAAAATGAAGAGGTGTGAAAGAAGGAGAATTAAGAAAAAGATTCTTACAATGTGTTTGGAATTGGGAGTTGTGGAAATATCGCCATGGGTTATATTAAGATACGATTTTAAAAGCATGAAGGAAATTGTAGAACTAAATATAAACTTCTGTGTACAGGTCATTCAACGCATTTTTCTTTCATGACAGACAATCTACTAGACAAATTTTTATTTGAAATTCACAAAAGTAAGAACTGGATATTTGCCATTGATTACAAAAAAGTAAATTCAGGATATGAGAATGAGTGCGTTGACTAATAAAGAAGTAAAACTCATTTGTTTAATGCTTATTTTCCAAATCATCAGACAGAGACGACAATGAAGTTTATTTCTTTGTTTTGAGCACTGCTTTATAAAAAAGAAAGATAAAATTAATGTAAAATTACACCGCATAGGTATGTACATCCAACGTGCTTCATTTTTTTAATTAAAATTTAAATCAGAAACGACACAAAATTTTACTTAATGCCCTGCAAAAGAAAAATTATAGCAAAAAAGAGGGGAAGAAATGATGGAGAAAGTTTTATGCCACTAATGATTTTGGTTATAGTGCATAAGATATTTTTATATACATGTGGATAGCATCTATCTGGCTTTATATACAGCACCAACTCGTTTTTTATGGTTTATTGTCCAACAACAATTAGTTTAGTCGTCTTCCATAGTTTCTTTTATTGCCTGGGAAACATTATATAGCACCAAAAGATAGTAAAGTGAATAAGTTAGAGCAAAAAGAAATCGTAAACAGTTTTGTAGTCAGAGTAAGAGAAAAATCTCCTAAATCGCACCATAAAGATTAAAGTTAGTGCCATTTAAAATAAAAATTGTTGTCTCTACATGAGAGAGAAACTGAATGTGACCAACTGAAAGAAGTAGAAAAAAAAAGTGAAATAATTTCGAAACGAATGAGCTGAGGCTAAAATTGTCGGAGACATCTTGAAAATTGCTAGATAAAACTTTTAAAGTAAAAGAGATGTTGAGACAACGTTTCATTGCAGAAAAAAGCTTAATTGCACATTTTTTTTTTTTCATTTTCCATTCTTTCTTCTTCCCATCTAGTTTCGTGTGATGCTAAAAAAAATATTTATTGCACGAAAGTCTGAATTGCCATTTAAGGTGCGGTGCGGTATGTTTGTATCTTCGTGTGCATGAAGCAACAGCTTAATCATGAAAGAAGAAGGAACATAGTAAATTTTCTTCTCTATTCTCATCCAATTTTCATTTAATGGTCCATTTGAAATTAAATATAGATTGTGAGATAGAGACATGAAAGGTAGAAATTAGCAATAAACCTTTCTACTCGGTAAATGACTTTCTTTGGTTTTAAAATGTACTTGTGGAAAAAACTCGAGGAAATTAATTCCATTGAAAGAATTTTCTTTTATGTTCAAATTCTGTATAATTATTGATGCGGTTCTCATGAAGATTTATAGGATATTATTTAATATTAGCGTAAAAAGTAATGTTATTGAAAGGATGATTGTTAAATTTAATTGAAAATTGCACGAAAAAATTTCATCAAGGAAGTCTGGATCTTTTAATTATATTTTACGGGAATTAAGTGTAAGGGACGTTGTTTTCAATCGTGAGAATATTTGCAAAACTGTAAGCTTCATCGATTAGGATCGCAGTGCTTTCAGTTCGTCGCAACGTGTAGTAACACACCGCTTGGCTGGAACCCTCTCACATTATTATTAAGTTTCAATCCTAGTGATTCGAATAAAATATAAGTTGTCTTTATCGAAAATTAAATCGCTGGGATAAAAATTACTCAGTATTGAATAAGAACTTTAAAGAAACAAGAAAAGGTTTAAGACATCAAAATTTGTGATGCAAACCGTTAATAAAAAAGTCAAAAGTTAAATAATCTATTACATGACACAGAAACAATTTGAGAAACAAAAGCAAATAACAAAAAAGTTAAATGTCAAGAGACTTGTGCCAGTTTCCTAAAAGATCATTAATCATTAATACAAGAAAAACATTGTAAATTTTTTATGGATTTCCCTTACAAATGAATGCAAAAATTATGTCAGTTATTGAATGTAGTACAATTTAAATAGAATAACAAAGTTTATATTTACCATTATATCCCAAAAAAAGTGCCTCAAGATAAAATTTAAAAAGAGAAAATTTTGCTTTATTGTTTTCCTTCTGCCATATTTTAATTCTTCTTGTTCCTGATTTTCTCGTATAATAAAATTTATTCAACATTCGAAAATATTAATGATGTTTTTGTTTTTAAAAGCATGAAGCAACACAGAAAAATCTTCTCATATTACAAAAACATTCAATCGAATCAAGTAGGAGGAAAAATGATTCTTAATGATTTCACTTGTGCCTTTAATTTAATGGATACATTGAATATGTTATTGATGCCGAATCTTTTGATGAACATTCCTTTTATTTTTGATACCTTCTCCATCTTCAATAATATTTATACTAGGCACAATTTTTCAATCATTTCCATAAAGATGAAATATGAGAAAAACGGTGGGTTGATCAACATAAAAGTGTCTAGAATGATCTGTGAAAGCAGCGCATCTAAATTTACTTTTAAAAAAGCGTGTCATTTATCTAAATAAGAACAAAGTGATGCAAAAAATGATAACAACTTAAAATGGGGATCTAGAAATTTTCAATTTCTTATATCGAGTATCATAAGAAGAAAAGCATTTGCGCAGAAACGAATACAACCATTCAGCATAATATTGTGTCATTCTTTTTGATTTTATTTTTATATACAACAGCATAAAGTGGAACAAGATAAAAGCTAAGAGGGGGGCAGAATAGGGAACGAATCAAATTAAATTCCATATCAAATCAAAATTCAATAAATATTAATAAAACTTTGAGAGGGAATTTCAATTCATTGAAAGAGTAAAAAATTATTCAAAACTGCTTCAGCATCATGAAAGGATTGTTTGCGATCCAATATTTTATTGTTTGCACAATTTTTCTCTCATTCCACGTTTTTTTTACCCAAATCCAATATGCTACAACACCGTTTCACCTTTTATCTATGCCTGAATAAAGTGCAAATTTCATAGCCTTAAAATTGTGAGATTTTTTTTATGCGCGATACAAATCCTTTTCATCCCATCGAACATAGACAAAACCTTTTTGTTTTCATTATTTTTATTGTGATTGCACTTATAACAATGAAAGAATGACACTGCATTTTCACAAGCATCAAAGAATATGCTATATGTTATGAATATATATCCACTAGTTTGAAAAACTGTCGTTTGAAGAACGGTTAGAGCGTATCACAAACCAAATTTTTATTATTATTATTTCAAAAATGGATTTATGCAGAAAAAAAATTAGAAGCTTAATTAAAGTTTATATTTAAACACATGTTCTTATAAGTTTTTATTAGTGGTTTTCCATTGACTTCAATTCACTAAAGTGTTTGTAAAAGCTGATAAGAGAAAGATGGGTTCAAAAAGGTTTACATCATTTTACAACTTCCGATGTGAGGTAGTCGGAGACGAGTATAAGAGAGTTTACTCAAGTGTACTTCAATGGAAATTTTTCTTTTTTCTATTGTGTGGCATTTTGTTTCAAAAAAAAAACTTGAAAAAGAATGAGAATGAACAGGAACAACCTGTTGACTGTTGCCTCCTTTTTCATATTTGAATTTTTTTTGCATGAGAGCACTTGTTTTTACAGTAACTTACATAGACAGCAAAGAAAAATTTTATGGAAAAATTCATCCGAATAACTCTATGACCAGCATGGACTACGGTATTCATTTCACAAAATATTCAGAAAACGATTTTTGCATGCAAAATTAAAGCAAACAATATAGCATCAAATTGGCTTTGGTGATGAATATGATTGTTCAATTGATGAATGTCCATTTCTCATTCTGAAATATACTGTGTGATATATGATTCATGCCAATTAGTTTTCATGGACATCTCTTGAATTTTTAAATTTTCTCAAAATCATTTATACTGATGAGGTGATGGATACTAAATGTGATAGACACAAAAATTGTTGTAACGAATCAAGGTTTAAGTTTTGTTTTATTTTAAAAATAAAGGATTCGATTAGAAGCGCATTTTACTGAATTCTCTGCTTCTATTAAAAATTTGTCAGAGAGCTATAAATCCCATACGTGTGCCTGATTTAAAAAGAGGGTTGCGAATGAATCTCAATTTGTCGTATTGAATGAACCTTGAAAAAAGTAATGGCAATAGCGATTAAGATCCTTTGTATACGTAATCATACAATATGAATATAGGGAAAGTGTGAAAAGAGCAAAAAAAATATTTAAAAGCTTTCATTGAGATTTTTTATTTAAAAAAAAGGCTTTTTATTGCAATTGTCATTGAATATATAAACGAGCGCATAAGCCATTTTATATCTCACTATTCTCAATTCCGTTTCCACCATTGGCAATTTATATTGTCAAACTATTGAAAATAGAATTTATCTATTAAAAGTGTAGTATTGAGAAGGCGATGGTGGGCAGCAACAAGAGAAGAGTGGAAAAAATCGTAAATAATACCCAAAATAAAATAAATATCACGAATATCACGAACGGAATATTTATTCTTCATGTGACAATTATTTATATTAAATCAGAGAATACTTTAAACAGCTTGCAGACACCAATACTCAGCAGACAGCATGCATCTGTACACAAAATTGTTTCCGAAAAGCACTTATAGTTGAGAAATAAATTAGGGATTTTTCACGTCTTATTTATTGTGCAAACAGGAACTTAAACTTAAGGAAACAATAAATAGGCGAGGAGCTAACAATATAACAGTGTGATGATTCTTGTGCAAATATAAAAATGTCAGTTTATGCATGATATTGGAAACATTTATAATCTCCCACAATCTAGAACATTTTTTTATTGATTCCTTCTACAATACAAAGCAAATAAAGTGAATAAGACACAAAAAGGCGAGAAAATATTTCCTTCATTCCTGTATGATCCTATTAAAGGTTTCTATTTTTATCTCAAGAACTCTTCATGATTTATATTAGCTAGAAAAATTGAATGAGCATTCAAAAGCCATAACAACATCAAACGAAAAATCCACCATTAATATTTCGTACAAACAACTTGGCACAGACATAAAGTGTAAGAAAGTTTTTAACATTCGCTTACATACATTTCACATTAAAAATATCGCTTCTCATTTTCCTCTCAGCTCTTAAATAGATTTATGTTAATATTATGCATGGAGAATAGGAAAATAGTAGATTGAGAATGAGAAAAGATACGATTCCCAAGTCAATTGTATGACCGACCACCCACAGAATCATTACATTATGTTCCACCCAAAAGCTTTCTCTCGCTCGTACTTTCTTATTTCGTTCTCTTTACGATAAAAAAAATGCATTAAAAATTACATACAACATGGTATGAAATGAAAAATAATAGGATTCATACTGAAAAGATGGAAGAGCTGTAAGCTTTGATCACATTTTTCTCGTCAGTATAATAAAAATAATTACAGTTTGGCTATTTGATATAATTCAATCTTTTTTGAATTTTATAATGTCAAAAACAAACTTAAATTTTGTGAATTTGTGAATTGAAGGTCTAGTATTCTGCAGTCGTCACAAGCAATCGAGCATTTAAAATTTTCTTACTCATTCACTATGTGAAGTCAAGAAGTGTATCCAAGATATTTCACAGCTATTTGTGTTATAAATCGAAAACAGCAACAGCAAAAATGCTATCATGGAGAGTGAAATGAAATTGTGTAATATAAAAAAAAGACATCATAATGTGAATATAAAAAGTCACCCTAATATTCATGTATATATGTCATTCATAAAGAAATGTTTGAAGTGAGTATGAGAAAAAGACATTAAAATCAAGTCGCTGCAATCACCAAAAAGAGCATTAAAAATATTATTTTTCTTTTTTACACCCTTCAGTATGTGTGTAAATGCTACTCACTTGTCATAATTCATGAAACTTTCATCTTATTATTATTACAATTCTTCTTTTTACTCTATTTTCATGTATGAACAGAAATTTTCTTCCTCGTCATCATTCAACGAGACGAAAAGCAACAGCAAGAATGTCTTCATCCTTCCACTTTTGGGGTTCTAAATTTAGAAATGTATGGATTGAATTGTTAATTTTGGTGAGTTTTAAATTAACATTATTAGCGACAACTATGAGGCATCTGGTAATTATTAAATAAAGTTCGATCCCAAAAACTTCCCCAGACTCCATCAATGCAACAAACTATGAAACTTCATACCATAAATATAATATATCGAAAAATTATAAGCCACAAGACTTTAAAAACGCTATTTTTGTTATTTCCACATTATTTTTCATTCTGAATAAAAAAAAATAATAATCCACGTAATGTACATTAACTTTTCATTGTCATTTGGCAGTGAAAGCAACAGCGAGGCAGAATGATGAGCTGGATGGAGAAAAAAGAACATATAAGAGGTATATGGGAATGTAGGTAGGTAAAAGGTAGGTAAATAGCTACTCATGTTGATGATGATTTTCTCATTTTATTTTTTTCTCACAAATTCACTCGGTGTGAGAAAAGCACGCTGCCTAAATGCGGATTTCCCCGAACGTGACACATGATGGCAGGAGTGAATTTTTTTCCATAGGTATATGTATTGAATAAAAGCAAAAATATGTGAGACGGCATCACTTTTTACGTTCACTCGTTCTCTCATACACTCGCTATTTTTTGTGTCACTTCACTCAATTTTCATCTTCTCTACAATTTTTCTTGTTATTGCTCCTGCTTTTGCTTCCATTTCGGAACATAAAAGCGATCACATGAAATATTTAATAGCATGGATTAGTGATGTAAAACGGTTGCTTCCCTAGCGATACTAGCTTGTGTGCATTAAAAGATTTATCATTTCGTATGGGTGCTTTGTTGAATGGTGTGAGAAGTGAAATAAAATAAGAAGACAAGGCAAAAATGTTAAAAGCAACGAGCTGTATGATATGAAGTGCTAGTAGACAAAGCAATAGTTAAACTTTGCTTCACATTGCTTCATCGTTAAAATACAAAAGTAACTTGGTAAAAATGATTCAGATAGTAAATTAAATTCGCGCTTAAATATTTAAAGCGATAAAAAATCCAAAACCTTGCTTGCTAGACAAACTAGCTGAAAAATATAAGGACGTTGATGCTCTGAACACATTTCCATAAAATGGGTGACAATGACAATGATTTTGTTGATGATGACGATACAATTCATGCATGAAAATGTAAGTAACTACCTAGACTTGTCGAGTCAAAGCTTTAAAATGAAAATCCGGTGCTCGCACATCGTATAGCTAGAAATCACTTCATTTTTATCCTCTTTTTTTTGTATGTGGCTCAACTTTACGGATGAAAGCGCATATAAAATGACATCAACAGAAAAATTGTTTGGATTCATGCACAAATATCACAAGAAGAGATTTTTTGAATCAGAATTTTATGGTCATGTCATACTTTATGTCACTTTTTATATCTGCTCTTTTGTTAATGTACTTTTTAAACTGTAAGCAAAAGTGAATGAATGAATAGAAACAAAAGACAACAATTAGCTACATAAGAATCCTATGGATATTCGTTCGTATTAATACTCTGAGCAATGGTTACAATAGAGTTCAGTCGTTTTATATACACAGCTTGAGAGTATTTTACAATGAAAACAAATGAAGCAGCATGAATGTATCAGAGACAAAAAAGGACAAAAGTGTTTTTTTTAAATCATAGATAGGAAGACTTCACTTCAGTGATGTCATTTTCTCATGACAACTAATCCCAAAAATTTTCTCAAAATTCTGTCATTTCAATCTCATAATTTTAATATTTTACATCATAAATGACTTCCAAAATAATTTAAAAATAAAAAAATCACATTCGCAAAGCACATGACACAAGCACTACACCCACAGGAATAATCAAATATTAATTTAAAGGAGAAATAAGAGATTAAATTAAAAAGAACTTTGTGTATAATTATAAATAATTATGAGTCCTTGATTTCACACAAACACACAAAAGAAAACCATTTTTCCGTCTCATGCTGTGTGACATTTGCTGCATTAAACGAGCCGAGAAAGAAAAAAAATTGAATTAAATTTATTCGAATTGCATGCTGCATATTAATTAATTAAATTATAATTGCTGTTTTTCTTTCCTTCCACTTATTTTTGCCATTAAAATGAGAAACTTTTTATTCTACTTTGTATGATGCTTTCAAGTCATAGAATGCAATGAACAGTATGGCTCGTACACATAACAAGAGTATAAGAAATAAAAAAAAGTATAATGGTAGTTGGTCGAAAACCTGGACAGAGCAATAACTCAAAATGGAATATAAAATGAAGCACTAACAATGCATGCCATAGATATGAAATGTGAAATGAAAAATAGGGATGAAAAAGGAAAGGAAACACTTTGGAATGCTGTTGTGCCATGAAAATTTATGTACTTATGCAAATGTGAATGTGATGCTCAAACAATAAATGCAAAACTACTCAAGAAGCCATTTTCTTGAAAAACTTTTCATTTTATTTGAAAGCGCATCGACGTTTTGAACTTTAAGCTGTTAGCTTTCGATCAGTGACAATAAACAGTCATTACAAAAGACCTAAGTTATTTTGAGACTCCATAACAATTTAAAATCAACAATCAATATTTTATGTGCATTTATATGCATTTTGAGACAGTCAAACTGCAACTATTTTCAGACAGTTTCACTTTTCCACAATATTTGCTAAGCATAAAGAACACGAGGAGAAAGATGATTGCGATATTAAGATTAGATCCCCACAACTGCAGAAATAGAAATAAAAGCAGAAAAAAGTCATTTAAATAGTTTTTAAAGAACTGTGCATGACTTGAAAATGGAGATTCAAGATAATAGCGTTTCATTTGACTTTTATTTATAGCACACAAGTATTGTTTAATGTGCTTTAATAGGACATTGCATTCCTTGATCTCAGTCCTACATACAAGAGCTTTGGAATGTTTTAACTCATACATTTATTAAAATGGTAAAAGACTCCTTAATATTCATAACAGCATTCCACAGTTCATTCCAAATATAATCGCAAAAAGCTAGAATAAATAAAGCAAGAGCAGTCTAGATAAAAGAAATCTAGAGTTAAAAAATGTTCTGTCCATTTTATCGTTTGATGTCTCAAATACAACTTAAAACATTATATACATATCCTTATTCTAAGACGTCCGGTAAAAGATAAGAGAACAAGAGTAATAAGTAGCGTGTAAAGATATCAAAATTGGATAAATATTTCAATGAATCACTGCTTCTTATTGTCCTTTCCTTTTGTGTGAAACTTGCAACAACTTACTCTATAACAATGATCTTATCTCCTTCTATGTAACTTAAGATGATGACAAAAAAGGATCCTGTAAGGAAAAAGGAAAATATTCTTGAACTTTACATACTTTACATGCTTCTTCAGTTTCAAGGATAATAAATTCAAGTATAATTTCACATGGAATTTCTGACCACAAATCAAGACATTTATTAGCATAACGACAAGGACAAAAATGCAATTTTATCTTCCTAGAATCTTCTTAAATTTAATTCCAGTTAAAATGAAAAATAATTTATTTTCAACTTAAAAATTAATTTTGTTTGTGAGGTTTATTCCTTTGTACATTAAAAATGTCAGAAATGCAGCTCCTGCTGAAAAAAAATTAAACCACACAGAAATTCTTCATAATTTTTTTTATTAAAAAATTCTCATTCAACAAACGGCAAAAAATGAAATTCTTTAGATAGTAAAAATTTTCTCACACTGCAGTTATGCTGCTTATGCTTTAACAGAAACAAGCAGAAAGGGCTGAAAACACAATAAATATGAGTGTTATGAAAATATGCGGAAAATGAAACTTTTATTACTCATAATGAAATTCAATTAATGAGAAAAATACTAAATTCAGTTATAAATTCAAGTCAAAAAAAACTTTGTCTTCCTACTTGTTTCTTTCATGACATAAGCAAGACTCAAGTCTTTATTTTTTTCTCTCTATAACGTGGTGTAATAAATGGATGAGAAGAAAATAAGTTAAAGAAAAGAGTAAAGAAAATATTTCCTCAATTCCGGAAGAAACACTTCCATTGTTTCTTCCAACTGTATTTCCGCTGTAATTGAATTTTTCCTGACTCACTTACATACTTCAAATTTATACTTTACTCAACTCTGTTACCGTTTTTAAGCTACTTAAATTATTTTGCCACCATCATTTCCGAAGGCTTTACTTGCTCTCAATGTTCTCGTCTTGTTGCTTGTGTATATTGGTGTGTATACAAAAACTTTATTAAATGCTCAGCAAAGAAAATAAAGCAAAAAAAAGAAGGAAAAGAAAATAATGGATGAATGGTGAAGCATTATGTAAGAGTAAGCTTTAAATTACTCAATAACAATTTTCTTCCTGCCTTTTTCATTGCATTAAAGACGGAAATTATTGTAGCTTTTTTTTAATGATACAGACATAGGCGTAGCCAGGGATTTGTTTTAGGGGGTTACAAACTGAGGTCTGGCTACGCCTTGGATGTACTTAAATCATGATCATTTTTGAATCTTTAATATTAAATCGAACAAAATCAAAGATTTGAAATCCAAAATGCGTTTTACTAAATGTCTTGCATTAAACTCGTTCTTTTCAACAAAAAAAGAAATAAAATTCTACAGACATACTCAATTTTAGTGGGTGTTTGCTTCTATTATGAACTTGTTTTATGATTATATGCAAAAATAAAAATAAAATAAAAAGAACGGCAATTCCACGTCTAACAAATTAATCAAGCCAGCAAAATGTTATTAAAGTGTGCTGTAATTTATATTTTGCAGCTTATCTTTGACACTTTTTCACTGCAATCCATTAATCATCATTTTTACCTCCCACTGTTACATTCATTATTACTCACTAAAGTATGTACATTCAGCGTTTATTTGTAAATATTTTTTCATACACACGTTAAAGTCACTTTTAGAATTTAAAAAAGAGGAAAGCGACTTTACATAATTATATCAATAAAGGACGCACCTTATTGTTTAGAAAATGTTTATGAATGTCCTGTAAATTTAATGATTTTTTTGTCGAGAGTTCGAAAGTCACTTTATTTAGATGTCTGACGCATTTTTATGTCATGCATCTTTTTAGAGTGTTACCTCAATTAATTTAGGGTCAAATGGAAGTTTGTACCAAGAGATGCGGGCTATATTCAGATAATCGATTCCTAGTAATTGCTAGTCCACGATAAATCATTTCAGTGCAAGTATAGTCGACTAATTTTTTTATTGGTCTTTAAATATATAAAGCTTCCTAGTCATGAAATACATCATACACACTGGAACCAGAGTAAAGAATTAAGATACAAAGAGGTTTCAGAGAATCAAAAAGCATATGAGAAAATTGTTAAGTTAAAAAGGTGGAAAATGGAGCACATTTCACATAATTGGTTGTGAAAACATGAACAAAGTTTAAGTATAATAGACAATAGAAACTATATAAGAAAGGAGATGAGATGGGAGATAGATAGAAGGTTAAAAAAAATATATAAAGATGAAGCATTTATTTACAGACGAGCGGAGCTGTCAAAGTTAATTTTCATCACTAATTGATTATTATTGAAGCTAATCATTGTTGATAGGAATCTGTTTTCAGATGATGTAGCATTTTAACAAGCATTAAAGTGTCTAATAGATTCTTTTGCTTTAACGGTACTTTCGATTAATGCTAGAGAGCACGGACCTTGATTATTATTAATACTATTTAGGTGCTTTTGTAGTCTTAACTTAGCATAAATATCTTAGTTAAGCTAGTGCCTGGCCTTGGCATCACATCTCAAATTTCATTTCTAAAATTTAAAAAAAAAATTCCTTGATCTGTTATTCATTGATGGTTGGTAAGGAAACATAAGATTTGATTCAAAAGGTTTACGTAAACATACTTCTTTCCATAAGCATAAACATGATTTTTATGAAAAATATTGAAATGTAAAAAAGAATAAAATAAAATAAAAATTCGGCTTAACGAACGCTTTTTTTGCAATAATATTTTGTGTTAGCAACGATGATATTGATTTTTTTTCCATCTACCGATATATATATTTATGTACTGATAACAGCCAAAAAATAATATTGTAGGAAGAAAAAAAATGTGTAAGCTGATGATGGGCCAAAAAGCAATACATCCAACCATATTTCGAACATAAGAAAAAGAAATCCAGAAACATTTCATTTCCCTTCCGATGCGTCATGAGAAAAGAAAAATTTGTTGTTTTTCATAAATTTCTCCCTCTATTCTCAATTCAATGTTATCAAAAAGCAGCTAATGTTTGTAGATGTTATCGAGATTTTCTTTTTTTTATTCCGTTTATGGTGAAATTTTTATATAAAAAAAAAATACATTAGAATGAGAAAATTTACTGGGGAAGATATTTCTTTAAAATAAAATATAAAGCAACAAATTGAGTCTATGGTGGGAGGAAGGGAGGAAAAAAAACTTTCGAAAGAATCTTCTTCAAGTTGATGAAAGCGAAAGTAAATTTGATATATCCTCAAAAATGTTTTTATTTCTTACAAGAAGAAAAATTGTGAACTTCAATTTATTGTTAATTGTTCGCTGTCAGTAACTCATGGTACTTTATCACAACATTCCTTTAAAATTCCTTTAGGCGATTGCCATAAATACAATGTACTTATCTAAAGAAAATTTAAGAAATTAATGAGAAGTTTTTTAAGATCTCGTTTCATTATTGCATGTAAAACTTATTTCTGCTTATTTGAACAAAGTTCTGCGTTCATCTTCACAACTGGATAATAAATTTATTTGATTGCTAGATATATGGCTAAATACATATATGTATACACATTAGATCAATTATCATTATTCAAAAACGATGTTCACAATTGTCGTCGATCGAAAGTCTCAATATTTAGAGCCACACATTTTCTCAAATAGTTAAATTGTTTCCCTGAAATGTTTAAGGTCCACAGCAAGTCAACAAAGAAAATCTTAAAGATTCCGAACCTATTAGATAACATTCAATGAAAGCGAAAGCAGTATGAAATGCAGGTAGTTTAAAATTACCCGACATTTGAAAAGTTATTAATATCCTATTTATTTGATACTTTTGGAATTATCTCGAAATTTATTTTTGATTATTAACTTGCAGTAATTGTAAGTATAACCTCTCAGTTTTTGATATTTTTTTATATTTTTTCAGTTGACTAAACATACAGTGGATCATTGGACTTCCTGAACTTGATATTTAATCGTCTTCAAATTTTATGGATATCTGCAAAAATTTCGATGTTGTATATGTTCATTGAAGCGGCAGAACGAGACCCCAAAAGAAACATTTATTAATAGCGAATCAGCAATTACAGAATTTATGCCTTGGATTCATGACAACATAAACAATTATCGATAAATAAAAACTCTGCTGGCCACGTGCATTCTTTAGTTATTAACACACTTTAATATAAATTGTTATTGCTTGAGAATACACGTAGTTGACAATGTTTTCCTACAATAATGACTTTTGGCTGAGAACATCAACATCAACCTAGGCATAAATTTCTTAATTTTCTTGTGCATTAACATCGAAAAATAAAACAATAAAAAAATGTGGCATTAAAGTGTAATTTTTATAAGTGAAATGAAAAAAAAAATATTAATGTTCATTAAATATTAATCAGTTCTTGTAGTGATTTGAGTAAGGTAATTTTGATTTTTACTGTCAATTTCTAATAAAAAAACTTTAAGCTTCAATTATTTTCTATTTAGGTTTTCTTATATTTCTTTTCGGAATACTCACCTATCCATAACATACAAACATCACCCTCAACATCTACCTCCAAAATTGATCTAAAACATTTAATGATCATTGAGGGGGTTATTTAATGGACATGTGGTAAAAGTTAACTTTTATTTTTATTCTTTTTCATTTTCCTTTAATTTCATGGGTGTTTTCATTTTCCATTTAATGGTTTGTTTAGAATGTGTTTGCGTGTGTATATGTATATCTGTGCTTATTCGTGTATGCTCAACTCAGAAAACTTTTTGTGGGTGTGTGAATTAATTTTCCCTTTTTTCTGCCTGGTTTTATTGAAAGAAGAATCCCCTTAGAGGATAAATTCCATATGAGATGACCACAGTAAATCAATCTCCGAAAACCTCATCATTGCCATTCTTTTGACTTATTAAATATTGATAATAATTTCTATTCTCATTCTCATTCTCCGAAACAACTTTGTGACATTAATTTATCATTTTCCAGCTTGAATCATTAATGACATTTTTATCCATTACTCAACTAAAACTTACCAACCAAACATTATTTCATTTTCTAAATAAAGTATTAGAACAGCAACTTTTTTGGTTTAATTTTTTATTCATGCTGATATTCAATGCAAAAATTACGTCTAGCAAAAAACTAATTCTTTGGTGACTATTGAAGTCACCAATTGCAGAGTTTAACAGTTTAAATAACATAAAAATATTAAGAGTTGAATTTCTTTTATTTGCAGATGCCAGAACTCGAATTCGAAAGGTTTCGATTCGACTCGAGTTGACTCGATTTGACTCAAAACCGAGTCGATTTCATTTTTTCATTCATTCACTCGAACAAAATAAAGTTGACTCGACAATCGACATCAAGCTCTGCCAGATGCTTAAAATAAGTTCACACACATTTCTAACTTTATAATTTTATCCAACACAATTGCTAGAAATTCGATCCTACATTTAAAATTAAGCTCAAATTTAACACTTCATTAAATACTCCAATTGAATCATTTATCTTAAAAATGTCCATGTAGATTTTCCTTAATGGACATTGGGATAGAAGACATCAAACATTTTGTTGGTTTATATTATTATTCTTATTATTTTTGAACAGAAAATTCATTGCAGTTTATTGCCATATAAATCTATGTATATGTATACGTTTAGATTATGTTCAAAGCACGTACCACCTTCACATTCATAGTGGTGAAAATTCCTCTTCTTTTTCAATTTTCTATCATTCGATGGAAACTTAATGAATATTTTTTTTTGTTTATTTTTATTTTATTCTCCCATTCCATCTCATGACATGGGTGATCACAACAGGATGAAACAGCAAAGAAATCACACTCATCCCTCATTTGCTTCTTTCTCTTCCTGTACTTTTCAAGCACACTATATATACCCATTGGCAAATTCATCAATTCATGGGATTTTCACAATAATCAATGTTGGATGTTGGTAAAGAATAGCAACAACAATAGATGGAAATGTATGAGAAAGGAATCAATAGATGTGATATGTGAGGAATCGCAGTGAGAAGAAGAGAACGAGACACAGATTTTATGTCGAGTGATATTAATGAACAAACATATTTTTTCTAAATTCACAATCCAATAGTACTGAAGGGGCACGTCTCAATGTATCGCATTGAATGAAATAAATTGAGGAAGAAATTTTTCAAATCAACAGGACTCAGCATGAAACAATTGACATTTGATTTTCAATCTACGACTTTTTTACAATTCTCCTTTCTACGATGCTCCCATCTGATGAAAGTTAGAAATGAATATAAAAAGTCAAAGATGAATAGAACGTTTTGTTAATTAAACCAAAAACCATAGTAAGAGATGTTGATCTTTGAACAGCTTACAGTTCAATTCGAACTTTTAACATCTACATTTTTAAAAAATTAATGTTTTGATAAGTGCAATGTAATTTTACAGAAAATCTCAGAAATTGGGAAAATTTAAATGTTCTTAGGATTTTAACTTCCAAAAATGTAAATATCGGCTAGATTAGTGCTCAGCACGTAGACCAATGTTAAATAAATCAATATAAGTTGAAAAAGTATATTCCACAATTTCAAATTAAGATGCAACATTGGCATTTCCTTTAACTTCTTATTAACTCCCAATAACTCAGTGTAAGAGGATGCGTAATTGTAAATAAGCGGGTTCTATTCTCGCTCGAGACAGGTTATTGGAACCTTTATTTTACTATCCTTAATATTTAATATTAATTTCGTTAAGCATTAAAATCATTCTTGAAAATGAGAGAAAGTTTTTGCTGGCAGCTCTTAAAATATATTCCCAATGGGTGCCGATGGTTCTTATTCTTCGAAAATGGTCCTTATTCTTCGAAATCGAAAATTCGAATTTGAATTTTTTTCAAAAAATGAAATTCCGTTAAAAATATTTCATCAAAAAATTATATTTGTTTACATCAGTAAAATTTTGATTAATTTTCATTAATTATGGGTAAAACCTGCAAAATTGCAAGCTGCAACAAAAATAAAACAATTACAAATCTTTTTAAAGTACCTAAGCACTCATTAAACAAAGATAAATGGTTGTTATTTTTAAAATCAAACAACATAAGTGTCGACGGAAGTGAGATTTCTGCTGTAAGTGATTGTAACACATTCAAGACAAAATTTTCAGATATTGTTCTTAGTCAGGTTGAAATTCCATTTGAGCATTGTTCAAAGACTATTGAAAATTTAATATTATTTTTTGTAACTTTTCGATCAAAACTTGAGCTTCATTGTCGATTGTTACATTCAAAAAACAAATTTGCGTCGAAGAATTGATTTTTGTTCATAAATAAATTTAACGGTCTTTAATATTTCAAAATTTTTTATAAAAAATTATTTTTCGAATTTTTTCGAAACAGGTTTGAATTTTAGAAAAAATAACGGTCTACATTGTTCTAGGCACCCATTGGATATATTCTTATAAAATCTTATTTGTAAATGAAATTTAGCAACAAATTTGTCTGTAATTGTCAGAATAATTAAGAAATTTACAAAACAAAACAAATATTTATGAAATATTTTAGAAGTTGTCGAAAATTTCCTTAATTGAATAAAATTAAAAATGTCAATCAAACAATTTTGTAATTTTATAAATTTTAAGATTAATTTAAATTTTATTTTTTAAATTTGGAAATATAAAATAAAGCAAATTTTAAAAATTGAGTTTTACTTGATAAAGTTCTTAGTTTTTGTATAAATTAATGCAATAAAATTATTTTTCAGAATATTGTCGTCGATTTTTCATGATGAAAAAAGGTGATAATAGTTTGCTTCTTATTTTATTAAATGATTTCGTTTACTTTTCATTAGCTTCATCCAGCATTGAGGTTTGACAACTTATATCCCACATCATCTATGCGCTATTAAATTCTTTTTATCAAAACTTGCGCGTTTGCGTGAAAGTTAAAAAGACAAAAATTAAAATTTATTATGACTTTTTCTCCTTCTTAGTCCGCACAGCATCTCTTATACCTTTACATTTATTCATTCTCTTCGTTTATTGAGATTTATTTTTTAAAAAAAGTATAGCCACCTTCTATAAAATTCCTGATATATTCACGTACAGCTTCCCTACCACCATTATATTTTTAATTCGCGATCCTATCTTACTGCTGCTCTATAAGTTTTAAAGAAGCCACATTCGAAAAAAAATGTAAAGATGAAATTAACAGGATCAGTAAAATTTGTTCAAAATCCTGATTCCTGCACTGTTGTGCTAATTTGGACATACACATTTAGGTTCCAAAAAACTCTCAAGATCAATAATCACTTCAGTATATACAACAAAGTAACTTTGGTTGTATAAAATATGTTTACAAGCGTATAATGTATTACATACATTACAATATCATAATAGACTTCCAACAAAGTTTCTTCTCCTTGAATAAGTAGTAAAAGAAAGAAGAATGAAAAATTTAATTGTCGAAAAATTGTATTTTAATCTCCTTTCAATTCATCTTGCCGAAGTAAGGCTACTAAAATGTTCACATACAACATGATGAAGGAGAGAAGGCAAAGTATCAAGATAGACACGAAGAGAAGAAATGTTTCCAATCTGTTGTCATTTTCTTAATCGTTTCAAAATTAAATTTTAATGGTTTTCCTTTCTTACTTCCTCCACGTTTTTCGCTCTTTTTATGCCTTGCTTTATTTTATTTTATTTTCCTCCATTCTTCTTTTTTTTTTTGGTGATACAAACTGCTTTCCTTTCATGAGGTATTGAGGAAAAAATGTGGCAAAGAGAAAGATAAACTTTTTTTTGTTGATGAAAATTTTTAAGGGAAAACCGAGAACAAAAAGAAAATTTAAAAAATCTATTTTCTACTTTTGTGTATCTTTTGAATTTATCAGCCACGCAAAAAAAATAATGCTGATTAATTTTTAAGGAATGACTACAAAACATGAAAGAGCTTTATGGCAACTATTTTTAGAGCGATTTTCTGGATTAAGTTTATTTATGAAGACTAAGGAAAAAATATAAGACATAATTTTATTAGAATTTTTTTAAAATCATTCAATAAGTTAGAGTGGTAAAAAGAAGACCTCTCGATGGAAATAGCACTGTATAGAAAAATGATTTTCATAGCCAACATAATACATGATAAAACAAGAAAGTGGATGCAAAGTAAATCTTTAATCTGAATTCTTTCCAAGTTTTGGAAGCTAAGAGTGCTCAAAAAATATGCTTAGTAAAAAAATCCAACGAGGAACAAACAACTTCCATTTTTAATTTAATTTTTTTATAAAATATGAATAAAATTAAGATAATAATCTATTACTTTTCACATTACCTACTCTGAATTCATTACTTATTAGGTCAACAGATTAAAAAACTTTATGCACCTGCCCTTACGCATGAAATAAATTATTTTAAATTATGCACACATTACGGTAATGCAATATGTTTTAGTGAATGAAATGTCTAAAGTCAACAACTTTTAAATTTCATTGAATCGATCGTACGTGGACAACAATTTTCCAACTTGTTGTATTCTGATATATTAAAGATAAAGCTCTCTTCAAAATTTGATCTTTCCACCCTGCTTCTTGATTATTTTCCTATATTCATTTTTCAGCTATTGCTTTTATATTAAAATCATTTTTTTTATGCATTTTTCCTGTATATTTTTAATAAAGTCTGAATGTGAACATTCTCTTCTAGTCTAATGATGTTTTTGCAGCTGAAATATATTCATCAGTATTATCAAGACATCTGAGGATGATGCAATGAAAAAAAACTAGTGGATCGGGTAGAAACCCAATGCAGATATATTCACACCGTACCATCAAAAGTCTTATGTATAGACCAAGATTTGCTCAGCATAAGTTTGAAGGGTGGGTGTGAAGTACGGCCGAGACCCATATCGACACAGTTCAAAAGTTATACCTATCATAATTATGTCAGCTACAAAAACACTTAGTTTGAATTATGTCACCCTCGGGAACACTATGAACCAGTATAGCTGATTTTGGTCGAAATCTCGGCCATACTTCACACTTATTTGAACCACATTTTCTCGTAAATGTTAAAATATTATTAAAAAGTAATTAATCCTGAATTATGTCGCTATTTTGTCAAGTGTTTTAAGATAAAGAATTTGTTTTTTGGTTTCCACAGTGAAGAGTATGAACAAAATTCAGATGGGGTAGTTGAAATTTTAGATTTCGATTTTTTTTTTAAGCTATGCATTACAAAAAGTAATATTGGTATGTGATTTATGTCAGAATTATGTCAATTCAAATAAAACATCCAAAAAATTTTTTGACCAAAGTACACCATTGAAAATCAATTTTCAATTTTGGACTAGCGGAGACCCTAGTCAAAATCAATTTTGTCACTTTTTTCTTCGAGGGTTTATCCAAATGGATTGAAACTTTGCATAAATATTCTAGTGCTTAAAACAAATACAAATAAAACATCCTAAAATTTTTTGAGCAAAGAACCAAGTAGGAAATACATTTTCAATTTTGGACTAGGAACGACCCTAGTCAAAATCAATTTTGTCACTTTTTTCTTCGAGGGTTTATCGAAATGGATTGAATCTTTGCATAAATATTCTAGTGCTTAAAACAAATACAAATAAAACATCTTAAAATTTTTTTGAGCAAAGAACCAAGCAGGAAATACATTTTCAATTTTGGACTAGGGGCGACCCTAGTCAAAATCAATTTTGTCACTTTTTTCTTCGAGGGTTTATCCAAATGGATTGAAACTTTGCATAAATATTCTAATGCTTAAAACAAATACAAATAAAACATCCTAAAATTTTTGAGCAAAGAACCAAGTAGGAAATACATTTTCAATTTTGGACTAGGAACGACCCTAGTCAAAATCAATTTTGTCACTTTTTTCTTCGAGGGTTTATCGAAATGGATTGAAACTTTGCATAAATATTCTAGTGCTTAAAACAAATACAAATAAAACATCTTAAAATTTTTTTGAGCAAAGAACCAAGTAGGAAATACATTTTCAATTTTGGACTAGGGGCGACCCTAGTCAAAATCAATTTTGTCACTTTTTTCTTCGAGGGTTTATCCAAATGGATTGAAACTTTGCATAAATATTCTAGTGCTTAAAACAAATACAAATAAAACATCCTAAAATTTTTTTGAGCAAAGAACCAAGTAGGAAATACATTTTGAACTTTGGACTAGGGGCGACCCTAGTCAAAATCAATTTTGTCACTTTTTTCTTCGAGGGTTTATCCAAATGGATTGAAACTTTGCATAAATATTCAAGTGCTTAAAACAAATACAAATAAAACATCCTAAATTTTTTTTTGAGCAAAGAACCAAGTAGGAAATACATTTTCAATTTTGGACTAGGGCGACCCTAGTCAAAATCAATTTTGTCACTTTTTTCTTCGAGGGTTTATCCAAACGGATTGAAACTTTGCATAAATATTCAAATTCTTAAATCAAATACAAATAAAACATCCTAAAATTTTTTTGAGCAAAGAACCAAGCAGGAAATACATTTTCAATTTTGGACTAGGGGCGACCCTAGTCAAAATCAATTTTGTCACTTTTTTCTTCGAGGGTTTATCCAAATGGATTGAAACTTTGCATAAATATTCAAGTGCTTAAAACAAATACAAATAAAACATCTTGAATTTTTTTTTGAGCAAAGAACCAAGTAGGAAATACATTTTCAATTTTGGACTAGGGCGACCCTATTCAAAATCAATTTTGTCACTTTTTTCTTCGAGGGTTTATCCAAACGGATTGAAACTTTGCATAAATATTCTAGTGCTTAAAACAAATACAAATAAAACATCCTAAATTTTTTTTTGAGCAAAGAACCAAATAGGAAATCCATTTTCAATTTTGGACTAGGGCGACCCTAGTCAAAATCAATTTTGTCACTTTTTTCTTCGAGGGTAAATCCAAATACAGTAAATCTTTGTATGAGCATTCTAATCCTCAGGTCACACATTTCTGAATTAATAAAAATCATTTTTTTGGACAAAATTTTAAGTCAAGTTGTTTTTGAATGTACAACCAAATTTATACAATTTGGGTCTGACGACATATAGAATACATTTCTTGCTTTAGATATTTAAAACTGTTTTGTATAAATATTAGTATACTCACACAAAGTTTCACTGTAATTGGATAAACCTTCGAAGAAAAAATTGAAAAACTAGATTTTGACTAGACCTGTCCCAAGTTCATAATTGAAAATGTATTTCCTTCTTGGTTCTTTGCTCAAAAAAGTTTTTTTCATCCAAAGTTTAATTTAAAAAAAAATCACAGTGAACTTTTAATTTGAAAAATTCGTAAGAAAGGAAAGTTTTTTGCTTTTTCTGAAGCAACGGCTGTTCCTACCTTGCCCAAAAACAATACAGCTCTTCTATAGAGCAGCACGGATCAAATGTAAAAAACTAGAAGTCTCTACGATGTCTCGTTATTGAGATTTCTCGCTGATTAACTTGCTTGTTTGCTTGTTTGCTTGCTTACAAAAAGCATATTTTGCGATTTTCTCAGCAATGCCGCAACCAATTTGAAATCTGTTTTTTGCAAAAGATGTAAAATTTAAAGCACAAACTTTTCATTTTTGAACATTTCAAGCTATCTTGCTCTATATCCTCACAAAATTTTAAAAACTCATTTTTCAATCTGAACAAAACCAATAGATTCACACGTGAAAACGGTGTGAATACAAAAATTATAATTTTTCATATGAAAATAAAATATAAGTTTCTCGTTATGTTAAGAACGCATTTTTAAAGCCATTAGTATTTTTACCAAAATAATCCATTTTGTACCTTGATATGGTATTAATACTAAGTTAAACAAACCTGAACGATAAGTGAACGACCCCTAAGAAGGCACTACTATAAAAATTTCATTATGCAAGCATCATATTAGCAACATCATCAAAATTTATATTTTTACTTTATAATAGAAATCTTTCAATATATCTGCAGAAAGCAACTGGAAGCAACGATAGTAGAGAATATTGAATGACACAAAATGATGCATATTATCTCATCGATGAATAAAATTTCAATTTTAAAGGAGGAAGAATAAAAATATAAAAAATTCAAATGAAGTCTAGTGAGCATAATGTCAAAATAGATATAGAATAACAAAGGATTTTTATTTTCCGATGCAATGATGATCATGAGAGATTCATAAAAATATGGACAAAACTGAAATCTTAGAAAGATGCAAATTTAAATAATTGGCTTTTTACTTTGTAATTTGTTCTTCTGTAAACTAAAATTAATAACACATTAAAAATTATTTTAATTATGGAAAGATTTATGTTACTACAGTATGCAACAATATGTCTCGAATGTAGTTGAATAATGATGCAGTCTGATTGTTTGTTAAAATGCTGGCGAATGTTTCATCATCAACTTACGAACAACAGTCTGGACATAACTAAACCATTGATGGTTTTATAGATTTGCATTTCCGTGCATTGAATTTTCGTAACTACACAAAACAAGAACAAAAATCTAATTTCATTGCCATTTAATGGCAAGTTTTAATGTCCATACTGTTCACATGATTGATTCCATTCATTAAATATTTTGAAGAAAATAAAATAAAGTTCAAACGAATATTTTGATTATTCGATTTTATTCTTCATCCTAGAACATAATTAAAACAATTCAGGAAGTAATACTAATTAGTATGAGCAGAAAAAAAAATTTCTTAATTTAAATATGTACAAGTTTTATGATACCTACCACCAAAGACTTTGAAAATATTACAAATATCACATAGAGTCAAAAATTCATTAAAAGTTTGTGTTTGAAATGAAGCAACAAGAATTAAGCTTTGCCTTTGATTTTTGAACTTTTTTTAATGAGTATTATCGAAATACCAAACTTTTTCTTTTCATTTCTATTTCCAAATTTGTGTGAAACAAAAAAGAAATATAATTAATCATTATTTTCTATATAAGACGTGATGATTAAAATTTTTGGAACCTTGACAAGATCTGAAAATGGGAACAAATGAATTAAAGTTTTTGTTTAAATTTTTTCGCCATAAGAACGTAATAAAATTGTCTCTCTTTACTTTATTTTCATTACAAATCAATTTTACATTACTTAAACTTCCTAATATCGTTTCTTTTGCATCAATGCTGCTCACTAGATGACTGGGCCCAGCCAAAACATTCATAAAATGGGTAAATTTGCTAGTTTTGTCTAGCCCAGCGAGCCCAGCGTTAACACAACACTGTTCATTCATTCAATTCTTATAACTTTTCTATATATTTATATATGCACATGAGTCAATAATAAAAATTACAGAAATAACAAAAAATAATTTTTTCCAGCTCATTCTAAAAGCTTTTGGAGAAAAATTAAGAAATTATTTACATTAGCCTAAGTCATGAATAATTTATACAATATACAGTTAATTTTGACAGAAATTAAACGCTTGGTGCGAAAACTTTAAAGAAAAACACAAATCTACTTTTCAAACTGATTTGATTTTGTGATTCTCAATCATTGAGTTATTAGGACATGATTTAAGTATTCCAATATGCCCTTTTATTTTCTCAAGTTTTCAAGTCGTACACTGATTTTAGCAACTCAATCTTAGTCAAATGTTGTAAGACATACGATTCTGAGAATCACATTTGCTGGATATCAGGCGCGTAGCCAGGAAGGTCTTGTCCCTCCAAAACGTTTTGAACCGCAGCGAGAGCACGGCCTAAAACGCTTAAGAGGGGGACAATATCCTCCTGGCTACACGCCTGCTGGATATTAAATTATTGAAATGCAACACATTTGTTTACAAAAATACGTTTTTGTATACTTCATAAATAATTGTTAATTCTGTTCCCAAGCATTTATTCTGTTCAAATAAAAAAATAATTTTGATAAAAATAGGATGTTCTAGAAAATTTGAAAGATAACCTTCTTACTAAATCTACATAGCAGATTTTTAATAAACAAAAAATAACAGAAACATTTAGATTTTTCTTATAACACATTCCTGTTATAATCAGTGAATTAAAAAAATTGTAAAGAAATACAGTCGAGGATTTAAAATAAAATGTCCGAAACAACTTTCAAGTTGACGGCTCTTGTGTAAGAATAATATAAAGAAGATTGAGAAAGAGACTTTCTTTTTAAGAAGGCAAAATAAAAATATCCTCAACATTGCTCATTTAATGTCGTCACATCACTTTTGGTGCCAGTACTTTGATCACAAAAACTGGTTGTTGGATTTTCATGTTCACTTGAACTCATCACATTATTCATATCGGGACTATTATTTAAACTTAAAGTATCACTATGTTTTACATTTTTAATGGAATCAGTCACTTCCACATTTCTAACATCCGAAACATTTTCATTCGACGATGATGATACTTGCTCATTATTTTGTGTCGAATTTTCATCTGCATTCTCTATTCTAACAACTTCAGGTGAATTTTCCGTATTTTGAGTCTCTGATGATGTTTGGGGATTTACTGTTGGCATTTGGTTACTGTTGGTGTTTTCAACATTTCGTATAATATCAGCAACAGTTGCAATTGGTGCCGATCGTACGTTAATGATGCGTACATTTAAGATGGGACGATTTGGAAATATCATATTCAGTAGCCGCAAGCTTCGCGTCAAGTTATTGAAGCCTGGCTGATTTCGCAAATTATTTACGGCAACAGCGGCTGCATTATTATTATTATTATCAGCGATATAACCCACACCAAATACATTATTATAGAAATTGTTACGTAAACGTTCAACTATATGATTGACGCGAAGCCGATAAGCACCGCGAATAACAAACATGTTATTGTTGTTTACAATGTTGGGTTGTTGCTGTTGTTGTTGTTCAGCTTGGTCTGCTTGCATTCGATTATTTGAAGCGGTTCCTTGTTGCTGTTGATTTTCGCGATTCATTTGCTGATTGATGCCACTTCCATCATTATTGCTATTACTTGCTTGCTGTCCATCCATTTGGCCATTATTGTTGTTATTGGCATTATTTCCGTTGTTGTTGTTATTATTTCGTGCTGAACGAATAAACATTTGCTGGAGTTGTGCTTGTTGAACGATAACTGGAAGCTCATAATGATGAAAAAAGTAAACCATTGAATGCTAGAAATAAGAAATAAGAGAAAATGGAATAAAGTTATTAAAAATAAATATTCATCTATTGGGAAATTTAGCATTTCATTTAGATCATAATTGATCATCTTTAACCAGAGGGCGAAGTCGACTCGGATTTTGTATGGAAAAGTCGACTTGAGTTCACTCGACTTCATACAAATTTCGAGTCGACTTCGCCCTCTGTCTTTAACTTTATAAAATTGAAGTTTTCCTCTTATTTTTTTAATTAACTTCACAGAAACGAGTTTAGGAAGAATAACTTTAAAAGTCTGTATGTGCTGTTTTGTGATCGAAAGTTTAAAACTTCACTAATCCAAGAAAAAAACCTTAGTTTTTGCCTCTTTAGAACCAAAATCCCATCAATATTATTATTATTACTCATAACGGGTTTGATTTTAAATTATACATTAAAATTAGAATGAAAGTGATTTTCGTGAATTATTTCTTTGCAATTAAAGTAATGCAGCATATAAGAGCGTATTCAAAAGAAAGATAACTTGATAGAATCTAATAGAAATTTTTTGAAAAAGCACCAAAAACATTTAACAGACTAGTCAATTTAAAATTCAATGATGAAAGTAAAAACGTTGAAATTAAGGATCCTTTATCTCATTTTTATTCCCTGTCTTAGGAAATTTATATATTTAAATTTAATTGAAAAAAAAAAATTCAATGATTAAAAATTTCAAAACTCAACTGGGAAATTCATTTTTTCAAAAAAGAGATCATTACACATGAGACGTTCTTGAGATTTTAATTTTTGAATTTGGGTTATTTGTCATGATTTTTTTATACATGCATGATAATTTCAAAAATTCTATGACTAGAAACATAAATTAGATAAACTCAAACTATGCACTTAACAAGAATGTTTGCTACCAAAAGAAGTCCTAGTAATGTCCTGAAGTGCATGATTATTATCAATAGAAAGTGCGCTTTAGACTAACATTTTAAGACTCCTCTTTTAAAAGAGTCAATATATCATGAATATCAAATAACATTGAGCATCTATTCATTTCATATGCACAAAAGAGCAGAAAAACGTAAGAAAAAAAAGGAAAAAGATTGAATTTCAATAAAAATTATTTTTTCTGTCTACATGGTATCGCTGTCAGCAATAGAACGAGCATAAAAATACGGAAGAAATTTAAGTTACTGCTTTTTTTTATCAAAAGATCGAAAAAAAATTGAAGACCCTCCCGTGAGGTTTTACGGATGAAACAAAAAAAAATATCAAGTTATAATGTCGCATGAATTTAATTTTCTTTTAATATTATCATCCACGCAAATTCCAATGCAATACCATGCCTGTCCCTTCTATCCAAAAATCTGTTCTTCTTACAGAAAATAGAATAAATAAGTATTCATACATTCTTTAATTTTTTTCATATATTTTAGCCCCAGAAAAGAAGGGAAAAATTGTATGATGAAAATAGCAAAACGTCACTGGAGAAACGTGCTCTGAGCCATCTTAGGATATACATCTATGTGTGTCAATTCTTGTTTATTTTATTTCACTTTTCAGATTTTTTTCCTCTGTTCGTTTTTTTTTTTTAAATCTCATCCCATCTGGTTTTTACCAATAAAATATAGTATGAGAATGACAGGCCATGAAGAGTATTCTCTATGTAGAATTAGAGAAAAAATTGGAAATGATCTTTTTAACATTTTGGTAATATATGAATTCAGGAATGTAATTAAGCACACTATTTGTAAGAACATCAATTAACATCTAGGCATCTTCATCGAGAACATTTTGAGAGCTTCATATTAAAGAAAAATTATTATTATCAGATTCCATACAATGCCAATTTACCTTCAATTGTTAACCATAAATAAAAGCGTGTATGCAACATCTGTTTTGGTTTCAAATTACATGGTATGGTATAATTTGCTTCCATTTGTCGCATTTTTCAAAGAATAGATTTGTTTAAGCTAGAAAATTTGTTTTTGATCCGCATATTTGTTATTTTAATTAGCAATTTATTTTTTTCTGTTAAACTGAAAACGTTCTCGTTTATTTTTAAAAAAGATAGTTTTTAATTTTAGAAAGGGGGCCGTTCACTTATTACGTTACGCAAAAAAACGACTTTTTTCACCCCCTCCCCCCTTGTTACAATATGTTACAACTCACACCCCCCCCCCCCCCTATGTTACATTTTGTCAATTTTCAAACCCCCCCCCCCTCCCCCTAAAATGCGAACGTAATAAGTGAACGACCCCAAGCATAAATATAAACTAATCACGAAAATAATTTGGCAATATATTGAGTCAAGTCCTCAAGTTGTAAGTATGCCTCATGAACAAAAAATATGTGGAGTAAAATTGATAGATACATCAATCGATGTTTGAATAAACAGTGAAAAAAAAATCTTCTGTTTCTTAACGAGAAGGAGAATAAGTAAAATTCAGAATAAGGAGCTGTATGATATGTCGGTTGGAATTTTGTCAAAATAATTTTTCTTGTTTTTTGCATCGATATGAAAAGTGACATTATTATACCACAATCTCATACTTGAGTTTTCACATTTCAAATTCATACTTAGTATCTAAATAAGATTTCGCAACGAAACATGTTTACTCGTTAGACGGTATGGAACATGTGAAGAGAAGAAAAGTAACGAATAAGGAAAACGATGAAATTATTGAATGCAAATTTTCATGTCTTTCCATTCCACTTTACTATCATCGTTCATCTTATTATTGGTTGAGTTTGCCATAAAATGCATAAAAATTTATAGTCATCTTATACATAATATTGAAAAATAATATTTCATTCATTTTTTTAATGCATAAGAAACTAGAAAATGAAAATTAACAACACACTATGGGGCAAAATGAAAAAAAAAGGGACTTTCACTTTGAAAAATGGACTTTTCCGATTTACACTTTTTGGGTGATTTTTTCTTGTAGAGGACATAAAAGTAGATAGAAATGCCAAATTTCAGGTCATTTGGTGCTGATTTCGCGATTCTAGAGCTGTTTGAAGTTGAAAACTAGTGAAAATTCTGGTTTTTTCATACCATGTTTGAACCGGGAAATATCTTAACTGGTTTAAGATATTGCAAAACGGTTTTCAGTTCCTATTAGTAGTATATAAGAGCTTTATTTTGACATATAACAAAGTTTAGGTTCTGAATGTTTTCGTGCCATTATGGTAGAACATATGTGAAAATTTCAGGAAAATTATCTTCAAACAAGCCGCAACTATCATAAATGAAGAGTTTCCAGGCAAGTAAAAACGCAGTTTTGTAGCCCCATATATCTAGTTTTCAAAACTGTATAAACTTTGAAAAAGTAAGCTAACGTAATTGAGTTATGTTGATTTTAGTAGGTCGTTGAGTATTTGGCCAAAAACTAATAATTCTTTTAAAAATACGAAAACATAGTTTTAAAAATAGTTTTTTTGTGTTTTCTTATGAAAAATAACAATTTAAATGATTTTGTGAAGAAAATTTTTCAAAAACTTCAAAATCTTTCGAGATATAGGGGGTATGTGCTCTCCATCGATTTGGCCATTTGTCACCCTACTTAAACCACTATAACTTTTTTTTGAAAAAATATTTTTTAATTCTGTTTTCGGATTATTGTAGCCTAATGTAATACCTATCCAACGATATATAATACTTGCTAGTTAACTTAGTCCTGGTTATTTATAGGGCTGTTGATTGTGACATACGCAGTTTTTGAAAAATTCCCAAAAATTGCATTTTCAAAAATACCACTTTTAAGCAATCTCGAGTATTTTTTTAGAACTTTTTTATGTTTATTTATGACATTTATGAGATTATAAAGCCAAAAAATTAAATTTAGAAACTTTTTACTTCCCTAGTTAACAACTTTGTAAAGTACCCTTGGTAGTCACTATCAGGTGTGAAAATCTCAGTTTTGAAACTATTTTATATATATACTCGTGAAATTCTCTCTACACATCATATCAGTTTTGAACTTCATTGAACAAGTCACTTTCAAAAATGAACCAAAATTCAACACTTACGAAGAAAACACTCTGTGAAATTCTTCGCGACAAAACGTTAAATCTTGCAACACAGCACACGTACTGTTTGGCAGTAATAGAAGAAATTCATGGGAGAGAATTAGCGGAATCACAGAAACCAAGTTTAATTAATAAATTAAACAAGCTGAAGTCAAAGTCAAAAATGTTTTGTAATCAGTCAAATTGGAATAATGCATTAAGAGATCATGCAGATTTCTATGAAGAGGAATTTGAAGTTGACTCACGATACTTCAGCGAATCTAGTGGAGGGATTCTTTTTGAGGAAGAATCTATATATGAAGCAGAAAATGTTACTGACACAGATGAAGATATGGATGAGATTGAATACATCGTCCATGACATAGAGCCTTCATCCAGCAAGGGCATCAAGAGGAAATCATTTGAACAACTAACAAGCGATAAGCATCGACGTAGAAGAGTGGACGAATTAGATATCAGTTTAAAAGAAGCAAAAGGATCATTGTTATCAGTTCTTCACTTGGCACTTCGCCTTTCTAAAGAAGAAGGAAAAGTAGAAGGAGCTAAAATGTTAAAAGAATTTATTAAGGCGTGCTTAAAAGGAGAGGATCTTCCAGAAAAAACTACATCAAAACCTAAACAACTAGATATACATGTAGCTCTAGGTGTAAAAGCCTTTAACAATTTATCTCGAAATCAGTACAACAATATTCGACAAGTCCTGAAACTGGAATGCGAAAACGTTTTACCGACAGCTAAAAAATTGTTGAGGTTAGAGAAACAATGCTATCCTGATGACATAACGGTCACCGATACAAGAGCCGTTATTCCACTAAAAAATTTGACACAACTCACCACAAAAAGAGTTATTGAAGCACACAATTCAGAAATATACGACAAAATCAAAATATTACCTTCAGAATCAACTCCAAAAGTTATTCATGCAGAAATGATCGTCACATGGGGGATGGACGGAACAACAGGACAGTCACAGTATAACCAAGGAAAAACAAATTCAAGAAATCAAGAACGAGATAGAACACAACCGAATCAAACGACTAATAATGAAATTATAGAAGACAAATCACTATTGACAGTTAGTATGAGTGTTCAGCAACTACGACATGAAGACGAAAACGGAAATTATATCTGCTTATGGGACAACGAAAACAGTCAATCTGTATACTCAGTACGACCAATACAACTTGAACATGCCAAAGAAACCAGAGTAAATGTTAGAAGGATATATGAAGATATAAAAAATCAAATATCAAAACTTGAACCACAGAGATTCATATGTGAAGACATGCTTTTGGAAATTACGTACAAATTCTACCCCACAATGTTAGATGGAAAAGTTTACACAGACCTTACAGAAACATCAGGATATTGCAGATGTCAGCTTTGTAGATCTGGACCAAACGAGATGAGTGACATAAATAATCTTGATAATGGAAGATTCGAAAAAACACACAGAAAATTTGTTAAAGAACACTTGTATTTCAACACTCAGCCACTTCATACATCAATGAACGTACTCACGACTCTATATGATTTGTCATATAAACAATATGTTCAAAAACACTGGCTGGAGATAACTGAAGAGGAACAGATTGTTTTAGATGTTGAAAAGGCTAGAATAAAGCAAGCAATGTGGGATGCATTTAATGTTCGTGTACTCGAACCAAGACAAGGGGGAGCTGGATCATCAGATACAGGAAACGTTGCAAGAAAAGTTCTTGAAAATCCAGAGCTTCTAGCTAAAACTCTATATCTTAATGAAGAAATAATTAAACGTATATGCTATGTGCTAAACCAAATTCGAAGTTTAGAACCAGTTGATGATCTAGATGAATTTGATAGGTACTGTAAAGAAACATACAGAATGTTTTTGACAACATATAGTTGGTTCAAAATACCAGTAACACTTCACAGAGCACTTGCTCATGCAAAACACTACATGGAAGCCTTACCATTACCTCTAGGAAGAATGAGTGAAGAAGCCGGGGAGTCACAAAACAAATATCTCAGACAAGATAGAGAACTACGTGCCAGAAAAACTTCAAGAATACACAGTTTTACGGATGTTATACATAGAAGACTCTACAGTTCTGATCCAGTAATAATAAAAAAATATATGGATGTAATAAATAAAAGGTTAATGAGAAAAAATGTCCAAGAAGAAGGTGAAACACCTGAGCAACAAACAGAAAATGAGGAAGAAATTGAATTGATTGAGCCAGAAGGAGAAGGTTATGACTTTTCCCAAGCAGAAAACTATGATTATTCCGAAGGACAAGACCATGAATATTCTGAAGAAGCAAACAACGAATGAATAAATAAATTTCATTAAATATGATAAAAAAATGTAAATTAAATTTCTTGACAAATAAACAAAATTTCATTAAACTAAAAATTAAACTTTATTAATTTTACCTATTATAGTTGCGTATCAGAGTATTTTTTTTATTACTCTAATGATAATAGCTTTTTTCAGACTTAACATTTCTTAAAAAAGTCCAAAAAATACTCGAGATTGCTTAAAAGTGGTATTTTTGAAAATGCAATTTTTGGGAATTTTTCAAAAACTGCGTATGTCACAATCAACAGCCCTATAAATAACCAGGACTAAGTTAACTAGCAAGTATTATATATCGTTGGATAGGTATTACATTAGGCTACAATAATCCGAAAACAGAATTAAAAAATATTTTTTCAAAAAAAAGTTATAGTGGTTTAAGTAGGGTGACAAATGGCCAAATCGATGGAGAGCACATACCCCCTATATCTCGAAAGATTTTGAAGTTTTTGAAAAATTTTCTTCACAAAATCATTTAAATTGTTATTTTTCATAAGAAAACACAAAAAAACTATTTTTAAAACTATGTTTTCGTATTTTTAAAAGAATTATTAGTTTTTGGCCAAATACTCAACGACCTACTAAAATCAACATAACTCAATTACGTTAGCTTACTTTTTCAAAGTTTATACAGTTTTGAAAACTAGATATATGGGGCTACAAAACTGCGTTTTTACTTGCCTGGAAACTCTTCATTTATGATAGTTGCGGCTTGTTTGAAGATAATTTTCCTGAAATTTTCACATATGTTCTACCATAATGGCACGAAAACATTCAGAACCTAAACTTTGTTATATGTCAAAATAAAGCTCTTATATACTACTAATAGGAACTGAAAACCGTTTTGCAATATCTTAAACCAGTTAAGATATTTCCCGGTTCAAACATGGTATGAAAAAACCAGAATTTTCACTAGTTTTCAACTTCAAACAGCTCTAGAATCGCGAAATCAGCACCAAATGACCTGAAATTTGGCATTTCTATCTACTTTTATGTCCTCTACAAGAAAAAATCACCCAAAAAGTGTAAATCGGAAAAGTCCATTTTTCAAAGTGAAAGTCCCTTTTTTTTTCATTTTGCCCCATAGTGCAACAGCACTTTGTCTATTAGAGTATTAAAAACACGATTTTTTATTATATAAAAATCTTAATTGCATTCTGTTCTGATTAGGAAAATTGTCATGAATTTCGACTATTTGGTTTTAGACAAACAGCTCTGCTAAGTTGCATGAATAAAAAATTATTTCATATCACACAGTCAGAATAATGTATAAGATGATCGTAGCCATATCTTATTTTGCATCAAAGTTTTGCAATCTTTTATCAATTATATTTCTATTTAAATACACATATAATACAATTTTTGCAAATATTTATCTCAAAATTGTATGTAAGGACATATTTTTGCTGTCCGCAGGACATCCTAATCAAACCCCACTCCTAGTCTATATTTAAAAACGATGCAAAAATATAAATGTTTCCTTATAACTGACATAAGGTGAAAATTCTTTCATGTCTTTTTCGTTCTATCTGCAATAGGATGTAATGCTTCAGCACATTGCAGCACACTTGAAAGAATCTATACAAGAAACAATATTTACATAATAATCGCATGCATAAGACACATTTCTTTACCTTCTTCATGAATAAATGCATCATGTGTATCAATATTAAGATTTTGTGAAAATTTCATTTTGATATTTCTTATTTATGCCAAACAATCTAATGCCTTATTCTTCCAGTTTTCATGTATTTATTCAAACAAAATCTTATATATGATTTTAATTTCTTCTAGAAATCATTCAATTGCAAAATTATTGCTTTTGACAAATTTTCTTAAGATGAAAAGTTAATTTATAAGTTTGGAATGGATAGGCAATGCTGAAATTCAAAACAAATGCCTTTTAATATAATTTTCAATTAAAAGAAATCAAAATTTATGAATTTTTTGTGTTATTCTTAAAGAATTGGTTGCAAATTGGTCTTTAACATTAAGGAATGCACATAGTGCAAGTTTATTTAGATAAAGTCCTTTTGCAGAAAAAGAACCTACAATCACAACTTTTTTCATACAATTATTTCACATGATTGTATAATTCCAACTTTTTGAACAAGTAATTGAAAAGCATAAACTTTTTTCCTCCATTATTATTTTTTTTAATGCTTCAGTTTCAAAACTTGTCATAAAAATGAACTTTTCAATAATAAAACAAAAATGTGTATATATCATGAAATAAAATCACGTGTTTTTTGTTCATCTCATAATAGTCACGCGGATGAAACAATGAATATGTATGCAAGAAGAATAAAATATGAAAAACAAAAAAGGTTCAGGTATATTCTTTTTTTTCATCCTCGTGATTCACGTTTTCAGTTCATTTTTTTTTTCATCAAACTGAAAAGGTTATGATAATCGCGGCTGTTTTCGACATATTCCAATATATTACTTTTGTATATTTAGCAATTAATTTGATTTTCATTATTTCTCAAAACTTTTCCATTGCAATTCAATGCAGTTCATTAATAAAAGCTGTTGGTATAATAATGAATGTTAAACGCAAGAATGAGATACACATTATAAGTTGTTAACTAAATTTCATCTCCAAAACTTAAGGAGTGCGATAGAATCCAGCAAAAATTCTGTTTTTAAATGTAGCCACTTTTGGCGAAGTTAAAAGTAATTAATTGAATTAGTTTCAAATTACCTGTATGAATAGCCAGGAAGTGAACAAAGCCAAAGATCCATATTGTCCATTAAAACGGTAGTGATATGCGTAAAACGAGAAATGATATAAGTAGAAGAATCTGCAATAGAAGAAAATATTTAAAATATTGATTTGAATTAATAATTTTATAAAATTTAAGTTATTTTCTCATTTCAATTCTCAATCAAACAGTCGAAATCAATTACATAACTAGGTAATAATGAACCTAATGTAAACACTAAATAACAGATCAATCATCGTTACCATCATCTCTTAATATGTCTATATGTATGGAAGTGAGAATAGGGAGAAGAATGATGAATGAACAAAATGAATTCATAAACAATATTATGAAATTAATAATAAAGTCATTATTATCAATAAAGTAAACAATAAAGTTGGCAACTATTAAAAAAAGGAACTTCTGATGGGATAATAATAGAAGGAATGAGTGGCCACATATTTAGGGGTAGTTTTATAGTTGAATCACAATAGCAAGATTGACATAATCGATTCTCAATTAATCCTCTTTTCAAAATTAATTAAAATTCGTTATCACTATAATCCCTCTTTTGTTTTCAATCATTGGCTTTGTTAGTGAGTGACCATAGCATAATGTAGAACAATGTCGTCATAATCGCTATTTCCTCATACCCATCTTAAAAATAAATGAACGCACACGTTATATTGTCGCAACATGAACATTTTATGCTTCATCGCTTCAATAATATTAAGTAAGTGACAACAAGATTATCATGAAGCACGCAATGAAACAAAACTAAAGTTCCACACACGCAATACCAGAGCAACATCAATAAAATTAACTTCTCCTAAATTTCAAATCTATTAAAAAATTATGGCCTTTTCCAGGACAATTTATATGGGAATGCAATATTGTATTCAATTATCCAAAGATGATCCACAATTGATTTTGCAGCATAATTAGCTAGTATGCTTTCTCGCTATCGGGATCGGGATCGGGATTTCCCGGGATTTACCGATCCCGATCAATCCCGGGATCCCGAAATTTATCGGGATCGGGATTGAAAATCCCGGTTTTTTAGTTTAGGAAATTATTGATGTTTTAGAACCTGCTAAATACGCGACAGAAGAATTATTGCGTAAATCAAACGATTTATTAATTACTGAAGGAACAATTAACTTTTTGCTTGACGAATTGTTGCTACAAGGAACATTACTGTCTCAAAAGATTTACGATATGAATTGCGCTCGCATAGGTGCACGAAGAAATGGAACATTAATTGACTTAATACTTTACCTGAATAATCCTCAATATATTTCTTTAAACAAGCATTTTAAATCGTCAACAAAAGCTGCAATACATAAACTTGGCATTGACTTATTGAAGAAGTATTTTGTCAAAAACTCTACAAATGGAGCTATGAAAGCTTCAACATCCAGTGCAAATCAAATCCAACCGTCAAACATTTCTATTCGAGATAGACTGAAACTAAGCATATCTGAATATACATCATTAACAACAGATGCAGCAGCAACAGAACCAAATAACTTGAAAAGAGAGTTTAATTGGTATGACAAAAATAAGAAGAGAACCGTTTTATTAGATCAACTTTACGATGAATTGATAACAATGCAGCCGACCTCAACTCAAAGCGAACGAAATTTCTCTATTAGTAACAACATTCTTACAAAACAAAGAAAACGTTTACTTGAGAAGAATCTAAATGCAATTGCATTTGTTAAAAGTTTTTTCATTAATGCTTAATTTTTATTATTATATTCACACCGTTTTCTATAACCTTTTAACTTACATCTTTATCAACATTTATTTTCTATTTTTGTTTATGTTCACATTTTTCAAAGGAAACATGGATTAAAACATCTACCTTGTAACACATAAAATATAACTAATTAATTAAGGAATAAATGACCGTATAAGTAGCAAAAAAATATATAATTTTTTTTGGGAAAAAAAGCAGAAAAATGCTGTTTTTTAATTTTTTTTACATATTCGGGATTCCCGGGATTTCCCGGGAAATCCCGAAAATTTCAATCCCGATCCCGATCCCGAAAATTTGTCGGGACCGGGATTTCGAGAAAGCATATTAGCTAGTTTAAAAAAAACCTATAAAAAGTTTTTCGTATTAGAATACACTCAAGTAATAAACTTATTTGTCTCATCTTTCTCCCATAAGACATAAGACATGCAATATGTGTGTTATGTGGTTATAAATATACAACAAGTATTTCCATGCTTGTAACGTATTGATTTCATTACATAGATTCAATTACATTAAATTAACACTATTTCAACATGACAGCAGGAGAAAGAGAAAGGATGCAATAGTATGAAAAAAAAAATAATATTACGTAAGTTGGTCATCACTTAATTGGTGAAAATGGGAAATATAATTGAATTGATGAAAATTAATAAATAATTTAATATTGAGTGAAGCGAAAAAAATGCATAAACTAATTAATTATTGTGCTGTTATTTTAATAATTTTTGGTTCAAATTTACCAATTTTTTTATTTTGATTATTTAAATTACACATTTTTATCGTAGAATTAACTTTTATTTCTATTGAAAAGTTGGCTCAATTTCAGATTGAGTTAGAATGGTATCACATATTTAAGAGTTAAAGTTATATGCATTTTGTATGAACAGAATTTGGATGGAAACAAAAGTTTTAAATTCTTAAATTTGACTTTTATAGAAGAGGTGTAACAACCTACACGATAAATCTTAGACGAAAATGTAAGGAAAAAGGGATGATTTCAAGCATAAGTTTGAGAATAAACATCCACAGTTGAAAGGAGATGATGTGAAAGATTATCACAAAAATACCATCGATAATATGATTATTGACTCTATCATCATTATTTTTATTATTGTTTCTATTTGTTTCCTTCTAATGCTGCTATTTATCTCCATTTCACAATGATTTTCATTTGATTGGAAAAAGATTAAAATGTTATAGCCAGCCAATTATTTTTCCCCTTCAATACACAATTTTTATGATTTTGTTTTTATCCATCGATGACTTTCTTTCTATTTTCATTATTTCATACACACAATTCTTCTGTTTATCTGAACTGTGGATGTAATCTGACGTACATATATCCAGGTGATAAGGCGATAGAAAAAAATAAATAAGGATTTCTCACGCTCCACTAAAGCAAATGTTTCATATTTTTTTGCTGTTTATATTCTTTTTCTATAGAAAAATCATGAAAGTATAAATGATGATATTTCATTAGTAATAATGACGAAAACATTTTTAACGAATGATGATTGTGTTCATCGCAACAAGCAGCCTAATTAGTACAATACACAGGATTCATTTCATAATTTTCTCTAATTTCATTCATTATAAACAGATAAAATAAAGGAATTTTTTTTCTCATTTTATGTTCCAAGTCAAAACGTCAAAATTCTAATGTATGCAAGCACAAATCCATCAATTTTATTTGATAAATACAATAATGCTTGATTTAATATACTGGCTTGGACACACAGAATTAAAAGTCTTCATCGATGAAGACCAAAAAAATTCTCAGTTAAACATATTTGTACAACAAGCACTAATGGCTGTTCCCATAGAAATATTTAGATGAAAGCAAAAATATTAGAAATTTTTTTGTTATTTTTTGATTCGTGCGGTTAAAATTGTTTTGAAAGACATGGAAAAAATAGGAAATTTCTCCGACACAAAAAGAAAATTTTCTAATCAGATTATTTTACTTACTTGGGGAGAAAAAGAAGAGAAATGTTTTAAGAAATAAAAGTTAAAAAAAATTTCTTTACATTCATTCTTATACTTATTATTTTGAGTCTTGAAATTCTCGGATTCAAACATTCTACTATTATTCCTTATTTAAAAGAATTTTAACTTTTTTGGTTTTAAAGAGAAAACTTTTATTTTTTATTATAGGTCTTCACTAATTAAGTCTGCTTTATATGTTTTCCCCTTCAAGAATGATAAATCAAAGTAAATTAACCAAAAACCCGACATTTAATTAATACAGTTAGAATTTGGCTTAATTTCTTTTTTAAACGTCCAAAAATTACTTAAATTCTTAAAATTCTTTTCTTGTGATTTTCAAAATATGTAGCCTCCCTAACTTCTAGTTTCATCCTATGATTATTATTTATAGCACAAAATCAGGTAAAATACAAGAATATGAGATCTGATAAATGAAAATGAATTTTTATCAAAAAAAAAAAAAAAATCATATCGATGCAGCAACAAGAGATAAACACAATTAGAAGAAATTGGAAATTGACACCCCATCGACTCTATGAAAAAAAAAAAAATCAAACTAAATTCAGAAACGAAGTTAACAGAGATGACGATTTTTTCATTATATAAAATAAAATGAATAACAAAGAATCAGCAGAACACCAACCCTACCAATTATTATATACTATTATATATATATCTTCTGTTTCATTTTAAAGATGGACGTTGTTATTGCAGCGTTACTAATATTTACCGATGATCTTTTTTTAAATTTAGTGCTTATTTGATTAGTCAGACTTTCCATATAAATTTGAATATGACGTTATCTGTTGCAGCTTTAAATTTAGTATAATGAGTTTCATCCTATAGCATTTGATGCGCCAAAATCAGACAAGAATCGTTATGCCATCAAAAATAGCAAAACGAAAATTTCTTTGCCACAAGCAATAAGCTACAGAGTATAAAAATAAGCTATTGAATGAGGATGATGACAAAAATTCTCCAGTTCAAGCATTCAGATACAAATTCTTACAAAATATATTTTTAATTAGCTTTAATTATGATTTTTATAGAAGTTCCTACCTCTCCTTTTTCTTTAACTTAAGGTGGACTTTAATAATTATATTTTATTCATGATTCGTATTTGCTCTGTTATCTCACCTTCTACCTTTCAACTCATTATTATTATTGTCCATAAAATATAATCACTTTTATTATTATTGTCGTATTATTTGTCTTAAGTCTCGGTTCTTTTGATTCATTTTTTTTTTAAACTAGGATAATCGAGAGCAAAATAATGTCTTTTAATTGGAAGCTTTTAAGGACTGAAAACTGGGGAGTTTATGAAATTAAATTTAAATTCAATCAAAATCTACGGTATGCTAAAGGCAATCCCATCATTAAGTTGTTTATTATATGAAGTAAATTCAAGTGCCTGTCATTTCAAAAACATTTCTAAATACAGAAAATATTTTTGTACTTCGAATAAACTCTAGCTATTGTCCGTTTCGCCTAATTTTTTTATCATTTATTTCTTATTTCTTGCTCTAATATGGTTAATGCGAGCGCTCTTAAATAAACATTCCACTCCTAATTTTTCATATTCGTTTAGATTAATATTTCAATTATTTCCTTCCTTTTTTGAAGTCACTCAAAAATTGTTTATGAAATACTAAAAGACATTAAGGATAATTTGGGAATAACGACAATAAAGAGTAAGGTAAGTTTAATTTCATTCTTTAATGCATAAAGTAAAACTTTGTCAGCATTATATAGAGAGAGAAAGAGAAACTGAAAATTATAATTGACAGTAAAAATTGCTGTGTAAACAATTCTTATTTTGAATATACTTGCTTTCTAGATGAAAAACAAATAGAACAACTAAGTTTAGCACTCTTAATTTCCATATTTTAATTGAAGTTAATTTGTGGTTGCTTTTGATAAGAGAGAAATTTTAATGCTACGTATACTAAACTGAAAAAGGATATGTTTTCATATGAAGTCCAAATTTTCAAAAAGGATAGACTTCTGGGATCTACAACTTCCTTTTCAAGACACTATTTACAATTTACCCCAAATAACCATAAATTTTTAAGATTCTAAAGTCAGATATATTCAGAAATAGGACCGACAATTTATTTCCGACCAGTGTTGCAAATGTAGATGTCTACACTAGATGAAGAATGTAGATTCTTCAATAGTTTTTGTCTAGCTAAGAAACTTTCTTCATAAAGATCGATTCTATATGAAGATAGAAATTCTAATCTACACAAAGATTATTTCTACATAAAGATTCTGTCTACATAAAGATTCGATGTAGATGTCTACAATTCTACATTTTTCCAGGTCTACATCAGAGAAGAATGTAGAATTGTAGACATCTACATCGAATCTTTGTGTAGATTAGATTTTCTATCTTCATATAGAATCGATCTTTATGAAGAAATTTCTGTCTCAGAATTTATCTGATCCAGACAAATCGCCAGAATGCAACACTGTTTCGGACAGAGCCAAAAAGTATATGATAAAGTTGTTTGTTTCCAAAAAGTAAAGTTAATGAAAGACCCACCATCCCCAGATATAAGCAGATCATAGCAGGAGAAACAACAACAAAAATAATGATAATAAAATTGGAAACAATTAAATGAAATTAAGAAGCCTGAAGCGAATGAAATTAAGAATCAATCATTGAGCGCACTAATTAATCGTCACAACGACTCCAATCAAATATAAAAAATAAACAAAATGAGTGAGCGAGGGAAGAGGGAAAATAAATTGTACAATTTTCATCAAATTATTTTTTTCGCAGTTCATTTGATACAGCCATCTAGCCAGTCAACCAACAATCAGAAGTAGCTAGAAGATTGGAATGGTTTGAGTTATTTTGGGTTGAAAAACATATATACCCGCCCTTAAATTTCAATTGCTCGCCTTTGCAGACTCTTGTCCCTTTTTTTTAATCTCTCAAAAGGTAGATTTACAAAAATTTGTTTTTTGTCGAACTGTAAAAATATGGTCCTTTATTGTTGCTGTTGAGCGATCTCATTCTACTAATTTTTTTATATTGTATTAAAAAACAGAATAAAATTTAATTTATAAGTTTTCAATTCCGTTTCTCTTTAGCATTTTGTCTTCCCTCTATGCAAAATCTCCTACTCTGTGTCGTGTTTATGCAATAGCACGTTTATTCTGTCATTTCAATTCATCATTGAAACCAAAGAAATGAAAGTGACAGAATGAACCTTTTTTCACATAAAATTTCTGGTTAAAATGACGCACGGTGTTGTTATATAAACTAATACAAATCAAATTGAAGGTATTCAGTTATTGGTAAACAATTTTTATGGTGAATTTATTTGCGATAAAGGAACTTAAAGAAATTGTAAGAATTATGAAAAATTCATCAACTTTAAACATATTCAAAATTAACTGGCAATTATTTCTTATAAAAGTAGATACAAAAATTTGTAGTAAGATAATTGAAAAATATTTCGTATCCATATTTAGGTCCCAAAAGATTACTGTAAACAGTAAACAGAGAAAAGGAAAAGACACACTTCTGTCACTTCTACTCATAAACAGAGAGGAAACAAAAAATTTGATGACTTTATTTAGAAGAGATGAGGAGAAAAACTGCCAACTGAGCATATCATGCGGATGTGCTTGCTGTGATAAAAAATGAAGTTATTTAACACACAAAAAAAAGTAAGTGAACTTTTCAATTCACATAATATACTGAATACACAGAATAGAATAAAAATGAATATGTAAAAAAATGAGAAACCTTTTTCCCCATAGCTTTTCTTCATTTTCAATGCCTGCCTGCTGTCGTTTGAGCAAGGAAAAAAGAGGAATTAATTTCACTTTCCTTCATCTCCACCCTTCTTATTTGTCCTCAGCTCTTCTCTTTTCATCATCATCATAGGCCTCGTGTTTCTGTATTTCATGGATCATCCACAAAGCATAACAGAATATTCAACAACAACAACAACAATGACAATGATTATGATGATGATTTTGACATCAACTAGGGCCAATTATTACGTAACCCATTTTCATCATGCTGTGATTATTTCGGATAAATGTTTACATAACTGAACTGCAGATTTTTTTCCTTGCTCTATTCTTCTCTTCTATCTCATCTCAGAAAAAAAATTCTTCAGTATGAATAAATTGTGTATGATACGTACATACTTATATACAAAGATAATAATGTGAATTAGACATATGAATGACAATATGAGCATTATATAATGAGGATAATCAAGACTGAATATGACAAACGTTTGAGAAGAAATTTGTAACATTTTTAGAAGACTCACCTAAGCCAATGACGTTTTGTAAGTGTTGTGTGGCAGCATATTGCATCGTACTGATCCGCAAACCATACTGTTAGGATTATATAAAATGCTGTTGTTGTATCATTGAAGAATTCTGACATAATAGCTTCCATTCCTAATAAACAATGCAAAAAGAATAGAAGTTAATTAATATTCTATGAGAAAAGGAGAAAAAAAAAATATTGACAATAAGCAATAGCGTGTAACTTTCATGCCTAATTGACTTTTTAGCTTTTCCCATAAATTACAACAAAAAGTTTTCCTCGTCTTATTTTTTTTTTTCTTGAGAAAATGATTAATCAAGACAAATTAACAATGTTCACAACTATGCTTCCTCCTATCTTTCTTCCTTTATTTCTTTCATTCGAAAAAAGAACATTTTCATTCTCTTTTCTCATTCCATTTCTCGTTTATGGCACTTTGACACGCTCTCATGTATTATAATGATATTTTCACGGTGAAAAATGATTAGTATATTTTTAAAGATGTGTAGAACACCTCATCCTTCTTCACTTTTCATACGAATTTTATCTTTTTTGGTACTTTGAATTAGATTACGGAAATTTAAATAAGATTTTGTTTTGTATTGAGACGTTTATTTGCTTTATGAAATCAAAAAAACTGCGCTTCAGTGTTACACAATATTTTTCAGATAATTTTTTATACTTCATTGCTTTTGGTTGCTCTAAGAATCACTTTACATTAACCACACGCGAATACATGTATTATTTTGTTATGTTATTTGCCCTAGATAACACTTTAAGTGTTCTTTCTCACCTACGCATTATGTTGTTTGTTTGTTGTTGTTATTTTATTTTATTTCTCTTTACTTACATACTTATTGCTGTTGTTTTTGTTGTTATTATCCTCGCGCGAATTTGATCAGTTTGCGAATGACACGCAAACAACATATATGCTATATAAACATTACATGATGATGTTCATTTGGGTTCTAATTTCTATGTATTTAGATGAGTTCGCTCACGTAAGCTTATTAAAGTGATAGTGTTACTTTTTAGACTGTAACAAAATTGATGCTCATTTATGGTCTATTAAAGTGCTTTGGATATCAACCAATAGTATTAAATTTATGATAACTAAAACTCTAATTGTGTCTATGAAATGTACGATATATAATATTAAAGGTTAGTCAAACTGTGCTCAACACGAACATACATGATTTGTGACAATCCAAAAAAGCCTTGTTTTTTAGTTCCCCAATAAGAAGGATTGATTTCTAATTCATATTTGTTCATATCTTCAAAGACATTCTAATGTGGTACTTAAATTTAAGAGTGAATCTCTTCACCTCAACATTAAGAGAGCAAAATATTTGATTCGAAAAATGCTTTAATTCATTAATTAAATATAAATTAATAAAAGGCTTTCGAAAATTTTGTCTATTGGATATCTTGGTATACCACAAAACCAATTCACACAACAACATCCATCCCTGACCACATGAATGAGTTAGTCATTGTCGTCATCATAATAATCAACAACATCATCGAATATGAAGGATAATAATAATATTAATTTGCAATATAATATGAATATGACAAATCACACAGTTAACTATCTGCAATATCAAATTTAATTTACACTTTGAGCATAATTTATGAGTATGCTCAGTTTACCATGCACATAGATATGTCTGTAGATTTAACACCAGTGTAGAGCATATAAAATATGAGGCAAATGTAAAATGATTCCTTTTTTATGTCCCACTCAGTCGCGAAGGAGAAGCATCGCAAAACAGTTCTTCGTTCCTTCATATGGTGAATTGTACATTATATGCGTATGTATGTTTGGTAATTGAATACTTAATAAAGGGAGTAAAAAATGAAGCAACTGCAACCAAAAATATTCACATCTCATACACGACACATTTTACAGAAATTACATGCATATTATGTTGCCTTCTTGTTTTATTTTTTATTTTATACGAAGCAACAACTAGATCCATATGAATTGATATCATCATTCACGCTTTAACGATCCTGAAACCATATCATTTGTCCGAACCTCGCGTGTCACTTTAATATTATTCTCTTGTGGGATCCGAAATTATAGATTTTGTCATACTAATAAAATGCTACAAATTATGTACAGTATGACTATGAAAAATATTAGCTATATGTGTTAAAAAGGAAATAATTCCCTTCTTTCTCGTGGTCAACAGTGTTTATGCACGCTACTATTTCTCTTTTATTTTCAATACATATCCACTCATATTGAATGTATAATGTCATATATTGAAAAGTAAACATAAGCATGAAGTCCACACATTATAAAAAAAATGCAATCAATTGTTCATGTAACTTACCGACAAGTGCAAGAATAACAGTCAATAAAGGCGCAATCGGAAATCTCACAGCCACATTAAACTCCAACATTTGTAGTAGATCAACTATGGAAAGATGACAAAACGAAAGTAAAAATTAGTTATGCTTAGTGACGTTGATAAGCGCATTACAGATACAACATTTGACGAGAAATTCATATATACATTATTCTAAAAGTTTAAATTTGTATGATGAGAAAAAAAAGTTGAAATCATTGAATGGTGTGGAAAAGAACAAAAAAAAGCATTCCAATTAAGCATCAATCATTGTCAGAAGTGTGTGTTTACCATTTCATTGAGCATTACATACGTTGAAAAGTGGTCGTAAAAGGATACAGATATATCCACTTATAAAGTGCATCGTGAAAAAATTGTATGAATTGCTATGAGTGGATGAAATGCGATAAAAATTTATAATTTTTTTTTCATTCTTCTTTTTTTTTCATCTGACATGACGAGATGATGCGTTATGATCTGATTCCATTGAACAGTAATCAATATAGGTAAACTTACCTATAAAGACGAAAATCTGATGATGTGAGTATCTCAGGAGCATTGATATTGATATTGTCTATAAGAGAAGAGTAATTTATTTGCAAAGCCACAAAAGAGACTATTTGACTTACAAAAATAATCATAATGAAAAAGGATGCAAGATAACTCCCACGTTGCATCCACCACATGCTCACAAACCGATAATGTTCACCTGTAATTTATAATTAATGAATTAATGATATAATGCTTCAATGATTTATTTTTTAATTAGTTTTTTTACCAGTAATGACATTTCGCAAATATCCTTTGTTGTCCTGCTCTTCTGCTAGAACTTTGACACTTGCCATCAAGAGGTCATCATATCCAAGAAATTCTTGCAGAATAAATCGACTAAAAGAGTCTCCAAAACATTTATCAGTTTCCGGATCTAGACGAACTATTTTGATTGGAATGCCTAATCTTTGTCTCGTCGCTGCCGAAAGCCTTAAAAATCCATATTCTAATGAATCTAAAATTAAAAAAAAGGATTTTTACAAAATATAAAGGATAAGGTATAAAATATTCAGAATTAGAAACTTACATTCGACGACATATTGGTCATCAGGCATAACTGCGTTCATAAGTTTCTCCACTTCAGGAACATCTGTTTTGAGGATTTCTTCAAATTGTTGGTCGTTAATTTTTGCAATAGACTCATTTAGGTACTTTTCTTCAAAAATCAATTCTGAATCAGTCATTTCAATTGTTTCTGAATTAAGAACGGATTTAGTTGTTGACACTACAATATCGGATATCGATATTTCTATATCACGCGATTCATTATTTGAAAGTCTTTCGGTGATTTCTAAGCTATCCAGTATGCTTGCATTAGCGTTTTCTATCATTGATGTAGACTCAATTTGATTAGAATTAATTTTTGCCTCGTTATTTTCTTCATGCGGGAGTGTTGTTGAAGGATCTATGCTTATTAGACCTTCTTTATGATTACTTCGAGGCATTGTTAATTCTTCAGATAGGTCATCGGCACCGTCTTTTATAGGTGTCAATTTTTCTCCCGGTCTTAAAATTTCTACCCTTAATATGCCATCTCGGGGCCATCCACCTTCTGTCTTTAAATGCGATAGACATGTTGCTGGTGTCTGTGAATAGCTTATATGTATATAGACAAGAATAAAAAATGCAGATAACGCTTTCAACAGCATCATCATCTCAATGATTCTTCTTATAGATGGTGGCACTGCTTGACTATACCATAATGCTGTTTTAAAAAACAATGCATGAAACAATCGATCTCTTAAATTAACAAGCTGATTCTAAAATTAAACCAATAAAAAAATGATAATGATAAAAAATATTAGAAGTAGGCAAGTAGGTCATTAAAACGAAAAAAAAAAATAAGTTAATACGGTTTTGTTTGTTTTATATCTTACAGGTTGTTGTTGCTGATTTGCATTATTATTATTATTATTGGTATTGTTATTTCTAGGTCGATTATTTACTATTGGATCGCCAGCTGCATGATTATTTTCAGGATTAATCCCGTCTGTTATATTTTGCTGTTGTGGTTCAGCCATTTTATTAGTTGATGCAGTTCCTTATTTGTCTTCTTCAAATTTGAATAATTCTCTGTTGTCTTTCTTTTTAAAATTTATTGATCTACAAAATACTGAACAAGGAAAAATTTGATTAATGCAAAATTATTTTAATACAGGCTTGAATTCATTCTATATAAGCCATTTAAATTTATGTTAATAATTTCAAGTTCTTCTTCTGCATACGTACTTACGAAAGTTTTGTTTTAGAGCGAACTAGCATTTTCAAATTAACTCCAATTATTTCAACATGCAGGTAAAATGTCATTTAGCATATAGATATACACATTAATTTATTATTTTCAGATTGTAAATAAATCGATCGATGAAACTTTATTACGTAGATAATTTTTACGAATTCTATTATATCAGCACTTTAAAAAGCTTTGTAGCAATCAATTAATCACCTTTTCTCTTTCACTAAATCTTCCAATAAGATATTAATTGCTCTTTGTGGCTCAAAGTTCATTTAATTCGTCAAAAATTCTTGATATTTTCTTTTTTTTCCTTTTTTTACTACGTTTTTTTAAGATCACAAAACAAATCCATGTAAATCGTGAATTCTCTAACGACTACTCATCATCCACTTTATTCGCTTGACATGCTCTAATCGATAGACAGTCATCAATTAATTAATTAACTTTAAACTTTTTATGTATTTACAACTCTCAGTACTTTTTATATTGACAATTTTAATTCATTTTTTAAAAATAATCCCAACTAGAGAGAACTTACAGTATAGATGCAAAAGATCCAGTGCTATTTTGAGACATGTCCAACATTCCTTTTTTGGATCTATGCCTTTTTAAACAACGCATCATTGACTACAAACTGTTGGTATAAGGCATTGTAAATTAAAATGTGGCAAGTCCAAAAATAGTAAGAAACTAGCTAGTTTACTCGTTTCTAATCTTGCGAGATAATTACAACTGCCCATACACTTGTATAAGATACTAACAAATACTAAGATTACAGCGGTTTTTTTTGCTGGAAAAATCTTTCTCATTTTACTTATCTCATTTGGATTTGGAAGTACTTGACTGTGATTCATCGTCAACAAAAATAAATATTGGTGAAAAAATTGTGAAAATTTATATTTTCCGCTGTTAATACGCTTAATTAATAGATTTTGAAATGTTGGATCCGAAATTCAAGAACTTACCATTTCTCGTAAGCATGAATATACTATAAAACATGAAAGAATCATTGAATAAATTCAATTTTTTAAAACAACAGGCAAGAGACGAGAAAGATGTGTACGAAACCGATGATATAGCATCGAATGAGCCTGAATATTACGAAGAAGAGCTTGAAAACGACTCAATCGATCGATCAAAGTTAAATCCAACTGATGCTTTTTCCCATTTTAAACAAAAGTATTTAATTGGAAATGTCGATTTTTCTGATGATATATCAAAGAAACGAAACATTGGATATAATGCTATGTAAGTAGCTACAAAACATTCAAAGTAATAACTGTATATTATAACATATACATTTTTAGTTCAAACATTTATGAAATTGTTGGTGATGGCGAAAAAGAATCGCCATTTCAGAAGTGCCAGAGATTGCAATGCGAAATGAATGAATTAATGGAAGAGATTACAACACTTGAAAATGATAAAACAGTATCGAAGGAGGAACAAGAAGCATACTTTAGAATGTCTAAAGTTGTTCAAAATTCCAAAAAAATTCTCGACAGTTTACATTTGGAAGAAGCTCTTGGTGACCAGAATGGTCAATCTACGGAAAAGGCTGTTAGAAACTTATTATCTAATGTGGAAAGTTACAAGAAAGGAGCTCCAGAAACAGCAGCTGAATTGATTAAAATAAAAAATCATAATGATATTGCACTTACAACGAGAATCGCTGAAATAGAGCACAAATTGCACAGAATTGAACAAACTGTTGGAATGAAATCAGAAAAGTTATCTCGTCTTAACAGTTCTTTGGATACTAAGAATCTCTTAGAAGCTGTTCAACAGCTTTCAACGAAGTCTGCTTTATTACAACCAAATCAATTGGATGTTATCGAACAACGTCTGACAAGTTTATCATCAAAAATGGACCAATTTAAAGAAAAGTCAAATGCTGCCAACACTGATCGTGATCGAGAGCAAAAGATATCCGAATTGTATGAGTTTGCCAAATCTACTGAACCAATTGCGAAAATACTTCCTGATATGCTTGAACGAATGAAAACTTTAGAAGCTCTACATTCATATGGTAAAATATTCAATCAATCAATATCTTTTAATACTTATTCCTGTTTATTCCTTATTTAGCTGCCAATTTCAGCAAGTTATTTGCCGAGCTTGAAGCTACTCAAAATATCATATTGAAGGGAATATCAAGCAACAAGGAACTTTTACAAAGCGTTCAAAAAGCTTTTGTAGAAAATGACGAGAATATTAAGAAGGAATTTAAAAAGCTTGATGATAGAGTCGTAGGGCTTACTGGCAAAAAATAAAATATTCCATTAAATTATTTGAAAAATTATTATTAATCAAGCTTAATTAATCGCTTCGATCTGTGCAAGTTTTAATAAAACTGTTCTGATTAGCTCCTACTTGACAAGGTCCACGTGTTTGAGTTTTTTAAGTTTTTTCTCAGTAAATACAAATCTTATTTTTTTCATTCAAAGGAACTAAAGTTGTTGAATGGGAAATATAAAGAAATATGCTTTCAAACCGATTTTTTCTCAACCTGATTAGTCTTTTTTTTCTCCTTTACAATTCAAGTCAAGCATGAAATATAATAAAACTAGGACGTAACAAAGACGTATAAATTGATATTTTTGTAACGGAAAACTTGTGACGGTTCGAATAATTGGATGTAAACTTTTTTCGCTGTTTTTATGTTTGAGAATCATCAATAAAATTGTTGATTATTTCATTTCAAACTGCCACAAGATTCACAACAACAAAATCCTAGAAATAAATATAATTGCGATGACTTACTGTAAGTTGGTTTCCACATTTTCTCTCATGTGACAATGTCCAAACGCTCTTAAAGTACTGGATTTCTTTTGTTGAAACCTTTGATCAACCGTTGAAATTTTTTGTTGTCAACTTTTAAGTGCTTAATGTGCAAATTTTATTTTTGACTCATCTGATTCGTCAGCACAATAAGCCATAAAACTGCGGCCGAGGCTTGAAGTTCATGATTATTAAACTGAAAAAGAAAATATAAAGAAAATTAATAAAAACTTACATTTTTAATGTAACCACTCAAAGCTTGAATTTATTGTTTATTCAAAGGAATCTGTATGTCACGAGAATTGCGCATATTAAGGATTAAGAGATTCATGCCTTCTGATGGGAATCGAATCCACTCGCACTGGAATATTCAGTATCATATGTCACGATTATTGCTGAAATTTCAGTTGACTTTTTTGTTAAAATTTCTATTGATATTTTACTTTTGATGATGGGTTTTCGTAATGGGGCGAAATCATGGATGAATCTGTATTTGTACAAGCTCGATTAATCCCTGTCAAATTTTGTACAAAAATAATTAAATCAAAAAGCTTATTTTGTTTTGTTGTTTTAAAAACTAAGATTGTCATTCGATAATGTTTTAATTCAAGTTAAAATTGATTTCAAAAATTTGTATTTTCTCATGGATTAGGTCAAAGAGCTTAAATGATTCTCGGAATCAGTTGAGAAACCTTTAATTTTTGCTTCAATAAAGGCCTCTTTTAATGACTTAAGCAATATAAATGAAAGTTTATTATAAAATGCTTGTAAAAACTTCAGTAAAACATTACTTGAGCAAATAATGAAATTTAAAATTCGAATTTGATATTTTGATTCCGAGAAACTGATTAAAATTGAAATGTCTGATTTATTAAAGCGTGACAACGAAAACTATTTAGACACAAAAAAGATCTCGGTTATTTACATAAGTAAAAGAAAAGATTAGAGTAAGAAAGTCATTAATTAAAGAGAAAATTTGATTAAAAGTCGCATTTTTCAAGAAACACAAATTCATTCGTGGAATTGACCTGATGTCAAAAAGGGGTGTGGAAGTTTGTTTTCTTATTGGATTTGTTTCGATTGACAAAATTTTATTTTCTCTTTTAAAATCTTTAATTTAAGTACTTAAAAAGTGACAAACAGAATCAAAAATGCCAGCAAAAGTTAAAATTAAAATCTTATCATGCAGGTAAGATCAAATATCAGTTAAAAGTTATGAATTAATTTGATTAATTAAGAAATATGTGTGAAATAAATCTTTATTTTTATGATTTAAAAAAATTAATTTTAGAAATCTCCCAGTTATGGACAAATCAAATTTAACAACAGATGCATTTGTTGAAGTGAAATTAGGAAACATCACGTACAAGACAGACGTCAAAAGGAAGAGTTTAAATCCTGTATTTAATTCTCAGTGGTTCCGTTTTGAAATTGATGATCAGGAAATTCAAGATGAACTGTTGCATATACGCGTTATGGACTATGACACTTATTCTGCTAATGATGCTATCGGAAAAGTTTGTCTAAGTTTGAATCCGCTTCTTCTGCATAATGATTCGAAAGGACTGAATGGCTGGTATCCAATTTATGATACAATTCAAGGCATTCGTGGGGAAATCAATTTCATCGTTAAAGTTGAGCTATTCTCTGATGCCAATAAATTTAGACAAAGCTCATGTGGCGTTCAGTTCTTTCATTCAAATTCAATTCCTTTCGGTTATCATGCTGTAATTCGTGGTTTTGTAGAAGAAATGATTGTTGACGATGATCCAGAACATGATTGGATCGATAAAATCCGAAGAGCTTCCGCCTCTAATGAAGCAAGACAGCAGACTTTCTTAAAACTAGCTGGACAGGTAATTTTAACATTATAAAATTGACGATAAGCATTAAAATATTATTGTCTCCATTAATTAGATTCAAAGAAAAATAGGCCTTAAAGCCATCAATCTTGGTGGAAATGCAGTGTTGGGATTTCAACAAAGATTTGATCTTGAGAAGGACACAATAATAGCCAGAGGAATTGGAACTTCTGTAACACTCGTCAAAATTCAAAGTGAACCTATTAACCCTTCCATGCATGTACAGAACAACATACCAGAGGATGAGTGAGTATAGGTTCAAAATCTTTTATTGACGTCCTTCCCTATATGATTTTTCTTTTTGTTTAATTTTTTTTTTACTTCCTACATCCTACATTTATCGTTGGAATTTTTTATTTTAATTTATAAATTTATCTCCATATAAATTTGCATGGTTTCTGTTTGAATTTTTATTTTTGCATTTATAAAATACTTTCGCACATCCTCTGACATACTCGCCAAACAATCATTAAATATTGCATTATGTATCATGTATTATTAGAAAGTCGAAAACTGCTTCTAAAAATAATGAAAGTTTAAAAGTAGATTTAAAAATAGCAAGAGATTTGGCTAATGAGCGAAATTTAGTATTTGAGCAGAAGCAAAGACAGGAAATTAACAAGACATCACTTCATCCTGAGCATTCAAAATCACTTTTGAGCGTGCCTTCCATTTATATCGATAATCTTGATACTGCATCGACAATTTCTACTCCATTTGATACTCCATCAATGTGTGATGAACGTTCGATTGAGGATGTAGAAACTGTCAGCATGATTGTTAGAAATGTAGAAGCGATGGATAGAAGCTTTTTTGAATTTGAATTGCCAAATACTTCACAAGAAGCAACCACAAAAGACCATCATCATGAAATTAAGAAACATCATGATTTTATTCATGATTTGAAAGGAAGTATTCAAGAGAAATTTCACCATTTAGTACATCATGATCTCCATTCTCATAAAAAAGAGCTTCCTCATGACCATTCAAAATCAAAAGAAATACTTCATGATTTTAAAGAAAATTTTAGTGGAAAAATTCATCAAATTGCTGAAAAAATTCATCATATCCATATGCCACATACCCATCATCATGAAGATACTCTTATTGCGCAAGCCATGCAAACAATTTTATTGGAACAATTTAATGTTGCGGAAGCTTCAACTTCTGTTCAAACACCTACACCAGCTGATTCTAACGTCATTCAAAAGAGAAAATCCAGTTCCTCAAGTTTGCAATCCATCAAACAAAAATTCAATCTTTTTCAGCGACCACGTCGATCAGTTGATCTGCAAAGTGAAACGAATAGCTTAAAATCAATTTGTGAAGTTAATTCGGGTAGTCTTCCTGACAAAGAGCCTATCAAACAATTATTTGAGGATAACCATCCAGAAGAAAAACTATCGGTTGGGTCTTATGAATCGACAATAACAATTGTTCCTCTATCGGAACAAAAAGCCATCTCAAAAGATGATTTGAAGCTCAGTGTGCAAAACTTTGACTCATTCATATCAAATAAAAAATCATGCGATAATTGTTCTTGCAAAAGTGCAACATTCACTGCTGATACTAACAAAAAACCATTGCATGAATCCCTCTTATCTTTGTCTAGAAATGAGTTGCTATCTGCAAGTCCTAACGCAAAAGCACACACACGCACAGAATCAATAGGATGCAAATTTTCTGCGAGTCCTTCTAAGCAACAACAGACATGTGCATCTGGTGGAAGTTTGCCAGCATCAACTGCAATTTATAGGCGCTCGTCAGATTCCGACTTAAGCATCACACCAAAAGGTGAGGACTCTTGTTTATTATTATTTACCGATAAAGTTGACGACATATAGAAGTGTTTATGCCAGAGATCGAAGCTGATTTTTTCGGCTTCGATCTCTGGTTTATGCAATTTGCTTTTGATCAGCAAAGCATGAACACATCTATCTATGTATCTTTTATAAAGTTTTTTAATTTTTTTTTTGCAACTGTCCTCCCTCTAATATACTAATAAGAACCTTTTAATATTTATTTTGATTAATTTTATTAACATAAAAAGGGCGTTTATTTATTACATCCAACTTGTACATAGTGTGGGATGTCATTTTTAATCGACCCCATAGCTAATCTAATGCAATATTATTAATTTTCTTTTAAATTTTTTTTTTTTTTTTTTCTTTAAATCTAAATTAAATTTTCCTTTTCCAACTAAAAACGAAAATAACTTTATGATGAAATTTTCATTCATTTAAAATCCATAAAAATAATAATAAACCAAAAACAGGATATCACATGCGAAAAAGTGAGTAATGTTGGGAAAACGTTCTTTCAAACAAAACATTTTTGCAAGACAAACTGAACTCTTTACTCTTAAGATGGATGTGTTAAATGTTGCATTTTTGTACTTTCTGTATACATACCTCTTTTCTCTTTAATTAATGTTTCAATGAATATGACATTGTTATATTTCAAACTTATCAGAAATGCACAGAAACACGATATACGAAATCTGTTTTCAGTAAATAATCAATTTGTATATGATTTTGTATCAGTCATCGATGACTGGAAAGTTTTTTTTTTTTTGCCAAAAGTAATCAGTAAATTATTCTCAATCTCTGAAATTAAGCCATACAGACAGACATTGCTAGATTTCTTTATTTTTTGTTGTTGGTAAAAAGACGTTTACTTCTTCCTTTGTGTCTTATCTTACTCATATTTATTTCTTTATCAATTACTGCTCCTTCCCCTTACTGTCTATCTTAATCCTCTCTATTTCCGCATAAATAGTTTTACCTTCCTATCTAAGAATCTTGTGTGTGAAAAATATTTTTTTGCTAATCTGTAGCTTCTTTCTCACGATTTATATTCGCTAATTAAACACATACCCATATTGGATGTTAAAAAATGTTTTTTTTTTTAATTTATTTACTTTTTAATTACTCATCAACAATTTGCAGAAACACTTCATGTTGTTGATGCTGGGTTATAAGTCCAGATACAAAAATCGTGCACAGAAAATTATCGGCCTGTTTCACTAAAGTGGATTATCCTCGATTTCGAATTATCCACTTCAGTTTTTTGGAAATATCTCCAGACAATTAAGACTTTTAAGAGATCTAATGTGTGATCTAGTTAGAGTACTTTGCTACTTAAATTAATATATACTTAGAATTTTTATATCTTCATTAGTTTGAGAATTATAGCAAAAATCGAAGTTAATCTACTAGATTTGGCTAGAAAATTGAATAATTAATACTTCTTAATGAAAAGCAAACGTTTAAAGTGTACAGAAATTTCAGGCATAGTTCACTCTATTATAATCCAAAATTAGAAATACCACACCTCCCATATAGTTTAAGATATTTGCAAAAAACTGAAAAGGATAATCCGAAATCGAAGAAAATCCACTTTAGTGAAACAGGCCGTACAAGTTCAGAAAATTAAAGTCAATAAAGGTTTATAAGTCCAGATACAAATTGCACCTGGACTTAAAACCCTCACGTGCAGTTCATAAGTCCAGGTACAAATACAGCTGGAATTATAAACTGCACGAGAGGGTTTTAAGTCCAGGTACATTATATATCTGGACTTATAAACCTCACGTGTGATTTATAATTCCAGAAAATTTATAAATTTTACTTATAAACTCCTAGTGCGATTATAAGTCCAGATACATTTTTCTGGACTTATAATCCTTGAAAATTATTTTTGAAACTATTTCAATTTTTTCCTTTAAAGCAATTCTACAAATGAACTTTTTCAAAACTTGACACAAAAAATTCACTTTTCTCTGATTTTTTTTCTCTCTAAAGTACCTTAGATATCCTTTTCAGCTGTTGTATTTCATTAAAATCATTGCAAATAACTTATTAAGAATATCTTTTATGCTTTAATTACAAAGAAATTCTTTAGAAAAAAATCGAATTTTCTTCAGCATCCGTAGAATTGAAAATTGATTGTCAAAGAAACTTTTTGTATGTATCATCATACGCATACTAATTTATAACAAATTAAACGTTTTATCTTCCAAATCATTGTTTAAATTGAATTTTAAGGAAGTTTTAGAAGATAAATCAATTTTTCTGATGTAAATTTACGTCTCCGAAAAATTTCAGCTTTTATTTTACTAATACGTTTTAAAAAATTATTTTTTAAAATTAAAATTTTATTTCATATAACTTGGAAAGTCAGCTAAGCTTCGCTTAGCATATGGTTGAGATTTAGAGCTTAACAAAAATTCTATATTGTTTTTTTAAAAAAAATTTTATCAACCAAACTTTAATTTTATAAACTTTTATAAACAACATTCTAATCAAAGAAATTATTGGTAATTAAAGTAAAACTTGATTTTTTAATATCATTTTCTCACGGATTTAGCTTAATCGTTGGTATATTACATTAGGGCAATTCCACGAGTAAAGGGAACTGAGAAAAAGCAAGTTGTAATATTTTTCTACTTGTAGGAATTTGAATTTTTTTTTACCGTTACAAATTTTCAAAAGATTCAAACTAATTTTCATTGCCTTGATTATTATTACGATTATTTCACAAAATTATGATGTTAACATGAAAAAAACAAATTAAATTCATTATTAACCCAATAAAATGTTATTTTTCGAAGAGAAATTATTCTTAGCAATAAATAAATTTAACGGGAATTCAAAATTCAAATTTTCTGTTTTTTGTTGGTTTTGGATAAAGCGCTGAAAACTTAACCGATTAACGCAGTATTTTGTAATTTTCTCTGTGAATAAAGCATTTAAGAACAGAAAAAGTTTACAAATAAGTAGAAAAAGTGAATATCTATGGCTTAAAAATATACTTGAGCACAAAAAATGGATATTTGAAGACTTTTTTAAGGATATAAGAAGCGAAATTTTTGTAAACTTAACCGATTAACGACGAAAAAACTGAATTATTTCAGTAAATAGACATTTAAACGTTTAATTAACTTTTTTAAAATGAATATCTTGAGTTATTACTAATTATAAATTTTTAAAAGAACGGAAAAAGGTGTTATTTTAAGAGTCTTTTGATCAAAAAGAATTTTACTTGCATTTTTTCACTCATGGAATTGCCCATTAGTTGAAATAAAATTATTCATTTTTCTGTTAAGTGGGTGTCTATCAAGACAATTTAAGTATGCAGAATCATAGAAGATGATAGAATGAACGGCATAACAACCATTTTGATCGAATCTCAACTAGTGTCATAAGAAAAAGCGAGATTGCTTGCCATGAAGTCTACATTTGAGCGATTCTCCAGAACGGTAGAATTTTTCAAAATGAGCTCTTATAAGGGCAATTCTTTGGATGAGTGGAATTTGAAAAAAATGAGCTTTCATAATCCAATGTCAATGAGTTTTGTGTCAATAAAATGTTTTCTTTAATTTCATATTACCACGAAGGAATAATAAGCCTGAATTTTCGTAGATCATTAAGCATAATTAAATCTTTACAAGTGATCTATTGAAATGTTACAACTCACCCAAATTAAGTGCAAAATTGAAAAAATATGTTTGAAAATTTTGTATTTTTTCACGGATTAAGACAAAAAAAAGCTTTTTTATAACTCGTTGACACAAGAAAAATTTTCAAAGAATTGAAATATTTCAATAATTAATGACTTAAAGCATATGAAAAAGCAACTTAATTAAAGATTTTTGCCTCTTCTATAACTTAATTAAAGTTATTCAATGTGGATATCAATAGTTTTCTCTAATTTTCGATTCTTCGGAGGGTGAAAATTGAAAATTCCGATTTCTGTCATCGAGTTATTGTCTGAAGAATCCAAATAACTTAATTAATATAGCGATTAGAAGTATATGATATCAAAAGTAGTGTTCATTTTAGATTTTTACATCGATAAGAATCATAAAATCAGTGTCTCTGATGGGAAAAATGAATAAAATTTCGATTTTTTGCTGAATTTTTTTCCAAAAGTCATCCAAAGAATTGCCCATAATCCGTTGTCAATTATGCTTACATCGTAAATATAAACTCCGCAATTTCTTTAAATGTAGAATGATTTGAAATTTTAAATTTTTCATCAATAATAATTTTCTTTTATTATAAATGATGAAATTTGTCAAAAGTGTAGCTTAAAAGTTCAGAATTGGAGTATTTTCGATCAAAAAATTTTGTAATTTTTTAACGGATTAGGAAAATTTAAGCTCTTGCTTTGCTTTGTGACAAAAAATTGACGTTTGGAGAATCAATTTATCTCGATAATTAAGCTTTATTACTGGAGTTTGGAGCATTTATATTTTTAAACAGATCTTAATCCATCATTAAGTGTTGAATAATTAAGTTATATATATATATATATATATATATATATAGATCGTATGAATCTGATTAATATTGTAAATATTGTTATCGTGAAAAGAAGTTTATTTTAAAGTTAAAAATTCTATTTTGCTATTCTGCAAGAATTAAAATAAAAAATCCATTATTTTAATTATCCAAGAGGCTACGGGCATTATCGCAATGAAGTTTTAAGAAGAAGAATCTGCCATGTGCGAGCGATTGAACTGCGGGAATTATTGTGTGGGCACTTCGAATGAAGATGATTTTGATCAAGGAAGATCTATGGGATGTCATCGTTCCAGGAAGTTCAAATCCAGAGGATGCAGTTAAAAGCTTGAAAGCATTGGCACATATTGTTTTAATGGTTGATAATGATCAACTTGTACATGTTTCGGAGTCTAAAGGAGGAAAAGAAGTATGGGATTCATTGAAAAGTTTTCATCACAACGATTCAGCTGGACATAAGATGAGACTTTATAAGCAACTGTTCAAGACTGAATTATCATTGGGTGGTGACATGCAGAAACATTTGCAAAAATTGTTTGAAATTTTGCAAAACATCAAGGAATGTGGTGATCATCTTGAAGAATCTATGATTGTGAGTGCAATTTTATCGAGTCTGCATGCTAAATACGATAATTTAGTGACTGGATTAGAAGCATGGAAGGAGAAGGATCTTACTGTTCAAAATGTCAAGCTGAAACTCATCGATGAATGGGAAAGGCGGTATGAAAATGTAAGAAAAGGATCTGATATGTTTTGTATCAATAGAACTGAAATTGGTTCAAAGAAGCACATCAAGTGTCATCAGTGCAAACGAGAAGGACATATCAAGCGGAATTGTCCAATGTTGAATGATGAAACCGTCAAAATGGCAAAATTCAGTGGAGGGCGAAGAAGTTGTTATGATCGTAAGTAAGTCGTTTTTCATTAGTTTTGATGAAAGTTTTAGGGGTACGGTTACCGTTGCTAATGGTGAGAAGGTTGAGTACATAGGACGAGGGGATGTTCGTTTGAATGTATTTGTAGGAAACAAAAGCTTTAGTGTAGATCTGACTGACGTACTTCTGGTGCCATGCATTGACAGTAATTTGATCTCTGTCTCAAAGCTCTGTAATAAGGGCTATTATACTATTTTTGATTCAACTGGCTGTTACCTTAAACGAGAAGGAGTGGAACAATTGCAGATTGCTGAGAAATCAGGCGATATGTATCTTGTAAAAGCTGAAGTTGAAAAATCATGTTTGGTTAATGACAGAGTGGATAGATGCTGTGTACATGAATGGCATCGAAAACTAGCTCTTAGAAATTTGCATGATATACTCGCGATGAAAGATAAAGGTTTGAAAATTGCCGATTGTGATTGCTCAAATGTGTGTGAATCATGCATTGTAGAGAAAATTTCAAGAAATCCATTTCCAAAAAAGGCAACACCTGTTGAAAATACACTTGATTGCATAGTCAGTGATATCTGTGGCCCTATGCCATTTACCTTAGTTGGAGGATTTTGATATTTTGCAACATTCACGGATGTTTATTCGAAATGTACGGCAGTATATTTTTTGAAGGCAAAGAGCAAAGTACAGTCTAAAGTCATAGAGTATTTCGAACTGTTGAAAAACACGTTCGATCGAAAAGTTTAAATGTTCCGTACGGATCGAGGGACAGAATATTTAAGTGAGGAAGTTCAGAAGTATTTACGTTTAGAGGGAATTCGATTTCAATGTACTGTGGCTTAATAATAATGTGTGAAGGGCCCAGCCTGTCAGCTGGAGGCACTGCGTTTCAAATTAGAACAGAATCTATTGTACCACACCCTTTAGACCTACAGTTTATAGTGGAATCAGAACCATTTGCAAGCTCTGCACATTGCAAAGACACGAGTACGTCATAAGACCTGATGTACCCTGCAATGTACCTAGTCACAATTCGTGTGCGTAACTAGAACGGTGAAATGGAAAAAGAGCTTCAAAAATTAGACATGGCCTGGGATTGAACCCAGGACCTTTGGTACAGAAGGCCAACTCTCTACCATTTAGGCCACTGATGCCATTTCACCGCTACTGTGGCTTACTCACCAGAGCAAAACGGTATTTCTGAGAAAAAGAATAGGACTTTAGTTGAGGCATGTAGGATGATGCTTACTGAGTCAGGGATGTCACGAGAGTACTGGGATGAAGCTATAATGAATGCGAATTACTCATTGAATCGTGTTTTGAGCAAAGATGATCCAAAGTCCCCATATGAGAAGTTCTTCGACAAGAAGCCAGATTTCTCAAATTTCAAAGAATTTGGATATCGACTTGCAAATGTGATGCAGCGGAATATAGTTGTGTCACGCGATGTTGTATTTTTGAAAGAAAAGTTCATGAAGATAAGTCAGGATTCATCTCATGAAATAAAGAGTAACAGCAGTGATTTGGTGCATTTTCCGCTTTATTCTAATTCTACAAATGATGTTCAAAGATTTAAAAATTCCGAATTGTTCTATGATGCTGAGGAATCTCAAGATGAAAATGAGGTAGAAGATCATGAAGAAGAGACATATCTAGAACAAATTGAACATGAAGATATTGAGAATGATCAAAGTCAGGAAATCGTCGTTGATCATAATTTAATGAATGATCATAACGTTTCGGTTCAGCAGGAGAATGGAAGAAGTAATGAAATTAGAGCATCAAGTAGACGAAATAAAGGACAAAAACCTGAACGTCTTGGCGATTTTGTTACCTATTTATCGAGAGTTGATTTTGAGCCTAAGACACTTAAACAGGCTATGAGCTGTGTAGATGCTGAACAGTGAAAAAAAGCTATGGAGGAAGAGATTAAGTCCATTAATCGAAATAAAACCTGGGATCTCGTGAAATTGCTAAAGAATAAACGTACAATAGGGTGTAAATGGGTTTACAAGCTTAAGCGACCTGATAAAGGCCAGGTGTGTTCATACAAAGCAAGATTAGTTGCTCAAGGATTTTCCCAGAAGTATGGTTATGTCGATAAGGACAAGGATTCTCATGTCGATAGCTGGTGTTAATAATTATCATGTTAAGCAGCTTGATATTAAGACTGCATTCTTAAATGGTGATATCGAGGAGGAGATATATATGAAGCAACCACGATTTGAGAAGGGAAATGATGTTTGCAAATTTAGAAAAAGTCTTCATGGATTAAAGCAAGCAGCAAGAGCATGGAATAAAATTTATCATGAAGCAGTGATTAGTTTTGGATTTAAGCAAAGCGAAGTTGATAAATGTCTGTATAGCATGAAGAAAGGAAATGATACTTGCTATATGATTGTTCACGTCGATGACATTCTAGTCGCATCGAATAATGAAAAACTGGTGAAACAATTTAAAAATCACATTGCACTTTTTAGGAATTGACGTGAAACGTGATAAAGATGGAAATTTTCATATAAGTCAGAAACAATACATTGAGAAGATTGTGGAAGAAGCTGGACCTAATGATGGAAAATTTTCAAAATATCCTTTGATGACTGGCTATTTTAGGCATCATGATGAGAATTATTTAGAATCAAATAATGAGTGTAGAAAACTCAATGGTAAACTGTTGTATGTTAGCACAAAAAAAAGACCTGATATCGCTGCATCTGTTGGAATATTGAGTCAAAAGATTTCAAAACCAACAAAGACCGATTTGATAGAAGCGAGGAGAATTATTCGGTATTTGAATGGTACCAAGAATCTTAGTTTGATGTTGAGTGATAAGAAAAAGGTTGGAGAATTGGAAGTTTATTCTGATGCAAGCTGGGCTGAAGATTCGTTGGACCGAAAATCTATCAGTGGTTTTCTTTGTGGAATTAATGGTGGTGTTGCTTCATGGTGCAGCAGAAAACAAGACGTAGTATCGTTATCATCAATGGAAGCTGAATACATCGCACTCTAAGAAAGTTGCAAAGAGCTAAAATGGGTTAAAATGTTGACCGATTCTTTTTCTGAGTTTGTCGTTCCAGATAAAGGTATTCTGTACACGGACAGTCAAAGTAGTATGAAATTGATATCTAATCAGAAATTTAGCAACAGAAGCAAACACATTGATACTAAATACCATTATGTGAAGCAGTTGGTTGATTTAGGAGAGATTGAACTGAAGTATTGCAGCACTGATGTAAATATAGCTGATATGATGACCATGCCGTTAGGAAATATTAAACTGAAGAAATTTACTAACGATTGTGGACTGCGTTAGTATATATAATGTGTGAAGGGCCCAGCCTTTCAGCTGGAGGCACTGCGATTCAAATTAGAACAGAATCTATTGTACCACACCCTTTAGACCTACAGTTTATAGTGGGATCCGAACCACTTGCAAGCTCTGTACATTGCAAAGACACGAGTACGTCATAAGACCTGATGTACCCTGCAATGTACCTAGTCACAATTCGTGTGCGCAAGATGCCATAAGGAAGTCATCCAGATGCTAGTATATCCTTGTATACCTAGCAAAGGAGGCATATTCTATGCCAAAGACATCAATACTACACCCAACACACGAACCGAGCTTCGTAACTAGAACGGTGAAATGGAAAAAGAGCTTCGAAAATTAGACATGGCCTGGGATTGAACCCAGGACCTTTGGCACGTAAGGCCAACGCTCTACCATTTAGGTCACTGATGCCATTTCACTGCGTTAGTAATATTAACATAATATATCCGAAGTTAATATTAAGGAGGAGTGTTGAATAATTAAGTTATATATATATTGACCGTAGGAATCTGATTATTATTGTAAATATTGTTATCGTGAAAAGAAGTTTATTTAAAGTTAAAAATTCCATTTTCCTATTCTGCAAGGATTAAAATAAAGAATCCATTATTTTAATTATCCAAGATTAAGTGTACATTTAATGCTACAAAGATGAGTATTTGATACAAAATTTTTGAAAACCCTGTTGAAACTTACAAAATTCTATTTTTGGTCACAAAGCAACGGGCCGAAGAAGTGAAATATCTTAATAATTAGGACAATTCATGCTTGGACAAATAACTAAATAGATGGGAAATAAAAAATTACATCAGATAAACTGAAAAGATTGTAAGATCTAGTGAAAAATTTCGACATAAAATTCATTTGAAGTCAGATTTTTGCAATTTACCCTACTGGAATCGCCTATTGTCAAATGCATAATCATAATTAATAAAGAAAAAAAAAATTGAAATAGTTTCACAAATAATTTTCAAGGATTATAAGTCCAGAAAAATGTATCTGGACTTATAATCGCACTAGAAGTTCATAAGTAAAATTTATAAATTTTCTGGAACTATAAACCACACGTAAGGTTTATAAGTCCAGATATAAAATGTACCTGGACTTAAAAACCTCTCGTGCAGTTTATAATTCCAGCTGTATTTGCCCCTGGACTTATAAAATGCACGTGACGTTTTTAAGTTCAGGTGCAATTTGTATCTGGACTTATAAACCTTTATTGACTTTGATTTTCTGGACTTATAACTCAGCATCAAGTTGTTAAATATAAAAATCGAAAAGGTTAATCGTAATGAATAGACAAAATTTAATTAAATGCTTTAAAATCCTCCATTTTCTGAAAATAATATTAGATTCGTTTGAAAAATATTCATTTTAAATGTTTTTAATTATTTTTGAAAAATGCAAAAAAAACACTCATATTAAAAACTAAATCGCTCAAAACATTCACATCATGTACACATACTTATCAAGTTTAAAAATGTCTTGAAATGTTGAATTTATTTAGGAAACTCATTAACACCTGGTTTTGATCGAAATGCTGTAAAAATGCCATCGAGTGCAGTTCTGAAGCCTCTTAATCAAGAAAATATGGACATGCTTGAATATCCTTTCTTAACTCTTACGAAATATCCGAAAAATTTCATTATTCATCTCGGCGCTACTGTAAGTGCAAGAAGTGTCAAATTACTAGACAAATCAACAAATCCTGATGATATGGAAACTAGAGATTCATGGTTTAATGAATTGAGAATGGAAATTAGAGGACATGCAAAATCATTAGGATGCAATGTAGTTTTAGGATACAATGAAACTGTTTGTGTTAATGACGACATCACAATTTTATCAGCAACTGGAACAGCAGCTATTATAAATCTTCATTATTCAGACAGCAATAATCATGAAGACGGTGAAATTAAAATTTCAAAAACGGTAAACCCCAAAGAGTTATTACTTGCAACATCTGTGGAAGAAACAATGCAAACGGTTGAAGAAAATAATCAAAAGATTATAATTTCATCTGACATAGACGAAAAATTGAATGGAGAAGACATCAACGACGTTCTTAATAACGTTTCGGCTAATGCATCTGGAAACAATGCAATTAACGGAAAGCATGCGCCACAAAGTTGCAACATTTGTCACATACCTTATTCTCGTTCATCAATTCAAGTTGGTGGAGCTAATATTGGGAAGTGCTGTGTATGCAAGTAAGTCAAGAGAGAATAATTACATTATTAATAACTTTTGTAACATTTTTTTTTGTCTTAATGTTAGGCGCGGCTATGTTCCAGACGTTATTTTAGCAACTATTGAATTGCCAGACAATCTTCAAGTTGTTGGAACAGGATGCTTAATTCAGGCAACTGTCTGCAGACCAAAGCGAGATTTACGCTCAGAATCAAATGCCAAAGAAATAAGCGATGGATTGCCATTTTTAGGTATGATTATAATGTAATCTTTTTTCTCTTGAGATGTCTTTAAGGTTTTTTTTTTATGGCAACAGAATACGAGCTGCACCGTTTGCTTATAAATAAGCTGAAAGTTAAAGGAATGAATGGAATATTTCGTCTAAACGTTCAAGTAACTATTGGTGACAAAATAATGTCTCTTATAGGCACTGGCACTGCTGTATACATGTCGGCGCTGCATCCTCCAGTAGTTCCAAAAATTGTAGCAGGAAATGCCTTCAATGAGTCTTCTGAGAAACTTGCTGAACTTCAAAAAAACATACAGAATACAGTTGAAAAAAATCGCGAGACATACCGTTTGACAAATCAACCAGTCGTCAACGACATTATTAATGATATTCAAAAATTAAATAAAAACTTTTCTGACACAGAAGACTCGGATAATGAAGAAAAATTAGATTATGCAATAGGAAATAAACAAACATGCATATTGGAAATTGATGATATTCAAGATTTGGAATTATTCAACATGCTGATGGAGCAAAGCTCACATGAAGGAATAAAAATAGTAAATAATCAAAAAGTTCCAGGATATGATTATGACGTGGAAAATATTCGAAACTTGCAAATGTTTGTTCAAGGTACATTGAGTTTATAAATTTCTAAAATAAAGAATACTAATAAGGTTGATTTTTATTCTAGTATGGCGCACAAAAATGCCATCAAGTCACCAGTCAAATAGTAATTTCGCACGTCATTTTCAACGTCTATTACAGTCGATATTCTTTAAGCTGCGTGGTGCCGTTCCTTGTCATATAACAAATGTACAGTTCCAATTAGATTTACCTCAGGACGAGATACAGCTCTTAATTACGGGAATGGTTCTAAAAGCGACAACAAAGGCTAAAAGTAAACTTGTGCAATCTATTAGCCATGACAGAAAACTTGACGAGGAACTAATATTTAGTTTAGAAGAAGAAGATGCAATATCGGAAATTACTTCACCACAAAATAAGCTACATAAAAAAAGCTCAGGACAATTTATAAATTCAACAAAAATGACATTTAGGAATGATAAGTTCGTCGATATTTCACCGTTAAGTTTTGTTCCTGGAGCAAAAATCGAAAAATATCTAGGCAATTTGAACTTTTGCTTTATCCGTGAAACGCAAAATGTTCGAGACTACGGAGGTATTTGCGGATTTGTTCATACCTTTATAACTGAGGTGAAACTTTATTGATTTAATTTTTAGTATTGTAAGATTACTGATGTTCATTTTTGATTGCAGCTTTTGTCCATTGTACGAGCACATATTCACATATTGGGTGGTAATATGCTAATCGCATATTATATGACAGAATTGATATTAATTGATAATCCACACAAAAATCAAGCTCAGTGCTTAGTCAACGTGGGCGGAGATGCAGTCTTTTGTACTTATGATGACAATTAACTAGTCTGGTAGTGGAAAAAATGCAAAGCTTAATAAAAAAGACACTTTATTATAATAGTGACTTCCTATTTTTATCCCCAAGACATATATACAAAGTTCAACATATTCTTACAATGTAAAGTACTTTTTATTAGCTTAATTAATTTTGTGTGCAATTAAACATAACACTGTTGAAAATAAATGACATTATATTTCTGTTTTAATATAGCTAGTCCTAATGCTTTGTTATCTTGTAGTACATAATTAACGAATTCATATCACAAATAGCTAAAGTTATACATGCGCATTTAAATGCCTCCTGAAGTCCTTCAATTTGCTTAAAGCTAACTTTTTTTGACGACAATACTGGAACAACAACTTCAAAATCAGTCTCATCTTTCTTTTTCTGAACTTTCAAATAGATAACATCCAGTTCCGAAATGTAATGATAGGTAACTTCCTCAAATTTTCTCGTTTCACAAAGATCCAAAAATGTTCTGTATGCAGCCACAACTAATGATTTCTGGCAACATCCAAGCTTCATAATGTCATGCATCTAAAACGAATATTAAAATTAATAACATTTAATATTGAAACACATTGTTATTGTGAAACTGACGATTTTAAAATTGACGTTTTGACTGGTTGTATCAAAGGAAGGCTGTCCAATTTCTTTTGTAAGAACTTCTTTATCATCTTCGCTATCAAACACTTCCATTTTTACTGTTAAACACTCTCTAATCACTCAAATCCTTTTATTTGTTTTGAATTTTTCTAATGTTATCGGGTGTCCTCGATTTGAATAAAGTTGTTTTGATGCTCAAAAAGCCCCTGTAAAAAATTAAATTAAGTGGAAGTAAATAAATTGTGAAAGGCAAACGTTTTTGAAATAAAATATCTTTAATTAAAGTGATAATAAGGCTTAAACAAAATTAAGACAGCATGAAGAGATTTCTAATGATATGTTGCATCATATTGATACAAATTCCATACTTTATAAATGTAAGAACATCGAAATTACCAAAATGTAAGATAATTTTAGTTCTCATTGTTTTGTTAATTCCAATAAAAAGGCACAATCTTATAACTTATACGAAGATAAGCGTTGTAAGTGTATATGTCCATCGATTAATGCTGTTTTGAATAACACCGATAGTACAGAAAGAATATTAGTCATTGCAAATGTAGGACAGGCAAGATGGTAAGAATTACAGACAATCGAAAGATCCAGTAAGGAATAAATATTTGTTTTAATTCAAGTGATTGTGATTCAGTAATTCTCCCGAAGTATGCTGATAAAATTAAAGGTAAAGAGCAAGAGTTTTGTCCGAGATGCGAGTGTAAGCACGAAAATAGGAACACGACTGTTATCAAAGTATGGAACTTTCTCTACATAAGCTTCTTGACTTGACATGCATTTTTAAATTCAACTTTTAGGTAGTTGTCATCATTGTGATATGGATAATCTCTTTGCTTTCAATTTATATGCTGTTCCTCAATCTTCTCGAGCCTTTATTGAATAAACGATCAAAACAGAACTATCAGGAACATCTTGATGAAGTGAGCGAAACTAATAGCAATCTTAGTTTTCATAAGATTAATTAATGCCTCAATTTTTGTGTTGCTAATATGTGTGATTTTTCTATTTATTATTAATTAAGGACTTGACTGAACCATGATCAAAATAGCATGATTAGATTTGCATGAACCATATTAATTTATAACTGATTGACAATTATGACGAAACATATTAAAGGCTTACTAGAAAATTTTATAGCTAATTATTATATGTTACATTTATGTTCTTTTTATGTTTATAACTTATGATTAAAGTAGCGGTAAACATTCATTTCCTCTGTGTGTAATTTTTTTCATCGAGTCCATTCAATCATTTAAAGAAAATGTCTTAAACAATTTACAGGACGATGCATCATCAATGCATCAAGACCCAAATGCTCATAATTTGCCAATGGTAAATGTTAATGCTTCTAGAAGTAATGTTTTAAATCGAGTCACAAACCAACAAGACAAATGGAAGCGTCAGGTATTAATAAATTTTATGACTTTATTTTCCTTATTTCTAATTCTGCCAAATTTTTTTCAGGTTCAAGAACAAAGACAAAGGATTTATGATCGACATTCCATGTTAAATTAAATTAAGAAAGAGATTAAGAGATCGAAGAAAAAAAAATTGAAGATTATTTATTACCTGAACTGAATTTGTGGGAGTTGACACAAAAAATTTTCCCGTTTAAAAACTACCTAATTTACACTAAAGGTGTTGCTTAAACCTTCATTTATTTATCTCGCAAAAATGTATATTTCATACAATCTGATAAGTTAGCAACATGATTTGACTAATTGTTCTCAAGTAGCAAGGAAATAAAACTCAAAACTAATGTAGATCACCTATTCAAAATTTAATGCCAGCGTGTCATTGGCTTCTGTTTTAATTTGTAAATTCATTCGTATTTGAAAATAAAATGAATGATAAACAAGTGGTTCGAACATTCTTAAAGCACATACATTGAATAAAATCACATGGTCACTTGATCTAGAAAGTAAGAAGAGAAGGAAAGGAATTGAGGTATTTAGTGCAATGATGATTTAAATTTATTTATAAACACATGATGAAGAACAATTAACTTACAGCTGTAGAGTCCAATAATGCGTTTATCCACAATTGACAAAAAAAGGACTTACGAACTTTAATATAATTTCATTCGTATTAAAAAGAGTGCATGTCTATTTGCTTTACTGGAAAAATTACATTAGATGTATGTCAAATTGAAATTTGCTTAAAATTGTGCTTGATATACTTGAACTACTTTTAATCATTAACTCTTAATTTAATTTTTGAGAACTATTTTAATAAAAAATTTATTCCTACATTACATAATTAAAACTTTGTAGGCGGGCTATGTTAAAACACCATCAGCTGTTCTGATGTCAAGAAGAATCTGTAGCTACTTAAAAACGTGCTTCGTGAAGAATAGCAATTTAGCTCGTATCAATCCACATGACATTCAAATAAGAGTGGAATCCGAATCGCTACTATGATGGCACTTTTTAATGTTGTCTTCAAAATCTATAAGTTTTTATATCGAGTTTTGATCCTATGATTTCTGTGCAACGACCTTATAGTTTTCAGGCAACAAACAATTTGACCCACGATCGAGCATAGCTCTGGTGAGCTTCAATATTCGTCTAGACTTGACATAATTATTTTTTAACATTTTCAGTATCCGCTCTTCTCGAAATTTCCGTTTAACGTGCAAAAAGTCATATTATTTTGTAGGCACAATTAGGTTTAAGTTGCTGATATAAGCGTTTCAGTTCTTAATAAAATTAAATATAATCTCTTTAAATACAACAAGTCTTCTTTTTCATAGTGAAAACTTATTCTGTGCAACTGCACATTTTTCTTCATTTTCATTATTTTATTGATCTCAAGGTTGTTCCGTTTATTGACTTTTCGCTACCTTAGTCGTGATGTAACTACTGTATTAAAGAAGAATCATCTGTTAATGTCACCTTGGCATTTTTTAAGAGTGACTATATTTAACACCTTTAATCAAACAAAAGATTAATGTCATATAAAGACCATTTATAAATATTATTAGGAATTTTAAGTTTTGACTCTAATCGATAATTGCATTTTTTTGTGCAAGCGCATTGATGTGGTTTGAGTTTATATAAAGTTATGTACTAAGTCTCGTGTGCTTCTTATACCAAAAATATCTCTTGTCTCTGTAGAAATTTTCCGTGACACCCTACATGCACTTTTTAGCTTCTTTTTACAGAACTTATTGATTTCAAGGTCAGGACGAATATTGATTCTTTTGTACCTCTTCTGTGACGTAATAAATGTAAGAAAAACGTGAATGTGGGCGTAAAAAATATATTTATATTGTAGGACATGGCAATTTCTCTGAAAATTCACATAATGAATAATAAAAAGTCATTGATTTATTTCGGTTTTTCTAATTTTTTTGTGAACTTTTATTTAAATTTTTTTATATCGGTTCCTATAAGGTCCCAAAATTTTCATATTAAAATTCTGAGAGTCTTAAAAGACAAATTTTTTTTTTAATTTTTAAGAATGAATTCGCTTGTGTCCACTATTAATAGAAATTAAAACATTTTAAATTATTTTTCACGTTTGTTTCGTATCCATTACAATACTATTGCATTTCTTTCGCTCAATCATTTTCTTGTATGTCGTCTTAAAACTAGAGGCGCGTTCTTATGCTGTATTTAATTTAATAGCCAACTGAAAATTGCTTATTTTTCGACTCATTACTGGCAAAATATTGACTGCTGTAGTTTTCAAATATTGAAAACCTGATAGAAATGCAGAATAGTCCTCAAAATTCGTTCTACAATAGGTTGTTGGTAGAAATTCTTTTCATTTTCATTTTAAATCAGATGGGAATGTTATTACTTGCTTATCTACCTGCGCTTTTGTTCTTGTTCAGGACAAAAAAAGGGAATTTTGAAAAGATACTAAAAGTTGAGGAACTTCTGAGAATTGGATTGATAGAGAGATTGAAGAATGTACCTGAATTTTGCCAGTCAACATTAATTAACAATGTTTTGTTTATTTCAAGAAAGGATCTACTCCTTTCCGTCCATCAAAAAGAGTTACGTGCTAAACGAAGTTTCAATTCACAAATAAATTATTTCAAAAACTTATTACTGATAATTTGCTTATCTCTTTTTTTCTATGCACCACTTTTGACGTGAGCTTTGGGCTAATTTTCGATGGGGAAAATTTAGTCTTAAGTTGGAAATGTTGTCGCAAAAGAAATTTTTTAAGATGTTTTTTTTAGTTTTTTGTTTCTATACTTGCGTGTTACTTTTTTTTTGTTTACTTTTTGTGTTTTTTTTAATTTAAATTAATAAGTAAATAATTTGCTGTTATTAACGACAATTATTCAATTTAAATTAACTTAGGCAATGATATTCTTGAGTTCATCGTAAAGAACCAAGACGAGAGCACCACCAGTACCACGGAAAACGTTGGACAAAGCACCCTTGAAGAAGGCTTTTGTACCTTCTTGTTTGGAGATCTTGACCCAGCAGTCGAGTGTGTTCTTGTACATAATGTCTTCCTTTGCACGTCCAGACTGCATCATCATACGTCTTCTTACTGTGTCGAATGGATATGACAAGATACCAGAGCAGATTGTGACGACCTTTAAATTACAAAAATAGAAACAATGTAAATATAATTTTAGAAAAAGAATTAGAATGAGGAAGATTAAAATAATCAAGTGTATTTAAATTAGCACGTGTGATGGGGTAACCACTTAATCATCATCATGTGGTGTCTATTTTCGTCGACAACAACAAACGTAGAATTTAAGGTCAGTTACTTGAATCTGCGCCAGACTTATACAAAATAATTAAACTTTGTATGCACTTCATTTTCGTTTATCTTAAAAATACTTGGAAAATATATATCTCAATGTAAGGCATTGCTAAATTCACGTGTAAGTCACAAGAAAATCTTCGTAATACATTTTTGAAATATAATGCCATTGAAAAGAAAAAATAGAGAGATAAGGACTGCGGCGACAAATTTTATTAAACAATACACATGCGATCATTTAGTATTCTCTCCAGTACAGAGTCTGCTAGACTTTCAACTTTACAATTTCAACGAAATGAGAATTTAACGGGTATATATGTCTCTCAGAAAATCTCATCGAGAGCCACGACTCATTCATTAAACTCTATTGAAAAATGATTACGTAAAGCATGAAAATACAAATTTTCTTGCCAAAAATTATTTTTACTCTCTATAAAGAGTTATCTAATGGGGCCTAGACTATATCTACATATTTTTAAACCTTAAATAGAAGATATCTTTTGCTTTACAGGAGGAATTTGGAAATGTGTGAAAAAAATTATCATGTTATGTGATTTGTGACGCATATTGATGATGATGAAGGAAAATCACATGCAAACGATGCGTCAATTTGAACATCTTAGAGAACTTTTGTCTGTTATTGTTACCAAGTAATAAATGAATGACTATCTAAACGGCTATTTGATTATGTAAGGTCAGGGAGATTTGGAGAAATGAAGAAGATAAAGGCAATGAATTTTCTTACCTGTGCAATAGCGAAGTTGACGATGAATGGTGAGTTCTTTGGATCTGGTAATGATCCACGAGCAGTATCGTAGCAACCGAAGTAAGCAGCACGGTAAATGATGATACCTTGAACTGAGACGCTGAAACCACGATATAATCCAATGATTCCATCAGATTTGACGGTCTTCTTAAGACAATCGACAAGACCTGTGTATTGACGATCAGCATTTCCTTTGCCGACATCAGCACCTAAACGGGTACGAGCGTAATCTAATGGATAGACGAAACAAAGTGATGTGGCACCAGCAGCACCACCAGATCCCAAGTTTCCGAAGAAGTAACGCCAGAATTGTGTCTTCTGATCAACACCACCCAAAAAGACTTGTTTGTAGACATCCTTAAAGGCAAAGTTGAGGGCTTGGGTTGGGAAATATCTGATAACGTTGGCCAAATTACCACGCCAGAAAGCACCGAAACCTTGTTCCTTTGGAATACGGACAAAACAATCGATGATACCTAAAGAATAAAAATTGAAGGAAAAAAATTAATAAAGTTATATCACAGCCGTAATGATAATTTTGAGGTTATTTTTTTTAACAAACTCGCGAATTTTAATTAGATTTTCTCTAAATAGCTACTAAATACACTCTTAATTACGAACAGGTAGTTTTTTTTAAATTGATCTAAAGACGAAATCAATTCATTAAAATAGATTTTTCACTTCTTGTTACGCAATCAATTTTCTGTAAAAATCTTCAGTGCAGACAGAAAATGTGGAATCACATGATTTTCGAACATTTTTATGATACGATAAATCAATGAAAATGCTGTCTAATCTGTTAGATAACAATAGGAATAATCATTTTCTATCTATATCACCAGAATAGACTGAAATCAAGGGCATTTAATCATGTTCTTTAGTATGCAAAAAAAAGTCAGCCATATTTAATCGTACTACTTGTTAATTTTTCTTCTCTTCTACTCACCCTTATATTCTTGTCCAGCGACGATTTGCTTGTTAGCGGCTTGTACTTGAAGAATCAATTTGACACGTTCAATTGGAGCTACTGCGGTCTTTGAAATAGCTGCTGAAATACCACCAGCAAGAAAATCCTTGGCAAAGGACATTGGATCTTTTGTTTTTCCCATTATTATATGATATTGATTTTAATTAACACAAGCGAATTCAATTATTACTAGAGCGTTCGAAGTTTGAATCTCGAATGAATGATAGAAAATTTTTCAGGCTTGCTTCGTGCTCTTCGTTTCGCTTTTTTAAAGCTCTCTTTTTCTGCAAATGTATTGGTGAAATTTAAATCTTTCATAAGCGTTAAAATAAATAACTCAATTTTCATTCTTTTCCACTTTAATTAAGAAATTTTAAACTTGTACCTTTCCCACTGTGGATTTATAATAATTCCAAAATGTGACAATTTTCAATTAAATCAATTTAATTATTATGGAGTAAACTCCAATACTTAATTTGAATATTATTACGTTAATAAATACTCAATGATAGCTATTTTATATTAATTTCTTTCCACATTTGTAGTATAATTAACAGAACTAATTAGAAATAATAACGAAATTTGAGATTTCGAACCTTCCAACAAAAAAATTGGTAACTGAACTGAACTGAACTGATAAACAAAGTAAAATTTTGGATTTTAATTTTAAAATGATCAAAATCACGTGTTAAAGCAACAAAAGACTGGTCTGGATGTTAATGTATCAGTTCTAGAGGTAGTCATTTATGTATTTAACAGCATGTGGCTATCGAAAGCATGTTTTTGATTCATAAATTAAGAAAATATTTTTCTATTGTTTACATTTATATTTTGAAATGTTTATAATTCAAAAAGTATTTTGGTTCTTTTTATCAGTTTTTTCATGAATATTTTTGCAAATAAGTAAGTAGCTATAACTAAGCTTCTTTGAACAGCTATCAATCAATGCTCTAAAGCATTTTGCATCTCAACGGACGGAGGTTCAAATTATTGGAGAATTTTGTGCATAAAAGTCTCCAGCAACGAAAATATATTGAAATTGATGACAAAACCTTTTTTAAATAGGTATTTATTCTAAAAAGTAGTGAAATAAAGGAAATGGGACAAAAGTTTCAATATGATGAGAGTGGTAAGTACTCGCCCAATAAGCACATTATGAATTCACAGTCAATTTACATACTATTTTAGTTATAAAATTAAATTAATCTTTTGAGATTGCCGAATTGTAGATTAATTTTTAATCTTTGATACTTTCTTTTTAGGGAGCACATTCTTCTACTTCATATTGTCCTTTCTAGCGCTGATATTGATTCCAGCCACGTTTTATTTCTGGCCAAAAAAGAAATCTGAAGGTACTTAAACTCAAATATATGTGAAAATTAAAGTACAAAGATAACAGTAAATTGTTAAACGTGCATGAATGTTTAATTAATTTTCTGCTTCTCTGAGTCATGACTCGTGTAGTGTACTAATTGCTCCAATATGTTATTTTAGATCCAAGAAAGTCCAAGGAAGAATGTCATTGTGAAGGATGTTGTAAGAAACGAGTAATTATTGCGAATGCAGACCCATATAAAAATGTCAAAACACTAGCTGTAAAATGCTCAATAATTTTCGGATGGGCACTATTAATCTTTCTAACATATAAAGTATCACAATTTGATTATGAAATGTCCAATTTTGATCCATACGAAATTCTTGGAGTTCCTTTAGGAGCATCGAAGAGTGAAGTTAAAAGAGCTTATCATAAACAGTCGATAGTATTGCATCCAGATAAAGAGACTGGTGATGAGAAAGCGTTCGTAAAATTAACAAAAGCATATAAAGCATTGACAGATGATGATGCAAGGAAAAATTGGGAGAAGTATGGAAATCCAGATGGTCCGTCTGCAATGAGTTTTGGAATAGCTCTTCCTGCTTGGATTGTTGAAAAGGAAAATTCAGTTTGGGTTTTAGGACTTTATGCACTTGTTTTTATGGTTGCTTTGCCTATCACTGTTGGAACTTGGTGGTATCGAAGTATTCGTTTTAGCGGCGATAAAGTCTTGCTGGATACAACACAGCTTTACTTTTATTTTTTCCACAAAACTCCAAATATGGCTCTTAAGAGAGTAATTATGATTTTAGCAGCATCACTCGAATTCGATAAGAGACACAACTCACAAGTCATTGAACGTCCAACTGATAATGAAGAAGTTCCATCATTGATTAAATTACTGCCTCATTTGAACGAGAAATGTAAAGAAATTCCATTGTGTCGACTTTATTCAGTCAAGACAAGAGCATTAATTCATGCACACTTGTCACGTTTACCATTAAATCCTCATACATTGGAAAAAGATAGGCAATTTGTGTTGAGAAAGGCACCCTATTTAGTACAGGAAATGGTCTCTGTAGTTAATCAATTAATTATGCTAGCTTACGCTGGAAGAATTTCAGCCTCAAAATTACCTTCAATTGAGACAATTGAGAATTGCATGAAACTAGCACCAATGTTAATCCAAGGCTTATGGGAATTCAAGAGTCCACTTCTTCAATTACCACACTTGACAGAGGATAATCTAAAATATTTTGTCAATAAGAAGCGCTACATTAAGAATCTACAGCAATTTGCTAAACTTCCGAATGAAGAGAGTCGAAGTCTTTTGAGAGATTTTAGTGAACAGGAATATGATGATGTTATAAAAGTTCTAGGCAAAATGCCACTAATTGATTTTAGTTTTAAAGTTGAGGTTGTTGATGATGAAAATACTAATGTAGTCACGGCTGGTGCAATTGTGACTGTTACTGTGAATCTTGTGCGACGAAGCATGAGAGAATTATTTGGTGATTTAACAGCAGTTGAGAAACAAAATATTAAAGAGAATACTGAGGAGAAGCAAGCAGATGAAAATGCTGATAATAACGATCAAAAAGAAAATGTTCAGCCGGTAGCTAAAAAGCCAGTTTGGCTTAAATCAAAGAGCCACAAAGGAAAACCTAAATCCAAATCATCAAAATCCAAACCAGTTATTGGCGTTATGAAGCAAGCAGCCACAACTAATGCAAAAGAGACAAAGGATCCACAGAATAATGCCAAACCAATCATGAAGGAATCAAATGATTCGGATGCCGACGAGTCTAGTGCTGAAAGTGACAATGAAATTGCTCCCGAAGAAGATCGTACAACTGACGACGAACGAAAGAATAATTCGTCTGTCGAGGACGACGATATGGAATGGGAAAAGTAAGTGATAAATCCTTATTTCAACATGTACAATGAACTGTAACAAATTTCAATTCTTTAATTTAGATTCCAACAGAAAATCAATAAACGTGAAAAGTTAGAAGGAAGGTCAAAGACATCGCACAGTGTTCATTGTCCATCATATCCTGAAGTAAGTTTCAACAAATAAGCTGGCTGTTATTAATTACTTGAAATCAAAATTTAATTTATTTCATAGGACAAGCAAGAATATTGGTGGACTTATATTTGTGATAGAAAGTCACAAACATTATTAACAGCTCCGTTTCACGTCACTAATTTAGTCGATCATCAAGAAGTGCAATTGAAATTTACAGCCCCAAGATGGCCAGGTGTTTTTACATTTACAGTTTGTTTAAGATCAGGTAACTTATCTCAAAATATGATCGTGTTCCTTCTTATTAAGCTTGTATTTTTTTAAACAGATTCATATATGGGAATGGATCAACAATTAGACTTGAAATTAGATGTTAAGGAAGCTCCCGCTGTACCGACAGAACATCCACAATGGGATATTAGTGAATCAGAAGAAGAGCATCAAGAAGAGAAAAATAACGAGAGTGAATTTACAACCGATTCCGAAATGTCTGATGCTGAAAAGTAATCATTCTGTCCTAAATTGCAACTGAACTGCATTTTTTTTATTTTTCTTTTGTAAATCAATCTTTGTCCACGTGACAAAACCTTGTTTTATATTGGTTACAATATAAATCTGCAGACTAATCAGTTTTTGATAATAAATTATTTTTCCAATTCATGCATATTAGTTAAGGTATCACTAGTTGAATATTTTTTGGAAGGCATTGAATAATCTTTAATAAAAAATCAATCCGTGGTTTAATCCATTAATTGTCTTGTAATGTTTTTATTAATTTATTCTTGAGCAGCTATCGTAATTAAGTTTGTTATCAAAACACTTGCATTCAATCATAAATTGGAATGTTTCTAATGTCATAATTAATCATAATTTTTGCAACCAAACTTTAAAAGACATTGCAAATTAATTTTGCCTTCATGTGTCGAAAACATACTTTAATTACTGGGGGTCCTCGATTTGAGTAGATTCTATTTGAAAAGAAAATTTTTCTTGATCTTTTCATATTGATAGAAAAATCAAATCAATACTAAAGTTACAAAATTCAAGTAAAAACTTACAAAATCGATATAAAATTAACGGTTTTAAAAAGTTCAAATTCAAAAACCTTACAAATTGTTCTTCTTCTTCTTCTTAATTAACTTTATTATGGTCCATCAGCTTATTGCTATTTAAAGACCGTTCACAATTCCAGGTAGTTTAATTTAGAAATATACACAAAGATCAATCAATAAAATCCAGTCAACTCCAAATGGTTGACAGAAAACATGCCCGCGATAGGTCAAAACAACAAAAAACCATCGCTAGGCAAAAAATTCCATCTTCAGTTGTCGATGATTCAAATCCCTTGACAGTCCTTATTGTAATTCAACTTGTGATATTCCAAAGAGATTCAAATTTTTGTTATGTCTCGATTGTAATCTGTCAATGTAATTAATATGTTCTGCTGTATTCCGAGATAATCGATTCCTGTTTGTCAATGTTGATTTGTTGAAATCCAGTCAGCACCAATTGATTGTTAGAACTTGCCCGCGATATATGGGAAAACACACAAAACCCATCGCGAGACAAATTCTCCTCACAATTGAAGCTAATCCGTTGTATTCCAATAATATTCAATGTCTAGGTTATGGTTATGATAGAACCTTCTTGTCCACGATTGTGGTTAAAACACAAAAAACCCACGTGAAACAGTTGATTCTCCTCACAACTGCCGCCGATCGTGATTTGTCAATGTAAGATTTGCAAGGTTCTCATATTTTTGTTTTGTTTAAAAAACATATTTTTTGTGAATTTCTAATGCCTAGATATGTTTTCGATCATAGAAGGCTATTTTCAAAAATGTATTAATTTTATTTCTGCATTAGCATTATTTATCATTTATAATACCCAGATATGTTTTGAAATGCAATTTAAAGCATTTTTGGTTTCGATCATAGAAGGCTATTTTCAAAAAAATATTGATTTTATATCTATATTAGCATTTTTTATCATTTATAATACCTAGATATGTTTTAAAATGAAATTTAAAGCATTTTTGGTTTTGATCATAATAGGCTATTTTCAAAAAAAATATCGATTTTATATCTAAATTAGCATTTGTTATCATTTATAATACCTAGATATGTTTTAAAATGAAATTTAAAGCATTTTTGGTTTTGATCATAGTAGGCTATTTTCAAAAAAATATCGATTTTATAACTAAATTAGCATTCTTTATCATTTATAATACCTAGATATGTTTTAAAATGAAATTTAAAGCATTTTTGGTTTTGATCATAGTAGGCTATTTTCAAAAAAATATCGATTTTATATCTAAATTAGCATTCTTTATCATTTATAATACCTAGATTTGTTTTAAAATGCAATTTAAAGCATTTTTGGTTTTGATCATAGTAGGCTATTTTCAAAAAAATATCGATTTTATATCTAACTTTGCATTCTTTATCATTTATAATACCTAGATATGTTTTAAAATGAAATTTAAAGCATTTTTGGTTTTGATCATAGTACGCTATTTTCAAAAAAATATCGATTTTATATCTAACTTTGCATTCTTTATAATTTATAATACCTAGATATGTTTTAAAATGCAATTTAAAGCATTTTTGGTTTTGATCATAGTAGGCTATTTTCAAAAAAATATCGATTTTATATCTAACTTTGCATTCTTTATCATTTATAATACCTAGATATGTTTTAAAATGAAATTTAAAGCATTTTTGGTTTTGATCATAGTACGCTATTTTCAAAAAAATATCGATTTTATATCTAACTTTGCATTCTTTATAATTTATAATACCTAGATATGTTTTAAAATGAAATTTAAAGCATTTTTGGTTTTGATCATAGTAGGCTATTTTCAAGAAAATATCGATTTTACATCTAAATTAGCATTCTTTATCATTTATAATACCTAGATTTGTTTTAAAATGCAATTTAAAGCATTTTTGGTTTTGATCATAGTAGGCTATTTTCAAAAAAATATCGATTTTATATCTAAATTAGCATTCTTTATCATTTATAATACCTAGATATGTTTTAAAATGAAATTTAAAGCATTTTTGGTTTTGATCATAGTAGGCTATTTTCAAAAAAATATCGATTTTATATCTAACTTTGCATTCTTTATCATTTATAATACCTAGATATGTTTTAAAATGAAATTTAAAGCATTTTTGGTTTCGATCATAGTAGGCTATTTTCAAAAAAATATCGATTTTATATCTAAATTAACATTCTTTATCATTTATAATACCTAGATATGTTTTAAAATGCAATTTAAAGCATTTTTGGTTTTGATCATAGTAGGCTTTTTTCAAAAAAATATTGATTTTATATCCAAATTAGCATTCTTTATCATTTATAATACCTAGATATGTTTTAAAATGCAATTTAAAGCATTTTTGGTTTTGATCATAGTAGGCTTTTTTCAAAAAAATATTGATTTTATATCCAAATTAGCATTCTTTATCATTTATAATACCTAGATATGTTTTAAAATGAAATTTAAAGCATTTTTGGTTTTGATCATAGTAGGCTATTATCAAAAAAATATCGATTTTATATCTAACTTTGCATTCTTTATCATTTATAATACCTAGATATGTTTTAAAATGAAATTTAAAGCATTTTTGGTTTTGATCATAGTAGGCTATTTTCAAAAAAATATCGATTTTATATCTAACTTTGCATTCTTTATAATTTATAATACCTAGATATGTTTTAAAATGAAATTTAAAGCATTTTTGGCTTTGATCATAGTAGGCTATTTTCAAAAAAATATCGATTTTATATCTAAATTAGCATTCTTTATCATTTATAATACCTAGATATGTTTTAAAATGCAATTTAAAGCATTTTTGGTTTTGATCATAGTAGGCTTTTTTCAAAAAAATATTGATTTTATATCCAAATTAGCATTCTTTATCATTTATAATACCTAGATATGTTTTAAAATTAAATTTAAAGCATTTTTTGGTTTTGATCATAGTAGGCTATTTTCAAAAAAATATCGATTTTATATCTAAATTAGCATTCTTTATCATTAATAATACCTTGATATGTTTTAAAATGCAATTTAAAGCATTTTTGGTTTTGATCATAGTACGCTATTTTCAAAAAAATATCGATTTTATATCTAAATTAGCATTCTTTATCATTTATAATACCTAGATTTGTTTTAAAATGCAATTTAAAGCATTTTTGGTTTCGATCATAGTAGGCTATTTTCAAAAAAATATCGATTTTATATCTAAATTAGCATTCTTAATCATTTATAATACCTAGATATGTTTTAAAATGCAATTTAAAGCATTTTTGGTTTTGATCATAGTAGGCTTTTTTCAAAAAAATATTGATTTTATATCTAAATTAGCATTCTTTATCATTTATAATACCTAGATATGTTTTAAAATGAATTTAAAGCATTTTTGGTTTCGATCATAGTAGGCTATTTTCAAGAAAATATCGATTTTACATCTAAATTAGCATTCTTTATCATTTATAATACCTAGATATGTTTTAAAATGAATTTAAAGCATTTTTGGTTTTGATCATAGTAGGCTTTTTTCAAAAAAATATTGATTTTATATCTAAATTAGCATTCTTTATCATTTATAATACCTAGATTTGTTTTAAAATGCAATTTAAAGCATTTTTGGTTTTGATCATAGTAGGCTTTTTTCAAAAAAATATCGATTTTATATCTTAATTAGCATTCTTTATCATTTATAATACCTAGATATGTTTTAAAAATGAAATTTTAAGCATTTTTGGTTTTGATCATAGTAGGCTATTTTCAAAAAAATATCGATTATATATCTAAATTATCATTCTTTATCATTTATAATACCTAGATATGTTTTAAAATGTAATTTAAAGCAATTTTGGTTTTGATCATAGTAGGCTATTTTCAAGAAAATATCGATTTTACATCTAAATTAGCATTCTTTATCATTTATAATACCTAGATATGTTTTAGAATGAAATTTAAAGCATTTTTGGTTTTGATCATAGTAGGCTATTTCTAAAAATGTATCGATTTTATATCTAAATTAGCATTCTTTATCATTTATAATACCTAGATATGTTTTAAAATGTAATTTAAAGCAATTTTGGTTTTGATCATAGTAGGCTATTTTCAAAAAAATATCGATTTTATATCTAAATTAGCATTCTTTATCATTTATAATACCTAGATATGTTTTAAAATGTAATTTAAAGCATTTTTGGTTTTGATCATAGTAGGCTATTTTCAAGAAAATGTCGATTTTACATCTAAATTAGCATTCTTTATCATTTATAATACCTAGATATGTTTTAAAATGAAATTTAAAGCATTTTTGGTTTCGATCATAGTAGGCTATTTTCAAAAAAATATCGATTTTATATCTAAATTAGCATTCTTTATCATTTATAATACCTAGATATGTTTTAAAATGAAATTTAAAGCATTTTTGGTTTTGATCATAAAAGGCTATTTTCAAAAAAATATCGATTTTATATCTAAATTAGCATTCTTTATCATTTATAATACCTTGATTTGTTTTAAAATTAAATTTAAAGCATTTTTGGTTTTGATCATAGTATGCTATTTTCAAAAAAATATCGATTTTATATCTAAATTAGCATTCTTTATCATTTATAATACCTTGATATGTTTTAAAATTAAATTTAAAGCATTTTTGGTTTCGATCATAGTAGGCTATTTTCAAAAAAAACTCATTTATAATACCTAGATATGTTTTAAAATGTAAATTAAAGCATTTTTGGTTTTGATCAAAGTAGGCTATTTTTAAAAAATATCGATTTTATATCTAAATTAGCATTCTTTATCATTTATAATACCTTGATATGTTTTAAAATGAAATTTAAAGCATTTTTGGTTTTGATCATAGTAGGCTATTTTCAAAAAAATATCGATTTTATATCTAAATTAGCATTCTTTATCATTTATAATACCTAGATATGTTTTAAAATGAAATTTAAAGCATTTTTGGTTTTGATCATAGTAGGCTATTTTCAAAAAAATATCGATTTTATATATAAATTAGCATTCTTTATCATTTATAATACCTAGATATGTTTTAAAATGAAATTTAAAGTATTTTTGGTTTTGATCAAAGTAGGCTATTTTCAAAAAAATATCGATTTTATATCTAAATTAGCATTCTTTATCATTTATAATACCTAGATATGTTTTAAAATGAAATTTAAAGCATTTTTGGTTTTGATCAAAGTAGGCTTTTTTCAAAAAAATATCGATTTTATATCTAAATTAGCATTCTTTATCATTTATAATACCTAGATATGTTTTAAAATGAAATTTAAAGCAAGTTTGGTTTTGATCAAAGTAGGCTATTTTCAAAAAAATATCGATTTTATATCTAAATTAGCATTCTTTATCATTTATAATACCTAGATATGTTTTAAAATGAAATTTAAAGCATTTTTGGTTTTGATCAAAGTAGGCTATTTTCAAAAAAATATCGATTTTATATCTAAATTAGCATTCTTTATCATTTATAATACCTAGATATGTTTTAAAATGAAATTTAAAGCATATCTAGGTATTATAAATGATAAAGAATGCTAATTTAGATATAAAATCGATATTTTTTTGAAAATAGCCTACTTTGATCAAAACCAAAAATGCTTTAAATTTCATTTTAAAACATATCTAGGTATTATAAATGATAAAGAATGCTAATTTAGATATAAAATCGATATTTTTTTGAAAATAGCCTACTTTGATCAAAACCAAACTTGCTTTAAATTTCATTTTAAAACATATCTAGGTATTATAAATGATAAAGAATGCTAATTTAGATATAAAATCGATATTTTTTTGAAAAAAGCCTACTTTGATCAAAACCAAAAATGCTTTAAATTGCATTTTAAAACAAACCTAGGTATTATAAATGATAAAGAATGCTTATTTAGATATAAAATCGATATTTTTTTTTAAAATAGCCTACTTTGATCAAAACCAAAAATGCTTTAAATTGCATTTTGAAACATACCTAGGTATTATAAATGATTTTTTTTTGAAAAAAGCCTACTTTGATCAAAACCAAAAATGCTTTAAATTTCATTTTAAAACATATCTAGGTATTATAAATGATAAAGAATGCTAATTTAGATATAAAATCGATATTTTTTTGAAAATAGCCTACTTTGATCAAAACCAAAAATACTTTAAATTTCATTTTAAAACATATCTAGGTATTATAAATGATAAAGAATGCTAATTTAGATATAAAATCGATATTTTATTGAAATAGCCTACTTTGATCAAAACCAAAAATGGTTTAAATTTCATTTTAAAACACATCTAGGTATTATAAATGATAAAGAATGCTAACTTAGATATAAAATCGATATTTTTTTGAAAATAGCCGACTAAGATCGAAACCAAAAAAGCTTTAAATTTCATTTTAAAACATATATAGGCATTATAAATGATAAAGAATGTTTATATAGATATAAAATCGATACTTTTTTGAAAAAAGCCTACTTTGATCAAAACCAAAAATGGTTTAAATTTCATTTTATAACATATCTAGGTATTATAAATGATAAAGAATGCTAATTTAGATATAAAATCGATATTTTTTTGAAAATAGCCTTCTATGATCAAAACCAAAAATGCTTTAAATTGCATTTTAAAACATACCTAGGTATTATAAATGATAAAGAATGCTTATTTAGATATAAAATCGATATTTTTTATTAAAATAGCCTACTTTGATCAAAACCAAAAATGCTTTAAATTGCATTTTGAAACATACCTAGGTATTATAGATGATTTTTTTTTGAAAATAGCCTACTATGATCGAAACCAAAAATGCTTAAAATTGTATTTTGAAACATATCAAGGTATTATAAATGATAAAGAATGCTAATTTAGATATAAAATCGATATTTTTTTGAAAATAGCCTACTATAATCAAAACCAAAAATGCTTTAAATTGCATTTTAAAACATACCTAGGTATTATAAATGATAAAGAATGCTTATTTAGATATAATTTATTTACATTACGTTCTAATTATCCTTTTCTTTTTGATGTAAAGACCTTTAAAAATTTTGTGTCTCGAAAATAGCATCTATTAAATAGGTATTATGTTAAATTTGTATCTTTGACATGGAGGAAGTAGTTAGATTAAGCAAAGAAGTAGGACTATGTGTGATTTCTAATCTCGACCACACTGGGAATCCTACCTTAGTCTCAGATAAATTTTATTTTTACTTCACCTAGATTTAACATAATTTGTGTTGCCTTACGCCTTTCCTTAGTATGATCTACAAACATAAAAGACCTAACGTTTATATAAACATACACGGATGATTTTTTTAAATTGTTATGGAAAATATAGTTAAGTTTATCTTAAGCGCCCCACGCTTTTATTTTTAGTCATAAAATTTTGTATCAAATTTGGGTACTCAGAAAAAAAATTATTTTCTTCTTTTTAGTGCACTGTAATCGGAAATAAAAGCGTGTTTTTAAAAAAAAGTTTTTTTTAAGTATTTTTATTTTCTACTTTTTAGTCATGTCAAATAATTGATATCTCGACAATATTTCAATCATGATATTACTGAACTTTGCTCATGTGTATTCGTCTACTATGTTTGCAAAAAGTTAGACTTGAAGTCTATCAGTGGACCTTACCTTTTAAAGTGCGATCCGAGAGCACTACGTCAGATTTAAATGTCATTATATATTTATGCAATTATATTATTATATTACTATAGTCAAGTTGTATTAGTCATATTATAAAGTCAATTTTTATTATTATGCTTATTTAGTCTCGTGCAATGGCTCTAAGTCTTTCCATTTCTTTCAAAGCTTCCTTGTTGCAAGGTTTCTTGCCTGTTAGTTTCTCACATTCTAGCTTCTCAATCAGAACACCATCAAGAGATCTTACTCGACTGAGCATTACGTATGCCTGACCGTCTGCAAATACATCTGATCCTAGATCCAATACTGCGTAGTCTACAGTTGATCCCTGCATCTTATGTGCTGTAGAAGCCCATGAGAGTATTAATGGTAGCATTCTTCTTTCGATAGTGCCATAGCTGTAGTTGGCAGGGAATTGTTTCGATACTGGTTTGATTGTATGGATGCCATCTCTGCCAAAGTCGATGCGGACTGAAGGTATGTCATAATCATGTAATTGTCCTCTATGAAACAATGGCCATATGATTTCGGATATGAAGCCCATTGCACCATTCACCAGTCCCTTTTGAACATCCATATTAATTCTTAGCATCACTTTTGCTCCCACAAATATCTCCAGCTCTTTCGGAAGTCCAGCCGTATTGTCGATGTCCTTCGGCACTGCTCTTTCCATATCGATATTTTCCTCGTTTCTGGTAGCATCCACTAGCGTATCCTGAGCTCTGATCATAAACATCTCTGTTCCAATACTTCTGAAGTGATCTAGGACTTGTTGGTTATGTGCGGCAACTGTTTTTTTATGAGGTCTTATTCGAAGTGCCTTCTCTATGGAAAACTCACCTGTAAAGTTGTTTCCAACTTTACTAATCAGTACTGCCATATGATGAGGCTGCAATTCACCAACTCTTAATGCATTCAAGATGTCTATGAATGTGGTGTCACCTTCTTGCCGCATATTCTGTGTTAATTCTACTAGTGTGAATATTCTCCAGAGATGTATGGCTGCTCTCATTGATGTTGGCTGTTCAAACACTTGATTTGCTCTTATCGGTGGTAATTGCATGAGATCACCGAAGAGAAGTACATTGATACCTCCAAATAACTCGTCATTATTCTTAAGTTGCTTGAGGCGCGAATCAATCATGCATAATACCTGGTATGACACCATAGAGATCTCATCTATGAAGAGGAATTCTATATCTTTCCATTGCATACGCATTGTTCGGAGAACGTTACCAGTCAGGATTGCTAGTCCTGTTGTTCTACCATTCTTCTCTACAGGGAGTTTCAATATGCTATGCAATGTCATACCACCAACTAGTCGTGCTGCTACTCCTGTTAACGCTGCTGATTTTGTAGCTATTTTGCCATAACATCTGTTCACCTGATTCTTTAGTAGGTTGAACACAAATGTCTTTCCAGTACCTGCACCACCAGTTATGAAGAGTCTCTCTCGATCAGTGCTTCCATTCATCTGATCCTGTATGCTCTGTGTTATGTGGATGAACAATTCTCGCTGGCCTACATTCATCGCTCGCTGTGCAGTTACAAATTGGTCATCAGTCATTCCAACTTCAGGAATTTCTTCCTCATAGGGCTCCTCTTCAATTGGTGCACCTTCCGCTAGAATCTCGAATGCATGCACCTGGTTGAAGGCATTTTGTAACTGCTTATCACGCTCTCTATATGTCTCCATATATTTGCTTATTTCCTTTAGTCGTTCTTCTCGTGCGATGAATGCCTCTTGTCCTGAATCATAGTCTTCAATCAGCTCTCTTTCTTGGCGGTATGGCATGTACTGAACGAGGAAGCTATAGTAGTAATTCTCAGGATCATTAGCTGCCATGAAGAATGGTACTTGTATAACTGCTGGTCTAGTTCTCAATACCATTCTGGTGTCATCTTTCAGTCTGACTATCGTTCGAGTTGTAGAGAACTCTTCTTCAGAAGGATCATAATCGATACTCTCTTCATTATCTCCATCTTGCTTCCGGTAGTGAGGCTCAAACAGCATAGCAAATTCGATTAAGCTCATATTATCGAAGTCGAATTTAGGATGTGTATCAGGTCTTTGCTCGTATCTATTGAATATGTTGCTACAATATCCCGATGCATGTCCATGTTGATCGAATTGCAACATCTTGTAGCGTTGTTCAGGTTTGCGTGTGTTGAGAAACACAGTCTTTCTTGAGCTTTCTTTCATATTTAGATGAGCTAACCGGAACACAGCTTCACATGCTGATATCTGTCTTTGTCCTAAGATCTTCATACATATCTTGAAGAGCTTCCGAGAAATGTTTGTCTCTTCACGTCGTATTTGCTGTATGGCTTGTGCTACACCTCTGTCAAGTGTTGTAGGCTCTGGTTTCGACATGTACTTTGCAATGTAATGTGCTATCGCTTCATTAGATCCACATGGTTGTATATCCATATTACCTTTCCACAACTTGAGAAGTGTCGGATTGTAGTTATTGACCCATTTATCTTGTTGCCTTCTCTTGAGTATGCATATTCTTCCTCCACTTCTGATAAACTCATCTGATGAGTGGGCAACGATTTTAGTTTCTTCGCATACTTGCCGTGGGAAACTGAATCTGCATACATTCGAGTTAGGGTCATTCTTACTACAAGTGTGTGTATGGCGGTGGATTTGCGATTTCATTACAAGCTCATACAAATCCGATCCTTCTTCAGGTATTTCACATGAGCAGTTACGATCGATTTTCTCAATTCCTTCTGGTGTGTCGAAGGATGGATGATCTTCTATCCATACTACCATATGTAAATGCGGACTTCCTCTCACTTGGAATTCAACTCTCCACCAGTAGTCAACCATTTTTCCACCAAATACGTCAGTGTTATTCTTGAGGATTCTCATGAGAGCTTTAACTCTGATCATGAAGTGGCGGCTGACTATTACTGGATACTTTTCAATTAGTATTTGTGTTGTGAACATATCGAGGCTTGCAGGGTCTTCATTTGGTCGTCCATCTGCTATCAACAGGGCTTTTCTCATATCCAACCAGTTGAGATCATTGCAGCTGAAGGTAAGGAAGTATGTTGGAGGTCCTAAACATCTGATCTGTGCAATTAATTCATTCATCGCTGAACGCCAGTATGCAGAAGAGCCTCTCAAGTTTCTCACATAGAGGTGAACATCTTCTACTTTTCCATCAGGACCTTCTATCTTCTTACCACAAGCTGCAATTGTTGACTTGACTCTATAGTATTCGAAGAAGGACAATGCGTAGAACAAGTATGCATTGCTTTGGAATCTTGTATCGGACCCTAGTATTCGAAACTGGTAGTAGTCAAGTGGTGTGATCTTTACAGGTCGTTGATCCTTAAGTCCATTAACTCCATTTGGGAACAAATAATACCATGCGAATTCCTCTGATTTCCATTCATGAGCTTCATTGACGAGGTTGTCTCTTGTCTTTCGTACTATTTCATTCAGGCTCTCAGACACTTCAAGCTCTTCTTCGACATCTGGCTGTACACAGTCTATTGGTCCCATCACAGATGTTAGCACTGGTATTTCTGAGAACTGTGACATTTGAATTAATGGCTCTTCGATCGGAATTTCACAGTCATTGGAATAGATTATTGTACCATTAGTCAGGTGGACGTCTATGAAGTCTAGTGTATATGGCTTGTTAGCTGATCCTGTGGCTCGCTTACATATTCTTACAAGTTCTGTAATATTATCACACTCTATAATGCAAGCTTTGCCATCACCAGCTTTTACTCCTCTAGCACCACAAGAATGCGAGTCTGTGAAGTAATATCTATCATTGTAATGCATGACTCCTAATGATAGTGACTCAGCAATCAGAACTCCTGAACTATGGCTCTCAAATAGTGACTGAAGAGAAGCCATTAACGTTTGACCAACAGATGGAGGGGCATTTACACTATCTCTTAAACTACCAAAGAATGGTGATTCTGGCGCATAGTTGATATTAAAGCTGTTCTCAAACATTTGGAAACCTCCTCTGATGTTATTGAAGTCTCGTATATCCAAATGTCCATTCACATCGAGATTTCTATTGGAACTGTTTCTTATCTTAGTGTATATCTCGTCTCCAGCTATCATATTTCCATCGAGCATTAGCTTAGTCCATTGATTAGGTGGTATAATCACTGCTCTTACTATATTTGCCAATACCATCGCTGCGCACTGTACACCAGCGTAACCAGATGTGAACATCGACTCATTTCCTTGGTGCCATGATGCTCGTAGTATTCTAGATGATGTTCCGATCTCTTTGTAAGCACTAGTCTCTTGATTCTGACCTGACTCTTCTTCAGCTTGTTGTTCACGAATTAAGTCATTTTGGTTCAACCGAACATCGTGGTCGATAACTACATCTTTGTACAGTGGGTTATTATCGATTAGCCACTGTAATGCATCATTGAGTCGTGTTCTTGAAACAGTATATTCTCTGGTTATGTTAAGGTTTTCCAAGTGCGAAGTTACTACCATCATTTGTGAATCGCTTGTTGATCTCGGTAGCATATGAGGAAGCTTTTCTGTCACCTCAAAGAGGTCTTGAGCAAATAGCACTGCTTGTCCACGAAATCCGTATTGACCAAATCTTCCTGGGAGATGGATGATTTTCACATATGGTGTAACTCTCGCCAGTAATCCTTGTTCAGCTTTACTTAGTTGAAGGATCTCATCTGGAATTACACCTGGATCTAGGTTGTTCCAGTATGCTTTTGATGGCCACATAGTCTTCTTGCTTGTGATATGAGTCTTGCATCTATGACAAACTCTAAGTGGCTCTGATCTCTTCAACTCATTAGGGAAGTATTCTAATGCTTGCGGACTTGGTTGACAGGACACTATTTGGGTTGGATAGCATTTCTTAGTACAAACTTCGCATGTCTCATTACAGAAGGTGTTGATTGTTTCCTCGAAAGTTTCAATATCAGCTCGTACACGTTGTCGTAATTGAGACATATTTTGTCTAGCTTGAGAGATTCTTGCTTGATACTGTTCGGGTGTTAGAGCTGATACAATTTCTAAGTAATGTTCGCGTCTCTGGTCTAAACGTGTTGCACGCTGATCAGCTGTTTCTTTCTCTCTTCTCTTATTTTGCATGTCTAATCTTGCACGTTTGGCAATTGGATTTTGCATTTTCTCCTTATACTTTTGTCTTGCTTTTTCTAATCGTTTAGTCCGTTGTGTAACGGACTCCGTCTTTTTTGTTTTGGGGGGTTTGGTTTTTTTTAGGGTTTTCATTTTGGGTCCCACGAGTATGGCGGCAATAAACAGTCCATCCTCCCAGCGGCCCCATAGGAGGATAAGGCACTTATACAACAGGGTGTGCCAGGTGCCCTGAGGTACGTTAGCGACATAGCATTTTTATAACCACCCCTATGCCATTCAGTTCTCAGCACGTATCCACTATTAACTTGGGTGGTAGAGACTACAGCAGCACCTGGATTCGAACCTTAGCCCGATGGTTCCATACAATTTTAGAAATTATATGAAAGTCAACGAAACCAAGCGTCTTTCCACTTAGCCCACTACAGCTGATGTAGCTCTAAATTTTATACAACTAAAACCTATATTTAAACTACACATTTCGAAATTTTCAAAACAAAAATGTTGTGATAAAGGTACATCAGTTTACCAACTACGCCACTGGGGTACTCAAGAAATTAATTTATTTATTGCTAAAGGTTATATATAAAGTTAACATGTTTGATAATTTTTATGAAAAAGCACATCACGCTTCCACTTACACCACCGAATCCTAATTTATAATTTTTAGATTTAGGCGGAAAGCTATACATAAATGATTAATTAATTGAACAGAAACATTTAAACTCATTGCAGGCCTTATTTTACAAATTTTAAACATTAACTTAAAACAAGTTCTCAAAAATGAGCAAAAAAAAAGAAGTCGTTCATGACAAGATTCGAACCCACACCCTTCAACAATTAATACTTTCTCTCATCCTTTCAACCCATTAACACATATATTATAGGAAAACGAGTCTGACATAGTGACATTTTTAAGTAGCATATGTTATTTTTGTAAGTAATATACCGCATAATTACTACAGTTTTAAAAATTCATTAAAGTTTATTGTTGTTGAATTAATTCTAATAGAGGCATTGATTTAAATCTTTGGATTAATTTAAATCCTAAGATTAATTTTTATCTTGTGAATCTTGTGATGAACTTTTAATTCAAATGTAAATTAATATCTCATTATCTAGGCATTCGTTTTATAATTGACAATTACGAAGAGTTTTATATTATGGTTTTTGTCGAAGTTGATTTAAAAGACAACTAGTTTTAAGATTTAACATAATTTTTGTCATAACGGTTTTTTGAAATCCAAATTTATACTGAGGGTATCCATGAGAAAATGACTTGTCGTTTTTGTGTTTTATTAAAATGTCTAAAACAAGTACAGATTTTAATATAATTAATGATTAATAATGTAAACTAATGCATAATCTAATGCAGTAGTGGATTTTTAGCTCCACAAACAGGATAATTATTGCAATTATAAAATGCACATCATTGACATTGGATTTTTTTCAATTTTTTTGAAATTCTCCTCTAATTAACCAATTTTATGATCTTTTATACCTCGAATATTGAATTGTCATCAAGAATACACACGTATGCAAATTTTCAGCTTGATTGGAGTAGAGGAAGTGGTCGAAATATCGATTACAAGATTTGACGCTACATAACAGAGTGAGTTGAATAAAAGCGTGTAATAATAATAATAATAAAATGATAAAGAATGCTAATTTATATATAAAATCGATATTTTTTTTTGAGAATAGCCTACTATGATCAAAACCAAAAATGCTTTAAATTTCATTTTAAAACATATCTAGGTATTATAAATGATAACAAATGCTAATTTAAATATAAAATCGATATTTTTTTGAAAAAAGCATACTATGATCAAAACCAAAAATGCTTTAAATTTCATTTTAAAACATATCTAGGTATTATAAATGATAACAAATGCTAATTTAAATATAAAATCGATATTTTTTTGAAAAAAGCATACTATGATCAAAACCAAAAATGCTTTAAATTTCATTTTAAAACATATCTAGGTATTATAAATGATAAAGAATGCTAATTTAGATATAAAATCGATATTTTTTTGAGAATAGCCTACTATGATCGAAACCAAAAATGCTTAAAATTGTATTTTAAAACATATTAAGGTATTATAAATGATAAAAAATGCTAATTTAAATATAAAATCGATATTTTTTTGAAAATAGCATCCTATGATCAAAACCAAAAATGCTTTAAATTTCATTTTAAAACATATCTAGGTATTATAAATGATAACAAATGCTAATTTAAATATAAAATCGATATTTTTTTGAGAATAGCCTACTATGATCAAAACCAAAAATGCTTTAAATTTCATTTTAAATCATATCTAGGTATTTTAAATGATAAAGAATGCTAATTTAAATATAAAATCGATATTTTTTTGAAAATAGACTACTATGATCGAAACCAAAAATGCTTTAAATTGTATTTTAAAACATATCTAGGTATTAAAAATGATAACAAATGCTAATTTAGATATAAAATCGATATTTTTTTGAAAATAGTCTATTTTCAAAAAAATATCGATTTTATATCTAAATTAGCATTCTTTATCATTTATAATACCTAGATATGTTTTAAAATGAAATTTAAAGCATTTTTGGTTTTGATCAAAGTAGGCTTTTTTCAAAAAAATATCGATTTTATATCTAAATTAGCATTCTTTATCATTTATAATACCTAGATATGTTTTAAAATGAAATTTAAAGCAAGTTTGGTTTTGATCAAAGTAGGCTATTTTCAAAAAAATATCGATTTTATATCTAAGTTAGCATTCTTTATCATTTATAATACCTAGATATGTTTTAAAATGAAATTTAAAGCATTTTTGGTTTTGATCAAAGTAGGCTATTTTCAAAAAAATATCGATTTTATATCTAAATTAGCATTCTTTATCATTTATAATACCTAGATATGTTTTAAAATGAAATTTAAAGCATTTTTGGTTTTGATCAAAGTAGGCTATTTTCAAAAAAATATCGATTTTATATCTAAATTAGCATTCTTTATCATTTATAATACCTAGATATGTTTTAAAATGAAATTTAAAGCATTTTTGGTTTTGATCAAAGTAGGCTATTTTCAAAAAAATATCGATTTTATATCTAAATTAGCATTCTTTATCATTTATAATACCTAGATATGTTTTAAAATGAAATTTAAAGCATTTTTGGTTTTGATCAAAGTAGCTATTTTCAAAAAAATATCGATTTTATATCTAAATTAGCATTCTTTATCATTTATAATACCTAGATATGTTTTAAAATGAAATTTAAAGCATTTTTGGTTTTGATCAAAGTAGGCTATTTTCAAAAAAATATCGATTTTATATCTAAATTAGCATTTGTTATCATTTATGATACCTAGATATGTTTTAAAATGAAATTTAAAGCATTTTTGGTTTTGATCAAAGTAGGCTATTTTCAAAAAAATATCGATTTTATATCTAAATTAGCATTCTTTATCATTTGTAATACCTAGATATGTTTTAAAATGAAATTTAAAGCATTTTTGGTTTTGATCAAAGTAGGCTATTTTCAAAAAAATATCGATTTTATATCTAAATTAGCATTCTTTATCATTTAAAATACCTAGATATGTTTTAAAATGAAATTTAAAGCATTTTTGGTTTTGATCATAGTAGGTTTTTTCTCAACAAAATATCGATTTGATATCTAAGTTAGCATTCTTTATCATTTATAATACCTAGATATGTTTTAAAATGAAATTTAAAGCAAGTTTGGTTTTGATCAAAGTAGGCTATTTTCAAAAAAATATCGATTTTATATCTAAATTAGCATTCTTTATCATTTATAATACCTAGATATGTTTTAAAATGAAATTTAAAGCATTTTTGGTTTTGATCAAAGTAGGCTATTTTCAAAAAAATATCGATTTTATATCTAAATTAGCATTCTTTATCATTTATAATACCTAGATATGTTTTAAAATGAAATTTAAAGCATTTTTGGTTTTGATCAAAGTAGGCTATTTTCAAAAAAATATCGATTTTATATCTAAATTAGCATTCTTTATCATTTATAATACCTAGATATGTTTTAAAATGAAATTTAAACCAAGTTTGGTTTTGATCAAAGTAGGCTATTTTCAAAAAAATATCGATTTTATATCTAAATTAGCATTCTTTATCATTTATAATACCTAGATATGTTTTAAAATGAAATTTAAAGCAAGTTTGGTTTTGATCAAAGTAGGCTATTTTTAAAAAAATATCGATTTTATATCTAAATTAGCATTCTTTATCATTTATAATACCTAGATATGTTTTAAAATGAAATTTAAAGCATTTTTGGTTTTGATCAAAGTAGGCTATTTTCAAAAAAATATCGATTTTATATCTAAATTAGCATTCTTTATCATTTATAATACCTAGATATGTTTTAAAATGAAATTTAAAGCATTTTTGGTTTTGATCAAAGTAGGCTATTTTCAAAAAAATATCGATTTTATATCTAAATTAGCATTCTTTATCATTTATAATACCTAGATATGTTTTAAAATGAAATTTAAAGCATTTTTGGTTTTGATCAAAGTAGGCTATTTTCAAAAAAATATCGATTTTATATCTAAATTAGCATTCTTTATCATTTATAATACCTAGATATGTTTTAAAATGAAATTTAAAGCATTTTTGGTTTTGATCAAAGTAGGGCTATTTTCAAAAAAATATCGATTTTATATCTAAATTAGCATTCTTTATCATTTATAATACCTAGATATGTTTTAAAATGAGATTTAAAGCATTTTTGGTTTTGATCAAAGTAGGCTATTTTCAAAAAAACATCGATTTTATATCTAAATTAGCATTCTTTATCATTTGTAATACCTAGATATGTTTTAAAATGAAATTTAAAGCATTTTTGGTTTTGATCAAAGTAGGCTTTTTTCAAAAAAATATCGATTTTATATCTAAATTAGCATTCTTTATCATTTATAATACCTAGATATGTTTTAAAATGCAATTTAAAGCATTTTTGGTTTTGATCAAAGTAGGCTATTTTCAAAAAAATATCGATTTTATATCTAAATTAGCATTCTTTATCATTTATAATACCTAGATATGTTTTAAAATGAAATTTAAAGCATTTTTGGTTTTGATCATAGTAGGCTATTCTCAAAAAAATATCGATTTTATATTTAAATTAGCATTTGTTATCATTTATAATACCAAGATATGTTTTAAAATGAAATTTAAAGCATTTTTGGTTTTGATCATAGTAGGCTATTCTCAAAAAAAAATATCGATTTTATATATAAATTAGCATTCTTTATCATTTATAATACCTAGATATGTTTTAAAATGAAATTTAAAGCATTTTTGGTTTTGATCATAGTAGGCTATTCTCAAAAAAATATCGATTTTATATCTAAATTAGCATTCTTTATCATTTATAAAACCTAGATATGTTTTAAAATGAAATTTAAAGCATTTTTGGTTTTGATCATAGTAGGTTTTTTCTCAACAAAATATCGATTTGATATCTAAATTAGCATTCTTTATCATTGATAATACCTAGATATGTTTTAAAATGAAATTTAAAGAATTTTTGGTTTTGATCAAAGTATGCTTTTTTCAAAAAAATATCGATTTTATATTTAAATTAGCATTTGTTATCATTTATAATACCTTGATATGTTTTAAAATACAATTTTAAGCATTTTTGGTTTTGATCATAGTAGGCTATTTTCAAAAAAAATCATTTATAATACCTAGATATGTTTTAAAATGAAATTTAAAGCAAGTTTGGTTTTGATCAAAGTAGGCTATTTTAAAAAAAATATCGATTTTATATCTAAATAAGCATTCTTTATCATTTATAATACCTAGGTATGTTTTAAAATACAATTTAAAGCATTTTTGGTTTTGATCATAGAAGGCTATTTTCAAAAAAATATCGATTTTATATCTAAATTAGCATTCTTTATCATTTATAATACCTAGGTTTGTTTTAAAATGCAATTTAAAGCATTTTTGGTTTTGATTATAGTAGGCTATTTTCAAAAAAATATCGATTTTATATCTAAATTAGCATTCTTTATCATTTATAATACCTAGGTTTGTTTTAAAATGCAATTTAAAGCATTTTTGGTTTTGATCATAGAAGGCTATTTTCAAAAAAATATCGATTTTATATCTATATAAACATTCTTTATCATTTATAATGCCTATATATGTTTTAAAATGAAATTTAAAGCATTTTTGGTTTCGATCTTAGTAGGCTATTTTCAAAAAAATATCGATTTTATATCTAAATTAGTATTCTTTATCATTTAAAATACCTAGATATGTTTTAAAATGAAATTTAAAGCATTTTTGGTTTTGATCATAGTAGGTTTTTTTTCAACAAAATATCGATTTGATATCTAAGTTAGCATTCTTTATCATTTATAATACCTAGATATGTTTTAAAATGAAATTTAAACCATTTTTGGTTTTGATCAAAGTAGGCTATTTTCAAAAAAATATCGATTTTATATCTAAATTAGCATTCTTTATCATTTATAATACCTAGATATGTTTTAAAATGAAATTTAAAGTATTTTTGGTTTTGATCAAAGTAGGCTATTTTCAAAAAAATATCGATTTTATATCTAAATTAGCATTCTTTATCATTTATAATACCTAGATATGTTTTAAAATGAAATTTAAAGCATTTTTGGTTTTGATCAAAGTAGGCTTTTTTCAAAAAAATATCGATTTTATATCTAAATTAGCATTCTTTATCATTTATAATACCTAGATATGTTTTAAAATGAAATTTAAAGCAAGTTTGGTTTTGATCAAAGTAGGCTATTTTCAAAAAAATATCGATTTTATATCTAAATTAGCATTCTTTATCATTTATAATACCTAGATATGTTTTAAAATGAAATTTAAAGCATTTTTGGTTTTGATCAAAGTAGGCTATTTTCAAAAAAATATCGATTTTATATCTAAATTAGCATTCTTTATCATTTATAATACCTAGATATGTTTTAAAATGAAATTTAAAGCATTTTTGGTTTTGATCAAAGTAGGCTATTTTCAAAAAAATATCGATTTTATATCTAAATTAGCATTCTTTATCATTTATAATACCTAGATATGTTTTAAAATGAAATTTAAAGCATTTTTGGTTTTGATCAAAGTAGGCTATTTTCAATAAAATATCGATTTTAAATCTAAATTAGCATTCTTTATCATTTATAATACCTAGATATGTTTTAAAATGAAATTTAAAGCATTTTTGGTTTTGATCAAATAGGCTATTTTCAAAAAAATATCGATTTTATATCTAAATTAGCATTCTTTATCATTTATAATACCTAGATATGTTTTAAAATGAAATTTAAAGCATTTTTGGTTTTGATCAAAGTAGGCTATTTTCAAAAAATATCGATTTTATATCTGAAATTTAAAGCATTTTTTGTTTTGATCAAAGTAGGCTATTTTCAATAAAATATCGATTTTAAATCTAAATTAGCATTCTTTATCATTTATAATACCTAGATATGTTTTAAAATGAAATTTAAAGCTTTTTTGGTTTTGATCAAAGTAGGCTATTTTCAATAAAATATCGATTTTAAATCTAAATTAGCATTCTTTATCATTTATAATACCTAGATATGTTTTAAAATGAAATTTAAAGCATTTTTGGTTTTGATCAAATAGGCTATTTTCAAAAAAATATCGATTTTATATCTAAATTAGCATTCTTTATCATTTATAATACCTAGATATGTTTTAAAATGAAATTTAAAGCATTTTTGGTTTTGATCAAAGTAGGCTATTTTCAAAAAAATATCGATTTTATATCTAAATTAGCATTCTTTATCATTTATAATACCTAGATATGTTTTAAAATGCAATTTAAAGCATTTTTGGTTTTGATCAAAGTAGGCTATTTTCAAAAAAACATCGATTTTATATCTAAATTAGCATTTGTTATCATTTAAAATACCTAGATATGTTTTAAAATGAAATTTAAAGCATTTTTGGTTTTGATCATAGTAGGTTTTTTCTCAACAAAATATCGATTTGATATCTAAGTTAGCATTCTTTATCATTTATAATACCTAGATATGTTTTAAAATGAAATTTAAAGCATTTTTGGTTTTGATCAAAGTAGGCTATTTTCAAAAAAATATCGATTTTATATTTAAATTAGCATTCTTTATCATTTATAGTACCTAGATATGTTTTAAAATGAAATTTAAAGCATTTTTGGTTTTGATCAAAGTAGGCTATTTTCAAAAAAATATCGATTTTATATCTAAATTAGCATTCTTTATCATTTATAATACCTTGATATGTTTTAAAATACAATTTTAATCATTTTTGGTTTCGATCATAGTAGGCTATTTTCAAAAAAATATCGATTTTATATTTAAATTAGCATTTGTTATCATTTATAATACATAGATATGTTTTAAAATGAAATTTAAAGCATTTTTGGTTTCGATCATAGTAGGCTATTTTCAAAAAAATATCGATTTTATATCTAAATTAGCATTCTTTATCATTTAAAATACCTAGATATGTTTTAAAATGAAATTTAAAGCATTTTTGGTTTTGATCATAGTAGGTTTTTTTCAACAAAATATCGATTTGATATCTAAATTAGCATTCTTTATCATTTATAATACCTAGATATGTTTTAAAATGAAATTTAAAGCATTTTTGGTTTTGATCAAAGTAGGCTATTTTCAATAAAATATCGATTTTATATCTAAATTAGCATTCTTTATCATTTATAATACCTAGATATGTTTTAAAATGAAATTTAAAGCATTTTTGGTTTTGATCAAAGTAGGCTATTTTCAAAAAAATATCGATTTTATATTTAAATTAGCATTCTTTATCATTTATAATACCTAGATATGTTTTAAAATGAAATTTAAAGCATTTTTGGTTTTGATCAAAGTAGGCTATTTTCAAAAAAATATCGATTTTATATTTAAATTAGCATTTGTTATCATTTATAATACATAGATATGTTTTAAAATGAAATTTAAAGCATTTTTGGTTTCGATCATAGTAGGCTATTTTCAAAATAATATCGATTTTATATCTAAATTAGCATTCTTTATCATTTAAAATACCTAGATATGTTTTAAAATGAAATTTAAAGCATTTTTGGTTTTGATCAAAGGAGGCTATTTTCAAAAAAAATATCGATTTTATATCTAAATTAGTATTCTTTATCATTTAAAATACCAAGATATGTTTTAAAATGAAATTTAAAGCATTTTTGGTTTTGATCATAGTAGGCTATTTTCAAAAAAATATCAATTTTATATCTAAATAAGCATTCTTTATCATTTATAATACCTAGATATGTTTTAAAATGAAATTTAATTTTTGGTTTTGATCAAAGTAGGCTATTTTCAAATAGCCAACTTCAAACATATCTAAATTAGCATTCTTTATCATTTATAATACCTAGATATGTTTTAAAATGAAATTTAAAGCATTTTTGGTTTTGATCAAAGTAGGCTATTTTCAAAAAAATATCGATTTTATATCTAAATTAGCATTCTTTATCATTTGTAATACCTAGATATGTTTTAAAATGAAATTTAAAGCATTTTTGGTTTTGATCAAAGTAGGCTATTTTCAAAAAAATATCGATTTTATATCTAAATTAGCATTCTTTATCATTTATAATACCTAGATATGTTTTAAAATGCAATTTAAAGCATTTTTGGTTGTGATCAAAGTAGGCTATTTTCAAAAAAATATCGATTTTATATCTAAATTAGCATTCTTTATCATTTAAAATACCTAGATATGTTTTAAAATGAAATTTAAAGCATTTTTGGTTTTGATCATAGTAGGTTTTTTTCAACAAAATATCGATTTGATATCTAAGTTAGCATTCTTTATCATTTATAATACCTAGATATGTTTTAAAATGAAATTTAAAGCATTTTTGGTTTTGATCAAAGTAGGCTATTTTCAAAAAAATATCGATTTTATATCTAAATTAGCATTCTTTATCATTTATAATACCTAGATATGTTTTAAAATGAAATTTAAAGCATTTTTGGTTTTGATCAAAGTAGGCTATTTTCAAAAAAATATCGATTTTATATCTAAATTAGCATTCTTTATCATTTATAATACCTAGATATGTTTTAAAATGAAATTTAAAGCATTTTTGGTTTTGATCAAAGTAGGCTATTTTCAAAAAAATATCGATTTTATATCTAAATTAGCATTCTTTATCATTTATAATACCTAGATATGTTTTAAAATGAAATTTAAAGCATTGTTGGTTTCGATCTTAGTAGGCTATTTTCAAAAAAATATCGATTTTATATCTAAATTAGCATTCTTTATCATTTAAAATACCTAGATATGTTTTAAAATGAAATTTAAAGCATTTTTGGTTTTGATCATAGTAGGTTTTTTTCAACAAAATATCGATTTGATATCTAAGTTAGCGTTCTTTATCATTTATAATACCTAGATATGTTTTAAAATGAAATTTAAAGCATTTTTGATTTTGATCAAAGTAGGCTATTTTCAAAAAAATATCGATTTTATATCTAAATTAGCATTCTTTATCATTTAAAATACCTAGATATGTTTTAAAATGAAATTTAAAGCATTTTTGGTTTTGATCATAGTAGGCTATTTTCAAAAAAATATCAATTTTATATCTAAATTAGCATTCTTTATCATTTATAATACCTAGAAATGTTTTAAAATACAATTTTAATCATTTTTGGTTTCGATCATAGTAGGCTATTTTCAAAAAAATATCGATTTTATATTTAAATTAGCATTCTTTATCATTTAAAATACCTAGATATGTTTTAAAATGAAATTTAAAGCATTTTTGGTTTTGATCATAGTAGGTTTTTTTCAACAAAATATCGATTTGATATCTAAGTTAGCATTCTTTATCATTTATAATACCTAGATATGTTTTAAAATGAAATTTAAAGCATTTTTGGTTTTGATCAAAGTAGGCTATTTTAAAAAAAATATCGATTTTATATCTAAATTAGTATTCTTTATCATTTAAAATACCTAGATATGTTTTAAAATGAAATTTAAAGCATTTTTGGTTTTGATCATAGTAGGCTATTTTCAAAAAAATGGATCGATTTTATATCTAAATTAGCATTCTTTATCATTTATAATACCTAGAAATGTTTTAAAATACAATTTTAATCATTTTTGGTTTCGATCATAGTAGGCTATTTTCAAAAAAATATCGATTTTATATTTAAATTAGCATTCTTTATCATTTAAAATACCTAGATATGTTTTAAAATAAAATTTAAAGCATTTTTGGTTTTGATCAAAGTAGGCTATTTTCAAAAAAATATCGATTTTATATCTAAATTAGCATTCTTTATCATTTATAATACCTAGATATGTTTTCAAATGAAATTTAAAGCATTTTTGGTTTTGATCATAGTAGGTTTTTTTCAACAAAATATCGATTTGATATCTAAGTTAGCATTCTTTATCATTTATAATACCTAGTTATGTTTTAAAATGAAATTTACAGCATTTTTGGTTTTGATCAAAGTAGGCTATTTTCAATAAAATATCGATTTTATATCTAAATTAGCATTCTTTATCATTTATAATGCCTAGATATGTTTTAAAATGAAATTTAAAGCATTTTTGGTTTTGATCAAAGTAGGCTATTTTCAAAAAAATATCGATTTTATATCTTTATAAACATTCTTTATCATTTATAATGCCTATATATGTTTTAAAGTGAAATTTAAAGCTTTTTTGGTTTCGATCTTAGTAGGCTATTTTCAAAAAAATATCGATTTTGTATCTAAATTAGCATTCATTATCATTTATAATACCTAGGTATGTTTTAAAATGCAATTTAAAGCATTTTTGGTTTTGATTATAGTAGGCTATTTTCAAAAAAATATCGATTTTATATTTAAATTAGCATTTGTTATCATTTATAATACCTTGATATGTTTTAAAATGAAATTTAAAGCATTTTTGGTTTCGATCTTAGTAGGCTATTTTCAAAAAAATATCGATTTTATATCTATATAAACATTCTTTATCATTTATAATGCCTATATATGTTTTAAAGTGAAATTTAAAGCTTTTTTGGTTTCGATCTTAGTAGGCTATTTTCAAAAAAATATCGATTTTATATCTAAATTAGCATTCATTATCATTTATAATACCTAGGAATGTTTTAAAATGCAATTTAAAGCATTTTTGGTTTTGATTATAGTAGGCTATTTTCAAAAAAATATCGATTTTATATTTAAATTAGCATTTGTTATCATTTATAATACCTAGATATGTTTTAAAATGAAATTTAAAGCATTTTTGGTTTTGATCATAGTAGGCTATTTTCAAAAAAATATCGATTTTATATCTAAATTAGCATTCTTTATCATTTATAATACCTAGGTATGTTTTAAAATGAAATTTAAAGTATTTTTGGTTTTGATCATAGTAGGCTATTTTCAAAAAAATATCGATTTTATATCTAAATTAGCATTCTTTATCATTTATAATACCTGGATATGTTTTAAAATGAAATTTAAAGCATTTTTGGTTTTGATCAAAGTAGGCTATTTTCAAAAAAATATCGATTTTATATCTAAATTAGCATTCTTTATCATTTATAATACCTAGATATGTTTTAAAATGAAATTTAAAGCATTTTTGGTTTCGATCATAGTAGGCTATTTTCAAAAAAATATCGATTTTATATCTAAATTAGCATTCTTTATCATTTAAAATACCTTGATATGTTTTAAAATGAAATTTAAAGCATTTTTGGTTTTGATCAAAGTAGGCTATTTTCAATAAAATAACGATTTTATATCTAAATTAGCATTCTTTATCATTTATAATACCTAGATATGTTTTAAAATGAAATTTAAAGCATTTTTGGTTTTGATCATAGTAGGCTATTTTCAAAAAAATATCGATTTTATATCTAAATTAGCATTCTTTATCATTTATAATACCTAGATATGTTTTAAAATGAAATTTAAAGCATTTTTGGTTTTGATCAAAGTAGGCTATTTTCAAAAAAATATCGATTTTATATCTAAATTAGCATTCTTTATCATTTATAATACCTAGATATGTTTTAAAATGAAATTTAAAGCATTTTTGGTTTCGATCTTAGTCGGCTATTTTCAAAAAAATATCGATTTTATATCTAAATTAGCATTCTTTATCATTTAAAATACCTAGATATGTTTTAAAATGAAATTTAAAGCATTTTTGGTTTTGATCATAGTAGGTTTTTTTCAACAAAATATCGATTTGATATCTAAGTTAGCATTCTTTATCATTTATAATACCTAGATATGTTATAAAATGAAATTTAAAGCATTTTTGGTTTTGATCAAAGTAGGCTATTTTCAAAAAAATGTCGATTTTATATCTAAATTAGCATACTTTATCATTTATAATACCTAGATATGTTTTAAAATGAAATTTAAAGCATTTTTGGTTTTGATCAAAGTAGGCTATTTTCAAAAAAATGTCGATTTTATATCTAAATTAGCATACTTTATCATTTATAATACCTAGATATGTTTTAAAATGAAATTTAAAGCATTTTTGGTTTTGATCAAAGTAGGCTATTTTCAAAAAAACATCGATTTTATATCTAAATTAGCATTCTTTATCATTTGTAATACCTAGATATGTTTTAAAATGAAATTTAAAGCATTTTTGGTTTTGATCAAAGTAGGCTTTTTTCAAAAAAATATCGATTTTATATCTAAATTAGCATTCTTTATCATTTATAATACCTAGATATGTTTTAAAATGCAATTTAAAGCATTTTTGGTTTTGATCAAAGTAGGCTATTTTCAAAAAAATATCGATTTTATATCTAAATTAGCATTCTTTATCATTTATAATACCTAGATATGTTTTAAAATGAAATTTAAAGCATTTTTGGTTTTGATCATAGTAGGCTATTCTCAAAAAAATATCGATTTTATATTTAAATTAGCATTTGTTATCATTTATAATACCAAGATATGTTTTAAAATGAAATTTAAAGCATTTTTGGTTTTGATCATAGTAGGCTATTCTCAAAAAAAAATATCGATTTTATATATAAATTAGCATTCTTTATCATTTATAATACCTAGATATGTTTTAAAATGAAATTTAAAGCATTTTTGGTTTTGATCATAGTAGGCTATTCTCAAAAAAATATCGATTTTATATCTAAATTAGCATTCTTTATCATTTATAAAACCTAGATATGTTTTAAAATGAAATTTAAAGCATTTTTGGTTTTGATCATAGTAGGTTTTTTCTCAACAAAATATCGATTTGATATCTAAATTAGCATTCTTTATCATTGATAATACCTAGATATGTTTTAAAATGAAATTTAAAGAATTTTTGGTTTTGATCAAAGTATGCTTTTTTCAAAAAAATATCGATTTTATATTTAAATTAGCATTTGTTATCATTTATAATACCTTGATATGTTTTAAAATACAATTTTAAGCATTTTTGGTTTTGATCATAGTAGGCTATTTTCAAAAAAAATCATTTATAATACCTAGATATGTTTTAAAATGAAATTTAAAGCATTTTTGGTTTTGATCAAAGTAGGCTATTTTCAAAAAAATATCGATTTTATATCTAAATTAGCATTCTTTATCATTTATAATACCTAGATATGTTTTAAAATGAAATTTAAAGCATTTTTGGTTTTGATCAAAGTAGGCTATTTTCAAAAAAATATCGATTTTATATCTAAATTAGCATTCTTTATCATTTATAATACCTAGATATGTTTTAAAATGAAATTTAAAGCATTTTTGGTTTTGATCAAAGTAGGCTATTTTCAAAAAAATATCGATTTTATATCTAAATTAGCATTCTTTATCATTTATAATACCTAGATATGTTTTAAAATGAAATTTAAAGCATTTTTGGTTTTGATCAAAGTAGGCTATTTTCAATAAAATATCGATTTTAAATCTAAATTAGCATTCTTTATCATTTATAATACCTAGATATGTTTTAAAATGAAATTTAAAGCATTTTTGGTTTTGATCAAATAGGCTATTTTCAAAAAAATATCGATTTTATATCTAAATTAGCATTCTTTATCATTTATAATACCTAGATATGTTTTAAAATGAAATTTAAAGCATTTTTGGTTTTGATCAAAGTAGGCTATTTTCAAAAAATATCGATTTTATATCTGAAATTTAAAGCATTTTTTGTTTTGATCAAAGTAGGCTATTTTCAAAAAAATATCGATTTTATATCTAAATTAGCATTCTTTATCATTTGTAATACCTAGATATGTTTTAAAATGAAATTTAAAGCATTTTTGGTTTTGATCAAAGTAGGCTATTTTCAAAAAAATATCGATTTTATATCTAAATTAGCATTCTTTATCATTTATAATACCTAGATATGTTTTAAAATGCAATTTAAAGCATTTTTGGTTTTGATCAAAGTAGGCTATTTTCAAAAAAACATCGATTTTATATCTAAATTAGCATTTGTTATCATTTAAAATACCTAGATATGTTTTAAAATGAAATTTAAAGCATTTTTGGTTTTGATCATAGTAGGTTTTTTCTCAACAAAATATCGATTTGATATCTAAGTTAGCATTCTTTATCATTTATAATACCTAGATATGTTTTAAAATGAAATTTAAAGCATTTTTGGTTTTGATCAAAGTAGGCTATTTTCAAAAAAATATCGATTTTATATTTAAATTAGCATTCTTTATCATTTATAGTACCTAGATATGTTTTAAAATGAAATTTAAAGCATTTTTGGTTTTGATCAAAGTAGGCTATTTTCAAAAAAATATCGATTTTATATCTAAATTAGCATTCTTTATCATTTATAATACCTTGATATGTTTTAAAATACAATTTTAATCATTTTTGGTTTCGATCATAGTAGGCTATTTTCAAAAAAATATCGATTTTATATTTAAATTAGCATTTGTTATCATTTATAATACATAGATATGTTTTAAAATGAAATTTAAAGCATTTTTGGTTTCGATCATAGTAGGCTATTTTCAAAAAAATATCGATTTTATATCTAAATTAGCATTCTTTATCATTTAAAATACCTAGATATGTTTTAAAATGAAATTTAAAGCATTTTTGGTTTTGATCATAGTAGGTTTTTTTCAACAAAATATCGATTTGATATCTAAATTAGCATTCTTTATCATTTATAATACCTAGATATGTTTTAAAATGAAATTTAAAGCATTTTTGGTTTTGATCAAAGTAGGCTATTTTCAATAAAATATCGATTTTATATCTAAATTAGCATTCTTTATCATTTATAATACCTAGATATGTTTTAAAATGAAATTTAAAGCATTTTTGGTTTTGATCAAAGTAGGCTATTTTCAAAAAAATATCGATTTTATATTTAAATTAGCATTCTTTATCATTTATAATACCTAGATATGTTTTAAAATGAAATTTAAAGCATTTTTGGTTTTGATCAAAGTAGGCTATTTTCAAAAAAATATCGATTTTATATTTAAATTAGCATTTGTTATCATTTATAATACATAGATATATTTTAAAATGAAATTTAAAGCATTTTTGGTTTCGATCATAGTAGGCTATTTTCAAAAAAATATCGATTTTATATCTAAATTAGCATTCTTTATCATTTAAAATACCTAGATATGTTTTAAAATGAAATTTAAAGCATTTTTGGTTTTGATCAAAGGAGGCTATTTTCAAAAAAAATATCGATTTTATATCTAAATTAGTATTCTTTATCATTTAAAATACCAAGATATGTTTTAAAATGAAATTTAAAGCATTTTTGGTTTTGATCATAGTAGGCTATTTTCAAAAAAATATCAATTTTATATCTAAATAAGCATTCTTTATCATTTATAATACCTAGATATGTTTTAAAATGAAATTTAAAGCATTTTTGGTTTTGATCAAAGTAGGCTATTTTCAAATAGCCAACTTCAAACATATCTAAATTAGCATTCTTTATCATTTATAATACCTAGATATGTTTTAAAATGAAATTTAAAGCATTTTTGGTTTTGATCAAAGTAGGCTATTTTCAAAAAAATATCGATTTTATATCTAAATTAGCATTCTTTATCATTTGTAATACCTAGATATGATTTAAAATGAAATTTAAAGCATTTTTGGTTTTGATCAAAGTAGGCTATTTTCAAAAAAATATCGATTTTATATCTAAATTAGCATTCTTTATCATTTATAATACCTAGATATGTTTTAAAATGCAATTTAAAGCATTTTTGGTTGTGATCAAAGTAGGCTATTTTCAAAAAAATATCGATTTTATATCTAAATTAGCATTCTTTATCATTTAAAATACCTAGATATGTTTTAAAATGAAATTTAAAGCATTTTTGGTTTTGATCATAGTAGGTTTTTTTCAACAAAATATCGATTTGATATCTAAGTTAGCATTCTTTATCATTTATAATACCTAGATATGTTTTAAAATGAAATTTAAAGCATTTTTGGTTTTGATCAAAGTAGGCTATTTTCAAAAAAATATCGATTTTATATCTAAATTAGCATTCTTTATCATTTATAATACCTAGATATGTTTTAAAATGAAATTTAAAGCATTTTTGGTTTTGATCAAAGTAGGCTATTTTCAAAAAAATATCGATTTTATATCTAAATTAGCATTCTTTATCATTTATAATACCTAGATATGTTTTAAAATGAAATTTAAAGCATTTTTGGTTTTGATCAAAGTAGGCTATTTTCAAAAAAATATCGATTTTATATCTAAATTAGCATTCTTTATCATTTATAATACCTAGATATGTTTTAAAATGAAATTTAAAGCATTGTTGGTTTCGATCTTAGTAGGCTATTTTCAAAAAAATATCGATTTTATATCTAAATTAGCATTCTTTATCATTTAAAATACCTAGATATGTTTTAAAATGAAATTTAAAGCATTTTTGGTTTTGATCATAGTAGGTTTTTTTCAACAAAATATCGATTTGATATCTAAGTTAGCATTCTTTATCATTTATAATACCTAGATATGTTTTAAAATGAAATTTAAAGCATTTTTGATTTTGATCAAAGTAGGCTATTTTCAAAAAAATATCGATTTTATATCTAAATTAGCATTCTTTATCATTTAAAATACCTAGATATGTTTTAAAATGAAATTTAAAGCATTTTTGGTTTTGATCATAGTAGGCTATTTTCAAAAAAATATCAATTTTATATCTAAATTAGCATTCTTTATCATTTATAATACCTAGAAATGTTTTAAAATACAATTTTAATCATTTTTGGTTTCGATCATAGTAGGCTATTTTCAAAAAAATATCGATTTTATATTTAAATTAGCATTCTTTATCATTTAAAATACCTAGATATGTTTTAAAATGAAATTTAAAGCATTTTTGGTTTTGATCATAGTAGGTTTTTTTCAACAAAATATCGATTTGATATCTAAGTTAGCATTCTTTATCATTTATAATACCTAGATATGTTTTAAAATGAAATTTAAAGCATTTTTGGTTTTGATCAAAGTAGGCTATTTTCAAATAGCCAACTTCAAACATATCTAAATTAGCATTCTTTATCATTTATAATACCTAGATATGTTTTAAAATGAAATTTAAAGCATTTTTGGTTTTGATCAAAGTAGGCTATTTTCAAAAAAATATCGATTTTATATCTAAATTAGCATTCTTTATCATTTGTAATACCTAGATATGATTTAAAATGAAATTTAAAGCATTTTTGGTTTTGATCAAAGTAGGCTATTTTCAAAAAAATATCGATTTTATATCTAAATTAGCATTCTTTATCATTTATAATACCTAGATATGTTTTAAAATGCAATTTAAAGCATTTTTGGTTGTGATCAAAGTAGGCTATTTTCAAAAAAATATCGATTTTATATCTAAATTAGCATTCTTTATCATTTAAAATACCTAGATATGTTTTAAAATGAAATTTAAAGCATTTTTGGTTTTGATCATAGTAGGTTTTTTTCAACAAAATATCGATTTGATATCTAAGTTAGCATTCTTTATCATTTATAATACCTAGATATGTTTTAAAATGAAATTTAAAGCATTTTTGGTTTTGATCAAAGTAGGCTATTTTCAAAAAAATATCGATTTTATATCTAAATTAGCATTCTTTATCATTTATAATACCTAGATATGTTTTAAAATGAAATTTAAAGCATTTTTGGTTTTGATCAAAGTAGGCTATTTTCAAAAAAATATCGATTTTATATCTAAATTAGCATTCTTTATCATTTATAATACCTAGATATGTTTTAAAATGAAATTTAAAGCATTTTTGGTTTTGATCAAAGTAGGCTATTTTCAAAAAAATATCGATTTTATATCTAAATTAGCATTCTTTATCATTTATAATACCTAGATATGTTTTAAAATGAAATTTAAAGCATTGTTGGTTTCGATCTTAGTAGGCTATTTTCAAAAAAATATCGATTTTATATCTAAATTAGCATTCTTTATCATTTAAAATACCTAGATATGTTTTAAAATGAAATTTAAAGCATTTTTGGTTTTGATCATAGTAGGTTTTTTTCAACAAAATATCGATTTGATATCTAAGTTAGCATTCTTTATCATTTATAATACCTAGATATGTTTTAAAATGAAATTTAAAGCATTTTTGATTTTGATCAAAGTAGGCTATTTTCAAAAAAATATCGATTTTATATCTAAATTAGCATTCTTTATCATTTAAAATACCTAGATATGTTTTAAAATGAAATTTAAAGCATTTTTGGTTTTGATCATAGTAGGCTATTTTCAAAAAAATATCAATTTTATATCTAAATTAGCATTCTTTATCATTTATAATACCTAGAAATGTTTTAAAATACAATTTTAATCATTTTTGGTTTCGATCATAGTAGGCTATTTTCAAAAAAATATCGATTTTATATTTAAATTAGCATTCTTTATCATTTAAAATACCTAGATATGTTTTAAAATGAAATTTAAAGCATTTTTGGTTTTGATCAAAGTAGGCTATTTTAAAAAAAATATCGATTTTATATCTAAATTAGTATTCTTTATCATTTAAAATACCTAGATATGTTTTAAAATGAAATTTAAAGCATTTTTGGTTTTGATCATAGTAGGCTATTTTCAAAAAAATGGATCGATTTTATATCTAAATTAGCATTCTTTATCATTTATAATACCTAGAAATGTTTTAAAATACAATTTTAATCATTTTTGGTTTCGATCATAGTAGGCTATTTTCAAAAAAATATCGATTTTATATTTAAATTAGCATTCTTTATCATTTAAAATACCTAGATATGTTTTAAAATAAAATTTAAAGCATTTTTGGTTTTGATCATAGTAGGTTTTTTTCAACAAAATATCGATTTGATATCTAAGTTAGCATTCTTTATCATTTATAATACCTAGATATGTTTTAAAATGAAATTTAAAGCATTTTTGGTTTTGATCAAAGTAGGCTATTTTCAAAAAAATATCGATTTTATATCTAAATTAGCATTCTTTATCATTTATAATACCTAGATATGTTTTCAAATGAAATTTAAAGCATTTTTGGTTTTGATCATAGTAGGTTTTTTTCAACAAAATATCGATTTGATATCTAAGTTAGCATTCTTTATCATTTATAATACCTAGATATGTTTTAAAATGAAATTTACAGCATTTTTGGTTTTGATCAAAGTAGGCTATTTTCAATAAAATATCGATTTTATATCTAAATTAGCATTCTTTATCATTTATAATACCTAGATATGTTTTAAAATGAAATTTAAAGCTTTTTTGGTTTCGATCTTAGTAGGCTATTTTCAAAAAAATATCGATTTTATATTTAAATTAGCATTTGTTATCATTTATAATACCTTGATATGTTTTAAAATGAAATTTAAAGCATTTTTGGTTTCGATCTTAGTAGGCTATTTTCAAAAAAATATCGATTTTATATCTATATAAACATTCTTTATCATTTATAATGCCTATATATGTTTTAAAGTGAAATTTAAAGCTTTTTTGGTTTCGATCTTAGTAGGCTATTTTCAAAAAAATATCGATTTTATATCTAAATTAGCATTCATTATCATTTATAATACCTAGGTATGTTTTAAAATGCAATTTAAAGCATTTTTGGTTTTGATTATAGTAGGCTATTTTCAAAAAAATATCGATTTTATATTTAAATTAGCATTTGTTATCATTTATAATACCTAGATATGTTTTAAAATGAAATTTAAAGCATTTTTGGTTTTGATCATAGTAGGCTATTTTCAAAAAAATATCGATTTTATATCTAAATTAGCATTCTTTATCATTTATAATACCTGGATATGTTTTAAAATGAAATTTAAAGCATTTTTGGTTTTGATCAAAGTAGGCTATTTTCAAAAAAATATCGATTTTATATCTAAATTAGCATTCTTTATCATTTATAATACCTAGATATGTTTTAAAATGAAATTTAAAGCATTTTTGGTTTCGATCATAGTAGGCTATTTTCAAAAAAATATCGATTTTATATCTAAATTAGCATTCTTTATCATTTAAAATACCTTGATATGTTTTAAAATGAAATTTAAAGCATTTTTGGTTTTGATCAAAGTAGGCTATTTTCAATAAAATAACGATTTTATATCTAAATTAGCATTCTTTATCATTTATAATACCTAGATATGTTTTAAAATGAAATTTAAAGCATTTTTGGTTTTGATCATAGTAGGCTATTTTCAAAAAAATATCGATTTTATATCTAAATTAGCATTCTTTATCATTTATAATACCTAGATATGTTTTAAAATGAAATTTAAAGCATTTTTGGTTTTGATCAAAGTAGGCTATTTTCAAAAAAATATCGATTTTATATCTAAATTAGCATTCTTTATCATTTATAATACCTAGATATGTTTTAAAATGAAATTTAAAGCATTTTTGGTTTCGATCTTAGTCGGCTATTTTCAAAAAAATATCGATTTTATATCTAAATTAGCATTCTTTATCATTTAAAATACCTAGATATGTTTTAAAATGAAATTTAAAGCATTTTTGGTTTTGATCATAGTAGGTTTTTTTCAACAAAATATCGATTTGATATCTAAGTTAGCATTCTTTATCATTTATAATACCTAGATATGTTATAAAATGAAATTTAAAGCATTTTTGGTTTTGATCAAAGTAGGCTATTTTCAAAAAAATGTCGATTTTATATCTAAATTAGCATACTTTATCATTTATAATACCTAGATATGTTTTAAAATGAAATTTAAAGCATTTTTGGTTTTGATCAAAGTAGGCTATTTTCAAAAAAATATCGATTTTATATCTAAATTAGCATTCTTTATCATTCATAATACCTTGATATGTTTTAAAATGAAATTTAAAGCATTTTTGGTTTTGATTAAAGTAGGCTATTTTCAAAAAAATATCGATTTTATATCTAAATTAGCATTCTTTATCATTTATAATACCTAGATATGTTTTAAAATGAAATTTAAAGCATTTTTGGTTTTGATCAAAGTAGGCTATTTTCAAAAAAATGTCGATTTTATATCTAAATTAGTATTCTTTATCATTTATAATACCTTGATATGTTTTAAAATGAAATTTAAAGCATTTTTGGTATTGATCATAGTAGGCTATTTTCAAAAAAATATCGATTTTATATCTAAATTAGCATTTGTTATCATTTTTAATACCTAGATATGTTTTAAAATAAAATTTAAAGCATTTTTGGTTTCGATCAAAGTAGGCTATTTTCAAAAAAATATCGATTTTATATCTAAATTAGCAATCTTTATCATTTAAAATACCTAGATATGTTTTAAAACGAAATTTAAAGCATTTTTGGTTTTGATCATAGTAGGCAATTTTCAAAAAAATATCAATTTTATATCTAAATAAGCATTCTTTATCATTTATAATACCTTGATATGTTTTAAAATGCAATTTTAAGCATTTTTGGTTTTGATCATAGTAGGCTATTTTCAAAAAAATATCGATTTTATATCTATATAAACATTCTTTATCATTTATAATGCCTATATATGTTTTAAAATGAAATTTAAAGCATTTTTGGTTTCGATCTTAGTAGGCTATTTTCAAAAAAATATCGATTTTATATCTAAATAAACATTCTTTATCATTTATAATGCCTATATGTGTTTTAAAATGAAATTTAAAGCATTTTTGGTTTTGATCAAAGTAGGCTATTTTCAAAAAAATGTCGATTTTATATCTAAATTAGTATTCTTTATCATTTATAATACCTTGATATGTTTTAAAATGCAATTTTAAGCATTTTTGGTTTTGATCATAGTAGGCTATTTTCAAAAAAATATCGATTTTATATCTATATAAACATTCTTTATCATTTATAATGCCTATATATGTTTTAAAATGAAATTTAAAGCATTTTTGGTTTCGATCTTAGTAGGCTATTTTCAAAAAAATATCGATTTTATATCTAAATAAACATTCTTTATCATTTATAATGCCTATATGTGTTTTAAAATGAAATTTAAAGCATTTTTGGTTTTGATCAAAGTAGGCTATTTTCAAAAAAATATCGATTTTATATCTAAATTAGCAATCTTTATCATTTAAAATACCTAGATATGTTTTAAAACGAAATTTAAAGCATTTTTGGTATTGATCATAGTAGGCAATTTTCAAAAAAATATCAATTTTATATCTAAATAAGCATTCTTTATCATTTATAATACCTAGATATGTTTTAAAATGCAATTTAAAGCATTTTTGGTTTTGATCATAGTAGGCTATTTTAAAAAAAATATCGATTTTATATCTAAATAAGCATTCTTTATCATTTATAATACCTTGATATGTTTTAAAATACAATTTTAAGCATTTTTGGTTTCGATCATAGTAGGCTATTTTCAAAAAAAAATCATTTATAATACCTAGGTATGTTTCAAAATGCAATTTAAAGCATTTTTGGTTATGATCAAAGTAGGCTATTTTAAAAAAAAATATCGATTTTATATCTAAATAAGCATTCTTTATCATTTATAATACCTAGGTATGTTTTAAAATGCAATTTAAAGCATTTTTGGTTTTGATCATAGAAGGCTTTTTTCCAAAAAATATCGATTTTATATCTAAATTAGCATTCTTTATCATTTATAATACCTAGGTATGTTTTAAAATGCAATTTAAAGCATTTTTGGTTTTGATCAAAGTAGGCTATTTTCAAAAAAATATCGATTTTATATCTAAATTAGCAATCTTTATCATTTATAATACCTAGATATGTTTTAAAATGCAATTTAAAGCATTTTTGGTTTTGATCAAAGTAGGCTATTTTCAAAAAAATATCGATTTTATATCTAAATTAGCATTCTTTATCATTTATAATACCTTGATATGTTTTAAAATGAAATTTAAAGCATTTTTGGTTTTGATTAAAGTAGGCTTTTTTCAAAAAAATATCGATTTTATATCTAAATTAGCATTCTTTATCATTTTTAATACCTAGATATGTTTTAAAATGAAATTTAAAGCATTTTTGGTTTTGATTAAAGTAGGCTTTTTTCAAAAAAATATCGATTTTATATCTAAATTAGCATTTGTTATCATTTTTAATACCTAGATATGTTTTAAAATAAAATTTAAAGCATTTTTGGTTTCGATCAAAGTAGGCTATTTTCAAAAAAATATCGATTTTATATCTAAATTAGCAATCTTTATCATTTAAAATACCTAGATATGTTTTAAAACGAAATTTAAAGCATTTTTGGTTTTGATCATAGTAGGCAATTTTCATAAAAATATCAATTTTATATCTAAATAAGCATTCTTTATCATTTATAATACCTAGATATGTTTTAAAATGCAATTTTAAGCATTTTTGGTTTCGATCATAGTAGGCTATTTTCAAAAAAATATCGATTTTATATCTATATAAACATTCTTTATCATTTATAATGCCTATATATGTTTTAAAATGAAATTTAAAGCATTTTTGGTTTCGATCTTAGTAGGCTATTTTCAAAAAAATATCGATTTTATATCTAAATAAACATTCTTTATCATTTATAATGCCTATATGTGTTTTAAAATGAAATTTAAAGCATTTTTGGTTTTGATCAAAGTAGGCTATTTTCAAAAAAATATCGATTTTATATCTAAATTAGCAATCTTTATCATTTAGAATACCTAGATATGTTTTAAAACGAAATTTAAAGCATTTTTGGTATTGATCATAGTAGGCAATTTTCAAAAAAATATCAATTTTATATCTAAATAAGCATTCTTTATCATTTATAATACCTAGATATGTTTTAAAATGCAATTTAAAGCATTTTTGGTTTTGATCATAGTAGGCTATTTTCAAAAAAATATCGATTTTATATCTATATAAACATTCTTTATCATTTATAATGCCTATATATGTTTTAAAATGAAATTTAAAGCATTTTTGGTTTCGATCTTAGTAGGCTATTTTCAAAAAAATATCGATTTTATATCTAAATAAGCATTCTTTATCATTTATAATACCTTGATATGTTTTAAAATACAATTTTAAGCATTTTTGGTTTCGATCATAGTAGGCTATTTTCAAAAAAAAATCATTTATAATACCTAGGTATGTTTCAAAATGCAATTTAAAGCATTTTTGGTTATGATCAAAGTAGGCTATTTTAAAAAAAAATATCGATTTTATATCTAAATAAGCATTCTTTATCATTTATAATACCTAGGTATGTTTTAAAATGCAATTTAAAGCATTTTTGGTTTTGATCATAGAAGGCTTTTTTCCAAAAAATATCGATTTTATATCTAAATTAGCATTCTTTATCATTTATAATACCTAGGTATGTTTTAAAATGCAATTTAAAGCATTTTTGGTTTTGATCAAAGTAGGCTATTTTCAAAAAAATATCGATTTTATATCTAAATTAGCAATCTTTATCATTTAAAATACCTAGATATGTTTTAAAACGAAATTTAAAGCATTTTTGGTTTTGATCATAGTAGGCAATTTTCAAAAAAATATCAATTATATATCTAAATAAGCATTCTTTATCATTTATAATACCTAGATATGCTTTAAAATAAAATTTAAAGCATTTTTGGTTTCGATCAAAGTAGGCTATTTTCAAAAAAATATCGATTTTATCTCTATATAAACATTTTTTATCATTTATAATGCCTATATATGTTTTAAAATGAAATTTAAAGCATTTTTGGTTTTGATCTTAGTAGGCTATTTTCAAAAAAATATCGATTTTATATCTAAATTAGCAATCTTTATCATTTAAAATACCTAGATATGTTTTAAAACGAAATTTAAAGCATTTTTGGTTTTGATCATAGTAGGCAATTTTCAAAAAAATATCAATTTTATATCTAAATAAGCATTCTTTATCATTTATAATACCTAGATATGTTTTAAAATGCAATTTAAAGCATTTTTGGTTTTGATCATAGTAGGCTATTTTCAAAAAAATATCGATTTTATATCTATATAAACATTCTTTATCATTTATAATGCCTAGATATGTTTTAAAATGAAATTTAAAGCATTTTTGGTTTTGATCAAAGTAGGCTATTTTCAAAAAAATATCGATTTTATATCTAAATTAGCATTCTTTATCATTTATAATACCTTGATATGTTTTAAAATGAAATTTAAAGCATTTTTGGTTTTGATTAAAGTAGGCTTTTTTCAAAAAAATATCGATTTTATATCTAAATTAGCATTCTTTATCATTTTTAATACCTAGATATGTTTTAAAATGAAATTTAAAGCATTTTTGGTTTTGATTAAAGTAGGCTTTTTTCAAAAAAATATCGATTTTATATCTAAATTAGCATTTGTTATCATTTTTAATACCTAGATATGTTTTAAAATGAAATTTAAAGCATTTTTGGTTTTGATCAAAGTAGGCTATTTTCAAAAAAATATCGATTTTATATCTAAATTAGCATTCTTTATCATTTATAATACCTAGATATGTTTTAAAATGAAATTTAAAGCATTTTTGGTTTTGATCAAAGTAGGCTATTTTCAAAAAAATGTCGATTTTATATCTAAATTAGCATTCTTTATCATTTATAATACCTTGATATGTTTTAAAATGAAATTTAAAGCATTTTTAGTTTTTATCAAAGTAGGCTATTTTCAAAAAAATATCGATTTTATATCTAAATTAGCATTCTTTATCATTTATAATACCTAGATATGTTTTAAAATGAAATTTAAAGCATTTTTGGTTTCGATCTTAGTAGGCTATTTTCAAAAAAATATCGATTTTATATCTACATAAACATTCTTTATCATTTATAATGCCTCTATATGTTTTAAAATGAAATTTAAAGCATTTTTGGTTTTGATCAAAGTAGGCTATTTTCAAAAAAATATCGATTTTATATTTAAATTAGCATTCTTTATCATTTATAATACCTTGATATGTTTTAAAATGAAATTTAAAGCATTTTTGGTTTTGATCAAAGTAGGCTATTTTCAAAAAAATATCGATTTTATATCTAAATTAGCATTCTTTATCATTTATAATACCTAGATATGTTTTAAAATGAAATTTAAAGCATTTTTGGTTTCGATCTTAGTAGGCTATTTTCAAAAAAATATCGATTTTATATCTAAATTAGCATTCTTTATCATTTATAATACCTAGATATGTTTTAAAATGAAATTTAAAGCATTTTTGGTATTGATCATAGTAGGCTATTTTCAAAAAAATATCGATTTTATATCTAAATTAGCATTTGTTATCATTTTTAATACCTAGATATGTTTTAAAATAAAATTTAAAGCATTTTTGGTTTCGATCATAGTAGGCTATTTTCAAAAAAATATCGATTTTATATCTAAATTAGCATTCTTTATCATTTATAATACCTTGATATGTTTTAAAATGAAATTTAAAGCATTTTTGGTTTTGATCATAGTAGGCTATTTTCAAAAAAATATCGATTTTATATCTAAATTAGCATTCTTTATCATTTATAATACCTAGATATGTTTTAAAATGAAATTTAAAGCATTTTTGGTTTTGATCAAAGTAGGCTATTTTCAAAAAAATATCGATTTTATATCTAAATTAGCATTCTTTATCATTTATAATACCTAGATATGTTTTAAAATGCAATTTAAAGCATTTTTGGTTTTGATCATAGTAGGCTATTTTCAAAAAAATATCGATTTTATATCTAAATTAGCATTCTTTATCATTTATAATACCTAGATATGTTTTAAAATGAAATTTAAAGCATTTTTGGTTTTGATCAAAGTAGGCTATTTTCAAAAAAATATCGATTTTATATCTAAATTAGCATTCTTTATCATTTATAATACCTAGATATGTTTTAAATTGCAATTTAAAGCATTTTTGGTTTCGATCATAGTAGGCTATTTTCAAAAAAATATCGATTTTATATCTAAATTAGCATTCTTTATCATTCATAATACCTTGATATGTTTTAAAATGAAATTTAAAGCATTTTTGGTTTTGATTAAAGTAATCTATTTTCAAAAAAATATCGATTTTATATCTAAATTAGCATTCTTTATCATCTATAATACCTAGATATGTTTTAAAATGAAATTTAAAGCATTTTTGGTTTTGATCAAAGTAGGCTATTTTCAAAAAAATATCGATTTGATATCTAAGTTATCATTCTTTATCATTTATAATACCTAGATATGTTTTAAAATGAAATTTAAAGCATTTTTGGTTTTGATCAAAGTAGGCTATTTTCAAAAAAATATCGATTTTATATCTAAATTAGCATTCTTTATCATCTATAATACCTTGATATGTTTTAAAATGAAATTTAAAGCATTTTTGGTTTTGATTAAAGTAATCTATTTTCAAAAAAATATCGATTTTATATCTAAATTAGCATTCTTTATCATCTATAATACCTTGATATGTTTTAAAATGAAATTTAAAGCATTTTTGGTTTTGATTAAAGTAATCTATTTTCAAAAAAATATCAATTATATATCTAAATAAGCATTCTTTATCATTTATAATACCTAGATATGCTTTAAAATAAAATTTAAAGCATTTTTGGTTTCGATCAAAGTAGGCTATTTTCAAAAAAATATCGATTTTATCTCTATATAAACATTTTTTTATCATTTATAATGCCTATATATGTTTTAAAATGAAATTTAAAGCATTTTTGGTTTTGATCTTAGTAGGCTATTTTCAAAAAAATATCGATTTTATATCTAAATTAGCAATCTTTATCATTTAAAATACCTAGATATGTTTTAAAACGAAATTTAAAGCATTTTTGGTTTTGATCATAGTAGGCAATTTTCAAAAAAATATCAATTTTATATCTAAATAAGCATTCTTTATCATTTATAATACCTAGATATGTTTTAAAATGCAATTTAAAGCATTTTTGGTTTTGATCATAGTAGGCTATTTTCAAAAAAATATCGATTTTATATCTATATAAACATTCTTTATCATTTATAATGCCTAGATATGTTTTAAAATGAAATTTAAAGCATTTTTGGTTTTGATCAAAGTAGGCTATTTTCAAAAAAATATCGATTTTATATCTAAATTAGCATTCTTTATCATTTATAATACCTTGATATGTTTTAAAATGAAATTTAAAGCATTTTTGGTTTTGATTAAAGTAGGCTTTTTTCAAAAAAATATCGATTTTATATCTAAATTAGCATTCTTTATCATTTTTAATACCTAGATATGTTTTAAAATGAAATTTAAAGCATTTTTGGTTTTGATTAAAGTAGGCTTTTTTCAAAAAAATATCGATTTTATATCTAAATTAGCATTTGTTATCATTTTTAATACCTAGATATGTTTTAAAATGAAATTTAAAGCATTTTTGGTTTTGATCAAAGTAGGCTATTTTCAAAAAAATATCGATTTTATATCTAAATTAGCATTCTTTATCATTTATAATACCTAGATATGTTTTAAAATGAAATTTAAAGCATTTTTGGTTTTGATCAAAGTAGGCTTTTTTCAAAAAAAATATCGATTTTATATCTAAATTAGCATTGTTTTTCATTTATAATACCTTGATATGTTTTAAAATGAAATTTAAAGCATTTTTGGTTTTGATCAAAGTAGGCTATTTTCAAAAAAATATCGATTTGATATCTAAATTAGCATTCTTTATCATTTATAATACCTTGATATGTTTTAAAATGCAATTTAAAGCATTTTTGGTTTTGATCATAGTAGGCTATTTTCAAAAAAATATCGATTTTATATCTACATAAACATTCTTTATCATTTATAATGCCTCTATATGTTTTAAAATGAAATTTAAAGCATTTTTGGTTTTGATCAAAGTAGGCTATTTTCAAAAAAATGTCGATTTTATATCTAAATTAGCATTCTTTATCATTTATAATACCTTGATATGTTTTAAAATGAAATTTAAAGCATTTTTAGTTTTGATCAAAGTAGGCTATTTTCAAAAAAATATCGATTTTATATCTAAATTAGCATTCTTTATCATTTATAATACCTAGATATATTTTAAAATGAAATTTAAAGCATTTTTGGTATTGATCATAGTAGGCTATTTTCAAAAAAATATCGATTTTATATCTAAATTAGCATTTGTTATCATTTTTAATACCTAGATATGTTTTAAAATAAAATTTAAAGCATTTTTGGTTTTGATCAAAGTAGGCTATTTTCAAAAAAATATCGATTTTATATCTAAATTAGCATTCTTTATCATTTATAATACCTAGGTATGTTTTAAAATGCAATTTAAAGCATTTTTGGTTTTGATCAAAGTAGGCTATTTTCAAAAAAATATCGATTTTATATCTAAATTAGCATTCTTTATCATTTATAATACCTAGATATGTTTTAAAATGAAATTTAAAGCATTTTTGGTTTTGATCAAAGTAGGCTATTTTCAAAAAAATATCGATTTTATATCTAAATTAGCATTCTTTATCATTTATAATACCTAGGTATGTTTTAAAATGCAATTTAAAGCATTTTTGGTTTTGATCAAAGTAGGCTATTTTCAAAAAAATATCGATTTTATATCTAAATTAGCATTCTTTATCATTTATAATACCTAGATATGTTTTAAAATGAAATTTAAAGCATTTTTGGTTTTGATCAAAGTAGGCTATTTTCAATAAAATAACGATTTTATATCTAAATTAGCATTCTTTATCATTTATAATACCTAGATATGTTTTAAAATGCAATTTAAAGCATTTTTGGTTTTGATCATAGTAGGCTATTTTCAAAAAAATATCGATTTTATATCTAAATTAGCATTCTTTATCATTTATAATACCTAGATATGTTTTAAATTGCAATTTAAAGCATTTTTGGTTTCGATCATAGTAGGCTATTTTCAAAAAAATATCGATTTTATATCTAAATTAGCATTCTTTATCATTCATAATACCTTGATATGTTTTAAATTGCAATTTAAAGCATTTTTGGTTTCGATCATAGTAGGCTATTTTCAAAAAAATATCGATTTTATATCTAAATTAGCATTCTTTATCATTCATAATACCTTGATATGTTTTAAAATGAAATTTAAAGCATTTTTGGTTTTGATTAAAGTAATCTATTTTCAAAAAAATATCGTTTTTATATCTAAATTAGCATTCTTTATCATCTATAATACCTAGATATGTTTTAAAATGAAATTTAAAGCATTTTTGGTTTTGATCAAAGTAGGCTATTTTCAAAAAAATATCGATTTGATATCTAAGTTAGCATTCTTTATCATTTATAATACCTAGATATGTTTTAAAATGAAATTTAAAGCATTTTTGGTTTTGATCAAAGTAGGCTATTTTCAAAAAAATATCGATTTTATATCTAAATTAGCATTCTTTATCATCTATAATACCTTGATATGTTTTAAAATGAAATTTAAAGCATTTTTGGTTTTGATTAAAGTAGGCTATTTTCAAAAAAATATCGATTTTATATCTAAATTAGCATTCTTTATCATTTATAATACCTAGATATGTTTTAAAATGAAATTTAAAGCATTTTTGGTTTTGATCAAAGTAGGCTTTTTTCAAAAAAAATATCGATTTTATATCTAAATTAGCATTGTTTTTCATTTATAATACCTTGATATGTTTTAAAATGAAATTTAAAGCATTTTTGGTTTTGATCAAAGTAGGCTATTTTCAAAAAAATATCGATTTGATATCTAAATTAGCATTCTTTATCATTTATAATACCTTGATATGTTTTAAAATGCAATTTAAAGCATTTTTGGTTTTGATCATAGTAGGCTATTTTCAAAAAAATATCGATTTTATATCTACATAAACATTCTTTATCATTTATAATGCCTCTATATGTTTTAAAATGAAATTTAAAGCATTTTTGGTTTTGATCAAAGTAGGCTATTTTCAAAAAAATGTCGATTTTATATCTAAATTAGCATTCTTTATCATTTATAATACCTTGATATGTTTTAAAATGAAATTTAAAGCATTTTTAGTTTTGATCAAAGTAGGCTATTTTCAAAAAAATATCGATTTTATATCTAAATTAGCATTCTTTATCATTTATAATACCTAGATATGTTTTAAAATGAAATTTAAAGCATTTTTGGTTTCGATCTTAGTAGGCTATTTTCAAAAAAATATCGATTTTATATCTAAATTAGCATTCTTTATCATTTATAATACCTAGATATATTTTAAAATGAAATTTAAAGCATTTTTGGTATTGATCATAGTAGGCTATTTTCAAAAAAATATCGATTTTATATCTAAATTAGCATTTGTTATCATTTTTAATACCTAGATATGTTTTAAAATAAAATTTAAAGCATTTTTGGTTTCGATCATAGTAGGCTATTTTCAAAAAAATATCGATTTTATATCTAAATTAGCATTCTTTATCATTTATAATACCTTGATATGTTTTAAAATGAAATTTAAAGCATTTTTGGTTTTAATCATAGTAGGCTATTTTCAAAAAAATATCGATTTTATATCTAAATTAGCATTCTTTATCATTTATAATACCTAGATATGTTTTAAAATGAAATTTAAAGCATTTTTGGTTTTGATCAAAGTAGGCTATTTTCAAAAAAATATCGATTTTATATCTAAATTAGCATTCTTTATCATTTATAATACCTAGATATGTTTTAAAATGAAATTTAAAGCATTTTTGGTTTTGATCAAAGTAGGCTATTTTCAAAAAAATATCGATTTGATATCTAAGTTAGCATTCTTTATCATTTATAATACCTAGATATGTTTTAAAATGAAATTTAAAGCATTTTTGGTTTTGATCAAAGTAGGCTATTTTCAAAAAAATATCGATTTTATATCTAAATTAGCATTCTTTATCATCTATAATACCTTGATATGTTTTAAAATGAAATTTAAAGCATTTTTGGTTTTGATTAAAGTAATCTATTTTCAAAAAAATATCGATTTTATATCTAAATTAGCATTCTTTATCATCTATAATACCTGGATATGTTTTAAAATGAAATTTAAAGCATTTTTGGTTTTGATTAAAGTAATCTATTTTCAAAAAAATATCAATTATATATCTAAATAAGCATTCTTTATCATTTATAATACCTAGATATGCTTTAAAATAAAATTTAAAGCATTTTTGGTTTCGATCAAAGTAGGCTATTTTCAAAAAAATATCGATTTTATCTCTATATAAACATTTTTTTATCATTTATAATGCCTATATATGTTTTAAAATGAAATTTAAAGCATTTTTGGTTTTGATCTTAGTAGGCTATTTTCAAAAAAATATCGATTTTATATCTAAATTAGCAATCTTTATCATTTAAAATACCTAGATATGTTTTAAAACGAAATTTAAAGCATTTTTGGTTTTGATCATAGTAGGCAATTTTCAAAAAAATATCAATTTTATATCTAAATAAGCATTCTTTATCATTTATAATACCTAGATATGTTTTAAAATGCAATTTAAAGCATTTTTGGTTTTGATCATAGTAGGCTATTTTCAAAAAAATATCGATTTTATATCTATATAAACATTCTTTATCATTTATAATGCCTAGATATGTTTTAAAATGAAATTTAAAGCATTTTTGGTTTTGATCAAAGTAGGCTATTTTCAAAAAAATATCGATTTTATATCTAAATTAGCATTCTTTATCATTTATAATACCTTGATATGTTTTAAAATGAAATTTAAAGCATTTTTGGTTTTGATTAAAGTAGGCTTTTTTCAAAAAAATATCGATTTTATATCTAAATTAGCATTCTTTATCATTTTTAATACCTAGATATGTTTTAAAATGAAATTTAAAGCATTTTTGGTTTTGATTAAAGTAGGCTTTTTTCAAAAAAATATCGATTTTATATCTAAATTAGCATTTGTTATCATTTTTAATACCTAGATATGTTTTAAAATGAAATTTAAAGCATTTTTGGTTTTGATCAAAGTAGGCTATTTTCAAAAAAATATCGATTTTATATCTAAATTAGCATTCTTTATCATTTATAATACCTAGATATGTTTTAAAATGAAATTTAAAGCATTTTTGGTTTTGATCAAAGTAGGCTTTTTTCAAAAAAAATATCGATTTTATATCTAAATTAGCATTGTTTTTCATTTATAATACCTTGATATGTTTTAAAATGAAATTTAAAGCATTTTTGGTTTTGATCAAAGTAGGCTATTTTCAAAAAAATATCGATTTGATATCTAAATTAGCATTCTTTATCATTTATAATACCTTGATATGTTTTAAAATGCAATTTAAAGCATTTTTGGTTTTGATCATAGTAGGCTATTTTCAAAAAAATATCGATTTTATATCTACATAAACATTCTTTATCATTTATAATGCCTCTATATGTTTTAAAATGAAATTTAAAGCATTTTTGGTTTTGATCAAAGTAGGCTATTTTCAAAAAAATGTCGATTTTATATCTAAATTAGCATTCTTTATCATTTATAATACCTTGATATGTTTTAAAATGAAATTTAAAGCATTTTTAGTTTTGATCAAAGTAGGCTATTTTCAAAAAAATATCGATTTTATATCTAAATTAGCATTCTTTATCATTTATAATACCTAGATATGTTTTAAAATGAAATTTAAAGCATTTTTGGTATTGATCATAGTAGGCTATTTTCAAAAAAATATCGATTTTATATCTAAATTAGCATTTGTTATCATTTTTAATACCTAGATATGTTTTAAAATAAAATTTAAAGCATTTTTGGTTTCGATCATAGTAGGCTATTTTCAAAAAAATATCGATTTTATATCTAAATTAGCATTCTTTATCATTTATAATACCTTGATATGTTTTAAAATGAAATTTAAAGCATTTTTGGTTTTAATCATAGTAGGCTATTTTCAAAAAAATATCGATTTTATATCTAAATTAGCATTCTTTATCATTTATAATACCTAGATATGTTTTAAAATGAAATTTAAAGCATTTTTGGTTTTGATCAAAGTAGGCTATTTTCAAAAAAATATCGATTTTATATCTAAATTAGCATTCTTTATCATTTATAATACCTAGATATGTTTTAAAATGAAATTTAAAGCATTTTTGGTTTTGATCAAAGTAGGCTATTTTCAAAAAAATATCGATTTTATATCTAAATTAGCATTCTTTATCATTTATAATACCTAGATATGTTTTAAAATGCAATTTAAAGCATTTTTGGTTTTGATCATAGTAGGCTATTTTCAAAAAAATATCGATTTTATATCTAAATTAGCATTCTTTATCATTTATAATACCTAGATATGTTTTAAAATGAAATTTAAAGCATTTTTGGTTTTGATCAAAGTAGGCTATTTTCAAAAAAATATCGATTTTATATCTAAATTAGCATTCTTTATCATTTATAATACCTAGATATGTTTTAAATTGCAATTTAAAGCATTTTTGGTTTCGATCATAGTAGGCTATTTTCAAAAAAATATCGATTTTATATCTAAATTAGCATTCTTTATCATTCATAATACCTTGATATGTTTTAAAATGAAATTTAAAGCATTTTTGGTTTTGATTAAAGTAATCTATTTTCAAAAAAATATCGATTTTATATCTAAATTAGCATTCTTTATCATTTATAATACCTAGATATGTTTTAAATTGCAATTTAAAGCATTTTTGGTTTTGATCAAAGTAGGCTATTTTCAAAAAAATATCGATTTGATATCTAAGTTAGCATTCTTTATCATTTATAATACCTAGATATGTTTTAAAATGAAATTTAAAGCATTTTTGGTTTTGATCAAAGTAGGCTATTTTCAAAAAAATATCGATTTTATATCTAAATTAGCATTCTTTATCATCTATAATACCTTGATATGTTTTAAAATGAAATTTAAAGCATTTTTGGTTTTGATTAAAGTAATCTATTTTCAAAAAAATATCGATTTTATATCTAAATTAGCATTCTTTATCATTTATAATACCTAGATATGTTTTAAATTGCAATTTAAAGCATTTTTGGTTGTGATTAAAGTAGGCTATTTTCAAAAAAATATCGATTTTATATTTAAATTAGCATTTGTTATCATTTATAATACCTTGATATGTTTTAAAAAGAAATTTAAAGCATTTTTGGTTTCGATCATAGTAGGCTATTTTCAAAAAAATATCGATTATATATCTATATAAACATTCTTTATCATTTATAATACCTAGATATGTTTTAAAATTAAATTTAAAGCATTTTTGGTTTCGATCTTAGTCGGCTATTTTCAAAAAAATATCGATTTTATATCTAAATTAGCATACTTTATCATTTATAATACCTAGATATGTTTTAAAATGAAATTTAAAGCATTTTTGGTTTTGATCAAAGTAGGCTATTTTCAAAAAAATATCGATTTTATATCTAAATTAGCATTCTTTATCATTCATAATACCTTGATATGTTTTAAAATAAAATTTAAAGCATTTTTGGTTTTGATTAAAGTAGGGTATTTTCAAAAAAATATCGATTTTATATCTAAATTAGCATTCTTTATCATTTATAATACCTAGATATGTTTTAAATTGCAATTTAAAGCATTTTTGGTTGTGATTAAAGTAGGCTATTTTCAAAAAAATATCGATTTTATATTTAAATTAGCATTTGTTATCATTTATAATACCTTGATATGTTTTAAAAAGAAATTTAAAGCATTTTTGGTTTCGATCATAGTAGGCTATTTTCAAAAAAATATCGATTTTATATCTATATAAACATTCTTTATCATTTATAATGCCTAGATATGTTTTAAAATGAAATTTAAAGCATTTTTGGTTTTGATCAAAGTAGGCTATTTTCAAAAAAATATCGATTTTATATCTAAATTAGCATTCTTTATCATCTATAATACCTTGATATGTTTTAAAATGAAATTTAAAGCATTTTTGGTTTTGATTAAAGTAATCTATTTTCAAAAAAATATCGATTTTATATCTAAATTAGCATTCTTTATCATCTATAATACCTTGATATGTTTTAAAATGAAATTTAAAGCATTTTTGGTTTTGATTAAAGTAATCTATTTTCAAAAAAATATCAATTATATATCTAAATAAGCATTCTTTATCATTTATAATACCTAGATATGCTTTAAAATAAAATTTAAAGCATTTTTGGTTTCGATCAAAGTAGGCTATTTTCAAAAAAATATCGATTTTATCTCTATATAAACATTTTTTATCATTTATAATGCCTATATATGTTTTAAAATGAAATTTAAAGCATTTTTGGTTTTGATCTTAGTAGGCTATTTTCAAAAAAATATCGATTTTATATTTAAATTAGCAATCTTTATCATTTAAAATACCTAGATATGTTTTAAAACGAAATTTAAAGCATTTTTGGTTTTGATCATAGTAGGCAATTTTCAAAAAAATATCAATTTTATATCTAAATAAGCATTCTTTATCATTTATAATACCTAGATATGTTTTAAAATGCAATTTAAAGCATTTTTGGTTTTGATCATAGTAGGCTATTTTCAAAAAAATATCGATTTTATATCTATATAAACATTCTTTATCATTTATAATGCCTAGATATGTTTTAAAATGAAATTTAAAGCATTTTTGGTTTTGATCAAAGTAGGCTATTTTCAAAAAAATATCGATTTTATATCTAAATTAGCATTCTTTATCATTTATAATACCTTGATATGTTTTAAAATGAAATTTAAAGCATTTTTGGTTTTGATTAAAGTAGGCTTTTTTCAAAAAAATATCGATTTTATATCTAAATTAGCATTCTTTATCATTTTTAATACCTAGATATGTTTTAAAATGAAATTTAAAGCATTTTTGGTTTTGATTAAAGTAGGCTTTTTTCAAAAAAATATCGATTTTATATCTAAATTAGCATTTGTTATCATTTTTAATAACTAGATATGTTTTAAAATGAAATTTAAAGCATTTTTGGTTTTGATCAAAGTAGGCTATTTTCAAAAAAATATCGATTTTATATCTAAATTAGCATTCTTTATCATTTATAATACCTAGATATGTTTTAAAATGAAATTTAAAGCATTTTTGGTTTTGATCAAAGTAGGCTTTTTTCAAAAAAAATATCGATTTTATATCTAAATTAGCATTGTTTTTCATTTATAATACCTTGATATGTTTTAAAATGAAATTTAAAGCATTTTTGGTTTTGATCAAAGTAGGCTATTTTCAAAAAAATATCGATTTGATATCTAAATTAGCATTCTTTATCATTTATAATACCTTGATATGTTTTAAAATGCAATTTAAAGCATTTTTGGTTTTGATCATAGTAGGCTATTTTCAAAAAAATATCGATTTTATATCTACATAAACATTCTTTATCATTTATAATGCCTCTATATGTTTTAAAATGAAATTTAAAGCATTTTTGGTTTTGATCAAAGTAGGCTATTTTCAAAAAAATGTCGATTTTATATCTAAATTAGCATTCTTTATCATTTATAATACCTTGATATGTTTTAAAATGAAATTTAAAGCATTTTTAGTTTTGATCAAAGTAGGCTATTTTCAAAAAAATATCGATTTTATATCTAAATTAGCATTCTTTATCATTTATAATACCTAGATATGTTTTAAAATGAAATTTAAAGCATTTTTGGTTTCGATCTTAGTAGGCTATTTTCAAAAAAATATCGATTTTATATCTAAATTAGCATTCTTTATCATTTATAATACCTAGATATATTTTAAAATGAAATTTAAAGCATTTTTGGTATTGATCATAGTAGGCTATTTTCAAAAAAATATCGATTTTATATCTAAATTTGCATTTGTTATCTTTTATAATACCTTGATATGTTTTAAAATGCAATTTAAAGCATTTTTGGTTTTGATCATAGTAGGCTATTTTCAAAAAAATATCGATTTTATATCTACATAAACATTCTTTATCATTTATAATGCCTCTATATGTTTTAAAATGAAATTTAAAGCATTTTTGGTTTTGATCAAAGTAGGCTATTTTCAAAAAAATGTCGATTTTAAATCTAAATTAGCATTCTTTATCATTTATAATACCTTGATATGTTTTAAAATGAAATTTAAAGCATTTTTGGTTTTGATCAAAGTAGGCTATTTTCAAAAAAATATCGATTTTATATCTAAATTAGCATTCTTTATCATTTATAATACCTAGATATGTTTTAAAATGAAATTTAAAGCATTTTTGGTTTCGATCTTAGTAGGCTATTTTCAAAAAAATATCGATTTTATATCTAAATTAGCATTCTTTATCATTTATAATACCTAGATATGTTTTAAAATGAAATTTAAAGCATTTTTGGTATTGATCATAGTAGGCTATTTTCAAAAAAATATCGATTTTATATCTAAATTAGCATTTGTTATCATTTTTAATACCTAGATATGTTTTAAAATAAAATTTAAAGCATTTTTGGTTTCGATCATAGTAGGCTATTTTCAAAAAAATATCGATTTTATATCTAAATTAGCATTCTTTATCATTTATAATACCTTGATATGTTTTAAAATGAAATTTAAAGCATTTTTGGTTTTAATCATAGTAGGCTATTTTCAAAAAAATATCGATTTTATATCTAAATTAGCATTCTTTATCATTTATAATACCTAGATATGTTTTAAAATGAAATTTAAAGCATTTTTGGTTTTGATCAAAGTAGGCTATTTTCAAAAAAATATCGATTTTATATCTAAATTAGCATTCTTTATCATTTATAATACCTAGATATGTTTTAAAATGAAATTTAAAGCATTTTTGGTTTTGATCAAAGTAGGCTATTTTCAAAAAAATATCGATTTTATATCTAAATTAGCATTCTTTATCATTTATAATACCTAGGTATGTTTTAAAATGCAATTTAAAGCATTTTTGGTTTTGATCAAAGTAGGCTATTTTCAAAAAAATATCGATTTTATATCTAAATTAGCATTCTTCATCATTTATAATACCTAGATATGTTTTAAAATGAAATTTAAAGCATTTTTGGTTTTGATCAAAGTAGGCTATTTTCAAAAAAATAACGATTTTATATCTAAATTAGCATTCTTTATCATTTATAATACCTAGATATGTTTTAAAATGAAATTTAAAGCATTTTTGGTTTTGATCAAAGTAGGCTATTTTCAAAAAAATATCGATTTTATATCTAAATTAGCATTCTTTATCATTTATAATACCTAGATATGTTTTAAATTGCAATTTAAAGCATTTTTGGTTTCGATCATAGTAGGCTATTTTCAAAAAAATATCGATTTTATATCTAAATTAGCATTCTTTATCATTCATAATACCTTGATATGTTTTAAAATGAAATTTAAAGCATTTTTGGTTTTGATTAAAGTAATCTATTTTCAAAAAAATATCGATTTTATATCTAAATTAGCATTCTTTATCATCTATAATACCTAGATATGTTTTAAAATGAAATTTAAAGCATTTTTGGTTTTGATCAAAGTAGGCTATTTTCAAAAAAATATCGATTTGATATCTAAGTTAGCATTCTTTATCATTTATAATACCTAGATATGTTTTAAAATGAAATTTAAAGCATTTTTGGTTTTGATCAAAGTAGGCTATTTTCAAAAAAATATCGATTTTATATCTAAATTAGCATTCTTTATCATCTATAATACCTTGATATGTTTTAAAATGAAATTTAAAGCATTTTTGGTTTTGATTAAAGTAATCTATTTTCAAAAAAATATCGATTTTATATCTAAATTAGCATTCTTTATCATTTATAATACCTAGATATGTTTTAAATTGCAATTTAAAGCATTTTTGGTTGTGATTAAAGTAGGCTATTTTCAAAAAAATATCGATTTTATATTTAAATTAGCATTTGTTATCATTTATAATACCTTGATATGTTTTAAAAAGAAATTTAAAGCATTTTTGGTTTCGATCATAGTAGGCTATTTTCAAAAAAATATCGATTTTATATCTAAATTAGCATTCTTTATCATTTAAAATACCTAGATATGTTTTAAAATGAAATTTAAAGCATTTTTGGTTTTGATCAAAGTAGGCTATTTTCAAAAAAATATCGATTTTATATCTAAATTAGCATTCTTTATCATTTATAATACCTAGATATGTTTTAAAATGAAATTTAAAGCATTTTTGGTTTCGATCTTAGTAGGCTATTTTCAACAAAATATCGATTTGATATCTAAGTTAGCATTCTTTATCATTTATAATACTTAGATATGTTTTAAAATGAAATTTAAAGCATTTTTGGTTTTGATCAAAGTAGGCTATTTTCAAAAAAATATCGATTTTATATCTAAATTAGCATTCTTTATCATTTATAATACCTAGATATGTTTTAAAATGAAATTTAAAGCATTTTTGGTTTTGATCAAAGTAAGCTATTTTCAAAAAAATATCGATTTTATATCTAAATTAGCATTCTTTTTCATTTATAATACCTAGATATGTTTTAAAATGAAATTTAAAGCATTTTTGGTTTTGATCAAAGTAGGCTATTTTCAAAAAAATATCGATTTTATATCTAAATTAGCATACTTTATCATTTATAATACCTAGATATGTTTTAAAATGAAATTTAAAGCATTTTTGGTTTTGATCAAAGTAGGCTATTTTCAAAAAAATATCGATTTTATATCTAAATTAGCATTCTTTATCATTCATAATACCTTGATATGTTTTAAAATAAAATTTAAAGCATTTTTGGTTTTGATTAAAGTAGGGTATTTTCAAAAAAATATCGATTTTATATCTAAATTAGCATTCTTTATCATTTATAATACCTAGATATGTTTTAAATTGCAATTTAAAGCATTTTTGGTTGTGATTAAAGTAGGCTATTTTCAAAAAAATATCGATTTTATATTTAAATTAGCATTTGTTATCATTTATAATACCTTGATATGTTTTAAAAAGAAATTTAAAGCATTTTTGGTTTCGATCATAGTAGGCTATTTTCAAAAAAATATCGATTTTATATCTATATAAACATTCTTTATCATTTATAATGCCTAGATATGTTTTAAAATGAAATTTAAAGCATTTTTGGTTTTGATCAAAGTAGGCTATTTTCAAAAAAATATCGATTTTATATCTAAATTAGCATTCTTTATCATTTAAAATACCTAGATATGTTTTAAAATGAAATTTAAAGCATTTTTGGTTTTGATCAAAGTAGGCTATTTTCAAAAAAATATCGATTTTATATCTAAATTAGCATTCTTTATCATTTAAAATACCTAGATATGTTTCAAAATGAAATTTAAAGCATTTTTGGTTTTGATCAAAGTAGGCTATTTTCAAAAAAATATCGATTTTATATCTAAATTAGCATTCTTTATCATTTATAATACCTAGATATGTTTTAAAATGAAATTTAAAGCATTTTTGGTTTTGATCAAAGTAGGCTATTTTCAAAAAAATATCGATTTTATATCTAAATTAGCATTCTTTATCATTTATAATACCTTGATATGTTTTAAAATGAAATTTAAAGCATTTTTGGTTTCGATCTTAGTAGGCTATTTTCAAAAAAATATCGATTTTATATCTAAATTAGCATTCTTTATCATTTATAATACCTAGATATGTTTTAAAATGAAATTTAAAGCATTTTTGGTTTTGATCAAAGTAGGCTATTTTCAAAAAAATGTCGATTTTATGTCTAAATTAGCATTCTTTATCATTTATAATACCTAGATATGTTTTAAATTGCAATTTAAAGCATTTTTGGTTTCGATCATAGTAGGCAATTTTCAAAAAAATATCAATTTTATATCTAAATAAGCATTCTTTATCATTTATAATACCTAGATATGTTTTAAAATGAAATTTAAAGCATTTTTGGTTTTGATCAAAGTAGGCTATTTTCAAAAAAATATCGATTTTATATCTAAATTAGCATTCTTTATCATTTATAATACCTAGATATGTTTTAAAATGAAATTTAAAGCATTTTTGGTTTCGATCTTAGTAGGCTATTTTCAAAAAAATATCGATTTTATATCTAAATTAGCATTCTTTATCATTTATAATGCCTATATATGTTTTAAAATGAAATTTAAAGCATTTTTGGTTTTGATCTTAGTAGGCTATTTTCAAAAAAATATCGATTTTATATCTAAATTAGCAATCTTTATCATTTAAAATACCTAGATATGTTTTAAAACGAAATTTAAAGCATTTTTGGTTTTGATCATAGTAGGCAATTTTCAAAAAAATATCAATTTTATATCTAAATAAGCATTCTTTATCATTTATAATACCTAGATATGTTTTAAAATGCAATTTAAAGCATTTTTGGTTTGATCATAGTAGGCTATTTTCAAAAAAATATCGATTTTATATCTATATAAACATTCTTTATCATTTATAATGCCTAGATATGTTTTAAAATGAAATTTAAAGCATTTTTGGTTTTGATCAAAGTAGGCTATTTTCAAAAAAATATCGATTTTATATCTAAATTAGCATTCTTTATCATTTATAATACCTTGATATGTTTTAAAATGAAATTTAAAGCATTTTTGGTTTTGATCAAAGTAGGCTATTTTCAAAAAAATATCGATTTTATATCTAAATTAGCATTCTTTATCATTTATAATACCTAGATATGTTTTAAAATGAAATTTAAAGCATTTTTGGTTTTGATTAAAGTAGGCTTTTTTCAAAAAAATATCGATTTTATATCTAAATTAGCATTCTTTATCATTTTTAATACCTAGATATGTTTTAAAATGAAATTTAAAGCATTTTTGGTTTTGATCAAGTAGGCTATTTTCAAAAAAATATCGATTTTATATCTAAATTAGCATTCTTTATCATTTATAATACCTAGATATGTTTTAAAATGAAATTTAAAGCATTTTTGGTTTTGATCAAAGTAGGCTATTTTCAAAAAAATATCGATTTTATATCTAAATTAGCATTCTTTATCATTTATAATACCTAGATATGTTTTAAAATGAAATTTAAAGCATTTTTGGTTTTGATCAAAGTAGGCTTTTTTCAAAAAAATATCGATTTTATATCTAAATTAGCATTCTTTATCATTTATAATACCTAGATATGTTTTAAAATGAAATTTAAAGCATTTTTGGTTTTGATCAAAGTAGGCTATTTTCAAAAAAATATCGATTTTATATCTAAATTAGCATTCTTTATCATTTATAATACCTAGATATGTTTTAAATTGCAATTTAAAGCATTTTTGGTTTCGATCATAGTAGGCTATTTTCAAAAAAATATCGATTTTATATCTATATAAACATTCTTTATCATTTATAATGCCTATATATGTTTTAATATTAAATTTAAAGCATTTTTGGTTTCGATCTTAGTCGGCTATTTTCAAAAAAATATCGATTTTATATCTAAATTAGCATTCTTTATCATTTAAAATACCTAGATATGTTTTAAAATGAAATTTAAAGCATTTTTGGTTTTGATCATAGTAGGTTTTTTTCAACAAAATATCGATTTGATATCTAAGTTAGCATTCTTTATCATTTATAATACATAGATATGTTATAAAATGAAATTTAAAGCATTTTTGGTTTTGATCAAAGTAGGCTATTTTCAAAAAAATATCGATTTTATATCTAAATTAGCATACTTTATCATTTATAATACCTAGATATGTTTTAAAATGAAATTTAAAGCATTTTTGGTTTTGATCAAAGTAGGCTATTTTCAAAAAAATATCGATTTTATATCTAAATTAGCATTCTTTATCATTCATAATACCTTGATATGTTTTAAAATGAAATTTAAAGCATTTTTGGTTTTGATTAAAGTAGGCTATTTTCAAAAAAATATCGATTTTATATCTAAATTAGCATTCTTTATCATTTATAATACCTAGATATGTTTTAAAATGAAATTTAAAGCATTTTTGGTTTTGATCAAAGTAGGCTATTTTCAAAAAAATATCGATTTTATATCTAAATTAGCATTCTTTATCATTTATAATACCTAGATATGTTTTAAATTGCAATTTAAAGCATTTTTGGTTGTGATTAAAGTAGGCTATTTTCAAAAAAATATCGATTTTATATTTAAATTAGCATTTGTTATCATTTATAATACCTTGATATGTTTTAAAAAGAAATTTAAAGCATTTTTGGTTTCGATCATAGTAGGCTATTTTCAAAAAAATATCGATTTTATATCTATATAAACATTCTTTATCATTTATAATGCCTACATATGTTTTAAAATTAAATTTAAAGCATTTTTGGTTTCGATCTTAGTCGGCTATTTTCAAAAAAATATCGATTTTATATCTAAATTAGCATTCTTTATCATTTAAAATACCTAGATATGTTTTAAAATGAAATTTAAAGCATTTTTGGTTTTGATCAAAGTAGGCTATTTTCAAAAAAATATCGATTTTATATCTAAATTAGCATTCTTTATCATTTATAATACCTAGATATGTTTTAAAATGAAATTTAAAGCATTTTTGGTTTTGATCAAAGTAGGCTATTTTCAAAAAAATGTCGATTTTATGTCTAAATTAGCATTCTTTATCATTTATAATACCTCGATATGTTTTAAAATGAAATTTAAAGCATTTTTGGTATTGATCATAGTAGGCTATTTTCAAAAAAAATATCGATTTTATATCTAAATTAGCATTTGTTATCATTTTTAATGCCTAGATATGTTTTAAAATAAAATTTAAAGCATTTTTGGTTTCGATCATAGTAGGCTTTTTTCAAAAAAATATCGATTTTATATCTATATAAACATTCTTTATCATTTATAATGCCTATATATGTTTTAAAATGAAATTTAAAGCATTTTTGGTTTTGATCTTAGTAGGCTTTTTTCAAAAAAATATCGATTTTATATCTAAATTAGCATTCTTTATCATTTATAATACCTAGATATGTTTTAAAATGCAATTTGAAGCATTTTTGGTTTTGATCATAGTAGGCTATTTTCAAAAAAAATATCGATTTTATATCTATATAAACATTCTTTATCATTTATAATGCCTATATATGTTTTAAAATGAAATTTAAAGCATTTTTGGTTTTGATCAAAGTAGGCTATTTTCAAAAAAATGTCGATTTTATATCTAAATTAGCATTGTTTTTCATTTATAATACCTTGATATGTTTTAAAATGAAATTTAAAGCATTTTTGGTTTTGATCAAAGTAGGCTATTTTCAAAAAAATATCGATTTTATATCTAAATTAGCATTCTTTATCATTTATAATACCTTGATATGTTTTAAAATGAAATTTAAAGCATTTTTGGTTTTGATCAAAGTAGGCTATTTTCAAAAAAATATCGATTTTATATCTAAATTAGCATTTGTTATCATTTATAATACCTTGATATGTTTTAAAATGAAATTTAAAGCATTTTTGGTTTTGATCAAAGTAGGCTATTTTCAAAAAAATATCGATTTTATATCTAAATTAGCATTCTTTATCATTTATAATACCTAGATATGTTTTAAAATGAAATTTAAAGCATTTTTGGTTTTGATTAAAGTAGGCTTTTTTCAAAAAAATATCGATTTTATATCTAAATTAGCATTCTTTATCATTTTTAATACCTAGATATGTTTTAAAATGAAATTTAAAGCATTTTTGGTTTTGATCAAAGTAGGCTATTTTCAAAAAAATATCGATTTTATATCTAAATTAGCATTCTTTATCATTTATAATACCTAGATATGTTTTAAAATGAAATTTAAAGCATTTTTGGTTTTGATCAAAGTAGGCTATTTTCAAAAAAATATCGATTTTATATCTAAATTAGCATTCTTTATCATTTATAATACCTAGATATGTTTTAAAATGAATTTTAAAGCATTTTTGGTTTTGATCAAAGTAGGCTTTTTTCAAAAAAATATCGATTTTATATCTAAATTAGCATTGTTTTTCATTTATAATACCTTGATATGTTTTAAAATGAAATTTAAAGCATTTTTGGTTTTGATCAAAGTAGGCTATTTTCAAAAAAATATCGATTTTATATCTAAATTAGCATTCTTTATCATTTATAATACCTTGATATGTTTTAAAATGAAATTTAAAGCATTTTTGGTTTTGATCAAAGTAGGCTATTTTCAAAAAAATATCGATTTTATATCTAAATTAGCATTCTTTATCATTTATAATACCTAGATATGTTTTAAATTGCAATTTAAAGCATTTTTGGTTTCGATCATAGTAGGCTATTTTCAAAAAAATATCGATTTTATATCTATATAAACATTCTTTATCATTTATAATGCCTATATATGTTTTAAAATTAAATTTAAAGCATTTTTGGTTTCGATCTTAGTCGGCTATTTTCAAAAAAATATCGATTTTATATCTAAATTAGCATTCTTTATCATTTAAAATACCTAGATATGTTTTAAAATGAAATTTAAAGCATTTTTGGTTTTGATCATAGTAGGTTTTTTTCAACAAAATATCGATTTGATATCTAAGTTAGCATTCTTTATCATTTATAATACCTAGATATGTTATAAAATGAAATTTAAAGCATTTTTGGTTTTGATCAAAGTAGGCTATTTTCAAAAAAATATCGATTTTATATCTAAATTAGCATACTTTATCATTTATAATATCTAGATATGTTTTAAAATGAAATTTAAAGCATTTTTGGTTTTGATCAAAGTAGGCTATTTTCAAAAAAATATCGATTTTATATCTAAATTAGCATTCTTTATCATTCATAATACCTTGATATGTTTTAAAATGAAATTTAAAGCATTTTTGGTTTTGATTAAAGTAGGCTATTTTCAAAAAAATATCGATTTTATATCTAAATTAGCATTCTTTATCATTTATAATACCTAGATATGTTTTAAAATGAAATTTAAAGCATTTTTGGTTTTGATCAAAGTAGGCTATTTTCAAAAAAATATCGATTTTATATCTAAATTAGCATTCTTTATCATTTATAATACCTAGATATGTTTTAAAATGAAATTTAAAGCATTTTTGGTTTCGATCTTAGTAGGCTATTTTCAAAAAAATATCGATTTTATATCTAAATTAGCATTCTTTATCATTTATAATGCCTATATATGTTTTAAAATGAAATTTAAAGCATTTTTGGTTTTGATCTTGGTAGGCTATTTTCAAAAAAATATCGATTTTATATCTAAATTAGCAATCTTTATCATTTAAAATACCTAGATATGTTTTAAAACGAAATTTAAAGCATTTTTGGTTTTGATCATAGTAGGCAATTTTCAAAAAAATATCAATTTTATATCTAAATAAGCATTCTTTATCATTTATAATACCTAGATATGTTTTAAAATGCAATTTAAAGCATTTTTGGTTTGATCATAGTAGGCTATTTTCAAAAAAATATCGATTTTATATCTATATAAACATTCTTTATCATTTATAATGCCTAGATATGTTTTAAAATGAAATTTAAAGCATTTTTGGTTTTGATCAAAGTAGGCTATTTTCAAAAAAATATCGATTTTATATCTAAATTAGCATTCTTTATCATTTATAATACCTTGATATGTTTTAAAATGAAATTTAAAGCATTTTTGGTTTTGATCAAAGTAGGCTATTTTCAAAAAAATATCGATTTTATATCTAAATTAGCATTCTTTATCATTTATAATACCTAGATATGTTTTAAAATGAAATTTAAAGCATTTTTGGTTTTGATTAAAGTAGGCTTTTTTCAAAAAAATATCGATTTTATATCTAAATTAGCATTCTTTATCATTTTTAATACCTAGATATGTTTTAAAATGAAATTTAAAGCATTTTTGGTTTTGATCAAAGTAGGCTATTTTCAAAAAAATATCGATTTTATATCTAAATTAGCATTCTTTATCATTTATAATACCTAGATATGTTTTAAAATGAAATTTAAAGCATTTTTGGTTTTGATCAAAGTAGGCTATTTTCAAAAAAATATCGATTTTATATCTAAATTAGCATTCTTTATCATTTATAATACCTAGATATGTTTTAAAATGAAATTTAAAGCATTTTTGGTTTTGATCAAAGTAGGCTTTTTTCAAAAAAATATCGATTTTATATCTAAATTAGCATTCTTTATCATTTATAATACCTAGATATGTTTTAAAATGAAATTTAAAGCATTTTTGGTTTTGATCAAAGTAGGCTATTTTCAAAAAAATATCGATTTTATATCTAAATTAGCATTCTTTATCATTTATAATACCTAGATATGTTTTAAATTGCAATTTAAAGCATTTTTGGTTTCGATCATAGTAGGCTATTTTCAAAAAAATATCGATTTTATATCTATATAAACATTCTTTATCATTTATAATGCCTATATATGTTTTAATATTAAATTTAAAGCATTTTTGGTTTCGATCTTAGTCGGCTATTTTCAAAAAAATATCGATTTTATATCTAAATTAGCATTCTTTATCATTTAAAATACCTAGATATGTTTTAAAATGAAATTTAAAGCATTTTTGGTTTTGATCATAGTAGGTTTTTTTCAACAAAATATCGATTTGATATCTAAGTTAGCATTCTTTATCATTTATAATACCTAGATATGTTATAAAATGAAATTTAAAGCATTTTTGGTTTTGATCAAAGTAGGCTATTTTCAAAAAAATATCGATTTTATATCTAAATTAGCATACTTTATCATTTATAATACCTAGATATGTTTTAAAATGAAATTTAAAGCATTTTTGGTTTTGATCAAAGTAGGCTATTTTCAAAAAAATATCGATTTTATATCTAAATTAGCATTCTTTATCATTCATAATACCTTGATATGTTTTAAAATGAAATTTAAAGCATTTTTGGTTTTGATTAAAGTAGGCTATTTTCAAAAAAATATCGATTTTATATCTAAATTAGCATTCTTTATCATTTATAATACCTAGATATGTTTTAAAATGAAATTTAAAGCATTTTTGGTTTTGATCAAAGTAGGCTATTTTCAAAAAAATATCGATTTTATATCTAAATTAGCATTCTTTATCATTTATAATACCTAGATATGTTTTAAAATGAAATTTAAAGCATTTTTGGTTTTGATCAAAGTAGGCTATTTTCAAAAAAATATCGATTTTATATCTAAATTAGCATTCTTTATCATTTATAATACCTAGATATGTTTTAAAATGAAATTTAAAGCATTTTTGGTTTTGATCAAAGTAGGCTTTTTTCAAAAAAATATCGATTTTATATCTAAATTAGCATTCTTTATCATTTATAATACCTAGATATGTTTTAAAATGAAATTTAAAGCATTTTTGGTTTTGATCAAAGTAGGCTATTTTCAAAAAAATATCGATTTTATATCTAAATTAGCATTCTTTATCATTTATAATACCTAGATATGTTTTAAATTGCAATTTGCATTTATAATGCCTATATATGTTTTAATATTAAATTTAAAGCATTTTTGGTTTCGATCTTAGTCGGCTATTTTCAAAAAAATATCGATTTTATATCTAAATTAGCATTCTTTATCATTTAAAATACCTAGATATGTTTTAAAATGAAATTTAAAGCATTTTTGGTTTTGATCATAGTAGGTTTTTTTCAACAAAATATCGATTTGATATCTAAGTTAGCATTCTTTATCATTTATAATACCTAGATATGTTATAAAATGAAATTTAAAGCATTTTTGGTTTTGATCAAAGTAGGCTATTTTCAAAAAAATATCGATTTTATATCTAAATTAGCATACTTTATCATTTATAATACCTAGATATGTTTTAAAATGAAATTTAAAGCATTTTTGGTTTTGATCAAAGTAGGCTATTTTCAAAAAAATATCGATTTTATATCTAAATTAGCATTCTTTATCATTCATAATACCTTGATATGTTTTAAAATGAAATTTAAAGCATTTTTGGTTTTGATTAAAGTAGGCTATTTTCAAAAAAATATCGATTTTATATCTAAATTAGCATTCTTTATCATTTATAATACCTAGATATGTTTTAAAATGAAATTTAAAGCATTTTTGGTTTTGATCAAAGTAGGCTATTTTCAAAAAAATATCGATTTTATATCTAAATTAGCATTCTTTATCATTTATAATACCTAGATATGTTTTAAATTGCAATTTAAAGCATTTTTGGTTGTGATTAAAGTAGGCTATTTTCAAAAAAATATCGATTTTATATTTAAATTAGCATTTGTTATCATTTATAATACCTTGATATGTTTTAAAAAGAAATTTAAAGCATTTTTGGTTTCGATCATAGTAGGCTATTTTCAAAAAAATATCGATTTTATATCTATATAAACATTCTTTATCATTTATAATGCCTACATATGTTTTAAAATTAAATTTAAAGCATTTTTGGTTTCGATCTTAGTCGGCTATTTTCAAAAAAATATCGATTTTATATCTAAATTAGCATTCTTTATCATTTAAAATACCTAGATATGTTTTAAAATGAAATTTAAAGCATTTTTGGTTTTGATCAAAGTAGGCTATTTTCAAAAAAATATCGATTTTATATCTAAATTAGCATTCTTTATCATTTATAATACCTAGATATGTTTTAAAATGAAATTTAAAGCATTTTTGGTTTTGATCAAAGTAGGCTATTTTCAAAAAAATGTCGATTTTATGTCTAAATTAGCATTCTTTATCATTTATAATACCTCGATATGTTTTAAAATGAAATTTAAAGCATTTTTGGTATTGATCATAGTAGGCTATTTTCAAAAAAAATATCGATTTTATATCTAAATTAGCATTTGTTATCATTTTTAATGCCTAGATATGTTTTAAAATAAAATTTAAAGCATTTTTGGTTTCGATCATAGTAGGCTTTTTTCAAAAAAATATCGATTTTATATCTATATAAACATTCTTTATCATTTATAATGCCTATATATGTTTTAAAATGAAATTTAAAGCATTTTTGGTTTTGATCTTAGTAGGCTTTTTTCAAAAAAATATCGATTTTATATCTAAATTAGCATTCTTTATCATTTATAATACCTAGATATGTTTTAAAATGCAATTTGAAGCATTTTTGGTTTTGATCATAGTAGGCTATTTTCAAAAAAAATATCGATTTTATATCTATATAAACATTCTTTATCATTTATAATGCCTATATATGTTTTAAAATGAAATTTAAAGCATTTTTGGTTTTGATCAAAGTAGGCTATTTTCAAAAAAATGTCGATTTTATATCTAAATTAGCATTGTTTTTCATTTATAATACCTTGATATGTTTTAAAATGAAATTTAAAGCATTTTTGGTTTTGATCAAAGTAGGCTATTTTCAAAAAAATATCGATTTTATATCTAAATTAGCATTCTTTATCATTTATAATACCTTGATATGTTTTAAAATGAAATTTAAAGCATTTTTGGTTTTGATCAAAGTAGGCTATTTTCAAAAAAATATCGATTTTATATCTAAATTAGCATTTGTTATCATTTATAATACCTTGATATGTTTTAAAATGAAATTTAAAGCATTTTTGGTTTTGATCAAAGTAGGCTATTTTCAAAAAAATATCGATTTTATATCTAAATTAGCATTCTTTATCATTTATAATACCTAGATATGTTTTAAAATGAAATTTAAAGCATTTTTGGTTTTGATTAAAGTAGGCTTTTTTCAAAAAAATATCGATTTTATATCTAAATTAGCATTCTTTATCATTTTTAATACCTAGATATGTTTTAAAATGAAATTTAAAGCATTTTTGGTTTTGATCAAAGTAGGCTATTTTCAAAAAAATATCGATTTTATATCTAAATTAGCATTCTTTATCATTTATAATACCTAGATATGTTTTAAAATGAAATTTAAAGCATTTTTGGTTTTGATCAAAGTAGGCTATTTTCAAAAAAATATCGATTTTATATCTAAATTAGCATTCTTTATCATTTATAATACCTAGATATGTTTTAAAATGAAATTTAAAGCATTTTTGGTTTTGATCAAAGTAGGCTTTTTTCAAAAAAATATCGATTTTATATCTAAATTAGCATTGTTTTTCATTTATAATACCTTGATATGTTTTAAAATGAAATTTAAAGCATTTTTGGTTTTGATCAAAGTAGGCTATTTTCAAAAAAATATCGATTTTATATCTAAATTAGCATTCTTTATCATTTATAATACCTTGATATGTTTTAAAATGAAATTTAAAGCATTTTTGGTTTTGATCAAAGTAGGCTATTTTCAAAAAAATATCGATTTTATATCTAAATTAGCATTCTTTATCATTCATAATACCTTGATATGTTTTAAAATGAAATTTAAAGCATTTTTGGTTTTGATTAAAGTAGGCTATTTTCAAAAAAATATCGATTTTATATCTAAATTAGCATTCTTTATCATTTATAATACCTAGATATGTTTTAAAATGAAATTTAAAGCATTTTTGGTTTTGATCAAAGTAGGCTATTTTCAAAAAAATATCGATTTTATATCTAAATTAGCATTCTTTATCATTTATAATACCTAGATATGTTTTAAATTGCAATTTAAAGCATTTTTGGTTGTGATTAAAGTAGGCTATTTTCAAAAAAATATCGATTTTATATTTAAATTAGCATTTGTTATCATTTATAATACCTTGATATGTTTTAAAAAGAAATTTAAAGCATTTTTGGTTTCGATCATAGTAGGCTATTTTCAAAAAAATATCGATTTTATATCTATATAAACATTCTTTATCATTTATAATGCCTACATATGTTTTAAAATTAAATTTAAAGCATTTTTGGTTTCGATCTTAGTCGGCTATTTTCAAAAAAATATCGATTTTATATCTAAATTAGCATTCTTTATCATTTAAAATACCTAGATATGTTTTAAAATGAAATTTAAAGCATTTTTGGTTTTGATCATAGTAGGTTTTTTTCAACAAAATATCGATTTGATATCTAAGTTAGCATTCTTTATCATTTATAATACCTAGATATGTTTTAAAATGAAATTTAAAGCATTTTTGGTTTTGATCAAAGTAGGCTATTTTCAAAAAAATATCGATTTTATATCTAAATTAGCATTCTTTATCATTCATAATACCTTGATATGTTTTAAAATGAAATTTAAAGCATTTTTGGTTTTGATTAAAGTAGGCTATTTTCAAAAAAATATCGATTTTATATCTAAATTAGCATTCTTTATCATTTATAATACCTAGATATGTTTTAAAATGAAATTTAAAGCATTTTTGGTTTTGATCAAAGTAGGCTATTTTCAAAAAAATATCGATTTTATATCTAAATTAGCATTCTTTATCATTTATAATACCTAGATATGTTTTAAATTGCAATTTAAAGCATTTTTGGTTGTGATTAAAGTAGGCTATTTTCAAAAAAATATCGATTTTATATTTAAATTAGCATTTGTTATCATTTATAATACCTTGATATGTTTTAAAAAGAAATTTAAAGCATTTTTGGTTTCGATCATAGTAGGCTATTTTCAAAAAAATATCGATTTTATATCTATATAAACATTCTTTATCATTTATAATGCCTATATATGTTTTAAAATTAAATTTAAAGCATTTTTGGTTTCGATCTTAGTCGGCTATTTTCAAAAAAATATCGATTTTATATCTAAATTAGCATTCTTTATCATTTAAAATACCTAGATATGTTTTAAAATGAAATTTAAAGCATTTTTGGTTTTGATCAAAGTAGGCTATTTTCAAAAAAATATCGATTTTATATCTAAATTAGCATTCTTTATCATTTATAATACCTAGATATGTTTTAAAATGAAATTTAAAGCATTTTTGGTTTTGATCAAAGTAGGCTATTTTCAAAAAAATGTCGATTTTATGTCTAAATTAGCATTCTTTATCATTTATAATACCTCGATATGTTTTAAAATGAAATTTAAAGCATTTTTGGTATTGATCATAGTAGGCTATTTTCAAAAAAAATATCGATTTTATATCTAAATTAGCATTTGTTATCATTTTTAATGCCTAGATATGTTTTAAAATAAAATTTAAAGCATTTTTGGTTTCGATCATAGTAGGCTTTTTTCAAAAAAATATCGATTTTATATCTATATAAACATTCTTTATCATTTATAATGCCTATATATGTTTTAAAATGAAATTTAAAGCATTTTTGGTTTTGATCTTAGTAGGCTTTTTTCAAAAAAATATCGATTTTATATCTAAATTAGCATTCTTTATCATTTATAATACCTAGATATGTTTTAAAATGCAATTTGAAGCATTTTTGGTTTTGATCATAGTAGGCTATTTTCAAAAAAAATATCGATTTTATATCTATATAAACATTCTTTATCATTTATAATGCCTATATATGTTTTAAAATTAAATTTAAAGCATTTTTGGTTTCGATCTTAGTCGGCTATTTTCAAAAAAATATCGATTTTATATCTAAATTAGCATTCTTTATCATTTAAAATACCTAGATATGTTTTAAAATGAAATTTAAAGCATTTTTGGTTTTGATCAAAGTAGGCTATTTTCAAAAAAATATCGATTTTATATCTAAATTAGCATTCTTTATCATTTATAATACCTAGATATGTTTTAAAATGAAATTTAAAGCATTTTTGGTTTTGATCAAAGTAGGCTATTTTCAAAAAAATGTCGATTTTATGTCTAAATTAGCATTCTTTATCATTTATAATACCTCGATATGTTTTAAAATGAAATTTAAAGCATTTTTGGTATTGATCATAGTAGGCTATTTTCAAAAAAAATATCGATTTTATATCTAAATTAGCATTTGTTATCATTTTTAATGCCTAGATATGTTTTAAAATAAAATTTAAAGCATTTTTGGTTTCGATCATAGTAGGCTTTTTTCAAAAAAATATCGATTTTATATCTATATAAACATTCTTTATCATTTATAATGCCTATATATGTTTTAAAATGAAATTTAAAGCATTTTTGGTTTTGATCTTAGTAGGCTTTTTTCAAAAAAATATCGATTTTATATCTAAATTAGCATTCTTTATCATTTATAATACCTAGATATGTTTTAAAATGCAATTTGAAGCATTTTTGGTTTTGATCATAGTAGGCTATTTTCAAAAAAAATATCGATTTTATATCTATATAAACATTCTTTATCATTTATAATGCCTATATATGTTTTAAAATGAAATTTAAAGCATTTTTGGTTTTGATCAAAGTAGGCTATTTTCAAAAAAATGTCGATTTTATATCTAAATTAGCATTGTTTTTCATTTATAATACCTTGATATGTTTTAAAATGAAAAAAATATCGATTTTATATCTAAATTAGCATTCTTTATCATTTATAATACCTTGATATGTTTTAAAATGCAATTTAAAGCATTTTTGGTTTTGATCATAGTAGGCTATTTTCAAAAAAATATCGATTTTATATCTACATAAACATTCTTTATCATTTATAATGCCTCTATATGTTTTAAAATGAAATTTAAAGCATTTTTGGTTTTGATCAAAGTAGGCTATTTTCAAAAAAATATCGATTTTATATCTAAATTAGCATTCTTTATCATTTATAATACCTTGATATGTTTTAAAATGAAATTTAAAGCATTTTTGGTTTTGATCAAAGTAGGCTATTTTCAAAAAAATATCGATTTTATATCTAAATTAGCATTCTTTATCATTTATAATACCTTGATATGTTTTAAAATGAAATTTAAAGCATTTTTGGTTTTGATCAAAGTAGGCTATTTTCAAAAAAATATCGATTTTATATCTAAATTAGCATTCTTTATCATTTATAATACCTAGATATGTTTTAAAATGAAATTTAAAGCATTTTTGGTTTTGATTAAAGTAGGCTTTTTTCAAAAAAATATCGATTTTATATCTAAATTAGCATTCTTTATCATTTTTAATACCTAGATATGTTTTAAAATGAAATTTAAAGCATTTTTGGTTTTGATCAAAGTAGGCTATTTTCAAAAAAATATCGATTTTATATCTAAATTAGCATTCTTTATCATTTATAATACCTAGATATGTTTTAAAATGAAATTTAAAGCATTTTTGGTTTTGATCAAAGTAGGCTATTTTCAAAAAAATATCGATTTTATATCTAAATTAGCATTCTTTATCATTTATAATACCTAGATATGTTTTAAAATGAAATTTAAAGCATTTTTGGTTTTGATCAAAGTAGGCTTTTTTCAAAAAAATATCGATTTTATATCTAAATTAGCATTGTTTTTCATTTATAATACCTTGATATGTTTTAAAATGAAATTTAAAGCATTTTTGGTTTTGATCAAAGTAGGCTATTTTCAAAAAAATATCGATTTTATATCTAAATTAGCATTCTTTATCATTTATAATACCTTGATATGTTTTAAAATGCAATTTAAAGCATTTTTGGTTTTGATCATAGTAGGCTATTTTCAAAAAAATATCGATTTTATATCTAAATTAGCATTCTTTATCATTTATAATACCTAGATATGTTTTAAAATGAAATTTAAAGCATTTTTGGTTTTGATCAAAGTAGGCTATTTTCAAAAAAATATCGATTTTATATCTAAATTAGCATTCTTTATCATTTATAATACCTAGATATGTTTTAAATTGCAATTTAAAGCATTTTTGGTTTCGATCATAGTAGGCTATTTTCAAAAAAATATCGATTTTATATCTATATAAACATTCTTTATCATTTATAATGCCTATATATGTTTTAAAATTAAATTTAAAGCATTTTTGGTTTCGATCTTAGTCGGCTATTTTCAAAAAAATATCGATTTTATATCTAAATTAGCATTCTTTATCATTTAAAATACCTAGATATGTTTTAAAATGAAATTTAAAGCATTTTTGGTTTTGATCATAGTAGGTTTTTTTCAACAAAATATCGATTTGATATCTAAGTTAGCATTCTTTATCATTTATAATACCTAGATATGTTATAAAATGAAATTTAAAGCATTTTTGGTTTTGATCAAAGTAGGCTATTTTCAAAAAAATATCGATTTTATATCTAAATTAGCATACTTTATCATTTATAATACCTAGATATGTTTTAAAATGAAATTTAAAGCATTTTTGGTTTTGATCAAAGTAGGCTATTTTCAAAAAAATATCGATTTTATATCTAAATTAGCATTCTTTATCATTCATAATACCTTGATATGTTTTAAAATGAAATTTAAAGCATTTTTGGTTTTGATTAAAATAGGCTATTTTCAAAAAAATATCGATTTTATATCTAAATTAGCATTCTTTATCATTTATAATACCTAGATATGTTTTAAAATGAAATTTAAAGCATTTTTGGTTTTGATCAAAGTAGGCTATTTTCAAAAAAATATCGATTTTATATCTAAATTAGCATTCTTTATCATTTATAATACCTAGATATGTTTTAAATTGCAATTTAAAGCATTTTTGGTTGTGATTAAAGTAGGCTATTTTCAAAAAAATATCGATTTTATTTTTAAATTAGCATTTGTTATCATTTATAATACCTTGATATGTTTTAAAAAGAAATTTAAAGCATTTTTGGTTTCGATCATAGTAGGCTATTTTCAAAAAAATATCGATTTTATATCTATATAAACATTCTTTATCATTTATAATGCCTATATATGTTTTAAAATTAAATTTAAAGCATTTTTGGTTTCGATCTTAGTCGGCTATTTTCAAAAAAATATCGATTTTATATCTAAATTAGCATTCTTTATCATTTAAAATACCTAGATATGTTTTAAAATGAAATTTAAAGCATTTTTGGTTTTGATCAAAGTAGGCTATTTTCAAAAAAATATCGATTTTATATCTAAATTAGCATTCTTTATCATTTATAATACCTAGATATGTTTTAAAATGAAATTTAAAGCATTTTTGGTTTTGATCAAAGTAGGCTATTTTCAAAAAAATGTCGATTTTATGTCTAAATTAGCATTCTTTATCATTTATAATACCTCGATATGTTTTAAAATGAAATTTAAAGCATTTTTGGTATTGATCATAGTAGGCTATTTTCAAAAAAAATATCGATTTTATATCTAAATTAGCATTTGTTATCATTTTTAATGCCTAGATATGTTTTAAAATAAAATTTAAAGCATTTTTGGTTTCGATCATAGTAGGCTTTTTTCAAAAAAATATCGATTTTATATCTATATAAACATTCTTTATCATTTATAATGCCTATATATGTTTTAAAATGAAATTTAAAGCATTTTTGGTTTTGATCAAAGTAGGCTATTTTCAAAAAAATGTCGATTTTATATCTAAATTAGCATTGTTTTTCATTTATAATACCTCGATATGTTTTAAAATGAAATTTAAAGCATTTTTGGTATTGATCATAGTAGGCTATTTTCAAAAAAAATATCGATTTTATATCTAAATTAGCATTTGTTATCATTTTTAATGCCTAGATATGTTTTAAAATAAAATTTAAAGCATTTTTGGTTTCGATCATAGTAGGCTTTTTTCAAAAAAATATCGATTTTATATCTATATAAACATTCTTTATCATTTATAATGCCTATATATGTTTTAAAATGAAATTTAAAGCATTTTTGGTTTTGATCTTAGTAGGCTTTTTTCAAAAAAATATCGATTTTATATCTAAATTAGCATTCTTTATCATTTATAATACCTAGATATGTTTTAAAATGAAATTTAAAGCATTTTTGGTTTTGATCAAAGTAGGCTATTTTCAAAAAAATGTCGATTTTATGTCTAAATTAGCATTCTTTATCATTTATAATACCTCGATATGTTTTAAAATGAAATTTAAAGCATTTTTGGTATTGATCATAGTAGGCTATTTTCAAAAAAAATATCGATTTTATATCTAAATTAGCATTTGTTATCATTTTTAATGCCTAGATATGTTTTAAAATAAAATTTAAAGCATTTTTGGTTTCGATCATAGTAGGCTTTTTTCAAAAAAATATCGATTTTATATCTATATAAACATTCTTTATCATTTATAATGCCTATATATGTTTTAAAATGAAATTTAAAGCATTTTTGGTTTTGATCTTAGTAGGCTTTTTTCAAAAAAATATCGATTTTATATCTAAATTAGCATTCTTTATCATTTATAATACCTAGATATGTTTTAAAATGCAATTTGAAGCATTTTTGGTTTTGATCATAGTAGGCTATTTTCAAAAAAAATATCGATTTTATATCTATATAAACATTCTTTATCATTTATAATGCCTATATATGTTTTAAAATGAAATTTAAAGCATTTTTGGTTTTGATCAAAGTAGGCTATTTTCAAAAAAATGTCGATTTTATATCTAAATTAGCATTGTTTTTCATTTATAATACCTTGATATGTTTTAAAATGAAATTTAAAGCATTTTTGGTTTTGATCAAAGTAGGCTATTTTCAAAAAAATATCGATTTTATATCTAAATTAGCATTCTTTATCATTTATAATACCTTGATATGTTTTAAAATGAAATTTAAAGCATTTTTGGTTTTGATCAAAGTAGGCTATTTTCAAAAAAATATCGATTTTATATCTGAATTAGCATTCTTTATCATTTATAATACCTAGATATGTTTTAAAATGAAATTTAAAGCATTTTTGGTTTCGATCTTAGTAGGCTATTTTCAAAAAAATATCGATTTTATATCTAAATTAGCATTCTTTATCATTTATAATACCTAGATATGTTTTAAAATGAAATTTAAAGCATTTTTGGTTTCGATCTTAGTAGGCTATTTTCAAAAAAATATCGATTTTATATCTAAATTAGCATTTGTTATCATTTTTAATACCTAGATATGTTTTAAAATAAAATTTAAAGCATTTTTGGTTCCGATCATAGTAGGCTATTTTCAAAAAAATATCGATTTTATATCTATATAAACATTCTTTATCATTTATAATGCCTATATGTGTTTTAAAATGAAATTTAAAGCATTTTTGGTTTTGATCATAGTAGGCAATTTTCAAAAAAATATCGATTTTATATCTAAATAAGCATTCTTTATCATTTATAATACCTAGATATGTTTTAAAATGCAATTTAAAGCATTTTTGGTTTTGATCATAGTAGGCTATTTTCAAAAAAATGTCGATTTTATGTCTAAATTAGCATTCTTTATCATTTATAATACCTCGATATGTTTTAAAATGAAATTTAAAGCATTTTTGGTATTGATCATAGTAGGCTATTTTCAAAAAAAATATCGATTTTATATCTAAATTAGCATTCTTTATCATTTATAATACCTTGATATGTTTTAAAATGAAATTTAAAGCATTTTTGGTTTTGATCAAAGTAGGCTATTTTCAAAAAAATATCGATTTTATATCTGAATTAGCATTCTTTATCATTTATAATACCTAGATATGTTTTAAAATGAAATTTAAAGCATTTTTGGTTTCGATCTTAGTAGGTTATTTTCAAAAAAATATCGATTTTATATCTAAATTAGCATTCTTTATCATTTATAATACCTAGATATGTTTTAAAATGAAATTTAAAGCATTTTTGGTTTCGATCTTAGTAGGCTATTTTCAAAAAAATATCGATTTTATATCTAAATTAGCATTTGTTATCATTTTTAATACCTAGATATGTTTTAAAATAAAATTTAAAGCATTTTTGGTTCCGATCATAGTAGGCTATTTTCAAAAAAATATCGATTTTATATCTATATAAACATTCTTTATCATTTATAATGCCTATATGTGTTTTAAAATGAAATTTAAAGCATTTTTGGTTTTGATCATAGTAGGCAATTTTCAAAAAAATATCGATTTTATATCTAAATAAGCATTCTTTATCATTTATAATACCTAGATATGTTTTAAAATGCAATTTAAAGCATTTTTGGTTTTGATCATAGTAGGCTATTTTCAAAAAAATGTCGATTTTATGTCTAAATTAGCATTCTTTATCATTTATAATACCTCGATATGTTTTAAAATGAAATTTAAAGCATTTTTGGTATTGATCATAGTAGGCTATTTTCAAAAAAAATATCGATTTTATATCTAAATTAGCATTTGTTATCATTTTTAATGCCTAGATATGTTTTAAAATAAAATTTAAAGCATTTTTGGTTTCGATCATAGTAGGCTTTTTTCAAAAAAATATCGATTTTATATCTAAATAAGCATTCTTTATCATTTATAATACCTAGATATGTTTTAAAATGCAATTTAAAGCATTTTTGGTTTTGATCATAGTAGGCTATTTTCAAAAAAATGTCGATTTTATGTCTAAATTAGCATTCTTTATCATTTATAATACCTAGATATGTTTTAAAATGAAATTTAAAGCATTTTTGGTTTCGATCTTAGTAGGCTATTTTCAAAAAAATATCGATTTTATATCTAAATTAGCATTCTTTATCATTTATAATACCTAGATATGTTTTAAAATGAAATTTAAAGCATTTTTGGTTTCGATCTTAGTAGGCTATTTTCAAAAAAATATCGATTTTATATCTAAATTAGCATTTGTTATCATTTTTAATACCTAGATATGTTTTAAAATAAAATTTAAAGCATTTTTGGTTCCGATCATAGTAGGCTATTTTCAAAAAAATATCGATTTTATATCTATATAAACATTCTTTATCATTTATAATGCCTATATGTGTTTTAAAATGAAATTTAAAGCATTTTTGGTTTTGATCATAGTAGGCTATTTTCAAAAAAATATCGATTTTATATCTAAATTAGCATTCTTTATCATTTATAATACCTAGATATGTTTTAAAATGAAATTTAAAGCATTTTTGGTTTTGATCAAAGTAGGCTATTTTCAAAAAAATGTCGATTTTATGTCTAAATTAGCATTCTTTATCATTTATAATACCTCGATATGTTTTAAAATGAAATTTAAAGCATTTTTGGTATTGATCATAGTAGGCTATTTTCAAAAAAAATATCGATTTTATATCTAAATTAGCATTTGTTATCATTTTTAATGCCTAGATATGTTTTAAAATAAAATTTAAAGCATTTTTGGTTTCGATCATAGTAGGCTTTTTTCAAAAAAATATCGATTTTATATCTATATAAACATTCTTTATCATTTATAATGCCTATATATGTTTTAAAATGAAATTTAAAGCATTTTTGGTTTTGATCAAAGTAGGCTATTTTCAAAAAAATGTCGATTTTATATCTAAATTAGCATTGTTTTTCATTTATAATACCTCGATATGTTTTAAAATGAAATTTAAAGCATTTTTGGTATTGATCATAGTAGGCTATTTTCAAAAAAAATATCGATTTTATATCTAAATTAGCATTTGTTATCATTTTTAATGCCTAGATATGTTTTAAAATAAAATTTAAAGCATTTTTGGTTTCGATCATAGTAGGCTTTTTTCAAAAAAATATCGATTTTATATCTATATAAACATTCTTTATCATTTATAATGCCTATATATGTTTTAAAATGAAATTTAAAGCATTTTTGGTTTTGATCTTAGTAGGCTTTTTTCAAAAAAATATCGATTTTATATCTAAATTAGCATTCTTTATCATTTATAATACCTAGATATGTTTTAAAATGAAATTTAAAGCATTTTTGGTTTTGATCAAAGTAGGCTATTTTCAAAAAAATGTCGATTTTATGTCTAAATTAGCATTCTTTATCATTTATAATACCTCGATATGTTTTAAAATGAAATTTAAAGCATTTTTGGTATTGATCATAGTAGGCTATTTTCAAAAAAAATATCGATTTTATATCTAAATTAGCATTTGTTATCATTTTTAATGCCTAGATATGTTTTAAAATAAAATTTAAAGCATTTTTGGTTTCGATCATAGTAGGCTTTTTTCAAAAAAATATCGATTTTATATCTATATAAACATTCTTTATCATTTATAATGCCTATATATGTTTTAAAATGAAATTTAAAGCATTTTTGGTTTTGATCTTAGTAGGCTTTTTTCAAAAAAATATCGATTTTATATCTAAATTAGCATTCTTTATCATTTATAATACCTAGATATGTTTTAAAATGCAATTTGAAGCATTTTTGGTTTTGATCATAGTAGGCTATTTTCAAAAAAAATATCGATTTTATATCTATATAAACATTCTTTATCATTTATAATGCCTATATATGTTTTAAAATGAAATTTAAAGCATTTTTGGTTTTGATCAAAGTAGGCTATTTTCAAAAAAATGTCGATTTTATATCTAAATTAGCATTGTTTTTCATTTATAATACCTTGATATGTTTTAAAATGAAATTTAAAGCATTTTTGGTTTTGATCAAAGTAGGCTATTTTCAAAAAAATATCGATTTTATATCTAAATTAGCATTCTTTATCATTTATAATACCTTGATATGTTTTAAAATGAAATTTAAAGCATTTTTGGTTTTGATCAAAGTAGGCTATTTTCAAAAAAATATCGATTTTATATCTGAATTAGCATTCTTTATCATTTATAATACCTAGATATGTTTTAAAATGAAATTTAAAGCATTTTTGGTTTCGATCTTAGTAGGCTATTTTCAAAAAAATATCGATTTTATATCTAAATTAGCATTCTTTATCATTTATAATACCTAGATATGTTTTAAAATGAAATTTAAAGCATTTTTGGTTTCGATCTTAGTAGGCTATTTTCAAAAAAATATCGATTTTATATCTAAATTAGCATTTGTTATCATTTTTAATACCTAGATATGTTTTAAAATAAAATTTAAAGCATTTTTGGTTCCGATCATAGTAGGCTATTTTCAAAAAAATATCGATTTTATATCTATATAAACATTCTTTATCATTTATAATGCCTATATGTGTTTTAAAATGAAATTTAAAGCATTTTTGGTTTTGATCATAGTAGGCAATTTTCAAAAAAATATCGATTTTATATCTAAATAAGCATTCTTTATCATTTATAATACCTAGATATGTTTTAAAATGCAATTTAAAGCATTTTTGGTTTTGATCATAGTAGGCTATTTTCAAAAAAATATCGATTTTATATCTATATAAACATTCTTTATCATTTATAATGCCTATGTATGTTTTAAAATGAAATTTAAAGCATTTTTGGTTTCGATCTTAGTAGGCTATTTTCAAAAAAATATCGATTTTATATCTAAATTAGCATTCTTTATCATTTATAATACCTAGGTATGTTTTAAAATGCAATTTAAAGCATTTTTGGTTTTGATCAAAGTAGGCTATTTTCAAAAAAATATCGATTTTATATCTAAATTAGCATTCTTTATCATTTATAATACCTAGATATGTTTTAAAATGAAATTTAAAGCATTTTTGGTTTTGATCAAAGTAGGCTATTTTCAAAAAAATGTCGATTTTATATCTAAATTAGCATTCTTTATCATTTATAATACCTTGATATGTTTTAAAATGAAATTTAAAGCATTTTTGGTTTTGATCATAGTAGGCTATTTTCAAAAAAATATCGATTTTATATCTAAATTAGCATTTGTTATCATTTTTAATACCTAGATATGTTTTAAAATAAAATTTAAAGCATTTTTGGTTTCGATCAAAGTAGGCTATTTTCAAAAAAATATCGATTTTATCTCTATATAAACATTTTTTATCATTTATAATGCCTATATATGTTTTAAAATGAAATTTAAAGCATTTTTGGTTTTGATCTTAGTAGGCTATTTTCAAAAAAATATCGATTTTATATCTAAATTAGCAATCTTTATCATTTAAAATACCTAGATATGTTTTAAAACGAAATTTAAAGCATTTTTGGTTTTGATCATAGTAGGCAATTTTCAAAAAAATATCAATTTTATATCTAAATAAGCATTCTTTATCATTTATAATACCTAGATATGTTTTAAAATGCAATTTAAAGCATTTTTGGTTTTGATCATAGTAGGCTATTTTCAAAAAAATATCGATTTTATATCTATATAAACATTCTTTATCATTTATAATGCCTAGATATGTTTTAAAATGAAATTTAAAGCATTTTTGGTTTTGATCAAAGTAGGCTATTTTCAAAAAAATATCGATTCTATATCTAAATTAGCATTCTTTATCATTTATAATACCTTGATATGTTTTAAAATGAAATTTAAAGCATTTTTGGTTTTGATCAAAGTAGGCTATTTTCAAAAAAATATCGATTTTATATCTAAATTAGCATTCTTTATCATTTATAATACCTAGATATGTTTTAAAATGAAATTTAAAGCATTTTTGGTTTTGATTAAAGTAGGCTTTTTTCAAAAAAATATCGATTTTATATCTAAATTAGCATTCTTTATCATTTATAATACCTAGATATGTTTTAAAATGAAATTTAAAGCATTTTTGGTTTTGATCAAAGTAGGCTATTTTCAAAAAAATATCGATTTTATATCTAAATTAGCATTCTTTATCATTTATAATACCTAGATATGTTTTAAAATGAAATTTAAAGCATTTTTGGTTTTGATCAAAGTAGGCTATTTTCAAAAAAATATCGATTTTATATCTAAATTAGCATTCTTTATCATTTATAATACCTAGATATGTTTTAAAATGAAATTTAAAGCATTTTTGGTTCTGATCAAAGGAGGCTATTTTCAAAAAAATATCGATTTTATATCTAAATTAGCATTCATTATCATTTATAATACCTAGATATGTTTTAAAATGAAATTTAAAGCATTTTTGGTTTTGATCAAAGTAGGCTATTTTCAAAAAAATATCGATTTTATATCTATATAAACATTCTTTATCATTTATAATGCCTAGATATGTTTTAAAATGAAATTTAAAGCATTTTTGGTTTTGATCAAAGTAGGCTATTTTCAAAAAAATATCGATTCTATATCTAAATTAGCATTCATTATCATTTATAATACCTAGATATGTTTTAAAATGCAATTTAAAGCATTTTTGGTTTTGATCATAGTAGGCTATTTTCAAAAAAATATCGATTTTATATCTATATAAACATTCTTTATCATTTATAATGCCTAGATATGTTTTAAAATGAAATTTAAAGCATTTTTGGTTTTGATCAAAGTAGGCTATTTTCAAAAAAATATCGATTCTATATCTAAATTAGCATTCTTTATCATTTATAATACCTTGATATGTTTTAAAATGAAATTTAAAGCATTTTTGGTTTTGATCAAAGTAGGCTATTTTCAAAAAAATATCGATTTTATATCTAAATTAGCATTCTTTATCATTTATAATACCTAGATATGTTTTAAAATGAAATTTAAAGCATTTTTGGTTTTGATTAAAGTAGGCTTTTTTCAAAAAAATATCGATTTTATATCTAAATTAGCATTCTTTATCATTTATAATACCTAGATATGTTTTAAAATGAAATTTAAAGCATTTTTGGTTTTGATCAAAGTAGGCTATTTTCAAAAAAATATCGATTTTATATCTAAATTAGCATTCTTTATCATTTATAATACCTAGATATGTTTTAAAATGAAATTTAAAGCATTTTTGGTTTTGATCAAAGTAGGCTATTTTCAAAAAAATATCGATTTTATATCTAAATTAGCATTCTTTATCATTTATAATACCTAGATATGTTTTAAAATGAAATTTAAAGCATTTTTGGTTCTGATCAAAGGAGGCTATTTTCAAAAAAATATCGATTTTATATCTAAATTAGCATTCATTATCATTTATAATACCTAGATATGTTTTAAAATGAAATTTAAAGCATTTTTGGTTTTGATCAAAGTAGGCTATTTTCAAAAAAATATCGATTTTATATCTAAATTAGCATTCTTTATCATTTATAATACCTAGATATGTTTTAAAATGAAATTTAAAGCATTTTTGGTTTTGATCAAAGTAGGCTATTTTCAAAAAAATATCGATTTTATATTTAAATTAGCATTCTTTATCATTTATAATACCTTGATATGTTTTAAAATACAATTTTAATCATTTTTGGTTTCGATAATAGTAGGCTATTTTCAAAAAAATATCGATTTTATATTTAAATTAGCATTTGTTATCATTTATAATACCTAGATATGTTTTAAAATGAAATTTAAAGCATTTTTGGTTTCGATCTTAGTAGGCTATTTTCAAAAAAATATCGATTTTATATCTAAATTAGCATTCTTTATCATTTAAAATACCTAGATATGTTTTAAAATGAAATTTAAAGCATTTTTGGTTTTGATCATAGTAGGTTTTTTTCAACAAAATATCGATTTGATATCTAAGTTAGCATTCTTTATCATTTATAATACCTAGATATGTTTTAAAATGAAATTTAAAGCATTTTTGGTATTGATCATAGTAGGCTATTTTCAAAAAAATATCGATTTTATATCTAAATTAGCATTCTTTATCATTTATAATACCTTGATATGTTTCAAAATGAAATTTAAATCATTTTTGGTTTCGATCATAGTAGGCTATTTTCAAAAAAATATCGATTTTATATTTAAATTAGCATTTGTTATCATTTATAATACCTAGATATGTTTTAAAATGAAATTTAAAGCATTTTTGGTTTTGATCTTAGTAGGGTATTTTCAAAAAAATATCGATTTTATATCTAAATTAGCATTCTTTATCATTTAAAATACCTAGATATGTTTTAAAATGAAATTCAAAGCATTTTTGGTTTTGATCATAGTAGGTTTTTTTCAACAAAATATCGATTTGATATCTAAGTTAGCATTCTTTATCATTTATAATACCTAGATATGTTTTAAAATGAAATTTAAAGCATTTTTGGTTTTGATCAAAGTAGGCTATTTTCAAAAAAATATCGATTTTATATCTATATAAACAATCTTTATCATTTATAATGCCTATATATGTTTTAAAGTGAAATTTAAAGCATTTTTGGTTTCGATCTTAGTAGGCTATTTTCAAAAAAGTATCGATTTTATATCTAAATAAGCATTCTTTATCATTTATAATACCTAGATATGTTTTAAAATACAATTTAAAGCATTTTTGGTTTCGATCATAGTAGGCTATTTTCAAAAAAATATCGATTTTATATCTATATAAACAATCTTTATCATTTATAATGCCTATATATGTTTTAAAGTGAAATTTAAAGCATTTTTGGTTTCGATCTTAGTAGGCTATTTTCAAAAAAATATCGATTTTATATCTAAATTAGCATTCTTTATCATTAAAAATACCTAGATATGTTTTAAAATGAAATTTAAAGCATTTTTGGTTTTGATCATAGTAGGCTATTTTCAAAAAAATATCGATTTTATATCTTTATAAACATTCTTTATCATTTATAATGCCTAGATATGTTTTAAAATGAAATTTAAAGCATTTTTGGTTTCGATCTTAGTAGGCTTTTTTCAAAAAAATATCGATTTTATATCTATATAAACATTCCTTATCATTTATAATGCCTAGATATGTTTTAAAATGAAATTTAAAGCATTTTTGGTTTCGATCTTAGTAGGCTATTTTCAAAAAAGTATCGATTTTATATCTAAATAAGCATTCTTTATCATTTATAATACCTAGATATGTTTTAAAATGCAATTTAAAGCATTTTTGGTTTTGATCATAGTAGGCTATTTCAAAAAAATATCGATTTTATATCTATATAAACATTCTTTATCATCTATAATGCCTATATATGTTTTAAAATGAAATTTAAAGCATTTTTGGTTTCGATCTTAGTAGGCTATTTTCAAAAAAGTATCGATTTTATATCTATATAAACATTCTTTATCATTTATAATGCCTATATATGTTTTAAAATGAAAATTAAAGCATTTTTGGTTTTGATCTTAGTAGGCTATTTTCAAAAAAATATCGATTTTATATCTAAATTAGCATTCTTTATCATTTATAATACCTAGATATGTTTTAAAATGAAATTTAAAGCATTTTTGGTTTTGATCAAAGTAGGTTATTTTCAAAAAAAAATCGATTTTATATCTAAATTAGCATTCTTTATCATTTATAATACCTAGATATGTTTTAAAATGAAATTTAAAGCATTTTTGGTTTTGATCAAAGTAGGCTATTTTCAAAAAAATATCGATTTTATATCTATTTTAGCATTCTTTATCATTTATAATACCTAGATATGTTTTAAAATGAAATTTAAAGCATTTTTGGTATTGATCATAGTAGGCTATTTTCAAAAAAATATCGATTTTATATCTAAATTAGCATTCTTTATCATTTATAATACCTCGATATGTTTTAAAATACAATTTTAATCATTTTTGGTTTCGATCATAGTAGGGTATTTTCAAAAAAATATCGATTTTATATCTAAATTAGCATTTGTTATCATTTATAATACATAGATATGTTTTAAAATGAAATTTAAAGCATTTTTGGTTTCGATCTTAGTAGGCTATTTTCAAAAAAATATCGATTTTATATTTAAATTAGCATTCTTTATCATTTAAAATACCTAGATATGTTTTAAAATGAAATTTAAAGCATTTTTGGTTTTGATCATAGTAGGTTTTTTTCAACAAAATATCGATTTGATATCTAAGTAAGCATTCTTTATCATTTATAATACCTAGATATGTTTTAAAATGAAATTTAAAGCATTTTTGGTTTTGTTTAAAGTAGGCTATTTTCAATAAAATATCGATTTTATATCTAAATTAGCATTCTTTATCATTTATAATACCTAGTTATGTTTTAAAATGAAATTTAAAGCATTTTTGGTTTTGATCAAAGTAGGCTATTTTCAAAAAAATATCGATTTTATATCTAAATTAGCATTTGTTATCATTTTTAATACCTAGATATGTTTTAAAATACAATTTAAAGCATTTTTGGTTTCGATCATAGTAGGCTATTTTCAAAAAAAATATCGATTTAATATCTATATAAACATTCTTTATCATTTATAATGCCTATATATGTTTTAAAGTGAAATTTAAAGCATTTTTGGTTTCGATCTTAGTAGGCTATTTTCAAAAAAATATCGATTTTATATCTAAATTAGCATTCTTTATCATTAAAAATACCTAGGTATGTTTTAAAATGAAATTTAAAGCATTTTTGGTTTTGATCATAGTAGGCTATTTTCAAAAAAATATCAATTTTATATCTAAATTAGCATTTTTTATCATTTATAATACCTTGATATGTTTTAAAATGAAATTTAAAGCATTTTTGGTTTTGATCATAGTAGGCTATTTTCAAAAAAAATATCAATTTTATATCTAAATTAGCATTCTTTATCATTTATAATACCTAGATATGTTTTAAAATGCAATTTAAAGCATTTTTGGTTTTGATCATAGTAGGCTATTTCAAAAAAATATCGATTTTATATCTATATAAACATTCTTTATCATTTATAATGCCTATATATGTTTTAAAATGAAATTTTAAGCATTTTTGGTTTCGATCTTAGTAAGTTATTTTCAAAAAAATATCGATTTTATATCTAAATTAGCATTCTTTATCATTTATAATACCTGGATATGTTTTAAAATGAAATTTAAAGCATTTTTGGTTTTGATCATAGTAGGCTATTTTCAAAAAAAATATCAATTTTATATCTAAATTAGCATTCTTTATCATCTATAATACCTGGATATGTTTTAAAATGAAATTTAAAGCATTTTTGGTTTTGATCAAAGTAGGCTATTTTCAAAAAAATATCGATTTGATATCTAAGTTAGCATTCTTTATCATTTATAATACCTGGATATGTTTTAAAATGAAATTTAAAGCATTTTTGGTTTTGATCAAAGTAGGCTTTTTTCAAAAAAATATCGATTTTATATCTAAATTAGCATTCTTTATCATTTATAATACCTAGATGTTTTAAAATGAAATTTAAAGCATTTTTGGTTTTGATCAAAGTAGGCTATTTTCAAAAAAATATCGATTTTATATCTAAATTAGCATTCTTTATCATTCATAATACCTAGATATGTTTTAAAATGAAATTTAAAGCATTTTTGGTTTTGATCAAAGTAGGCTATTTTCAAAAAAATATCGATTTTATATCTAAATTAGCATTCTTTATCATTTATAATGCCTAGATATGTTTTAAAATGAAATTTAAAGCATTTTTGGTTTTGATCAAAGTAGGCTATTTTCAAAAAAATATCGATTTTATATCTAAATTAGCATTCTTTATCATTTATAATACCTAGATATGTTTTAAATTGCAATTTAAAACATTTTTGGTTTCGATCTTAGTAGGCTATTTTCAAAAAAATATCGATTTTATATTTAAATTAGCATTTGTTATCATTTATAATACCTTGATATGTTTTAAAATGAAATTTAAAGCATTTTTGGTTTCGATCATAGTAGGCTATTTTCAAAAAAATATCGATTTTATATCTAAATTAGCATTCTTTATCATTTATAATGCCTATATATGTTTTAAAATTAAATTTAAAGCATTTTTGGTTTCGATCTTAGTCGGCTATTTTCAAAAAAATATCGATTTTATATCTAAATTAGCATTCTTTATCATTTAAAATACCTAGATATGTTTTAAAATGAAATTTAAAGCATTTTTGGTTTTGATCAAAGTAGGCTATTTTCAAAAAAATATCGATTTTATATCTAAATTAGCATTCTTTATCATTTATAATACCTAGATATGTTTTAAAATGAAATTTAAAGCATTTTTGGTTTTGATCAAAGTAGGCTATTTTCAAAAAAATATCGATTTTATATCTAAATTAGTATTCTTTATCATTTATAATACCTAGATATGTTTTAAAATACAATTTAAAGCATTTTTGGTTTTGATCAAAGTAGGCTATTTTCAAAAAAATATCGATTTTATATCTAAATTAGCATTTGTTATCATTTTTAATACCTAGATATGGTTTAAAATAAAATTTAAAGCATTTTTGGTTTCGATCATAGTAGGCTATTTTCAAAAAAATATCGATTTTATATCTATATAAACATTCTTTATCATTTATAATGCCTATATATGTTTAAAATGAAATTTAAAGCATTTTTGGTTTTGATCTTAGTAGGCTATTTTCAAAAAAATATCGATTTTATATCTAAATAAGCATTCTTTATCATTTATAATACCTAGATATGTTTAAAATGCAATTTAAAGCATTTTTGGTTTTGATCATAGTAGGCTATTTTCAAAAAAATATCGATTTTATATCTATATAAACATTCTTTATCATTTATAATGCCTATATATGTTTTAAAATGAAATTTAAAGCATTTTTGGTTTCGATCTTAGTAGGCTATTTTCAAAAAAAAATATCGATTTTATATCTAAATTAGCATTTGTTATCATTTTTAATACCTAGATATGTTTTAAAATGAAATTTAAAGCATTTTTGGTTATGATCAAAGTAGGCTATTTTCAATAAAATATCGATTTTATATCTAAATTAGCATTCTTTATCATTATAATACCTAGATATGTTTTAAAATGAAATTTAAAGCATTTTTGGTTTTGATTATAGTAGGCTATTTTCAAAAAAATGTATCGATTTTATATCTAAATTAGCATTCTTTATCATTTATAATACCTAGATATGTTTTAAAATGAAATTTAAAGCATTTTTGGTTTTGATCAAAGTAGGCTATTTTCAAAAAAATATCGATTTTATATCTAAATTAGCATTCTTTATCATTTAAAATACCTAGATATGTTTTAAAATGAAATTTAAAGCATTTTTGGTTTTGATCAAAGTAGGCTATTTTCAAAAAAATATCGATTTTATATCTAAATTAGTATTCTTTATCATTTAAAATACCTATATATGTTTTAAAGTGAAATTTAAAGCGTTTTTGGTTTCGATCTTAGTAGGCTATTTTCAAAAAAATATCGGTTTTATGTCTAAATTAGCATTCTTTATCATTTATAATACCTAGATATGTTTTAAAATGAAATTTAAAGCATTTTTGGTTTTGATCATAGTAGGCTATTTTCAAAAAAATATCAATTTTATATCTAAATTAGCATTCTTTATCATTTATAATACCTTGATATGTTTTAAAATACAATTTTAATAATTTTTGGTTTCGATCATAGTAGGCTATTTTCAAAAAAATATCGATTTTATATCTATATAAACATTTTTTATCATTTATAATGCCTATATATGTTTTAAAGTGAAATTTAAAGCATTTTTGGTTTCGATCTTAGTAGGCTATTTTCAAAAAAATATCGATTTTATTTCTAAATTAGCATTCTTTATCATTTAAAATACCTAGATATGTTTTAAAATGAAATTTAAAGCATTTTTGGTTTTGATCATAGTAGGCTATTTTCAAAAAAATTTCAATTTTATATCTAAATTAGCATTCTTTATCATTTATAATACCTTGATATGTTTTAAAATACAATTTTAATCATTTTTGGTTTCGATCATAGTAGGCTATTTTCAAAAAAATATCGATTTTATATCTAAATTAGCATTCTTTATCATTTATAATACCTAGATATGTTTCAAAATGAAATTTAAAGCATTTTTGGTTTTGATCAAAGTAGGCTATTTTCAAAAAAATATCGATTTTATATCTAAATTAGCATTCTTTATCATTTATAATACCTAGATATGTTTCAAAATGAAATTTAAAGCATTTTTGGTTTTGATCAAAGTAGGCTATTTTCAAAAAAATATCGATTTTATATCTAAATAAGTATTCTTTATCATTTATAATACCTAGGTATGTTTTAAAATGCAATTTAAAACATTTTTGGTTTCGATCTTAGTAGGCTTTTTTCAAAAAAATATCGATTTTATATCTAAATTAGCATTCTTTATCATTTATAATACCTAGATATGTTTTAAAATGAAATTTAAAGCATTTTTGGTTTTGATCAAAGTATGCTATTTTAAAAAAAATATCGATTTTATATCTAAATTAGCATTCTTTATCATTTATAATACCTAGATATGTTTTAAATTGCAATTTTTATAAAATTGTTTTTATAAAAAAAAAAAAAAAAAAAATTTTTCTGGGAGCTGATTATTTGCATTCTACAATGGAAAGATTATCCAAACAGCATTTCCGATCGAATCTTGAGCACTAATTATGTTAACTGACTGAAATCAATACTTAAAGAGTTAATTTGCAGACAATTTGAATATTTTTTTTTTCCGTTATTACCAAGATGACACACTTTTAGTTTTTTTTTTTATGTTTTAAAAATTAAATGGCTGTTGTAAATTTGTTATCCATTAATATGTTAAAAGGAATTCTTAATAATTTACGAATGTTGTAATTCCTTTATGTTTAATTTATGTAATCTCTTATATAAAGGTTTTTTATGCCTGTTTGAAAGTAACTAATATGTAGTGCAATCAAATGGGCTTTTTCCTTTAAAAAAGAACATTTAATAAAAATAAAAATAATAATAATAATAATAATAATAATAATTTAAAGCATTTTTGGTTTTGATCAAAGTAGGCTATTTTCAAAAAAATATCAATTTTATATCTAAATTAGCATTCTTTATCATTTATAATACCTTGATATGTTTTAAAATACAATTTTAATCATTTTTGGTTTCGATCATAGTAGGCTATTTTCAAAAAAATATCGATTTTATATCTATATAAACATTTTTTATCATTTATAATGCCTATATATGTTTTAAAGTGAAATTTAAAGCATTTTTGGTTTCGATCTTAGTAGGCTATTTTCAAAAAAATATCGATTTTATTTCTAAATTAGCATTCTTTATCATTTAAAATACCTAGATATGTTTTAAAATGAAATTTAAAGCATTTTTGGTTTTGATCATAGTAGGCTTTTTTCAAAAAAATATCAATTTTATATCTAAATTAGCATTCTTTATCATTTATAATACCTTGATATGTTTTAAAATACAATTTTAATCATTTTTGGTTTCGATCATAGTAGGCTATTTTCAAAAAAATATCGATTTTATATCTATATAAACATTTTTTATCATTTATAATGCCTATATATGTTTTAAAGTGAAATTTAAAGCATTTTTGGTTTCGATCTTAGTAGGCTATTTTCAAAAAAATATCGATTTTATTTCTAAATTAGCATTCTTTATCATTTAAAATACCTAGATATGTTTTAAAATGAAATTTAAAGCATTTTTGGTTTTGATCATAGTAGGCTTTTTTCAAAAAAATATCAATTTTATATCTAAATTAGCATTCTTTATCATTTATAATACCTTGATATGTTTTAAAATACAATTTTAATCATTTTTGGTTTCGATCATAGTAGGCTATTTTCAAAAAAATATCGATTTTATATCTATATAAACATTCTTTATCATTTATAATGCCTTTATATGTTTTAAAATGAAATTTAAAGCATTTTTGGTTTCGATCTTAATAGGTTATTTTCAAAAAAATATCGATTTTATATCTAAATTAGCATTCTTTATCATTTATAATACCTAGATATGTTTCAAAATGAAATTTAAAGCATTTTTGGTTTTGATCAAAGTAGGCTATTTTCAAAAAAATATCGATTTTATATCTAAATAAGTATTCTTTATCATTTATAATACCTAGGTATGTTTTAAAATGCAATTTAAAACATTTTTGGTTTCGATCTTAGTAGGCTTTTTTCAAAAAAATATCGATTTTATATCTAAATTAGCATTCTTTATCATTTATAATACCTAGATATGTTTTAAAATGAAATTTAAAGCATTTTTGGTTTTGATCAAAGTATGCTATTTTAAAAAAATATCGATTTTATATCTAAATTAGCATTCTTTATCATTTATAATACCTAGATATGTTTTAAATTGCAATTTAAAGCATTTTTGGTTTTGATCAAAGTAGGCTATTTTCAAAAAAATATCGATTTTATATCTAAATTAGCATTCTTTATCATTTATAATACCTAGATATGTTTTAAATTGCAATTTAAAGCATTTTTGGTTTTGATCAAAGTAGGCTATTTTCAAAAAAATATCGATTTTATATTTAAATTAGCATTCTTTATCATTTAAAATACCTAGATATGTTTTAAAATGAAATTTAAAGCATTTTTGGTTTTGATCATAGTAGGTTTTTTTCAACAAAATATCGATTTTATATCTAAATTAGCATTCTTTATCATTTATAATACCTAGATATGTTTTAAATTGCAATTTAAAGCATTTTTGGTTTTGATCAAAGTAGGCTATTTTCAAAAAAATATCGATTTTATATTTAAATTAGCATTCTTTATCATTTAAAATACCTAGATATGTTTTAAAATGAAATTTAAAGCATTTTTGGTTTTGATCATAGTAGGTTTTTTTCAACAAAATATCGATTTGATATCTAAGTTAGCATTCTTTATCATTTATAATACCTAGATATGTTTTAAAATGAAATTTAAAGCATTTTTGGTTTTGATCAAAGTAGGCTATTTTCAAAAAAATATCGATTTTATATCTAAATTAGCATTCTTTATCATTTATAATACCTAGATATGTTTTAAAATGAAATTTAAAGCATTTTTGGTTTTGATCATAGTAGGCAATTTTCAAAAAAATATCAATTTTATATCTAAATAAGCATTCTTTATCATTTATAATACCTAGATATGTTTTAAAATGCAATTTAAAGCATTTTTCGTTTTGATCATAGTAGGCTATTTTCAAAAAAATATCGATTTTATATCTAAATTAGCATTCTTTATCATTAAAAATACCTAGATATGTTTTAAAATGAAATTTAAAGCATTTTTGGTTTTGATCATAGTAGGCTATTTTCAAAAAAATATCAATTTTATATCTAAATTAGCATTCTTTATCATTTATAATACCTAGATATGTTTTAAAATACAATTTTAATCATTTTTGGTTTCGATCATAGTAGGCTATTTTCAAAAAAATATCGATTTTATATCTAAATAAGTATTCTTTATCATTTATAATACTTAGGTATGTTTTAAAATGCAATTTAAAACATTTTTGGTTTCGATCTTAGTAGGCTTTTTTCAAAAAAATATCGATTTTATATCTAAATTAGCATTCTTTATCATTTATAATACCTAGATATGTTTTAAAATGAAATTTAAAGCATTTTTGGTTTTGATCAAAGTATGCTATTTTAAAAAAAATATCGATTTTATATCTAAATTAGCATTCTTTATCATTTATAATACCTAGATATGTTTTAAAATACAATTTTAATCATTTTTGGTTTCGATCATAGTAGGCTATTTTCAAAAAAATATCGATTTTATATCTAAATAAGTATTCTTTATCATTTATAATACCTAGGTATGTTTTAAAATGCAATTTAAAACATTTTTGGTTTCGATCTTAGTAGGCTTTTTTCAAAAAAATATCGATTTTATATCTAAATTAGCATTCTTTATCATTTATAATACCTAGATATGTTTTAAAATGAAATTTAAAGCATTTTTGGTTTTGATCAAAGTATGCTATTTTAAAAAAAATATCGATTTTATATCTAAATTAGCATTCTTTATCATTTATAATACCTAGATATGTTTTAAATTGCAATTTAAAGCATTTTTAATTTTGATCAAAGTAGGCTATTTTCAAAAAAATATCGATTTTATATCTAAATTAGCATTCTTTATCATTTATAGTACCTAGATATGTTTTAAAATGAAATTTAAAGCATTTTTGGTTTTGATTAAAGTTGGCTATTTTCAAAAAAATATCGGTTTTATATCTAAATTAGCATTCTTTATCATTTATAATACCTAGATATGTTTTAAAATGAAATTTAAAGCATTTTTGGTTTTGATCAAAGTAGGCTATTTTCAAAAAAATATCGATTTTATATCTAAATTAGCATTCTTTATCATTTATAATACCTAGATATGTTTTAAATTGCAATTTAAAGCATTTTTGGTTTTGATCAAAGTAGGCTATTTTCAAAAAAATATCGATTTTATATTTAAATTAGCATTCTTTATCATTTATAATACCTTGATATGTTTTAAAATGCAATTTAAAGCATTTTTGGTTTTGATCATAGTAGGCTATTTTCAAAAAAATATCGATTTTATATCTAAATTAGCATTCTTTATCATTAAAAATACCTAGATATGTTTTAAAATGAAATTTAAAGCATTTTTGGTTTTGATCAAAGTAGGCTATTTTCAAAAAAATATCGATTTTATATCTAAATTAGCATTCTTTATCATTAAAAATACCTAGATATGTTTTAAAATGAAATTTAAAGCATTTTTGGTTTTGATCAAAGTAGGCTATTTTCAAAAAAATATCGATTTTATATCTAAATTAGCATTCTTTATCATTTATAATACCTTGATATGTTTTAAAATGCAATTTAAAGCATTTTTGGTTTTGATCATAGTAGGCTATTTTCAAAAAAATATCGATTTTATATCTAAATTAGCATTCTTTATCATTTATAATACCTAGATATGTTTTAAAATGAAATTTAAAGCATTTTTGGTTTTGATCAAAGTAGGCTATTTTCAAAAAAATATCGATTTTATAAGGTGCGCGAAGTTCGTTTAGACGCACTTCAATATTTTAATGTTTTACTTACTTCAACATTATTAAGGGAATAACTATTTTGTGTATTTATAGCTAGTACTAAGAAGGTTTAAAATAAACTAAAACTATTTGACTTGGTGTTTTGTTAAGGTAATTAAATTAATTTTTTCAAAAATTACAACAACAAAGTGCGAAGTTCGTTTAGACGCACTTGAAAAAATTTAAGATTTTAAGCTTCCTGTATTGTATATTGATCTAAATCTTTTTTAATATGGTTCTATCAACAAAAACGAGTAATTAGTGTAAGTTTTAGAATTTTGCATCAAGTTTTTTCAGAGATTTTCCTTCATTAAAGTTATCATGTTTCAATAATTTTGAAAAATTATTTTTACCATGATTTTGTGTTTAATTGTTATTATTTTAACTGATTTACACAGATAATTGTCCATAATATAAGAAAATTAGCAGATATCTAGACTTTCCGTTATTTATAAGGCGAAAATATGTGAAAAATATAATTATGGTGAAAATTTTTCACCACTTTCATACATTAATCAACAAATTTTGACAAAACTGTTGATACCATAACAAATTTGAACAGACCAGATTATTTATCGTATTAAACTTAATCAAAAACAGAAAACTGCATAGTTCTATGACTATTGGAACTAGAAAATTTTATCGAAAAGTCAAGTTGTGGTGAAAAAAATTACACATAGAAAAATTAAATTTCAAAAAAACATTGTTTAAGGCAATTGTTTCATTTTAATTAAGTTAAAAAAGTGTTTCTTTCTAAAAATGTATCAATTAAAAACATCAAATAAAACCTTAGCTAATGTTTTTTTGGAATTTTATTTTTCTATGTGTAATTTTTTTCACCACAACTTGACTTTTCGATAAAATTTTCTAGTTCCAATAGTCATAGAACTATGCAGTTTTCTGTTTTTGATTAAGTTTAATACGATAAATAATCTGGTCTGTTCAAATTTGTTATGGTATCAACAGTTTTGTCAAAATTTGTTGATTAATGTATGAAAGTGGTGAAAAATTTTCACCATAATTATATTTTTCACATATTTTCGCCTTATAAATAACGGAAAGTCTAGATATCTGCTAATTTTCTTATATTATGGACAATTATCTGTGTAAATCAGTTAAAATAATAACAATTAAACACAAAATCATGGTAAAAATAATTTTTCAAAATTATTGAAACATGATAACTTTAATGAAGGAAAATCTCTGAAAAAACTTGATGCAAAATTCTAAAACTTACACTAATTACTCGTTTTTGTTGATAGAACCATATTAAAAAAGATTTAGATCAATATACAATACAGGAAGCTTAAAATCTTAAATTTTTTCAAGTGCGTCTAAACGAACTTCGCACTTTGTTGTTGTAATTTTTGAAAAAATTAATTTAATTACCTTAACAAAACACCAAGTCAAATAGTTTTAGTTTATTTTAAACCTTCTTAGTACTAGCTATAAATACACAAAATAGTTATTCCCTTAATAATGTTGAAGTAAGTAAAACATTAAAATATTGAAGTGCGTCTAAACGAACTTCGCGCACCTTATCTAAATTAGCATTCTTTATCATTTTTAATACCTAGATATGTTTTAAATTGCAATTTAAAGCATTTTTGGTTTTGATCAAAGTAGGCTATTTTCAAAAAAATATCGATTTTATATTTAAATTAGCATTCTTTATCATTTAAAATACCTAGATATGTTTTAAAATGAAATTTAAAGCATTTTTGGTTTTGATCATAGTAGGTTTTTTTCAACAAAATATCGATTTGATATCTAAGTTAGCATTCTTTATCATTTATAATACCTAGATATGTTTTAAAATGAAATTTAAAGCATTTTTGGTTTTGATCAAAGTAGGCTATTTTCAAAAAAATATCGATTTTATATCTAAATTAGCATTCTTTATCATTTATAATACCTAGATATGTTTTAAAATGCAATTTAAAGCATTTTTGGTTTTGATTATAGTAGGCTATTTTCAAAAAAATATCGATTTTATATTTAAATTAGCATTTGTTATCATTTATAATACCTTGATATGTTTTAAAATGAAATTTAAAGCATTTTTGGTTTCGATCTTAGTAGGCTTTTTTCAAAAAAATATCGATTTTATATCTAAATTAGCATTCTTTATCATTTAAAATACCTAGATATGTTTTAAAATGAAATTTAAAGCATTTTTGGTTTTGATCAAAGTAGGCTATTTTCAAAAAAATATCGATTTTATATCTAAATTAGCATTCTTTATCATTTATTATACCTTGATATGTTTTAAAATGAAATTTAAAGCATTTTTGGTTTTGATCAAAGTAGGCTATTTTCAAAAAAATATCAATTTTATATCTAAATAAGCATTCTTTATCATTTATAATGCCTAGGTATGTTTTAAAATGCAATTTAAAGCATTTTTGGTTTTGATCATAGTAGGCTATTTTCAAAAAAATATCGATTTTATATCTATATAAACATTCTTTATCATTTATAATGCCTAGGTATGTTTTAAAATTCAATTTAAAGCATTTTTGGTTTTGATTATAGTAGGCTTTTTTCAAAAAAATGTATCGATTTTATATCTAAATTAGCATTCTTTATCATTTATAATACCTTGATATGTTTTAAAATTCAATTTAAAGCATTTTTGGTCTTGATTATAGTAGGCTATTTTCAAAAAAATATCGATTTTATATTTAAATTAGCATTCTTTATCATTTATAATACCAAGGTATGTTTTAAAATGCAATTTAAAGCATTTTTGGTTTTGATCATAGTAGGTTTTTTTCAAAAAAATATCGATTTTATATCTAAATAAGCATTCTTTATCATTTATAATATCTAGATATGTTTTAAAATACAATTTAAAGCATTTTTGGTTTCGATCATAGTAGGCTATTTTCAAAAAAATATCGATTTTATATCTAAATTAGCATTCTTTATCATTTAAAATACCTAGATATGTTTTAAAATGAAATTTAAAGCATTTTTGGTTTCGATCATAGTAGGCTATTTTCAAAAAAATATCGATTTTATATCTAAATTAGCATTCTTTATCATTTAAAATACCTAGATATGTTTTAAAATGAAATTTAAAGCATTTTTGGTTTCGATTATAGTAGGCTATTTTCAAAAAAATATCGATTTTATATTTAAATTAGCATTCTTTATCATTTATAATACCAAGGTATGTTTTAAAATGCAATTTAAAGCATTTTTGGTTTTGATCATAGTAGGTTTTTTTCAAAAAAATATCGATTTTATATCTAAATAAGCATTCTTTATCATTTATAATATCTAGATATGTTTTAAAATACAATTTAAAGCATTTTTGGTTTCGATCAAAGTAGGCTATTTTCAAAAAAATATCGATTTTATATCTAAATTAGCATTCTTTATCATTTTTAATATCTAGATATGTTTTAAAATACAATTTAAAGCATTTTTGGTTTCGATCATAGTAGGCTATTTTCAAAAAAATATCAATTTTATATCTAAATAAGCATTCTTTATCATTTATAATATCTAGATATGTTTTAAAATACAATTTAAAGCATTTTTGGTTTCGATCATAGTAGGCTATTTTCAAAAAAATATCGATTTTATATCTAAATTAGCATTCTTTATCATTTAAAATACCTAGATATGTTTTAAAATGAAATTTAAAGCATTTTTGGTTTCGATTATAGTAGGCTATTTTCAAAAAAATATCGATTTTATATCTAAATTAGCATTCTTTATCATTTAAAATACCTAGATATGTTTTAAAATACAATTTAAAGCATTTTTGGTTTCGATCATAGTAGGCTATTTTCAAAAAAATATCAATTTTATATCTAAATAAGCATTCTTTATCATTTATAATACCTAGATATGTTTTAAAATGCAATTTAAAGCATTTTTGGTTTTGATCATAGTAGGCTATTTTCAAAAAAATATCAATTTTATATCTAAATAAGCATTCTTTATCATTTATAATACCTAGATATGTTTTAAAATGCAATTTAAAGCATTTTTGGTTTTGATCATAGTAGGCTATTTTCAAAAAAATATCGATTTTATATCTAAATTAGCATTCATTATCATTTATAATATCTAGGTATGTTTTAAAATGCAATTTAAAGCATTTTTGGTTTTGATTATAGTAGGCTATTTTCAAAAAAATATCGATTTTATATTTAAATTAGCATTTGTTATCATTTATAATACCTTGATATGTTTTAAAATGAAATTTAAAGCATTTTTGGTTTCGATCTTAGTAGGCTATTTTCAAAAAAATATCGATTTTATATCTAAATTAGCATTCATTATCATTTATAATACCTAGGTATGTTTTAAAATGCAATTTAAAGCATTTTTGGTTTTGATGATAGTAGGCTATTTTCAAAAAAATATCGATTTTATATTTAAATTAGCATTTGTTATCATTTATAATACCTTGATATGTTTTAAAATGAAATTTAAAGCATTTTTGGTTTCGATCTTAGTAGGCTTTTTTCAAAAAAATATCGATTTTATATCTATATAAACATTCTTTATCATTTATAATGCCTATATATGTTTTAAAATGAAATTTAAAGCATTTTTGGTTTCGATCTTAGTAGGCTATTTTCAAAAAAATATCGATTTTATATCTAAATTAGCATTCTTTATTATTTAAAATACCTAGATATGTTTTAAAATGAAATTTAAAGCATTTTTGGTTTTGATCAAAGTAGGCTATTTTCAAAAAAATATCAATTTTATATCTAAATAAGCATTCTTTATCATTTATAATGCCTAGGTATGTTTTAAAATGCAATTTAAAGCATTTTTGGTTTTGATCATAGTAGGTTTTTTTCAACAAAATATCGATTTTATATCTAAATTAGCATTTGTTATCATTTTTAATACCTAGATATGTTTTAAAATACAATTTAAAGCATTTTTGGTTTCGATCATAGTAGGCTATTTTCAAAAAAATATCGATTTTATATCTAAATTAGCATTCTTTATCATTTAAAATACCTAGATATGTTTTAAAATGAATCAAGGTATTAACGCTCTTAGATTCCTTAAACAGAATCTCTCCCAACAAGCTCTCATGAAATTTTTTCATGGTCACTTACAATCACACATCAGCTATTGTGCTTTTTCCCTCTTAAGGTGCAGAAGTATTGACATTGAAAGAATGCAACGGCTTCAAAGCAAAGCCCTTAAGATCATTCTCGACTTACCTGATATGCATCCTATTCTCGATCTTTTCACCAAAAATGCAGAACAGATCATGTGTGTTGTTGGCTTGATTTATTACTCTGCACTAATAATGGTGAAGAAAAGTGTTCTCTGCAAAGATGAATCACTTCCCTCTATTAATCGAGCTAGAAGCACTAGACGTAGTGATTTAATTTTATCTATCGCTAGGAAGAAAGTGATGTCTGATGACATTACTAACATTGGCTGCAAACTTTTTAACGAACTTCCAGCTGACATTAAAAGCGAAAACAATTTCTTCCTTTTCAAAGCACAATTAAGAAAGTTTATAATAAGCAGAAATGCATCTTTGATTAAACATGGTCAGTTTAGTAATAAGAGCTTCAATCTGTAACTTGTAACTGTCTTGCACCATTTAAATGCTTGAATCAATGCGTTGCTCAGTCCGCATCTTCACAAATATTTAGTCCAAAATAGCAACTCTAGTAATTGAGTATTTAATTGTTTTTTTTTTCCTTCTTATTTCGCTATCATTTAATTATTTTAAGTAAATTTTTCTAATAGTTGAAATGGGTACTTATACAAGTGAGGATGAAGTCCTTGAATTAAATGCAGATTTCTCAGATTTTACATCTGATGATGAAAAGGTTATTGAGCAGAAAACTGAAACGATTACAGATCCAGTAATAAATGAGAAAATATGGTTGAAGTTTTTTAGGAAGGGAAAGGTCTCTTTGAGGGATATTCGTGATGACTTGTTGAGAATACTGGTGAAAGTTTATGGTGTAAGCATTAATGGAATTTACTTGGTTGATAACTCGGTCGTTTTGGTCGAAATAGAAGTAGATAGTTCCTCCAAGAACTTTCTTTTATTTATTTACGAGGAACGGCTGGGCAATAAAATTGTCAATCGTAAATCCTTTAATGACACCACTAAGTTTTGTGATGGAAAGTTTTCAATGTCGATCAACAATGTTGTTTTGTTTCTGGTAGTATTATCAAGAACAAGATTGATTTATATTCCCTGCAAAACTTGCTCTCTTCCGTTTGGTCTTTCAAATGGTGAAGTAATTAATATTGAAACTAGTTCTTTCTTTGTTGATGAGAGATTCAATGTATATGAATGTCTGTTAGCACTTCAGGGTGAGTTGGATATCTTCTCGGACTGTCTTATAGGAATCAGAATGGAATTGGATAGTGTTGCTGAGAAATCCTCTCGTATTAGATTTAGCTTAAAGCTTGGACAACTATCTAACACAGTTTTAATGAAACTTAAAAAATTCTTTGGAATGACTCACTTCTCGCCGACCACTTTGCATCTTCTGCCTTCAATTAATGATGCCTCAAGTGAATCCAGCTCAATTCAACTTCCTGACTTTGGTCCTTGTTTGATGAACGCAGACTTATTGTATCCGAGAGACTCGCCTTCGCAGGATATTGGTAGAAGTAACATAAACTCAGTTAATTTTTTTCATTTTAGGCGCAACAGCAAGACAATCAAAAGGAAAAAGAGACATTCATTGCTTTACAGTCAGACCGCAAGCATTAACTAATGAATTACATTCAACACTTTCAATTAATTAATGAAATACAACAACTGTTTTTGAATTTATTTTATACATTCTTTATATTTTCTCTTCTTTTTGAGCGACCGAAATGGTCCAATAAAATCTTTGAAATTGAAAATTGAAAAATTTAAAGCATTTTTGGTTTTGATCATAGTAGGTTTTTTTCAACAAAATATCGATTTTATATCTAAATTAGCATTTGTTATCATTTTTAATACCTAGATATGTTTTAAAATACAATTTAAAGCATTTTTGGTTTCGATCATAGTAGGCTATTTTCAAAAAAATATCGATTTTATATCTAAATTAGCATTCTTTATCATTTAAAATACCTAGATATGTTTTAAAATGAAATTTAAAGCATTTTTGGTTTTGATCAAAGTAGGCTATTTTCAAAAAAATATCGATTTTATATCTAAATTAGCATTCTTTATCATTTTTAATATCTAGATATGTTTTGAAATACAATTTAAAGCATTTTTGGTTTCGATCATAGTAGGCTATTTTCAAAAAAATATCAATTTTATATCTAAATAAGCATTCTTTATCATTTATAATATCTAGATATGTTTTAAAATACAATTTAAAGCATTTTTGGTTTCGATCATAGTAGGCTATTTTCAAAAAAATATCGATTTTATATCTAAATTAGCATTCTTTATCATTTAAAATACCTAGATATGTTTTAAAATGAAATTTAAAGCATTTTTGGTTTTGATCAAAGTAGGCTATTTTCAAAAAAATATCGATTTTATATCTAAATTAGCATTTTTTATCAATTTTAATATCTAGATATGTTTTAAAATACAATTTAAAGCATTTTTGGTTTTGATCATAGTAGGCTATTTTCAAAAAAATATCAATTTTATATCTGAATAAGCATTCTTTATCATTTATAATACCTAGATATGTTTTAAAATGCAATTTAAAGCATTTTTGGTTTTGATCATAGTAGGCTATTTTCAAAAAAATATCGATTTTATATCTATATAAACATTCTTTATCATTTATAATGCCTAGGTATGTTTTAAAATTCAATTTAAAGCATTTTTGGTTTTGATCAAAGTAGGCTATTTTCAAAAAAATATCGATTTTATATCTAAATTAGCATTCTTTATCATTTTTAATATCTAGATATGTTTTAAAATACAATTTAAAGCATTTTTGGTTTCGATCATAGTAGGCTATTTTCAAAAAAATATCAATTTTATATCTAAATAAGCATTCTTTATCATTTATAATATCTAGATATGTTTTAAAATACAATTTAAAGCATTTTTGGTTTCGATCATAGTAGGCTATTTTCAAAAAAATATCGATTTTATATCTAAATTAGCATTCTTTATCATTTAAAATACCTAGATATGTTTTAAAATGAAATTTAAAGCATTTTTGGTTTCGATCATAGTAGGCTATTTTCAAAAAAATATCGATTTTATATCTAAATTAGCATTCTTTATCATTTAAAATACCTAGATATGTTTTAAAATACAATTTAAAGCATTTTTGGTTTCGATCATAGTAGGCTATTTTCAAAAAAATATCAATTTTATATCTAAATAAGCATTCTTTATCATTTATAATACCTAGATATGTTTTAAAATGCAATTTAAAGCATTTTTGGTTTTGATCATAGTAGGCTATTTTCAAAAAAATATCAATTTTATATCTAAATAAGCATTCTTTATCATTTATAATACCTAGATATGTTTTAAAATGAAATTTAAAGCATTTTTGGTTTCGATTATAGTAGGCTATTTTCAAAAAAATGTATCGATTTTATATCTGAATTAGCATTCTTTATCATTCATAATACCTTGATATGTTTTGAAATTCAATTTAAAGCATTTTTGGTTTTGATTATAGTAGGCTATTTTCAAAAAAATATCGATTTTATATTTAAATTAGCATTTGTTATCATTTATAATACCTAGGTATGTTTTAAAATGCAATTTAAAGCATTTTTGGTTTTGATCATAGTAGGCTATTTTCAAAAAAATATCGATTTTATGTCTAAATTAGCATTTGTTATCATTTTTAATACCTAGATATGTTTTAAAATACAATTTAAAGCATTTTTGGTTTTGATCATAGTAGGCTATTTTCAAAAAAATATCGATTGTATATCTAAATTAGCATTCTTTATCATTTATAATACCTAGATATGTTTTAAAATGCAATTTTAAAGCATTTTTGGTTTTGATCATAGTAGGCTATTTTCAAAAAAATATCGATTTTATATCTATATAAACATTCTTTATCATTTATAATGCCTATATATGTTTTAAAATGAAATTTAAAGCATTTTTGGTTTCAATCTTAGTAGGCTATTTTCAAAAAAATATCGATTTTATATCTAAATTAGTATTCTTTATCATTTAAAATACCTAGATATGTTTTAAAATGAAATTTAAAGCATTTTTGGTTTTGATCATAGTAGGCTATTTTCAAAAAAATATCGATTTTATATCTAAATTAGCATTCATTATCATTTATAATATCTAGGTATGTTTTAAAATGCAATTTAAAGCATTTTTGGTTTTGATTATAGTAGGCTATTTTCAAAAAAATATCGATTTTATATTTAAATTAGCATTTGTTATCATTTATAATACTTTGATATGTTTTAAAATGAAATTTAAAGCATTTTTGGTTTCGATCTTAGTAGGCTATTTTCAAAAAAATATCGATTTTATATCTAAATTAGCATTCATTATCATTTATAATACCTAGGTATGTTTTAAAATGCAATTTAAAGCATTTTTGGTTTTGATTATAGTAGGCTATTTTCAAAAAAATATCGATTTTATATTTAAATTAGCATTTGTTATCATTTATAATACCTTGATATGTTTTAAAATGAAATTTAAAGCATTTTTGGTTTCGATCTTAGTAGGCTTTTTTCAAAAAAATATCGATTTTATATCTATATAAACATTCTTTATCATTTATAATGCCTATATATGTTTTAAAATGAAATTTAAAGCATTTTTGGTTTCGATCTTAGTAGGCTATTTTCAAAAAAATATCGATTTTATATCTAAATTAGCATTCTTTATCATTTATAATACCTAGGTATGTTTTAAAATGCAATTTAAAGCATTTTTGGTTTTGATTATAGTAGGCTATTTTCAAAAAAATATCGATTTTTTATTTAAATTAGCATTTGTTATCATTTATAATACCTTGATATGTTTTAAAATGAAATTTAAAGCATTTTTGGTTTCGATCTTAGTAGGCTTTTTTCAAAAAAATATCGATTTTATATCTATATAAACATTCTTTATCATTTATAATGCCTATATATGTTTTAAAATGAAATTTAAAGCATTTTTGGTTTTGTTCAAAGTAGGCTATTTTCAAAAAAATATCGATTTTATATCTAAATAAGCATTCTTTATCATTTATAATACCTAGATATGTTTTAAAATGCAATTTAAAGCATTTTTGGTTTTGATTATAGTAGGCTATTTTCAAAAAAATATCGATTTTATATTTAAATTAGCATTTGTTATCATTTATAATACCTAGGTATGTTTTAAAATGCAATTTAAAGCATTTTTGGTTTTGATCATAGTAGGCTATTTTCAAAAAAATATCGATTTTATGTCTAAATTAGCATTTGTTATCATTTTTAATACCTAGATATGTTTTAAAATACAATTTAAAGCATTTTTGGTTTTGATCATAGTAGGCTATTTTCAAAAAAATATCGATTGTATATCTAAATTAGCATTCTTTATCATTTATAATACCTAGATATGTTTTAAAATGCAATTTTAAAGCATTTTTGGTTTTGATCATAGTAGGCTATTTTCAAAAAAATATCGATTTTATATCTATATAAACATTCTTTATCATTTATAATGCCTATATATGTTTTAAAATGAAATTTAAAGCATTTTTGGTTTCAATCTTAGTAGGCTATTTTCAAAAAAATATCGATTTTATATCTAAATTAGTATTCTTTATCATTTAAAATACCTAGATATGTTTTAAAATGAAATTTAAAGCATTTTTGGTTTTGATCATAGTAGGCTATTTTCAAAAAAATATCGATTTTATATCTAAATTAGCATTCATTATCATTTATAATATCTAGGTATGTTTTAAAATGCAATTTAAAGCATTTTTGGTTTTGATTATAGTAGGCTATTTTCAAAAAAATATCGATTTTATATTTAAATTAGCATTTGTTATCATTTATAATACTTTGATATGTTTTAAAATGAAATTTAAAGCATTTTTGGTTTTGATTATAGTAGGCTATTTTCAAAAAAATATCGATTTTATATTTAAATTAGCATTTGTTATCATTTATAATACCTTGATATGTTTTAAAATGAAATTTAAAGCATTTTTGGTTTCGATCTTAGTAGGCTATTTTCAAAAAAATATCGATTTTATATCTAAATTAGCATTCTTTATCATTTATAATACCTAGGTATGTTTTAAAATGCAATTTAAAGCATTTTTGGTTTTGATTATAGTAGGCTATTTTCAAAAAAATATCGATTTTATATTTAAATTAGCATTTGTTATCATTTATAATACCTTGATATGTTTTAAAATGAAATTTAAAGCATTTTTGGTTTCGATCTTAGTAGGCTATTTTCAAAAAAATATCGATTTTATATCTAAATTAGCATTCTTTATCATTTATAATACCTAGGTATGTTTTAAAATGCAATTTAAAGCATTTTTGGTTTTGATTATAGTAGGCTATTTTCAAAAAAATATCGATTTTTTATTTAAATTAGCATTTGTTATCATTTATAATACCTTGATATGTTTTAAAATGAAATTTAAAGCATTTTTGGTTTCGATCTTAGTAGGCTTTTTTCAAAAAAATATCGATTTTATATCTATATAAACATTCTTTATCATTTATAATGCCTATATATGTTTTAAAATGAAATTTAAAGCATTTTTGGTTTTGTTCAAAGTAGGCTATTTTCAAAAAAATATCAATTTTATATCTAAATAAGCATTCTTTATCATTTATAATACCTAGATATGTTTTAAAATGCAATTTAAAGCATTTTTGGTTTTGATTATAGTAGGCTATTTTCAAAAAAATATCGATTTTATATTTAAATTAGCATTTGTTATCATTTATAATACCTTGATATGTTTTAAAATGCAATTTAAAGCATTTTTGGTTTTGATCATAGTAGGCTATTTTCAAAAAAATATCAATTTTATATCTAAATAAGCATTCTTTATCATTTATAATACCTAGGTATGTTTTAAAATGCAATTTAAAGCATTTTTGGTTTTGATTATAGTAGGCTATTTTCAAAAAAATATCGATTTTATATTTAAATTAGCATTTGTTATCATTTATAATACCTTGATATGTTTTAAAATGAAATTTAAAGCATTTTTGGTTTCGATCTTAGTAGGCTTTTTTCAAAAAAATATCGATTTTATATCTATATAAACATTCTTTATCATTTGTAATGCCTATATATGTTTTAAAATGAAATTTAAAGCATTTTTGGTTTCGATCTTAGTAGGCTATTTTCAAAAAAATATCGATTTTATATCTAAATTAGCATTCTTTATCATTTATAATACCTAGGTATGTTTTAAAATGCAATTTAAAGCATTTTTGGTTTTGATTATAGTAGGCTATTTTCAAAAAAATATCGATTTTTTATTTAAATTAGCATTTGTTATCATTTATAATACCTTGATATGTTTTAAAATGAAATTTAAAGCATTTTTGGTTTTGATCATAGTAGGCTATTTTCAAAAAAATATCAATTTTATATCTAAATAAGCATTCTTTATCATTTATAATACCTAGATATGTTTTAAAATGCAATTTAAAGCATTTTTGGTTTTGATCATAGTAGGCTATTTTCAAAAAAATATCAATTTTATATCTAAATAAGCATTCTTTATCATTTATAATACCTAGATATGTTTTAAAATGCAATTTAAAGCATTTTTGGTTTTGATTATAGTAGGCTATTTTCAAAAAAATATCGATTTTATATTTAAATTAGCATTTGTTATCATTTATAATACCTTGATATGTTTTAAAATGAAATTTAAAGCATTTTTGGTTTCGATCTTAGTAGGCTTTTTTCAAAAAAATATCGATTTTATATCTATTTAAACATTCTTTATCATTTATAATGCCTATATATGTTTTAAAATGAAATTTAAAGCATTTTTGGTTTCGATCTTAGTAGGCTATTTTCAAAAAAATATCAATTTTATATCTAAATAAGCATTCTTTATCATTTATAATGCCTAGGTATGTTTTAAAATGCAATTTAAAGCATTTTTGGTTTTGATCATAGTAGGTTTTTTTCAACAAAATATCGATTTTATATCTAAGTTAGCATTCTTTATCATTTATAATACCTATATGTTTAAAATTAAATTTGAAGCATTTTTGGTTTTGATCAAAGTAGGCTATTTTCAAAAAAATATCGATTTTATATCTAAATTAGCATTTGTTATCATTTATAATACCTTGATATGTTTTAAAATACAATTTTAAGCATTTTTGGTTTTGATCATAGTAGGCTATTTTCAAAAAAATGTATCGATTTTATATCTGAATTAGCATTCTTTATCATTTATAATACCTAGATATGTTTTAAAATGAAATTTAAAGCATTTTTGGTTTTGATCATAGGAGGCTATTTTCAAAAAAATATCGATATTATATCTAAATTAGCATTCTTTATCATTTCAAATACCTAGATATGTTTTAAAATACAATTTAAAGCATTTTTGGTTTCGATCATAGTAGGCTATTTTCAAAAAAATATCGATTTTATATCTACATTAGTATTCTTTATCATTTAAAATACCTAGATATGTTTTAAAATGAAATTTAAAGCATTTTTGGTTTTGATCATAGTAGGCTATTTTCAAAAAAATATCAATTTTATATCTGAATAAGCATTCTTTATCATTTATAATACCTAGATATGTTTTAAAATGCAATTTAAAGCATTTTTGGTTTTGATCATAGTAGGCTATTTTCAAAAAAATATCGATTTTATATCTATATAAACATTCTTTATCATTTATAATGCCTAGGTATGTTTTAAAATTCAATTTAAAGCATTTTTGGTTTTGATCATAGTAGGTTTTTTTCAACAAAATATCGATTTTATATCTAAATTAGCATTTGTTATCATTTTTAATACCTAGATATGTTTTAAAATACAATTTAAAGCATTTTTGGTTTCGATCATAGTAGGCTATTTTCAAAAAAATATCGATTTTATATCTAAATTAGCATTCTTTATCATTTAAAATACCTAGATATGTTTTAAAATGAAATTTAAAGCATTTTTGGTTTTGATCAAAGTAGGCTATTTTCAAAAAAATATCGATTTTATATCTAAATTAGCATTCTTTATCATTTTTAATATCTAGATATGTTTTGAAATACAATTTAAAGCATTTTTGGTTTCGATCATAGTAGGCTATTTTCAAAAAAATATCAATTTTATATCTAAATAAGCATTCTTTATCATTTATAATATCTAGATATGTTTTAAAATACAATTTAAAGCATTTTTGGTTTCGATCATAGTAGGCTATTTTCAAAAAAATATCGATTTTATATCTAAATTAGCATTCTTTATCATTTAAAATACCTAGATATGTTTTAAAATGAAATTTAAAGCATTTTTGGTTTCGATCATAGTAGGCTATTTTCAAAAAAATATCGATTTTATATCTAAATTAGCATTCTTTATCATTTAAAATACCTAGATATGTTTTAAAATACAATTTAAAGCATTTTTGGTTTCGATCATAGTAGGCTATTTTCAAAAAAATATCAATTTTATATCTAAATAAGCATTCTTTATCATTTATAATACCTAGATATGTTTTAAAATGCAATTTAAAGCATTTTTGGTTTTGATCATAGTAGGCTATTTTCAAAAAAATATCAATTTTATATCTAAATAAGCATTCTTTATCATTTATAATACCTAGATATGTTTTAAAATTCAATTTAAAGCATTTTTGGTTTTGATTATAGTAGGCTATTTTCAAAAAAATGTATCGATTTTATATCTGAATTAGCATTCTTTATCATTCATAATACCTTGATATGTTTTAAAATGAAATTTAAAGCATTTTTGGTTTTGATCATAGTAGGCTATTTTCAAAAAAATATCGATTTTATGTCTAAATTAGCATTTGTTATCATTTTTAATACCTAGATATGTTTTAAAATACAATTTAAAGCATTTTTGGTTTTGATCATAGTAGGCTATTTTCAAAAAAATATCGATTGTATATCTAAATTAGCATTCTTTATCATTTATAATACCTAGATATGTTTTAAAATGCAATTTTAAAGCATTTTTGGTTTTGATCATAGTAGGCTATTTTCAAAAAAATATCGATTTTATATCTATATAAACATTCTTTATCATTTATAATGCCTATATATGTTTTAAAATGAAATTTAAAGCATTTTTGGTTTCAATCTTAGTAGGCTATTTTCAAAAAAATATCGATTTTATATCTAAATTAGTATTCTTTATCATTTAAAATACCTAGATATGTTTTAAAATGAAATTTAAAGCATTTTTGGTTTTGATCATAGTAGGCTATTTTCAAAAAATATTAATTTTATATTTATATTAGCATTCTTTATCATTTATAATACCTAGATATGTTTTAAAATGAAATTCAAAGCATTTTTGGTTTTGATCATAGAAGGCTATTTTCAAAAAAATATCGATTTTATATCTAAATTAGCATTCATTATCATTTATAATGCCTATATATGTTTTAAAATGAAATTTAAAGCATTTTTGGTTTCAATCTTAGTAGGCTATTTTCAAAAAAATATCGATTTTATATCTAAATTAGTATTCTTTATCATTTAAAATACCTAGATATGTTTTAAAATGAAATTTAAAGCATTTTTGGTTTTGATCATAGTAGGCTATTTTCAAAAAAATATCAATTTTATATCTGAATAAGCATTCTTTATCATTTATAATACCTAGATATGTTTTAAAATGAAATTTAAAGCATTTTTGGTTTTGATCATAGAAGGCTATTTTCAAAAAAATATCGATTTTATATCTAAGTTAGCATTCTTTATCATTTATAATACCTATATGTTTAAAATTAAATTTGAAGCATTTTTGGTTTTGATCAAAGTAGGCTATTTTCAAAAAAATATCGATTTTATATCTAAATTAGCATTTGTTATCATTTATAATACCTTGATATGTTTTAAAATACAATTTTAAGCATTTTTGGTTTTGATCATAGTAGGCTATTTTCAAAAAAATGTATCGATTTTATATCTGAATTAGCATTCTTTATCATTTATAATACCTAGATATGTTTTAAAATGAAATTTAAAGCATTTTTGGTTTTGATCATAGGAGGCTATTTTCAAAAAAATATCGATATTATATCTAAATTAGCATTCTTTATCATTTCAAATACCTAGATATGTTTTAAAATACAATTTAAAGCATTTTTGGTTTCGATCATAGTAGGCTATTTTCAAAAAAATATCGATTTTATATCTACATTAGTATTCTTTATCATTTAAAATACCTAGATATGTTTTAAAATGAAATTTAAAGCATTTTTGGTTTTGATCATAGTAGGCTATTTTCAAAAAAATATCAATTTTATATCTGAATAAGCATTCTTTATCATTTATAATACCTAGATATGTTTTAAAATGCAATTTAAAGCATTTTTGGTTTTGATCATAGTAGGCTATTTTCAAAAAAATATCGATTTTATATCTATATAAACATTCTTTATCATTTATAATGCCTAGGTATGTTTTAAAATTCAATTTAAAGCATTTTTGGTTTTGATCATAGTAGGTTTTTTTCAACAAAATATCGATTTTATATCTAAATTAGCATTCTTTATCATTTTTAATATCTAGATATGTTTTGAAATACAATTTAAAGCATTTTTGGTTTCGATCATAGTAGGCTATTTTCAAAAAAATATCGATTTTATATCTAAATTAGCATTCTTTATCATTTAAAATACCTAGATATGTTTTAAAATGAAATTTAAAGCATTTTTGGTTTTGATCAAAGTAGGCTATTTTCAAAAAAATATCGATTTTATATCTAAATTAGCATTCTTTATCATTTTTAATATCTAGATATGTTTTGAAATACAATTTAAAGCATTTTTGGTTTCGATCATAGTAGGCTATTTTCAAAAAAATATCAATTTTATATCTAAATAAGCATTCTTTATCATTTATAATATCTAGATATGTTTTAAAATACAATTTAAAGCATTTTTGGTTTCGATCATAGTAGGCTATTTTCAAAAAAATATCGATTTTATATCTACATTAGTATTCTTTATCATTTAAAATACCTAGATATGTTTTAAAATGAAATTTAAAGCATTTTTGGTTTTGATCATAGTAGGCTATTTTCAAAAAAATATCAATTTTATATCTGAATAAGCATTCTTTATCATTTATAATACCTAGATATGTTTTAAAATGCAATTTAAAGCATTTTTGGTTTTGATCATAGTAGGCTATTTTCAAAAAAATATCGATTTTATATCTATATAAACATTCTTTATCATTTATAATGCCTATATATGTTTTAAAATGAAATTTAAAGCATTTTTGGTTTCGATCTTAGTAGGCTATTTTCAAAAAAATATCGATTTTATATCTAAATTAGCATTCTTTATCATTTATAATACCTAGGTATGTTTTAAAATGCAATTTAAAGCATTTTTGGTTTTGATTATAGTAGGCTATTTTCAAAAAAATATCGATTTTTTATTTAAATTAGCATTTGTTATCATTTATAATACCTTGATATGTTTTAAAATGAAATTTAAAGCATTTTTGGTTTCGATCTTAGTAGGCTTTTTTCAAAAAAATATCGATTTTATATCTATATAAACATTCTTTATCATTTATAATGCCTATATATGTTTTAAAATGAAATTTAAAGCATTTTTGGTTTTGTTCAAAGTAGGCTATTTTCAAAAAAATATCAATTTTATATCTAAATAAGCATTCTTTATCATTTATAATACCTAGATATGTTTTAAAATGCAATTTAAAGCATTTTTGGTTTTGATTATAGTAGGCTATTTTCAAAAAAATATCGATTTTATATTTAAATTAGCATTTGTTATCATTTATAATACCTTGATATGTTTTAAAATGCAATTTAAAGCATTTTTGGTTTTGATCATAGTAGGCTATTTTCAAAAAAATATCAATTTTATATCTAAATAAGCATTCTTTATCATTTATAATACCTAGGTATGTTTTAAAATGCAATTTAAAGCATTTTTGGTTTTGATTATAGTAGGCTATTTTCAAAAAAATATCGATTTTATATTTAAATTAGCATTTGTTATCATTTATAATACCTTGATATGTTTTAAAATGAAATTTAAAGCATTTTTGGTTTCGATCTTAGTAGGCTTTTTTCAAAAAAATATCGATTTTATATCTATATAAACATTCTTTATCATTTGTAATGCCTATATATGTTTTAAAATGAAATTTAAAGCATTTTTGGTTTCGATCTTAGTAGGCTATTTTCAAAAAAATATCGATTTTATATCTAAATTAGCATTCTTTATCATTTATAATACCTAGGTATGTTTTAAAATGCAATTTAAAGCATTTTTGGTTTTGATTATAGTAGGCTATTTTCAAAAAAATATCGATTTTTTATTTAAATTAGCATTTGTTATCATTTATAATACCTTGATATGTTTTAAAATGAAATTTAAAGCATTTTTGGTTTTGATCATAGTAGGCTATTTTCAAAAAAATATCAATTTTATATCTAAATAAGCATTCTTTATCATTTATAATACCTAGATATGTTTTAAAATGCAATTTAAAGCATTTTTGGTTTTGATCATAGTAGGCTATTTTCAAAAAAATATCAATTTTATATCTAAATAAGCATTCTTTATCATTTATAATACCTAGATATGTTTTAAAATGCAATTTAAAGCATTTTTGGTTTTGATTATAGTAGGCTATTTTCAAAAAAATATCGATTTTATATTTAAATTAGCATTTGTTATCATTTATAATACCTTGATATGTTTTAAAATGAAATTTAAAGCATTTTTGGTTTCGATCTTAGTAGGCTTTTTTCAAAAAAATATCGATTTTATATCTATTTAAACATTCTTTATCATTTATAATGCCTATATATGTTTTAAAATGAAATTTAAAGCATTTTTGGTTTCGATCTTAGTAGGCTATTTTCAAAAAAATATCAATTTTATATCTAAATAAGCATTCTTTATCATTTATAATGCCTAGGTATGTTTTAAAATGCAATTTAAAGCATTTTTGGTTTTGATCATAGTAGGTTTTTTTCAACAAAATATCGATTTTATATCTAAGTTAGCATTCTTTATCATTTATAATACCTATATGTTTAAAATTAAATTTGAAGCATTTTTGGTTTTGATCAAAGTAGGCTATTTTCAAAAAAATATCGATTTTATATCTAAATTAGCATTTGTTATCATTTATAATACCTTGATATGTTTTAAAATACAATTTTAAGCATTTTTGGTTTTGATCATAGTAGGCTATTTTCAAAAAAATGTATCGATTTTATATCTGAATTAGCATTCTTTATCATTTATAATACCTAGATATGTTTTAAAATGAAATTTAAAGCATTTTTGGTTTTGATCATAGGAGGCTATTTTCAAAAAAATATCGATATTATATCTAAATTAGCATTCTTTATCATTTCAAATACCTAGATATGTTTTAAAATACAATTTAAAGCATTTTTGGTTTCGATCATAGTAGGCTATTTTCAAAAAAATATCGATTTTATATCTACATTAGTATTCTTTATCATTTAAAATACCTAGATATGTTTTAAAATGAAATTTAAAGCATTTTTGGTTTTGATCATAGTAGGCTATTTTCAAAAAAATATCAATTTTATATCTGAATAAGCATTCTTTATCATTTATAATACCTAGATATGTTTTAAAATGCAATTTAAAGCATTTTTGGTTTTGATCATAGTAGGCTATTTTCAAAAAAATATCGATTTTATATCTATATAAACATTCTTTATCATTTATAATGCCTAGGTATGTTTTAAAATTCAATTTAAAGCATTTTTGGTTTTGATCATAGTAGGTTTTTTTCAACAAAATATCGATTTTATATCTAAATTAGCATTTGTTATCATTTTTAATACCTAGATATGTTTTAAAATACAATTTAAAGCATTTTTGGTTTCGATCATAGTAGGCTATTTTCAAAAAAATATCGATTTTATATCTAAATTAGCATTCTTTATCATTTAAAATACCTAGATATGTTTTAAAATGAAATTTAAAGCATTTTTGGTTTTGATCAAAGTAGGCTATTTTCAAAAAAATATCGATTTTATATCTAAATTAGCATTCTTTATCATTTTTAATATCTAGATATGTTTTGAAATACAATTTAAAGCATTTTTGGTTTCGATCATAGTAGGCTATTTTCAAAAAAATATCAATTTTATATCTAAATAAGCATTCTTTATCATTTATAATATCTAGATATGTTTTAAAATACAATTTAAAGCATTTTTGGTTTCGATCATAGTAGGCTATTTTCAAAAAAATATCGATTTTATATCTAAATTAGCATTCTTTATCATTTAAAATACCTAGATATGTTTTAAAATGAAATTTAAAGCATTTTTGGTTTCGATCATAGTAGGCTATTTTCAAAAAAATATCGATTTTATATCTAAATTAGCATTCTTTATCATTTAAAATACCTAGATATGTTTTAAAATACAATTTAAAGCATTTTTGGTTTCGATCATAGTAGGCTATTTTCAAAAAAATATCAATTTTATATCTAAATAAGCATTCTTTATCATTTATAATACCTAGATATGTTTTAAAATGCAATTTAAAGCATTTTTGGTTTTGATCATAGTAGGCTATTTTCAAAAAAATATCAATTTTATATCTAAATAAGCATTCTTTATCATTTATAATACCTAGATATGTTTTAAAATTCAATTTAAAGCATTTTTGGTTTTGATTATAGTAGGCTATTTTCAAAAAAATGTATCGATTTTATATCTGAATTAGCATTCTTTATCATTCATAATACCTTGATATGTTTTAAAATGAAATTTAAAGCATTTTTGGTTTTGATCATAGTAGGCTATTTTCAAAAAAATATCGATTTTATGTCTAAATTAGCATTTGTTATCATTTTTAATACCTAGATATGTTTTAAAATACAATTTAAAGCATTTTTGGTTTTGATCATAGTAGGCTATTTTCAAAAAAATATCGATTGTATATCTAAATTAGCATTCTTTATCATTTATAATACCTAGATATGTTTTAAAATGCAATTTTAAAGCATTTTTGGTTTTGATCATAGTAGGCTATTTTCAAAAAAATATCGATTTTATATCTATATAAACATTCTTTATCATTTATAATGCCTATATATGTTTTAAAATGAAATTTAAAGCATTTTTGGTTTCAATCTTAGTAGGCTATTTTCAAAAAAATATCGATTTTATATCTAAATTAGTATTCTTTATCATTTAAAATACCTAGATATGTTTTAAAATGAAATTTAAAGCATTTTTGGTTTTGATCATAGTAGGCTATTTTCAAAAAATATTAATTTTATATTTATATTAGCATTCTTTATCATTTATAATACCTAGATATGTTTTAAAATGAAATTCAAAGCATTTTTGGTTTTGATCATAGAAGGCTATTTTCAAAAAAATATCGATTTTATATCTAAATTAGCATTCATTATCATTTATAATGCCTATATATGTTTTAAAATGAAATTTAAAGCATTTTTGGTTTCAATCTTAGTAGGCTATTTTCAAAAAAATATCGATTTTATATCTAAATTAGTATTCTTTATCATTTAAAATACCTAGATATGTTTTAAAATGAAATTTAAAGCATTTTTGGTTTTGATCATAGTAGGCTATTTTCAAAAAAATATCAATTTTATATCTGAATAAGCATTCTTTATCATTTATAATACCTAGATATGTTTTAAAATGAAATTTAAAGCATTTTTGGTTTTGATCATAGAAGGCTATTTTCAAAAAAATATCGATTTTATATCTAAGTTAGCATTCTTTATCATTTATAATACCTATATGTTTAAAATTAAATTTGAAGCATTTTTGGTTTTGATCAAAGTAGGCTATTTTCAAAAAAATATCGATTTTATATCTAAATTAGCATTTGTTATCATTTATAATACCTTGATATGTTTTAAAATACAATTTTAAGCATTTTTGGTTTTGATCATAGTAGGCTATTTTCAAAAAAATGTATCGATTTTATATCTGAATTAGCATTCTTTATCATTTATAATACCTAGATATGTTTTAAAATGAAATTTAAAGCATTTTTGGTTTTGATCATAGGAGGCTATTTTCAAAAAAATATCGATATTATATCTAAATTAGCATTCTTTATCATTTCAAATACCTAGATATGTTTTAAAATACAATTTAAAGCATTTTTGGTTTCGATCATAGTAGGCTATTTTCAAAAAAATATCGATTTTATATCTACATTAGTATTCTTTATCATTTAAAATACCTAGATATGTTTTAAAATGAAATTTAAAGCATTTTTGGTTTTGATCATAGTAGGCTATTTTCAAAAAAATATCAATTTTATATCTGAATAAGCATTCTTTATCATTTATAATACCTAGATATGTTTTAAAATGCAATTTAAAGCATTTTTGGTTTTGATCATAGTAGGCTATTTTCAAAAAAATATCGATTTTATATCTATATAAACATTCTTTATCATTTATAATGCCTAGGTATGTTTTAAAATTCAATTTAAAGCATTTTTGGTTTTGATCATAGTAGGTTTTTTTCAACAAAATATCGATTTTATATCTAAATTAGCATTTGTTATCATTTTTAATACCTAGATATGTTTTAAAATACAATTTAAAGCATTTTTGGTTTCGATCATAGTAGGCTATTTTCAAAAAAATATCGATTTTATATCTAAATTAGCATTCTTTATCATTTAAAATACCTAGATATGTTTTAAAATGAAATTTAAAGCATTTTTGGTTTTGATCAAAGTAGGCTATTTTCAAAAAAATATCGATTTTATATCTAAATTAGCATTCTTTATCATTTTTAATATCTAGATATGTTTTGAAATACAATTTAAAGCATTTTTGGTTTCGATCATAGTAGGCTATTTTCAAAAAAATATCAATTTTATATCTAAATAAGCATTCTTTATCATTTATAATATCTAGATATGTTTTAAAATACAATTTAAAGCATTTTTGGTTTCGATCATAGTAGGCTATTTTCAAAAAAATATCGATTTTATATCTAAATTAGCATTCTTTATCATTTAAAATACCTAGATATGTTTTAAAATGAAATTTAAAGCATTTTTGGTTTTGATCAAAGTAGGCTATTTTCAAAAAAATATCGATTTTATATCTAAATTAGCATTCTTTATCATTTTTAATATCTAGATATGTTTTAAAATACAATTTAAAGCATTTTTGGTTTCGATCATAGTAGGCTATTTTCAAAAAAATATCAATTTTATATCTAAATAAGCATTCTTTATCATTTATAATATCTAGATATGTTTTAAAATACAATTTAAAGCATTTTTGGTTTCGATCATAGTAGGCTATTTTCAAAAAAATATCGATTTTATATCTAAATTAGCATTCTTTATCATTTAAAATACCTAGATATGTTTTAAAATGAAATTTAAAGCATTTTTGGTTTCGATCATAGTAGGCTATTTTCAAAAAAATATCGATTTTATATCTAAATTAGCATTCTTTATCATTTAAAATACCTAGATATGTTTTAAAATACAATTTAAAGCATTTTTGGTTTCGATCATAGTAGGCTATTTTCAAAAAAATATCAATTTTATATCTAAATAAGCATTCTTTATCATTTATAATACCTAGATATGTTTTAAAATGCAATTTAAAGCATTTTTGGTTTTGATCATAGTAGGCTATTTTCAAAAAAATATCAATTTTATATCTAAATAAGCATTCTTTATCATTTATAATACCTAGATATGTTTTAAAATTCAATTTAAAGCATTTTTGGTTTTGATTATAGTAGGCTATTTTCAAAAAAATGTATCGATTTTATATCTGAATTAGCATTCTTTATCATTCATAATACCTTGATATGTTTTAAAATGAAATTTAAAGCATTTTTGGTTTTGATCATAGTAGGCTATTTTCAAAAAAATATCGATTTTATGTCTAAATTAGCATTTGTTATCATTTTTAATACCTAGATATGTTTTAAAATACAATTTAAAGCATTTTTGGTTTTGATCATAGTAGGCTATTTTCAAAAAAATATCGATTGTATATCTAAATTAGCATTCTTTATCATTTATAATACCTAGATATGTTTTAAAATGCAATTTTAAAGCATTTTTGGTTTTGATCATAGTAGGCTATTTTCAAAAAAATATCGATTTTATATCTATATAAACATTCTTTATCATTTATAATGCCTATATATGTTTTAAAATGAAATTTAAAGCATTTTTGGTTTCAATCTTAGTAGGCTATTTTCAAAAAAATATCGATTTTATATCTAAATTAGTATTCTTTATCATTTAAAATACCTAGATATGTTTTAAAATGAAATTTAAAGCATTTTTGGTTTTGATCATAGTAGGCTATTTTCAAAAAATATTAATTTTATATTTATATTAGCATTCTTTATCATTTATAATACCTAGATATGTTTTAAAATGAAATTCAAAGCATTTTTGGTTTTGATCATAGAAGGCTATTTTCAAAAAAATATCGATTTTATATCTAAATTAGCATTCATTATCATTTATAATGCCTATATATGTTTTAAAATGAAATTTAAAGCATTTTTGGTTTCAATCTTAGTAGGCTATTTTCAAAAAAATATCGATTTTATATCTAAATTAGTATTCTTTATCATTTAAAATACCTAGATATGTTTTAAAATGCAATTTTAAAGCATTTTTGGTTTTGATCATAGTAGGTTATTTTCAAAAAAATATCGATTTTATATCTATATAAACATTCTTTATCATTTATAATGCCTATATATGTTTTAAAATGAAATTTAAAGCATTTTTGGTTTCAATCTTAGTAGGCTATTTTCAAAAAAATATCGATTTTATATCTAAATTAGTATTCTTTATCATTTAAAATACCTAGATATGTTTTAAAATGAAATTTAAAGCATTTTTGGTTTTGATCATAGTAGGCTATTTTCAAAAAATATCAATTTTATATTTATATTAGCATTCTTTATCATTTATAATACCTAGATATGTTTTAAAATGAAATTCAAAGCATTTTTGGTTTTGATCATAGAAGGCTATTTTCAAAAAAATATCGATTTTATATCTAAATTAGCATTCATTATCATTTATAATGCCTATATATGTTTTAAAATGAAATTTAAAGCATTTTTGGTTTCAATCTTAGTAGGCTATTTTCAAAAAAATATCGATTTTATATCTAAATTAGTATTCTTTATCATTTAAAATACCTAGATATGTTTTAAAATGAAATTTAAAGCATTTTTGGTTTTGATCATAGTAGGCTATTTTCAAAAAAATATCAATTTTATATCTGAATAAGCATTCTTTATCATTTATAATACCTAGATATGTTTTAAAATGCAATTTAAAGCATTTTTGGTTTTGATCATAGTAGGCTATTTTCAACAAAATATCGATTTTATATCTAAATTAGCATTTGTTATCATTTATAATACCTAGATATGTTTTAAAATACAATTTAAAGCATTTTTGGTTTCGATCATAGTAGGCTATTTTCAAAAAAATATCGATTTTATATCTAAATTAGCATTCTTTATCATTTAAAATACCTAGATATGTTTTAAAATGAAATTTAAAGCATTTTTGGTTTTGATCAAAGTAGGCTATTTTCAAAAAAATATCGATTTTATATCTAAATTAGCATTCTTTATCATTTTTAATATCTACACTCATAGAAAAAAAGTAACCATAATATTTGTTATATGTTTGTTAAACTAGTTTAACAAATTATTGGTTAAGTTTACATGGGTAAAAAAAATTTCAACCAAACTATTTGTTAAAAATTTTACAATTGAGTTTGTTAAATCAACAAATTTATTTGTTAATAATTGATTTAATTAAATTTTAATTTTTGTATTCAAAACTCTTGTTTGATTAATTTCAAACGATTCCCATTAATTTATTGCGTTATTTTTAATGAGAAAACTGCTTTAAATTGAATTTTGTTGATTTTGTTTAACAAATTAATTTGTTAATTTTAACAAAACATTTGTTACAATGTTTTTATTTGTAATTTGTTTTGGAAAATAATGATTTACACACCAAATCGTAATTTAAAAATTAAATTTGTTCATTTTTTTAAGTCCTACATTTCTATTTTATTATTCATAAATTAATTTTAAAATTTGGATATATTTTTTAAAGAATTATTTATATTGGTTCTGAATCAAATTTTATAAGTAAAAGTTTACAAGCAGCGGACTAGCGGATCATCAACAGGAATTCAGAAGTTAAGCAACCACGGAAACATTTTAAAATAAGATGGGTGACCAAATTAACAATTTTCTGGTTAATATTAACCGAAAATTTGTTATTTTTTTCTGTAAAAAAAATTTTTAACAAAAAGTTTGTTAAATTAACAATTTTTATAGTTAACAATTCAACCTTACAAATAATTTGGTTAAATTTAACAAATAAGTTCGTAAACACTATTTTAACGAATTGTTTGTTAACATTTTCCATACAAGTTACAAACATTTTGTTACTTTTTTTCTATGAGTGTAGATATGTTTTGAAATACAATTTAAAGCATTTTTGGTTTCGATCATAGTAGGCTATTTTCAAAAAAATATCAATTTTATATCTAAATAAGCATTCTTTATCATTTATAATATCTAGATATGTTTTAAAATACAATTTAAAGCATTTTTGGTTTCGATCATAGTAGGCTATTTTCAAAAAAATATCGATTTTATATCTAAATTAGCATTCTTTATCATTTAAAATACCTAGATATGTTTTAAAATGAAATTTAAAGCATTTTTGGTTTTGATCAAAGTAGGCTATTTTCAAAAAAATATCGATTTTATATCTAAATTAGCATTCTTTATCATTTTTAATATCTAGATATGTTTTAAAATACAATTTAAAGCATTTTTGGTTTCGATCATAGTAGGCTATTTTCAAAAAAATATCAATTTTATATCTAAATAAGCATTCTTTATCATTTATAATATCTAGATATGTTTTAAAATACAATTTAAAGCATTTTTGGTTTCGATCATAGTAGGCTATTTTCAAAAAAATATCGATTTTATATCTAAATTAGCATTCTTTATCATTTAAAATACCTAGATATGTTTTAAAATGAAATTTAAAGCATTTTTGGTTTCGATCATAGTAGGCTATTTTCAAAAAAATATCGATTTTATATCTAAATTAGCATTCTTTATCATTTAAAATACCTAGATATGTTTTAAAATACAATTTAAAGCATTTTTGGTTTCGATCATAGTAGGCTATTTTCAAAAAAATATCAATTTTATATCTAAATAAGCATTCTTTATCATTTATAATACCTAGATATGTTTTAAAATGCAATTTAAAGCATTTTTGGTTTTGATCATAGTAGGCTATTTTCAAAAAAATATCAATTTTATATCTAAATAAGCATTCTTTATCATTTATAATACCTAGATATGTTTTAAAATTCAATTTAAAGCATTTTTGGTTTTGATTATAGTAGGCTATTTTCAAAAAAATGTATCGATTTTATATCTGAATTAGCATTCTTTATCATTCATAATACCTTGATATGTTTTGAAATTCAATTTAAAGCATTTTTGGTTTTGATTATAGTAGGCTATTTTCAAAAAAATATCGATTTTATATTTAAATTAGCATTTGTTATCATTTATAATACCTAGGTATGTTTTAAAATGCAATTTAAAGCATTTTTGGTTTTGATCATAGCAGGCTATTTTCAAAAAAATATCAATTTTATATCTATATTAGCATTCTTTATCATATATAATACCCAGATATGTTTTAAAATGAAATTTAAAGCATTTTTGGTTTTGATCATAGTAGGCTATTTTCAAAAAAATATCGATTTTATGTCTAAATTAGCATTTGTTATCATTTTTAATACCTAGATATGTTTTAAAATACAATTTAAAGCATTTTTGGTTTTGATCATAGTAGGCTATTTTCAAAAAAATATCGATTGTATATCTAAATTAGCATTCTTTATCATTTATAATACCTAGATATGTTTTAAAATGCAATTTTAAAGCATTTTTGGTTTTGATCATAGTAGGCTATTTTCAAAAAAATATCGATTTTATATCTATATAAACATTCTTTATCATTTATAATGCCTATATATGTTTTAAAATGAAATTTAAAGCATTTTTGGTTTCAATCTTAGTAGGCTATTTTCAAAAAAATATCGATTTTATATCTAAATTAGCATTCATTATCATTTATAATGCCTATATATGTTTTAAAATGAAATTTAAAGCATTTTTGGTTTCAATCTTAGTAGGCTATTTTCAAAAAAATATCGATTTTATATCTAAATTAGTTTGCTTTATCATTTAAAATACCTAGATATGTTTTAAAATGAAATTTAAAGCATTTTTGGTGTCAATCTTAGTAGGCTATTTTCAAAAAAATATCGATTTTATATCTAAATTAGTTTGCTTTATCATTTAAAATACCTAGATATGTTTTAAAATGAAATTTAAAGCATTTTTGGTTTCAATCTTAGTAGGCTATTTTCAAAAAAATATCGATTTTATATCTAAATTAGTATTCTTTATCATTTAAAATACCTAGATATGTTTTAAAATGAAATTTAAAGCATTTTTGGTTTTGATCATAGTAGGCTATTTTCAAAAAATATCAATTTTATATCTAAATTAGCATTCATTATCATTTATAATGCCTATATATGTTTTAAAATGAAATTTAAAGCATTTTTGGTTTCAATCTTAGTAGGCTATTTTCAAAAAAATATCGATTTTATATCTAAATTAGTTTGCTTTATCATTTAAAATACCTAGATATGTTTTAAAATGAAATTCAAAGCATTTTTGGTTTTGATCATAGAAGGCTATTTTCAAAAAAATATCGATTTTATATCTAAATTAGCATTCATTATCATTTATAATGCCTATATATGTTTTAAAATGAAATTTAAAGCATTTTTGGTTTCAATCTTAGTAGGCTATTTTCAAAAAAATATCGATTTTATATCTAAATTAGTTTGCTTTATCATTTAAAATACCTAGATATGTTTTAAAATGAAATTTAAAGCATTTTTGGTTTTGATCATAGTAGGCTATTTTCAAAAAATATCAATTTTATATTTATATTAGCATTCTTTATCATTTATAATACCTAGATATGTTTTGAAATGAAATTCAAAGCATTTTTGGTTTTGATCATAGAAGGCTATTTTCAAAAAAATATCGATTTTATATCTAAATTAGCATTCATTATCATTTATAATGCCTAGATATGTTTTAAAATGAAATTTAAAGCATTTTTGGTTTTGATCATAGTAGGCTATTTTCAAAAAAATATCGATTGTATATTTATATTAGCATTCTTTATCATTTATAATACCTAGATATGTTTTAAAATGCAATTTTAAAGCATTTTTGGTTTTGATCATAGTAGGCTATTTTCAAAAAAATATCGATTTTATATCTATATAAACATTCTTTATCATTTATAATGCCTATATATGTTTTAAAATGAAATTTAAAGCATTTTTGGTTTCAATCTTAGTAGGCTATTTTCAAAAAAATATCGATTTTATATCTAAATTAGTATTCTTTATCATTTAAAATACCTAGATATGTTTTAAAATGAAATTTAAAGCATTTTTAATTTTGATCAAAGTAGGCTATTTTCAAAAAAATATCGATTTTATATCTAAATTAGCATTCTTTATCATTTATAATACCTAGATATCCCGAATAGACAAAGAGCGTGCTCACTTTTGTGAGCACGCTAATGAGCATGCTCAAAAACACCATTTAACGTGCTCACCTGAGCACACTCAGTTGAACATGCTTGTGAGCACATTGTGAATATGCTCACAAAAAAACAAATTTTTTGAAATTTTTTATTTTATTGAGCATGCTCGAGAGCATACTCAATTCCTAAATCTAAGCATGCTCACCTGAGTACACTCTTAAGCACACTCGTGAGCACATTGTGAATATGCTCACAAAAAAATCAATTTTTTTAAAAATTTTCATATTATTGAGCATGCTCGAGAGCATACTCATGCTCGAGAGCATGCTCATGAGCATACTCAATTTATAAATTTAAGCATGCTCACCTGAGTACACTCTTAAGCATACTCGTGAGCACATTGTGAATATGCTCACAAAAAAAACAATTTTTATAATATTTCACATTTTATTGAGCATGCTCATGAGCATACTCAATTCTCAAATTTAAGCATGCTCACTCTTAAGCATACTCGTGAGCACATTGTGAATGTACTCTAAAAAAACATTTTTTTTAAAGATTTCACATTTTATTGAGCGTGCTCAAGAGCACATATATTGAGCATACTCTGAGTATGCTCATGATTTTGTATATACTTCACAAGTCAAAGTTTCTAGAATTATATATAGTTATCTACTTTTTAACTATAAACATTGTTTAAAAACATTTTGAGATCAATTTCGAAGTATTTAACTTTGTTATAGTTTATATATGAGTTTTTGCCATAATAAAGTATAAAGGTAAATTGCAGCAGTGGTGTAATGGTTATGGTAATGGTCTTAGCAACAGAGCGGTCGTAAGTTCGAATCCAGGTAAAATCCAAAATTTTCTTAAGTGTTTTTTTCAGATTATTAATGAACAAAATTTATTCTAGAACATTAAAAAACTCTACAACAGTAAAATATATCAAAAAAAATAATTTCAAAATTTAATTTTTTTGAAAATTATAAAATAATGTGAGTACACTCAGTGAGCATGCTCAGAGTACACTCACGAGCACACTCACTGAGTGTACTCAAATGTCACATCATATGACATAAAAAATGTTGCATGTCACACAACAATTTGAGCATGCTCGAAATTTGTTAAAATAACGTGCTCAGAGCATGCTCAAAAAACGTGCTCATTAGCGTAAAGTAGTGGCATCACTTTTCGTATGAAAGAGCACGCTCACGCGAGCATGCTCAGCACTAAATTTGAGCGCGCTCATAGCGTGCTCTTTGTCTATTCGGGTATGTTTTAAAATTAAATTTAAAGCATTTTTGGTTTTGATCAAAGTAGGCTATTTTCAAAAAAATATCGATTTTATATCTAAATTAGCATTCTTTATCATTTCAAATACCTAGATATGTTTTAAAATGAAATTTAAAGCATTTTTGGTTCTGATCATAGTAGGCTATTTTCAAAAAAATATCAATTTTATATCTAAATAAGCATTCTTTATCATTTATAATACCTAGATATGTTTTAAAATGTAATTTAAAGCATTTTTGGTTTTGATCATAGTAGGCTTTTTTCAAAAAAATATCGATTTTATATCTACATAAACTTTCTTTATCATTTATAATGCCTATATATGTTTTAAAATGAAATTTAAAGCATTTTTGGTTTCGATCTTAGTAGGCTATTTTCAAAAAAATATCGATTTTATATCTAAATTAGCATTCTTTATCATTTATAATACCTAGATATGTTTTAAAATGTAATTTAAAGCATTTTTGGTTTTGATCATAGTAGGCTTTTTTCAAAAAAATATCGATTTTATATCTACATAAACTTTCTTTATCATTTATAATACCTAGATATGTTTTAAAATGTAATTTAAAGCATTTTTGGTTTTGATCAAAGTAGGCTATTTTCAAAAAAATATCGAATTTATATCTAAATTAGCATTCTTTATCATTTAAAATACCTAGATATGTTTTAAAATGAAATTTAAAGCATTTTTGGTTTTGATCATAGGAGGCTATTTTCAAAAAAATATCGATTTTATATCTAAATTAGTATTCTTTATCATTTATAATACCCAGATATGTTTTAAAATGCAATTTAAAGCATTTTTGGTTTTGATCATAGTAGGCTATTTTCAAAAATATATCGATTTTAGATCTAAATTAGCATTCTTTATCATTTATAATGCCTAGATATGTTTTAAAATGAAATTTAAAGCATTTTTGGTTTTGATCATAGTAGGCTATTTTCAAAAAAATATCGATTTTATATCCAAATTAGCATTTGTTATCATTTTTAATACCTAGATATGTTTTAAAATACAATTTAAAGCATTTTTGGTTTCGATCATAGTAGGCTATTTTCAAAAAAATATCGATTTTATATCTAAATTAGCATTCTTTATCATTTATAATACCTAGATATGTTTTAAAATGAAATTTAAAGCATTTTTGGTTTTGATCATAGTAGGCTATTTTCAAAAAAATATCAATTTTATATCTAAATAAGCATTCTTTATCATTTATAATACCTAGATATGTTTTAAAATGAAATTTAAAGCATTTTTGGTTTTGATCATAGTAGGCTATTTTCAAAAAAATATCGATTTTATATCTAAATTAGCATTCTTTATCATTTATAATACCTAGATATGTTTTAAAATGAAATTTAAAGCATTTTTGGTTTTGATCATAGTAGGCTATTTTCAAAAAAATATCAATTTTATATCTAAATAAGCATTCTTTATCATTTATAATGCCTAGGTATGTTGTAAAATTCAATTTAAAGCATTTTTGGTTTTGATTATAGTAGGCCATTTTCAAAAAAATGTATCGATTTTATATCTGAATTAGCATTCTTTATCATTTATAATACCTTGATATGTTTTAAAATACAATTTTAAGCATTTTTGGTTTTGATCATAGTAGGCTATTTTCAAAAAAAATCATTTTTAATACTTAGATATGTTTTAAAATGTAAATTAAAGCATGTTTGGTTTTGATCAAAGTAGGCTATTTTCAAAAAAATATTGATTTTATATCTAAATTAGCATTTGTTATCATTTTTAATACCTAGATATGTTTTAAAATACAATTTAAAGCATTTTTGGTTTTGATTATAGTAGGCCATTTTCAAAAAAATGTATCGATTTTTTATCTAAATTAGCATTCCATATCATTTATAATAACTTGATATGTTTTAAAATTCAATTTAAAGCATTTTTGGTTTTGATTATAGTAGGCTATTTTCAAAAAAATATCGATTTTATATCTAAATTAGCATTCTTTATCATTTATAATACCTTGATATGTTTTAAAATACAATTTTAAGCATTTTTGGTTTTGATCATAGTAGTCTATTTTCAAAAAAAATCATTTTTAATACTTAGATATGTTTTAAAATGTAAATTAAAGCATTTTTGGTTTTGATCAAAGTAGGCTATTTTCAAAAAAATATTGATTTTATATCTAAATTAGCATTTGTTATCATTTATAATACCTAGATATATTTTAAAATACAATTTAAAGCATTTTTGGTTTTGATTATAGTAGGCTATTTTCAAAAAAATATCGATTTTATATCTATATAAACATTCTTTATCATTTATAATGCCTAGGTATGTTGTAAAATTCAATTTAAAGCATTTTTGGTTTTGATTATAGTAGGCTATTTTCAAAAAAATGTATCGATTTTATATCTATATAAACATTCTTTATCATTTAAAATGCCTAGGTATGTTTTAAAATTCAATTTAAAGCATTTTTGGTTTTGATTATAGTAGGCTATTTTCAAAAAAATGTATCGATTTTATATCTAAATTAGCATTCCTTATCATTTATAATACCTTGATATGTTTTAAAATTCAATTTAAAGCATTTTTGGTTTTGATCATAGTAGGCTATTTTCAAAAAAATATCGATTTTATATCTAAATTAGCATTCTTTATCATTTATAATACCTTGATATGTTTTAAAATACAATTTAAAGCATTTTTGGTTTTGATCATAGTAGGCTATTTTCAAAAAAAAATCATTTATAATACTTAGATATGTTTTAAAATGTAAATTAAAGCATTTTTGGTTTTGATCAAAGTAGGCTATTTTCAAAAAAATATTGATTTTATATCTAAATTAGCATTTGTTATCATTTTTAATACCTAGATATGTTTTAAAATACAATTTAAAGCATTTTTGGTTTTGATCATAGTAGGCTATTTTCAAAAAAATATCGATTTTATATCTAAATTAGCATTTGTTATCATTTTTAATACCTAGATATGTTTTAAAATACAATTTAAAGCATTTTTGGTTTCGATCATAGTAGGCTATTTTCAAAAAAATATCAATTTTATATCTAAATAAGCATTCTTTATCATTTATAATACCTAGATATGTTTTAAAATGTAATTTAAAGCATTTTTGGTGTTGATCATAGTAGGCTTTTTTCAAAAAAATATCGATTTTATATCTACATAAACTTTCTTTATCATTTATAATGCCTATATATGTTTTAAAATGAAATTTAAAGCATTTTTGGTTTCGATCTTAGTAGGCTATTTTCAAAAAAATATCGATTTTATATCTAAATTAGCATTCTTTATCATTTAAAATACCTAGATATGTTTTAAAATGAAATTTAAAGCATTTTTGGTTTTGATCATAGGAGGCTATTTTCAAAAAAATATCGATTTTATATCTAAATTAGTATTCTTTATCATTTATACAAGATATATAGATGGGCTCATACAGAGTATACTTGACCATACTCGACCATACTATTTTTTGTGTACTTATACAAACAAAAATTTTTAAAATTTTCTATTTTCAAGTTTTCATTTAAATATCGACAGATGCAACAACATTTGTCTTAAGTCAGTTTCTTTAAATTATAGCAAAGCATTTGCAATACTCCTGTATCAACAAAACTTAACAGAAAGTTGAAAATTTTGCAAAACAAAAATTGAAAATTTTCTTTTATAGTGTTAGTGTTTTTAGAAAATTCAAATTTTTGACGTTTAAAAACTGCGATATTTTTGTATGAGCACATCTATATATCTTGCATTTATAATACCCAGATATGTTTTAAAATGCAATTTAAAGCATTTTTGGTTTTGATCATAGTAGGCTATTTTCAAAAATATATCGATTTTAGATCTAAATTAGCATTTGTTATCATTTTTAATACCTAGATATGTTTTAAAATACAATTTAAAGCATTTTTGGTTTCGATCATAGTAGGCTATTTTCAAAAAAATATCGATTTTATATCTAAATAAGCATTCTTTATCATTTAAAATACCTAGATATGTTTTAAAATGAAATTTAAAGCATTTTTGGTTTTGATCATAGTAGGCTATTTTCAAAAAAATATCAATTTTATATCTAAATAAGCATTCTTTATCATTTATAATACCTAGATATGTTTTAAAATGCAATTTAAAGCATTTTTGGTTTTGATCATAGTAGGCTATTTTCAAAAAAATATCGATTTTATATCTATATTAGTATTCTTTATCATTTAAAATACCTAGATATGTTTTAAAATGAAATTTAAAGCATTTTTGGTTTTGATCATAGCAGGCTATTTTCAAAAAAATATCAATTTTATATCTAAATAAGCATTCTTTATCATTTATAATACCTAGATATGTTTTAAAATGCAATTTAAAGCATTTTTGGTTTTGATCATAGTAGGCTATTTTCAAAAAAATATCGATTTTATATCTATATTAGTATTCTTTATCATTTAAAATACCTAGATATGTTTTAAAATGAAATTTAAAGCATTTTTGGTTTCGATCATAGTAGGCTATTTTCAAAAAAATATCGATTTTATATCTAAATTAGCATTCTTTATCATTTATAATACCTTGATATGTTTTAAAATACAATTTTAAGCATTTTTGGTTTTGATCATAGTAGGCTATTTTCAAAAAAAATCATTTATAATACTTAGATATGTTTTAAAATGTAAATTAAAGCATTTTTGGTTTTGATCATAGTAGGCTATTTTCAAAAAAATATTGATTTTATATCTAAATTAGCATTCTTTATCATTTAAAATACCTAGATATGTTTTAAAATGAAATTTAAAGCATTTTTGGTTTTGATCATAGTAGGCTATTTTCAAAAAAATATCGATTTTATATCTAAATTAGCATTTGTTATCATTTTTAATACCTAGATATGTTTTAAAATACAATTTAAAGCATTTTTGGTTTCGATCATAGTAGGCTATTTTCAAAAAAATATCAATTTTATATCTAAATAAGCATTCTTTATCATTTATAATACCTAGATATGTTTTAAAATGTAATTTAAAGCATTTTTGGTTTTGATCATAGTAGGCTTTTTTCAAAAAAATATCGATTTTATATCTACATAAACTTTCTTTATCATTTATAATGCCTATATATGTTTTAAAATGAAATTTAAAGCATTTTTGGTTTCGATCTTAGTAGGCTATTTTCAAAAAAATATCGATTTTATATCTAAATAAGCATTCTTTATCATTTAAAATACCTAGATATGTTTTAAAATGAAATTTAAAGCATTTTTGGTTTTGATCATAGTAGGCTATTTTCAAAAAAATATCAATTTTATATCTAAATAAGCATTCTTTATCATTTATAATACCTAGATATGTTTTAAAATGCAATTTAAAGCATTTTTGGTTTTGATCATAGTAGGCTATTTTCAAAAAAATATCGATTTTATATCTATATTAGTATTCTTTATCATTTAAAATACCTAGATATGTTTTAAAATGAAATTTAAAGCATTTTTGGTTTTGATCATAGTAGGCTATTTTCAAAAAAATATCGATTTTATATTTAAATTAGCATTTGTTATCATTTTTAATACCTTGATATGTTTTAAAATACAATTTAAAGCATTTTTGGTTTTGATCATAGTAGGCTATTTTCAAAAAAAAATCATTTATAATACTTAGATATGTTTTAAAATGTAAATTAAAGCATTTTTGGTTTTGATCAAAGTAGGCTATTTTCAAAAAAATATTGATTTTATATCTAAATTAGCATTTGTTATCATTTTTAATACCTAGATATGTTTTAAAATACAATTTAAAGCATTTTTGGTTTTGATCATAGTAGGCTATTTTCAAAAAAATATCGATTTTATATCTAAATTAGCATTTGTTATCATTTTTAATACCTAGATATGTTTTAAAATACAATTTAAAGCATTTTTGGTTTCGATCATAGTAGGCTATTTTCAAAAAAATATCAATTTTATATCTAAATAAGCATTCTTTATCATTTATAATACCTAGATATGTTTTAAAATGTAATTTAAAGCATTTTTGGTTTTGATCATAGTAGGCTTTTTTCAAAAAAATATCGATTTTATATCTACATAAACTTTCTTTATCATTTATAATGCCTATATATGTTTTAAAATGAAATTTAAAGCATTTTTGGTTTCGATCATAGTAGGCTATTTTCAAAAAAATATCGATTTTATATCTATATTAGTATTCTTTATCATTTAAAATACCTAGATATGTTTTAAAATGAAATTTAAAGCATTTTTGGTTTTGATCATAGTAGGCTATTTTCAAAAAAATATCGATTTTATATTTAAATTAGCATTTGTTATCATTTTTAATACCTTGATATGTTTTAAAATACAATTTAAAGCATTTTTGGTTTTGATCATAGTAGGCTATTTTCAAAAAAAAATCATTTATAATACTTAGATATGTTTTAAAATGTAAATTAAAGCATTTTTGGTTTTGATCAAAGTAGGCTATTTTCAAAAAAATATTGATTTTATATCTAAATTAGCATTTGTTATCATTTTTAATACCTAGATATGTTTTAAAATACAATTTAAAGCATTTTTGGTTTTGATCATAGTAGGCTATTTTCAAAAATATATCGATTTTAGATCTAAATTAGCATTCTTTATCATTTAAAATACCTAGATATGTTTTAAAATGAAATTTAAAGCATTTTTGGTTTTGATCATAGTAGGCTATTTTCAAAAAAATATCGATTTTATATCTACATTAGTATTCTTTATCATTTAAAATACCTAGATATGTTTTAAAATGAAATTTAAAGCATTTTTGGTTTTGATCATAGTAGGCTATTTTCAAAAAAATATCAATTTTATATCTGAATAAGCATTCTTTATCATTTATAATACCTAGATATGTTTTAAAATGCAATTTAAAGCATTTTTGGTTTTGATCATAGTAGGCTATTTTCAAAAAAATATCGATTTTATATCTATATAAACATTCTTTATCATTTATAATGCCTATATATGTTTTAAAATGAAATTTAAAGCATTTTTGGTTTCGATCTTAGTAGGCTATTTTCAAAAAAATATCGATTTTATATCTAAATTAGCATTCTTTATCATTTATAATACCTAGGTATGTTTTAAAATGCAATTTAAAGCATTTTTGGTTTTGATTATAGTAGGCTATTTTCAAAAAAATATCGATTTTTTATTTAAATTAGCATTTGTTATCATTTATAATACCTTGATATGTTTTAAAATGAAATTTAAAGCATTTTTGGTTTCGATCTTAGTAGGCTTTTTTCAAAAAAATATCGATTTTATATCTATATAAACATTCTTTATCATTTATAATGCCTATATATGTTTTAAAATGAAATTTAAAGCATTTTTGGTTTTGTTCAAAGTAGGCTATTTTCAAAAAAATATCAATTTTATATCTAAATAAGCATTCTTTATCATTTATAATACCTAGATATGTTTTAAAATGCAATTTAAAGCATTTTTGGTTTTGATTATAGTAGGCTATTTTCAAAAAAATATCGATTTTATATTTAAATTAGCATTTGTTATCATTTATAATACCTTGATATGTTTTAAAATGCAATTTAAAGCATTTTTGGTTTTGATCATAGTAGGCTATTTTCAAAAAAATATCAATTTTATATCTAAATAAGCATTCTTTATCATTTATAATACCTAGGTATGTTTTAAAATGCAATTTAAAGCATTTTTGGTTTTGATTATAGTAGGCTATTTTCAAAAAAATATCGATTTTATATTTAAATTAGCATTTGTTATCATTTATAATACCTTGATATGTTTTAAAATGAAATTTAAAGCATTTTTGGTTTCGATCTTAGTAGGCTTTTTTCAAAAAAATATCGATTTTATATCTATATAAACATTCTTTATCATTTGTAATGCCTATATATGTTTTAAAATGAAATTTAAAGCATTTTTGGTTTCGATCTTAGTAGGCTATTTTCAAAAAAATATCGATTTTATATCTAAATTAGCATTCTTTATCATTTATAATACCTAGGTATGTTTTAAAATGCAATTTAAAGCATTTTTGGTTTTGATTATAGTAGGCTATTTTCAAAAAAATATCGATTTTTTATTTAAATTAGCATTTGTTATCATTTATAATACCTTGATATGTTTTAAAATGAAATTTAAAGCATTTTTGGTTTTGATCATAGTAGGCTATTTTCAAAAAAATATCAATTTTATATCTAAATAAGCATTCTTTATCATTTATAATACCTAGATATGTTTTAAAATGCAATTTAAAGCATTTTTGGTTTTGATCATAGTAGGCTATTTTCAAAAAAATATCAATTTTATATCTAAATAAGCATTCTTTATCATTTATAATACCTAGATATGTTTTAAAATGCAATTTAAAGCATTTTTGGTTTTGATTATAGTAGGCTATTTTCAAAAAAATATCGATTTTATATTTAAATTAGCATTTGTTATCATTTATAATACCTTGATATGTTTTAAAATGAAATTTAAAGCATTTTTGGTTTCGATCTTAGTAGGCTTTTTTCAAAAAAATATCGATTTTATATCTATTTAAACATTCTTTATCATTTATAATGCCTATATATGTTTTAAAATGAAATTTAAAGCATTTTTGGTTTCGATCTTAGTAGGCTATTTTCAAAAAAATATCAATTTTATATCTAAATAAGCATTCTTTATCATTTATAATGCCTAGGTATGTTTTAAAATGCAATTTAAAGCATTTTTGGTTTTGATCATAGTAGGTTTTTTTCAACAAAATATCGATTTTATATCTAAGTTAGCATTCTTTATCATTTATAATACCTATATGTTTAAAATTAAATTTGAAGCATTTTTGGTTTTGATCAAAGTAGGCTATTTTCAAAAAAATATCGATTTTATATCTAAATTAGCATTTGTTATCATTTATAATACCTTGATATGTTTTAAAATACAATTTTAAGCATTTTTGGTTTTGATCATAGTAGGCTATTTTCAAAAAAATGTATCGATTTTATATCTGAATTAGCATTCTTTATCATTTATAATACCTAGATATGTTTTAAAATGAAATTTAAAGCATTTTTGGTTTTGATCATAGGAGGCTATTTTCAAAAAAATATCGATATTATATCTAAATTAGCATTCTTTATCATTTCAAATACCTAGATATGTTTTAAAATACAATTTAAAGCATTTTTGGTTTCGATCATAGTAGGCTATTTTCAAAAAAATATCGATTTTATATCTACATTAGTATTCTTTATCATTTAAAATACCTAGATATGTTTTAAAATGAAATTTAAAGCATTTTTGGTTTTGATCATAGTAGGCTATTTTCAAAAAAATATCAATTTTATATCTGAATAAGCATTCTTTATCATTTATAATACCTAGATATGTTTTAAAATGCAATTTAAAGCATTTTTGGTTTTGATCATAGTAGGCTATTTTCAAAAAAATATCGATTTTATATCTATATAAACATTCTTTATCATTTATAATGCCTAGGTATGTTTTAAAATTCAATTTAAAGCATTTTTGGTTTTGATCATAGTAGGTTTTTTTCAACAAAATATCGATTTTATATCTAAATTAGCATTTGTTATCATTTTTAATACCTAGATATGTTTTAAAATACAATTTAAAGCATTTTTGGTTTCGATCATAGTAGGCTATTTTCAAAAAAATATCGATTTTATATCTAAATTAGCATTCTTTATCATTTAAAATACCTAGATATGTTTTAAAATGAAATTTAAAGCATTTTTGGTTTTGATCAAAGTAGGCTATTTTCAAAAAAATATCGATTTTATATCTAAATTAGCATTCTTTATCATTTTTAATATCTAGATATGTTTTGAAATACAATTTAAAGCATTTTTGGTTTCGATCATAGTAGGCTATTTTCAAAAAAATATCAATTTTATATCTAAATAAGCATTCTTTATCATTTATAATATCTAGATATGTTTTAAAATACAATTTAAAGCATTTTTGGTTTCGATCATAGTAGGCTATTTTCAAAAAAATATCGATTTTATATCTAAATTAGCATTCTTTATCATTTAAAATACCTAGATATGTTTTAAAATGAAATTTAAAGCATTTTTGGTTTCGATCATAGTAGGCTATTTTCAAAAAAATATCGATTTTATATCTAAATTAGCATTCTTTATCATTTAAAATACCTAGATATGTTTTAAAATACAATTTAAAGCATTTTTGGTTTCGATCATAGTAGGCTATTTTCAAAAAAATATCAATTTTATATCTAAATAAGCATTCTTTATCATTTATAATACCTAGATATGTTTTAAAATGCAATTTAAAGCATTTTTGGTTTTGATCATAGTAGGCTATTTTCAAAAAAATATCAATTTTATATCTAAATAAGCATTCTTTATCATTTATAATACCTAGATATGTTTTAAAATTCAATTTAAAGCATTTTTGGTTTTGATTATAGTAGGCTATTTTCAAAAAAATGTATCGATTTTATATCTGAATTAGCATTCTTTATCATTCATAATACCTTGATATGTTTTAAAATGAAATTTAAAGCATTTTTGGTTTTGATCATAGTAGGCTATTTTCAAAAAAATATCGATTTTATGTCTAAATTAGCATTTGTTATCATTTTTAATACCTAGATATGTTTTAAAATACAATTTAAAGCATTTTTGGTTTTGATCATAGTAGGCTATTTTCAAAAAAATATCGATTGTATATCTAAATTAGCATTCTTTATCATTTATAATACCTAGATATGTTTTAAAATGCAATTTTAAAGCATTTTTGGTTTTGATCATAGTAGGCTATTTTCAAAAAAATATCGATTTTATATCTATATAAACATTCTTTATCATTTATAATGCCTATATATGTTTTAAAATGAAATTTAAAGCATTTTTGGTTTCAATCTTAGTAGGCTATTTTCAAAAAAATATCGATTTTATATCTAAATTAGTATTCTTTATCATTTAAAATACCTAGATATGTTTTAAAATGAAATTTAAAGCATTTTTGGTTTTGATCATAGTAGGCTATTTTCAAAAAATATTAATTTTATATTTATATTAGCATTCTTTATCATTTATAATACCTAGATATGTTTTAAAATGAAATTCAAAGCATTTTTGGTTTTGATCATAGAAGGCTATTTTCAAAAAAATATCGATTTTATATCTAAATTAGCATTCATTATCATTTATAATGCCTATATATGTTTTAAAATGAAATTTAAAGCATTTTTGGTTTCAATCTTAGTAGGCTATTTTCAAAAAAATATCGATTTTATATCTAAATTAGTATTCTTTATCATTTAAAATACCTAGATATGTTTTAAAATGAAATTTAAAGCATTTTTGGTTTTGATCATAGTAGGCTATTTTCAAAAAAATATCAATTTTATATCTGAATAAGCATTCTTTATCATTTATAATACCTAGATATGTTTTAAAATGAAATTTAAAGCATTTTTGGTTTTGATCATAGAAGGCTATTTTCAAAAAAATATCGATTTTATATCTAAGTTAGCATTCTTTATCATTTATAATACCTATATGTTTAAAATTAAATTTGAAGCATTTTTGGTTTTGATCAAAGTAGGCTATTTTCAAAAAAATATCGATTTTATATCTAAATTAGCATTTGTTATCATTTATAATACCTTGATATGTTTTAAAATACAATTTTAAGCATTTTTGGTTTTGATCATAGTAGGCTATTTTCAAAAAAATGTATCGATTTTATATCTGAATTAGCATTCTTTATCATTTATAATACCTAGATATGTTTTAAAATGAAATTTAAAGCATTTTTGGTTTTGATCATAGGAGGCTATTTTCAAAAAAATATCGATATTATATCTAAATTAGCATTCTTTATCATTTCAAATACCTAGATATGTTTTAAAATACAATTTAAAGCATTTTTGGTTTCGATCATAGTAGGCTATTTTCAAAAAAATATCGATTTTATATCTACATTAGTATTCTTTATCATTTAAAATACCTAGATATGTTTTAAAATGAAATTTAAAGCATTTTTGGTTTTGATCATAGTAGGCTATTTTCAAAAAAATATCAATTTTATATCTGAATAAGCATTCTTTATCATTTATAATACCTAGATATGTTTTAAAATGCAATTTAAAGCATTTTTGGTTTTGATCATAGTAGGCTATTTTCAAAAAAATATCGATTTTATATCTATATAAACATTCTTTATCATTTATAATGCCTAGGTATGTTTTAAAATTCAATTTAAAGCATTTTTGGTTTTGATCATAGTAGGTTTTTTTCAACAAAATATCGATTTTATATCTAAATTAGCATTTGTTATCATTTTTAATACCTAGATATGTTTTAAAATACAATTTAAAGCATTTTTGGTTTCGATCATAGTAGGCTATTTTCAAAAAAATATCGATTTTATATCTAAATTAGCATTCTTTATCATTTAAAATACCTAGATATGTTTTAAAATGAAATTTAAAGCATTTTTGGTTTTGATCAAAGTAGGCTATTTTCAAAAAAATATCGATTTTATATCTAAATTAGCATTCTTTATCATTTTTAATATCTAGATATGTTTTGAAATACAATTTAAAGCATTTTTGGTTTCGATCATAGTAGGCTATTTTCAAAAAAATATCAATTTTATATCTAAATAAGCATTCTTTATCATTTATAATATCTAGATATGTTTTAAAATACAATTTAAAGCATTTTTGGTTTCGATCATAGTAGGCTATTTTCAAAAAAATATCGATTTTATATCTAAATTAGCATTCTTTATCATTTAAAATACCTAGATATGTTTTAAAATGAAATTTAAAGCATTTTTGGTTTTGATCAAAGTAGGCTATTTTCAAAAAAATATCGATTTTATATCTAAATTAGCATTCTTTATCATTTTTAATATCTAGATATGTTTTAAAATACAATTTAAAGCATTTTTGGTTTCGATCATAGTAGGCTATTTTCAAAAAAATATCAATTTTATATCTAAATAAGCATTCTTTATCATTTATAATATCTAGATATGTTTTAAAATACAATTTAAAGCATTTTTGGTTTCGATCATAGTAGGCTATTTTCAAAAAAATATCGATTTTATATCTAAATTAGCATTCTTTATCATTTAAAATACCTAGATATGTTTTAAAATGAAATTTAAAGCATTTTTGGTTTCGATCATAGTAGGCTATTTTCAAAAAAATATCGATTTTATATCTAAATTAGCATTCTTTATCATTTAAAATACCTAGATATGTTTTAAAATACAATTTAAAGCATTTTTGGTTTCGATCATAGTAGGCTATTTTCAAAAAAATATCAATTTTATATCTAAATAAGCATTCTTTATCATTTATAATACCTAGATATGTTTTAAAATGCAATTTAAAGCATTTTTGGTTTTGATCATAGTAGGCTATTTTCAAAAAAATATCAATTTTATATCTAAATAAGCATTCTTTATCATTTATAATACCTAGATATGTTTTAAAATTCAATTTAAAGCATTTTTGGTTTTGATTATAGTAGGCTATTTTCAAAAAAATGTATCGATTTTATATCTGAATTAGCATTCTTTATCATTCATAATACCTTGATATGTTTTAAAATGAAATTTAAAGCATTTTTGGTTTTGATCATAGTAGGCTATTTTCAAAAAAATATCGATTTTATGTCTAAATTAGCATTTGTTATCATTTTTAATACCTAGATATGTTTTAAAATACAATTTAAAGCATTTTTGGTTTTGATCATAGTAGGCTATTTTCAAAAAAATATCGATTGTATATCTAAATTAGCATTCTTTATCATTTATAATACCTAGATATGTTTTAAAATGCAATTTTAAAGCATTTTTGGTTTTGATCATAGTAGGCTATTTTCAAAAAAATATCGATTTTATATCTATATAAACATTCTTTATCATTTATAATGCCTATATATGTTTTAAAATGAAATTTAAAGCATTTTTGGTTTCAATCTTAGTAGGCTATTTTCAAAAAAATATCGATTTTATATCTAAATTAGTATTCTTTATCATTTAAAATACCTAGATATGTTTTAAAATGAAATTTAAAGCATTTTTGGTTTTGATCATAGTAGGCTATTTTCAAAAAATATTAATTTTATATTTATATTAGCATTCTTTATCATTTATAATACCTAGATATGTTTTAAAATGAAATTCAAAGCATTTTTGGTTTTGATCATAGAAGGCTATTTTCAAAAAAATATCGATTTTATATCTAAATTAGCATTCATTATCATTTATAATGCCTATATATGTTTTAAAATGAAATTTAAAGCATTTTTGGTTTCAATCTTAGTAGGCTATTTTCAAAAAAATATCGATTTTATATCTAAATTAGTATTCTTTATCATTTAAAATACCTAGATATGTTTTAAAATGCAATTTTAAAGCATTTTTGGTTTTGATCATAGTAGGTTATTTTCAAAAAAATATCGATTTTATATCTATATAAACATTCTTTATCATTTATAATGCCTATATATGTTTTAAAATGAAATTTAAAGCATTTTTGGTTTCAATCTTAGTAGGCTATTTTCAAAAAAATATCGATTTTATATCTAAATTAGTATTCTTTATCATTTAAAATACCTAGATATGTTTTAAAATGAAATTTAAAGCATTTTTGGTTTTGATCATAGTAGGCTATTTTCAAAAAATATCAATTTTATATTTATATTAGCATTCTTTATCATTTATAATACCTAGATATGTTTTAAAATGAAATTCAAAGCATTTTTGGTTTTGATCATAGAAGGCTATTTTCAAAAAAATATCGATTTTATATCTAAATTAGCATTCATTATCATTTATAATGCCTATATATGTTTTAAAATGAAATTTAAAGCATTTTTGGTTTCAATCTTAGTAGGCTATTTTCAAAAAAATATCGATTTTATATCTAAATTAGTATTCTTTATCATTTAAAATACCTAGATATGTTTTAAAATGAAATTTAAAGCATTTTTGGTTTTGATCATAGTAGGCTATTTTCAAAAAAATATCAATTTTATATCTGAATAAGCATTCTTTATCATTTATAATACCTAGATATGTTTTAAAATGCAATTTAAAGCATTTTTGGTTTTGATCATAGTAGGCTATTTTCAACAAAATATCGATTTTATATCTAAATTAGCATTTGTTATCATTTATAATACCTAGATATGTTTTAAAATACAATTTAAAGCATTTTTGGTTTCGATCATAGTAGGCTATTTTCAAAAAAATATCGATTTTATATCTAAATTAGCATTCTTTATCATTTAAAATACCTAGATATGTTTTAAAATGAAATTTAAAGCATTTTTGGTTTTGATCAAAGTAGGCTATTTTCAAAAAAATATCGATTTTATATCTAAATTAGCATTCTTTATCATTTTTAATATCTAGATATGTTTTGAAATACAATTTAAAGCATTTTTGGTTTCGATCATAGTAGGCTATTTTCAAAAAAATATCAATTTTATATCTAAATAAGCATTCTTTATCATTTATAATATCTAGATATGTTTTAAAATACAATTTAAAGCATTTTTGGTTTCGATCATAGTAGGCTATTTTCAAAAAAATATCGATTTTATATCTAAATTAGCATTCTTTATCATTTAAAATACCTAGATATGTTTTAAAATGAAATTTAAAGCATTTTTGGTTTTGATCAAAGTAGGCTATTTTCAAAAAAATATCGATTTTATATCTAAATTAGCATTCTTTATCATTTTTAATATCTAGATATGTTTTAAAATACAATTTAAAGCATTTTTGGTTTCGATCATAGTAGGCTATTTTCAAAAAAATATCAATTTTATATCTAAATAAGCATTCTTTATCATTTATAATATCTAGATATGTTTTAAAATACAATTTAAAGCATTTTTGGTTTCGATCATAGTAGGCTATTTTCAAAAAAATATCGATTTTATATCTAAATTAGCATTCTTTATCATTTAAAATACCTAGATATGTTTTAAAATGAAATTTAAAGCATTTTTGGTTTCGATCATAGTAGGCTATTTTCAAAAAAATATCGATTTTATATCTAAATTAGCATTCTTTATCATTTAAAATACCTAGATATGTTTTAAAATACAATTTAAAGCATTTTTGGTTTCGATCATAGTAGGCTATTTTCAAAAAAATATCAATTTTATATCTAAATAAGCATTCTTTATCATTTATAATACCTAGATATGTTTTAAAATGCAATTTAAAGCATTTTTGGTTTTGATCATAGTAGGCTATTTTCAAAAAAATATCAATTTTATATCTAAATAAGCATTCTTTATCATTTATAATACCTAGATATGTTTTAAAATTCAATTTAAAGCATTTTTGGTTTTGATTATAGTAGGCTATTTTCAAAAAAATGTATCGATTTTATATCTGAATTAGCATTCTTTATCATTCATAATACCTTGATATGTTTTGAAATTCAATTTAAAGCATTTTTGGTTTTGATTATAGTAGGCTATTTTCAAAAAAATATCGATTTTATATTTAAATTAGCATTTGTTATCATTTATAATACCTAGGTATGTTTTAAAATGCAATTTAAAGCATTTTTGGTTTTGATCATAGCAGGCTATTTTCAAAAAAATATCAATTTTATATCTATATTAGCATTCTTTATCATATATAATACCCAGATATGTTTTAAAATGAAATTTAAAGCATTTTTGGTTTTGATCATAGTAGGCTATTTTCAAAAAAATATCGATTTTATGTCTAAATTAGCATTTGTTATCATTTTTAATACCTAGATATGTTTTAAAATACAATTTAAAGCATTTTTGGTTTTGATCATAGTAGGCTATTTTCAAAAAAATATCGATTGTATATCTAAATTAGCATTCTTTATCATTTATAATACCTAGATATGTTTTAAAATGCAATTTTAAAGCATTTTTGGTTTTGATCATAGTAGGCTATTTTCAAAAAAATATCGATTTTATATCTATATAAACATTCTTTATCATTTATAATGCCTATATATGTTTTAAAATGAAATTTAAAGCATTTTTGGTTTCAATCTTAGTAGGCTATTTTCAAAAAAATATCGATTTTATATCTAAATTAGCATTCATTATCATTTATAATGCCTATATATGTTTTAAAATGAAATTTAAAGCATTTTTGGTTTCAATCTTAGTAGGCTATTTTCAAAAAAATATCGATTTTATATCTAAATTAGTTTGCTTTATCATTTAAAATACCTAGATATGTTTTAAAATGAAATTTAAAGCATTTTTGGTGTCAATCTTAGTAGGCTATTTTCAAAAAAATATCGATTTTATATCTAAATTAGTTTGCTTTATCATTTAAAATACCTAGATATGTTTTAAAATGAAATTTAAAGCATTTTTGGTTTCAATCTTAGTAGGCTATTTTCAAAAAAATATCGATTTTATATCTAAATTAGTATTCTTTATCATTTAAAATACCTAGATATGTTTTAAAATGAAATTTAAAGCATTTTTGGTTTTGATCATAGTAGGCTATTTTCAAAAAATATCAATTTTATATCTAAATTAGCATTCATTATCATTTATAATGCCTATATATGTTTTAAAATGAAATTTAAAGCATTTTTGGTTTCAATCTTAGTAGGCTATTTTCAAAAAAATATCGATTTTATATCTAAATTAGTATTCTTTATCATTTAAAATACCTAGATATGTTTTAAAATGAAATTCAAAGCATTTTTGGTTTTGATCATAGAAGGCTATTTTCAAAAAAATATCGATTTTATATCTAAATTAGCATTCATTATCATTTATAATGCCTATATATGTTTTAAAATGAAATTTAAAGCATTTTTGGTTTCAATCTTAGTAGGCTATTTTCAAAAAAATATCGATTTTATATCTAAATTAGTTTGCTTTATCATTTAAAATACCTAGATATGTTTTAAAATGAAATTTAAAGCATTTTTGGTTTTGATCATAGTAGGCTATTTTCAAAAAATATCAATTTTATATTTATATTAGCATTCTTTATCATTTATAATACCTAGATATGTTTTGAAATGAAATTCAAAGCATTTTTGGTTTTGATCATAGAAGGCTATTTTCAAAAAAATATCGATTTTATATCTAAATTAGCATTCATTATCATTTATAATGCCTAGATATGTTTTAAAATGAAATTTAAAGCATTTTTGGTTTTGATCATAGTAGGCTATTTTCAAAAAAATATCGATTGTATATTTATATTAGCATTCTTTATCATTTATAATACCTAGATATGTTTTAAAATGCAATTTTAAAGCATTTTTGGTTTTGATCATAGTAGGCTATTTTCAAAAAAATATCGATTTTATATCTATATAAACATTCTTTATCATTTATAATGCCTATATATGTTTTAAAATGAAATTTAAAGCATTTTTGGTTTCAATCTTAGTAGGCTATTTTCAAAAAAATATCGATTTTATATCTAAATTAGTATTCTTTATCATTTAAAATACCTAGATATGTTTTAAAATGAAATTTAAAGCATTTTTAATTTTGATCAAAGTAGGCTATTTTCAAAAAAATATCGATTTTATATCTAAATTAGCATTCTTTATCATTTATAATACCTAGATATGTTTTAAAATTAAATTTAAAGCATTTTTGGTTTTGATCAAAGTAGGCTATTTTCAAAAAAATATCGATTTTATATCTAAATTAGCATTCTTTATCATTTCAAATACCTAGATATGTTTTAAAATGAAATTTAAAGCATTTTTGGTTCTGATCATAGTAGGCTATTTTCAAAAAAATATCAATTTTATATCTAAATAAGCATTCTTTATCATTTATAATACCTAGATATGTTTTAAAATGTAATTTAAAGCATTTTTGGTTTTGATCATAGTAGGCTTTTTTCAAAAAAATATCGATTTTATATCTACATAAACTTTCTTTATCATTTATAATGCCTATATATGTTTTAAAATGAAATTTAAAGCATTTTTGGTTTCGATCTTAGTAGGCTATTTTCAAAAAAATATCGATTTTATATCTAAATTAGCATTCTTTATCATTTATAATACCTAGATATGTTTTAAAATGTAATTTAAAGCATTTTTGGTTTTGATCATAGTAGGCTTTTTTCAAAAAAATATCGATTTTATATCTACATAAACTTTCTTTATCATTTATAATACCTAGATATGTTTTAAAATGTAATTTAAAGCATTTTTGGTTTTGATCAAAGTAGGCTATTTTCAAAAAAATATCGAATTTATATCTAAATTAGCATTCTTTATCATTTAAAATACCTAGATATGTTTTAAAATGAAATTTAAAGCATTTTTGGTTTTGATCATAGGAGGCTATTTTCAAAAAAATATCGATTTTATATCTAAATTAGTATTCTTTATCATTTATAATACCCAGATATGTTTTAAAATGCAATTTAAAGCATTTTTGGTTTTGATCATAGTAGGCTATTTTCAAAAATATATCGATTTTAGATCTAAATTAGCATTCTTTATCATTTATAATGCCTAGATATGTTTTAAAATGAAATTTAAAGCATTTTTGGTTTTGATCATAGTAGGCTATTTTCAAAAAAATATCGATTTTATATCCAAATTAGCATTTGTTATCATTTTTAATACCTAGATATTTTTTAAAATACAATTAAAAGCATTTTTGGTTTCGATCATAGTAGGCTATTTTCAAAAAAATATCGATTTTATATCTTAATTAGCATTCTTTATCATTTATAATACCTACATATGTTTTAAAATGAAATTTAAAGCATTTTTGGTTTTGATCATAGTAGGCTATTTTCAAAAAAATATCAATTTTATATCTAAATAAGCATTCTTTATCATTTATAATACCTAGATATGTTTTAAAATGAAATTTAAAGCATTTTTGGTTTTGATCATAGTAGGCTATTTTCAAAAAAATATCGATTTTATATCTAAATTAGCATTCTTTATCATTTATAATACCTAGATATGTTTTAAAATGAAATTTAAAGCATTTTTGGTTTTGATCATAGTAGGCTATTTTCAAAAAAATATCAATTTTATATCTAAATAAGCATTCTTTATCATTTATAATGCCTAGGTATGTTGTAAAATTCAATTTAAAGCATTTTTGGTTTTGATTATAGTAGGCCATTTTCAAAAAAATGTATCGATTTTATATCTGAATTAGCATTCTTTATCATTTATAATACCTTGATATGTTTTAAAATACAATTTTAAGCATTTTTGGTTTTGATCATAGTAGGCTATTTTCAAAAAAAATCATTTTTAATACTTAGATATGTTTTAAAATGTAAATTAAAGCATGTTTGGTTTTGATCAAAGTAGGCTATTTTCAAAAAAATATTGATTTTATATCTAAATTAGCATTTGTTATCATTTTTAATACCTAGATATGTTTTAAAATACAATTTAAAGCATTTTTGGTTTTGATTATAGTAGGCCATTTTCAAAAAAATGTATCGATTTTTTATCTAAATTAGCATTCCATATCATTTATAATAACTTGATATGTTTTAAAATTCAATTTAAAGCATTTTTGGTTTTGATTATAGTAGGCTATTTTCAAAAAAATATCGATTTTATATCTAAATTAGCATTCTTTATCATTTATAATACCTTGATATGTTTTAAAATACAATTTTAAGCATTTTTGGTTTTGATCATAGTAGTCTATTTTCAAAAAAAATCATTTTTAATACTTAGATATGTTTTAAAATGTAAATTAAAGCATTTTTGGTTTTGATCAAAGTAGGCTATTTTCAAAAAAATATTGATTTTATATCTAAATTAGCATTTGTTATCATTTATAATACCTAGATATATTTTAAAATACAATTTAAAGCATTTTTGGTTTTGATTATAGTAGGCTATTTTCAAAAAAATATCGATTTTATATCTATATAAACATTCTTTATCATTTATAATGCCTAGGTATGTTGTAAAATTCAATTTAAAGCATTTTTGGTTTTGATTATAGTAGGCTATTTTCAAAAAAATGTATCGATTTTATATCTATATAAACATTCTTTATCATTTAAAATGCCTAGGTATGTTTTAAAATTCAATTTAAAGCATTTTTGGTTTTGATTATAGTAGGCTATTTTCAAAAAAATGTATCGATTTTATATCTAAATTAGCATTCCTTATCATTTATAATACCTTGATATGTTTTAAAATTCAATTTAAAGCATTTTTGGTTTTGATCATAGTAGGCTATTTTCAAAAAAATATCGATTTTATATCTAAATTAGCATTCTTTATCATTTATAATACCTTGATATGTTTTAAAATACAATTTAAAGCATTTTTGGTTTTGATCATAGTAGGCTATTTTCAAAAAAAAATCATTTATAATACTTAGATATGTTTTAAAATGTAAATTAAAGCATTTTTGGTTTTGATCAAAGTAGGCTATTTTCAAAAAAATATTGATTTTATATCTAAATTAGCATTTGTTATCATTTTTAATACCTAGATATGTTTTAAAATACAATTTAAAGCATTTTTGGTTTTGATCATAGTAGGCTATTTTCAAAAAAATATCGATTTTATATCTAAATTAGCATTTGTTATCATTTTTAATACCTAGATATGTTTTAAAATACAATTTAAAGCATTTTTGGTTTCGATCATAGTAGGCTATTTTCAAAAAAATATCAATTTTATATCTAAATAAGCATTCTTTATCATTTATAATACCTAGATATGTTTTAAAATGTAATTTAAAGCATTTTTGGTGTTGATCATAGTAGGCTTTTTTCAAAAAAATATCGATTTTATATCTACATAAACTTTCTTTATCATTTATAATGCCTATATATGTTTTAAAATGAAATTTAAAGCATTTTTGGTTTCGATCTTAGTAGGCTATTTTCAAAAAAATATCGATTTTATATCTAAATTAGCATTCTTTATCATTTAAAATACCTAGATATGTTTTAAAATGAAATTTAAAGCATTTTTGGTTTTGATCATAGGAGGCTATTTTCAAAAAAATATCGATTTTATATCTAAATTAGTATTCTTTATCATTTATACAAGATATATAGATGGGCTCATACAGAGTATACTTGACCATACTCGACCATACTATTTTTTGTGTACTTATACAAACAAAAATTTTTAAAATTTTCTATTTTCAAGTTTTCATTTAAATATCGACAGATGCAACAACATTTGTCTTAAGTCAGTTTCTTTAAATTATAGCAAAGCATTTGCAATACTCCTGTATCAACAAAACTTAACAGAAAGTTGAAAATTTTGCAAAACAAAAATTGAAAATTTTCTTTTATAGTGTTAGTGTTTTTAGAAAATTCAAATTTTTGACGTTTAAAAACTGCGATATTTTTGTATGAGCACATCTATATATCTTGCATTTATAATACCCAGATATGTTTTAAAATGCAATTTAAAGCATTTTTGGTTTTGATCATAGTAGGCTATTTTCAAAAATATATCGATTTTAGATCTAAATTAGCATTTGTTATCATTTTTAATACCTAGATATGTTTTAAAATACAATTTAAAGCATTTTTGGTTTCGATCATAGTAGGCTATTTTCAAAAAAATATCGATTTTATATCTAAATAAGCATTCTTTATCATTTAAAATACCTAGATATGTTTTAAAATGAAATTTAAAGCATTTTTGGTTTTGATCATAGTAGGCTATTTTCAAAAAAATATCAATTTTATATCTAAATAAGCATTCTTTATCATTTATAATACCTAGATATGTTTTAAAATGCAATTTAAAGCATTTTTGGTTTTGATCATAGTAGGCTATTTTCAAAAAAATATCGATTTTATATCTATATTAGTATTCTTTATCATTTAAAATACCTAGATATGTTTTAAAATGAAATTTAAAGCATTTTTGGTTTTGATCATAGCAGGCTATTTTCAAAAAAATATCAATTTTATATCTAAATAAGCATTCTTTATCATTTATAATACCTAGATATGTTTTAAAATGCAATTTAAAGCATTTTTGGTTTTGATCATAGTAGGCTATTTTCAAAAAAATATCGATTTTATATCTATATTAGTATTCTTTATCATTTAAAATACCTAGATATGTTTTAAAATGAAATTTAAAGCATTTTTGGTTTCGATCATAGTAGGCTATTTTCAAAAAAATATCGATTTTATATCTAAATTAGCATTCTTTATCATTTATAATACCTTGATATGTTTTAAAATACAATTTTAAGCATTTTTGGTTTTGATCATAGTAGGCTATTTTCAAAAAAAATCATTTATAATACTTAGATATGTTTTAAAATGTAAATTAAAGCATTTTTGGTTTTGATCATAGTAGGCTATTTTCAAAAAAATATTGATTTTATATCTAAATTAGCATTCTTTATCATTTAAAATACCTAGATATGTTTTAAAATGAAATTTAAAGCATTTTTGGTTTTGATCATAGTAGGCTATTTTCAAAAAAATATCGATTTTATATCTAAATTAGCATTTGTTATCATTTTTAATACCTAGATATGTTTTAAAATACAATTTAAAGCATTTTTGGTTTCGATCATAGTAGGCTATTTTCAAAAAAATATCAATTTTATATCTAAATAAGCATTCTTTATCATTTATAATACCTAGATATGTTTTAAAATGTAATTTAAAGCATTTTTGGTTTTGATCATAGTAGGCTTTTTTCAAAAAAATATCGATTTTATATCTACATAAACTTTCTTTATCATTTATAATGCCTATATATGTTTTAAAATGAAATTTAAAGCATTTTTGGTTTCGATCTTAGTAGGCTATTTTCAAAAAAATATCGATTTTATATCTAAATAAGCATTCTTTATCATTTAAAATACCTAGATATGTTTTAAAATGAAATTTAAAGCATTTTTGGTTTTGATCATAGTAGGCTATTTTCAAAAAAATATCAATTTTATATCTAAATAAGCATTCTTTATCATTTATAATACCTAGATATGTTTTAAAATGCAATTTAAAGCATTTTTGGTTTTGATCATAGTAGGCTATTTTCAAAAAAATATCGATTTTATATCTATATTAGTATTCTTTATCATTTATAATACCTAGATATGTTTTAAAATGAAATTTAAAGCATTTTTGGTTTTGATCATAGTAGGCTATTTTCAAAAAAATATCGATTTTATATTTAAATTAGCATTTGTTATCATTTTTAATACCTTGATATGTTTTAAAATACAATTTAAAGCATTTTTGGTTTTGATCATAGTAGGCTATTTTCAAAAAAAAATCATTTATAATACTTAGATATGTTTTAAAATGTAAATTAAAGCATTTTTGGTTTTGATCAAAGTAGGCTATTTTCAAAAAAATATCGATTTTATATCTAAATTAGCATTTGTTATCATTTTTAATACCTAGATATGTTTTAAAATACAATTTAAAGCATTTTTGGTTTCGATCATAGTAGGCTATTTTCAAAAAAATATCAATTTTATATCTAAATAAGCATTCTTTATCATTTATAATACCTAGATATGTTTTAAAATGTAATTTAAAGCATTTTTGGTTTTGATCATAGTAGGCTTTTTTCAAAAAAATATCGATTTTATATCTACATAAACTTTCTTTATCATTTATAATGCCTATATATGTTTTAAAATGAAATTTAAAGCATTTTTGGTTTCGATCATAGTAGGCTATTTTCAAAAAAATATCGATTTTATATCTATATTAGTATTCTTTATCATTTAAAATACCTAGATATGTTTTAAAATGAAATTTAAAGCATTTTTGGTTTTGATCATAGTAGGCTATTTTCAAAAAAATATCGATTTTATATTTAAATTAGCATTTGTTATCATTTTTAATACCTTGATATGTTTTAAAATACAATTTAAAGCATTTTTGGTTTTGATCATAGTAGGCTATTTTCAAAAAAAAATCATTTATAATACTTAGATATGTTTTAAAATGTAAATTAAAGCATTTTTGGTTTTGATCAAAGTAGGCTATTTTCAAAAAAATATTGATTTTATATCTAAATTAGCATTTGTTATCATTTTTAATACCTAGATATGTTTTAAAATACAATTTAAAGCATTTTTGGTTTTGATCATAGTAGGCTATTTTCAAAAATATATCGATTTTAGATCTAAATTAGCATTCTTTATCATTTAAAATACCTAGATATGTTTTAAAATGAAATTTAAAGCATTTTTGGTTTTGATCATAGGAGGCTATTTTCAAAAAAATATCGATTTTATATCTAAATTAGTATTCTTTATCATTTATACAAGATATATAGATGGGCTCATACAGAGTATACTTGACCATACTCGACCATACTATTTTTTGTGTACTTATACAAACAAAAATTTTTAAAATTTTCTATTTTCAAGTTTTCATTTAAATATCGACAGATGCAACAACATTTGTCTTAAGTCAGTTTCTTTAAATTATAGCAAAGCATTTGCAATACTCCTGTATCAACAAAACTTAACAGAAAGTTGAAAATTTTGCAAAACAAAAATTGAAAATTTTCTTTTATAGTGTTAGTGTTTTTAGAAAATTCAAATTTTTGACGTTTAAAAACTGCGATATTTTTGTATGAGCACATCTATATATCTTGCATTTATAATACCCAGATATGTTTTAAAATGCAATTTAAAGCATTTTTGGTTTTGATCATAGTAGGCTATTTTCAAAAATATATCGATTTTAGATCTAAATTAGCATTTGTTATCATTTTTAATACCTAGATATGTTTTAAAATACAATTTAAAGCATTTTTGGTTTCGATCATAGTAGGCTATTTTCAAAAAAATATCGATTTTATATCTAAATAAGCATTCTTTATCATTTAAAATACCTAGATATGTTTTAAAATGAAATTTAAAGCATTTTTGGTTTTGATCATAGTAGGCTATTTTCAAAAAAATATCAATTTTATATCTAAATAAGCATTCTTTATCATTTATAATACCTAGATATGTTTTAAAATGCAATTTAAAGCATTTTTGGTTTTGATCATAGTAGGCTATTTTCAAAAAAATATCGATTTTATATCTATATTAGTATTCTTTATCATTTAAAATACCTAGATATGTTTTAAAATGAAATTTAAAGCATTTTTGGTTTCGATCATAGTAGGCTATTTTCAAAAAAATATCGATTTTATATCTAAATTAGCATTCTTTATCATTTATAATACCTTGATATGTTTTAAAATACAATTTTAAGCATTTTTGGTTTTGATCATAGTAGGCTATTTTCAAAAAAAATCATTTATAATACTTAGATATGTTTTAAAATGTAAATTAAAGCATTTTTGGTTTTGATCATAGTAGGCTATTTTCAAAAAAATATTGATTTTATATCTAAATTAGCATTCTTTATCATTTAAAATACCTAGATATGTTTTAAAATGAAATTTAAAGCATTTTTGGTTTTGATCATAGTAGGCTATTTTCAAAAAAATATCGATTTTATATCTAAATTAGCATTTGTTATCATTTTTAATACCTAGATATGTTTTAAAATACAATTTAAAGCATTTTTGGTTTCGATCATAGTAGGCTATTTTCAAAAAAATATCAATTTTATATCTAAATAAGCATTCTTTATCATTTATAATACCTAGATATGTTTTAAAATGTAATTTAAAGCATTTTTGGTTTTGATCATAGTAGGCTTTTTTCAAAAAAATATCTATTTTATATCTACATAAACTTTCTTTATCATTTATAATGCCTATATATGTTTTAAAATGAAATTTAAAGCATTTTTGGTTTCGATCTTAGTAGGCTATTTTCAAAAAAATATCGATTTTATATCTAAATAAGCATTCTTTATCATTTAAAATACCTAGATATGTTTTAAAATGAAATTTAAAGCATTTTTGGTTTTGATCATAGTAGGCTATTTTCAAAAAAATATCAATTTTATATCTAAATAAGCATTCTTTATCATTTATAATACCTAGATATGTTTTAAAATGCAATTTAAAGCATTTTTGGTTTTGATCATAGTAGGCTATTTTCAAAAAAATATCGATTTTATATCTATATTAGTATTCTTTATCATTTAAAATACCTAGATATGTTTTAAAATGAAATTTAAAGCATTTTTGGTTTTGATCATAGTAGGCTATTTTCAAAAAAATATCGATTTTATATTTAAATTAGCATTTGTTATCATTTTTAATACCTAGATATGTTTTAAAATACAATTTAAAGCATTTTTGGTTTCGATCATAGTAGGCTATTTTCAAAAAAATATCGATTTTATATCTAAATTAGCATTCTTTATCATTTAAAATACCTAGATATGTTTTAAAATGAAATTTAAAGCATTTTTGGTTTTGATCATAGTAGGCTATTTTCAAAAAAATATCAATTTTATATCTAAATAAGCATTCTTTATCATTTATAATACCTAGATATGTTTTAAAATGCAATTTAAAGCATTTTTGGTTTTGTTCATAGTAGGCTTTTTTCAAAAAAATATCAATTTTATATCTAAATAAGCATTCTTTATCATTTATAATACCTAGATATGTTTTAAAATGCAATTTAAAGCATTTTTGGTTTTGATCATAGTAGGCTATTTTCAAAAAAATATCAATTTTATATCTAAATAAGCATTCTTTATCATTTATAATACCTAGATATGTTTTAAAATGCAATTTAAAGCATTTTTGGTTTTGATTAAAGTAGGCTATTTTCAAAAAAAATATCGATTTTATATCTATATAAACATTCTTTATCATTTATAATGCCTAGGTATGTTGTAAAATTCAATTTAAAGCATTTTTGGTTTTGATTATAGTAGGCCATTTTCAAAAAAATGTATCGATTTTATATCTGAATTAGCATTCTTTATCATTTATAATACCTTGATATGTTTTAAAATTCAATTTAAAGCATTTTTGGTTTTGATCATAGTAGGTTTTTTTCAACAAAATATCGATTTTATATCTAAGTTAGCATTCTTTATCATTTATAATACCTAGGTATGTTTTAAAATTCAATTTAAAGCATTTTTGGTTTTGATCATAGCAGGCTATTTTCAAAAAAATATCAATTTTATATCTATATTAGCATTCTTTATCATATATAATACCCAGATATGTTTTAAAATGCAATTTAAAGCATTTTTGGTTTTGATCATAGTAGGCTATTTTCAAAAAAATATCGATTTTATATCTATATAAACATTCTTTATCATTTATAATGCCTAGGTATGTTTTAAAATTCAATTTAAAGCATTTTTGGTTTTGATTATAGTAGGCTATTTTCAAAAAAATATCGATTTTATATCTATATAAACATTCTTTATCATTTATAATGCCTAGGTATGTTGTAAAATTCAATTTAAAGCATTTTTGGTTTTGATTATAGTAGGCTATTTTCAAAAAAATGTATCGATTTTATATCCATATAAACATTCTTTATCATTTATAATGCCTAGGTATGTTTTAAAATTCAATTTAAACACATAAATTAGCATTCTTTATCATTTATAATACCTTGATATGTTTTAAAATACAATTTTAAGCATTTTTGGTTTTGATCATAGTAGGCTATTTTCAAAAAAAATCATTTTTAATACTTAGATATGTTTTAAAATGTAAATTAAAGCATTTTTGGTTTTGATCAAAGTAGGCTATTTTCAAAAAAATATTGATTTTATATCTAAATTAGCATTTGTTATCATTTTTAATACCTAGATATGTTTTAAAATACAATTTAAAGCATTTTTGGTTTTGATTATAGTAGGCTATTTTCAAAAAAATATCGATTTTATATCTAAATTAGCATTCTTTATCATTTATAATACCTTGATATGTTTTAAAATACAATTTTAAGCATTTTTGGTTTTGATCATAGTAGGCTATTTTCAAAAAAAATCATTTTTAATACTTAGATATGTTTTAAAATGTAAATTAAAGCATTTTTGGTTTTGATCAAAGTAGGCTATTTTCAAAAAAATATTGATTTTATATCTAAATTAGCATTTGTTATCATTTTTAATACCTAGATATGTTTTAAAATACAATTTAAAGCATTTTTGGTTTTGATTATAGTAGGCTATTTTCAAAAAAATATCGATTTTATATCTAAATTAGCATTCTTTATCATTTATAATACCTTGATATGTTTTAAAATGTAAATTAAAGCATTTTTGGTTTTGATCAAAGTAGGCTATTTTCAAAAAAATATTGATTTTATATCTAAATTAGCATTTGTTATCATTTTTAATACCTAGATATGTTTTAAAATGAAATTTAAAGCATTTTTGGTTTTGATCATAGTAGGCTATTTTCAAAAAAATATCGATTTTATATTTAAATTAGCATTTGTTATCATTTTTAATACCTAGATATGTTTTAAAATACAATTTAAAGCAATTTTGGTTTCGATCATAGTAGGCTATTTTCAAAAAAATATCGATTTTATATCTAAATTAGCATTCTTTATCATTTAAAATACCTAGATATGTTTTAAAATGAAATTTAAAGCATTTTTGGTTTTGATCATAGTAGGCTATTTTCAAAAAAATATCAATTTTATATCTAAATAAGCATTCTTTATCATTTATAATACCTAGATATGTTTTAAAATGCAATTTAAAGCATTTTTGGTTTTGTTCATAGTAGGCTTTTTTCAAAAAAATATCAATTTTATATCTAAATAAGCATTCTTTATCATTTATAATACCTAGATATGTTTTAAAATGCAATTTAAAGCATTTTTGGTTTTGATCATAGTAGGCTATTTTCAAAAAAATATCAATTTTATATCTAAATAAGCATTCTTTATCATTTATAATACCTAGATATGTTTTAAAATGCAATTTAAAGCATTTTTGGTTTTGATTAAAGTAGGCTATTTTCAAAAAAAATATCGATTTTATATCTATATAAACATTCTTTATCATTTATAATGCCTAGGTATGTTGTAAAATTCAATTTAAAGCATTTTTGGTTTTGATTATAGTAGGCCATTTTCAAAAAAATGTATCGATTTTATATCTGAATTAGCATTCTTTATCATTTATAATACCTTGATATGTTTTAAAATTCAATTTAAAGCATTTTTGGTTTTGATTATAGTAGGCTATTTTCAAAAAAATATCGATTTTATATTTAAATTAGCATTTGTTATCATTTATAATACCTAGGTATGTTTTAAAATGCAATTTAAAGCATTTTTGGTTTTGATCATAGTAGGTTTTTTTCAACAAAATATCGATTTTATATCTAAGTTAGCATTCTTTATCATTTATAATACCTAGGTATGTTTTAAAATTCAATTTAAAGCATTTTTGGTTTTGATCATAGCAGGCTATTTTCAAAAAAATATCAATTTTATATCTATATTAGCATTCTTTATCATATATAATACCCAGATATGTTTTAAAATGCAATTTAAAGCATTATTGGTTTTGATCATAGTAGGCTATTTTCAAAAAAATATCGATTTTATATCTATATAAACATTCTTTATCATTTATAATGCCTAGGTATGTTTTAAAATTCAATTTAAAGCATTTTTGGTTTTGATTATAGTAGGCTATTTTCAAAAAAATATCGATTTTATATCTATATAAACATTCTTTATCATTTATAATGCCTAGGTATGTTGTAAAATTCAATTTAAAGCATTTTTGGTTTTGATTATAGTAGGCTATTTTCAAAAAAATGTATCGATTTTATATCCATATAAACATTCTTTATCATTTATAATGCCTAGGTATGTTTTAAAATTCAATTTAAACACATAAATTAGCATTCTTTATCATTTATAATACCTTGATATGTTTTAAAATACAATTTTAAGCATTTTTGGTTTTGATCATAGTAGGCTATTTTCAAAAAAAATCATTTTTAATACTTAGATATGTTTTAAAATGTAAATTAAAGCATTTTTGGTTTTGATCAAAGTAGGCTATTTTCAAAAAAATATTGATTTTATATCTAAATTAGCATTTGTTATCATTTTTAATACCTAGATATGTTTTAAAATACAATTTAAAGCATTTTTGGTTTTGATTATAGTAGGCTATTTTCAAAAAAATATCGATTTTATATCTAAATTAGCATTCTTTATCATTTATAATACCTTGATATGTTTTAAAATACAATTTAAAGCATTTTTGGTTTTGATCATAGTAGGCTATTTTCAAAAAAAATCATTTATAATACTTAGATATGTTTTAAAATGTAAATTAAAGCATTTTTGGTTTTGATCAAAGTAGGCTATTTTCAAAAAAATATTGATTTTATATCTAAATTAGCATTTGTTATCATTTTTAATACCTAGATATGTTTTAAAATACAATTTAAAGCATTTTTGGTTTTGATCATAGTAGGCTATTTTCAAAAAAATATCGATTTTATATCTAAATTAGCATTCTTTATCATTTATAATACCTTGATATGTTTTAAAATGTAAATTAAAGCATTTTTGGTTTTGATCAAAGTAGGCTATTTTCAAAAAAATATTGATTTTATATCTAAATTAGCATTTGTTATCATTTTTAATACCTAGATATGTTTTAAAATGAAATTTAAAGCATTTTTGGTTTTGATCATAGTAGGCTATTTTCAAAAAAATATCGATTTTATATTTAAATTAGCATTTGTTATCATTTTTAATACCTAGATATGTTTTAAAATACAATTTAAAGCAATTTTGGTTTCGATCATAGTAGGCTATTTTCAAAAAAATATCGATTTTATATCTAAATTAGCATTCTTTATCATTTAAAATACCTAGATATGTTTTAAAATGAAATTTAAAGCATTTTTGGTTTTGATCATAGTAGGCTATTTTCAAAAAAATATCAATTTTATATCTAAATAAGCATTCTTTATCATTTATAATACCTAGATATGTTTTAAAATGCAATTTAAAGCATTTTTGGTTTTGTTCATAGTAGGCTTTTTTCAAAAAAATATCAATTTTATATCTAAATAAGCATTCTTTATCATTTATAATACCTAGATATGTTTTAAAATGCAATTTAAAGCATTTTTGGTTTTGATCATAGTAGGCTATTTTCAAAAAAATATCAATTTTATATCTAAATAAGCATTCTTTATCATTTATAATACCTAGATATGTTTTAAAATGCAATTTAAAGCATTTTTGGTTTTGATTAAAGTAGGCTATTTTCAAAAAAAATATCGATTTTATATCTATATAAACATTCTTTATCATTTATAATGCCTAGGTATGTTGTAAAATTCAATTTAAAGCATTTTTGGTTTTGATTATAGTAGGCCATTTTCAAAAAAATGTATCGATTTTATATCTGAATTAGCATTCTTTATCATTTATAATACCTTGATATGTTTTAAAATTCAATTTAAAGCATTTTTGGTTTTGATTATAGTAGGCTATTTTCAAAAAAATATCGATTTTATATTTAAATTAGCATTTGTTATCATTTATAATACCTAGGTATGTTTTAAAATGCAATTTAAAGCATTTTTGGTTTTGATCATAGTAGGTTTTTAGCGCATTTTTGAAACTTGTTTCAAAAAGGTAGCTTAATAACGCACTTTGTTCGGCTGGTCGGCTGGCTGGTCGGCTGGCTGGTCGGCTGCTAAGAAAAACTTTTAATCTAGACATCGTAGAGAGTTCTAGTTTTTTGCATTAGTTCCGTTATATCGAGTTATTGGCCCGCCGGACATTTAAAAATCTTAAAACAGTGTATTTATGCTATAATTAATGAATTTTTGTTTTGTTTTCAGTGTAACCTGCTCAAATTTTATTTTACCTCTATAATTTCAATATTACCTCTATAATTTCAAAAAATTTCTAGCCGTTGTAAAATTTGAATTTCAAAAAACCGTTAAATGATAAACTTTTTTTGTATGGAAATTCATTGGAACAAATTATTTAATTATACTATAATTAATTTTTTCGTAGTGCAACTTATAGCGGGAAAATTTCAAACTATTTATTGACCGTTAGAAAATTTGAATTACAAAAAAATGTTAAATGATAAACCCTTTCTGTATGAAAATTCATTGCAACAAATTATTTAATTATACTATAATTAATTTTTTCGTAGTGCAACTTATAGCGGGAAAATTTCAAATTATTATTATATTGACCGTTAGAAAATTTGAATTACAAGAAACCGTTAAATGATAAACTCTTTCTGTATGGAAATTCATTGCAACAAATTATCTAATTATACTATAATTAATGTTTTTTTAGTGCAACTTTTAACGGCAAAATTTCAAATTATTTATTGACCGTTAAATTTTTCTAGCCGTTGTAAAATTTGAATTTCAAAAAACCGTTAAATGATAAACTTTTTTTGTATGGAAATTCATTGGAACAAATTATTTAATTATACTATAATTAATTTTTTCGTAGTGCAACTTATAGCGGGAAAATTTCAAACTATTTATTGACCGTTAGAAAATTTGAATTACAAAAAAATGTTAAATGATAAACCCTTTCTGTATGAAAATTCATTGCAACAAATTATTTAATTATACTATAATTAATTTTTTCGTAGTGCAACTTATAGCGGGAAAATTTCAAATTATTATTATATTGACCGTTAGAAAATTTGAATTACAAGAAACCGTTAAATGATAAACTCTTTCTGTATGGAAATTCATTGCAACAAATTATCTAATTATCAGAGACTAAAATGTATGAAAAAAATCTTTGATGAAAAAAAATCACTCATTTCAATGAGCAAAAAAAACATGATTTTTTTCATCCTACGTAAATTATTACGTAGAAAAAAATCACGTAGGAAAAATATTTACGTAGGATTTCATAACGTGACGGAAATTATTTAAAAATTATTTTGTCAATGTGACTTTTGTTTACAAAAATATTTTAGCTAAAAATGAAGTGTTTATTGCTGTTAATAGCTTATTAAGTTTTTATAACAATTATACATGGATATTAAAGGAAGTATTGACATAATTTGCGTGAAAACATTGATCGATAAATTGCATTTTTTTAAGGAACTTAATTTTTGATGAAAATAAAGGTAAGAATCAGGAATCGAATGGCCTTTATATTTCAATCATGTTAAAATCAATTTTAGAAAGTAAATGGCAGTTCAAGTGACAGATCAAAATATCATTTATCATTGAAGAAGATAAATTAAAGCGCAAGTGACTTAAAAGAATTCTTAAAGCGCTGAAACAACGTTCAACAGAGGATTGGTTACTTGGAGTTGCTGCTATTGCATAACAGGCTTCCAACATTACAGGATCATTTGAATATTTGGCTTCAAGATATGAAAATATGTTGAAATTTTCGTTTGAAACTAAAATTCTGGATTGGAATCGACATTTTTGGATTTTGTCTAATAATTTCTTATCGTCATTTTCAGGGACCCTTTGCTGGATGCTTTCAAAATCCTCATCAAGAAATAAGTCAAATTCAGTCAACGCACAGCCAACATCATTAGGAACATTCAACGGATCAACTGATTTTAAACGTGCCACTTGTTTACAGACTTTTAAGATGTATGCCTACGATTGAACAAAATTTCTCTCATCAGCTTATAGCTTATGATTTATTAGCCTAAACGTACCTCAGCACGACAGTTTTGAGTGTCACTAAAAAACTGTCTTCCATTGAAGTTAAATCTTGGATCAATATAGAGACTAGCCAGCAGAATATCATTATTTTCAAACAATTTGATCGATCGTTGACGCATATGATCAAAAACAATCTTTGAAAATTCATTTTGCTCTAAATTGTCCTTCATATCAAACATAGTCTTCTTCCAACTTGCGTAGAAATCACCTAACATTAAAATTTTAATGGATTATTTATAAAATTCAATTAATTTATGTTTATACCCATTCCGACGTCTGAGCTCTGAAGTTTCATAGTCAAATTATAGCATGGAAGGAAAGCATCGTAAAATTTCTGCATGAAAGTCCAATGTCGAGTTTCCAATTTGATCTTTTCTAATGCATCTCCTGAAAAATACTCAAACAAACTGTTTAGGTCCTCTTGTATGTTTATCAGCTTTCTAATCATGATAAATGAGGAGTTCCAACGAGTGATGACATCGATGCCTGGAACTTTAATCTTTAAACTTTTGATTTGCTCACAATACGTGCTGGACTTTAAATTTTTAACTACTTTTCTTATCTCATCAAGTTCATTCCTATAATCTTTCTTGATATCATTTAGCGAATCGTGAACACACAATTGAAGAGTATGAATAGAGCAGCGAACTAAAACAGCAACAGATGTGATATCCTTAAGAGCATCTTTAATGTTACTGGGAATATCTAAAGGACCGTTCTCGTCAAAATTTTCAGCATCATCTTCATCGTCAATTTCTTCGTCATTTAATTGCTGTCCAAGTTCTTCCAATTCGTCACAAAGCAATAAACTATTTTGGTAGTTTTGAAACAATTTAGCTGTGGCAACAATGTTAGCGCCATTGTCACATGTAAAACTTGCTACTGATCTTTTATCAATGCCGTACTCTCCAAGTAAGCTGCTTATAATAAGATTAATATTCTCAGCCGTGTGTCGTCGATGCATTTCAATCATTCCTATTGTACGAACCAAAATTTTTCTTTCAATTTCAGAAAAGAATTGAATATTGATGCCCAAAACACTACGACCCAATCTCGTTGCAACATCTACCTTTAATCCAATCATTCGGTCCTTAACTTCCAATTTAATCTTCTGTTTTAAGGCTTTTGCGGTTTCTGTGACATATTTTTGTGCATTACAATAATTCATTGTGATGCCAGTTGTTACTTGATGATTGTAAATTAGATCCTTAAATGCTTTCATTGAGAATATACTATATGGTAGTAAGTTTAGGACAACAAGCTCAACAGAGGATCTTATAAAGTCAGACGCAACTAATTTTTTGAGTTTTTTTTGTGGTGGAGCCTCATCTGCTGTAGAAGTTGATGCAGGACGTTTTTCTCTATATTTGACATTTGTATCATTTGCTTGTTCTTGATGCTTATCAGTTAAGTGACGTTTGAGGTTATGCATACTTTTTCCTGCATATTTTTTTTTGCAATGATGACACAATGTTTTGTTTTCACTTTCAATATATGTGAAATGAATATTAAACACTCTTAAATCCATATTAATCCACAGTTATGTTACTTAAAATTTTTATTAAATATTCTTGAAAAAAATATTCACATTGACAAAATAATTTTTAAATAATTTCCGTCACGTTATGAAATCCTACGTAAATATTTTTCCTACGTGATTTTTTTCTACGTAATAATTTACGTAGGATGAAAAAAATCATGATTTTTTTGCTCATTGAAATGAGTGATTTTTTTTCATCAAAGATTTTTTTCATACATTTTAGTCTCTGCTAATTATACTATAATTAATGTTTTTTTAGTGCAACTTTTAACGGCAAAATTTCAAATTATTTATTGACCGTTAAATAATAATCCTTTCTATATAAGCATTCATTGTAACTTTTTGTTAATTACACTAAAATTAATGATCTTCTAATCTTCTCATGATCTGTAAATGAACGCAAAATAATTACATAATCAAATACTGATCGCTAACACAAAAATGCGCTTAAGTCCCTCGATCAATAACACGAGGACTTCTGTAATTTTTTTCAACAAAATATCGATTTTATATCTAAGTTAGCATTCTTTATCATTTATAATACCTAGGTATGTTTTAAAATTCAATTTAAAGCATTTTTGGTTTTGATCATAGCAGGCTATTTTCAAAAAAATATCAATTTTATATCTATATTAGCATTCTTTATCATATATAATACCCAGATATGTTTTAAAATGCAATTTAAAGCATTTTTGGTTTTGATCATAGTAGGCTATTTTCAAAAAAATATCGATTTTATATCTATATAAACATTCTTTATCATTTATAATGCCTAGGTATGTTTTAAAATTCAATTTAAAGCATTTTTGGTTTTGATTATAGTAGGCTATTTTCAAAAAAATATCGATTTTATATCTATATAAACATTCTTTATCATTTATAATGCCTAGGTATGTTGTAAAATTCAATTTAAAGCATTTTTGGTTTTGATTATAGTAGGCTATTTTCAAAAAAATGTATCGATTTTATATCCATATAAACATTCTTTATCATTTATAATGCCTAGGTATGTTTTAAAATTCAATTTAAACACATAAATTAGCATTCTTTATCATTTATAATACCTTGATATGTTTTAAAATACAATTTTAAGCATTTTTGGTTTTGATCATAGTAGGCTATTTTCAAAAAAAATCATTTTTAATACTTAGATATGTTTTAAAATGTAAATTAAAGCATTTTTGGTTTTGATCAAAGTAGGCTATTTTCAAAAAAATATTGATTTTATATCTAAATTAGCATTTGTTATCATTTTTAATACCTAGATATGTTTTAAAATACAATTTAAAGCATTTTTGGTTTTGATTATAGTAGGCTATTTTCAAAAAAATATCGATTTTATATCTAAATTAGCATTCTTTATCATTTATAATACCTTGATATGTTTTAAAATACAATTTAAAGCATTTTTGGTTTTGATCATAGTAGGCTATTTTCAAAAAAAATCATTTATAATACTTAGATATGTTTTAAAATGTAAATTAAAGCATTTTTGGTTTTGATCAAAGTAGGCTATTTTCAAAAAAATATTGATTTTATATCTAAATTAGCATTTGTTATCATTTTTAATACCTAGATATGTTTTAAAATACAATTTAAAGCATTTTTGGTTTTGATCATAGTAGGCTATTTTCAAAAAAATATCGATTTTATATCTAAATTAGCATTCTTTATCATTTATAATACCTTGATATGTTTTAAAATTCAATTTAAAGCATTTTTGGTTTTGATCATAGTAGGCTATTTTCAAAAAAAATCATTTATAATACTTAGATATGTTTTAAAATGTAAATTAAAGCATTTTTGGTTTTGATCAAAGTAGGCTATTTTCAAAAAAATATTGATTTTATATCTAAATTAGCATTTGTTATCATTTTTAATACCTAGATATGTTTTAAAATACAATTTAAAGCATTTTTGGTTTTGATCATAGTAGGCTATTTTCAAAAAAATATCGATTTTATATCTAAATTAGCATTCTTTATCATTTATAATACCTAGATATGTTTTAAAATGCAATTTAAAGCATTTTTGGTTTTGATTTTAGTAGGCTATTTTCAAAAAAATATCGATTTTATATCTATATAAACATTCTTTATCATTTGTAATGCCTAGGTTTGTTGAAAAATTCAATTTAAAGCATTTTTGGTTTTGATTAAAGTAGGCTATTTTCAAAAAAATGTATCGATTTTATATCTGAATTAGCATTCTTTATCATTTATAATACCTAGGTATGTTTTAAAATGCAATTTAAAGCATTTTTGGTTTTGATCATAGTAGGTTTTTTTCAACAAAATATCGATTTTATATCTAAGTTAGCATTCTTTATCATTTATAATACCTAGGTATGTTTTAAAATTCAATTTTAAGCATTTTTGGTTTTGATCATAGTAGGCTATTTTCAAAAAAATGAATCGATTTTATATCTAAATTAGCATTCTTTATCATTTAAAATACCTAGATATGTTTTAAAATGAAATTTAAAGCATTTTTGGTTTTGATCGTAGTAGGCTATTTTCAAAAAAATATCGATTTTATATCTAAATTAGCATTCTTTATCGTTTAAAATACCTAGATATGTTTTAAAATGAAATTTAAAGCATTTTTGGTTTTGATCATAGTAGGCTATTTTCAAAAAAATGAATCGATTTTATATCTAAATTAGCATTCTTTATCATTTAAAATACCTAGATATGTTTTAAAATGAAATTTAAAGCATTTTTGGTTTTGATCGTAGTAGGCTATTTTCAAAAAAATATCGATTTTATATCTAAATTAGCATTCTTTATCATTTATAATACCTTGATATGTTTTAAAATACAATTTTAAGCATTTTTGGTTTTGATCATAGTAGGCTATTTTCAAAAAAAATCATTTATAATACTTAGATATGTTTTAAAATGTAAATTAAAGCATTTTTGGTTTTGATCATAGTAGGCTATTTTCAAAAAAATATCGATTTTATATCTATATTAGTATTCTTAATCATTTAAAATACCTAGATATGTTTTAAAATGAAATTTAAAGCATTTTTGGTTTCGATTATAGTAGGCTATTTTCAAAAAAATATTGATTTTATATCTAAATTAGCATTCTTTATCATTTAAAATACCTAGATATGTTTTAAAATGAAATTTAAAGCATTTTTGGTTTTGATCATAGTAGGCTATTTTCAAAAAAATATCGATTTTATATCTAAATTAGCATTTGTTATCATTTTTAATACCTAGATATGTTTTAAAATACAATTTAAAGCATTTTTGGTTTCGATCATAGTAGGCTATTTTCAAAAAAATATCAATTTTATATCTAAATAAGCATTCTTTATCATTTATAATACCTAGATATGTTTTAAAATGTAATTTAAAGCATTTTTGGTTTTGATCATAGTAGGCTTTTTTCAAAAAAATATCGATTTTATATCTACATAAACTTTCTTTATCATTTATAATGCCTATATATGTTTTAAAATGAAATTTAAAGCATTTTTGGTTTCCATCTTAGTAGGCTATTTTCAAAAAAATATCGATTTTATATCTAAATAAGCATTCTTTATCATTTAAAATACCTAGATATGTTTTAAAATGAAATTTAAAGCATTTTTGGTTTTGATCATAGTAGGCTATTTTCAAAAAAATATCAATTTTATATCTAAATAAGCATTCTTAATCATTTAAAATACCTAGATATGTTTTAAAATGCAATTTAAAGCATTTTTGGTTTTGATCATAGTAGGCTATTTTCAAAAAAATATCGATTTTATATCTATATTAGTATTTCTTTATCATTTAAAATACCTAGATATGTTTTAAAATGAAATTTAAAGCATTTTTGGTTTTGATCATAGTAGGCTATTTTCAAAAAAATATCGATTTTATATTTAAATTAGCATTTGTTATCATTTTTAATACCTAGATATGTTTTAAAATACAATTTAAAGCATTTTTGGTTTCGATCATAGTAGGCTATTTTCAAAAAAATATCGATTTTATATCTAAATTAGCATTCTTTATCATTTAAAATACCTAGATATGTTTTAAAATGAAATTTAAAGCATTTTTGGTTTTGATCGTAGTAGGCTATTTTCAAAAAAATATCGATTTTATATCTAAATTAGTATTCTTTATCGTTTAAAATACCTAGATATGTTTTAAAATGAAATTTAAAGCATTTTTGGTTTTGATCATAGTAGGCTATTTTCAAAAAAAATCATTTATAATACTTAGATATGTTTTAAAATGTAAATTAAAGCATTTTTGGTTTTGATCATAGTAGGCTATTTTCAAAAAAATATCGATTTTATATCTATATTAGTATTCTTTATCATTTAAAATACCTAGATATGTTTTAAAATGAAATTTAAAGCATTTTTGGTTTCGATCATAGTAGGCTATTTTCAAAAAAATATTGATTTTATATCTAAATTAGCATTCTTTATCATTTAAAATACCTAGATATGTTTTAAAATGAAATTTAAAGCATTTTTGGTTTTGATCATAGTAGGCTATTTTCAAAAAAATATCGATTTTATATCTAAATTAGCATTTGTTATCATTTTTAATACCTAGATATGTTTTAAAATACAATTTAAAGCATTTTTGGTTTCGATCATAGTAGGCTATTTTCAAAAAAATATCAATTTTATATCTAAATAAGCATTCTTTATCATTTAAAATACCTAGATATGTTTTAAAATGAAATTTAAAGCATTTTTGGTTTTGATCATAGTAGGCTATTTTCAAAAAAATATCAATTTTATATCTAAATAAGCATTCTTTATCATTTATAATACCTAGATATGTTTTAAAATGCAATTTAAAGCATTTTTGGTTTTGATCATAGTAGGCTATTTTCAAAAAAATATCGATTTTATATCTATATTAGTATTTCTTTATCATTTAAAATACCTAGATATGTTTTAAAATGAAATTTAAAGCATTTTTGGTTTTGATCATAGTAGGCTATTTTCAAAAAAATATCGATTTTATATTTAAATTAGCATTTGTTATCATTTTTAATACCTAGATATGTTTTAAAATACAATTTAAAGCATTTTTGGTTTCGATCATAGTAGGCTATTTTCAAAAAAATATCGATTTTATATCTAAATTAGCATTCTTTATCATTTAAAATACCTAGATATGTTTTAAAATGAAATTTAAAGCATTTTTGGTTTTGATCATAGTAGGCTATTTTCAAAAAAATATCAATTTTATATCTAAATAAGCATTCTTTATCATTTATAATACCTAGATATGTTTTAAAATGCAATTTAAAGCATTTTTGGTTTTGTTCATAGTAGGCTTTTTTCAAAAAAATATCAATTTTATATCTAAATAAGCATTCTTTATCATTTATAATACCTAGATATGTTTTAAAATGAAATTTAAAGCATTTTTGGTTTTGATCATAGTAGGCTATTTTCAAAAAAATATCAATTTTATATCTAAATAAGCATTCTTTATCATTTATAATACCTAGATATGTTTTAAAATGCAATTTAAAGCATTTTTGGTTTTGATTAAAGTAGGCTATTTTCAAAAAAAATATCGATTTTATATCTATATAAACATTCTTTATCATTTATAATGCCTAGGTATGTTGTAAAATTCAATTTAAAGCATTTTTGGTTTTGATTATAGTAGGCCATTTTCAAAAAAATGTATCGATTTTATATCTGAATTAGCATTCTTTATCATTTATAATACCTTGATATGTTTTAAAATTCAATTTAAAGCATTTTTGGTTTTGATTATAGTAGGCTATTTTCAAAAAAATATCTATTTTATATTTAAATTAGCATTTGTTATCATTTATAATACCTAGGTATGTTTTAAAATGCAATTTAAAGCATTTTTGGTTTTGATCATAGTAGGTTTTTTTCAACAAAATATCGATTTTATATCTAAGTTAGCATTCTTTATCATTTATAATACCTAGGTATGTTTTAAAATTCAATTTAAAGCATTTTTGGTTTTGATCATAGCAGGCTATTTTCAAAAAAATATCAATTTTATATCTATATTAGCATTCTTTATCATATATAATACCCAGATATGTTTTAAAATGCAATTTAAAGCATTTTTGGTTTTGATCATAGTAGGCTATTTTCAAAAAAATATCGATTTTATATCTATATAAACATTCTTTATCATTTATAATGCCTAGGTATGTTTTAAAATTCAATTTAAAGCATTTTTGGTTTTGATTATAGTAGGCTATTTTCAAAAAAATATCGATTTTATATCTATATAAACATTCTTTATCATTTATAATGCCTAGGTATGTTGTAAAATTCAATTTAAAGCATTTTTGGTTTTGATTATAGTAGGCTATTTTCAAAAAAATGTATCGATTTTATATCCATATAAACATTCTTTATCATTTATAATGCCTAGGTATGTTTTAAAATTCAATTTAAACACATAAATTAGCATTCTTTATCATTTATAATACCTTGATATGTTTTAAAATACAATTTTAAGCATTTTTGGTTTTGATCATAGTAGGCTATTTTCAAAAAAAATCATTTTTAATACTTAGATATGTTTTAAAATGTAAATTAAAGCATTTTTGGTTTTGATCAAAGTAGGCTATTTTCAAAAAAATATTGATTTTATATCTAAATTAGCATTTGTTATCATTTTTAATACCTAGATATGTTTTAAAATACAATTTAAAGCATTTTTGGTTTTGATTATAGTAGGCTATTTTCAAAAAAATGTATCGATTTTATATCTGAATTAGCATTCTTTATCATTCATAATACCTTGATATGTTTTAAAATTCAATTTAAAGCATTTTTGGTTTTGATTTTAGTAGGCTATTTTCAAAAAAATATCGATTTTATATCTATATAAACATTCTTTATCATTTGTAATGCCTAGGTTTGTTGAAAAATTCAATTTAAAGCATTTTTGGTTTTGATTAAAGTAGGCTATTTTCAAAAAAATGTATCGATTTTATATCTGAATTAGCATTCTTTATCATTTATAATACCTAGGTATGTTTTAAAATGCAATTTAAAGCATTTTTGGTTTTGATCATAGTAGGTTTTTTTCAACAAAATATCGATTTTATATCTAAGTTAGCATTCTTTATCATTTATAATACCTAGGTATGTTTTAAAATTCAATTTTAAGCATTTTTGGTTTTGATCATAGTAGGCTATTTTCAAAAAAATGAATCGATTTTATATCTAAATTAGCATTCTTTATCATTTAAAATACCTAGATATGTTTTAAAATGAAATTTAAAGCATTTTTGGTTTTGATCGTAGTAGGCTATTTTCAAAAAAATATCGATTTTATATCTAAATTAGTATTCTTTATCGTTTAAAATACCTAGATATGTTTTAAAATGAAATTTAAAGCATTTTTGGTTTTGATCATAGTAGGCTATTTTCAGAAAAATATCAATTTTATATTTATATTAGCATTCTTAATCATTTATAATACCTTGATATGTTTTAAAATGAAATTCAAAGCATTTTTGGTTTTGATCATTGAAGGCTTTTTTCAAAAAAATATCGATTTTATATCTAAATTAGCATTCATTATCATTTATAATACCTAGGTATGTTTTAAAATGCAATTTAAAGCATTTTTGGTTTCGATCATAGTAGGCTATTTTCAAAAAAATATCGATTTTATATCTATATTAGTATTTCTTTATCATTTAAAATACCTAGATATGTTTTAAAATGAAATTTAAAGCATTTTTGGTTTTGATCATAGTAGGCTATTTTCAAAAAAATATCGATTTTATATTTAAATTAGCATTTGTTATCATTTTTAATACCTAGATATGTTTTAAAATACAATTTAAAGCATTTTTGGTTTCGATCATAGTAGGCTATTTTCAAAAAAATATCGATTTTATATCTATATTAGTATTTCTTTATCATTTAAAATACCTAGATATGTTTTAAAATGAAATTTAAAGCATTTTTGGTTTTGATCATAGTAGGCTATTTTCAAAAAAATATCGATTTTATATTTAAATTAGCATTTGTTATCATTTTTAATACCTAGATATGTTTTAAAATACAATTTAAAGCATTTTTGGTTTCGATCATAGTAGGCTATTTTCAAAAAAATATCGATTTTATATCTAAATTAGCATTCTTTATCATTTAAAATACCTAGATATGTTTTAAAATGAAATTTAAAGCATTTTTGGTTTTGATCATAGTAGGCTATTTTCAAAAAAATATCAATTTTATATCTAAATAAGCATTCTTTATCATTTATAATACCTAGATATGTTTTAAAATGCAATTTAAAGCATTTTTGGTTTTGTTCATAGTAGGCTTTTTTCAAAAAAATATCAATTTTATATCTAAATAAGCATTCTTTATCATTTATAATACCTAGATATGTTTTAAAATGAAATTTAAAGCATTTTTGGTTTTGATCATAGTAGGCTATTTTCAAAAAAATATCAATTTTATATCTAAATAAGCATTCTTTATCATTTATAATACCTAGATATGTTTTAAAATGCAATTTAAAGCATTTTTGGTTTTGATTAAAGTAGGCTATTTTCAAAAAAATATCGATTTTATATCTATATAAACATTCTTTATCATTTATAATGCCTAGGTATGTTGTAAAATTCAATTTAAAGCATTTTTGGTTTTGATTATAGTAGGCCATTTTCAAAAAAATGTATCGATTTTATATCTGAATTAGCATTCTTTATCATTTATAATACCTTGATATGTTTTAAAATTCAATTTAAAGCATTTTTGGTTTTGATTATAGTAGGCTATTTTCAAAAAAATATCTATTTTATATTTAAATTAGCATTTGTTATCATTTATAATACCTAGGTATGTTTTAAAATGCAATTTAAAGCATTTTTGGTTTTGATCATAGTAGGTTTTTTTCAACAAAATATCGATTTTATATCTAAGTTAGCATTCTTTATCATTTATAATACCTAGGTATGTTTTAAAATTCAATTTAAAGCATTTTTGGTTTTGATCATAGCAGGCTATTTTCAAAAAAATATCAATTTTATATCTATATTAGCATTCTTTATCATATATAATACCCAGATATGTTTTAAAATGCAATTTAAAGCATTTTTGGTTTTGATCATAGTAGGCTATTTTCAAAAAAATATCGATTTTATATCTATATAAACATTCTTTATCATTTATAATGCCTAGGTATGTTTTAAAATTCAATTTAAAGCATTTTTGGTTTTGATTATAGTAGGCTATTTTCAAAAAAATATCGATTTTATATCTATATAAACATTCTTTATCATTTATAATGCCTAGGTATGTTGTAAAATTCAATTTAAAGCATTTTTGGTTTTGATTATAGTAGGCTATTTTCAAAAAAATGTATCGATTTTATATCCATATAAACATTCTTTATCATTTATAATGCCTAGGTATGTTTTAAAATTCAATTTAAACACATAAATTAGCATTCTTTATCATTTATAATACCTTGATATGTTTTAAAATACAATTTTAAGCATTTTTGGTTTTGATCATAGTAGGCTATTTTCAAAAAAAATCATTTTTAATACTTAGATATGTTTTAAAATGTAAATTAAAGCATTTTTGGTTTTGATCAAAGTAGGCTATTTTCAAAAAAATATTGATTTTATATCTAAATTAGCATTTGTTATCATTTTTAATACCTAGATATGTTTTAAAATACAATTTAAAGCATTTTTGGTTTTGATTATAGTAGGCTATTTTCAAAAAAATGTATCGATTTTATATCTGAATTAGCATTCTTTATCATTCATAATACCTTGATATGTTTTAAAATTCAATTTAAAGCATTTTTGGTTTTGATTTTAGTAGGCTATTTTCAAAAAAATATCGATTTTATATCTATATAAACATTCTTTATCATTTGTAATGCCTAGGTTTGTTGAAAAATTCAATTTAAAGCATTTTTGGTTTTGATTAAAGTAGGCTATTTTCAAAAAAATGTATCGATTTTATATCTGAATTAGCATTCTTTATCATTTATAATACCTAGGTATGTTTTAAAATGCAATTTAAAGCATTTTTGGTTTTGATCATAGTAGGTTTTTTTCAACAAAATATCGATTTTATATCTAAGTTAGCATTCTTTATCATTTATAATACCTAGGTATGTTTTAAAATTCAATTTTAAGCATTTTTGGTTTTGATCATAGTAGGCTATTTTCAAAAAAATGAATCGATTTTATATCTAAATTAGCATTCTTTATCATTTAAAATACCTAGATATGTTTTAAAATGAAATTTAAAGCATTTTTGGTTTTGATCGTAGTAGGCTATTTTCAAAAAAATATCGATTTTATATCTAAATTAGTATTCTTTATCGTTTAAAATACCTAGATATGTTTTAAAATGAAATTTAAAGCATTTTTGGTTTTGATCATAGTAGGCTATTTTCAGAAAAATATCAATTTTATATTTATATTAGCATTCTTAATCATTTATAATACCTTGATATGTTTTAAAATGAAATTCAAAGCATTTTTGGTTTTGATCATTGAAGGCTTTTTTCAAAAAAATATCGATTTTATATCTAAATTAGCATTCATTATCATTTATAATACCTAGGTATGTTTTAAAATGCAATTTAAAGCATTTTTGGTTTCGATCATAGTAGGCTATTTTCAAAAAAATATCGATTTTATATCTATATTAGTATTTCTTTATCATTTAAAATACCTAGATATGTTTTAAAATGAAATTTAAAGCATTTTTGGTTTTGATCATAGTAGGCTATTTTCAAAAAAATATCGATTTTATATTTAAATTAGCATTTGTTATCATTTTTAATACCTAGATATGTTTTAAAATACAATTTAAAGCATTTTTGGTTTCGATCATAGTAGGCTATTTTCAAAAAAATATCGATTTTATATCTAAATTAGCATTCTTTATCATTTAAAATACCTAGATATGTTTTAAAATGAAATTTAAAGCATTTTTGGTTTTGATCGTAGTAGGCTATTTTCAAAAAAATATCGATTTTATATCTAAATTAGTATTCTTTATCGTTTAAAATACCTAGATATGTTTTAAAATGAAATTTAAAGCATTTTTGGTTTTGATCATAGTAGGCTATTTTCAAAAAAATGAATCGATTTTATATCTAAATTAGCATTCTTTATCATTTAAAATACCTAGATATGTTTTAAAATGAAATTTAAAGCATTTTTGGTTTTGATCGTAGTAGGCTATTTTCAAAAAAATATCGATTTTATATCTAAATTAGCATTCTTTATCATTTATAATACCTTGATATGTTTTAAAATACAATTTTAAGCATTTTTGGTTTTGATCATAGTAGGCTATTTTCAAAAAAAATCATTTATAATACTTAGATATGTTTTAAAATGTAAATTAAAGCATTTTTGGTTTTGATCATAGTAGGCTATTTTCAAAAAAATATCGATTTTATATCTATATTAGTATTCTTTATCATTTAAAATACCTAGATATGTTTTAAAATGAAATTTAAAGCATTTTTGGTTTCGATCATAGTAGGCTATTTTCAAAAAAATATTGATTTTATATCTAAATTAGCATTCTTTATCATTTAAAATACCTAGATATGTTTTAAAATGAAATTTAAAGCATTTTTGGTTTTGATCATAGTAGGCTATTTTCAAAAAAATATCGATTTTATATCTAAATTAGCATTTGTTATCATTTTTAATACCTAGATATGTTTTAAAATACAATTTAAAGCATTTTTGGTTTCGATCATAGTAGGCTATTTTCAAAAAAATATCAATTTTATATCTAAATAAGCATTCTTTATCATTTATAATACCTAGATATGTTTTAAAATGTAATTTAAAGCATTTTTGGTTTTGATCATAGTAGGCTTTTTTCAAAAAAATATCGATTTTATATCTACATAAACTTTCTTTATCATTTATAATGCCTATATATGTTTTAAAATGAAATTTAAAGCATTTTTGGTTTCGATCTTAGTAGGCTATTTTCAAAAAAATATCGATTTTATATCTAAATAAGCATTCTTTATCATTTAAAATACCTAGATATGTTTTAAAATGAAATTTAAAGCATTTTTGGTTTTGATCATAGTAGGCTATTTTCAAAAAAATATCAATTTTATATCTAAATAAGCATTCTTTATCATTTATAATACCTAGATATGTTTTAAAATGCAATTTAAAGCATTTTTGGTTTTGATCATAGTAGGCTATTTTCAAAAAAATATCGATTTTATATCTATATTAGTATTTCTTTATCATTTAAAATACCTAGATATGTTTTAAAATGAAATTTAAAGCATTTTTGGTTTTGATCATAGTAGGCTATTTTCAAAAAAATATCGATTTTATATTTAAATTAGCATTTGTTATCATTTTTAATACCTAGATATGTTTTAAAATACAATTTAAAGCATTTTTGGTTTCGATCATAGTAGGCTATTTTCAAAAAAATATCGATTTTATATCTAAATTAGCATTCTTTATCATTTAAAATACCTAGATATGTTTTAAAATGAAATTTAAAGCATTTTTGGTTTTGATCATAGTAGGCTATTTTCAAAAAAATATCAATTTTATATCTAAATAAGCATTCTTTATCATTTATAATACCTAGATATGTTTTAAAATGCAATTTAAAGCATTTTTGGTTTTGTTCATAGTAGGCTTTTTTCAAAAAAATATCAATTTTATATCTAAATAAGCATTCTTTATCATTTATAATACCTAGATATGTTTTAAAATGCAATTTAAAGCATTTTTGGTTTTGATCATAGTAGGCTATTTTCAAAAAAATATCAATTTTATATCTAAATAAGCATTCTTTATCATTTATAATACCTAGATATGTTTTAAAATGCAATTTAAAGCATTTTTGGTTTTGATTAAAGTAGGCTATTTTCAAAAAAAATATCGATTTTATATCTATATAAACATTCTTTATCATTTATAATGCCTAGGTATGTTGTAAAATTCAATTTAAAGCATTTTTGGTTTTGATTATAGTAGGCCATTTTCAAAAAAATGTATCGATTTTATATCTGAATTAGCATTCTTTATCATTTATAATACCTTGATATGTTTTAAAATTCAATTTAAAGCATTTTTGGTTTTGATTATAGTAGGCTATTTTCAAAAAAATATCTATTTTATATTTAAATTAGCATTTGTTATCATTTATAATACCTAGGTATGTTTTAAAATGCAATTTAAAGCATTTTTGGTTTTGATCATAGTAGGTTTTTTTCAACAAAATATCGATTTTATATCTAAGTTAGCATTCTTTATCATTTATAATACCTAGGTATGTTTTAAAATTCAATTTAAAGCATTTTTGGTTTTGATCATAGCAGGCTATTTTCAAAAAAATATCAATTTTATATCTATATTAGCATTCTTTATCATTTAAAATACCCAGATATGTTTTAAAATGCAATTTAAAGCATTTTTGGTTTTGATCATAGTAGGCTATTTTCAAAAAAATATCGATTTTATATCTATATAAACATTCTTTATCATTTATAATGCCTAGGTATGTTTTAAAATTCAATTTAAAGCATTTTTGGTTTTGATTATAGTAGGCTATTTTCAAAAAAATATTGATTTTATATCTAAATTAGCATTTGTTATCATTTTTAATACCTAGATATGTTTTAAAATACAATTTAAAGCATTTTTGGTTTTGATTATAGTAGGCTATTTTCAAAAAAATATCGATTTTATATCTAAATTAGCATTCTTTATCATTTATAATACCTTGATATGTTTTAAAATACAATTTAAAGCATTTTTGGTTTTGATCATAGTAGGCTATTTTCAAAAAAAATCATTTATAATACTTAGATATGTTTTAAAATGTAAATTAAAGCATTTTTGGTTTTGATCAAAGTAGGCTATTTTCAAAAAAATATTGATTTTATATCTAAATTAGCATTTGTTATCATTTTTAATACCTAGATATGTTTTAAAATACAATTTAAAGCATTTTTGGTTTTGATTATAGTAGGCTATTTTCAAAAAAATGTATCGATTTTATATCTGAATTAGCATTCTTTATCATTCATAATACCTTGATATGTTTTAAAATTCAATTTAAAGCATTTTTGGTTTTGATTTTAGTAGGCTATTTTCAAAAAAATATCGATTTTATATCTATATAAACATTCTTTATCATTTGTAATGCCTAGGTTTGTTGAAAAATTCAATTTAAAGCATTTTTGGTTTTGATTAAAGTAGGCTATTTTCAAAAAAATGTATCGATTTTATATCTGAATTAGCATTCTTTATCATTTATAATACCTAGGTATGTTTTAAAATGCAATTTAAAGCATTTTTGGTTTTGATCATAGTAGGTTTTTTTCAACAAAATATCGATTTTATATCTAAGTTAGCATTCTTTATCATTTAAAATACCTAGATATGTTTTAAAATGAAATTTAAAGCATTTTTGGTTTTGATCATAGTAGGCTATTTTCAGAAAAATATCAATTTTATATTTATATTAGCATTCTTAATCATTTATAATACCTTGATATGTTTTAAAATGAAATTCAAAGCATTTTTGGTTTTGATCATTGAAGGCTTTTTTCAAAAAAATATCGATTTTATATCTAAATTAGCATTCATTATCATTTATAATACCTAGGTATGTTTTAAAATGCAATTTAAAGCATTTTTGGTTTTGATTATAGTAGGCTATTTTCAAAAAAATATCGATTTTATATTTAAATTAGCATTTGTTATCATTTATAATACCTTGATGTGTTTTAAAATGAAATTTAAAGCATTTTTGGTTTCGATCATAGTAGGCTATTTTCAAAAAAATATCGATTTTATATCTATATAAACATTCTTTATCATTTATATTGCCTATATATGTTTTAAAATGAAATTTAAAGCATTTTTGGTTTCGATCTTAGTCGGCTATTTTCAAAAAAATATCGATTTTATATCTAACTTAGCATTCTTTATCATTTATAATACCTAGATATGTTTTAAAATGCAATTTAAAGCATTTTTGGTTTTGATCATAGTAGGCTATTTTCAAAAAAATATCGATTTTATATCTAAATTAGCATTCATTATCATTTATAATATCTAGGTATGTTTTAAAATGCAATTTAAAGCATTTTTGGTTTTGATTATAGTAGGCTATTTTCAAAAAAATATCGATTTTATATTTAAATTAGCATTTGTTATCATTTATAATACCTTGATATGTTTTAAAATGAAATTTAAAGCATTTTTGGTTTCGATCTTAGTAGGCTATTTTCAAAAAAATATCGATTTTATATCTAAATTAGCATTTGTTATCTTTTATAATACCTTGATATGTTTTAAAATACAATTTTAAGCATTTTTGGTTTCGATCATAGTAGGCTATTTTAAAAAAAATATCGATTTTATATCTAAATTAGCATTTTTGGTTTTGATCATTGTTGGTTATTTTCAAAAAAATGTCGATTTTATATCTAAATTAGCATTTGTTATCATTTATAATACCTTGATATGTTTTAAAATACAATTTTAAGCATTTTTGGTTTCGATCATAGTAGGCTATTTTCTATTGCTATCGCACAGCATAAGTTTGTAAACTAAAATTTAACCATAGAAAGTCTTTATCGATTATCACTATGGGATAAAATCGAAATTTTTTTCCAAAAATTTTTTTATTGGCTTATTTGAAAGTTCTTTATCCAAGAAATCAGAATCTATTTTAATGACCCAAAGTGCAGTAGTGCTGGAGATATAGCCCGAAATGTATTTTGATGACCTTCAATAGTTAATATTTTCAATTTATCAGAACTTTTTCTTGTCTCAACCAATTTTCTTGAAATTTTTTTTAAATATAAGTTGACGAAACTTTAAATGTTAGTTGTACGACACACTTTTTTTGAGTTCGTGGATTTCTGATGCTTTTAAATGTTTTTCCTTTTTCATTAAATTGTATCCCTTTACTAGATCTACAAGAAAAATATCCCTTTCAAGGTTTAAAATTATATTTATGCATCAAAAAATTGAGATTTTTTCAAAAAATATACGGTTTTTAACTATGTTTTGACTTCAATTGACTATAACTGCATATTCCAAGTGAGTGGAGAGACAAATTTTTACTGTTTTATATAGTCCTCACTTGTATCTTTCTAAAACGGTGAAAACCTGGAAAAAAGTTCTGCCAAATTTTCAACTTTGAACCATTTGAAACATGTCATCTGCATGCACCTCAAAAATCTTTTTTAACTTTTTTCATCAAAATCATGCCCAAACTTAATAAAACTTTCAGGAATGTTAGAAAAATGTTTTCCATTTTCAATGAGATGTAATTGACTTTAAATACACTATATGCTTAACAAAAAATATTTGTATTATCTTTTATGATGAGCTGCTTAAATTACCTTTCCAACGATATATAATATGTTATATATGAGTACAATGTCCCTGAATAATGTTCGAGGTGTGTGAAGAACCATACTTAACATTTTTGCTCAAAACTATATAAAATCTTAATTATATATTATAAATTTGGTACTGTTGGAAAGATAAAAGTACTGGCTATAAGATAAAATCAAATTTTGAGTTGAGAATTTACCCAGGGCACTGCTAGCGTATGGGAAACATGTCGTAGTTTGACCAGCCCTATCAGATACAGTAAAAATAAAAATTTTATTTTTTCTCATGTTTTCTAAAGAAACATACTTAAACTATCTGAAAAACACCAAAAAAAATACTGACCGGTAAATATTTGCAGTAAATGAGCTCATAGAAAGTATCATAGAATTTTCTAAATTGTATTAGATCATCTAAAAATCAAATTTCAGATAGTTTCAGTATATTTCTGTAGAAAACATGAAAAATAATCAGAGTGGGGGAGTTTTTTGTGATTTAAATCAAAATCACAAATCAAATTGTGATTTTTGATTTAAATCTCAATGAAGAATGATTTGAAAAATGATTTCTGATTTAATTCATTTTACTCAAGTGATTTTTTTTTGATTTATGATTTAAATCATTTTGTATGAAAGATTTATTTGTGATTTATGATTTAATTCATTTTGTATGAAAGATTTATTTGTGATTTATGATTTAATTCATTTTGTATGAAAGATTTATTTGTGATTTATGATTTAAATCACATTGTATGGGGATTTTTTTTGGGATTTTAAATCACTTTAAGGTGAAAATATGTTTGGGAATTTTCAGAAGATTATTAAAAAACATTAATCATTAATCATGGATATCCTTTCTGGCTTTTGGATATTGTAGTATGCAGATGTTGGTATAGCTCTAAATGGTAAAGCATGAATGGATCTAACATCATATGAGGAACTAGTCACTTCCAGTCCCATTAAAGAATTTTTTGATAAGTTTTCATTGTCAAAGAGGTATACGTTTTTATTTCTTAGCCAGAGGTATGATTAGACACTGGAACTGCCAAGTTCCTTTACATCCCAAAAAATTTTTTTTGTTTTTTTTAATCAAGGAATCACACCCTGCAACAAATTTTTTTTGAGAAATCGACACATTCTTTAATGACTTAATTTTTAATAATAATCTTCTGAAAATTCCCAAACATATTTTCACCTTCAAGTGATTTAAAATCCCAAAAAAAATCCCCATACAATGTGATTTAAATCATAAAGCACAAATAAATCTTTCATACAAAATGATTTAAATCATAAATCAAAAAAAAAAATCACTTGAGTAAAATGAATTAAATCAGAAATCATTTTTCAAATCATTCTTCATTGAGATTTAAATCAAAAATCACAATTTGATTTGTGATTTTGATTTAAATCACAAAAAACTCCCCCACTCTGATTATTTTTCATGTTTTCTACAGAAACATACTGAAACTATCTGAAATTTGATTTTTAGATGATCTAATACAATTTAGAAAATTCTATGATACTTTCTATGAGCTCATTTACTGCAAATATTTACCGGTCAGTATTTTTTTTGGTGTTTTTCAGATAGTTTAAGTATGTTTCTTTAGAAAACATGAGAAAAAATAAAATTTTTATTTTTACTGTATCTGATAGGGCTGGTCAAACTACGACATGTTTCCCATACGCTAGCAGTGCCCTGGGTAAATTCTCAACTCAAAATTTGATTTTATCTTATAGCCAGTACTTTTATCTTTCCAACAGTACCAAATTTATAATATATAATTAAGATTTTATATAGTTTTGAGCAAAAATGTTAAGTATGGTTCTTCACACACCTCGAACATTATTCAGGGACATTGTACTCATATATAACATATTATATATCGTTGGAAAGGTAATTTAAGCAGCTCATCATAAAAGATAATACAAATACTTTTTGTTAAGCATATAGTGTATTTAAAGTCAATTACATCTCATTGAAAATGGAAAACATTTTTCTAACATTCCTGAAAGTTTTATCAAGTTTGGGCATGATTTTGATGAAAAAAGTTAAAAAAGATTTTTGAGGTGCATGCAGATGACATGTTTCAAATGGTTCAAAGTTGAAAATTTGGCAGAACTTTTTTCCAGGTTTTCACCGTTTTAGAAAGATACAAGTGAGGACTATATAAAACAGTAAAAATTTGTCTCTCCACTCACTTGGAATATGCATTTATAGTCAATTGAAGTCAAAACATAGTTAAAAACCGTATATTTTTTGAAAAAATCTCAATTTTTTGATGCATAAATATAATTTTAAACCTTGAAAGGGATATTTTTCTTGTAGATCTAGTAAAGGGATACAATTTAATGAAAAAGGAAAAACATTTAAAAGCATCAGAAATCGACATACTCAAAAAAAGTGTGTCGTATTACTAACATTTGAAGTTTCGTCAATTTTTATTTAAAAAAAATTTCAAGAAAATTGGTTGAGACAAGAAAAAGTTCTGATAAATTGAAAATATTAACTATTGAAGGTCATCAAAATACATTTCGGGCTATATCTCCAGCACTGCTGCACTTTGGGCCATTAAAATAGATTCTGATTTCTTGGATAAAGAACTTTCAAATAAGCCAATAAAAAAATTTTTGGAAAAAAATTTCGATTTTATCCCATAGTGATTAAGATAAGAGTTTCAATGGTTTGATTCTAGTTTACAAACTTATTCATGTATGGTCATGACTTAAGTTTGAAACTTTCAAATTAATCTCAAATTTTCAAACCAATATCCTTTGAACCCAATATAAAAGTTATTTTCTACTTTTTGGTCCACGTGTAAAAACGTTGTTTTTTTAAAAGGTGTTTTATAAAGTATTTTTTAACATGCCGCTACCCGTCTAATAAAGCCTTTTTTTATAATTTTGAAAACTTTTTTCATCCCACTGACCAGTAAAAAAAATAGGCTATGATTGAAATTTATGTTACCAAACCCGGCATTCACATCTAGCATAAATCCGTTACAGAAAAAATTTTGAATTTTAATTACCGTTTAGGGGTGTTAAGCTACAAAATTATTTTCCCGCTCAATTTAATAGGCTTGAAAATTATTTTATTAATTAATTAGTGTTTATCGTTGTTTGGTGCGTTAAAAAAGCTTATAAGTAGCAGTATAGTCGAACATAATGCAAGTAGCTATGAAATCACCAATTTTAAGCGAGTTTTCAACAATGGATAGTAGTCAGAAGAAAATACAATTAAATTTAGTGTCTCCGATCATTAAAAGTCATTCGAGAGGAGCTAGATTCCTAGATCTAGTAAAAAGTAATAAAATTAATGTCTCGCCGCAATTAACAAAACGTTTATCATTGTGTAAAAATGTTGGAAAAGATTTAATGGAAAGATCCGAAAAAAAATCTTCAGAATATTTGAAATTTTCGAATGAAACTCCAAATTTAATGGCAAGTCCTTCTTCTGGAATACTGAGTAAGAGGAAAAATGCAGTTATGGAAACACCAGACTCACCATCTCAAAATAATTCAGCCAAAGTAAGTCGAATAAGAATAACATTGGACATAAACCTTAATTAATTGCTTTCGTATTACTTATAGAGGAAACGAGTAAGTTTTAATGATCCTGTTTCAACGACAAAAGAATATCTAATAACTGAAGAAGAAGAGCGACAAAAATCAAACAGTTTAATTCGATGCTTAACATATGAAGAAAATATCGAACAAGATGAAGGGGACTGTGAAAATAAGGAAAATCTGATCGTAACTGTCGACGATAAGAAGCAAGTAATAATACAGGAAGAAATTAAAATTAAAATTGAACAACTCGAAGTTGATACAATCTCTATGGATCATGATTACGATGAAGATCCCCAAAACACTGACATTACAACATCATCGGAGGATATTAACGAGGACATTACCGAGCAACAAATATTTGAGGATGATAAAACACTTAGTTTTAAGGATAAGGATGATTTAATGGATTATGTTGCAAAAAATTTTACATTCAATGAGATTTTTGAGAAGCTTTTAGAGAATCATGATGAATCACATAAACGTAAAGAGTTTATTCAATGTGTATTGACAAAGGTTGATGAAAATGAAATATTGAACGAATTTCTGCCGACACAAGATCCAAAACACACCAAAATGACAGCTGAACAACTCGATAAAACCTCAAACGTTATCAATCATCTGTCGAAAATGATGAAACTAAATGATAGAATTAAACACAAAGTGCTTGAAACACTTTCTGAGAAACATTCGAAAGATTTTTTATCACATTCTATCCAAGAAAATTCAGTGTCAACAGTCTGCCAAAAACTTACTCTTCCAAGTATTATAAATTATTTAATTCACAAAGTTAATGTTTGTGACGATGACGATATTGATTTTGAGGTCAATAGAATGAATCGAGCAATAATGCATCACCTAATTAAGAAAGCAGCTACACATGAGATTATAAATGATCAAAAGGAAATGCAAGAACTGTTAAAGCTTTTATTTACAAATATGCAGAAAATTGAAGTTCTTGACACCGTCCATGAGTTTCTTCGTTCGAATATTATTCAAGGTCCATTCTGAAAAAATCATCACTAGCAATTAAGTATCATTTCTAAGTTTAAGAAAAACATAATTAAGATAACAAATTTGACTTTTTTCGTTTTAAAAAATTTTTATTTGTTCTTTTTTTTTGCTTTCATAAAAAATCATTTTAATTTTATTAATGACATATAGGCTCTTTATGAATCTGTAAAGTTGATAGAAGAAGAAGGAAAAGTTTTTAAATCGTATGACATATTAAAGATGAAATTTATTAGACTTAGAACAGAATGTAATGGCACTAAAATTAAATTTTAAAAGGTTTTTTTTTTGTATTGGCAAATTTGGTTGAATGGAAAGTAAGTCTTAAACTAAGCATTGTATGAAAAAAGCAAAAAAAATATAAGAGAATAAAATTCTTTTTGATTTCATGTCTGTAAATTAGTTTTTTTTTAATAAATTAAGCTATCTTATTTTCTTATTAAAAATCACAATTTCATGTAAAAGAACTTAAAATGAAAATTACGATTTTCATCGTTTTAATCGATTTCTTAAAAATCCTAGCGAATATCCATGAAAATTTCAACTATCTCCAATTCTAGGGCGTACATTTTTCAATATCGGTGTTTATGTTTTGATTATTTTCACTTAATTATTTATTTACAGCTTATATGGAACTGACATTGAATATGATCAGCACAGAAATTTTATGCTATAAAGTAGAGTCAACCATTTTTTGAAAACAGAAAAGGTCAACCGCAGACTCAGAAGCTTTGCAATGCTCAATACTTTACTGTTGTTAAATTGAAATTGTTTATGTGATTAATGGATGCGTTATTTACATTCATATGGATGCATTTAAATGGTTCCTGTTTAGCTTGATCATACAGAACACATCAATTTCAGTTCTCATATTTTTTTAATATTGGTACAAAGGTTTCTGACTTGTCTACACTAAAAATAGTCATTCTTCATTGTTCACTTTTTCTTTAAATTAGATAATAATGAAAAAAATTGAAGTTAAATGCACATATAAAAGTGATGTAACGGTTTTCATCGTTTAAATTGTAATGGATGGTGTTATTAAAAAAGTTTGTTCTAAAATTATTCGATCCCATTTTTTTTTTCTTTTCTTATTCCTTTTTGGGGTTTCTTCGGTTGTGTTTTATTATTTTTTTTACAATCTAAAAATGCATTTTTACTCAAAGTCAGTACATATTTTAATTAATTTCTTTTTTTTGGGATTAGACACTTTTCTCCTCGAATAAATACATATTATATTATGTATGTAATATTTATAACACAAAAGTACATAAATTATCTTTATAAAGTAATAATCATTTCTGTTCATTCATTCATACGATACATATTGTACATGGTACATTTTCTTCTCCTCGTGCTTCTTCTTATTAAAGAAAAAAAAATCAATTTTGAGGAGTGAGAAAGAGACAGAGAGACAGACACTTTTTAATTTTACTTTAGTTTTACATTTAGAGCTGAGCTCTCTCACAATTCTAACATTCAAATTCACTTGCTGTAATTGCACTGAGATCTTTCATTAAGCCTTCCAAATTCGCCATTTCTTGATTTAATTCTTCGGTCGATGTTGAAGGCCGAAGTGCTTGAATCTCATCAGAGGAATGTGGCACTAGCAAACCTGTTTGAAGTCTATTCGATGATGATGGTGTCGTTGTTGCTGATTTTTTATATGGGGATGAGTTTTGTGGTCTTATTGTTACTGAAGGAACTGTAAAGTTTTAATACCTCTTTATTTAAAAAAAAAATTGTAATCTTTTAGGATATTACCTGGTTTAGAGTTTGGAATAAGTGGAGTATTTGATGGTGGTGCTGGAATGCTGAAACTTTTTAATGGATGACCTCTATGTTTTGCAACTTCTACAGGAATTCCAGGAAATGCCATGTTTGGATTGCTATTAACAAATTTAAAATTATGTTGATTTTTGATTTTACCTTTTTAACTAGCAATAAGAATTTACCTATAATTTGGTGGGACTATATCATATGCATATGGATTTTCAGGAGAATGAATCATTGAGCCTCCTTGGATGTTTTGTTGTGAAAGAGAAGGATCCATTGTGGAAATGTGTGGAGGTCGTTGAATATTATATTGAGTTCTTGGATATTGTGGACGGTCTGATGCTGATGAACTCATTGAGTTCGCTTAATTAATAATTTAGAATGTACGTAGAAATTAATTGTGTGAAGGATAAAAAATATAATATTAAAACTTACTCATATAGCCTGCAACATAAGTTCGCTTATCTAATGAGTTTGTAACATGAGCGGGGAACTGTGTATCTGTTTCAAAGTCATGACCAACAGATCGTGGCAAAGTCATTGCTCCACTACTAGACGCACCATCACTGCAACCGGGCGTTGTTGGATGTAAAGTAGTTTTTTCTATATTTTTCAACTCCATTTGATCATGATGTATCCATAAATCAGGTGGTTTAATTTGTCCTGCTTGATTTTTCTGGTAACTTTTTTTATGCTCGGGAGTTTCTTGCGGCTTTCGTCGGCAAAATATCATTGCAACAACTACAACGATAATGAATACTAGTAAAATTATTCCACCAATTAGTGCATAGAAAATTTCAGTTGTGAGTAAAATATTCGAGGCAGGAATAGCTTCATTTGAAATCATTGCTTGTGCACCAGTTCGTACAGAAACCATTGCTGAAAATGGCCCTAAAATCTTTCCATGTTTTGATTGCACTTTAAAAAAGTAGGTTGTATGTGGTGTTAATTGATTTATAATTACAGACGTTTTGTCTGTCGGAACATTTTCATAACTCCATTCACGATCACGTTTCTCAGAATCTGTTGTATACAAAATAACATAATTTGTTATAGGTTGTGAATGTTTTGGTGGAGTCCATGATAAGTGAACACTTAGAGGTGATTTGTCATCTAAAAGTGTCACTTTTAAGTCCCTCGGTGGCAATGCTGGAGAAGCTGGAAGCGTTGTATTAAGTACAGACATAGACCATGAAGATTCACGCCTTCCTTTCACTACTTTCACTTCAAATTCGTATTGAGTATTTGGCTTAAGTTCAAGAATCATACAATTCAAGTCTGTTGTATTGTGATATCGATAACGGGTCGATCCTGTTGAACTATATCTGACTGTATAATAACGATTATCGGTAACATGTTGACTCTTTCCTAAAGTTGTATCTGTCCAATATACAACAATTGTTGATCCACTCATTGGAATCGCTCGTAAGCCTACTGGAACTTCCAATGGCTGTGATGGCTCGTTGATTAAATCTTCTCGTGTTCTAGTCGTATCATATTTCGGTGGCCCGTCTCCTACATTATTACGTGCTCTTAATGCTATCACATATTCACTGTTTGCTTCTAAATCTCGAATTTCAAATGCTCGACTATTTTCATCTAATTCGTGTGTAGCTTCATCTGGAATTCCTTTTCCCCATCCTAAAATGTATGCTCTAACTTTTACATCTTGTTGAACTGGAGGGCCCCAAGATACAATGATGCTATTTGCAGCCGGTTTTGTTCGAATCCATCCTGGTTCACCAGGAACTTGAGTTTCATCTAAATCATTTGCATATGTTTCAACATTTATCCAATCACTAAATGGCCCCGTTCCATTAATTGTCATTGCTGCTATTTTAATCTGATATGCAGACATTTTTTCCAGATTTGTTAATTCATAAAATCTCACATTTCCGGGGGTTGTTTCCGTCTGTATGCCCGACTTTTTAACCTTTCTATATTTCATTTTATATCCTGTAATCGGACCATTTCTATGCTCAGGAGGTGGTGCTTCCCATCGTATACTAATCGACTATTGTAGAAAGATGTAAAAAGAATTATAAAGGTTACGAATAGACTGTAGTCACAAAGATAGATTAACATGAATATGCATATGTCTAGATTAAAATCACTTATGTAAATTTTCATTAATTTATTTTCACTTACGGTTGAACTCGTTGCTTCTACTGTAATATTCGATGGTTCTTCAGAAGGTGTGTTCGAGAATGTTTTTACTAATATTTCTTGTGAAGGATTGCCCATCCCATTTTGATTGAAAGCTACTACCGATATTGTATATTCGCAATAACTACGTAGCTGAGTGAGCATGAACTCATTTGATTTCGTATCATAAAATTGATCTTCTCCATTTTCACCCTCTGCAAAATAGACTCGATAGTTTGAAATCAGGCCATTTGTTTCGTGTGGTGGATCCCATTGTAAAAATATTTCATCATGTGAGAATGCAGCTCCTTTAAAATTTTCTGGTGGTCCAGCCATATTTTCTTCGGACTGTGTTGAAATCTCCAAAATTTCTGATGACTCTCCTGGGCCATGATTACTATTAGCAACAACTCGAAAATGATACGTTTTTCCTGGCAGTAATGACTGAATGTTAGCTTCTTGCTCGTCGCGTGAGTTTGTTTTAATTTTTCGTTCTCTAAAATGATTCATTCATTTATTCAATTAAATTTGAAAATATTGAAATATAAAACAAACAGACCTTGCATCAGGTGCATTCATTTTGTAGTAAACAGTATAGGATACAACTTCATCTGGATTTTTTACCGGCTCTAACCAGTTGAGAGTAACAAAACGAGGCTTAATAATTTGGGCTTGAACTGCTCTTGGTGGACCCGGCAATGGTACTGAAATATGTTTATTGTCTTCTACAGTTTGAAGGAACGGTGGTTTTCGAGTGACAATTTTCATTTGCGAATTAGAGAAATGAGAAATATCAGAATCGTGATTTCTGTTAGGATTTGTCAGTGCATGCAAAAGTTTATTTGGATCTGTGTCAATATCAATCGGATGAATTGAACCTTCTTCATCGTCGTCATATTCGTCATCCACAACATCTGATTGTTGATTGTCATTCAATCTTTCTAGATAATCATTTGAATCTTGAAATTTACTCGGCGAAAATTGTGAATTTTTATTTCTTGACAAAAGACTATCAAGAGCTTGTTTAGATAAATTCTTATTGCTACTAGATTTTTGCAATAATGAGTCAGGTTCATTAGAGTTTTTTGAAATTTTAATCATGCTTTTCAAATCAGGCTTAGTGGGTTTTTTCGTTGTCGTTGAGGTTGTAGATGTAAATTTCTTATTTTTCTGCTTTTTAGATCCTTTTTTATCAATGACATATTTACAAATTCCAAAAACATAATCATCCAAACCAAAAATTGATGATAATCATAAGCACACAATCAACCACAACGAAATAAAATGATGAAAATAGAATAAAGAAATGAAATAAAAAATTATTAACATAAGATCATGAGTAAAAAAAAATATGTGTATGATGAAAATTAAAGCCTAAAAGTATCTTTTCCTATTCACAATTGCTTTAATGATAATTAATGGAAAACCTTACCTATTTGAAGGACTTCTAAATACGCTGATGCTTGAACACTACCAGCAGAATTTGTTCCAATACATTGAAACATCCCTGAGTCGGAACTTATTAGACCAAGAATTTTTAAATTATGCCTAAATTGGATGAAGAATGAGAAAAGGGTAAAAAGAAGACAATGTAAGAAGAATAAGCATGGTGTAGTAATTAGTAATAGATTTAAAGTAAACGTACCCTCCAGAAATTTGCATGTAATCGTTTGGTGTTATCAAGTCTCCATTTTTCAACCACTGAATTGTTGGTGTCGGTTTACCATAGATTAAACATGCAAGCTCTAATTCATCCTTTTCATTTGCGACTTTATCTTGCGGTTCTTGAACGAATTTAGGTGGAATTTGAACATTTAACGTTGCAATTGCGTCCATTGAATCGACCGAGTTGCTAGCACGACATTGATAATCACCACTATCATTATCTTCAACAGAAGCAATTTGTAATGAGCCTGTTCCAATCATTCTAAATCTTGAATCCAAATCATTAAAATCAATATCTATGCCATTCCGAAGCCATATGACTTTAGGTTTAGGATTTCCATTAGCTGCACACTCCAATATTACTTGTTCACCCTCTTTCACAGTCTGTGTCACAGGACGAATAACAAAGCTTGGAGCTGCAAATGCTACAGGATTTCCAGAAGGTGATTTTACGTTTAAATTTGTTTTACTACTCGCACGTGAATAACTTTCATACGAAACATTGCATTGATATGTTCCACGATCATCAAAAGTAATTTCATCAATTTCTAGTGACGCCGTGGGAAGAATTGACATTCGAGTACTATCAATTTTAAATGGTACATCATCCTTAAACCATTGTACTTTGAAATTTTTGTCATTGATATTCATCAACGTTTGACTAGTCATGCATTTTATATAAGCTATATTGCCGAGATCAAGATAGACTTCATTCGATTCTTGATTCACTTCAGGTTGTGCTGCATAACGTGGTGATGATTTTTATGATAACGAATTAAAACATGAAAAAATAAATTCATATGTCATAATATGTGATATAAAGTGAAGATAAGAAAATTTTTCGTTTGATGAGATTAATGTAAAATAACTTACAAGCTATTGATAAACGAGCTGTTCTACTGACAATTGTTCCTAACCCGTCTACGCTCAGCAAGCACTGATAATTGCCAGTGAGACCACGATTTTCATTTACAGAACTTATATATAATGATCCATTTTTCAGTTGGGTTATAAATGTATCGATCCCAATATCTTGCCTATCTGGACCTCGCCACCTTATATTAGGTATCAACTTCTCATCCTTACTATGACTAATTTTCTTGCTAGTTTTGCCTGCGCACTGCAGTAAAACCGAACTTCCTTCAGGCACAACTGTATCTGACGGCTCTAATGTGAACTCCAGTACTAGAAAAATAAACGATTTTCAATTCAAAATGATGTAAGTTATAAATAGGGTTACCATCTAATTTTCATGAAAATACAGGACTTTTGGTAAATTTTTTCGAAAAATACAGGACATAGAGTAAAATTCGAAAATTAACGGAAATTTTCGTGAAAAAAATACAGGACCTGGAACAAAGTTTTCAAATTTATACAGGACAGGGTTTTGAAATACAGGACTGTCCGTTGTAAAACTACGCAGATGGTCACCCTAGTTATAAATTTTTCAATAAATGTACGATTACAATAAATCTCAAGATTTCTCAACTCGTCTTTCAAAATGAAATAAATTATTAACATCACTTTGTCTACATTATTGAACAAATTGATGCTTAGGTCAAAATTGAGGTTTTGCAAAATATGCCATTATCAGTTTGATGCATTAATAACTTCGAGAATTGCTAATATTATTATTGATCATAATTTCTTATCAATAAACAATATAATAAAATGAATAACCATTCTTAGAAACAGGGTGTGAAGATTTTTTGCGATTTAAATCAAAATCGCAGAGTTTATTTTTGATTTTGATTTAAATCACAATGAAAAATGATTTTAAAAAGGGATTTTGATTTAAATCATTTTTCATATATTATATTTTTATTTAAATGTAAGCAGCAAGGCACAGAAGATTAAAAATCACGAATTGGTTTTCTTATAAGTCAAACAGCACGGAACCATTGGTTGCTGTAACCTTTATTAAACATATGATTGGATCTAAAAGATCCAGTTGCACGATTTTGTCCGAAAAAGGATCAACTGCATTCTTACTTATGAAGAACTGCAACTGTAAACTGATGATTTGAAAAATAATTTGAGAAATTGCTTACAAAAACTTTATATCGAGGGAAAATCCCAAAAAAAATCTTTCATACAAGAGATTTAAATCAAAATCCCCCCCAAAAAAAAAATCCCTTTGAAAAATGATTTAAATCAAAATCTCTTTTTAAAATCATTGCAAAAAGATTTTGATTTTGATTTAAATCACTTAGAAATGACATGAAAATTACAGTGCGTATTCGTTTTCGATAAGCATGACGTTATTCTCATACTTTTTACTTAACACTACACTTTTCATTTTGCATTATTTACAAATAAATTCTGTAAATTCCATTAATTTTAAAAAGATTTTATGCATTACTAGAAATTATATTAATTCTATGAAAGATTATGAGATGATGTCGTAAAAAGATATCTATACAAATTTTTCGGCGGTTTACTTAAGTATATAAATATTTAAGAACATTACTTTTACGGGAAATCGTTAATGTAAAAATTATTTAAAGGAAGTAATCAAAAAGGTGGAAACATATATACAATATGTACGTCTACAACGCCTACAACGAATGGTACAGAATAAAAGAAGAGAATCAAGGAAAGTAAATAAAGTATAAAAGATTTAATAATATACTCTGTGTCATCATCGTTGTTGATAACTGCAAACTATATACAATCAGTGGTGCGAATAATTACTTTGAAATCGTTTTAAAGCTAATTATTTTTTCAATAAAATAATAGGATTGAATATAGTGGATGGGGATCAAGGCAAGGAAAAACAATATTATGTAGTTCCGGCATAATATTGTTTTTAGCAATCAGTCCGCTCGGTTCGATTAAAATTTATTTTCTTTCAACGAATTTAGAAATTTTCATTCAATTGAATTTCAAGGAGCTCGACATTTTCGCAGATGAAAGTATTTAAATTAAACATTTTAGAAAAATTTAAAACATTTGTTTGCCAGCAGAAGTGATTGATTTTTTTCTTTTCTTTTTTCCCTTATTTCTATCATCTGCTACGTTCATTTTGTTTTCATTGCTTTATTCTTTTCATATTTCACTCCTCATTTTTTTAAAACTGAACATGTAGAGTACAATTGTACAACTGCTATGTCTCTCTCACATTTAGCCTATATTGTTGGCATAAGAAAACAAGTTCATTTCTAGCACATTGACTAACCTTTTTGATGTATTAACATGTTAATTAAACTTCGAATTGAATTTGCAAATTTTTAAAACAAATAGTTTTATCTCTTTCGAGAAATTAAGCATCAATGACAAGTTGAAATCAGGCATATCTTTAACATTCAATTTGCAAGTTAGAAAAAATAATTCAATAAGCGAGATAAAGTCTCAATCAAATGAAGTACTATAGTAGTTGTTTTAATATAAAAACTTTATAATAAATAGATTTTTACGTATTGTTCAATAAAAATTGAAGAATTATAAGGTACTTGATGTAGAAAATGCTGCTTACCTTGACTTGCATCACATTTTGTTATAAAAAATAGTAATACTAGTAATGATGTGAGAACTAATAATCCAAAATGTTTGAGGTTTCTTTGACAAATCCTTGTTTTCATGTTTTCACTATTTTTGTTTTCGATTGGTGCCTTCAACTTTTCTCTCACTTCTTGTTTTTGTATGCTTCTTATTCTTCCTTTTGAATATGTTAGTAAACTTTAATTCACAGCATTATTCTCTGCATTTGAATAGATTTTTGTGAGATTTGTCTCTAACAATGACATTATAATTCATTTTTCATTTTATCACATCTTTTTTCATAACTTCTGTTTTTTTTTTCTAAATCGCGATTTATTATATTTTTTTTGCGTTACTTTATATTTTAGGCATCGATTTCACACATAAATCACCAACATTATTTACTTTTTAGGCATCATAAATCTCATCGACTTTACACAATGAAGTCTCAGAATACACTGATGAGAGTTTTTAACGAAACATTTGAGTAAACTTGTGATTTCACTTCATTAGCTGCGGGTAAAAATGTATTCATACACATACATATAGAGATATGAGTAATGTTCCAAACAATCCTATCATCGTACATATGATACTAATTTTACAAAAATATTGTTAAGGTGTTATCTATCTTTTATCTGAAAATGATATTGATAATAAAAATAAGATTTTAAGAAAAAAAAAGAAAAGCTTATCAGTTTAAATTATTTTTCTTCTTCTTTCTTCATTCGTTTGAAATAGATGAGACCACCAATAAGCAAACGTATACACAAACTCTTTTAAAGCCTAGCTTAACGAATTAGTCTATGGAGCGAATTTTCTCTACTTTATATCTGATTATCTCCTTTGAAACAAAAAAAAAACTCAGTCAACCAAAATGTTGACCATGTGTTAAAAGTCATTTGTTATGATCATTCACACGACCTTATGAGCAAGCCGAATAAAGAAGTAAAACTTGCTTAGTAATGTCATGTCATGTGTCTAATATCTTCACATAAAGTCTAATGCTATATTATTTTTTAATGTCATACGTTGTGCCGCAATGTATCTCTTTTTATGATTATTTAGCATGTGATAAACACTAATTTTAACACACTTATAAAATTAATGCAGAAAAAGTAGTGTTTTACTGGTCACACCTTTTCTCAAATTTCTCTTTCATATTTGTCGAGTAATCTAAGAAGGAAATTGCTCGACGTGAACAATTAAGGAATTATTCTATGCAGGTTTTATTGTTCACAACAATTCATAATTTTATGAATCCCGAAGCATGTTAAATTTGATTATTCTTAATCAACTGTAATTGCTTTAAGAACAGAAATGGATTAACGTCAAGTGAACTTCTTATTATTATAGAAAATTTGCATATGAATCAGCACTATAAAAAGAGTTATTATTTATGAAGTTCATTTTACAGCATCCCATTAAAAAGTACGGCAATGAATGATAAATCAATAGTAAGTATGTTACTTTAACGCATTTTCTGTGACACAAACACTAAAGTACATGAAAGACATTTTTATGACCCAAAAGGTATAAATTTTGTTTATCAACAAAACACTTTTTGACTCATACGAAGCACAACTTATTAATGCTAAAACGAGTTTTTGAGTCAAACCAGATGAGGAAAATGCGCTAAAATTTTGAAAATGAAAAATATGAAGAACATAAAAGTAAAAATTACTAATGGCCTGTGAACATTTGTTTCCTATAAGGCTTATTTTCATCATTTAATATTCATATTTTTTTTTGTATTCATATATGTGAATACATGACTTTTTTTTTGTATATATCACATCACGTAAAGTTATAATAAAAATGGGTTGGAAAAAGTTGCTTGCCTTGGAAGAAATTATTATTTTTTTCTGTTTTGAAGAACAAATATATCTGTTTAACTAATGCAGAAGAAATGAGGTATATTTTTGCTTTTCATTTAATCTCTCCATTCATCGATTTTATATGGCGTTAATTTTTTTCCTTTTTTTTCTTGCACAAACTTATTAAGATTTTTAATAACGATTTTTTGTTAATTTTCACTGAACTTTTAAACGAATTCCTTTAATAATGCATTTATCCACCTGATAAATAATCTTTTGTATAATTTTTAATAAGTTTTCACTAAGAAATTAATTAAAATGTATAGACAAAAAAATTTATACGTCCATCTTATTGGAAAGAAATTTTTCAACTGACTTCATAAGCCGCATACAGTACATACACACTGACAAAATTCTTCGTTAAATTTTCGATATGTTTAAAATTCTCTCATTTTATTCATAACAAACATATCATATTCACTCATTCGTTATTTAATTTATCAATCGAATCTGCTCTATTAAATAACAATTTGTGGACATCAATCAGCATCTACAATTACATATAACATTTAAATAAAAAAAAAATCTTTACCTATTCAGATCAATTGTGATCCAGAGGTGCGCTAGGGCGTTTCGCAGCTAATGAGAGTTTAACGAGTGAGGATGAGCCAAACCACTGCACTCAAGCCTAGACCTACAATTTATAGTGGGATCCGAACCACTCCTTTGCTGACATTTCTGCCTGTAGCCTACAAAGGAAGGCTGTGAGCCCCATTTCCAGTACATATGATTCGAAAAAGAACAAGTGAAAAATTTCTCATACCCAGTCTCGAACCCATGATCGCTGTGCCGGTATTGCAATAATTAGGTACACATGTACTAAACCATTCCGCCACCGAGCCACTTCAAAAACATTTAAATATAAAACCAAAAAACATTTAAATATAAAACCAATTATTCTAAGCGTAAAACTACCTCCACTAAAATAAAAATTAGTTTATACACCCCCACCCCTTCCTGCCCAAGACCTTGTTTTTAAATTTTTACCAAGATTTTTATATAATGTTTCACCCTTTCCTCCATCCTTACCAGAAACTATTGACATTAATTTCAAATGACCAAAGTTGAAAAGAAAAAAAAATTGTTTATGAACGCAAACACGTTGTCGAAACTATTTAAAAAAATTTCCGTCAATAATCATAATTCACGATAGATTAAAGAATTTCTCTAATGAATTTATAGACATGTTAATCTAAATACGCTATAAAAGATTGGTTAATATCACATACCGTGCACATTCTTTGAATGACAAAACCCATCAGTTGCCGCCGAAAAGCGACATAAAGCATGACATTTTTAACAAGTGTAACACAAGTTCGTACTAATTTTATAAATTTTACAAATCTGCAAATTAATCATTCTCATTTGTCATTTCTGCAACTGTTTTTTGTCATATCTTCAGGCAGCACATTTAATCGAGAAAGGAATTTTGTTTATAAGCTGTTCTGTTTAATGTGTGTCTGTCTGGTTGCTACTCATTCACTGCGTTAAATAAATGTTTGGTGATTTTTCAGTAATTCTGAAAGTTTTTGCTTTTCAAAAAAAAAATGCGCTTTAAATTTTAGCAGACCACAAGTCAACTTTTAGGTGTTTCTCTTTTTCGGTACACATAAAACATGAAAAACATTGTAGTGTATCAGACTTGAATGAAAGGTAACAAAATATAAGCATATGTTTTTGTTTATATCGACTGATGATAAAATAATAACTTACTTTATGACCGCGCAATCATTAATTTTGAACACACCTCGCCTATGCTTTATTGTGTCTTGTATTCTTTGTTTTTTTTTTATTGCTTAATTTGGAGCGGTCAATACGATTATGAAAAGTAATATCGTCTCAATAATAGTCTCAAGAACAATCAATAATTTAACGAGTTCAATCGAAAGAGGAAGGAGTTGTTCATAAAAGATGTCTAAGATTTAAGAAGAAGACGGTCTAATGTTGCCTGACACTTAATTGAAAAGTAAAATGTGGACATGAATGCTAATATTCCTGTTTTTCGGTAGACGTCATTTATGTAGAATCTCCTATGAAAGAAATTTAAATAAGATTTTTCTTTAATAGACTGTGAAATGATAAGTACGCCTAAAATGAAGAGGTGGATAGATTTCTTTTCTTATTTAAGAACTTAATTTAGTACGTAGAGACTACTCCATTAAACCCATTAATGAGTAAACTATAAATTTCCTAAACAGTTCCACATTCTTTTACGCTTTATATTCTCTTCTCGTTAATCATTATTATTCATCAACCACTCTCATACATATCTTTTTCACCTCTGAAAAGCAGCATGAATGTCTTGAAGTGCATGTATATTATATAATATAGATTCTCTTCAAAAAAGTATACAGCAAACGAGGTGTAAAATAGTTTTCTTCTTCTTCCTCTTTTATTTTCATGTGTTTCTTTGTTAAAAATAGAAGTTTCATCTCGAATTAAGAATTTTTTTACAATTTTTTTTTTTTGAGAAAGAAACTTTTTATGACTCTTCTTTATTCCAGTCTTATCAAGAATTAAGTTTTATTTCTTTTTAGATTTTCTCCTCAATGAATGACTCAAAAATGTGACTCCAGATGACAACATTTTTTTCAGAATTTTAATTAACTTGTCGTTTAGAATTTTTGTTTGTTTCTTTACAAAAAATCCGACCACGAAATGTAAGTGAGTAGCAACTAATGCATTGGCATAATTTAAGGGAGAAGATGAAACGACATTAATCTTAACATATAACTATAGTTAACGTGAAATATTTTCAAATATGAATTTTAAGAAGTACATTTGGAGTGGAGAAACGAAATACTTTTCAATTTCCACGTATTGTAGACTGAAGATAAATGTGGTGTGAACAACAAAATTTTATCAAAATTTTAAAATGATTTTTTTTCTTTTACTAGTTTTTGGGATGCATAGAACTAATCAGTATTGCAAATGTAGATGTCTACACTAGATGAAGAATGTAGATTCTTCAATAGTTTTCGTCTAGCTAAGAAACTTTCTTCATAAAGATCGATTCTACATGAAGATAGAAAATCTAATCTACACAAAGATTATTTCTACATAAAGATTCTGTCTACATAAAGATTCGATGAAGATGTCTACAATTCTACATTTTTTCTAGGTCTACATCAGAGAAGAATGTAGAATTGTAGACATCTACATCGAATCTTTATGTAGACAGAGTCTTTATGTAGAAATAATCTTTGTGTAGATTAGATTTTCTATCTTCACATAGAATCGATCTTTATGAAGAAATTTCTGTCTCAGAATTTATCTGATCCAGACAAATCGCCAGAATGCAACACTGGAACTAATTTACAACCAAACAGTAAAGTTATCCATATAAGTTTCTATATTTGTCTGAGCCCCATTCAATTAATTTATATAAAGTTCAAATAATTATCATATTCACACCAAATTTGCAATATGTGTGAATATTTGAAGTTCAAAGGAGCTAGAAGCATAAAAACATTAGGAGAAACAAAAAACTTTCATGCTTTGATTATGATGCATAATTTTAAGTTTGTATGTATCGAATGAAAGAAAAAGAATAAGTCTAAAGTGGTCCAAAGTCAAAAGTCATGTCATGGAGAAAATGTAAAAGAATTTATCATTGCATGCTAAAACCGCACACGAGAATATGTTTATTTGTATACACATTATGGCACTAGTGATGCTGTTCCAAAAGAGAATGAATAAAAGATGAAAAAGAAGAAGAGAAGCATATAAAAACACTGTTTATATTCATTTAGATTTTCAATTCGAGTAGCAGCGGGCGAAATAAAATAAATTGTCTCATGATGGTTGGAAATGAATGTACAAAAGAAAGAAAAATTAAAACAAATCTGTTCGTATATGTTTCCATGTATATAAAATAAAAGAGAGCATATATTTTGTCGTTCAGATTGCACTTTCCCTTTCTATGCAATGCTTCAAAGGATTTATAGTGCTGTTTTGACACTTAATGGGCTTTAATCTTGTTTTATTTTTGGATCATTGCCAGACACTCACTTCAGAATCAGCAACAAAAATAACGAAATATGACATTTTAATCATAAATCTAATAGTGTTTCAAATGAACAAGTGAAAAAAAAGAACGAAACGATTCAATTGTAAGTAACAATATGCAGAGCAACATTAATTTCTCCTGAGCAGACAAATCTCATAAATTTAAATACGCTATGATAAATGGCTTGAAAGTAAATACATTACAATTTGATATTCAAAGATTTTGTTACACGTCATGTGCCATCTTCATTAGTCAACATTTTGTATTTTGTAATAATTTTCAATCATACTCATGTCTCACACGGAGGCATAGATTAATTAAAAGGTTATTAAATCATTTAATTATGTTAAACTTATATTTGATTTTGTTGGATTCATTGGACAAAAACTAATCAAAACAAAATTTGCTCAGCATAAGTTTGAAGGGTGGGCGTGAAGTACGGCCGAGACCCATATCGACACAGTTTAAAAGTTATACCTAATTTATGTCATAATTATGTCAGCTACAAAAACACTTAGTTTGAATTTTGTCACCCTCGGGAACACTATGAACCAGTATAGCTGATTTTGGTCCAAATCTCGGCCATACTTCACACTTATTTGAACCACATTTTCTCGTAAATGTTAAAATATTATTAAAAAGTAATTAATCCTGAATTATGTCGCTATTTTGTCAAGTGTTTTAAGATAAAGAATTTGTTTTTTGGTTTCCACAGTGAAGAGTATGAACAAAATTCAGATGGGGTAGTCGAAATTTTAGATTTCGATTTTTTTTAAGCTATGCATTACAAAAAGTAATATTGGTATGTGATTTATGTCAGAATTATGTCAATTCAAATAAAACATCCAAAAAACTTTAGTCAAAATCAATTATGTCACCTTCTTTTCTACGAGGGTTTATACAAATGGATTGAAACTTTGCATAAATGTTTAAGTGCTTAAAACAAATACAAATAAAACATCCTAAAATTTTTTGAGCAAAGAACCAAGAAGGAAATACACTTTCAATTTTGGACTAGGGGCGACCCTAGTCAAAATCAATTTTGTCACTTTTTTCTTCGAGGGTTTATCCAAATGGATTGAAACTTTGCATAAATGCTCAAGTGTTCAAAACAAATACAAATAAAACATTCTAAAAATTTTTTGAGCAAAGAACCAAGAAGGAAATACATTTTCAATTTTGGACTAGGGGCGACCCTAGTCAAAATCAATTTTGTCACTTTTTTTCTTCGAGGAATTATCCAAATGGATTGAAACTTTGCATAATTGTTCTAGTGCCTAAAACAAATACAAATAAAACATCTTAAAAATTTTTTGAGCAAAGAACCAAGTAGAAAATACATTTTCAATTTTGGACTAGGGGCGACCCTAGTCAAAATCAATTTTGTCACTTTTTTCTTCGAGGGTTTATCCAAATGGATTAAAACTTTGCATAAATGTTCTAGTGCTTAAAACAAATACAAATAAAACATCCTAAAAATTTTTAAAGCGAAGAACCAAGAAGGAAATACATTTTCAATTTTGGACTAGGGGCGACCCTAGTCAAAATCAATTTTGTCACTTTTTTCTTCGAGGGTTTATCCAAATGGATTGAAACTTTGCATAAATGTTCTAGTGCTTAAAACAAATACAAATAAAACATCTTAAAATTTTTTAAAGCAAAGAACCAAGTAGGAAATATATTTTCAATTTTGGACTAGGGGCGACCCTAGTCAAAATCAATTTTGTAACTTTTTTTCTTCGAGGGTTTACACAAATGGATTAAAACTATGCATAAATATTCTAGTGCTTAAAACATATACAAATAAAACATCCTAAAAATTTTTTGAGCAAAGAACCAAGTAGAAAATACATTTTCAATTTTGGACTAGGGGCGACCCTAGTCAAAATCAATTTTGTCACTTTTTTCTTCGAGGGTTTATCCAAATGGATTGAAACTTTGCATAAATGTTCTAGTGCTTAAAACAAATACAAATAAAACATCTTAAAAATTTTTAAAGCAAAGAACCAAGTAGGAAATATATTTTCAATTTTGGACTAGGGGCGACCCTAGTCAAAATCAATTTTGTAACTTTTTTTCTTCGAGGGTTTATCCAAATTGATTGAAACTTTGCATAAATGTTCAAGTGTTTAAAACAAATACAAATAAAACATTCTAAAAATTTTTTGAGCAAAGAACCAAGAAGATAATACATTTTCAATTTTGGACTAGGGAAGACCCTAGTCAAAATCAATTTTGTCACTTTTTTCTTCGAGGGTTTATCCAAATGGATTGAAACTTTGCATAAATATTCAAATGCTTAAAACAAATACAAATAAAACATCCTAAAATTTTTTTGAGTAAAGAACCAAGAAGGAAATACATTTTCAATTTTGGACTAGGGGCGACCCTAGTCAAAATCAATTTTGTCACTTTTTTCTTCGAGGGTTTATCCAAATGGATTGAAACTTTGCATAAATGTTTAAGTGCTTAAAACAAATACAAATAAAACATCCTAAAATTTTTTGAGCAAAGAACCAAGAAGGAAATACACTTTCAATTTTGGACTAGGGGCGACCCTAGTCAAAATCAATTTTGTCACTTTTTTCTTCGAGGGTTTATCCAAATGGATTGAAACATTGCATAAATGCTCAAGTGTTCAAAACAAATACAAATAAAATATTCTAAAAAATTTTTGAGCAAAGAACCAAGAAGGAAATACATTTTCAATTTTGGACTAGGGGCGACCCTAGTCAAAATCAATTTTGTCACTTTTTTCTTCGAGGGTTTATCCAAATGGATTGAAACTTTGCATTAATATTCGAGTGCTTAAAACAAATACAAATAAAACATCCTAAAATTTTTTTGAGTAAAGAACCAAGAAGGAATTACATTTTTAATTTTGGACTAGGGGCGACCCTAGTCAAAATCAATTTTGTCACTTTTTTTCTTCGAGGGTTTATCCAAATAGATTGAAACTTTGCATAATTGTTCTAGTGCCTAAAACAAATACAAATAAAACATCTTAAAAATTTTTTGAGCAAAGAACCAAGTAGAAAATACATTTTCAATTTTGGACTAGGGGCGACCCTAGTCAAAATCAATTTTGTCACTTTTTTCTTCGAGGGTTTATCCAAATGGATTGAAACATTGCATAAATGCTCAAGTGTTCAAAACAAATACAAATAAAATATTCTAAAAAATTTTTGAGCAAAGAACCAAGAAGGAAATACATTTTCAATTTTGGACTAGGGGCGACCCTAGTCAAAATCAATTTTGTCACTTTTTTCTTCGAGGGTTTATCCAAATGGATTGAAACTTTGCATAAATGTTCTAGTGCTTAAAACAAATACAAATAAAACATCTTAAAAATTTTTAAAGCAAAGAACCAAGTAGGAAATATATTTTCAATTTTGGACTAGGGGCGACCCTAGTCAAAATCAATTTTGTCACTTTTTTTCTTCGAGGGTTTATACAAATGGATTAAAACTATGCATAAATATTCAAGTGCTTAAAACATATACAAATAAAACATCCTAAAATTTTTTTGAGCAAAGAACCAAGAAGGAAATACATTTTCAATTTTGGACTAGGGGCGACCCTAATAAAATCAATTTTGTCAGTTTTTTCTTCGAGGGTTTATCCAAATGGATTGAAACTTTGCATAAATGTTTAAGTGCTTAAAACAAATACAAATAAAACATCCTAAAATTTTTTTGAGTAAAGAACCAAGAAGGAAATACATTTTTAATTTTGGACAGGGGGCGACTCTAGTCAAAATCAATTTTGTCACTTTTTTCTTCGAGGGTTTATCCAAATGGATTGAAACTTTGCATAAATGTTCTAATGCTCAAAACAAATACAAATAAAACATCCTAAAAGTTTTTTGAGCAAAGAACCAAGAAGGAAATACATTTTCAAATTTGGACTAGGGGCGACCATAGTCAAAATCAATTTTGTCACTTTTTTTCTTCGAGGGTTTATCCAAATGGATTAAAACTTTGCATAAATGTTTAAGTGCCTAAAACAAATACAAATAAAACATCCTAAAATTTTTTTGAGCAAAGAACCAAGTAGAAAATACATTTTTAATTTTGGACTAGGGGCGACCCTAGTCAAAATCAATTTTGTCACTTTTTTCTTCGAGGGTTTATCCAAATGGATTGAAACTTTGCATAAATATTCTAGTGCTCAAAACAAATACAAATAAAACATCCTAAAAGTTTTTTGAGCAAAGAACCAAGAAGGAAATACATTTTCAAATTTGGACTAGGGGCGACCATAGTCAAAATCAATTTTGTCACTTTTTTTCTTCGAGGGTTTATCCAAATGGATTAAAACTTTGCATAAATGTTTAACTGCCTTAAACAAATACAAATAAAACACCCTAAAATTTTTTTGAGCAAAGAATCAAGTAGAAAATACATTTTCAATTTTGGACTAGGGGCGACCCTAGTCAAAATCAATTTTGTCACTTTTTTTCTTCGAGGGTTTATCCAAATGGATTAAAACTTTGCATAAATGTTTAAGTGCCTAAAACAAATACAAATAAAACATCCTAAAATTTTTTTGAGCAAAGAACCAAGTAGAAAATACATTTTCAATTTTGGACTAGGGGCGACCCTAGTCAAAATCAATTTTGTCACTTTTTCTTCGAGGGTTTATCCAAATGGATGGAAACGTTGCATACATGTTAAAGTGTTTAAAAAAAATACAAATAAAACATTCTAAAAATTTTTTGAGCAAAGAACCAAGTAGGAAATATATTTTCAATTTTGGACTAGGGGCGACCCTAGTCAAAATCAATTTTGTCACTTTTTTTCTTCGAGGGTTTATCCAAATGGATTAAAACTTTGCATAAATGTTTAAGTGCCTAAAACAAATACAAATAAAACATCCTAAATTTTTTTGAGCAAAGAACCAAGTAGAAAATACATTTTCAATTTTGGACTAGGGGCGACCCTAGTCAAAATCAATTTTGTCACTTTTTCTTCGAGGGTTTATCAAAATGGATTAAAACTTTGCATTAATATTCTAATGCTTAAAACAAATACAAATAAAACATCCTAAAATTTTTTTGAGTGGAGAACCAAGAAGAAATACATTTTTAATTTTGGACTAGGGGCGACCCTAGTCAAAATCAATTTTGTCACTTTTTTCTTCGAGGGTTTATCAAAATGGATTAAAACTTTGCATAAATATTCTAGTGCTGAAAACAAATACAAATAAAACATTCTAAAATTTTTTTGAGTAAAGAACCAAGTAGGAAATACATTTTCAATTTTGGACTAGGGGCGACCCTAGTCAAAATCAATTTTGTCACTTTTTTCTTCGAGGGTTTATCCAAATGGATTGAAACTTTGCATAAATGTTTAAGTGCTTAAAACAAATACAAATAAAACATTCTAAAAATTTTTTGAGCAAAGAACCAATTAGGAAATATATTTTCAATTTTGGACTAGGGGCGACCCTAGTCAAAATCAATTTTGTCACTTTTTTCTTCGAGGGTTTATCCAAATGGATTGAAACTTTGCATAAATATTCTAGTGCTTAAAACAAATACAAATAAAACATCCTAAAATTTTTTGAGCAAAGAACCAAGAAGGAAATACATTTTCAATTTTGGACTAGGGGCGACCCTAGTCAAAATCAATTTTGTCACTTTTTTCTTCGAGGGTTTATCCAAATGGATTGAAACTTTGCATAAATGTTTAAGTGCTTAAAACAAATACAAATAAAACATCCTAAAATTTTTTGAGCAAAGAACCAAGAAGGAAATACATTTTCAATTTTGGACTAGGGGCGACCCTAGTCAAAATCAATTTTGTCACTTTTTTCTTCGAGGGTTTATCCAAATGGATTGAAACTTTGCATAAATGTTCAAGTGTTTAAAAAAAATACAAATAAAATATTCTAAAAATTTTTTGAGCAAAGAACCAAGTAGGAAATATATTTTCAATTTTGGACTAGGGGCGACCCTAGTCAAAATCAATTTTGTCACTTTTTTTCTTCGAGGGTTTATCCAAATGGATTAAAACTTTGCATAAATGTTTAAGTGCCTAAAACAAATACAAATAAAACATCCTAAAATTTTTTTGAGCAAAGAACCAAGTAGAAAATACATTTTCAATTTTGGACTAGGGGCGACCCTAGTCAAAATCAATTTTGTCACTTTTTTCTTCGAGGGTTTATCCAAATGGATTGAAACTTTGCATAAATATTCTAGTGCTCAAAATACAAATAAAACATCCTAAAATTTTTTTGAGTAAAGAACCAAGTAGGAATTACATTTTTAATTTTGGACTAGGGGCGACCCTAGTCAAAATCAGTTTTGTCACTTTTTTTCTTCGAGGGTTTATCCAAATGGATTAAAACTTTGCATAAATGTTTAAGTGCCTAAAACAAATACAAATAAAACATCCTAAAATTTTTTTGAGCAAAGAACCAAGTAGAAAATACATTTTCAATTTTGGACTAGGGGCGACCCTAGTCAAAATCAATTTTGTCACTTTTTTCTTCGAGGGTTTATCCAAATGGATTGAAACTTTGCATAAATGTTCTAGTGCTTAAAACAAATACAAATAAAACATCCTAAAATTTTTTTGAGCAAAGAACCAAGAAGGAAATACATTTTCAATTTTGGACTAGGGGCGACCCTAGTCAAAATCAATTTTGTCACTTTTTTCTTCGAGGGTTTATCCAAATGGATTGAAACTTTGCATAAATATTCTAGTGCTTAAAACAAATACAAATAAAACATCCTAAAATTTTTTGAGCAAAGAACCAAGAAGGAAATACATTTTCAATTTTGGACTAGGGGCGACCCTAGTCAAAATCAATTTTGTCACTTTTTTCTTCGAGGGTTTATCCAAATGGATTGAAACTTTGCATAAATGTTTAAGTGCTTAAAACAAATACAAATAAAACATCCTAAAATGTTTTTGAGCAAAGAACCAAGAAGGAAATACATTTTCAATTTTGGACTAGGGGCGACCCTAGTCAAAATCAATTTTGTCAGTTTTTTCTTCGAGGGTTTATCCAAATGGATTGAAACTTTGCATAAATGTTTAAGTGCTTAAAACAAATACAAATAAAACATCCTAAAATTTTTTTGAGTAAAGAACCAAGAAGGAAATACATTTTTAATTTTGGACAGGGGGCGACTCTAGTCAAAATCAATTTTGTCACTTTTTTCTTCGAGGGTTTATCCAAATGGATTGAAACTTTGCATAAATGTTTAAGTGCTTAAAACAAATACAAATAAAACATCCTAAAATTTTTGTGAGTAAAGAACCAAGTAGGAATTACATTTTTAATTTTGGACTAGGGGCGACCCTAGTCAAAATCAATTTTGTCAGTTTTTTCTTCGAGGGTTTATCCAAATGGATTGAAACTTTGCATAAATGTTTAAGTGCTTAAAACAAATACAAATAAAACATCCTAAAATTTTTTTGAGTAAAGAACCAAGAAGGAAATACATTTTTAATTTTGGACAGGGGGCGACTCTAGTCAAAATCAATTTTGTCACTTTTTTCTTCGAGGGTTTATCCAAATGGATTGAAACTTTGCATAAATGTTCTAATGCTTAAAACAAATACAAATAAAACATCCTAAAATTTTTTGAGCAAAAAACCAAGAAGGAAATACATTTTTAATTTTGGACTAGGGGCGACCCTAGTCAAAATCAATTTTGTCACTTTTTTCTTCGAGGGTTTATCCAAATGGATTAAAACTTTGCATAAATATTTTAGTGCTTAAAACAAATACAAATAAAACATTCTAAAATTTTTTTGAGCAAAGAACCAAGAAGGAAATACATTTTCAATTTTGGACTAGGGGCGACCCTAGTCAAAATCAATTTTGTCACTTTTTTCTTCGAGGGTTTATCCAAATGGATTGAAACTTTGCATAAATGTTTAAGTGCTTAAAACAAATACAAATAAAACATCCTAAAATTTTTTGAGCAAAGAACCAAGAAGGAAATACATTTTCAATTTTGGACTAGGGGCGACCCTAGTCAAAATCAATTTTGTCACTTTTTTCTTCGAGGGTTTATCCAAATGGATTGAAACTTTGCATAAATGTTCTAGTGCTTAAAACAAATACAAATAAAACATCCTAAAAATTTTTTGAGTAAAGAACCAAGAAGGAAATACATTTTCAATTTTGGACTAGGGGCGACCCTAGTCAAAATCAATTTTGTCACTTTTTTCTTCGAGGGTTTATCCAAATGAATTAAAACTTTGCATAAATATTCCAGTGCTTAAAACAAATACAAATAAAACATCCTAAAATTTTTTTGAGCAAAGAACCAAGAAGGAAATACATTTTCAATTTTGGACTAGGGGCGACCCTAGTCAAAATCAATTTTGTCACTTTTTTCTTCGAGGGTTTATCCAAATGGATTGAAACTTTGCATAAATATTCTAGTGCTTAAAACAAATACAAATAAAGCAACCTAAAATTTTTTTGAGTAAAGAACCAAGTAGGAAATACATTTTTAATTTTGGACTTGGGGCGACCCTAGTCAAAATCAATTTTGTCACTTTTTTCTTCGAGGGTTTATCCAAATGGATTGAAACTTTGCATAAATGTTTAAGTGCTTAAAACAAATACAAATAAAACATCCTAAAATGTTTTTGAGCAAAGAACCAAGAAGGAAATACATTTTTAATTTTGGACTAGGGGCGACCCTAGTCAAAATCAGTTTGTCACTTTTTTTCTTCGAGGGTTTATCCAAATGGATTGAAATTTTGCATAAAGATTCAAGTGCTTAAAACAAATACAAATAAAGCATCCTAAAATTTTTTTGAGTAAATAACCAAGTAAGAATTACATTTTTAATTTTGGACTTGGGGCGACCCTAGTCAAAATCAATTTTGTCACTTTTTTCTTCGAGGGTTTATCCAAATGGATTGAAACTTTGCATAAATGTTTGAGTGCTTAAAACAAATACAAATAAAACATCCTAAAATTTTTTTGAGCAAAGAACCAAGTAGGAAATACATTTTCAATTTTGGACTAGGGGCGACCCTAGTCAAAATCAATTTTGTCACTTTTTTCTTCGAGGGTTTATCCAAATGGATTGAAACTTTGCATAAATGTTCTAGTGCTTAAAACAAATACAAATAAAACATCCTAAAATTTTTTTGAGCAAAGAACCAAGAAGGAAATACATTTTCAATTTTGGACTAGGGGCGACCCTAGTCAAAATCAATTTTGTCACTTTTTTCTTCGAGGGTTTATCCAAATGGATTGAAACTTTGCATAAATATTCTAGTGCTTAAAACAAATACAAATAAAACATCCTAAAATTTTTTGAGCAAAGAACCAAGAAGGAAATACATTTTCAATTTTGGACTAGGGGCGACCCTAGTCAAAATCAATTTTGTCACTTTTTTCTTCGAGGGTTTATCCAAATGGATTGAAACTTTGCATAAATGTTTAAGTGCTTAAAACAAATACAAATAAAACATCCTAAAATTTTTTGAGCAAAGAACCAAGAAGGAAATACATTTTCAATTTTGGACTAGGGGCGACCCTAGTCAAAATCAATTTTGTCAGTTTTTTCTTCGAGGGTTTATCCAAATGGATTGAAACTTTGCATAAATGTTTAAGTGCTTAAAACAAATACAAATAAAACATCCTAAATTTTTTTGAGTAAAGAACCAAGAAGGAAATACATTTTTAATTTTGGACAGGGGGCGACTCTAGTCAAAATCAATTTTGTCACTTTTTTCTTCGAGGGTTTATCCAAATGGATTGAAACTTTGCATAAATGTTTAAGTGCTTAAAACAAATACAAATAAAACATCCTAAAATTTTTGTGAGTAAAGAACCAAGTAGGAATTACATTTTTAATTTTGGACTAGGGGCGACCCTAGTCAAAATCAATTTTGTCACTTTTTTCTTCGAGGGTTTATCCAAATGGATTGAAACTTTGCATAAATGTTCTAATGCTTAAAACAAATACAAATAAAACATCCTAAAATTTTTTGAGCAAAAAACCAAGAAGGAAATACATTTTTAATTTTGGACTAGGGGCGACCCTAGTCAAAATCAATTTTGTCACTTTTTTCTTCGAGGGTTTATCCAAATGGATTGAAACTTTGCATAAATGTTTAAGTGCTTAAAACAAATACAAATAAAACATCCTAAAATTTTTTGAGCAAAGAACCAAGAAGGAAATACATTTTCAATTTTGGACTAGGGGCGACCCTAGTCAAAATCAATTTTGTCACTTTTTTCTTCGAGGGTTTATCCAAATGGATTAAAACTTTGCATAAATATTTTAGTGCTTAAAACAAATACAAATAAAACATTCTAAAATTTTTTTGAGCAAAGAACCAAGAAGGAAATACATTTTCAATTTTGGACTAGGGGCGACCCTAGTCAAAATCAATTTTGTCACTTTTTTCTTCGAGGGTTTATCCAAATGGATTGAAACTTTGCATAAATGTTTAAGTGCTTAAAACAAATACAAATAAAACATCCTAAAATTTTTTGAGCAAAGAACCAAGAAGGAAATACATTTTCAATTTTGGACTAGGGGCGACCCTAGTCAAAATCAATTTTGTCACTTTTTTCTTCGAGGGTTTATCCAAATGGATTGAAACTTTGCATAAATGTTTAAGTGCTTAAAACAAATACAAATAAAACATCTTAAAATGTTTTTGTGCAAAGAACCAAGAAGGAAATACATTTTTAATTTTGGACTAGGGGCGACCCTAGTCAAAATCAGTTTGTCACTTTTTTTCTTCGAGGGTTTATCCAAATGGATTGAAACTTTGCATAAAGATTCAAGTGCTTAAAACAAATACAAATAAAACATCCTAAAATTTTTTTGAGCAAAGAACCAAGAAGGAAATACATTTTTAATTTTGGACTAGGGGCGACCCTAGTCAAAATCAGTTTGTCACTTTTTTTCTTCGAGGGTTTATACAAATGCATTGAAACTATGCATAAATATTCTAGTGCTTAAAACAAATACAAATAAAACATCCTAAATTTTTTTGAGCAAAGAACCAAGAAGGAAATACATTTTCAATTTTGGACTAGGGGCGACCCTAGTCAAAATCAATTTTGTCACTTTTTTCTTCGAGGGTTTATCCAAATGGATTGAAACTTTGCATAAATGTTTGAGTGCTTAAAACAAATACAAATAAAACATCCTAAAATTTTTTTGAGCAAAGAACCAAGTAGGAAATACATTTTCAATTTTGGACTAGGGGCGACCCTAGTCAAAATCAATTTTGTCACTTTTTTCTTCGAGGGTTTATCCAAATGGATTGAAACTTTGCATAAATGTTTAAGTGCTTAAAACAAATACAAATAAAACATCTTAAAATGTTTTTGTGCAAAGAACCAAGAAGGAAATACATTTTTAATTTTGGACTAGGGGCGACCCTAGTCAAAATCAGTTTGTCACTTTTTTTCTTCGAGGGTTTATCCAAATGGATTGAAACTTTGCATAAAGATTCAAGTGCTTAAAACAAATACAAATAAAACATCCTAAAATTTTTTTGAGCAAAGAACCAAGAAGGAAATACATTTTTAATTTTGGACTAGGGGCGACCCTAGTCAAAATCAGTTTGTCACTTTTTTTCTTCGAGGGTTTATACAAATGCATTGAAACTATGCATAAATATTCTAGTGCTTAAAACAAATACAAATAAAACATCCTAAATTTTTTTGAGCAAAGAACCAAGAAGGAAATACATTTTCAATTTTGACTAGGGGCGACCCTAGTCAAAATCAATTTTGTCACTTTTTTCTTCGAGGGTTTATCCAAATGGATTGAAACTTTGCATAAATGTTTAAGTGCTTAAAACAAATACAAATAAAACATCCTAAAATGTTTTTGAGCAAAGAACCAAGAAGGAAATACATTTTCAATTTTGGACTAGGGGCGACCCTAGTCAAAATCAATTTTGTCACTTTTTTCTTCGAGGGTTTATCCAAATGGATTGAAACTTTGCATAAAGATTCAAGTGCTTAAAACAAATACAAATAAAACATCCTAAAATTTTTTTGAGTAAAGAACCAAGAAGGAAATACATTTTCAATTTTGGACTAGGGGCGACCCTAGTCAAAATCAATTTTGTCACTTTTTTCTTCGAGGGTTTATCCAAATGGATTGAAACTTTGCATAAATGTTTAAGTGCTTAAAACAAATACAAATAAAACATCCTAAAATTTTTTGAGCAAAGAACCAAGAAGGAAATACATTTTCAATTTTGGACTAGGGGCGACCCTAATAAAATCAATTTTGTCACTTTTTTCTTCGAGGGTTTATCCAAACGGATTGAAACTTTGCATAAATGTTTAAGTGCTTAAAACAAATACAAATAAAACATCCTAAAATTTTTTTGAGTAAAGAACCAAGAAGGAAATACATTTTTAATTTTGGACTAGGGGCGACCCTAGTCAAAATCAATTTTGTCACTTTTTTCTTCGAGGGTTTATCCAAATGGATTAAAACTTTGCATAAATATTTTAGTGCTTAAAACAAATACAAATAAAACATTCTAAAATTTTTTTGAGTAAAGAACCAAGAAGGAAATACATTTTCAATTTTGGACTAGGGGCGACCCTAGTCAAAATCAATTTTGTCACTTTTTTCTTCGAGGGTTTATCCAAATGGATTGAAACTTTGCATAAATGTTTGAGTGCTTAAAACAAATACAAATAAAACATCCTAAAATTTTTTTGAGCAAAGAACCAAGTAGGAAATACATTTTCAATTTTGGACTAGGGGCGACCCTAGTCAAAATCAATTTTGTCACTTTTTTCTTCGAGGGTTTATCCAAATGGATTGAAACTTTGCATAAATGTTCTAGTGCTTAAAACAAATACAAATAAAACATCCTAAAATTTTTTTGAGCAAAGAACCAAGAAGGAAATACATTTTCAATTTTGGACTAGGGGCGACCCTAGTCAAAATCAATTTTGTCACTTTTTTCTTCGAGGGTTTATCCAAATGGATTGAAACTTTGCATAAATATTCTAGTGCTTAAAACAAATACAAATAAAACATCCTAAAATTTTTTGAGCAAAGAACCAAGAAGGAAATACATTTTCAATTTTGGACTAGGGGCGACCCTAGTCAAAATCAATTTTGTCACTTTTTTCTTCGAGGGTTTATCCAAATGGATTGAAACTTTGCATAAATGTTTAAGTGCTTAAAACAAATACAAATAAAACATCCTAAAATTTTTTGAGCAAAGAACCAAGAAGGAAATACATTTTCAATTTTGGACTAGGGGCGACCCTAGTCAAAATCAATTTTGTCAGTTTTTTCTTCGAGGGTTTATCCAAATGGATTGAAACTTTGCATAAATGTTTAAGTGCTTAAAACAAATACAAATAAAACATCCTAAATTTTTTTGAGTAAAGAACCAAGAAGGAAATACATTTTTAATTTTGGACAGGGGGCGACTCTAGTCAAAATCAATTTTGTCACTTTTTTCTTCGAGGGTTTATCCAAATGGATTGAAACTTTGCATAAATGTTTAAGTGCTTAAAACAAATACAAATAAAACATCCTAAAATTTTTGTGAGTAAAGAACCAAGTAGGAATTACATTTTTAATTTTGGACTAGGGGCGACCCTAGTCAAAATCAATTTTGTCACTTTTTTCTTCGAGGGTTTATCCAAATGGATTGAAACTTTGCATAAATGTTTAAGTGCTTAAAACAAATACAAATAAAACATCCTAAAATTTTTTTGAGTAAAGAACCAAGAAGGAAATACATTTTTAATTTTGGACAGGGGGCGACTCTAGTCAAAATCAATTTTGTCACTTTTTTCTTCGAGGGTTTATCCAAATGGATTGAAACTTTGCATAAATGTTTGAGTGCTTAAAACAAATACAAATAAAACATCCTAAAATTTTTTGAGCAAAAAACCAAGAAGGAAATACATTTTTAATTTTGGACTAGGGGCGACCCTAGTCAAAATCAATTTTGTCACTTTTTTCTTCGAGGGTTTATCCAAATGGATTGAAACTTTGCATAAATGTTTAAGTGCTTAAAACAAATACAAATAAAACATCCTAAAATTTTTTGAGCAAAGAACCAAGAAGGAAATACATTTTCAATTTTGGACTAGGGGCGACCCTAGTCAAAATCAATTTTGTCACTTTTTTCTTCGAGGGTTTATCCAAATGGATTAAAACTTTGCATAAATATTTTAGTGCTTAAAACAAATACAAATAAAACATTCTAAAATTTTTTTGAGCAAAGAACCAAGAAGGAAATACATTTTCAATTTTGGACTAGGGGCGACCCTAGTCAAAATCAATTTTGTCACTTTTTTCTTCGAGGGTTTATCCAAATGGATTGAAACTTTGCATAAATGTTTAAGTGCTTAAAACAAATACAAATAAAACATCCTAAAATTTTTTGAGCAAAGAACCAAGAAGGAAATACATTTTCAATTTTGGACTAGGGGCGACCCTAGTCAAAATCAATTTTGTCACTTTTTTCTTCGAGGGTTTATCCAAATGGATTGAAACTTTGCATAAATGTTTAAGTGCTTAAAACAAATACAAATAAAACATCTTAAAATGTTTTTGTGCAAAGAACCAAGAAGGAAATACATTTTTAATTTTGGACTAGGGGCGACCCTAGTCAAAATCAGTTTGTCACTTTTTTTCTTCGAGGGTTTATCCAAATGGATTGAAACTTTGCATAAAGATTCAAGTGCTTAAAACAAATACAAATAAAACATCCTAAAATTTTTTTGAGCAAAGAACCAAGAAGGAAATACATTTTTAATTTTGGACTAGGGGCGACCCTAGTCAAAATCAGTTTGTCACTTTTTTTCTTCGAGGGTTTATACAAATGCATTGAAACTATGCATAAATATTCTAGTGCTTAAAACAAATACAAATAAAACATCCTAAATTTTTTTGAGCAAAGAACCAAGAAGGAAATACATTTTCAATTTTGGACTAGGGGCGACCCTAGTCAAAATCAATTTTGTCACTTTTTTCTTCGAGGGTTTATCCAAATGGATTGAAACTTTGCATAAATGTTTGAGTGCTTAAAACAAATACAAATAAAACATCCTAAAATTTTTTTGAGCAAAGAACCAAGTAGGAAATACATTTTCAATTTTGGACTAGGGGCGACCCTAGTCAAAATCAATTTTGTCACTTTTTTCTTCGAGGGTTTATCCAAATGGATTGAAACTTTGCATAAATGTTTAAGTGCTTAAAACAAATACAAATAAAACATCTTAAAATGTTTTTGTGCAAAGAACCAAGAAGGAAATACATTTTTAATTTTGGACTAGGGGCGACCCTAGTCAAAATCAGTTTGTCACTTTTTTTCTTCGAGGGTTTATCCAAATGGATTGAAACTTTGCATAAAGATTCAAGTGCTTAAAACAAATACAAATAAAACATCCTAAAATTTTTTTGAGCAAAGAACCAAGAAGGAAATACATTTTTAATTTTGGACTAGGGGCGACCCTAGTCAAAATCAGTTTGTCACTTTTTTTCTTCGAGGGTTTATACAAATGCATTGAAACTATGCATAAATATTCTAGTGCTTAAAACAAATACAAATAAAACATCCTAAATTTTTTTGAGCAAAGAACCAAGAAGGAAATACATTTTCAATTTTGACTAGGGGCGACCCTAGTCAAAATCAATTTTGTCACTTTTTTCTTCGAGGGTTTATCCAAATGGATTGAAACTTTGCATAAATGTTTAAGTGCTTAAAACAAATACAAATAAAACATCCTAAAATGTTTTTGAGCAAAGAACCAAGAAGGAAATACATTTTCAATTTTGGACTAGGGGCGACCCTAGTCAAAATCAATTTTGTCACTTTTTTCTTCGAGGGTTTATCCAAATGGATTGAAACTTTGCATAAAGATTCAAGTGCTTAAAACAAATACAAATAAAACATCCTAAAATTTTTTTGAGTAAAGAACCAAGAAGGAAATACATTTTCAATTTTGGACAGGGGGCGACTCTAGTCAAAATCAATTTTGTCACTTTTTTCTTCGAGGGTTTATCCAAATGGATTGAAACTTTGCATAAATGTTTAAGTGCTTAAAACAAATACAAATAAAACATCCTAAAATTTTTGTGAGTAAAGAACCAAGTAGGAATTACATTTTTAATTTTGGACTAGGGGCGACCCTAGTCAAAATCAATTTTGTCACTTTTTTCTTCGAGGGTTTATCCAAATGGATTGAAACTTTGCATAAATGTTTAAGTGCTTAAAACAAATACAAATAAAACATCCTAAAATTTTTTTGAGTAAAGAACCAAGAAGGAAATACATTTTTAATTTTGGACAGGGGGCGACTCTAGTCAAAATCAATTTTGTCACTTTTTTCTTCGAGGGTTTATCCAAATGGATTGAAACTTTGCATAAATGTTCTAATGCTTAAAACAAATACAAATAAAACATCCTAAAATTTTTTGAGCAAAAAACCAAGAAGGAAATACATTTTTAATTTTGGACTAGGGGCGACCCTAGTCAAAATCAATTTTGTCACTTTTTTCTTCGAGGGTTTATCCAAATGGATTGAAACTTTGCATAAATGTTTAAGTGCTTAAAACAAATACAAATAAAACATCCTAAAATTTTTTGAGCAAAGAACCAAGAAGGAAATACATTTTCAATTTTGGACTAGGGGCGACCCTAGTCAAAATCAATTTTGTCACTTTTTTCTTCGAGGGTTTATCCAAATGGATTAAAACTTTGCATAAATATTTTAGTGCTTAAAACAAATACAAATAAAACATTCTAAAATTTTTTTGAGCAAAGAACCAAGAAGGAAATACATTTTCAATTTTGGACTAGGGGCGACCCTAGTCAAAATCAATTTTGTCACTTTTTTCTTCGAGGGTTTATCCAAATGGATTGAAACTTTGCATAAATGTTTAAGTGCTTAAAACAAATACAAATAAAACATCCTAAAATTTTTTGAGCAAAGAACCAAGAAGGAAATACATTTTCAATTTTGGACTAGGGGCGACCCTAGTCAAAATCAATTTTGTCACTTTTTTCTTCGAGGGTTTATCCAAATGGATTGAAACTTTGCATAAATGTTTAAGTGCTTAAAACAAATACAAATAAAACATCTTAAAATGTTTTTGTGCAAAGAACCAAGAAGGAAATACATTTTTAATTTTGGACTAGGGGCGACCCTAGTCAAAATCAGTTTGTCACTTTTTTTCTTCGAGGGTTTATCCAAATGGATTGAAACTTTGCATAAAGATTCAAGTGCTTAAAACAAATACAAATAAAACATCCTAAAATTTTTTTGAGCAAAGAACCAAGAAGGAAATACATTTTTAATTTTGGACTAGGGGCGACCCTAGTCAAAATCAGTTTGTCACTTTTTTTCTTCGAGGGTTTATACAAATGCATTGAAACTATGCATAAATATTCTAGTGCTTAAAACAAATACAAATAAAACATCCTAAATTTTTTTGAGCAAAGAACCAAGAAGGAAATACATTTTCAATTTTGGACTAGGGGCGACCCTAGTCAAAATCAATTTTGTCACTTTTTTCTTCGAGGGTTTATCCAAATGGATTGAAACTTTGCATAAATGTTTGAGTGCTTAAAACAAATACAAATAAAACATCCTAAAATTTTTTTGAGCAAAGAACCAAGTAGGAAATACATTTTCAATTTTGGACTAGGGGCGACCCTAGTCAAAATCAATTTTGTCACTTTTTTCTTCGAGGGTTTATCCAAATGGATTGAAACTTTGCATAAATGTTTAAGTGCTTAAAACAAATACAAATAAAACATCTTAAAATGTTTTTGTGCAAAGAACCAAGAAGGAAATACATTTTTAATTTTGGACTAGGGGCGACCCTAGTCAAAATCAGTTTGTCACTTTTTTTCTTCGAGGGTTTATCCAAATGGATTGAAACTTTGCATAAAGATTCAAGTGCTTAAAACAAATACAAATAAAACATCCTAAAATTTTTTTGAGCAAAGAACCAAGAAGGAAATACATTTTTAATTTTGGACTAGGGGCGACCCTAGTCAAAATCAGTTTGTCACTTTTTTTCTTCGAGGGTTTATACAAATGCATTGAAACTATGCATAAATATTCTAGTGCTTAAAACAAATACAAATAAAACATCCTAAATTTTTTTGAGCAAAGAACCAAGAAGGAAATACATTTTCAATTTTGACTAGGGGCGACCCTAGTCAAAATCAATTTTGTCACTTTTTTCTTCGAGGGTTTATCCAAATGGATTGAAACTTTGCATAAATGTTTAAGTGCTTAAAACAAATACAAATAAAACATCCTAAAATGTTTTTGAGCAAAGAACCAAGAAGGAAATACATTTTCAATTTTGGACTAGGGGCGACCCTAGTCAAAATCAATTTTGTCACTTTTTTCTTCGAGGGTTTATCCAAATGGATTGAAACTTTGCATAAAGATTCAAGTGCTTAAAACAAATACAAATAAAACATCCTAAAATTTTTTTGAGTAAAGAACCAAGAAGGAAATACATTTTCAATTTTGGACTTGGGGCGACCCTAGTCAAAATCAATTTTGTCACTTTTTTCTTCGAGGGTTTATCCAAATGGATTGAAACTTTGCATAAATGTTTAAGTGCTTAAAACAAATACAAATAAAACATCCTAAAATTTTTTGAGCAAAGAACCAAGAAGGAAATACATTTTCAATTTTGGACTAGGGGCGACCCTAATAAAATCAATTTTGTCACTTTTTTCTTCGAGGGTTTATCCAAATGGATTGAAACTTTGCATAAATGTTTAAGTGCTTAAAACAAATACAAATAAAACATCCTAAAATTTTTTTGAGTAAAGAACCAAGAAGGAAATACATTTTTAATTTTGGACTAGGGGCGACCCTAGTCAAAATCAATTTTGTCACTTTTTTCTTCGAGGGTTTATCCAAATGGATTAAAACTTTGCATAAATATTTTAGTGCTTAAAACAAATACAAATAAAACATTCTAAAATTTTTTTGAGTAAAGAACCAAGAAGGAAATACATTTTCAATTTTGGACTAGGGGCGACCCTAGTCAAAATCAATTTTGTCACTTTTTTCTTCGAGGGTTTATCCAAATGGATTGAAACTTTGCATAAATGTTTGAGTGCTTAAAACAAATACAAATAAAACATCCTAAAATTTTTTTGAGCAAAGAACCAAGTAGGAAATACATTTTCAATTTTGGACTAGGGGCGACCCTAGTCAAAATCAATTTTGTCACTTTTTTCTTCGAGGGTTTATCCAAATGGATTGAAACTTTGCATAAATGTTCTAGTGCTTAAAACAAATACAAATAAAACATCCTAAAATTTTTTTGAGCAAAGAACCAAGAAGGAAATACATTTTCAATTTTGGACTAGGGGCGACCCTAGTCAAAATCAATTTTGTCACTTTTTTCTTCGAGGGTTTATCCAAATGGATTGAAACTTTGCATAAATATTCTAGTGCTTAAAACAAATACAAATAAAACATCCTAAAATTTTTTGAGCAAAGAACCAAGAAGGAAATACATTTTCAATTTTGGACTAGGGGCGACCCTAGTCAAAATCAATTTTGTCACTTTTTTCTTCGAGGGTTTATCCAAATGGATTGAAACTTTGCATAAATGTTTAAGTGCTTAAAACAAATACAAATAAAACATCCTAAAATTTTTTGAGCAAAGAACCAAGAAGGAAATACATTTTCAATTTTGGACTAGGGGCGACCCTAGTCAAAATCAATTTTGTCAGTTTTTTCTTCGAGGGTTTATCCAAATGGATTGAAACTTTGCATAAATGTTTAAGTGCTTAAAACAAATACAAATAAAACATCCTAAATTTTTTTGAGTAAAGAACCAAGAAGGAAATACATTTTTAATTTTGGACAGGGGGCGACTCTAGTCAAAATCAATTTTGTCACTTTTTTCTTCGAGGGTTTATCCAAATGGATTGAAACTTTGCATAAATGTTTAAGTGCTTAAAACAAATACAAATAAAACATCCTAAAATTTTTGTGAGTAAAGAACCAAGTAGGAATTACATTTTTAATTTTGGACTAGGGGCGACCCTAGTCAAAATCAATTTTGTCACTTTTTTCTTCGAGGGTTTATCCAAATGGATTGAAACTTTGCATAAATGTTTAAGTGCTTAAAACAAATACAAATAAAACATCCTAAAATTTTTTTGAGTAAAGAACCAAGAAGGAAATACATTTTTAATTTTGGACAGGGGGCGACTCTAGTCAAAATCAATTTTGTCACTTTTTTCTTCGAGGGTTTATCCAAATGGATTGAAACTTTGCATAAATGTTCTAATGCTTAAAACAAATACAAATAAAACATCCTAAAATTTTTTGAGCAAAAAACCAAGAAGGAAATACATTTTTAATTTTGGACTAGGGGCGACCCTAGTCAAAATCAATTTTGTCACTTTTTTCTTCGAGGGTTTATCCAAATGGATTGAAACTTTGCATAAATGTTTAAGTGCTTAAAACAAATACAAATAAAACATCCTAAAATTTTTTGAGCAAAGAACCAAGAAGGAAATACATTTTCAATTTTGGACTAGGGGCGACCCTAGTCAAAATCAATTTTGTCACTTTTTTCTTCGAGGGTTTATCCAAATGGATTAAAACTTTGCATAAATATTTTAGTGCTTAAAACAAATACAAATAAAACATTCTAAAATTTTTTTGAGCAAAGAACCAAGAAGGAAATACATTTTCAATTTTGGACTAGGGGCGACCCTAGTCAAAATCAATTTTGTCACTTTTTTCTTCGAGGGTTTATCCAAATGGATTGAAACTTTGCATAAATGTTTAAGTGCTTAAAACAAATACAAATAAAACATCCTAAAATTTTTTGAGCAAAGAACCAAGAAGGAAATACATTTTCAATTTTGGACTAGGGGCGACCCTAGTCAAAATCAATTTTGTCACTTTTTTCTTCGAGGGTTTATCCAAATGGATTGAAACTTTGCATAAATGTTTAAGTGCTTAAAACAAATACAAATAAAACATCTTAAAATGTTTTTGTGCAAAGAACCAAGAAGGAAATACATTTTTAATTTTGGACTAGGGGCGACCCTAGTCAAAATCAGTTTGTCACTTTTTTTCTTCGAGGGTTTATCCAAATGGATTGAAACTTTGCATAAAGATTCAAGTGCTTAAAACAAATACAAATAAAACATCCTAAAATTTTTTTGAGCAAAGAACCAAGAAGGAAATACATTTTTAATTTTGGACTAGGGGCGACCCTAGTCAAAATCAGTTTGTCACTTTTTTTCTTCGAGGGTTTATACAAATGCATTGAAACTATGCATAAATATTCTAGTGCTTAAAACAAATACAAATAAAACATCCTAAATTTTTTTGAGCAAAGAACCAAGAAGGAAATACATTTTCAATTTTGGACTAGGGGCGACCCTAGTCAAAATCAATTTTGTCACTTTTTTCTTCGAGGGTTTATCCAAATGGATTGAAACTTTGCATAAATGTTTGAGTGCTTAAAACAAATACAAATAAAACATCCTAAAATTTTTTTGAGCAAAGAACCAAGTAGGAAATACATTTTCAATTTTGGACTAGGGGCGACCCTAGTCAAAATCAATTTTGTCACTTTTTTCTTCGAGGGTTTATCCAAATGGATTGAAACTTTGCATAAATGTTTAAGTGCTTAAAACAAATACAAATAAAACATCTTAAAATGTTTTTGTGCAAAGAACCAAGAAGGAAATACATTTTTAATTTTGGACTAGGGGCGACCCTAGTCAAAATCAGTTTGTCACTTTTTTTCTTCGAGGGTTTATCCAAATGGATTGAAACTTTGCATAAAGATTCAAGTGCTTAAAACAAATACAAATAAAACATCCTAAAATTTTTTTGAGCAAAGAACCAAGAAGGAAATACATTTTTAATTTTGGACTAGGGGCGACCCTAGTCAAAATCAGTTTGTCACTTTTTTTCTTCGAGGGTTTATACAAATGCATTGAAACTATGCATAAATATTCTAGTGCTTAAAACAAATACAAATAAAACATCCTAAATTTTTTTGAGCAAAGAACCAAGAAGGAAATACATTTTCAATTTTGACTAGGGGCGACCCTAGTCAAAATCAATTTTGTCACTTTTTTCTTCGAGGGTTTATCCAAATGGATTGAAACTTTGCATAAATGTTTAAGTGCTTAAAACAAATACAAATAAAACATCCTAAAATGTTTTTGAGCAAAGAACCAAGAAGGAAATACATTTTCAATTTTGGACTAGGGGCGACCCTAGTCAAAATCAATTTTGTCACTTTTTTCTTCGAGGGTTTATCCAAATGGATTGAAACTTTGCATAAAGATTCAAGTGCTTAAAACAAATACAAATAAAACATCCTAAAATTTTTTTGAGTAAAGAACCAAGAAGGAAATACATTTTCAATTTTGGACTTGGGGCGACCCTAGTCAAAATCAATTTTGTCACTTTTTTCTTCGAGGGTTTATCCAAATGGATTGAAACTTTGCATAAATGTTTAAGTGCTTAAAACAAATACAAATAAAACATCCTAAAATTTTTTGAGCAAAGAACCAAGAAGGAAATACATTTTCAATTTTGGACTAGGGGCGACCCTAGTCAAAATCAATTTTGTCACTTTTTTCTTCGAGGGTTTATCCAAATGGATTGAAACTTTGCATAAATGTTTGAGTGCTTAAAACAAATACAAATAAAACATCCTAAAATTTTTTTGAGCAAAGAACCAAGTAGGAAATACATTTTCAATTTTGGACTAGGGGCGACCCTAGTCAAAATCAATTTTGTCACTTTTTTCTTCGAGGGTTTATCCAAATGGATTGAAACTTTGCATAAATGTTCTAGTGCTTAAAACAAATACAAATAAAACATCCTAAAATTTTTTTGAGCAAAGAACCAAGAAGGAAATACATTTTCAATTTTGGACTAGGGGCGACCCTAGTCAAAATCAATTTTGTCACTTTTTTCTTCGAGGGTTTATCCAAATGGATTGAAACTTTGCATAAATATTCTAGTGCTTAAAACAAATACAAATAAAACATCCTAAAATTTTTTGAGCAAAGAACCAAGAAGGAAATACATTTTCAATTTTGGACTAGGGGCGACCCTAGTCAAAATCAATTTTGTCACTTTTTTCTTCGAGGGTTTATCCAAATGGATTGAAACTTTGCATAAATGTTTAAGTGCTTAAAACAAATACAAATAAAACATCCTAAAATTTTTTGAGCAAAGAACCAAGAAGGAAATACATTTTCAATTTTGGACTAGGGGCGACCCTAGTCAAAATCAATTTTGTCAGTTTTTTCTTCGAGGGTTTATCCAAATGGATTGAAACTTTGCATAAATGTTTAAGTGCTTAAAACAAATACAAATAAAACATCCTAAATTTTTTTGAGTAAAGAACCAAGAAGGAAATACATTTTTAATTTTGGACAGGGGGCGACTCTAGTCAAAATCAATTTTGTCACTTTTTTCTTCGAGGGTTTATCCAAATGGATTGAAACTTTGCATAAATGTTTAAGTGCTTAAAACAAATACAAATAAAACATCCTAAAATTTTTGTGAGTAAAGAACCAAGTAGGAATTACATTTTTAATTTTGGACTAGGGGCGACCCTAGTCAAAATCAATTTTGTCACTTTTTTCTTCGAGGGTTTATCCAAATGGATTGAAACTTTGCATAAATGTTTAAGTGCTTAAAACAAATACAAATAAAACATCCTAAAATTTTTTTGAGTAAAGAACCAAGAAGGAAATACATTTTTAATTTTGGACAGGGGGCGACTCTAGTCAAAATCAATTTTGTCACTTTTTTCTTCGAGGGTTTATCCAAATGGATTGAAACTTTGCATAAATGTTCTAATGCTTAAAACAAATACAAATAAAACATCCTAAAATTTTTTGAGCAAAAAACCAAGAAGGAAATACATTTTTAATTTTGGACTAGGGGCGACCCTAGTCAAAATCAATTTTGTCACTTTTTTCTTCGAGGGTTTATCCAAATGGATTGAAACTTTGCATAAATGTTTAAGTGCTTAAAACAAATACAAATAAAACATCCTAAAATTTTTTGAGCAAAGAACCAAGAAGGAAATACATTTTCAATTTTGGACTAGGGGCGACCCTAGTCAAAATCAATTTTGTCACTTTTTTCTTCGAGGGTTTATCCAAATGGATTAAAACTTTGCATAAATATTTTAGTGCTTAAAACAAATACAAATAAAACATTCTAAAATTTTTTTGAGCAAAGAACCAAGAAGGAAATACATTTTCAATTTTGGACTAGGGGCGACCCTAGTCAAAATCAATTTTGTCACTTTTTTCTTCGAGGGTTTATCCAAATGGATTGAAACTTTGCATAAATGTTTAAGTGCTTAAAACAAATACAAATAAAACATCCTAAAATTTTTTGAGCAAAGAACCAAGAAGGAAATACATTTTCAATTTTGGACTAGGGGCGACCCTAGTCAAAATCAATTTTGTCACTTTTTTCTTCGAGGGTTTATCCAAATGGATTGAAACTTTGCATAAATGTTTAAGTGCTTAAAACAAATACAAATAAAACATCTTAAAATGTTTTTGTGCAAAGAACCAAGAAGGAAATACATTTTTAATTTTGGACTAGGGGCGACCCTAGTCAAAATCAGTTTGTCACTTTTTTTCTTCGAGGGTTTATCCAAATGGATTGAAACTTTGCATAAAGATTCAAGTGCTTAAAACAAATACAAATAAAACATCCTAAAATTTTTTTGAGCAAAGAACCAAGAAGGAAATACATTTTTAATTTTGGACTAGGGGCGACCCTAGTCAAAATCAGTTTGTCACTTTTTTTCTTCGAGGGTTTATACAAATGCATTGAAACTATGCATAAATATTCTAGTGCTTAAAACAAATACAAATAAAACATCCTAAATTTTTTTGAGCAAAGAACCAAGAAGGAAATACATTTTCAATTTTGGACTAGGGGCGACCCTAGTCAAAATCAATTTTGTCACTTTTTTCTTCGAGGGTTTATCCAAATGGATTGAAACTTTGCATAAATGTTTGAGTGCTTAAAACAAATACAAATAAAACATCCTAAAATTTTTTTGAGCAAAGAACCAAGTAGGAAATACATTTTCAATTTTGGACTAGGGGCGACCCTAGTCAAAATCAATTTTGTCACTTTTTTCTTCGAGGGTTTATCCAAATGGATTGAAACTTTGCATAAATGTTTAAGTGCTTAAAACAAATACAAATAAAACATCTTAAAATGTTTTTGTGCAAAGAACCAAGAAGGAAATACATTTTTAATTTTGGACTAGGGGCGACCCTAGTCAAAATCAGTTTGTCACTTTTTTTCTTCGAGGGTTTATCCAAATGGATTGAAACTTTGCATAAAGATTCAAGTGCTTAAAACAAATACAAATAAAACATCCTAAAATTTTTTTGAGCAAAGAACCAAGAAGGAAATACATTTTTAATTTTGGACTAGGGGCGACCCTAGTCAAAATCAGTTTGTCACTTTTTTTCTTCGAGGGTTTATACAAATGCATTGAAACTATGCATAAATATTCTAGTGCTTAAAACAAATACAAATAAAACATCCTAAATTTTTTTGAGCAAAGAACCAAGAAGGAAATACATTTTCAATTTTGACTAGGGGCGACCCTAGTCAAAATCAATTTTGTCACTTTTTTCTTCGAGGGTTTATCCAAATGGATTGAAACTTTGCATAAATGTTTAAGTGCTTAAAACAAATACAAATAAAACATCCTAAAATGTTTTTGAGCAAAGAACCAAGAAGGAAATACATTTTCAATTTTGGACTAGGGGCGACCCTAGTCAAAATCAATTTTGTCACTTTTTTCTTCGAGGGTTTATCCAAATGGATTGAAACTTTGCATAAAGATTCAAGTGCTTAAAACAAATACAAATAAAACATCCTAAAATTTTTTTGAGTAAAGAACCAAGAAGGAAATACATTTTCAATTTTGGACAGGGGGCGACTCTAGTCAAAATCAATTTTGTCACTTTTTTCTTCGAGGGTTTATCCAAATGGATTGAAACTTTGCATAAATGTTTAAGTGCTTAAAACAAATACAAATAAAACATCCTAAAATTTTTGTGAGTAAAGAACCAAGTAGGAATTACATTTTTAATTTTGGACTAGGGGCGACCCTAGTCAAAATCAATTTTGTCACTTTTTTCTTCGAGGGTTTATCCAAATGGATTGAAACTTTGCATAAATGTTTAAGTGCTTAAAACAAATACAAATAAAACATCCTAAAATTTTTTTGAGTAAAGAACCAAGAAGGAAATACATTTTTAATTTTGGACAGGGGGCGACTCTAGTCAAAATCAATTTTGTCACTTTTTTCTTCGAGGGTTTATCCAAATGGATTGAAACTTTGCATAAATGTTCTAATGCTTAAAACAAATACAAATAAAACATCCTAAAATTTTTTGAGCAAAAAACCAAGAAGGAAATACATTTTTAATTTTGGACTAGGGGCGACCCTAGTCAAAATCAATTTTGTCACTTTTTTCTTCGAGGGTTTATCCAAATGGATTGAAACTTTGCATAAATGTTTAAGTGCTTAAAACAAATACAAATAAAACATCCTAAAATTTTTTGAGCAAAGAACCAAGAAGGAAATACATTTTCAATTTTGGACTAGGGGCGACCCTAGTCAAAATCAATTTTGTCACTTTTTTCTTCGAGGGTTTATCCAAATGGATTAAAACTTTGCATAAATATTTTAGTGCTTAAAACAAATACAAATAAAACATTCTAAAATTTTTTTGAGCAAAGAACCAAGAAGGAAATACATTTTCAATTTTGGACTAGGGGCGACCCTAGTCAAAATCAATTTTGTCACTTTTTTCTTCGAGGGTTTATCCAAATGGATTGAAACTTTGCATAAATGTTTAAGTGCTTAAAACAAATACAAATAAAACATCCTAAAATTTTTTGAGCAAAGAACCAAGAAGGAAATACATTTTCAATTTTGGACTAGGGGCGACCCTAGTCAAAATCAATTTTGTCACTTTTTTCTTCGAGGGTTTATCCAAATGGATTGAAACTTTGCATAAATGTTTAAGTGCTTAAAACAAATACAAATAAAACATCTTAAAATGTTTTTGTGCAAAGAACCAAGAAGGAAATACATTTTTAATTTTGGACTAGGGGCGACCCTAGTCAAAATCAGTTTGTCACTTTTTTTCTTCGAGGGTTTATCCAAATGGATTGAAACTTTGCATAAAGATTCAAGTGCTTAAAACAAATACAAATAAAACATCCTAAAATTTTTTTGAGCAAAGAACCAAGAAGGAAATACATTTTTAATTTTGGACTAGGGGCGACCCTAGTCAAAATCAGTTTGTCACTTTTTTTCTTCGAGGGTTTATACAAATGCATTGAAACTATGCATAAATATTCTAGTGCTTAAAACAAATACAAATAAAACATCCTAAATTTTTTTGAGCAAAGAACCAAGAAGGAAATACATTTTCAATTTTGGACTAGGGGCGACCCTAGTCAAAATCAATTTTGTCACTTTTTTCTTCGAGGGTTTATCCAAATGGATTGAAACTTTGCATAAATGTTTGAGTGCTTAAAACAAATACAAATAAAACATCCTAAAATTTTTTTGAGCAAAGAACCAAGTAGGAAATACATTTTCAATTTTGGACTAGGGGCGACCCTAGTCAAAATCAATTTTGTCACTTTTTTCTTCGAGGGTTTATCCAAATGGATTGAAACTTTGCATAAATGTTTAAGTGCTTAAAACAAATACAAATAAAACATCTTAAAATGTTTTTGTGCAAAGAACCAAGAAGGAAATACATTTTTAATTTTGGACTAGGGGCGACCCTAGTCAAAATCAGTTTGTCACTTTTTTTCTTCGAGGGTTTATCCAAATGGATTGAAACTTTGCATAAAGATTCAAGTGCTTAAAACAAATACAAATAAAACATCCTAAAATTTTTTTGAGCAAAGAACCAAGAAGGAAATACATTTTTAATTTTGGACTAGGGGCGACCCTAGTCAAAATCAGTTTGTCACTTTTTTTCTTCGAGGGTTTATACAAATGCATTGAAACTATGCATAAATATTCTAGTGCTTAAAACAAATACAAATAAAACATCCTAAATTTTTTTGAGCAAAGAACCAAGAAGGAAATACATTTTCAATTTTGACTAGGGGCGACCCTAGTCAAAATCAATTTTGTCACTTTTTTCTTCGAGGGTTTATCCAAATGGATTGAAACTTTGCATAAATGTTTAAGTGCTTAAAACAAATACAAATAAAACATCCTAAAATGTTTTTGAGCAAAGAACCAAGAAGGAAATACATTTTCAATTTTGGACTAGGGGCGACCCTAGTCAAAATCAATTTTGTCACTTTTTTCTTCGAGGGTTTATCCAAATGGATTGAAACTTTGCATAAAGATTCAAGTGCTTAAAACAAATACAAATAAAACATCCTAAAATTTTTTTGAGTAAAGAACCAAGAAGGAAATACATTTTCAATTTTGGACTTGGGGCGACCCTAGTCAAAATCAATTTTGTCACTTTTTTCTTCGAGGGTTTATCCAAATGGATTGAAACTTTGCATAAATGTTTAAGTGCTTAAAACAAATACAAATAAAACATCCTAAAATTTTTTGAGCAAAGAACCAAGAAGGAAATACATTTTCAATTTTGGACTAGGGGCGACCCTAATAAAATCAATTTTGTCACTTTTTTCTTCGAGGGTTTATCCAAATGGATTGAAACTTTGCATAAATGTTTAAGTGCTTAAAACAAATACAAATAAAACATCCTAAAATTTTTTTGAGTAAAGAACCAAGAAGGAAATACATTTTTAATTTTGGACTAGGGGCGACCCTAGTCAAAATCAATTTTGTCACTTTTTTCTTCGAGGGTTTATCCAAATGGATTAAAACTTTGCATAAATATTTTAGTGCTTAAAACAAATACAAATAAAACATTCTAAAATTTTTTTGAGTAAAGAACCAAGAAGGAAATACATTTTCAATTTTGGACTAGGGGCGACCCTAGTCAAAATCAATTTTGTCACTTTTTTCTTCGAGGGTTTATCCAAATGGATTGAAACTTTGCATAAATGTTTGAGTGCTTAAAACAAATACAAATAAAACATCCTAAAATTTTTTTGAGCAAAGAACCAAGTAGGAAATACATTTTCAATTTTGGACTAGGGGCGACCCTAGTCAAAATCAATTTTGTCACTTTTTTCTTCGAGGGTTTATCCAAATGGATTGAAACTTTGCATAAATGTTCTAGTGCTTAAAACAAATACAAATAAAACATCCTAAAATTTTTTTGAGCAAAGAACCAAGAAGGAAATACATTTTCAATTTTGGACTAGGGGCGACCCTAGTCAAAATCAATTTTGTCACTTTTTTCTTCGAGGGTTTATCCAAATGGATTGAAACTTTGCATAAATATTCTAGTGCTTAAAACAAATACAAATAAAACATCCTAAAATTTTTTGAGCAAAGAACCAAGAAGGAAATACATTTTCAATTTTGGACTAGGGGCGACCCTAGTCAAAATCAATTTTGTCACTTTTTTCTTCGAGGGTTTATCCAAATGGATTGAAACTTTGCATAAATGTTTAAGTGCTTAAAACAAATACAAATAAAACATCCTAAAATTTTTTGAGCAAAGAACCAAGAAGGAAATACATTTTCAATTTTGGACTAGGGGCGACCCTAGTCAAAATCAATTTTGTCAGTTTTTTCTTCGAGGGTTTATCCAAATGGATTGAAACTTTGCATAAATGTTTAAGTGCTTAAAACAAATACAAATAAAACATCCTAAATTTTTTTGAGTAAAGAACCAAGAAGGAAATACATTTTTAATTTTGGACAGGGGGCGACTCTAGTCAAAATCAATTTTGTCACTTTTTTCTTCGAGGGTTTATCCAAATGGATTGAAACTTTGCATAAATGTTTAAGTGCTTAAAACAAATACAAATAAAACATCCTAAAATTTTTGTGAGTAAAGAACCAAGTAGGAATTACATTTTTAATTTTGGACTAGGGGCGACCCTAGTCAAAATCAATTTTGTCACTTTTTTCTTCGAGGGTTTATCCAAATGGATTGAAACTTTGCATAAATGTTTAAGTGCTTAAAACAAATACAAATAAAACATCCTAAAATTTTTTTGAGTAAAGAACCAAGAAGGAAATACATTTTTAATTTTGGACAGGGGGCGACTCTAGTCAAAATCAATTTTGTCACTTTTTTCTTCGAGGGTTTATCCAAATGGATTGAAACTTTGCATAAATGTTCTAATGCTTAAAACAAATACAAATAAAACATCCTAAAATTTTTTGAGCAAAAAACCAAGAAGGAAATACATTTTTAATTTTGGACTAGGGGCGACCCTAGTCAAAATCAATTTTGTCACTTTTTTCTTCGAGGGTTTATCCAAATGGATTGAAACTTTGCATAAATGTTTAAGTGCTTAAAACAAATACAAATAAAACATCCTAAAATTTTTTGAGCAAAGAACCAAGAAGGAAATACATTTTCAATTTTGGACTAGGGGCGACCCTAGTCAAAATCAATTTTGTCACTTTTTTCTTCGAGGGTTTATCCAAATGGATTAAAACTTTGCATAAATATTTTAGTGCTTAAAACAAATACAAATAAAACATTCTAAAATTTTTTTGAGCAAAGAACCAAGAAGGAAATACATTTTCAATTTTGGACTAGGGGCGACCCTAGTCAAAATCAATTTTGTCACTTTTTTCTTCGAGGGTTTATCCAAATGGATTGAAACTTTGCATAAATGTTTAAGTGCTTAAAACAAATACAAATAAAACACCCTAAAATTTTTTGAGCAAAGAACCAAGAAGGAAATACATTTTCAATTTTGGACTAGGGGCGACCCTAGTCAAAATCAATTTTGTCACTTTTTTCTTCGAGGGTTTATCCAAATGGATTGAAACTTTGCATAAATGTTTAAGTGCTTAAAACAAATACAAATAAAACATCTTAAAATGTTTTTGTGCAAAGAACCAAGAAGGAAATACATTTTTAATTTTGGACTAGGGGCGACCCTAGTCAAAATCAGTTTGTCACTTTTTTTCTTCGAGGGTTTATCCAAATGGATTGAAACTTTGCATAAAGATTCAAGTGCTTAAAACAAATACAAATAAAACATCCTAAAATTTTTTTGAGCAAAGAACCAAGAAGGAAATACATTTTTAATTTTGGACTAGGGGCGACCCTAGTCAAAATCAGTTTGTCACTTTTTTTCTTCGAGGGTTTATACAAATGCATTGAAACTATGCATAAATATTCTAGTGCTTAAAACAAATACAAATAAAACATCCTAAATTTTTTTGAGCAAAGAACCAAGAAGGAAATACATTTTCAATTTTGGACTAGGGGCGACCCTAGTCAAAATCAATTTTGTCACTTTTTTCTTCGAGGGTTTATCCAAATGGATTGAAACTTTGCATAAATGTTTGAGTGCTTAAAACAAATACAAATAAAACATCCTAAAATTTTTTTGAGCAAAGAACCAAGTAGGAAATACATTTTCAATTTTGGACTAGGGGCGACCCTAGTCAAAATCAATTTTGTCACTTTTTTCTTCGAGGGTTTATCCAAATGGATTGAAACTTTGCATAAATGTTTAAGTGCTTAAAACAAATACAAATAAAACATCTTAAAATGTTTTTGTGCAAAGAACCAAGAAGGAAATACATTTTTAATTTTGGACTAGGGGCGACCCTAGTCAAAATCAGTTTGTCACTTTTTTTCTTCGAGGGTTTATCCAAATGGATTGAAACTTTGCATAAAGATTCAAGTGCTTAAAACAAATACAAATAAAACATCCTAAAATTTTTTTGAGCAAAGAACCAAGAAGGAAATACATTTTTAATTTTGGACTAGGGGCGACCCTAGTCAAAATCAGTTTGTCACTTTTTTTCTTCGAGGGTTTATACAAATGCATTGAAACTATGCATAAATATTCTAGTGCTTAAAACAAATACAAATAAAACATCCTAAATTTTTTTGAGCAAAGAACCAAGAAGGAAATACATTTTCAATTTTGACTAGGGGCGACCCTAGTCAAAATCAATTTTGTCACTTTTTTCTTCGAGGGTTTATCCAAATGGATTGAAACTTTGCATAAATGTTTAAGTGCTTAAAACAAATACAAATAAAACATCCTAAAATGTTTTTGAGCAAAGAACCAAGAAGGAAATACATTTTCAATTTTGGACTAGGGGCGACCCTAGTCAAAATCAATTTTGTCACTTTTTTCTTCGAGGGTTTATCCAAATGGATTGAAACTTTGCATAAAGATTCAAGTGCTTAAAACAAATACAAATAAAACATCCTAAAATTTTTTTGAGTAAAGAACCAAGAAGGAAATACATTTTCAATTTTGGACTTGGGGCGACCCTAGTCAAAATCAATTTTGTCACTTTTTTCTTCGAGGGTTTATCCAAATGGATTGAAACTTTGCATAAATGTTTAAGTGCTTAAAACAAATACAAATAAAACATCCTAAAATTTTTTGAGCAAAGAACCAAGAAGGAAATACATTTTCAATTTTGGACTAGGGGCGACCCTAATAAAATCAATTTTGTCACTTTTTTCTTCGAGGGTTTATCCAAATGGATTGAAACTTTGCATAAATGTTCTAGTGCTTAAAACAAATACAAATAAAACATCTTAAAACTTTTTTGAGCAAAGAACCAAGTAGGAAATACATTTTCAATTATGAACTTGGGACAGGTCCAGTCAAAATCTAGTTTTTCACTTTTTTCTTCGAGGATAAATCCAAATACAGTAAATCTTTGTATGAGCATTCTAATCCTCAGGTTACACATTTCTGAATTAATAAAATTCATTTTTTGGACAAAATTTTAAGTCACGTTGTTTTTGAATGTACAACCAAATTTATAAAATTTGGGTCTGACGACATATAGATTACATTTCTTGCTTCAGATATTTAAAACTGTTTTGTATAAATATTAGTAAACCAGAGTTGCGATCTGTCACAGGTCAACAAAAACAGCCCACCTGTCACAGGCCGTTACCTGTTCACAGGTCAAATTTTTTCACCTATCACAGGTCTGACCTGTCAAAGGTTCTACCTGTCACAGGTCGTTACCTGTTCACAGGTCGATTTTTTTCGCCTGTCACAGGTCTGACCTGTCAAAGGTTCTGCCTGTCACAGGTCGTTACCTGTTCACAGGTCAATTTTTTTCGCCTGTCACAGGTCTGACCTGTCAAAGGTTCTGCCTGTCACAGGACGTTACCTGTTCACAGGTCAATTTTTTCCACCTGTCACAGCTCTGACCTGTCGCAGGCCTCACCTGTGACAGGTCGTCACCTGTTGACAGGTAGAAAAAATCTACCTGTCACAGCTTGACCTGTCACCTGTCACCTGTCACCTTTGACTATCGAAATTTTTTTCTTCTAGTGAAGTATAAAGATTTCAAACAAAATTCATCAATTTTTTTGCTTCCTCAAGTCACGAGTTCAAATCTCACCGCAAGCAACTTTCTTTTTTTGCATTTTTATGATTTGTTTTTAAACTTTTTTGATAAAACATTAAGTTTTATGACACATTTTTCCATTTTCATATTTTATTTCTTCACTTTCTATATTTTAACATGTATTTTAAATTTTTTCCATATATTTTCATACAAATTCAAATTTTTGTCATACTTTAGTTTACCATGCTGAAATCTGACACAAAGGCTCTTTTCCTAGATCTAGATGTTCTGAAATCGTAATCTTGGATTATAATTTTTTATATATTTCGACTTTTTGCGGTCTCGAATGACAAAGTCTATACTAGTTTTAATATTTTATGCCATTTTATGATCCAAGATTACGATTTTAGAACATCCAGATCTAGGAAAAGAGCCTTTGTATCAGATTTCAGCTTGTTAAAATAAAATATGTATAAAATATTGATAAAATATGACAAAAAAATTTAAATTTGTATGAAAATATATGGAAAAAATTTAAAATACATGTTAAAATATAGAAAGTGAAGAAATAAAATATGAAAATGGAAAAATGTGTCATAAAACTTAATGTTTTATCAAAAAAGTTTAAAAACAAATCATAAAAATGCAAAAAAAGAAAGTTGCTTGCGGTGAGATTTGAACTCGTGACTTGAGGAAGCAAAAAAATTGATGAATTTTGTTTGAAATCTTTATACTTCACTAGAAGAAAAAAATTTCGATAGTCAAAGGTGACAGGTGACAGGTGACAGGTCAAGCTGTGACAGGTAGATTTTTTCTACCTGTCAACAGGTGACGACCTGTCACAGGTGAGGCCTGCGACAGGTCAGAGCTGTGACAGGTGGAAAAAATTGACCTGTGAACAGGTAACGTCCTGTGACAGGCAGAACCTTTGACAGGTCAGACCTGTGACAGGCGAAAAAAATTGACCTGTGTACAGGTAACGACCTGTGACAGGCAGAACCTTTGACAGGTCAGACCTGTGACAGGCGAAAAAAATTGACCTGTGAACAGGTAACGACCTGTGACAGGTAGAACCTTTGACAGGTCAGACCTGTGATAGGCGAAAAAATTTGACCTGTGAACAGGTAACGGCCTGTGACAGGTGATCTTTTGACAGAAACTGTCACCTTTACCTGTGACAGGTACCTGTCGTCGCAACTCTGTAGTAAACTCACACAAATTTTCACTGTAATTGGATAAACCTTCGAAGAAAAAAAGTGAAAAAACTGATTTTGACTAGGGTCGCCCCTAGTCCAAAATTGAAAATGTATTTCCTTCTTGGTTCTTTGCTCAAAAAAATTTTCTTCATCCAAAGTTTAATTTAAAATAAAAAAAAATCACAGTGAACTTTTAATTTGAAAAATTCGTAAGAAAGGAAAGTTTTTTGCTTTTTCTGAAGCAACGGCTGTTCCTACCTTGCCCAAAAACAATACAGCTCTTTTATAGAGCAGCACGAATCAAATGTAAAAAACTAGAAGTCTCTACGATGTCTCGTTATTGAGATTTCTTGCTGATTAATTTGCTTGCTTGCTTGTTTGCTTACAGAAAGCGTATTTTGCGATTTTCTCAGCAATGCCACAACCAATTTGAAATCTGTTTTTTGAAAATGATGTAATAGATGAACGTGAAAACGGTGTGAATATAAATATAAATTTATAATACGCCACAATGAGTATGGATATAAATATTGCCTAATTTCTGTAGAACAATGTAGCATCATGTCTTTTATGTTCGTTCATATGATATTATTACTATATCTGTTTAATGAAATTTACAATTCTTTAATTAAAGTCTTTTAAAGGTCTCATAAAATTTCAGTAGTTTGTCATTTATAGAACCATTAAATAAGCTTCCCCCAATTTTTATGCTTTATTGGGACAGTGAAATCAGAAGTATCGTGTTTCAGTCAAATATTTACCCCTAAAAATGCCATTTAAACGCATTTTAATTACACATTATGCAATAGGAGACGGATTTTAAACAAAATATAGACATGTATATTATGTATACTTACAGACACGCTTCACAGAAATGTTGAAAGCATCGATTCTAGCAAATTCAAATAGAAAATATAAATCGTACTATTTGCTTCCTATAGAGCAATGCTCATGAGTCTATTATGTTTAAGGGCGACTCTACGATTGAATTTTTTGAAAAATTCGGATTTAAACCAAAAATTTTCTCTTTAATTAATGACTTTCAAGCTGCAGTCTTTAAACTTATTTACGTAAATCACCGAGATATTTCATTATGTCTTTCGTCGTCACACATAGACAATATCTTTCATACATTTTATGTTGACATTTATGGAAGATTTATTTTTTATCCTAAAATCATCCATCCAGTTCGAATCTCAAAAAATATTTTCCTACGATGTGCTTCACAAATGCTAGCAGAAGTCACTTTTATATAGCCTCGCTTGATTTGTAATTGAGACTTTCAGTAATTACAAATGTCCACGCGCATTTGTTCGAGACTTGTAATTTCTTTGAATGCGGCTTAATTAAGTTACAAGTTCAACTTTTAAAAAGTGGTAGTATTCTTTAATTTAGCTCTCAATGTATGGAACATGGATGATTTCAATGTAAAACATTCATCTTCCATTCAAGTAGATTACGGATATTATAATTTATTATGGATTTAGAAACATAGATAATTCGAATGTTTTACTGAACTATTTACATGTATTTTATTATAATCTTTCATTTATAGTGCCGTAATCATTAGAAGAGACCTTAATAGTAAAAATTGAAGATTTCAAAACTTTTTTCCTTAATCCATGAGAAAATACAAATCCAATACCTCTAGACAAATACGTTACTTCCGATGTTTGAATTAGTTCTAAAATAAGAACCATTAGAACTCCTTATTTTAGAACTTGATGTCCGTTAAAATTTTAAGAATAAATTGATGCTTTTTGCACTTTATACTTGCTAAAGCTGCTTTTAACTACTTAATATACAAAGCTAAGGTCGAAAAAAAAAATAAATTTTGAAAACAAAATTTGAATCGGTTTAAAATTTCAAATTTAAAGCTTTTTTAACGGATAAAAGTGCTATTCAGAGGTATTGGATACAAATTTTTGAAATCAAATTTTACTTGAATTAAAGCTTTATCGAATGACGGTTTACTTTTTATAAAACAACAAAGAAAATTAAAATTCATCCGTGGAATCGCCCATAAAGGCTCACTTAATAATTGCAAATGCATATTCATGGAATGCATACATACTTGTTATTAATATCTTTTTTATCAATATGAAATTTAAACATAAAATGTGTGCGATAAATACATGCCATAAAATTCTGAGTAGTACTAAAGTGCTTTTAAAATTTCAATAGCAGCATTCTCATCATATTGACGCATTTCTATTCGTAGATTAATGGATATTGAGTTCAATTTTTATGGTTCTCTGTGTGATTAAAAACAGCAAATAATAAAATGTGTAAATTTTGTTTCTCCTCAACTCATCTCAATTGGAATTATATTGAGCACGTAGATTTGAAAAAAAAAAATTAAATTCACACATTTTAGAAATATATAAGCAGTGAGCCAGGTGTAGAGTTTTCAAATCTTTTAGTCTACTTTATTTTATTTTTCTTGAAATTTTTAATAATCTGCGAACAGATTTGGGCTTAAAAAATAACATTGTGGTGGTAACTTCTAATCAAAGCATTTTGACTCATGCTTTTAGGAGAAATAATTGAAACACGTGATTTAATGAAAGGAAGAATGCGAGCTATTGCTTTTATGAATTATAAAAACTTTTTGCTAATATTCAATATATCCGAGATATCAAAAATCGCATGTGGCTTAAAAGGAAGAAGAAGAAAATTGTATACCTACAAAAGAGGAGCGAAAAATTCTACTCTTTTTATGGTACAGTCTACACCGGTTGTGTTTTATGGTAAGTAGCTTCCATAGTTTAATCAATTCTTATGTAAATATATAGAATACATAAAGCATAAACGACCGACCTATATGAGAATATAAATAATAATGATATCAATGAAAATGCTTATATTATAAAATTATACGTATTCGGATTTCATCTATGAATAAAAAGGTATTAAATTGTTTTCAGCATGTAGACAAATGCGAATTGTGTTTATGAACCTTTTTTCTATGAATTATTTTAATAGATAGAAAATGTAGAACGGTAATCAAAAGAATTTTATTATAGAATTATAATAAAATCATTAGTTTAATATATTTTGCATTTCAATCAACGATTTATATTTTTCACCTAAACGTTCAGGGGGGGGGGGAGTCGTTTTTTGCGTAACGTAATAAGTGAACGACCCCTAAGGTATCGTTACAAGTTAGCTCTGTGGCTTTAGATGAATTATAAACCTGGCAAAGTTTTCTTTTGTACAAGTACCTTTCACTGTAGGTACAAGAAATTTTTAAAGAAGCCTCTTTTCAAATAGATCCATAAACTTACCAACTACATAATAAATCATCAATCAATTTGTTCGAACTATTTTTTTCGAGGCTCTTATCACCCCATTAAAGAAAATTAATGCATCAATTAATTTAAACTTGAATGACATAAAGTCATTTGTAAGAATTTGAACGCTAAAGATTTGTCTGTTCCATTATGAGACATTGAATGACTTTTATTGATAAGAAGACTGCAATCGAAAAATGTCACAATGAATAGTATTTTCGATAAGAATCAATTTTAATGACTTTACTTCCTTTTTCATTTCCAATGATTTGAAGTCACTTACTATTTTTTAATTCGATGATTTTAACTTGCTTAATTACAGTGAAAAAATTGCACAGTGTTCATAACGGCTAAAGATAATTTGAATTTGGGTAAAAAGCTTTGGTCGTAGCAAAATTGAAGCTGTGAACCCCTTTTTGAAATTTCAATCCAATAGATCGTGTTGAAATTGTCTAATTTTTATTTAAAAAGGTAAGTTATAGTGAGTTTTTAAAATTAAAATTGTATGAATTATATTCAACTGGATAGTGTGCACCTGAAAATGCAAAAAATCATTTGAAAAGTGTTAAATTTGAGTTAATATCTGAAAAATTATTTCTTGTTACTCAAAACTCTCTTAAAGGTTATGTGTACAAGACGATAATATTGTTTTTGTTAACATTTTTAAGCATTTAGATACTTATTACTATTGTTTTTTGTCATTTTAGATGACGACTGCAACCATTCGTACAAGAAAGTTTATGACAAATCGTCTCTTATGTCGCAAACAAATGGTATGCGATGTTCTTCATCCAGGATTACCATCAATTGCAAAGAAGGAAGTTCGCGAAAAATTGGCTACAATGTACAAAGTTACACCTGATGTTGTCTTTGTTTTTGGCTTCAAAACCAACTTTGGAGGCAGCAAATCAACAGGATTTGCATTAATCTACGACACATTAGATTTTGCAAAGAAATTTGAACCAAAACATAGATTGGCTCGTCATGGACTTTATGAAGTCAAGAAGATTACACGCAAACAACGTAAAGAACGTAAGAACAGAATGAAGAAAGTCCGTGGTACCAAGAAAGCAAAGGTTGGCCAATTAACAAAGAAGTAAATTGATGGATATATTTGAATTATACTTCTTTCCATTAAGATACTTTTCCATCAAATTGTTCTTGCTTATTGTACATTCTCGTGAATTGTGAAAATAAAATAAATGAATAAAGCATGAAGATGTGCGATAATCAGAATTAATATAAGTCATGTGTTTTGTCGATTTCCTTAAATCTTTGATATTTCAGCTCCACAACCTTTATCGAAAACAGCTTTTATAAACTATGTTCTATGGGAAATTCATTCACAATGTTTTAATTAATTATATTAACAATGTCTGGAACTATAGCATTTGATAATACTTTTGCGTATACGTTTGTTTAAATATCCTTTCAAGGACCATTGTATCACAAATGTAAATATCTCTAAAATTTGGTGAAAGGAAAACAATAAATAACGGCTAATTTGAGTTTAAAAAGATAGAGTGTGTTCAGTAGGAGTAAAGAATTGCCGAAAAAATTGGAAAATTAAAAAAATTAATTATCGCAAGTTTCTTGTTAATATCATGAACGTTTGTAATAACAGTGATAAGAAAGAGTAGCATTTCTTTCGTATGTAAGTAAAGATATACAAAAATACTCGTCTTTTCGCGATATTGATAAGGAATTTCGTGAAGCTTCAATATTTTTCTTTTTGTTCATTGCAACTCAATTTTCCCTACATTTTATTTATTTATTTAAGTAGCTTTATTAGGAAATGATGAGCTATTTATACACAATAGCTTACAAAATATTATCATGTAAGGTATACAGTGCGAATAAATGAATTTATTTACTTTTCATTTTAGATTCACTGGATTATATATTATATACACACGAAAAAAATATCAACAAGGATTACAGCGACGATTGCTATCGATTTCCAATAAATTTTTCTCATTTAATATTCACCTTTTTTGGTCGAATAGTTTAAAAAAAGAAAGCAAAGCACGAAAATGTCATCACCTCCTAGTTATTCGGAAAGTCCTAATGCCAAAAAGCCATGCAGTAAGTCATATAATAGTCGTACGCATTATTTCCCTCAAAATTTCCTTACCATATCTGAACTGGCTGGTTAGTCACGCAATCTCAATCAATCTGTAGAACTTGGTGCTATTCATGAATTTGTTCAAATTTAAATAGGGAACAAATGCATTTAGAACACTACTTTTGCATCAATTTTGGAGCGAATCTTGACAGGAAAGATCTAAACCATCTTATTTAGACCTCCTGTCTTTTCGTTTTAAAAAAAATTGATCGGAAAATACAAACCTTCAAGATTCGTTTTTTGATACTTCTTACATTATTTATTTTTTTAATTCAATACCATTCTATAGAGGGAATCTTAAAATCGTCTAGTTTTGACAAACAATTCGGTGCTAGGTATGTAGAAATACAATTTTTCTTGTGATTAAGTTTGTTCTAGGTAAATTTATTCTTCCTCAAAGCGGCAGTAATCGGAAATCAGCAAAATTCGATGAGATAAATGTATTGCAAACTTATCATCCACCAAATAAAGATTATGGAGTAAGTTGTAGAACAAAAAAAAAGTAAGTTCTTGTTAAATTCATAATTTTTTTTTGTTTGTAGCACATGAGGGTTGACGAGCCTAAAACGCCCTTCAACTACTTAGACCCAGGATTAGCTGAACAGGATGAATTGGATGCTACTGTATTATCTGAAAAATTGAAAGTCGCCCAAGAAACTCAACGTCGAGCATCATTACATTGTGAAGAATCCGATGAGGAATTGCCAGAAACTGATGACCAGCGTGTGAAACGAATAGAATTCGAGAAACGACGTAAATTGCATTATAATGAAGCTAGTGCAATCAAGCTTGCACGAAAACTAATTGAAGAGGAAATTGAGGAAAATTTATTAGACGATGAAATCGGTGAAGCTGCTGGAGGTGGAAGCATTGAGGATTCAAACGATGAATTAGATAATGATGAAACAGCTTTTGTAGAGGATGTGGGAGCTGGCACGTCTTCTGATAAACCTTCACAAAGTACGGATCCCTAGATCAATGCTGTAATTAGTTACATTCATAAAAAAAATTTTGTTCCTTTAATCTATGGCCGGTTTTCGTTTTCTTTATATTTTCGGTTGTAATAGACAATTCCTCAGACACAACCCTTCAATATACCTTTAAAAGGTTTATTTTGTACGAGAAATAATAATTATTATTATTTTATGTTTTGCCATGCAACAGTCAATTGAAAACAAGGTCATAGATTGCAGTATAAAATGGTCAGATGACTCTTTATGCTTCAAAATTCTATTCATTTGATAATCTTGCATTGTTTTCGCATAAAGTTTTTAAGCAGAGACAGCAAAATTATGTTACTAAAGTATATTTTTTATAATAATTAAATTGATACGTACGTAGAACTTTTGATCATTGAATTTAAAAGATAACTAGTGTATCGGGTAGAAACCCAATGCGGATTATATTCACACCGTACTATCATAAGTCTTATGGATAGACCAAGATTTGCCCATCATAAGTATGAAGGTATGAAGCTTGATAAGTCAACTAAGCTTCGCTCAGCATAAGTTTGAAGTTATAAAGCTATCGCGTAAGCTGAGCTACGCTCAGCATAAGTTTGAAGATATGAAGCTAGAGAGGCAACTGAGCTTCGCTCAGCATAAGTTTGAAGATATAAAGCTAGAGTGTCAGCTGAGCTACGCTCAGCATAAGTTTGAAGATATGAAGCTAGAGAGGCAGCTGAGCTTCGCTCAGCATAAGTTTGAAGTTATAAAGCTATCGCGTAAACTGAGCTACGCTCAGCATAAGTTTGAAGATATAAAGCTAGAGTGTCAGCTGAGTGTCAGCTACGCTCAGCATAAGTTTGAAGATATAAAGCTAGAGTGTCAGCTGAGCTACGCTCAGCATAAGTTTGAAGATATGAAGCTAGAGAGGCAGCTGAGCTTCGCTCAGCATAAGTTTGAAGTTATAAAGCTATCGCGTAAGCTGAGCTACGCTCAGCATAAGTTTGAAGATATAAAGCTATCGAGTCAGCTGAGCTACGCTCAGCATAAGTTTGAAGATATAAAGCTTGACGAATATGCCAAATATTCTTTAAAAGTTTTTTAAAAAAAATTTTCATCCAAAGTTGAATTTTATAAAAATCACAGTCAACTTTTGTTTTAAAAAATTCGTAAGAAAGGAAAGTTTTTTGCCATTTCTGAAGCAACGGCCGTTCCTACCTTGCCCAAAAACAATACAGCTCTTCTATAGAGCAGCACGGATCAAATGTAAAAAACTAAAAGTCTCTACGATGTCTCGTTATTGAGATTTCTTGCTGATTAACTTGCTTGCTTGCTTGCTTGTTTGCTTACAGAAAGCGTATTTTGCGATTTTCTCAGCAATGCCACAACCAATTTGAAATCTGTTTTTTGAAAATGATGTAAAATTTCAGGCACAAACTTTTATTCTTGCCCTTTTATAACCAATTTTGCTTTGTTTTTTCACAAAATGCGAAAAACTGATTTTTCAATCTGAACAAAACCAATAGATTCACACGTGAAAACGGTGTGAATATAAAAAAAAAACACATCTTAAAAAGAATGAAAAGTTTAAAATTGAACGAAAGCTGTTTTTTGTGCCAGTTTTCCTTATTTTTTATTTCATTACATTTTGTTTTCTCTTAATACTAATAATATTTAAGCAGAAGATGAGAAAATGTAATATCGAATAATTAATTGCTAGAGTTGGAATGGTCTGCAAATAATGCAGAGTATACTCTAACAAATACCCTAAATTGTTGTTAATAACTTCTGAAAAAGTGTTTAATTCCCAATGGAAAATTTATGAATTCAAATATTAATCTTTGCATTAATTACTATCAACTTTAAGCAAAATAGAAAAAAAAATTAATTTTAACTTTAATGATTTTCCAATCTTGGATGCATTACGATACTTTGGAGTATCAGTGAACCTAATTTAATTAGACTTGTTTATACTCATGCTAATGATTTTTTTTTTTAAATTTAACATTTCACGCGCAAATATATACATATATGCAGGTTTTCCAACTCTAGATAGTTTTGAGTCATATAACATAATGAAAAATTCACCCTATCAGCATAATTTAATGTTAAAACATCCTCATCAAAACACATGATTCAATATTATAAGCAATTCTATTTAAAGCAACATAACATAAAATTAGTAACTGAATATTAAGAAGAGATGACGAGAAATTTCTATAATTTTTTTTAAAATGTGGAAAAAGAGGAAAGTTATAAATGAAAGCATCAAATATATTGCTTTTATTGATTGATGATAATAAGTTCAGTAAGCGAGGAAGTATAAAAATAAAAAAATATTTAAACACGAACAAACTTTTCGGGCATCAAAAACATCATGATAACAATTTGTTTCTTATGAATTGCTTCCAAATTATGGCCAAAAAGCTTTGTTTATTTTATTATTGTCACAAATTGATGAAGAAATACTAGATTTAAAGATATAATGAAAAGGAAGAAAATAATAAAACGAAAAAAAAAATGTTCAAGAACACAATTAGGTTTAGATTTTTTATATAAACTTTTATAATTTTATTAATGTGTGCCTTTCTTTAACAAAATTGACAAAAATAATTCTCTTTTTAAGGAATGCTGCTCGTTTATGCTATTATTTGTTCGTTATTTAGTACATAATCCGATCGTTGATAAATATAATTATTTGAAAGAACTTAACTGTTTTAAAAACCCATACGAAATTCCAAAGATCAAAATCATCAGAAATCGAGAGCACATGTAACATGTAACTTTGCAAAAATGAAAAAGAAGTATTTTTGAAACTAAAGTATTATTTTAAATTGGAAGTGTGCTTATGGATGTCGTTAAAGCAATTAATTCTTTCATTCTGGAATTTGATTAAAATTGCTTTAATCATTTATATTGAAAATACCTAAAGTTTATATTCGACTCCTTGAATATCCACTTGATTTAATATCAAAAAGCTTCCTAACAAAATACACTTGAACAGTCGTTGTTACGACAATCACAAAAATTTGCACAATAGACCATGTTCCAACATATGAATTATTGTCTCTAATAAGAGCGTAATCTCTAGCTTCTCTCGCTCTTGAATTTGCTTGATATTGAGACCTAAAATATATATAATTTTTTTATAAATCGGTAAATTTTTGCCGATGAAGCAATTGCACAAAAAAGCTTACATGACATTTAAATTTGTTTCTACTGTCTGCACTACTTGCGTAAAATTTTGCATGTTAAGATTGAGATCTTCGATCTCTTTTGTGAACCTTTCCCAGTCATCATATTTCACGACAGTTATATACAAATTCACAAGCTTTCCAGCGAATCTTGAAAACTGGTTGTCAATGCAGACAGAATAATATCCACCTGAAAAATATGTGTCAGATTTAAACTCTTTTCTTATCTTATCATATGTTATTCTCTTTGCCTGTTGATTGCCCATCTGTGTAATCTGAATTTGCTTGCCATTGGTATGGATGAACGATTTGTCCACTTGGATGCTTAACAGCAAATCCAGCCATTCCATCCCCTCCACGAATTACCTATGAAGAAATTTTTTAGTAATCCTATGAGCATGAAACTTTCACTTAAGCAAAAACTGTGAAGGAATTGGATGTTGAATATTATGACGTCAACAAAATCAACTGTTGAATAAATGAAAATTCAAAAGAAATCACCTGCATCGAGACATAGAATGTAGCACCACTTGCAACATATTGATAAAAACAGTCTTCCTTTCCTTCAGATCCAAATACATTAAGTTAATTAAGGAAATAAAATTATGAAAAGACATATTTTGAACATTATGACAAAAACAAACCTGCATCAATATGCACTTTATAGTCCATAGCGACAGCCGGAAGACTTTCATACCAGCTCAATCCACGATTTGTTGTATCATCACTTTCAATAAATCTAAATGAATTAAGTAAGAATAAGGAAATAACTAGTTTGATTCTCATCGTTTGGAAAATATTTTGATTTTATTGCGGGGAATTATGGGCTATTTCCCTTGAAGACAAGTACGTTTAAAGCAGTTTTATGATCCACAAAAAACGGGTTGATGAAAATTGATGTCTATAAAAATTTTTCATTCATAGACTTCCCCTCATCTCTTTGTCAAAAAGTTTACCGTCATTAATGAACAATCCCTGTATTTATTTTCGTACAAAAATTAAAATTTTAAGTTTTATTGAGTTTAATACTGTATTTAATATAAAATAATGGGCACCAGTCAGCAGCAAATAGATACTAAGGATAAGGACATAGAAGTAACACAGAAATTCATTCAAAAAGAACTGGAAAACCAACGTGAGTTGATTTTTTATTTCTTCTCTTTTCTAGTCACTTTTAGTCATCTTTTTTTTAATGCCATAACTCATCATTTTACAATAACAAAAAATAGAAAGATTAGATAAAACTGCAGTACAGTTCATTAAGGCTTTAAAGCAGTAATTCTCAAACAATATGTTCCATATGACTTTAATTTAAAAAAAATTAAGATAGAAAAATGAAATTTCATTTGATTGACATGGATGAACTTGCAAAAAGGATTTTCAACAAGACAACTTTAGATCCATAACACATAGTTTGAGAATCGCTGCTTTAAGTAGTACATTTTTTTATCATATCGTATCTTACTTTCATTTCTTTCGTGTATGTTCATTATCTCTGTTTGGCTTTAATTGTAGACGATAAAATCATTACATTAGATTTGGCAACACTTGACAAAATTCCTGATCAGCTGTATAATATCCTTAGAGTGGCCAGTACTCAAAATTACACTCAATTTACGCTGCTAAATTGTATTGTATTATATTCTGCTTATGAGAGTTCATTAATTGGTGATTGGTGTCAGATTGATTTATCAAACTATACATTAAGCTGGTGTTCGGCTTTTAATCAAAGAATATTGGAGCACTGCACATTTCCAAAAGATATCTGCATTAATAATAATCTGCTTCAATTAACATTCAAATTCACACTGGAACAAAGTCGCAAGATTGTATTAAATTCTTTGGAGAGTGGCGACTTTGCACTATTGAGCATCTATGAATTAAAGGATCTTGACAAAACACATTTCGTGCAGAGTAAATCCATTACACTTCCGATATCGAGATATGTACCGTTCAAGAAATTATGTGATCATGTGCCAAATTCATTTAGAAACTTAAAGGAATTGTCGGTTTTGTTAAAAGAAAATTTATTCATACCCATCCGAAATCAAATGTACGATGATTGTGCAGTACTGTCGTGTCCGTGGCTTAATGGATTGCCCGATTGTGTTCTAGTCAAGATTCTCAAGTATTTAAATAAAAAGGATCTTCATAGCTTAAAATGTACATGTCGCAAACAATATGATTTATGTAAAGCTTTTGCTTCCAATAAAAAACGGAAATTTGAATAAACTTATTCTAAATTCTATCTCTATATTCATTTTTATGAAATTTTAGGTGAAATCTACGATGAAGGTGAGAACAAAGTTTATTTCATCTTGTCCCAAACATACAAGGAGCATGCAGAGGACATTTTTTATGAGCATATCTTAGTATGTTCTTTGTATGGCTTGGAATTGACAAACATTTAGAAGTAAAATATAGAGCATTCACATAAAATTATCTTAAATATATATCGACTGATATCGACAAATTGTCTATAGCAGCAAAAGCTGTTATGAATCATGCCGATGATTTAACGGTTATTTTGAAATAAGTACTATTCGTACAAAAATATTAATCCGAATAGTCAGTAGCAAGCCCTGAAATAATCTGAAAAGTTAAATTTTATTTATTTCTTATAAAATAAATGTTTCTAATTGATTAATCATGTAGTAAAATGTAGTTTTAACGTTTTAAAGATCTAAGAATTCATCCTAATATTGATATTGAGCTGGAAATTCAAGTGTTGGTGTCAAAATAGCAAAAGTTTGTTCAACAGAAAGATTTATTGTTGATGATAATGGTGTTTTCTGCACAACTTCTTTATTTTTTGGTTCCTAAAATAGTGTTAAATTATGTTGTTATTTGAATACTGAAAGCATATAAGTGATGTGCACAGGATAATAAGAAAAATTAATCAATTTAATTGAAAATAAATTACTCGCGAAAAAAATGATTCTGTGAAAGAGAAATTCAAGAGGAAAATTGTGGAAAAATTTATCTTATCATCGTACAATAATATTTATTCATTCTAATGTGATAAAGTTAATTTATTGCCATTGTTGTTAATATTATCAGTATTTATCTTGCCCAAATTGAACACAATTTTTTTCGTTCAATTAGGTCCACAATTACGTTCATTAAAACAAGCATAATTTCTATGATAATTACTCGCAAAAAGAGTCTCTCTAAATTGCAATGTTCTGTGGACTTATTTAATTATTTACATATAGAGTCAAATTCCTTCAAATATTTTCTGTTAGGGGCGTAAATGAGTGTGAGAGAGAGATGAAGTCTACATATGATACAAAAGATTTTTGTATGTATGAAATAATCGAGAGAATGTTTACCTGAGCTCTATTTAAATTCCCTAAAATAAAAAAAAGTCTTCTATCATAATAAAAATAAACTCATCATACAAAGAGAAGCGACAAGTGCATCTATCTTATTTCTTCTCATTTAATTTTTATTGAATTGTACAATAGATATGAAATCATCATCAGATTAAACATATTTTACATCACAAATTAGGACTAATTTTGCGAGAGAAAATGATTACTTCCAATTTCATGCATTTTCTTTCTAGCTGCCGTCTTGTTTAAAAATAAATTAATTGCGTGGATGACCGAGTGCTATTTTATTTCATGTCACCATGAACAGTTTGATACTATTTGCATTTTTCGAATGATGGATCGCTAGACTCTTATATCTAATGGACCGTTCTATCAATTTTTTTCAACATTACACTTGTGCGCTCTAGTCAATCATAACTCAATTTGCTAATTCCCATTTCTATGGATAAGTAATCATCTGAGAAGAAACTAAGAAGAAAATGCAAAATAATAAAGAGCAGAAAAAGGTGAATTATTATTTTTTAAATTATCTCTCTCATACACACATGTATGCTTTATGACAGCAACAACACTAGTGCAATTGTTAATTTTTTTTAAATCACTAAAGGCATAAGAAATAGTAGTAATATATAATGATTCGAGACAATAGAGTGTGTACCTATTTGCCTACATTAAAAAATGTACATGCTTTAAACGTTTTATTTTAATTCCATTACAATTTTAATGATGAATTTTTAACTTCAAATGAGAAGTGTGATGTAAAGGAAACACAGTCTCATTATGAGACTTTGACTACAAAAACAGTAAACTGTCAGATATGGGAAAAATTTCGAATTTTTATAAAAAGTTATGAGTAGTAATAATGGCAAGATTAGTCTTAATTCATATTAATTCGAGGCGTAAACGCTTTTCAAGTCCCATGAAAATTAAAATTTAAATCCTCATTTATCTAGAAATGTACATTTGGAACAACTTGTAGAATGATTGAGAAATGATACGCCAATGGCTGTTTTCAATTAGGAAATTTTAAATCTCAGTCGAAAAGTTATGACTCAAATAAAATTTCGAAGAAAGTATTAGGAATAACTTTCAAAAAATAATCATTAAATGTATAACATTAAAGTATTTTGAATTTTCATGCTTCCAATTATTCAATTAGACAAAATGTATTCGCAAATAATACGAATGCTGTTAAAAAAAAGCGAGAGCAACCAAATGAGCATTTCATCGTTTTATAGGTCATACAGTCTGAGTGTTGTATGTACTCAACTTAGTTTTCATATTTCCATCTTAAATGTAATGCAATATATAAAACATATATATACATTAGAGAGCGCAAAAAAGTCTATGAGGCTGAAAATTACATATCGATATTGCATTTATTTATTTTTTCTTCTTGAATTTACTTTGACGAATTATGCTTATTCTTCCTGTGCAACATCTTATTTTCTTTTACTTTTTACGTTTGAAAAACATCAAAATTTATGTGCAGAATTAATATCAATTTTGCGAAAGAAAAGAAAATGAATACTGAGAAGCACATTGTATACATTTTCTTGATGAAATATTTTTTTGCAGTTAGTGCCAAAAGATAAAAAAAAAAGTCATGAAAAAATGAAGTAAAGAAAATATTTTTAAAAGAAATTCAACCTATGATATCTGTAAGAAACTCTTATTCCGTCGAAGCCAATTTTGAAAAACACAAATGTTGACAATTTATCGGATATCCAACCTTTTTTCTACTAAAATTAACTATTTAATATAAGTCATGGACATTTTTGATAAATGGAGTTCTTATCTTTTTATACAAGTTATAAATTTATATTATAAAAAAATGATTAAGATGTGCAAAATAAGATTTTAGTGCTAGAGACATAACAAATGTTTATGAAGCCAAAAGAAAATTTAAAAAGGAAAAGGAAGAAAAGAAAAAACAGTGTTTTTATATACGTGATCAATTATTATTGTAAAAAGAGTGAGCAGACTAAGAGAGAAACTGAATTTAATTGAATTAGAAGAGGCACAGAGTGCTTGATTGATTGATCATCATCAACACATTCAGACGACATTCAACATGTCGTTGATAAATAATAATGTGAATGATGATACGATGAAACAACATGAATATCAACAGCAAAGTGTACTGACTATGCAAAAATCTGTTACGATAACAGTGACGCCACAACGCAGTAATTCTCTTGACTATTTAAATTTTGAAGAAAAACGACAACTTATAGCCTCATCTCTGTCATTGAGTGACATTCTTCAGGTTGGTCCAGCTGTTGCACAAGCTGCAAAAGAAGCAAGTACTGTAATAGGTAACGACCAAATACGTTTTTATAACTTTTACTCCACCAGCAGCTTTTTTATTACGATTGAATACAAAACAACATTTTGATTTTATTTATAAGTTGTGCTAATCAAATGCATCAACTTTAGAGTCGTTTGTAAACTTTATATCTATAAAAGAAGGGTTGTAATCTTTGTTAAACTCTTCAAATCTTCTTAGTGCCTAGTGAGGAAAAACAGGCTAAAAGAAACGGGACTGGGAAATTGAGAAGGAATTCTAATCAATTAATATTTTCTCATTTGAAATAGTTTTATTTATTAAATTGTCATTAACTTGATTATTGCGTTCTAATTTGCTGTTGACTAATATTTATGAGTGGGTTTCCTACTCATCGCTTTTGTTGATTTAACTTGTTGATAGTTCCAAACTCATTAATCGATTTTTTTTTTAATCGCACATAGTCTTTTACAAAATTGCTGTTAATGATTTATTTACTACCTACCGCGTAATATTATTATTACCTTTATATAATTTTTACGATACGTTAAATTGTATATAAAAGGAATTTTTATGTGAAAGCTAATTATTCAAAGTTGATGACTTATACTTATTAATTTTAATAGAAAATTTTTGTATAAAATTCTTTCTTCGATTTTGTTTTAGTTAAAAAGCATAATGGCACAACCACATTACGGACAACTAGTTTAAATACAGGCACGAGAACCCCACCGTTAGAGCGGAAAAGCAAATTTAGTGCTCTGGGGAGACTTTTCAAGCCATGGAAATGGAGGAGAAAAAAGAAAAGTGAAAAATTTGAGCAGGCATCAAAATGTAAGTACTTTTTGCTATGTCTTTATACTATATAGACATCTCGCACTATATCGTAAAAATTTAACGCAAGCTTCACATTAATATTTACAATAATTCACTATTATAGCTTGATTCTCTTAATGATTAATAATTGAAATATCATGATTAAAATTAACCACAACAGTATGTCACACAAAATTAATGACACATTTTCTAGAGTTTCCAATTTTTCGAGGATATTAAAAGATTTTTTTTATATTTGTTCTAGTTTTTCCTCGAAATTCTTGGAATCTCTACATATGTTACTTAACATTTCATTAATCGTTTTAATAAAACTATCACACTTGTTGATCTTAAATGTTTCATTACATTAATGTTTCGATGGTTTCATTAACTTTGGTTTTTAAACTCATTTTTTGGGACTTATGATTAACTCAAAAATTTTATAATGTGTTTTTGAACCACTTTTAAGTTGTTATTATTGAACCAAAAACGGAGTTTCAGAAAACTGACCACTCTCATAACATGTGTCTCGATCGAACAGATTAATTCTTAATCACTTTAAATTTTAATATGATTTTTATGGGACACTATACATAATTTACTAATATTATTGCCGTCTGTCTGTACTTATTGAACGTCCTTATCATCATTAATAAAGAATATAAAAACGATGAATTTTATGTGGGTGTGAATTCTGCTTTATTAAAATATGATTTATGGTTCTCATTTGACTTTTTGAAGCTATTTCAGAAGCTTATGATTTTTTTTTTTTTTTTTTTTTTTATGTTGTTAAATGTTATTTGCTCACATTAAGTTAATTGTTGAATTTCTAGCCCTCGAACGTAAAATCTCTGTACGTGCCAATCGTGAAGAATTAATTGAAAGAGGTATATTACTGCCCGAAAGCACATTATCTACGATTCCGGAGCCAGGTAATAAATATGATAAAAAGAAGATTATTCACATACTCAATAAACAGTTTAGGGGAGTCTATCAATCAAAATTATGCAATGTTACACCCACATCAAATGAGGCTTAAATATACATAGCTCCAATTTTATTCTAATCAAATATTCTTTCGGCAATTTTGTTCGGTTCTTCTTCGACACCCTAAATGATTTTTTAAATTATTTAATGTTATGTTTCATCATTATCCTTATTGCATGCTGAAATGCTCTGTCGTAAATAAATTATCATTTTGCATTCTCACCATTTATAATTTAATAATGTAAAAAATATCGTTGTTAGGCTTAGAACAACTTTATGAAAAAATATCAAATATATTATGAGTTTCATGAATAATGATGAAAGTGGAAAGCTTAAGATTTGTAAAAGCTTTTAAGTCTTCTATTTCATTACTCACTCAGGATAATTTTTAAATTAATCGATTTTTCATGTTTTCTTGTTTCCTTTCTTATTTGCTACTTCAACACAAATCATTCGAATGCTTATCGAAAGTAGATGATCAAATAACAAGTCCAGCAAATTCTGCCGTCCTAATAAATTCCCCAACCAGTATGATATCCAATACTTCATCATCAATCAGTGCTGTGCCTTCATCTCAATCGGCGCACAATTTAATATCACCGATGAATGTTAGCAATAACAATCAGAACAATGTTACAAGTGGTCCACTGATAAACAATCTAAATGGAAGTCTTATCGTATCACATTCTCAATCAGCACATCAAATTGGTCATGCTACATTACAACAAACTCCGCATACACCGCTAGCTGCACATCATCAAGCCCTCCAACAACAGTTGCAAAAGCATTTTGCACATAACAATATGGGTGAGTGAAAAATTTTGATCCATAAATATCTTCTTTTTTCCTCCTTTAATATGAGCATGAAATATGTTCATGTGAAATTTTATACTCGCTTTGATATGAAGGTAGACATGACCTTTTTCCATCCTCCCACGACAATGTTGTATTTTAAACCCATAATTTTTAATTTTCAAAAAGGAACAAGTTCCTTATGACGTATATTTATTGAAAGGGTCTCCTTTTTAATATTTCTTTGTCTTAAATTTAAGAAATATTAAGAACTGTATTATATGAAAATATCAATTCACATTCAGCTCATAAAGGTTAATTAAATTATTGCCCCAAATTAAGCGATCTGTTTGCATGCAAAATTAACTTTTAATTACACACTCTGTGAATGATAAAGCAATTCAAAATAAATACTCAAATGACGCTTGTATTGGTAAATTTCAGAAGCCAATATTTGAGTCACGATAATAGAATTGCTATTATAAAATTAAACGGAAACAAAAAAAAAATGTTAAGCTCCTTGAAAGTTCAACATCTGATTTTTTTTTCAATATTGTTGTTTAATGAAGAGATCCAATAAGTGTGAATTTACTCTTTTAGGACTCGTCTAATTTATGATTTAATTGTTCTTGAATTAAAACCTGTATCACAGACATCTTAATTCAAAAATCTACTAGTTTTACGTTGTTTTGTCCAGTTTTGTCAATTAAAAATAAATAAAAATGTTTAATGAATTACATTCAGTAAAATCACGTAGGAAAAAAATTGAATTTCATACTGTTATTATAATGAAAATGTAGGAAAAATTCATTTGAAATGTTTTTCTTGATTCACGTGTGCAGAATGAAATCATTTTTTGAAATTTGATGAAAATTATTCATAGTAAAAGGATTATATAGCATGTATATAGAAATACCGAAATATAATAGAGTTTTTCTCTTCTGGTCACATCTTGTGTTTTTCGGTTTCTTTTACATTAACGTACAAAAATAAAGCGACACATTGTGTGTTGCCAGAGCTGAGTTAAGAAACAGGAAAGCATTTCTTATGCGCATGAGTGGGAAATATTTTCCCCAAAATAAAGCAACAACAACAAACAAAAAACTAAACTACTATTTTGCGATTTCTTTTGCCTAGTGAGGAGGCTTAGGATATAAAAAAATTCATTCAATTAAATATAAATTAACGTGTAGGTCAGTTTAACGTATTCAAATTGAATTGTATAAGCTGTAGAGAATAAAGTCATCCATTTATTATATAAATAAATTGAGTCTTTGTGTAACATATTTAAAAAGTTTGATTCATTTTTAAAAGAAAAATTGAGAAACATACAAGAAATTTTTTTGGGTTTAATAATCTAAGCGTTTTTGTGTGACTTTTGTGACTGGACTGCGGTAAAAGAGTAATTAAAAACGAATCTAAAACAGAAGTTATTAATTGAAGCAAAAACCCATAAATAATTATTTGTAAGAGGAAATCATATTTTTCATCTTTTTTATGAAAACAAATACAATAGTCACCACTGTGTGTTAATTTATCTGTGCACTCTTCTCAAACATACATAAATGTATGTATTTCTATAGAGATATATGATATATAAAAAAATCATCAAATGAATTGTATAAAAAATTTAGTGCCGCCATGTATGTATACATACATAAATTCAGTTTTAATACAAAAAAAAAAGTAAAATAAAAATAATTGATAATATTTTTCAGTTACACATTTGCTTCATTCATTGATTGACTGTAAATTATTCTCTACATTTTTATTCCTCAAATAATAATTAATTAATATTCTTTTATCTAACATGATCAATTGATTTATATTAGTGCCATATGTACTTGAATGAAAATGTATCTGCAGGAATTGAAAAAAAAAAACAGTACATAAGAAGAAGAAAGAAAATTTCATGCTTAAATATTTGAAAAGTTTTTATTTCATCGCTAAGTGAGAAATTTTTTTGAATGTGAAAACAAGGTGCTATTTGCAAACTTGTAAAAGTGTGACAATTTTTAAGATTCACAGATTTATGGGCAGCAATCGCGATTGCCAACTTATGAATCGTCTTTTTTTTCTGCAAACATCATATATTTAAAACCTTCATCAAAGCAAGAAAAATTCCTTAAGTGCAATTCAATAAAAAGAAGTTTATTTTAAAGATTGTAGTTCAAAAACTTATGAGAATAGTTACTTGACAAAGGAAATAAAGTTCAATTGCTCTAGACACTTTAATTAAAATCAAAAATGCATCCAATAATTTAAAATAAAATCTAAACATTGTCTCAATTTATATTATTTCAATCCGGCACTTCTAATGTCTTCTTTGTACTTACTGAGTAGTGGAAAAGAATGACGTATTTAGCTATAATAAGTTTTGCACAATATGACATAAGAAGAACTAAATAATAGTTATGTTGTCCATTAATAGCTACAATGATTGTCATAATAAATAATAAGTCCATAATATTTATTAAAGTAATTTTTGTCATAACATTTTTTGTCATTAGGTAAATGGCAGAAGAGTTTTAGTTCTGGTTGTGTGTGAAGGTTTGACCTCTGAAAACACGTTTAAAAAAATGTCACAAGAGTAAAGCTAAATAAAAATAATAAATTGTTTATGTTAGACTAGTACAGTACATACATATTTCGAGCAAACGGCTGAAAAAGAACGTAATATTGATTTTTTACCCATTTCTATGTTTTCTTTCCTTTTGTTTATACAAACAAATGGGAAAAAGGAGAAATGTTGTGTATAGAATTCTAGGTGAAGCAGTACGAAATTAAAAAGTAAACGCTATTATTGCAGAATTATCCTGATCCTTTGATGACACAATTGACAATTGATGACAGTGAATCATGCAATTATCATTATCTGTGCTTGCTCGAATCGTTTGTGTTTGTGATATATGATGTTCTTAAAAATATTAAGGTTTCGTATGTATACCGAACATACAATGAGTATACTCAGATCACATTATTTGTGAGCTTTTTTGAGTATTCTCAGTGAGCACATTCCTATGTGACATGCATTAAGCTCACTGAGTAAACTCATGAGCATCCTCAAATGAGAAGGCAACATGCCATACGAAACATTTTTTATTGAATATACTTATGAATAAGCTTTCTCGATTTCTCGGTCTCGACAAATTCTCGAGACCGAGACCGAGACCGAGACTTCCCGGGAATTCCCGGGAAGTCTCGACTTTAAAAACTACTTAAAATTTCGCTGAAAGTAATTAAAAAACACTTTGAACATGTAAATTACGTCTATTTGTTATTGAACTTCTGGATATATTCCTTGTTATGCGGTCAGTCAAACTAATTTTATTGTCTTAATACTAATATAAAATATAATAGAAATACGAAATACGTAATGATAAAAGAAAAGCATAATGATAAGTGTGTCCCTATTAAAACTATTCTTTTTTTTGTGAAAATGTCAATAAGTTCGATAACGGTAAATTTAGTTTCAAACTATGAAAAATTATAGGAGTTTTTATTTTAAATTCAGGTTTTACGTTGAAATATTAATACATTTTAAAAACTGCTTAAAACTTTTACTAATAATTAATTTATTATTGATATTTATTCACAAAAATTGGATAGGGTAAATGACTTTGAAATTTGCGCAACCTTGAAATTTGCGCACTCGTATGAAAACGAAAATTTTAAAATTATATGTAAAAATGTCACTTCTGTTCAGACGATCAATGGGAAATGTTTGTAGAACACCAGCGCAGATGTTTTTGCATCGTTTTTAGTGATATTAAACCATTAGGAAGCTCAATAATTTGCACCCGAAAAATCCCATACAAAAAGAGAAAAAATCCCATACCTCCGAAGAGATTGAAGCAAATGAAAGTTTCATGTGTGAAAATGCGCAAATTTCAAGGTCATTTACCCTAATTGTAAGATTAACTACAAACTGTGATGGGAAAAATTCTAAAATTATCATTTTTACTTAAATACTTTTCTTCTCTAGTCTCGGGTCTCGGTCTCGGAAAATTCTCGAGACCGAGACGAGATCGAGACCGAGACTTCCCGGGAAGTCTCGGTCTCGATTTCGTCATCGGGAAAGCATACTTATGAATATTCTCAAAGAGCTTATACTCATGAAGATACTCAAAAGATGTGCTTAGTGAGTTTATTTATGATATGCTCATCTGAGCACACTCATGAGTGCAATCAGTTAAAGTCACAAAATTCAAAAAATTTATTAAGTTAAATTTGAGTTTTATAAGGATAATTCCGTGAATAATTTTGGAAGAGCTAGAAATTATTATTACAATTTTATCTCAAATACTTAAGAAGGAAGTTTTAAAAACCGGTCACCCATCCTTGTAGATAAACCTATTGCGTTGCTTAACTTCTGTCACCTCACACTTTTCCTTTGAGCAATTTTCTGTAAATATATAATACTTAAATTATTATATTATTGCAGGCGAACTAAGTTCTTTGAAGTTTGATACGCTGCTTATATGAACTATATTTTTATAAAATATTGTAGTTGATCAGAGCACTATCGTGAGAACATATTATGAAAAATGTCGACCAACTTAAAATCGAACAACGAATATATTTTTATATTAGTCGACATTTCTTAAAAATGTCAACCAACTTAAAATCTAACTTAGAATACATTTTTATGTAAGTCGACATTTTCAAAAATGTCGACCAACTTAAAATCGAACAGAAAATACATTTTTATGCAAGTCGACATTTTTTGAAATTTTTTTTTTAAGTTCTTATAGTTTTTTAAAAGCAAAGTAATTTTTAATTTAATTCCTTGAGAAACTCTTGACATTTATTTCAGAAAACTTAAAACTGTAAAAAGCATAGTTTTAGGAAATTTCTTATGGTAGACATTTTTGTATTACATATATTCTAAAATATTCAATGTTCGCTTTTAAGTTGGTCGACATTTTTGAAAATGTCACACAGAAGTGAGTATGTTCTTAATTTTTCTTATGAGTATGTTCAGTAAGTGCACTTATACGAGTGTATTCACATAAGTGTGTTCTTAATATTCTCATGAGTACATTCGTTCAATGTACTAACGTGAGCTTATAAATTTTTTGCAAAAAATAAAGTGAGTACATTTGTAATGAACTCCTCAGCATGCTTAGTTGAATGAGCTTGCATGAGAATAATTTTTGAGTAGACTCACTTATATGCTCACTTTTCTGAGCATGCTCATTGTATGTTCATATATGGGAACAAATGAATCCCCTTCGTCTTCAAAAGTTGATCAACCCTTTAATATCAACTTAGAATACAACAATACAGTACCGTAAACTATGAATCGCTTGCTTTAAACAAATTTAATAAAATAATTAATGACTAAATTAAATACTCAAAAAGGTATCATTTACGATAAAATATATTCAATAATAGTATTAGTAAATGCTGAAAGTTTACGTAAGCTTTTTTGTTGTGTATTTATATTTTTTTTTCTAAGTAACTTTTGTGTATTTATCAAAAGTATAATAATGTTGTGACACGTGATATGTGTATTTTATATACTCTTCGATAATGGTTTTCTCCTTTTTCGCATTCGGATATTATCTGTTGACGTATGAAATATAAAGCTATGTAGCCATTAAAAAATAAACTATTTAATGATAAACGTAAAGAATTTAGCAGTACTTTTTCGGAATATTTCGAGTAAATGTGTGTATCTTTCTTCTTCTTGTGAACAAAAATATGAAAATCGATTTCAAAAGAATATCGGCGTTTAAATTTGACAATATTGTCATTCATGTAAACACAAAGCCTCCAAGATTATTTCAAATTAGCCATATAATAATTAATAATATTGTGAATGAGTGAGATCAATATGTGAAAATCTTGTTAAATTGCTGTAATATTAATGAATCAATTTGTCATAGTAGATTTTTTTTAAATAGTGATCACATGATGGTGATAGTAACAATTAAAGTCATTCATGCAATAAATTCATGAATGAATATGAAATGCAAATGTGGACAAAAATTTAAGGATTTGCATGACTAGTCGAGACCTCCACATATGAGATCAATGACTTCGAATAAAATAGGATTTAAAATTGAAATGAAGTAGTTAAAAATAAAATAATTCAAATTAATAATAATATCAGAATAAAACAAAATAAAAAAAAAGTGCATTCTGATGATGGGATACATAATGGGCTGTGCTTGTTTTAAAGGTAATTAATTTTATGCAAAATTTGTATTCTTGTAAAATTTCATTGTAGATTTTTTAATTTTTTGCTTATGATACTCCTTATTCGTTAAAATCAGTGGATGGTAAATTCTCTATCTCATCGTTTTTTTTTTTCAAATGCTCCTAAAAAGACTTTTCTGGATGCCTTACAAAAGTCATGAGTTTTCATTTTGAATAAAATAAATATTTTTATCAATATACTGCAAAAAAGTTTACCGCCAAAAAAATATTTGGCACACACTGAGTTGCTTTGTTCTTGGGGCAATCATTGTTTTCGTTTTAAAGATCACTTTTTATACCTACGTTTTGACACACAACATGCTATTAATGACCATAAACAGATCAATAAATTTTCTTAAACAATATTCTGTTCATACTATAATTGATCACATATCAAGTATTAAAAATTAAAACCTTATCAATCTTAAAGGAATTCGATGTATGTTATGTACATATAACGATATAAAGATTAGATTATTTTCTCATTCTATATTTTGTTTGCTTTATTTAATATTTCTTGATGAAATGATTTTGTCCGACTATTTACAAAATTTAGATAAGAAAGAATTTATTTTTCGGAATAAATATCAGTTGATCCTCGTTTTAGTAAAATTTCACTTTGGTTTAAGGAGAAAAGAATGATAGATTTTAAGACTAGTTCTATATGTCTACATCATTTTCTCTTATTTTCAGGTACGTTACAGGATATGATAGTTGATAAATTTCATATTAGCGGTGAGTTTTATTATTTTATTTCAAAGTTTAAGTCTTAGCTGTAAAGAAAGAGGTTTTATTTATGATTTTTAACTTTAGTATAAAGAAAACTAAGTACAAATTTATTGTGCGTGTCCAAAGAAATAAGACAAAGTCAAGGTTTTTGTTTGAAGATGTTCACTTATTATTTTTTCTGTCGTTAGCATCGGAAATGAAAAGTTAATAATTTCACAGTGTGAAAGTTGTTACATTATCCAAGTAATGTTTCAACAATTACATTTTTACACAGCTTACTCTCACTGTTTTATTTCCTCTCAAATTCTTTGATTTTTTTTCTCCATCTCTCTCCAACGTGCATTAAGCAACCTGTTGAAAAACATTGAAATATATAGTTATCCCTTTCTTTTTCTGACAAAAAACATTCATTTCGTAACAAAATTTTCCGAATGTTTGGTGCTTAACTTAGTGTTGCATGATTTGTGAAGCGCTATTCGTCTGAGTTGTATGTGTAAAAAAAAGGCAATGATTTTGTTTTCCCTTTCAATGTATTAATTTCAATATATCTCTAATATATATGTACATCCATTCATTTTCATGAAGCATTCTACAAATTATTTTTACAACATTCGCGATAAAAGCAACAACACCAATAACAATCCTTAAAATGAAAATAGAATCGGAATTTTCCTTAATATATACACTTTTTCGTATAGAATCTGCTCTCACTCTCAATTTTTGTTTTTGATTCTGTTAAAGTTCTTCGTCCTGTTCAGTCACATTTTTGCACCCGTTGAGTTTTGACTGACTCATATCCAAATTTTTTTCTTGAACCTTTTTTCCCCTTCTTAAAGAAGAGATTTTTTTTCTTCTCTTATTATTATTATTATCGTGAAAAACAATAGATTGAAGGACTTTTCAGTCTAGAGTTGAAAAATTGTTTTTTTTTTTTCTATTCCTTCAGTTTTCGTGAAAATTGTATTTACTTTTATTTAAAATGAAACATAAAAAAAAAACATGAGATTTAAAGAAGTTTAAGCATCTAACATTTTGTTTTAACTTTCATATGTTTGAAATTGTGTCGTGTCTGCAAAAAGAAAAAAAAAGTGAACATTTATTACTAATTTTTCCAAATGATTCATCCAAAGTTATTGGGAAATCTTTGTCAAATATGATTCATAAAGTTATTTGAAAAAGATTTGATAATAAAAAAATACTACAATTATGTCAAAGACCAAGCAAACGGGTGGTAAAATAAAATTATCACCAACAAGTAATCTAAGTGGTGTAAAGTTTTTAAAAAGTTTTGCACCGAGCATAAGAAGACGTCGACAATGTGATAAGGAAAAGTTAGAGATTTATAACTTAGAGCAGAATGAAAATCAATTCAATAACAGTTGGGACAATATATCTCCAATTACTCCACCAGCTGCTTTCCTTGGTAAGATTTTCTTTATTATTTTTTCATTCGTCTATTTCGTGACGATTAGCAATGAACAGAAATTACGAAAAAAGAAGAATAAATTTATCACAAATTACTTTTCAATGAGTAATCAATTTTTTTTTGGTATGTTCTGTAAATAATGTGTAAAACCTTCACCCTTCCTCCTTCACCTTGCTAACGTCATTGGCAAGAAGATGAACGTGTGTGAGAGAAAAGGAAAGAAATGGGATGATTATGGTGATGAGCACGATTGTATTAATACAAAGTGGGTGTATTCATCACGTAGATTTTTTTAAAATTTTATTTCAATTAAAAATCATATAGTTGATCTTTTCAAGTTTTTTAAAGCTTTAAAAGCTAGTTCTATTACTACTACTACTAAGTTTTAGAAAGTATGAAGATTGTGAGCATTACAATGAAATTAAAAGCATTTCGCTGTGCAAATCTTTTCCTTAATAGCTCCATCATTGTATTCCTTCATTTCTTTTACTTTTTTCTGGTATACAAGTGTTATTGAGAAAAAAAAAAGAAAGGAAGAAAGAAAAATCAATTCAAGGTCCTATAGCGTATATCAGTACATGCGCATGGATGCTGCAAATGTCGTTTCATCCTGTAGTATTTTGTATTGTTTTATTCTCGTTTTGAACTTTTCCATATAAATGAATGAAGTGAGAGAAAAATGAAAATAAACTTTAAACAGAAAGCTCTTTTTGTCAAAAGAGTGTTGTTCTTTTTAATGCCAGACAACTTTTATTTATGATGACTTTGTATAAAGTTACCAATAGACAAAACATCTCAAAAAGAATAGTGTTGATATGTAGTGTAGACTTCTCTCTTCTTTTATGCATCAAAAAAAAACAAAATGATAGAAATAAATTTTAAGAAAATGTTGGCTTAAGATTTCTAAGAATTGTAGATTTGGAATTGGTTTGTGCCACTCTTCGAAAGTAAATTTCTTTTTTAATAAACCTTTATGTCATGGAAGAATAGGGTTCTAAAAATACAAATTTCTGTAGACGTCATTTATGAGCGGATCCTTACTGAATTCTTTATGATTCTCATCTTGTATTGTATTTTTTAATGCATGAAGCTAATTGAATGAACGTTGTTAAAGAGAAAAGAATATTCAAGCACGTCATTACATAATCTCTTTTTATTAGAGCTAAATATAGCTCCAAATTCCTTACGGAATATCGAGTGGAAACCAGAACATCCAATTTGTTTTTAGCTAAAGCTTTTCAGGTTAATAAAATATCACATTTTTTTCAATTTTCTTTATTTTATTGTATGACTAAGGTATAAAATTTATTCTCATCTATTATTTGTTATATTTTAGACTTTTTGCCATGACAAAAACTTTTAATGAGAGTCTCAAAGGATATTAGATAAAAAATAATTTCAAATGTTCCAAATCGAAGAAATAGATTATGATCCAACCTAAAAAGACACAAAGTAGAACTTTATAAAATTATTATAAATATAGTATGCTTCATTCATAGCCGGTTTATCGATTTTCTTTTAAATTGCACGTTTGCCGGCATTTTGGAAAAGGAGAAAAAGAGAAAAAGCACAGTCTCAACTTGTTGTATGTGATAGAATAAATCTTTAAATTGCTGCATGACGAAAAACATTGTCTAGTCCAAACTTATCAGTCATGTAAACTTTGTCTTAAAACATCTTTGTTAAAAATTATACAGTATACAGTAGATGAACTATCTATTAAAAATTTAGAACATGTAAAAAGGTTTGATTTCACGTTGGCACTTCTTTCATTCCCGTGGGTTAAATTAATTTATTTACTAGAAAAAAGAAATAATTTTAATCACACCGACATTGGTAGAATCTAGTGAAATCATAAATCTTCATAACTTTGATATTTAAAAAATAAAAGAAAAATTTATGAACTTAACAACCCTTTATAGTCAATATATCATGCCACCTTTAACTGCTTAAGGCTATGATTCTTTAGTCGCGTGTAAATTTTAAAATGAGTTTTTATTTTCTTCAAAATTCAGAAAATAAGTAAACTGAAGTAAATGAACGCAATAACAATTATATTTCAGGTGTATGTAGTTTGTGATCCAAATTTTAAAATAAACACGTATTTACGAGCATTTACAATAAATATAATAAGGGAATAAATGAATTGAGACAAAAAAAAAACACGTAATATGTTGCATTATTGAAAGCGCATTCTTTGAATTCTGAATGCATTTAGACAGAACCTTTCAATCATCCTTCACATTTAGTTAAAAAAATTCTTTCCTCGAAATGTAAATTAGCAACACAATACTTGTTTTTGGACATAGACAAAATAACGATAAAAGCGCAACAACCACTAGAAAAATGCAAACTTAAAAATTTTTAAGGTCATTGAAAAATATTTTCATTCATTCGATATATGTATCTGTCTGTTTTAAAATGAAAAGTAGCATTTACTCTCCATTCATTCTTAATTCAAAACAAGAAACTGATGAAATATGAGAAATTTTAAAAAGAAAACTTTTGTATACTTGTCTTGGATGTCGTCAAACGAAAGAATTTAAATATTTCTCTCATCTTAACAAGAATGTCTATAGATCAAAATTTTATTTATAATGTTACACATTTGTGATTTATTTGCCAACAATAAAAATATTAAATTCCTTTGAAAAATTCCAGAAGAATCTCCCAGCAAGAAAACATTTTTGTATCTAACCGATAAAATTAATTAACAAGAAATTCTTAAAATTGATTATAAAATCATAGAAGCATTTCAACAAGCTGAGTAGCACGCTAAAAATATTTTTTCTCGGCTGTTTGTTACTATTGAGCCATTTTGCTTTGCTGATCATTAGAAATGAAAATTTTTGCTTCGTCTGCGCAAAAAATAAAATTTGTTTGATTATATAAGAAAATTCTTAACCGACAAGAAAGAAAAAAGTATCATAAAGATTGCATAAACTGTTTAAATTTTTAATGAAGATATGTAGTCGTGTGTCTCAAAAAATACAAAGTATTTAACTTACATTTTGTATGTTCCTTTCTTATGAATGGAATGACGTAAGCATAAAACACATGCATTCATGTTGGCAGAAGTGGTCGATTTCATGTTTATTTTTTAAAAATCATTGCCTATCACCATAAGCATAAAACTTTTAAAATATGGCTAATCCGAGTTTATTTTCTAAATTCCTTCGTATCTAGATCAACTGATATTTCATCGAGAACGTATACCTAGGATGTGATGTTCAATAATATTTATGAATGATCTAAGTTTTTAAATATATATTCTCAGACTTAACATTTTATCGTTTTTAAAATATATCTAAATTGACATTTTAGGAAACTATTTTCTATCTGTTTGCTTTTATGATTAAAATGATTCGTGTTTTTATTTGTTTAAGTTTCATATTAGCGTACTTATTATGAAAAGATGGTTTTAATTTAAGGAATTTTGTTGTAACAAATTAAGTGAATGAGAGTAATACAAAACGTATAAATATAAAGAAAATATTTACTTCAAGTCATTTACTGAAAAAACAATAAAGAAGAGAGAGTGAAAGAAACTTTTTCTTATGTAGAACTGCTATCATAATTTTCATCATTTATATCTCTTTCGTATTCGAATTAAGTTTTGATTTCTGATTCAATCTTTTAATTAATTTTTTACGCATTATGTACAATTTGCTATTTAAAAGCTCTTTCAAGAACCAAATAAACCACACAGAAGTTTTAATAAATTTCAAGCAAAATCATACTTAATTTAAAAATATGATGAAGATGAAATAAATTCATTGAAAATAAAACAGACGCTATGTTTAAATTGAACTTAGATATTTTATTTATAGTTTTAAAGAAAGAGAAAAAAAGAAAATAGTGGAAATAGAAAGAAAAACTTCAAACTCAAGACTCGTTAATTTGTAAAGTCAACAAGATTTAATTATTTGTTGGTTATTGAGCATCTTAAGCATATTATAGTAGATACATATTGTCATCATTTTTCTATTTCGATAGTTTCCATTTTTGTTGTTGTAAGAGTGCATTTAATTGTTATGTTAAGGATCGATGTATGAGGTATTGCGGGAAAGATGTTGATTACCTAAATTCTTTATAAATCCGTAAAAAAATATAAAATGCCTTCTATTTCTTCCGAATGAGTAGTATCTAAATATGTAGAAAATTATTTTTATAGCCATGTTTTATTTTGATTCTTATATCGGCAAATATCTTCACTATTATTATATTTTGATTTTATTTCAAACATACAATCATGCTTACTTTTTGGCAGACAGGCACGCAATGGATTTTTACTCTCCTATTTGATTGCTTAGCTTTGTTTGCATTCAAAAAACTGATAGGTCTTGATTTGAAAAATAAAACTCTATGTTTATTGACCCTTTTCTTTCAAATGCACAAGACTGTTCATTTATTACACATAGCAAAAAAACTACGATTTATTTGCCGAATTGTCACCAAATCTCAGACTCCCTTTCCCCTGAAAAAAACATAATTAGTAACAGTACTAGAAAATTTTGATGATTAAAAAGCTTCTACTGATTTGTATTTTATCAGTTTTATTGCGAAATCAAGCTATATTTATTCATTATTTCGAACTATCCTAATATTCACTGACATTGAATTCATGTCTTGTAGCAAGTAAAAGCATTGAAGTAGAACATAAAAATAATATTAATATGTATAAAGCTCAATAATATAACGTAATTTGTCATGCCCAAAAACCACGATCAATTTTTATCGTTGATTAAAGAAAGAAAAAAAAAACAAAGACAGCCTTTGGCATTTTATTCAGGTACAAGAAGTAAACTTAGTTTCTTTTTCTTTTTCCTTCACATCAAAAATGATGTATTACAGTTAATTCAATGAAATTAAATCATTGCTCTCAAATCAAATGCACAAAGAGAACGAATTATATTAAGGCAAGGAAGCAGCTAAGTGAATCGATTGATAATCTTATGATACTGAAATGTGAAGATCCAGATATCATCGCTGATACGTTAACGAATACAATGAATAAAGCAATAACCGACAATACAGTTACAATAAAAATTAGAGTAAAATCTAAAAACTTCCATTGCCCTTGGTTCAACTGGAAAGTATTAAGTGCACTTAAACGAAAGATGAACATTACAAGAAGAATCAAAAGATCGAAGAGAATGAAAGTGAAGCTACGGCGAATGCTGAAGTGTGAATCCGTAAATGTAAAAAAAGCAATTGAAAAAGAAAAAAAAAAGTACTTAAACCTACAAATGCAAAATTGCGACCCCAAAAGCATGTGGAAGAGATTGAATGGAATATTAGGACGAAAGGAAAAATCAAAACTGGAATTCATAAATGTTAATGGATCAATAATAACAGATGAATTTATTATGGCACAGAAAGTCAACGATTTCTTCATAAAGAGTGTCTCGGATACAGTAAACGACCAAAAAGTAAAGGCAACAAGCTTGCAATTTCAATCCGTGTCACATACTTTTGTTATAGAAGAAACTGATGAAAAAGAAGTTGCACTGATAATTAAAAATTTAAAAAATTCATCTGCAGGATATGACAACATATCCACAATGGACCTTAAAAATTTAAGCAATGAAGTATGCCCAGTATTATGTCACTTAATCAATACTATTATTAGAAAAGGAAAATACCCAGAATCATTCAAAACAGCAACAGTAACACCGATAAGTAAAACAGGAAGCTATAGTGACTTAAATGACCTACGTCCGATCTCTATTTTGTCCACTTTTAACAAAGTTGTGGAAAAATTTCTCTATAACCGCATCATGTCTTTCATACTCAAGTTCAATATTTTGTCAAATAATCAGTTTGGTTTTCGTCCTAGGAGCAACACGGAATCAGCTGCAATCGAAATTGTGAGTGCCATAAGAAGGACTCTGGATAAAAAAAAAATCGCATCAGTTGTTTTCATGGACATAAAAAAGGCGTTTGATCTGGTTGATAGAAAAATTTTGATGAGAATGCTTAACTTGGTTGGCCTAAGGGGAAAGATCGCACAAATACTTGAAAGCTACCTATCAAGAAGACTACAAGTTGTCAAAATTGGAAGTAAGATCAGCACGCCTCTAGAAGTAATATATGGTGTGGTACAAGGAAGTATTCTGGGCAGTTTACTATTCAACCTATTTTTTAATGAAGTGACAAAGCTCGAAGGACTTAATGGGAAAATTATTCTGTATGCCGATGATCTGGCATTGATAAACGAGCACAATCAAAAAGAAGACGTAACAAATGTGATTAAAAGAGATATGAAGATAATTCTCAAATTCCTGGAACATCAACGAATGATAATTAACATCCAAAAAACGAACTATATGATATTTCATTCTCCATTCATCAAATGTGACCAGCCAGAAGAAATAAAGGTAGATGAAGACTACACGTTAGCACGAATAATGTCAATGAAATATTTAGGTCTATACCTTGATCCTCATTTAAAATGGGACATTCATGGAAATCATATAGAGAAAAAACTGGCAGCCGCTTCAGGAGCAATGTGGAAATTAAAGAATGTCCTGCCGTTATCAGCAAAAAAGAAGATCTACCACTCATTATTTGCATCACACTTAAATTATATGGTGACAATATGGGGCAATGCTAGTGACACAGTTATCAAACCAATCCAGACAATTCAAAATAGAATGATTAGGAATATTTTTGGATTCGACAGGCTGCATAATAGAGTGGATATGTACAATAAAATTACTCACGAAAATATTTTACCGATTAGGGCAATGAACTTCTTAAATACAGCCAGCTTTGTTTACGCATGCACTAAGAGAACTATCCACAGTAATATTACTTTTGAACGGAACCAAGGAAAACGAAATAGAGTGGCCTTAAGATCAGCATCTGCAAAAAATAATTTTGGTAGAAAAGATATTCAACACTTTGGAGCTAACATTTATAATTACTTACCAATTGAAATCAGGAAGGCGGTCCATATTCACTCGTTCAAATTCCAAACAAGACGCTTCATGGCAAACGAAAAATTTCTTTCCAACTGTTTCAACAATGAATATTTGAAAACGTTTGGATGAATGGGCACCTAAAAATGCAAAGAAAATTAATTAGCTTAAATTCATAATAGTTATTCCTATAATTAGATATCCCTTACCTGATTTTCCTAGTCTTATGTTATTTTTTGAACAGTCAATGTGTAAAAAGCAGAAAGAAGCAAAAAGATTCTTCGTATAAGTCCAAATTCCATGTAGATAATATTCAGACGATCTATATTTCACGTTGATTTTCTTTGTTTTGTTTATAAGTTTGAATACTTAGTAGCGACACACAAGTCATGAAAATTATAGCAGAGACGCACAACTCTCGAAAATTATAGCAGAGACACAAAAAAATATTAGTAAAATTTAGTACATCAATTTTAAAATCTGATTTAACCGTTAAAGCTTAAAAAAATGTTCCGTTAGTCTTAAGTTCTTAAACGATATTTTCTTATATCATTGAAACTTAAAATCATTTATATACACATTAAGAAAAGATTAAAGAAGGTTTTTATGCCACCTGAAAAAGTGTAAATCCTTTTTCACGCGGCTTTTCCTTCATTAAATTAATAACTGAATAAATAATAATAATAATAATAATAAAAAAAAAAAAAAAAAAAAAAAAAAAAAAAAAAATATGAATTTTTCTTCTTCGTCATTAGATCAAAAATGTGTTTAATGCAGGCGATGAAAAAAGAGAACATTAGGCATTACAAATGCAAAGCTCTCGTCTAAAATGTTCATTTTATTTTGCGATGAAATCATACAGATTGTGGTTAAGTAGTTCAAGTTATGGAAAACACATATTTCTCCTTTCTTGGAGGGGTTTCAACATTTTGTGACGGTTGAAGGAGGAGAAATTTATTGTTAAAATAGGAGGTTTATTATTTTTGCATTACTTAATGAGTAAATGGTCCCCAAGCAGAACCAATTTTAGGATTAGATACTGTTACTTATGCATCAATTTGTAAGATTATTCTCAAATGAAGAAAACGAAAAAAGTATAAAATTCTTTCTGAATTTTCTATCATAAAATGTTGATAGATCCACAAAAAATTGCATATTTCCCTGTATACTACTATATTATTATATATGAAAAGAAGACAGAAATTATTGTGAGCCACGAAAATGAAAAATGGATAAACCTGAGCAACTGTAAAGCATTTTGATAAATTAAATTCCATATCGTGATATTTTGAATAAATTTCTCACATAAAATGCCGCCATGATACTGTTGAGCCTATAAGATTTTGCGATTTATGTGGAAATAAAATAAAATAATGAGCGAGCGACTAGCTTCACGCATATTTAAGCAGAACTCAATTTTATTTCCAGTCAATGTTATTTTTCCTATCATTACTTCCCATATTATAGGAATATCCTTGATACTATTATGCTTATTGACTCTTTTTCTATTCTATTGTATTTGTTTATTGAATATAATAAAAGAGGAAATAAGTCAAGAATGAAGTCAAGCTTTTTGAATTGCTACAATTCCACGTGATGCTCTGTAATATCCTCTTTTATACGCAAATATTGACATTGAAAGTACTTTACTCACTCTAACTCAATGTGAGGAAGAAAAAAAGAATGAAAGTTCAGAAATTACAACTGACAAATGATTTAGAAGCATATTTATCTGTTAATACTTTTTAAGGATGAACAATCAGTCCAAAATAGATGATTGTATTATTTTATAAAAGCGCTGAAATATAGAATGTGAATAAATTTTCTTTTATTGTTTTACGATATTGTCATATTGTTCTGTCTAGTGTTCATAAGCGATTTATCATTGTTAAAGAACCTTTTATTCTTCAACAAGCTTTTTTTTTCCATCTAATAATATTTTATTTGCTTCTTTTTCTGTCTTCGATTTCAATAATATAGAACCGCGAAAAGAAAAGACTGACAGTAGTAATGGCAACAACAATAATGCTCTATCGCCACAAGAACAGCAAGCTAACATGCATATGATGATGATGTCATCTGGTAACATGGATATTCAAGGAGGTCCAATGTTAAAACTAGAACGCCCAAATTCGCTTGGACCAAAAATAACGAAACGCATTAACTTTTATCATGGTGATAATTGTAAGTATCTAAAATGACATGCAGATGTTAATCCGTTGGTACGAAAGTGCAACATTGTGATAACAAACTTTTACCATCTGTAATATCATAAGTTGGCATATATCGTATGAACACATCTAAACATTTATCCACCAAGTAGCTATTTTAATTGACATTTTAAAACAAAAAATTATTTAGATCAAGATAATCAAAAGAGAACACCTGATAGTCCCTTGCAAGCAAACAACAGTATAATTAGCAATAATAATAATCAAATGAATCAGCAATTCAATCTTAACTCGGGATATATGGGCAATAGTGTAATACAGGGCAATGCTTCAAACGTTGATAGCTATGAATTACCGGAACCGCCAATCCCAGTTAGTGAAATTGGCCCTATCCCTCCACCGCCAATGTTCTCCACACCTAGCCCGACATTAATTGCTGGGCGACCGCATGGTCCTGCTGTATTAGGCTTGAGTCATCATGATTATGATTATGATGGTAAACTTTTATTTGTTCATTATAAATTATTACTGTTTTAATTGTTGACAAAACTTTTTCTCAATAATTCAGATGACGATCAGGATGAAATGGATTCCGATGAAGAATTTATGTATCCAATGCAAAATCCAAATATTGATACAAATCGTATTGATGAGATTCCTGCAAAGGAACCAAAGTTTAATGCGGTGCCATTAAAGTCAGCTTTAAAAAAGAAAACCTCAAATCCTGGAACTCCAACGACTCAGGATACACATAAAACACTCCAAGAGCGTCAGGCTAATTCATCATTCAAGTATGTTTTTCGAAATTTCATTTCTTTATTATTTTAATTACCTCTCACAACTTTATGACATTTTTGTTCTGCTTTAATCTTATTGTGCTATATCCATAAATACAGTAATTTCCGCGATAAAAATTTTGTGAAATGATTTGTGTGTCCAAGCACACACACACGTATTCACACTGCAATTTACCTGTCTACAAAACAAACATAAAATTTCTCCTTATCTTTATTTTGTCTTCAATTAATCTCTCTCGTAGGAGTGATTGGCTAAATATTAACCCTCTTTACCTTGATTCTCGTACTAAACAAAACACTTTTCCGGCTATGACAGTCGTTATCAAGATAAAGTAACACCTTTTTGGACCTATTTTCCTCTGAATGAACTGCTTAATTGTTTACTCTAACTTATTTTTTTTTTATGTGGAGGTTTATGTACAATTTATCTTACAATAAATCAAGCTTTTTCCCTTTAGGGTAAATGACCTTGAAATTTGCGCATTTTCACACATGAAATTTTCATTTGCTTCAATCTCTTCGGACGATTGTAACTGAGTCCAACTAATGGTCTTGAAATGCAGGGAATCAAAGATATTTTCTTCTTTATATGTGTAAAGGAAGCTCTGCTGCGTCAATGCAGAGAAATTTGACTTTTAAAGTTGAACTTTGAAATTTGCGCAGAAAACTTTGAAATTTGCGCAAAAAAATCTTAAAATTTGCGCACTTTTTCAGTAGCAATCTTTGACATATTTTAAAGAAAAATGTGTAAACAAACATTTTTCTTTACATTTATTTGGTGCATCAACTCTAAATTCAAGCAAAAAATGGAGCCATGGATTTAAATTTTTAAGAACTTTTTGATCAAGAATTTCTACAAGAAAGAATGTTTTATTTTGTGGTTGGTGTATATGTGGCTAGCTCGTTCAATTTCATGTCAAGAAGAGACATCAAGAAAAACATGTCTTGAAAATTTATTTCAAGCCCTGACAAGAACAGTTCAAAACTCACATATCAAATATCAAACAAATGTCAATTTTAAAGCACTTCTAAATGTCAGGATTTATTTATAACATATCAAATAAACAAAAAATATTTTAAGCATTAAACATATTTTTGTCTCCATTCTTTATTAACTGATGACTTTCCATACTTAAACAGGACCTTCATGGATGTTTCCTTGAAGTGCTCAAATTTGATCATTTTTGACGGTTTCCTTGACTTTTGCTGGCGTTTTTATTGAAATAAATATTTAGAAATCATTTGCATAATTTTTGTCCTATGTCCTCATATCCATTTCATCAACAATCCTTCTAAAATCCTCATTTTTGGATTAAAATATTAATTAATGTTGACAAAATTTTCTGTCGATTTCTACGATACAAAGTGCGCAAATTTCAAAATTTTCAGAAAATTTTGCGCAAAATTCAAGGTTCAAAAATGGGAACTTTTAAAATGGAATTTTAAAGCAGTTTTACTCATCCTTTTGAATTTGCACCATCAAAATAATTTGAAGCAACGTCAGATCTTCATTTTTTGGTACCAAAATCCCAACTAAATCTATCGCATACATCCCAAAATCAAATTTTTAACAAATATTTTTTTTGTATGGGATTTTTCGGGTGCAAATTATTGAGCTTCCTAATGGTTTAATATCACTAAAAATGATGCAAAAACATCTGCGCTGGTGTTCTACAAACATTTCCCATTGATCGTCTGAACAGAAGTGACATTTTTACATATAATTTTAAAATTTTCGTTTTCATACGAGTGCGCAAATTTCAAGGTTGCGCAAATTTCAAAGTCATTTACCCTATTTGAGAAAAATTCACAATTACATCTCATAAAACATACGAACTTTCATATCAAAATAAAAAAAATTACTAAACAGCACATTCCAAACATGCAGCTCGGATTATTATTTTTTTTAAATTTTATTGATAATTCCTTTTCGTTCCTATTTAAAAATCTAAGCAAAATTTGTATATGTTCGTTTTTAGGCCGATACTTCGACCGCGGATCAGAATCTGGTAATTTCCAACACATCATATTTTGTTGACTTTTTGGTTGTGCTTTTTAAGAACGAATATATTTTGTTTAAAAAAATTTTTTTATGTGAAAGGAAGAAGTGCACGTTTCTTGGTTTTCACATTTCATTTATTTAAATACTAATACTTGCTTATTTAAGAATAAAGAGGATCACTGCACCTTTAATATTTTTACTAAACTTGAGTACCGGTGTGATGTTTTGGCAAAGTGTCATATAGACGATTCTGTTAATTGTCAGTGTCCAATTTACTTGATATCACATAATGCTCACGACACTACAACCGGTTATAAACAACACTAACAAAGCTTCCTTCTGTAATTGAAAAGTGAAAAATTTGTAAAACTGACAACAGAAATTATAGTTTTTCCAGTTTTTCGTAATTTAAACTTTTTACCGTAAATTATATAAATTATAGTTCAATGCCGATCAATGTTATATAAGAGCATGATATAATTATATTTTTAAAGATTTATGTTTCATAAGAATTTTCATTTATTGTTGAATGAATGACTAAAATTCTCTTTAATCTATGAAGGATGTTGAGCACTATATTAAATTTCAATACATTAGATTTATAACATTTTTGTTGGAAAACATTAGAAACCCACTAATCCACTGTTCTATCCATCCTTTATGCACGAATTGCTTACTATCTCCTTAGAATTTTTAAAGAAAATGACATTAAAAAAATATCAGATGTATGGAGATGGAAGAAAAAATATATCTTGATACATTACAAAGATTATAAGGAGAAGTAAATTAAATTGTTTCATTTTAATATAATCCACTATATCCTTTGATAAATATGCATATTATAATATAAGTTAAACTCAAGTAAATAATTTTAACATTTTTTTTTATATATATTTTATTATTCCTTTAGTCCACGTCCGTTGCGATTTGGAATTGGTTTACCGTGTACAATGGAGAATAAAGAGAATACAAGGCCATATATGGTACAAAATGGTACTGGGACCTTCAATGAAAATGATGACGATGATAGTGATTCAAATGATGGACCGATTTTATATCGAGACGATCCCGTTGGAACTGATCGTGCTACAAAAATAGCTAGAAAAGAAAGTTTATCATTGAAATTAGCTTTGCGTCCTGATCGACAGGAGTTAATAAATAGAAACATTTTAAGAATTCAAACAGAGAATGATCAACAGGAAACAAAAGAGGCGATTGGAGCGCGATTGATTCGAAGGCTCTCAATGCGGCCAACAGCGGAAGAATTAGTAGAAAGAAATATCTTAAAAAGTGAGCATCTTTAATTTAAAACTCACAAATTAAAACCATTATCAATTGATTATTTTATTTCCTTTGAAACAGTTCAAACTCCTGAGGAACAGAAGAAATCCAAGGAAGAGAAAAAGAGCTATTTATTAAGAAAATTAAGTTTTAGGCCAACAGTAGAAGAGCTAAAAGAAAAGAAAATTATTCGATTCAATGACTATATTGAAGTGACGCAAGCACAGGACTATGATAGACGAGCTGATAAACCATGGACACGATTAACGCCAAAAGATAAGGCGGCGATTCGAAAAGAATTAAATGAATTTAAAAGCTCAGAAATGGCTGTACACGAAGGAAGTCGTCATTTAACTAGGTAAGGAATTTAAATTAAAATTACAACAACGGTTTCCATAACATATTTCATCATTTATTCGTAGATTCCATAGGCCATGACGCCTCGTATTTCAACTCATCATCAATTTCAACTTTATTCATAGCATTAATCGACCTACATTGATGACGATGACTGTTGATGAAACTTCCGCTATAACTACATATTTAGTGAAAGAAAACAGTAAAATATTAAAGATATTACTGTGATAATGTTGAAGTTATTAAAATAGGATGTTACCTACCTTTATACTAAAAGAAAAAAAAAAACAAAAAAAAATGTGAGGAAAAGTTTAGATTGCGCAAAACCAAAAAAAAAACACAAAAAAAATTTAAAAAAAATTAACTTTAAAAGCATTAATAAAGAAATATTAATGATTCTTTCTTCTTTTCATATTCTTGTGAATGAAAAGCAAATGTATTTTGTTACAGGCTTTTGTTGCCTGAAATTTTAAGCAGGAGATGTAATCGCTGCAAATTTCCTCTTGTATTGTGTGCAGTTGAGAATGTCGTTAACTTTTCAATTCATTTTCTTATTTTCAAGAAAACGAATGAAAAATATCTATTATAATGAAAAAGTAATCTTTTGGGTTGATTTATGAACAGGAGAGATAGCATTTTTTTTTAAAAAAAAAGGAATTTATTCATTTATTAATCAACCTCATGCATCACTTTTGCAGCACATACATAGCATACATTTCATAATAATATTCATCACACCTTGAATTTATATTTAAAAAATGATACAATCAAGAAAGATACAATACATAAGAATCATTAATGTTTGAAGAGGTCAAAGTAAAACGAAACTGAAGAATTTTTGAAAATCAGAAAATGATGATAATCTTTAAAAATAATTAAATTAACTTATTGACATACATAAACAATTAAAGAACTTTAAAAATGAAGAAAAACAGTGCAGGAACAAGACTGCAACATTAAGTTAATTTTCAATCAATTCTCTTAGGTTTTATTTCATTTGAGCAATCAAGAGTGACACGAGAATTTAAAGGCAGTCAAAACAGAAATGCTCAACTGAAAGCATTTTTTTTACTAAAGACTTGATTGATAATTTTGAAAGTCATACTTTTGAAGGAACAGGAGTCAATTCGTAATAGTTTGCTAGTAAGAATGGCGTGCTTGAAAATTTTTGTGTGACTCAAACGTTAAGGATAAAGATTGATTGACATTCAATTTAACTTTTATTCATCAAATCTATCCACACAAAAAAAATTTGAAACTTTCTTTTATGTATGATGTAATTTACATCCAAACACCAATTATGTAATTTTTCTTTCGCTTTCACATTTATAGGATTAATTAATTTAAGTATTGATTTTATTCTATTTGTATTGTGTACATATAAATTTGAACATTTTTGTCTTTCGTTTTTAAAATTTTAAATTTTGTATTATTACTTTTCATTTTTGTTAATTAGTTCAAGATGCCAAGAAACGAACAAATATCATTTTAAATATAATGAACAAAAATTAAAGAATATTTATTCAAATTCTTAAAACTTAACTTTTGCGTCCAAGAATTTTTTTGAAAAATTCGTTCAACCTTTTTGCTTTGATTTTTATTTAATAAGTATCCCAAATTGCACATGGTGACACTCAGCTACCAAGTAAGTGATTGCTACTGTCATCATGTTCCGTATGGATATTATGTTCAAATTATTGATGCTGAACACTATACCCAAAGTAAAGCATAGATTCCAAAAACTAAAAAAATTATTCTTCCTTTTCCTGCATTTATAATTTGCTTCTTACTTTCTTAATTCTATTTTTTAAAATATATATTTTAAATTCATTTCGACTACAACATGAAATGAAATTGCACTATTGTCGTGTCAAATTAGATGGTGTCAATAGAACTTTTTCATAAACCAATGTCACTCGAGAAATATGTCTTATATCTGGAGTGCGATTTGATCAAGCAATAACCAAGAAGATATGTTTTGTCTATTGGTATTGAGAAAGTGTGTGAAATTAAATGTCCGAATCGCTAAAACAAAATCGCTGAAAAAGCTTTCTGCCTAAAAGTAAAAAGAGACTACAAAATTTATATTAATTTTGATCATAAAAACGGTGTCTCCCATAAAAAAAACTGCATTGTGTGAATTTCTAAAATTTTTCGAGATTTTTCAGTTAAAACTCGTAAATGGCAATATCTTCCACTAACATCTTTGACATAGAAATTAAATTATCATTAAAATAATAAGAATAAAAAATGCCACAGAAATCAGAACGAGCAGTAACTTCATTTTTAATTTATTCCTCTATTTCTTTACTTTTTGGGTGAGTTTTTCAGTAGTATCGTCATACTTTGTCGACGAAAGAAGCATCTTATATATAAAAAATTCCATATTTTTCCAAAACGTGATATCAATACTTGATTGCATAGTAGAATGACGTATACTAAGAAAAACTCAATTTGCACCTCTCACTTCATCACATAAAGAAAAGATTATTGATGAAAAAAACAAAGCAAAATGAAAATATTGCGAGAGAAAAAATAGTATTTAAGTTAAACCTTAAAAAAAATATATAATAATTAATTGATATTAAATTAAATTGAAATGAAATGATGAAAAGAAATTAACGAAAAAAAAAATAAAATAAAACGTTTTGAGGCAAATTTACTTTTGAATGAGTAATAATTTTTTTTCGAGACATAAAATTATAAAGCATAATAAAATAAAGGAATAATAAGATTATTGGTTGTGTTCAAACGTTTGAGAATAATGAACAAAGCACGTAGAAAAAATCAAAGAAAGGCAAGGATGCTAAATTATTCAAGTTTGAAATTATGGATGAAAAAAATATTAAAATACTCGAAAAATTGATAATAAAAAAATTAAATGTTTCATTACGTTTTATATATTCAATTATGACTTCTTCCAATCCTCATTTTCTTTACAGTAATTTTTTCCTCATTTCAGTACATTCATCCAGGGTGGTTAAAAATAGAATCTGGCCTTTTTTAAAAATATGTTCACGTGTACAATGTGTGGCAGAATTCATATGTTGGCAGATAATATATGTCACACATTGCATATGTGCACATATTTTATGTGTGATGTGTGCACATATTTGATGTGTGACACATTATTTTATGTCACACATGAAAATGTGTGATGTGTCACACATTTTTATGTGTGTAGATATCATGTGTAAACATGCAAAATCTGCACATATTTATTAATTTCAAATACTGCATAAAAGAGTTAATTTTGTCGAAAATATGTTCATCAAACTGTAGTTTTAAACTAATTTTGGTTATATATCAATAATTATTTAAATAAATTCTACAAAAAAATACCACTTTAGTCCCGCAAATTAATAAACATGTGCAGGTTTTGCATGTTTACACCAGTTTCCACATGATATCTACACACATAAATATGTGTCACACATCACACATTTTCATATGTGTTTCAAATATGTGCACATATGCAATGTGTGACATATGTTATCTGCCAACATATGAATTCTGCCACACATTGTACACGTAAACATGCAAAATGTGTTGGATATGTGTACATATTCTGTAAAATAGAATATTTTTTAACAACCCTGCATTCATCCTTATCGCTTTCAAGTCTTCAAAAAGGTTCGTCAGCTTACATTTCAATAATAGCTCCTCAATTTTAATTAAAATTGATATTTTATTTATTCAGGGATTTTCTTTAGGAGCCGTTCACTTATTACGTTACACAAAAAAACGTCATTTTTCACCCCCTCCCCTCCCCCCTTGTAACAATATGTTACAACTCACAACCTTACCTTACTGATTTACTTTTAAACTTATGATTGATTTAATTTTGAAAATTTCCACAAATTTTTGTTACAATTTTTCAACCCCCCCCCTCCCCCCCACCCCCCTAAAGTGCGAACGTAATAAGTGAACGGCCCCTTACTCATTAGTTTATTGTTTGATCCAGTATGATCAATATTCACTCGCCAGCTAAAGTAAATCCAAGTTAGATGTAACGGTAAAAAGACATTTGAATTCTGGAGTTGCTCATTCAAATTTACAAAAATATTTCGTTCTGAAAAATGAATTTCCTTAAAAATCATAAATTAAACTCTTTGTCACGATTAATTTGTAGTACAAACAGTTTGAGATGTACAAGAAATGTAGGTACAAGACGAAAAGCACCAGAACTGCCAATGCAAAGGGGTCAACAAATGAACGTTAGTGGATTTGGAAAATTTCTTATGGTAAGAAGAATACATTTAATAATAAACAAGATAATTTCATCATATTAACTTGGATTACAGCTGATACCAATCGCAACATTTTCATTAGGAACATGGCAGGTGAAGAGAAAGATATGGAAGGAAAATCTTATTAAAGAGATGGAATCAAAGCTTAAAATGAGTCCACTTGATTTGCCGGATAATTTAGATGACTTAGAAAACATGGAATATCAAACAGTCAAAGTTCGAGGAAGGTTCATCCATGATAGAGAAATGTTTTTGGGACCGAGAAGCTTAATTACACAAGAAGATGAACAGAAAGGTGGGGGAGTATTTTCAAAAGCATCTAATTCTGGATACTATGTTGTCACACCGTTCAAACTAGAAAATCGCGAAGAAACTATCTTAATAAATCGAGGATGGGTATCTAGACAGCATCTTAATCCAAACACAAGACAAAATGGTCAAATCGATGGAATTGTGGAAATTGAAGGAATTGTGAGACTAAATGAACCACGACCTCAATTTTCACCAGAGCACAGATCTGGGCCATTCCTGTACCGTGATATTCAGAAAATGTGTCTTCAAACTGGCTCTGATCCTTACTATATTGATGCAAAATACGATCCAAATTCAAAAGAAGGACCGATTGGAGGACAAACTAGAGTTACTTTGAGAAATGAGCATTTATCATATATTATCACATGGTATAGTTTAAGTGGAATTACTGGATATCTTTGGTGGCGTCAAATTGTTAAACGGGTACCAATTTAATAAAATGTATTAATCTTATTTTTTTTTTTTTTTTTTAAATTAAACTTTTTATTTATTTACATTTAAATTTAAGTATGTACAAAGTTTCTATACATTTTGTTGCTTTTTGTTTTAAGGTTTCAGGCATTCAATTTGCCTTTTGTCTCTTAATTTTGATTTCATTTACGGATTTTACTTTCTTTTGTATTTCATTTGATTTATTCGGTGTTTTGAGATGCAAGACGACTGTTGAAGTTCGCTTGCAACTTTCCGACGTAGTCTTCGATGGACGGTATTTTCGCTTCTGTATGAAGATCGGTGATCCTTTCATATCTTGTTTTATTGAGAACAATTCTCAAGAATTTGTTTTGCAGTACTTGAAGTTTTTGAAGGTGGGTTTTTGCCATGCTTCCAAATGCTGGACAACCATATGTGAATATTGGTCTGATGGCTAGCTTGTAGATGAGAAGTTTGTTTCGTACGTCGAGTTGTGAGTTCCTGCTGATGAGCGGATAAAGCTGTCTTAATGCGGTGTGAGCCCTATTGGTCACATACTCCACATGCGGCTTTAATGTCACTCTCTTGTCGATCACCATTCCCAGATATTTAGCTTCTGTTTCCCATTTGATGTTTTCGTTGAGAAATTTGATGTTATTTCCTGGTAGTTGCCTGGAGTGCCTGTTTGTGATGAATAAGGCTTGAGTCTTCTGTTTGTTGAGGTTGATCTTCCATTTGTTCATGTATTGTTGAACTTTTCTTCCTGTGTGCTGTAGATATGTCACAATATCAGCCGAGTTCTCTGCAGAATGATACAGTGCTGTATCATCTGCGAAAAGACCGATGTTGTTGGTTGTCTCTCTTACAACATCATACGTGAAGATGTTGTAGAGAGTTGGTGAAAGCACTGCTCCTTGTGGCACTCCGAATTTGATTACCTTGATTTCTGAGAACTGACCTTTAATAAAAACTGCGAAAGATCTTTCACTGAGGAAAGATCTTACAGTTTTTATAAGTGGCAGTGGAAATCTCAGTGTGAGCATTTTGTACAAGAGTCCGTTATGCCAGACTCTGTCAAATGCTTTTTCTACATCCAGGAAGATCATGCCTGTTGACTTTTTGTTGTTTAAGTTTTCTTTTGCTGATTTGATCACTTTGATGAGCTGGTGAGATGTTGATCTTCCAGTCCGGAAGCCGCACTGCTGGTTTGGGATGATGTTGTTATCCTCAAGATGATCGTTGATTCTATTCAGTAATACTCTCTCCAGTATTTTGCTTATTGAGCTGAGTAGACTTATTGGCCTGTAGCTGCTTAGCTCATTTGCTGGTTTTCCAGGTTTTGGAATAGGAATCACTTTTGCATGTTTCCAAACTTTGGGGAAGTGGTTGAGTTTCAGACACGAATTGATGATGAATTTCAAGTATTCGAAACCTTTTTCAGGAAGATTTTTGATGAGTATGTTGTTGACTTCATCTAGTCCCGGAGCTTTTGGATTTTTCAGATTTCTTATGATGCTCACGATTTCGTTTACATCTGTTAGTTCTGGATTCTCATCATTGTCTTGTTCCAATGCTTCTTTGACTGTGTTGTTTACTTCCTGTGTATGTTGTGGATCGTTTTGTTCCAGAGGATTTTCGTGAGCTTCACGAAAATACTCGCTGAGTGCGCTGGCTTTTTCTTTGTTGGTGATGAACGTTTTACCCAGATTTGTCAATGGAGGCATTGTTTTTGAACCTTTTTTGCAAAATTTTGCTATTCTCCAAACTGTTTGGTTTGACGGTTGAATCTCTGAGAGACGCTTATTCCAGTTTTTGTTTTTGAGTTCTTTAATTTTCTCATTGATGACTCTCTGCAGATAATTCAATTCAGATTTGAGTTGATTATCTCTGCTTCTCTGCCATCTTCGACGAAGACTCCTTTTTGTGTTGATTAGATCTTTAATCTCCGGTGTGAGTTTAGTTGATTCGAACTTGATCTTTTTCATTTTTACACTTGAGTTCCTCGCTTCCATGATGAGTTCAGAGAGAATCTTAATGTGATTCTCGATCTCATCTGTTGTATTGCAAGAATTTTCTCCAATGTTGTCTTCAATGCGGCGTGAAATTTGTGCTTTGAACTTTTTCCAGTTTGCGTTTTTGTAGTCATATCTGTAGACTGTATTTTCAGTTCTGTCGATTTTTGATGTTTTGATTTGGAAATACACAGCGCAGTGATCACTCATTGCCTCTGTGCATTGAAGTTCTGTTGTTTCGAGGTTGGAATTCGAGAGCATCAGGTCAATTGTTGACACTGATTTGTTTCGATCTTCTGGGTAGTACGTTGGCGAGTCAGGAAAGTAGATCATGAACTCTCCTGACATTTCCTGAAGAATATTTCCTGATTTATTTGCAACGTTGCAGTTCCATTCTCGATGTTTTGCATTGAAGTCTCCACAGATGTAGTAATTTCCTCTCAGATTTGTTATTTTGTTGATGTCATCTCTCAGGTGTAGATCTATTTCCCCTCCTTTGCTTCCTCCTGGGAGATAGACTGAGAGGATGTGACAACTATCCGTGTCATTGATGAAGACTTTGATTCCAATGCATTCCATTAGTTTTGTGTTGTAGCTTGGTTGAAGCTGATGTTTTAGATTTCTTTTGACGATGATTGCAACACCACCCTTTGGTCTATCCACGCGATCCAATCGATGAATTACGTAGTCTGGATGCGAGTCAATTTTTGAGTTTGGTTTTAGGAATGTTTCTGAGATGCAAGCAACATCGACGTTTTGCTTGCTTAGGTAGTCGAGAAATGCTAACATTTTGTCAGTGAGGCCGTTAGCATTCCAGTAGAGGACGTTGATACTTTGTTGTCTACAATCCATTATTGTATGCGGTGTTTTTGGCACTTGAGCCGATTGCTTGGAGTATTTCGTCGATGAACTCTGGATTTTTGGCGATTAATTTGAGAAGCTCGCTGATAAGGTACTTGCACTTTGATTCCTCTATTTCTGAGATGTTTTTATCTCTTGTGCTGGTGCTTTGAGCTTGTTGATTAGTTGTTATGTTTCGATTCACTACCTCAACACTGAATGAAGGTTCTGGGAAGACTTCATTCGAGGTCTGACTTGTTGCACTGATGTCTTCTGAGTCCATAAGCTCAACATCTTGCTTTGGTTTTTGATGTTGATTGTTATTAATGCGCTCGTTTTGCTTTTTTCTTTGATTCTTTTTCCAATGTTTTCCTCTTTCTTTATTGTTTTGTTGGTTGTTCAAGTTATTTTTATTTCCCTGATTTGAGGGTTTGTGATTTGGAGGAGGATTTGTGTTCCTTGGTTTGTGGTTGACTGGAACTTGTTTTTGATGAACAGGCTTTTGTGTACCAGATGTTGATGGTTCCATATACTCCTTTCTCCATTGAGGTTTTGGTGCATGTTGGACGTTTCTGGTTGATCTCTCAGGACGATGCGGTGTTGGAGGATTGTTTCTCCGTTGTCCATATGAATAATGGCCTGCTGTTTTGTTTTGATTTTGGTTGTTTCCATTCTGTGATTTTGATTTCCATTTTTCAATTATTTCTTGTCTGGTTTTACAACCTGTGAAAATTGCTGTATGTTTTTCACCGCAGAAGAAACATTTGAGTTTTCCGAGTGGAACCTTGTTGGTCTCTTTCGATATGTACTGGCACGTTTTCGAGTCATGTTGCTCAGAGCATCTGAAGCAAACGGACGGTTTGTTACAACCGTTTTGTCCATGACCAAACTGCAGACATTTCGAACATTGAGATGGACCAGCTTGTCTATTTTTGTAGTCAGCCCATTTAATTTTGAAACTGCTGACAATTTTGATTTTTCTGAGGAATTCCAGGAAATTTCCACCTTGTTCTACATCTTTTTTGAAGTACACGAGGTAGTTCTGGTCGTCGTCTTGTTCGTGTCTTTTGTGTTTCATTGTCATTTTGACAATTTTTACTGGTGTGATTTTTACGGTTTGAAGTTCCTTCTCCAACTCACTGATTTCCATATCTGGGAGTCCATAGAGTACGTACTTCTTCAGTGGTTCTTGGCTGGAGTATGTGTGGAAGTGATGCTTTTTGTCTTTGAGTAGTTGGATGAATTTCTCGTAGTAATCCCAACTCTCCGTTGTTACCGTTTTTGTTCCTTGTTTGCCCTTTTTGGTCTCAATTAAGAAACTTCCAGGTTGATTGTTTATTTCATTCGTCAATCTCTTGATTTCACCAGCTCCTCCTGTGCTGATGACAATTGGAGGTGGTTTTGATTTTTGTTGAGATTTGTTGTTGTTGCTTTCCGTGTTTACGGAAATTGTCTTTTGTTGCTCTGATGTTTTGCTGTTTTCTCCCCAGTACGAAGAATTTGTCGATCTTTTTTTCTCCTGTTCTGGTGAACCAAATAGATACGGTTTTCCAGAAGACGAAGCTTTCTTCATTGGTGGGAATACGAACAGTGGTTTGTTTCCATCTTTTGGTTTGCTTTCGTTTGCTACTCTTTTTAAAAGAGCGTTGTGAACAATCACTTCTCGAGGGCGTTTTTCTGCTTTACTTGCTTCATTGAGAAACTTCTTTATTGATATTTGTTTTTTTGGTTTGAGATTTGTCATCTCAATGTCGGCTGCTTGTGAAACATCTTCACTGAAAATTTCCTCAATATTGAGAATTGTCACTGAAGATGAGTGCTGATTTTGAGAAAGATTTTCTTCGTTGTTGGTAGTTTTTGGTGATGCTACCATTTTGATGTTTTGAGAATCAAACTGAGATTTTGAAACTTTTTGCAAACAAAAAGCTTCTCAGGTAGTCTCTGTTTTGTTTCTTTTGAGATTTTTGAATAATTTGCGGAGCGATTTGTAAACACGTCTGTTCACGTTGAGATCTGATTAATCTTATTTAACTAGACAGAAATTGATATGCTATTTATTAATAATGGTTAAATCTGCCTTAAAATACTTGAAACGGATTTTTTTGGCATCAAAAGTTCTTCATTTCAATAAGGGGCCGTTCACTTATTACGTTACGCAAAAAAACGACTTTTTTCACCCCCCTCCCCCCTTGTTACAATATGTTACAACTCACAACTCCCCTGAACGTTCATAATTTATTTTATTTTGATAATTTTATTCTAAAAAGACGGTTAAATTTTTTTTGTATTTTTTTTCTTAAACATCAAAATACTGTACAGCTAAATAGGTCATGTTTTGATTGATACTATTAGTATTCTCATGAATTATTGGATTGTGATATAAAGCAAAAATTTGTTTTTTTTTTGAAGAAAATTCAAAAATATGCCCGATCGAATTTTGGACAATCAACTTTATGTAAATATCACAATGATGGGATCATATTAATCATCATATGAATGACAGATTTAGAGAGATTTATTTTTAAATTTATGATTGATTTAATTTTGAAAATTTCCACAAATTATGATTGTATTCTAAAGTCTTGTAAACCAGTTTTCTATTGATTTGTTGCAAAAACAATGTATTGCTTAGCTATCAAAAGAGATCTGGACATTTTTAAATCATTAAAAAGGTGAAAAATTGAAAATAATGTTTTTGGTGTGAATTTGTAAACAAATTTTTTTCGTGAACTTTTTTTTAAAAGACAGACGACAGTTTGAACGTTACATACTTCTTGACACCCCCCCTATGTTACATTTGGTTACAATTTTTCAAAAAATATTTATAGTTGAACCCTTCAATTCCTTTCCATATTTAATATCCTAAACTTCAACACAACAACCTAAAGACAAAAATAACACATTTGGAATTGAGATTGTCACAAAAGAATAAAGTTTTGGTTTTTGTATTAAATTACATAGGAACTTCAAAAATGCAAAAACTCAATTTTAGAAGAAATAGATCATTTTTTAGCAAAAAATTTATAAAAATACAAATACAAGTGCTCAGATTGAGACATATAGAAAATTTCAGATCATTTTATTATCAGTCACAATGCGAAATATTTGGGTTCAACTTTATGCTCGTAAAATGAATTTTTAAATTGAATTTTCTAAAAAAATCAATACGATTCCATTGCTGAATGCTCCATATGAAATTGCATGAGAACCATGAAACATAAAAGAATTTATTGGAGCCATGTAGTACATCCACATGTATGAAAATTTTATTTAACAAAAACTCTACCGCAATTAATAACCAAATCATAATTTATTCAATTCGTTTATCACGGTGGACCGTTTCGCATGATGAGGGAGCGAATCAGAGAAAGGAAGTATAGGTAGAGGAAATATACATGATGAAAAAAATCAGTAACATTTAGTTGAGTTGAAGCGCTTTTATTAATATCCAAAAGAATTTAACTGTTTCCAGAAAATGTTCAAGAGTTGTATGGTTGTTTTATTTTTGATAGAAGCTGCTTTAATTATCGAAATTTTTGAAAACAATAATAGGTCGTTCCGCTACGATAAAGCGTTGGAAAATGACAAACACAGCAATAACTTCAAGAATCAGTTAAGTGCCTTGCTGGTCGAATAGGTAAGGCGCTTGGCTCAAATTTGGTATGGTAACTCGAAGGTCGTCGGTTCGAATCCAGCCATTTCCAAATTTGTTCTTTTTCAGAAGTTTAGATACTTCGACTGCTTAATGTACGAGTCAAGCCATAATTGGGCATTTTGGGCAACGTTGGATTAAGGAACGGATCAGGAACTTGAAGTGTAGCGGGAGAAATAGGAACGAGAGCTACAAGATTACCTTATAATGGAATATTGTCAGAACGGACCTGAAATGTATCACGTCACGCCCACAGAAGATTGAAACGAGAGCCTTAGTTTATTTGAAACCTAGATTTGAAGATTAGAAGCTTGATTCTACGTCACCCATAGTGATATGAAATGTATCACTAATCAATGTAAAAAGTAAAACATGTATAAATACTAATTCTTCCGGACGGTAACGTCGACAAATAAATAATAATAAAGAATAAAAGCTTAGTTCAAGCAAATCAACATAAGATTGTAATGTTTATGAACAAGTAATGAAGTAGATCACGCTTCATAGCACATGTGAAGTTCTTTTTAATTAATTCGCCTAGGTGTAGAAAGTTGTTTGAGTAGGACTAAGTTTGAGGCAAGACCTACCTTCTTGCTGCCTACTATTCAACTATGTCCTGTAATCCATTTTATTAGCACTTGACTAATATGATATTTATATACGTTACGATTATTGTTGTTCTGTGTATATATAACATAAATCACTTCCGATAAATCGGAAGCAGATTAAAGAACACACACATATACGAGAAAACTGAGTGAAAGAAAAATAAAATAAATACAGCATAACTTCAGATACAAAATTAAATTAATAATATAAACTTGTGATAGTTTTTTACAGACAAAAAGGAAAACGAAATGCTTGCATATATGCTGAAAATCAAATCTTATTTATTTTCTCATTAGTAAAGTTTTGATTGGATTAATTTTACTGTATGTAAATGCTGTACAACATAAAAGGTCGTCCATTAATTAATGAGGCTGAACACTATAGTGGGAGAGGTTGTGTATAAGTATATCTAAGGAACTTAGAACATTCAAATTTTTCTGACAGACATTATTTGTGTACGACGCCTTATTTCTTCATTATAAGCAGAGGATGTAAATTATGGCATGAGGAAAATCTTGAAATCCCAATCGATTAATTAAACAAAAAAAAATACTCGTTCATGAGCGATTATCAACCTAAAGAATACTACAATAAAGTTTTCATCATTCTTCGTCCTTAATTATTTATGCTTAAGTCTTTAATGTAAATCAAGTCGAGAAATTATTACGAAACTGAATTCATTTTACTGGGAAATAACTGCATCTATTTAAGAATGTTGTAAAATGCATACACAGGTACAGTGCCTAGTTTTAAGTAAATTTTGTCAGAAGCCCAAGGTTAAATTTTTCATAAAGCACCAAAATTGGCAGCATGAAAATATTGAAAAATTGAGAATGGTTGAAATTAATTAATTTTACTCGTCGCTGAAAACAATCAACTGGATGAAATGAACGAATGAATAAATAGCAATAACAGAAGTGAATTGAACACGTTTTCGTTTCTCATTCCTCTGTAATTTTATAGCGCATTTTTGAAACTTTTTTTGAATTTTTTCTGTCGTTATAAAAATTAAAGAGCTTTTTTTGTGAAAATCTATTTGCTTGCCAACGTAAGTAGTGAAAGCATGGCAAGAAAATTTTAAATTAATAAAACCGTTAACAAATTTGAAATTTAAATAACCGTTGAAAGACAAAAAACTTTTAACTGTACCTCATGTTTAATATTGGTAAAATACAGCAAGGAATCTTTGCTAAAGGCAAATTTTTGGAGGTATTTGCTTCTTGATTCGCATTTTGTTGCTTTAAAAAAATACCGATCGCTGTGTCAAAAATGCTTTAAAGTTCTCGATCGAATTACACGAGGACTTTTGTATTTTTTTTTCTCGAATATAAGTTTTTAAATAAAAATTCACTTTCCATACATTCTCAGTTGGAACTCATTTGTGGACATAATTAAATAAATAAATAATAAAATATTATTTAATGAAGCCTTTAAATTCTTTGAGTTTCGTTCAAAAATCAGTAACTCTTAAATTGATGATGCTCATTCATTCATCCATGTGAAATTTCATGGTCGACCATCTCGAATGAGAAAGCATATATATTTTTGGATATTGCCATGGGATGAATTATCTACAAAGAGAGATTAAGATGATTAATTAATATGAAAGTTGTGTATAGATAGTAAGTTTCGGGCTTCTTTATAGTGTTGATGTAAATAATTTATTATTCGAAGGTATCATACTTAGAGCATGACTTGTGACAAGAAACTAGTTTAATTGCCTATCATTAACATTTTGCTTCTATTCTTGTTCATTTTTCATTCCGACGATAATTTGAGTTTTCAATGTCACATCAGTTTGGTATCGTACATTTCAAGGTGTCGTTTAGACATTTTGTAACTCAAAAGTATATCCTTGAATTAGTTCTCTTTAAGCTCTTCTAAAAGATGGTACAGATCTTCGAGTCGATCTCTTGATTGCAAGAAATTTGTTCAGACTCTACAAGATACCCAGGATAGCTTAAAAATTTTGGAGACAGAACCAAATAATTTTCGGTGTGATTTTAATGCATAACACAACAGGACACAACGTTCCGTCATTTTAAAATGATTGTCTGGGAAAGTGTCGGAAATATTTAATTTACTGAGAGGAAAATTCTCGAAAATAGGAATAAGGAAATACACCAGACTGTACAATCAAAATGTCTATTCAATTTGAAATTAAATGAACATGAAATTGCCTCTCATTATAGACCAATAATTGGAATATTCTTACGGATTCCTACATAAATTTATGTTTTGTTTAGGAACAATGAGAAGAAAAAGAGGATATAAATCTATTGCTGAAAAGCATTAAGAGATTATATTAGGAGTGAGACAGATGGAAGGAAGAAGTTGAAAGTGAAAGTTCATAAATCAATTTCACGTTTCTTGCCTTATTAAGCATTTTCATCATACGCAACAAAACATTACAGGCATCTCAAATAAAGTGTAGAAAGGAAAATAAGGCACAGCTAAATGGAGCGAAATAAATGAAAATAATAGAAAGAATTAGAAAACATATTTATTTTTAAAAGGTACACTTACTTTCGGTTAACAATTTTCCTTAATTGTAACCTAAATTTTACATATTGGTTACATACATTTTTCATCAGCAATTGACAATGTCACTAAATTCTGTCGAAAATATATTTTGACAAATTTAAAAATATCAAACAAATTTTACATAACATTAAGACTAGCGTTAATGGCATCAGTGGCCCAAATGGTAGAGCGTTGGCCTTCTGTGCCAAAGGTCCTGGCTTCAATCCCAGGCCATGTCTAATTTTCGAAGCTCTTTTTCCATTTCACCGTTCTAGTTCCGAAGCTCTGTTCGTGTGTTGGGTGTAGTTTTGAGGTCTTTGGCATAGAATGTGCCTCCTTTGCTAGGTATACAAGGATATACTAGCATCTGGATGACTTCCTTATGGCATCTTGCGCACACGAATTGTGACTAGGTACATTGCAGGGTACATCAGGTCTTATGACGTACTAGTGTCTTTTTAATGTACAGAGCTTGCAAGTGGTTCGTATCCCACTATAAACTGTAGGTCTAAAGGTATTGTACAATAGATTCTGTTCTAATTTGAATCGCAGTGCCTCCAGCTGAAAGGCTGGACCCTTCACACATTATTATTATTATTAAGAGTAGCGTTAAAAAGTGTATTGTTTGTCATTACCAGTTATACATATGCTAGCTTGTCAACCAATGAGCAATCAACAAATCTAATAATTGAAATCTTTGATACTATCTTATTACTAGTAAAATGTAAATCCACCTAAGGGGCCGTGCATTTATTACGTTCATTTTAATTTCATACCTCTCAATTCTGTCTTTTTGCTTAATTGTCAGTAAATAATAAAAAAAAACTTACAAACCCACAATTTCCATTAAATTCAATATTTGAATTTCAATTTTTCAAATTCATCATGCATTCATATTTTCATCTCGTTTATTAAGGGAGACTTTTTGTGGCATAGAATCGGCACACGCGTCTCAATAATTAATCACTTTATATTACACATTAAATCGTCATTCACTTTTTTGTCAACGTTTTTGCTGTTTGCTATCAAATGACACTTTTGAAATATATTTCAAGTATCCGTCCGTAAAAAAGTCCAATTATTCAATATATAAATTTTTTTTATGTGTTTCTTACAGCCATCTGTCGTTTAGAGATTTTTTTTTTTGTGTTCTATAAAGGAACGAGATAGAAGAAAGAAAAATTTTTGACGCCACTTTGTGCTAAGGTACATTTTGTACGAAAGCTTATTGTTTAGTTCCTAGATATAGATGTCGAAATTTCTTTGGAAAATCTTGTGACTTAACAAGAACCTATTATAGAAAACCTAGTTTCAAACTTAATGGAGACAGAAATTTAAAATAAGTCAACAACTGCGTTTTAAGGTCGTGACAATGAGAATGTTTGTGATAAATTTTTTCAAGTTCTTTTCCTCTTTTCATCTTTCTTTCCCACAATAAAGGAGGAATTTAGATTGTAAGACATCTATGTCAAAAATGTACTTATTCATTTTATGGTTTTCTATCAACAAAAGTTTCTTTTCGCCCCGAGTTTTCTCACTCTTCTTTTCCCCATTTTTCCTTCTTTATTTCATCATTCTTGTTGTTGATGTACAGTCTCGTATCCTTTTTTTTTTTTCATTCCTTAAGTAAGAGATGATCCTCTTGATTTTTATTGTACTCTGCTGTAAACCTTTCATTTCATCACTTCTATTTTTAGACATAGAAACGCTTCTAAAATATAATTGGAACTTTCTTAAGAGCCCTACAAGCTATACACGAGCTACTGTTGAGGAACTTTGATACTTCTATTTTCAATTCATAAATATTTCATGTTGATGAACAAAGTTTGAATAAATTTGAGACTTGAGAAATTTTTCAAGTTGCTAATTTATTTATTTCTTTAATTTAATCAAGCTTTCACATTTTTGGGCAAAACATTCTTCAAGGTTCTAAGTAAATAAACTTCTTTTTATGCTTTCGTTATTTTCTCTTTTCTTTTCAATTTTCATAGACTTTTCAAAGCTTTTTTTATGAAAAGTTTTTGAATATTTTAAAAGCTTTTTACCAAACTTAATTCAATAAAATTCTCTTAAATTAAATTAAGCTTAAATGACTTTTATTTAGGGCCACAATCTTGTTTCTTATAGAATAAGACAATCATATTTTCAAAAAACTTATTGAATTTCAAATTCTTTGACAATATTTTTCATCTTAAACTGCGAGTTCTAAATTATTCTATTTCAATTTATGTTTTGAGGCTTGTAGAGAAGTCATAAAAGCTCTTTTAAGGTTTTGTAATCTATAATATAAATACCCATTTCCCTTCCTGACTCTAAAACGGAAGCCGTGTGAAGCTATTTTTGAAGTCGTGTGAGCTAATAATTTGGGGAGCGTTGCAATGTGGGGGTTGAGTGTCAGGTGGGGGGTGGGTGTCAAGTGTGGAGTAAGGTAGGTCCGAGTTTGAGAGGGTTTGTGAGGCCATGTGAAGCCATTTATAAAGTATTTGTGGGATTAAAGGGTCCGAGTTTGAGGAGGTTTGTGAAGTTATGTTAAGTTTTGTGGTAGGATTGACCTTAAAAACTTTATGGTTATTTGCGTCTTACAGTTATTTACAAAATAGTAATCAAATTTAAACCCTGATAATAAGCGCCACGGGTGCCCCCAAATAGCTTAGTATGATAATAAAATCACGTTTTAGTGAAGATATTGCTGAACTCATAAAAAGATTTATTTATGGCTGATGAAATTAGCAAAATATTTCAAATATTTATTAAAGAGCAAGATGAAGTCGGAACATTTCATTCTCTAGTCCTTTAAATAATTTACAGCTGTAAACAAATTTTTTTCGTGAGCTTTTTTTTAAAAGACAGACGACAGTTAGAACGTTACATACTTCTTAACACCCCCCCCCCCCCCCCCTATGTTACATTTTGTTACCATTTTTCATTGTGTAGTTTTGAGGTCTTTGGCATAGAATGTGCCTCCTTTGCTAGGTATACAAGGATATACTAGCATCTGGATGACTTCCTTACGGCATCTTGCGCACACGGATTGTGACTAGGTACATTGCAGGGTACATCAGGTCTTATGACGTACTCGTGTCTTTGCAATGTACAGAGCTTGCAAGTGGTTCGGATCCCACTATAAACTGTAGGTCTAAAGGGTATAGATTCTGTTCTAATTTGAATCGCAGTGCCTCCAGCTGAAAGGCTGGGCCCTTCACACATTATATATATAAGGAGTTAAAAAATTACGTCTCGGTGTAAAATATAAGTAAATCAATGGACTCAATGGAAGACTATAACATCAAAAGATGCTTTCGTCATTTTTGAATGACACCTTAACGTTTTTAACTCATATCTATAATCCTTTTATCTTCAATGCACAGAAGTAAAGAACTTCGAATAGAATAGAATTTATTTTATGGAGTTCAAGAATCATTTTAGCACTATATCATATATTTTAAGTGCTATTGTGTGTGCCAATAACTCCATGAAATCTCATGACGTCATATACAATGTCATTTATTATGTTTTATCTGGTAAAATATGTGAGTGACAACAATTCTGCATCCTTACCTCTCTGATTCTCTTCCTGTGTTTTCAAAACAAAATGCAATTTTTTAAATCTCACGCAAGCGTAGACTGCAATTAATGTGAAATTCTCACTCAAAATCACCACGTTTTTCCTGTTCTCTCGAATTCCTATGCATTATAGTCATAAACATTGAGAGAAATCTCTTCAGTTGACATCGGTCTTTTGGAGAAGTGAGTTGAAAAAGGAAAAGAAAATCCTAGACATAAATAAGATTAAAAGTTTTTTGTGTGATAATTTGTGGAAAGTAATATTAAATTTAAGGAACAAAAGTTTCTAAAAATTTTGTTTGTGCTTCCATTTAGTGACAGAAATAATTCCATAATAGAAGTTAAAAACTTTTTTTTTACTTTAATATCCGATTGGAAATAAAATAATCGTTGCCTTCGAATATTTTTCATCATTTTCTTCCTTCCGTATCGTCTTTAAAAGAATATTCTTTCATTTTCTTCTTCATACTCTTAAATTATTACCCGCAAGTTGTTTTCTTGAACTCTTATGTGTGCCATAAAGTTCCTTAGTATCTACATTAATCTTAGTACGTCCTTTAAATATTGAATATTAATTTAATTTTCTTTTTTGTTTTGATTGAAATTTTGAATTAAGGGTGACAAGTGTAAAACTTCTTAGTATGAGAAGACATGGTGTTCATTTTGTCGAACTTGGAAACATCTAATTAAATCTGGAAAAAATAAAAATATTCATTTTTTAATATAATAAATCATATTTGATAGGCTCGTTCCCTGATTATGTTACGAGTAAAGTGCCCCCCCCCCCCCCTCCACTCGCTTTGTTACTAATTTTCTATGAAATGTAATAAGGGGCTGTTCACTTATTACGTAACGCGAAAAAATGACTTCTTAGACCCCCCCCCCGTAACAAAATTTGTAAGAAAAAAAAATTTCCTTGTTTGAATCGTAACAAAATCTTAGACCCCCCCCCCCCCCCCTCTTCCTAAAAGCGTTACGTAATAAGTGAATGGCCCCCAAGGGAACGTAATAAATGAAAGATCTAAAGGTGTGCCGTGGCTCAAAAAAGTTTGGACAACACTGATCTAAAGGATTTAAGAATATTATTTTTAAGTTTTGTTCAATCGAAATGAATTTAGATGAAATAAACACATCCTTTCAAGAAAATTAATTACTATTCTGTCAAAATTTGATAATTTTTTGTTCCTCAATGCTTTTACTTCTTTTGTTTTATTTTATTTATACAGGATAATCAAATTGGACATTATTGTGTCCAAAAAATTAAGGAGAATAAAAGTTGAAAGCATAGAAGCAATTATTTAATGTCATTGCTCTATCTTTGTCTGTTTCGTTTTGTCTTCTTTCGGCTTTCTCAAATAAATAAATAAAAGACTTTTAATATTTTCCTCTTTTTGTGTACCAAAAAAAAAATATAACGAAAAACTTTTCTGTTTCTTTAATGTCAAAAACAAGGAGAAACAACAATTTTTCATCTCCATTTTTTGCTTAACATTGATTCATTATGAAGAATTTTTTTTTTTGTTTTATGCTTTTAGTTATGCTTCTATGTGCATGTCTAAGGACGCAGATAGAAATTTTTTAGGGGCATGGGGAGAAATGTCCAACTTTCTTTCAAAAGATGTTAAGAAATTGTTTAAGGAAAAAATGAAAAATCATTGGTTGGAGATCTCTTCTCCTAAATACACCTCATTACCTACTTCCAAAATATTTCAAATGTCTACAAAGGAACAGTTTGTCTGCTATGATTAATTATTAAACAAAAACTTATTTTAGTAAGTTTTAATTAATTATGGAAGGTATTGCGTAGTAATAAATTCCATTCCTTAATTGAAAAAATCTTCTCAGATTTTAATTTTCAAAAGTTTTAATGCGGAAAAACTTTTTTTTTTCAACACCAACAACAATAAAAAATCACCTGAAAGCCACATCCGCGGTGTTTTTAATTACGAGAAAGAAGAAATGGAAATGAAAACAAAAAAGGAAAGATTTTTTTTTTATTTCCTCACCACATTTGCACATTTTCACATTTATCTTAATTCCTTCATAGAAAATTGCAAGAGTTTTTCCACAAACTATGCAGTTCCAGCTAACTACGAGAAGTTTCTTTTATTTTTTGTTTTTGATTTATCTTCTAAAAATGTTGATAAAAACTTCAAGTGTAGTGCTTTAAAAACTTGAAATCATAAAAATTCTGTCAAGAGAATTCTACATTTCTCTTGTTAACATCCATTCCAGCATCCATGCCTTTCTTATGTTTTTGATTTTATTTTTATGATGCACAATGAAAAACGGATTTAAAATGAAGGAAATTTTATGATTCTCGAGATTTTGATCATAAAATTACAGTCGGATATCGTAAAACTTTTTGGTTCTATTAATTTTCCGTTACTTTTTTTCACTTCACTTACTTCTATATTGTCTCCTGCTATAAAATTTTATTTACAACTTCTTAATTTGCAATTAATGAGATTAGTTTTAATATAAGAGTCATTCGATTCTGCATAAACTCAATTTGGACAGACACTTTTTGAGTTAACCCTTGGAATGACACCATTTTAATAAGGATATTCGAGAAAAACATTTTTGTATAAATCTAATGACATACTGCAAAATATAAAAGGGATAAACTAGTGTATCGGGTAGAAACCCAATGCGGATTATATTCACACCGTACCATCAAAAGTCTTATGGATAGACCAAGATTTGCCAAGCATTAGTATGAAGGTATGAAGCTTGATAAGTCAAGCAGTCAACTGAGTTTTGCTCAGCATAAGTTTGAAGGTATAAAGCTAGCAAGTCAGCTGAGCTTCGCTCAGCATAAGTTTGAAGATTTAAAGCTTAACATTCTATAAAAGTTTTTAAAATTTTTTTTTCATCAAAAGTTTAATTTTATAAAAATCACAGTGAACTTTTGTTTTTAAAAATTCGTAAGAAAGGAAAGTTTTTTGCTTTTTCTGAAGCAACGGCTGTTCCTACCTTGCCCAAAAACAATACAGCTCTTCTAAAGAGCAGCACGGATCAAATGTAAAAAACTAGAAGTCTCTACAATGTCTCGTTATTGAGATTTCTTGCTGATTAATTTGCTTGCTTGTTTGCTTACAGAAAGCGTATTTTGCGATTTTCTCAGCAATGCCGAAACCAATTTGAAATCTGATTTTTGCAAATGATGTAAAATTTCAGGCGCAAACTTTTCTTCTTGTACATTTTATAACCAATTTTGCTTCGTTTTCTCACAAAATGCGAAAAACTGATTTTTCAATCTGAACAATAGATTCACACGTGAAAACGGTGTGAATATAAAAAGGTATGAAAAATGTAATTGTTTAAAATTGCTGCATACCAAAATTCTATTATGAACAATTATGACCTTGGAGGCTGTTCACTTATTACGTAACGCGAAAAAATGACTTCTTAGACCCCCCCCCCCCCTCGTAACAAAATTTGTATGAAAAAAAAAGTTCCTTGTTTGAACCGTAACAAAATCTTAGACCCCCCCTCCCCCTAAAAGCGTTACGTAATAAGTGAATGGCCCCTTGATAAATTAAATATTCACATTTTAAAATGAAAAATACATAAACAAATTCATTAAACAATATATTGCTGACTCTCTTTTTGTATCATTCACATGAGAAATAAATTATGTTCAACGATTGTGCATCGATTTTGTAACCGAGATATATTATCAATACTTACATATAAGCAGGATATTTTCTGATGATGATATATGCACAACTAAAAATGCCAGAGATCGAAGCCGATTTTTTCGGCTTAACTCAATTTTTGATTTTTTTGATAGAAAAAAGCTATTTAACACACATTTTAAGTATTTAAATTGAACTTTACATGCTTTATTATGATTTTGTGTAATATTTTGTCAGCATGTAGCTATAGGAAGCTCAGAATTTCAAGTTAAAGAATGTTAAGCCGAAATTTAAGCCGATCGGCTTAAAATCGGCTAAATTGAAATTCTGAACTCACTATAGCTACATGCTGACAAAATATTACACAGAATCATAGTAAAGCATGTAAAGTTCAATTTAAATACTTGAAATGGGTGTCAAATGGCTTTTTTCTATCAAAAAAATCAAAAATTGAGTTAAGCCGAAAAAATCGGCTTCGATCTCTGAAAAATGCAAATCGTATTTTACAAAAAAAAAAAATGACAGTGGCATAGCCAGGCATAGAATATTTTTTCATTATGCTAGGGGTTTTTCCTGGAAAAAGGTGAAATCCAACCCTTAAAAAAAATTCCTGTTTACACCCTTGAAATATGATAAAGATATATTAAGTTGATTTAGAAGAATTATTACACAATTTTTGCTATCAAATACTCGAGTTTTAGATTTTTAAAAACATAAATGCAATTTATTGATCATGATTGTACTAAGAGCACCTAGAAAAGTTATAAAATTTTTCTATACAAGATTTAATTAATTTTATGGATTCGACACATTTTGGTATTATTCCAAAAACACAAAAAAGTTTTCAATTTCACCAAGCGAGCATCACATCATAAATATGCCATTTTTCTATTCCTTTTCTCTCAATTACCTCAAAAATTTTCTCTCTAATTTAATATACTTTGTAGGCAAAAAAAATACATGAACTTAATATAAAAGAAACATTGCTATGGAACATAGCATTCTGTGCATTAGAAACGATAGGTAGCGATAATAAAATGAGACATATGAAAAATATTTTCAACTCACGATGTTGTAAGCTACACAAAGTAAATTGCGAGGATAAGAAGTAATTTTCTCGAATTAGCGTATTCATGTGATTGCTTGTGAGGAGAATATATTTCTGTAAAAATACATGAGAAAAAAGCAAGCAGTCTTAAATGAGGAGCAATAAAAGATATGAAAAAGTCATATCTTGTTCATAAATGCTGGAATGTTTTTTTTTTTGTATTTATTCTTGTTAGAAAATTTTCTGCCTTAAACACCATGGATTTATATCTTTAAAGTTTAATCAAATGTTGCATTCGAACTAAAATGATAATTTTTGTGTCAAGAGTTAATTCTCAAACCAGAAATCATGAAATTGTCTCTCAAATTTACTTTTATTAATGTAGGACGTCCTTATTTCCTATTTAGTTAAAAATTATGTTTCTGGCTGAATATTGTCAATAGTACAGCATGGGGAGCTAGATTGGTTTAGATTTCTTAAAGTTTTCTAAACCAGCTAGTTGGTCATTAGTTTACCATTGATTTAAAAATAGTCCAATTTTAAGCGTATAGGAGCGACAAAATAGACTACATTAAGACCTATTAAGACTTATTTAACAGCAAAATCAGCATCTTTACACATTTGAAATTTCTGTCTTGTACTTTATGTGTCATTTTCAAAGCGAAATCCAACTGTGCAAACAGACAACATAAGAGAAGATATTTAGTTATAATATCTGTTAAATGTCACATATTCATCTAAAGATGCATATGAATGAGATAATGTTAAATGCACAGCAAAAGTTTAAAAAAAGATTTTTCCACTTTTTATCAAACAAAGCTTGCAAAAATGCCACGTGTGGGTATGTGAATGTATAGGTATTTGGGTGAATACATCAGCATTTTTCCAGTATCTATAAAAGTTTCATAATAAAAAAAAGCAGCAGTGTCAGCAATAGCATTGAGAGGGGGATATAAAGCAAATAGTAATTTGCATATGTGGAATTATTTCTGTCATTCATTGAATTGAACAAATACATGCATATATGCACAAATGTATATACAAAAGATCTCTATTTAATGTAGCATAATAGAACAGATATTTGAAAGGAAGAAAAAAAGAGAGTCAACTATGAAAAGTGAAAGAATCCATTTGTTGTGAAAAGAATTACTATTGCAATTGAAAGCTTATGCAACTTTTTATCTGTTGACTTTATGTGACAATAGAAGCATAAAGAATAAAAGAAAGAACTGATGACAAAAGATTCCATCATGAAACTCAACAATTTGCCATCAAATGGCATCCTCATTTTGCTGATTTTTATCACATTAAATGCGAGATTTATATATGCTGACGATGCCACGACGACAACAACAACACTCGAACCAGGTAATAATCATTTTTCATTCTTTACATCCTTTTCATGTTCGTTTTTGAGACATCTTGATAGCATAAAAAGGCGATAAAGTGAAAACCATCTGGGAATTTTTGTGTTCTCTCCTTTCTTTTTATCTCCATTCTACATTTCAATATCAAATTCTTAAGCTTGTATCTATTACCATTGATATAAATGCACCAATTCGCGTGCTGTGACTTTTCTGGTTTCTCTAAAATAAAAAAGAATTTTCTCCATTCTTGAAAAGTGAATATCAATAAAAATGAATCCAAGACATTTATTGACAACATGGTGCCAAAAAAGTTCAGCATTATTAGCGACTCTTACCAGTTAAAGCTGAACATTCTCCTCTTTTTCTTTTCAAGTTTATTCTACTTTAAGTTATACTTTAGTTCCTCATGAAATCCTCATGATGAAATGATGCTCATAATGCTGCACATTTACTGCTCGGTGCATAAAATACGAAACATTTCTTCATCACCTGTCAAAAATATTAAATTTTTATTTGCTGACATCGATCAAATATGAATTGCGTTTTATTCAATCCCCAAAGATTTTTTTTTTATTAATCTCATGAACAGATTTTGCATCACTTATGGAAATTTATCGACGAGTATCGACATCTGTTGATTAAATCAATTTCCAATTTTTCTTTAATTAATTTTGAATTTGAGATGTAATAAAAAAGAAAATGTTTAACTTTTCATCTTCCGACTTTATAAATTTATATAGGTATTCATCTCCTCCCACCAAACTCGTCAAAGTTTTTTCACAGCAAGCAAGATTATTCGTATTTTTCGAGGTGTTTTTGCCAAGATATAGAAACCACCAGTAACGCAAGGAATGTAAAATTCTTTACTTACTTTCATTTTTCGAAGGATATTATTTTAATATGTTCACTGAAGTGTCATCGAATATAGATGCTAATGTGAACATTTGTGCTAATTTAAAAGGCTTTTCTAACATTTAGAACAGAACAGCAAATGTTTTCAACCCTAGGACATTATTGAGCACAGAAAATATTGAAAACATAAAGTATAACATACGAAGAAGTAGAGCAGTAGGTAGGCAAAAACATTGAAGATTAAATGAAAATTTCTCGTGTTTTGAATTATCTCATACTTCACATGATGATAAAGTAGAGCAGCACTTGAAAGAATGAAGTGAGAGCAACGAAAAGAAGAAATTGTGTCACACTCATCAAAAAATTACAATTATAATCCCATTTTTAATATTTCATAATTTCTTCATTTTTATCTTACAAGCATTCTTTTGTGCGTGCATCAGGCTGGAAAATTTAATTAAGTACTAATTGCTATTAAAAAGCTTTCGCATTGAAAATTTTCATTTTGATTCTTGTTTGAACCAATTATTAAGATAATGTTTTATTTATCTGATTGCAGTATGACTGAAATGAAAGAAGCTTTTAAGAAATTTTCAAAGACATCTTGAACTTTACTTTGTTCATAATTGATTGCATAGATTATCAGAATCTGTGCTTTTAAATATTATGCTTTTGAACTTTGTGGAGCGTCTCTTAAATGCGCGAGGACATATAATTTTTCTAGAGCACGCTAATATAGCAAACTGTGGTAAACCTGCTCAAAATTATATTGATTGAATTTTCAAAGTAAAAGCTTTGATTTTTGAGTAAAATTGCTTTTAAAACTACCGTTCGGGGAGAAACCCAATCACAATGATTCAGATTCAGAAAAAATGTTCAAAAATTCCTTGTGCACAATATTTTTCCGACACATTAGAATTGAAAGTTTTTGTTAATTTATCTTGATTTGATTCTTTTAGCATCTTCTACATAATGTTTTCGTTCATTGCTCAAAAAAGCAGTCCTTAATATAAAGGATGAATAAACATGATTTCTTACAAAAAGTTTGTGAAAGTTTACCAAAAAATATTGTGCATGATCAAATTTTGTATGAAAATTTATGTAAACTTTGATCGCAAATATCTCGAAAACGGCATCAAACGGCATGTCCTCAGTAATATGGGAGATAGATTTAAGCTTAAATAATTGATTTATATAGGTTTCAGAGAGGTCTTTGGAAGACTTTTAAACTTTTGAATAGTTTAAGTTTTGTAAAAATACTCAGATTTCAATTGCATTTTTAAGACTTAATAAGCAGTTTTCTTTTGATTTGGTACTTTTAATATGCAAATCTAAGCTTAACTTAGCTAACAACAGCTAGCAAGATAAGGAAATAACAGCTTAAAGTAGAGAAAATCAAAGAATTTTTTTGATATACAAAATGTAAACAAATTTTTGTTGAAAATAAATTAATGATTTCTGGTGTTAGACATCCAAATGAAACGAGATATTTTCACTGAATATGCCCCAAGTTAAGATCTTTAATCTTGCATTTAAAAGATGAAGTTTAATTAATATGTTATTTTTGAACATTTTTTCTGAATCTGAATCATTGTGCCAATGCGGACATATTCACACCGTACCATCAAAAGTCTTGTGGATAGACGAAGCTCCGCTCAGGATATGTTTGAAGGCTTATAGCTTAACGTATACACCAAACATTCTTTAAAAGTTTTTATCATAATAATCATAGTAAAATTATGTTTTTTTAAAAATTCGTAAGAAAGGAAGGTTTTTTGCTTTTTCTGAACCAACGGCTGTTCCTACCTTGTCCAAAAACAATACAGCTCTTCTATAGAGCAGCATGGATCAAATTTAAAAAACTTGAAGTCTTTGGGGCCTTATTACGTTACGCAAAAAAACGAATTTTTTCACACCCCCCCCCCCTCCCCCTTGTAACAATATGTTACAACTCACAACCCCCCCCCCCCCCCTCCCCCCCCGAACGTTCATAATTTATTTTATTTTGATAATTATTTATTCTAAAAAGACGGTTAAATTTCTTTTGTATTTTTTTTTCTTAAACATCAAAATACTGTACAGCTAAATAGGTCATGTTTTGATTGATACTATTAGTATTCTCATGAATTATTAGATTGAGATATAAAGCAAAAATTTGTTTTTTTTGAAGAAAATTCAAAAATATGCCCGATCGAATTTTGGACAATCAACTTTATGTAAATATCACAATGATGGGATCATATTAATCATCATATGAATGACAGATTTAGAGAGATTTACTTTTAAACTTATGATTGATTTAATTTTGAAAATTTCCACAAATTATGATTGTATTTTAAAGTCTTGTAAACCAGTTTTCTATTGATTTGTTACAAAAACAATGTATTGCTTAGCTATCAAAAGAGATCTGGACATTCATAAATCATTAAAAACGTGAAAAATTTAAAAAAATGTTTTTGGTATGTGAATTTGTAAACAAATTTTTTTCGTGAACTTTTTTTTTAAAAGACAGACGACAATTAGAACGTTACATACTTCTTGACCCCCCCCCCCCCCCCCCTATGTTACATTTTGTTACAATTTTTCACCCCCCCCCCCCCCCCCCCCACCCCCCCGAAAGTACGAACGTAATAAGTGAACGGCTCCTTTCCGATGTCTCGTTATTTAGATTTCTTGCTGATTAACTTGCTTGCTTTTTTGCTTGCTTACAGAAAGCGTATTTTGTGATTTTCTCGACAATGCTGCAACCAATTTAAAATCTTGCAAAAGGAAACTTTTCATTTTTGGACATATTAAGCTTTCTTGCTTCCAATTCCTCACAAAATTCAAAAAACTTATTTTTCAAACTGAACTAAACCAACACACGTGATTCACACGTGAAACCGGTGAGAATATAATAAAATAATCAAAATTGACTGGTTTTTGCAGACCAAAAGAAAGTTATGAAACTATAATTTATCAGCAATTGTTACACTCCAACGTAATAGACCACTGATTTCAATTCATTTTCAATATTCAATGAAAGCCTTGGAAAAGATTTAATTAAAGGCTCGAGAAACTCAAGGATTTCCATCCTTTTCTTTTATATTATTTATTTAAGAGTCCTTTCATATTTTATTTGAACTAAAATGGATGAAATTGCTTTACTGATAATAATGATAAAGTCACTTCTTAAATATTTTTTATACTTTAGCACTCAAACTGCTTACGTGCTTACGAAGGAGTAAAACGAAAAGAGCATTTTTTGAATGAAATATAAATGTTTTGTGTATTTGGAGATGAAGGAAATTCACATGTAGAGCTTGATATCTTGTTGTTATTCCTCTTTCCACATTTCGTATATCTACAATCCTTTTCTAATTTTTTTTAGAAAATAAAAGAATGGAAAAGATGAAAATTGTTTGTTTGCTCCATTTTCCACCCCACTTGAGGAATAATAGAGAAGAAAAAGCTTCAATTTCAGCATTTTTCTATCTTTTTATTTTCCATTCCGCAAGCAAAAAGAATGAAATTTTCTCATTTTCTTGCCGAAAAATAAGGAAAGCGAGTAATGAAAATTATGGAGGAAAACATAAGCTCACAATAAAGAAATAATGTTTAGAAAAACATGAAACAAAAGTGTGTCCTCAAACCACAATGCTACCGATGATGTCGTAAAATTTCAAATTTAGCTACTGACTGTATTAGTTGGAAGATATAGAGGATGTATGGTTCAAGTGCCTGTTTAGCATTAAAATTTTTATTATAGAGAAAGATCTTGTGTCTCTTTTAAATATCCCAAAATTCATGCTCAAAACTCTGAAAATCAAGAAATCGCAGAGGTGAAGAAATAATGAAAATAAAAAGGACCAAGTCTTTATCAGCACATAATTAAATTTAAATAAAAAATTTCCTTCGTATTTGCCGTATTTACATACATATTTTGTACTTTTACCGTCTCTCACTCTCCCTTAATGAGCATCTTTTACTTATCCCTGAATATAAAGTGGAAGCAAGTTATTTCGCTCTCATAATGATAAATTCAATGTCCTTTATTTACGTTGTTATACAAATAAAAAGCTTTACTTACTGCTGCTTTTGCACTGTGAATTTAGGGATGCTGAAATATTAGGTTGTGCGTTTTTGTGTTTTCGGCCTAGCTTTTTACTATTTATTATCACATAGGTATTGAGTTTTTCCTAGGTTCTAAATAAATTCAGTCATTGGTGATTAGTAGCATGTTTTAAAATATGAAAGAATGATTTTTCAGGATCCCTTTTTATTTGAAGACGAGCAAAAGATAGTAAGAAAAAATTAGTCTAATGGAAAAAACTTTAAAATATCAAAAATACCACAGAAGTAAGGAATGAATACTTTCCTGAATAACGAATAACGAATAGAATAAAAAAAAAACTCGGCAGCATAGAGAGCATAATGAAGAAAAGGAAGCATTATTGAATAAATCATTTTCCTTTTAAAAAGCTAAAGCCATCTTATGATGCTTTTTTGTATGCATGAATTATTGAAAAATAAAGGAAGGAAAAGAAAACTTTTGAAAAAAGACAAAAATTCATATTTTAAGAATTTTAAAATAATTTTTGTACTTCATATTCAGTGGTTTATGAAGGTTTTAAGGTTTTAACTTAACATTTTTATTCAATGTCTTATTTAATATCTACTTAATGTCATGGGTTTTTTTTTATTTGCATCCAAAATCTACGTCTTCTCATTAAATAAGGTCCTTATTTTTTTTAAGCATTTTAATATGTTTAATATGGACGTAATTTAATAATCTAAGCCTTGGACTTCAAGCGGAAAACATATGTGAAATATGAAATATATTTTCTGAATCGTATTAATCAAGTAACAGGGAAGAGAACTTTCTAAAATCGAGGACAATTAATTCTTCTCAAAGATTTTCTATTTAAATTCTGAATAAACTATAATCTGTTCACTATTTTAAACAATGAAAGAGTTTTATGCATAAAAGCTGTTTCGTGAAATCTTCCTTAATTGATTCCCACTGTCTATTCTCATTCACTCTGGGATGGGAAATTGAAAAATGCAGAAATTATGCTTAAAATAGCATAAAGAATATTTAAATTAATTTATGTTGAACAAATTTTGTATTTTCCACACGAAATGGAAATGAATTAATCAAATAACAAGACATAATCGATTTACCTGTGTTGATTCTGTTGACACTGCATTTAATTAACAATTATCAATTAATTATGCAATCAATTTCAGCACACCACAGGTTCTAGTGTAAATTAATTTGTCTGTTTTCCTACATTTCTCATATTCTCTTTTAAGTACTTGTTAAAAGCAGGAATAAAAAAAGAGCATGATGTAGATGGGGGGCTATAAAATAAAATGTCAATCACATGATCAATACAATAATTAGCAAACTACCACACATGAATGCTCGTTTTACTAAGTATGACATCTGGACCTTTCAACATCCTTTTAAAGTCTTCTATAATATAAACACCCAATTTCCTCCCTGATTCTAAAACGGAACCCATGTGAAGCCAATAATTTGGAGAGTGTTGTCAAGGTGGGTGTCAAGTGGGGGGGAGGGGCTTTGAATGTGCTTTGTGAAGCCATTTATAAAATTTTTATGGGATTTAGGGGGTCCGAGTCTGAGGGGGTTTGTGAAACCATGTGAAGTTTTGTGGTAGGATTGACCTTAAAAACATTACGGTTATTTGTGTCTTATAGTTATTTACAAAATAGTAGTCAAATTTAAACTCTGATAACGGGAGCCACGGATGCCCCCAAATAGCCTAGTTACAAATAAAAAAAATTGCTAATTTATCTACCATAAGAAATCAGAAAATAAGCTTTTTAATAATATAATGTTGCTAAAATATTTCACAAGCATGGCTGATGAAAAACTATTCAAAACTCAAGTAGTCACTATATGTTTTCGCGTAGAAGTTCAAGCATCCATTATTGAAACGAATTTTGCGTTTGCTTATTGACCAAATTGTTAATTAAAAATTGTATGTGTGTTAAGAGAAATGAAAATATGGTCTGAGGTTTAATATTTGCTCTTGTCCTTTTTATAGGGTACGATATCACATATGGAAAACAGAGCAATCGTCATTCAACCAAAATACAAACAGATTAATTCAGAAAACTTTGTTATTACATACAAGCTTTTTCTGCTTTAACATTTAAATCTTGTTCATTAAAAGTTTTTACTTTATCTGCCATTTTACATTGTTTATTCATTCTGTGGGGATTTTGTGGCAAAATCATTCTCCTAAATGGCAAAACTTTAGCAGTTTTTGAGCACTTTGAATGAAGCATAATTTAGATTATTTAATTTTTCTATGCTTCAAACTATAGTTTGATCTCAAATTCATATTGAGTTGAAGTTACAAATTCTAAATTTTAATAAAGCATGCAATCTGCATTTCAATTGACAAAAACAATCAATTACAAACCACTGAGAAATAAGATTTTAATTCCTACTAGATTTGAGTGCTTTTTACAGTATACAGAATGAGGAATTATTTAGTAAAATGCAAAGACAACATTTTATATTTTAAATTGAATCATTTACGTTTGACTGGATCTTTATTCCTTTAAACCCTCCAATTTAATACTTATATTCTCCTCCTATCTATGTAAACATTTCATGCTTCATGTAAATAAATTTGTAAAATATAAAGCATATGATGATGATGATGATGATACAACAGCTACAAAATGTTTTTTAGAAACCCATACGAGAACTGTTCAAATAGAAAGAAAAGTGGGATGTGCGTATATGTCTCAATGTGATGAGGAATTTTAGGAGGAAATATTAGCACATAATATTATAAAAGTGATGTAGAAAAGGCAAAAACAATATTTATTTTACAAAATATAATAAGACCTGTCATGTTTAATAAAACATCATGCCCTTTTTAATACTGGCTAATTAAAATTTCACACTTGTCATCTTAACAATGTATTAAATCCTTCCTTCCTAGATCTAACCTGTTGTCATATTTCCTCATTTTACAATGTAGGCAATTTCCTTATTTATATGAAAATATAGAAGCAGATCTTCTTTCTCTCATAATTCCATATAGTCGTGCAGATATTTTAGACAGAAGTAAACGAGAGATTTTAAAAATTCATTGCGGCTGAGGATAATGATATCTTTCACTCTTGCTCTCTGCTTTGCCTTTTCATGTCCATATCTAGAGTTAAGCATTTCATGCTATGCACACAACTGAAAGCATTTCGCATTATGAATTATTAATCACTTTAATTTAGAATCATTTTTCCTAGTTGCACGATTTGGCGTTAAATTTCATTTTTTTTTGTACTTCTTTTTGCCAGAGGCTGTAACTGGTTGTGCACCCCCTGATTTTAAGGTTTCACGTTCCAAAGGAAAAATGGCAACAACAGAACAACCATTTGTAACTTTTGAAACAACGACTCTTTATTTGCCACAAGATTTTACATCACACGATTTAGAGTTTGTAGATGGAAAGGCGAAAGATAAAACAGGAAGCATCGTGAGCGAGCAGATAGATAAAAATACACAAAAGGATGCCTCAAATGTAAAAGAGAATCCTTATTGGTTTGAGGATTGGATTGTAAAGGATGCTGAACCTCATTATCATTCTGAAAGTAATGTCCATCATCAACATCATCATCATCATAATACACGTCGTGCAAAAAGAAATCACTATAGGAAATTAAAGACAATACATGGCATCAGCAACAGTATGAGACTTAATGAAAGAATCCTGGCAAAGCGAAGTGTTGACTATCAAGATGATGAAATAATAATGCCAGATGAGGTTTTATCACCCTCAGATGTCATCGAGAATATTTTTAATGCAAATGATACAATTCAAGGTAACATTAACGGATTAACCGGAAATAGAGATGTTGGTAAGTTTGTTTTAAATTTATTTTTATTTTTTGGTTTAATACAGATTCATGTTTTTGATTTATTCATGGGTTGTCTGGTTCCTTGATGAGAGAATCTGAATATATTTTTTTGACAAGATTTTTTGAAAGTACAGGAACCGTTCTATTTCTCATGAAAACTTTGAAAGGAAGTAGCTTGCAATACTTTATTTATGGGTTGTCTGGTTCCTTGATGAGAGAATCTGAATATATTTTTTTGACAAGATTTTTTGAAAGTATAGGAATCGTTCTATTTCTCATGAAAACTTTGAAAGGATGTAGCTTGCAATACAATTTTCTAAAACACAAAATAAATAAAGTAACAAAAATCCGAAATAACTGATTTAATCGGTAATCCCTTTTTATTTACAAATTCTTTTATTGAATTCTCTTTTCCCCAAACTTCCAACCTTCAACCATAATAAAAAATAAATATCATTTTATTCAGATTCAGATCTGTATGACCTTGAAGACATTTTAGAAGAATTAAGGGAGCTCGAGGCAAATAATAAATTTCATGAAGGTGATATTATCTCAAAGAGCAGCAAAACGCGAGTAAAGAGAAAATCCGGTAGGTTTAGTTGGATGGAGAAAAACAAATCATTTAATTGAATTTTCAAATGACTAAGTTTTTATATGGTATTAGCAGGCAAAACAACATCAGCATTAAATAGGCCCAAATCATCATCGGATTCGAAGAAGACATCAACTGGCCGCAAAACTCACGGAACGATAGATGATGATGGGCAATTTCAAATTGATGACTCTGATGAGGAAAGAGTTCAGTCAAAAGAAACAGATAAAGACAGCGATGAGGTAGAAGAACCACCCGAACAAGGACAATTTAGGTAAAATAATGAGATTAATTGGAAATTAGGCAGAAAATCTTTCACATAATTGAATTAATTAACTTAATTAGGGAAGTTTCTGAAGTACGTTTTCCAGCAGAAGTTGGACCTTTAGGGACGCATAGAAACTGTAAAATTAAATGTATTGATGGGATGTGGCAGGGACCACTGTGTGCCGTGCTCGAACAAGATGAAGGAGGTCAAATCAAATATGAACCTTTATATAAGCGATGTGTTGTTGATGGTATCCCTCAACATCTTTTACTCTCTTATAAAAATGTTTCTGTCGTAAGTATAAACTTAATTGGATTTTAATTATTAAAGTGAAAACTATATTCCTTTCTCTAGACTCTAAATTGGGATCTACCACATGGTCATACATTACAAGCACGTTGCGCAGATTTGGGTTTATATAAACTTGTTGGTGAGGCAAAAGTGTTGTGCAGCAACGGTTTATGGGCTCCAAAACTACCACAATGTGTCCCAACAACTCTCCTTACAAATTATTCTGATGATAGCCCACCATCAATTCGCATTAAAGTCGGTGTTGGTTCTGCAAGTTATGAACCTTCTGGAATGCTCGCAGTATTGCCTGGAAGTACATTACATTTGGATTGTATGTATCCACGAAAGAAAGGAAGTCCAGTAAGTTGTTTGCTTTCAACCCAGATCTGTCAGAAGATAAAACAAGAAAAATATTTCATTTTCTTTACTTATTCATTCATGCAAATAGGAATGGACATGGACTGGATGGTTTAGACAATATTTAACTGGTAAGATCGAAGATTTGTATTTAAAATGAAAATTTGCAATTCAAATAATTTCATCTCACATAAATATAAAAGGATGGAGTGCTGTTCCGGAAGAAAAAGCTTCAAGATATCGATTGTCAATAAAAGATGTTCAAATGCAAGATTCTGGTACATATACATGTGCCTCACCCAGAGGATTGACAAATAGTATAACAATCGTTGTTGCAGGTAAAACCATAAATGTAGACTATTTCGGTAAATGTCTCTCCATTAATCTTAATCCTTTCTATGCTGTATATTTTTATCGCTATATGAACAGTATCTCAATGTCCTACTATGTCAGAACCGAGTTTACCACTGTCGTTACGTTTGGAAGGTATCAAATTGGGTCAAAGAGCAATCTACAGGTGCTTTATAATAATTTACGTTTCATGAACTTGAAATGTCACTTTATTCCTTCCTTTATCAATATTAATGATCATCCGACTTCTCTTCTTTTGCATTCATACACATGATAAAATGATAACAGGTGCCAAATGGGATATATTCTCCAAGGAAACGCTAATCTGACTTGCCTGGCAAGTGGAAACTGGAGTTCACCACCACCTTCTTGCATACCAATACAATGTCCACCACTCTTCCTCGAGGATCCACATTTAAGCTTAATTGAATTAAATACAAGTGCTTGGGGTAATTTTTTCGTCGCATATCCATCATTCTCTTTCTTACTGACATTTATTTATTTTTTTCTCGCGACATTTTTTTGATATAGGACGCGCTGTCTTTTCATGCTCGTGGGGATATAAATTAAGCGGCCCATCAACTCTTGAATGTCTTGCATCTGGTCATTGGAGTCAAGCTGTTCCAAGATGTCGTGGTATGTAGATAAACATTTTAGTACCTAATGCATTTTTATTCCAATTACATCTTTCCCAAATTCATTTATAAATTCTAAAATAAGCATTTTCGGATTATGTTTATTAAATTAAGTTTAATTTAGTCCGGATATGCTGGTTTTCTCATTTTGCATTATAAACTATAAAGAAGCGACATTGGGTATGAAACAAATTGGAAGAAAATTAACTGAAAATTACATTTTAAATTGGCATTAAAGTAAAGAGAATTTTTTTTTCCTGTTTGCTCTCTTGCATAGCAATTCAATGTCCCCAGCCTCTTATTCCGTTAAATGGTAAAATAGATTCAACATCTGGAGTTTTTCCTGGTCAAAGAAAATATGCTGTCGGTGCTTTACTGACGTTTAGTTGTAATGAAGGGCACGTACTGCAAGGTAATTTAATAAATCTAGATGCATCTTGAATCTAATTTAATGCTGCACAATGCACTTACATTTTTCAGGAGAAACGTCTATTGTGTGCTCGGAAACAGGTATTATGATTATTTTAATTATGATATGAGATGTGCTCATGTCTATCATTTACAGGCTTTTGGTCGAATATTCCGCCTATCTGTAAGTATTGCACAGCATGATAATGACGATAGTCGGTAGGAATTTACATTCAAAATTCAAGTGAAGAATAAACCCAATTAAGCTTCATTCATTTCCATCATGATGATTCTTATATTTCCATTTTCTCTAATATTTAACTTTTTATGTCATTAGGTAAAGCACAATGTCCATATCCAGGTGACCCTGTTAATGGATTAATTGCACCCTTGAAGTTCTTTTATGATCCTGGCGACTACTTATCGGTACAATGTCGTGAAGGCTTTGTTGTTCATACAACAGATAGTGGATTACCGGAACGACCAAAATGTTTGCAAGATGGAACGTGGTCTGCGAAAGTTCCCGAGTGCAAAAGCTTCGAGGAAGTCTAATTGTCTAATTTGCTTTCATTCAAATGAATTTATGTAAATAAGAAATGAGAAAATTCTTTTCTTGAACATTTATATTTTGTAGCAACAAACAATTTGCAAAGAAGTTTATATATAAAGTATTTCATTTAAATAGTCTCATGGGACACATGTTGATGAAAAAGAATGGTGAAAAGAGGATAATAAAGTATAGTTGAGGGATTTTTTTTTAAAGATTTTAAAAAAAGATTTACCACAAAATATAAAGTAGGAATTAAATTTTTGAATTCTTTTTCTTCAAATTATCAAAGCTTTGTTTGAAACTTTGCGAGCATTTTTCAGACATTCCAACCATTAAAATGCTTCCAGCGTGCAAAAAATATCTTTTAACTTAAAAATCGCTTTTGCTGTTTCTTATTTTTTTATGTACCTATCAAGAATCTGAAAGAGTTATTGAAACTTAAATAAACATTGATCACGTCTTGATAAATAATGATGTACAATTTAAAAACAACAAGAAAATAGAATGAGAAAGTCTCGGAATGTTTCACATCAAGTCTTTGAATTTACCAAAAATTTAATTAAAGATAATTTTTAATTATCGTACATTTACTTAGGAGCTGATTACATTATAAATTCTCATAGCATATAAATTGAGATGATATATTTATCACATATCATACAAAACATATATCTATTCATACCTTCCTTCTCCTGCTGTACGTTCTTAAAAGTCATTTATCTTAAAAATAAATTTCTTCATAATAAAACAAATTGTAAAGCATTTCTTGCAAAAAGAATTAAATTTCCTATTGTATAGCTGTTACTGTTCCTTTGAAGACATTAGTTACGAAAATAAAGTGAAATCTATCAGTCAACTTGAACTGCTTTATTGCTTTTTTAAGTCTTTACATCTACACCTGACTTTTTATAATTAATTTTCAGAGAAATAATTTTGGAGTCTTTTAGAAAAGATATAATAAAATTGAGATAACTTGTTTCCTTCTCATCCTTAACCCGTTAATTACGGAATTTTTTTGAGCCATTAGAGTGCATTTATTTGATGAATTACAGTATAAAAATAAGTTTGACGATGAGTTTGGCTCAAATAAATGCACAGATTTAATAGAATTAACAAATTTTGTCCGTAACATATATGTTACGCTAGGAGTTTGGAAGCAAAAAATTTTTTTCTTCCAAAAACTTAAATTCTTTTATTTTACCTCTTTGCTTTACATATGTCAATAATGCAAAACTTTTTAATTAATTATATGCTATTTCACATAATTGGACTTTAATTTAAACACTCTAATTCATAGGAAAACGAAAATAACTCAAAAATATATACACTTTTATTTTATGTCATATCTTTGAAATGAGACATTTTTCAGCGTTTATACCTCACTAACTCGTTATTTTCACTCTATTTTATTAATCATTTAACTAAGAATCACGCGAAATCAGTTTAAATCATAAAAAAATCACTTTGAAATTTTCTCCAAATTTTATAATCAAATTTTTTTCTAATGGAAAAAATTCCTCCATGAAGCACTAATGTTAATATTTATGCCAAAAAATACGTCACTCTTATCATGATTAAGCCGTACACATAAGTAACGGGCAATTTATATCGTATTTTCCTAGCGTTACACATATGTTACATTTATTATCGTCACATAGTTAATGTGTTTAACTATGTTTTATCTTTATTAATGAGTTTTTAACTATAACTATAGATGCTTTACTTTATAAATCTGTCCAGTTCTGATCAAAAATGTGTCAGAAAATGTTGAAATTTTGAGTTTCAAAATGACTAAATTTTCAATGTATAAGAAAAGTTTAATTAACTTCTCCAATTTACATAATTATGCAGCATTAAATGTTGAAGAAGGTACTTGATCTAACTATAAATGTAAATCATTAATAAGATTCAACGTAAAACCAACTACTGTAGAGAATTAAACGAAAAAGTTGGCGTAACATATATGTTACGCTAGTAAAGAACGGGTTAAAGGAGGTTAAAGGATAAAGATATTTTTGATGTATGCACGTTTCTTTACATAAATTCTGTTTATTGATTATTACTTTTTTCTTTAAAGTTTTTGCAATAAAACAGTTTTAAAAAGTTCCTGAAGTAACGCTCATTAGTAATTGTGATAGAAATGAAATTCGAGCATCCAGTCATGACAAGTCGGTTATGAGTGATTCGCAAAACAAAAATTGTGGCTGGGTATATAACATTGATATATCTTGGGTCATGCAATTGTGCAGAGTTGCAAATACGAAATCGTCTTTATAAACCATTAAAAACACTTTGGATGTCAACGCTTCAACATTTACAGTTTTTAAAACAACATTTAAGATGAAAAAGCTGCTGCTTTATTAAGAGTTCATATGTTATATGATTTAAATGATTTAAAATCACTTTAATTTTTGAAAAACCGTCGGTTTTTTCGGTTTTTGATTTTTAAAAACAGCTGTGTTCGGTTTTTGATTTTTAAAAACAGCTGTTTTTGGTTTTTGATTTTTAAAAACAGCTGTTTTCCCGTTTTTCCTGAATTTAAAATAAACCTTCATGTTTTCTTAAGATAATGAATTTTTAGCGCATTTTTGAAACTTGTTTCGAAAAGGTAGCTTAATATCTCACTTTGTCTGTTCGTACGGGCGGAGAAAAACTTTTTAACTAGACATCGTAGAGAGTTCTAGTTTGTTTTATTAGCTCAGGTCCATTGCTTTATTTTCGGGAAACGCATTTAAAAGTCTTGAAACAGTCTTTTTGTCCTTTAATTAATGATTATTATATTTCATATGAAAAAACACGTGATGAGAGCGTTTAGAAATTCGAATTTATTTCTACCGTTGAAAAATTTTGAATCTCAAAAAAACCGTTGAATTACAAAGCCTTTTTAAATGAAAATTTTTTGCAACAGACTGTTATTTATACTATAATTAATGATTTTACTGTAACTTTTGGCAAGATACTTTCAAATGCATACGACCGTTACAAAATTTGAACTTCAGAAAACCGTTAAATGATGAACAATTTTTTTATGAGAATTAAAGATATTAAATTGTTAAATATACGAAATATACTATAATTAATGATTTTTTGTGTATCTTCTGCTGGAAAGCTTTCAAAAACTTACTGACCGTTAGAAAATTTGAATCTCAAAAAACCGTTATACGATAAACTTTTTCTATATGGAAATTCATTTCTACAAATTATTAATTATACTATAGTTATTGTTTTTGAAAAGCAACTTTTAGCGGGAAAATTTCAAATTATTTATTGAGCTTTAAAAAATAAAGCTTTTCTATGTAAGCATTCATTGTAATTATTTGCTAATTGCACTAAAATCAATGATCTTCTAATCTTCTAATGATCTGTATATGAAAGCAAAATAAATAGACAATCAAATGCTGATCGTTAACACAAAAATGCGCTTAAGTCCCTCGATCAATAACACGAGAACTTTTGTAATTTTTTTAATAAAATTGTTGAATATACTTTTGAAATTTAAGTAAATAGTACAAAAGTTTAACAAATTTAAAGTTTCGTTTGCAATTTTTTTTAAACTTGTTAAATATCCAAAAAATAATAAAATAGGATATAGAACAGCTGTTTTACTGTTTACTGTTAACAGGTTCCCCAAACTTTAACAGTACGTGTTATCCTGCTTTAATCAGAAGATAAATTTTTTCTTGTTTTTAATGGTTTTATGGCGAAGTAACTGAAAAAAAGGAAATGACAAGCATGAACGTTTAATTAAAATTTTTATTTAATTTTCAAATTTATTGATTTTTTTTTATAAAATATTTATGGATTTCTCCGGAAACACTGATTTTTTTTTTCTTAAATCTTACATTACATTTTTTCGTGGTATGAACAAAAAATAATAATTAAATACAAACATAAAAGCAAAATGTAATTTTTTGTAATTGTTTGAGATTGAGATAAGCTTAAAGCTTTCTGATTTGAAAACAATGTAAAAATTTCTTTGTGATGGGTTTAAACAATTGCAATGAAGATACTGAAGAAAACATGATTGTAAAAAAATTAAATCAAGGACATGCAACGTAAAATTTTGCAGATTTTTGCTCAACTTAATAAAATGAACATTTGATTGAGGAGCTTTGTCGAAAAAATGGCATCAAGACATTATAAGAATTTAATAATATTAATGTAAAAATGATTGATTTTATTTTTTGATCAGTCTGTTAATGCATGCTTGATCTTTATAAGTCAATAATATCCATTATTCATGTAAAATGCTCCTCATTTATGCTCAATGAAAATTAATTAAATTTAAATAAAAATAATTACTATTATGATATTCTTGTTTAAACCGTAAAAATAATTTATAATCTCTGAAAGTTAAGTTATTGCCAAAAATATCCTTATAAATAGCTAATCTTGTATATAACTGACACATTGAGAAGATGAAATTAAACAATTTTAGTTCCTCTATGCATTAAATGTATATTTTTCTTAGCAATTGTCTCTGATAGTTTTTTTTTATGTTCCTTGTTTGAGTTTCGAAATTTTCATATTGTACGATTGAGACCGCCACAAACTAAATTTAATCCTTTCTCTATTGATTAGATTATTGAAACTACTTACAATGATTTTCTGTTTTCATTATTAATTAATATAAAAATTGCTTCTTATGAGAATCGAAACTATTTATAGCTAGAACATATTAATCCTAAACTTTTCGTATTCATCATGTTCTTCTCTTTTTTTTTTGTTGTTCTATTTTTAATCAATTTCTGGTATAGTCATTTATCTAATTAAATTACATGCTTTTTTTTATATATATTCATATATATATATAATTCATCTTTTAGCTCATTCTATTGTTTCAACCATATAAAGCGACTAACATTTTTCTCTCCTCATTTTAAATATTTACATGCTCATTTATTCTTAAAATCTTCTCATTCTTATTGGATATCTTTTTTTTTTTTCATTAAGGATTCTTCATAGAAAATATAAAATAATTATTTAAAATGCGTCATGCCTTGTCATTTACTTATTTAAGAGAAAATTATTAAAATGGAATTGAATGGAACCGAATAAACGCTTAGATTAGTCTAGAATGATAATAGAATGGCTATTATTGAAAATGCGTCATTATATCATACATATATATGTGTTTTTTTCGTCTTAAAAATTACTTTCTGAACACTGACTTTTTTTGAAAATTGTTCATAACTTTTAACATGTCAAAGATTGTAAGTGGAATTCATATTATGAATGGGAGATATATGTTGTTTTCGAATGATAAAAATAAATATCAAACAAATTTTGTTTAAAATAAAATACCATGATCGTTGAACCTCCACGCTATGGCACGGACAATGATTTTTGTCTTAGTTTTTCTTCTTACTTTTACCGCGTTTTTCACTAATGCTTTGTGCCGTGCCATCGTCAGTTAATCAGTATGGTTGTGCTTCTTTGTAATCGCTTTGGTCCATTACGAAGAAATCTTCGAGTTTCCATTGCAATGTCTCAAACGTCGGTCTTCTCATTGGATCCTAGAAGAAAATTATGTAAATTTCATAGTGAACGATTTCATGATATTAAATTATCGTAATCAATTACCTTGTGCCAGCATTCAAGCATAATTTCATAAAGAGCAGGTGTGCAATTCGGTGGCATTGGCATTCTAAGAAAAGAAAAAGGTAATTATATTAGTAGATGACAAGAGGATGCGACAATGATTCTTATACCTATATCCATGCTCTACTTGCGTTAATACTTCAGCATTTGTCATGCCTGGATAAGGAAGTCGTCCATATGTTACTAATTCTGTTAATAAAATACCGAAACTCCACACATCTGATTTGATTGAGAATCTGCTATAGTTCGCTGCTTCAGGTGCTGTCCATTTTATTGGAAATCTATAAGTGTTAATGAATTATCAATTAGTTAATGCTGTATATTAAATTTAAATTAAATATGGTCTTCAATTTACCTGGCCCCAACACGTGCCTCATATTCGTCTTCTTTAATTAAGCGTGCAAGACCGAAATCAGCTGAAAGTAATAATGAAATTTATTGTATCAAACACATTTTAATTTTCATCGGTTTTACACAAAAATTTGATAGTTTTTTCAAAATATTTTTGAAAGACTTACCAAGCTTTACAAGATTGTTATCGCCTACGAGCACATTTCTCGCTGCCAAATCTCGGTGGATGTAGTTTTGTGATTCTAAATATGCCATCCCAGCAGCTATTTGGGCAGCCATATCAATCAACTGTGGAAGTTTCAAATTTCGTCCTTTTCCTATTTGAAAAAAATACTTTAGTTTATAATTTAAAAATGGTAAAATAAACAAACCTTGTAAATATTCCAATAATGAGCCATGCTTCATTAATTCGGTGATAATATAAATTGGTTCCTCAAGTGTACATACAGCATATAACTGAATTAATTTGCTATGTCTTAATTTCTTCATTATTTGTGCTTCAGCTAAAAAGTCCTTAGGATCCATAGTATCTGTTTTTATTTAAGTACAGTGAAAAAGACAGTAAAAAATGTATTCGTTTAGGCAAGACAACGCATTTTCTTCTTAATATACTTACTTGGCTTCAATGTTTTGATAGCAACTGGTGTAGTATTGTTCCATAAACCTTCCCATACATCACCAAATTGACCAGATCCAAGTTTCTTTACAAATCTTAATGAGCTTCTATCAATTTCCCATTGATCACGTGTACGATGCGATAAGCCATCAGTTACAGGCTTCTCAATCTGCACAATTTCACACAAAAAAAAAAAAAATAAACGAGGAAGAAAAGAAAGAGGAAAAAACACAAAATATTATCTCATGAATTATTCAATAGCATCATATTCTCTATAATAATATTTTTGTGTGTATTTGTGTACATAGCAAAATTACAATTTACATGCAATGAAAAGGTAAGAAGAAATAAAATTGAAAAATTATCTTGTACAATAAAAAAAATTCTGAGCTATTAATATCAACACTTATGTCTCTCGTGAATGGTGGAGGATACAACATTAAACGGTAAGATTTTAAGTAACAGATAAAAAGACGGAAAGAATTCAATCGTTTTGTTGATGTTTCATAAGGAATAATGCGATGAAAAACAGTAAACAATCGGTTTAGTTATAAACATAAATGAAGAGAATATCCTCGAAATGGTAAAAACGTTTTCGAGAATGAGGAAGTTCTCTCATTCCGATCTTTGTTTTTTTTTTGTCATGAAATAGAATAAATTCAAGGAATTAAAACGTCTCACTGAAGTATCACAAGAAATAATGTGTAAACCCCATAAAAGCCACATGATTTAAATGTAATGGACTCAAAAATGATTTCAATATTTGGACATTAATGTGTATTTCGTGCTCATATATTTTTGTTGTTAATGGTTAAGAAAGTGATGACTGATGTTTTGCTGAATTTGGAAGACGCGCTTCAAGTTTAAAGATACTTAGAAATCATACAGACTTAAATTTCTACACCTGTTAATTTTTCTCATTCATTACTGTTTTCTAGAATAACACTTATGTAATTACTTATTTTAATGTACCTATACTGTTGCTTATATCAAAACATTATTAATGAGTAGATTTCGGCACATTTCTATTGCGCTGTGCATGAAATGTCTTTACACTACAATAAATCATTTTTATAAACCATGAACATGAAATAATTTTGCAATAAAATTAGCCATAATGAAGCCATTAAATATATAGATATATTATTTATACATGGAAGGTGCAATGAACATCTATAACAATTAATTTCATTTCTATAAAAAAAAAGTAACAAAGAATGAATTAACTAATAGAAAAAAATTAATAACTTAACAGAAATTAATTAATATGTCTTGTTTTTGGATTTGAAAAATAAAATAAAGAAAATCCTACCTCAAACATGTAACCGCCCGTCTTATTTATTTATTTTGTAATTTTGCAATTTTCATTATTTTTTTTTGTTTTACATATTTATCGCAAATTTTTCAGAAATTTTCAATCAAATGTTTGAGATTTTTATTATTAATTTGTTAATAAAATATCAATTTTATTCGAAAAAAAAAGGAAGGAAAAAAGAAAAAGAGAAAAATTCAATCAATTGAATGTGCATATCATTAATTTATGTTTCATTTATGATTTTTGCTGTTTCATTGTCCGATTGATTGTGTTATCATCTAAGGCATGCCAGTGGGGTCATTGTACTTTATTGGAGTGATTTTCTTGTAAAAATACTCGACATGATTTTTCATAAATTTAATATTTTTAATAAACAGGTGACAAGTATATTAGTAATTTGAGTGATTGTTTTCATGAGTTCCATGATGAATTATTTTTTTTATAAAAGTAGTATTTTAAAGAGAAATCAGTCAATTAGATAAGATTTTAAAAATTTTATAAACGGCATTTTTTTCTATTACCGAATGTCGGAAAAGCAAGCAAGACAACAAGTTTTGGAAGTAATTTTATCGTCACACCTTAGAATCAGTTAATGATTTGAATGTTACATATTGCAATAAATATATAAATTGTAAAGAAAAGTTCGAAAAGAAATTAACACAGAGGAAGAAATTTGATGAGAAATGTAAAAAACCAAAGCATAAGAAACTAAATGAAATCAAAAAGGCGAAAGAGAATGATTTAATGAACTTATACGTAAGTGATAAAGAAAAGTAAGTAGGTTTACGCAATACTTAAATATACATTATGACTATTTGTAATTATATGATGAAGAATATAAGATGTATATAATAATATTTACTTTTATGTACAGCAATTACTATGGTGACTTAAATATTATTATTAATTTTATTGCCGCATGAAATCAACTGTTCATCTTACCTGTACACATGGTTTGCAAAGATTCACACATAATCCATCAGAGTCTTTCGAATAATGCTCGACTAGCTCTTGAAGTGTTCTGAATTATTAATGATACAAGGCAAAAAATAAAGAATGTTTATTATGACAAGTCTTGTAAGTAATTTAAAATTAATTAATATACCTAAATGTTGTGCGACGAGCTATAAAGAATCCTCCTTCATCGAGTTGACGAATTCGATAATGTTTCACTGTATCGCCATCTCTCACTAAACAAAAGGAATGTATGATTCAGTAATGACTTTTTAATTTCTTTCAGTATGCAAAAAATATAATCATCGTACCTGATAATGAATAGTCATTGTGGCGGCTTTCAGAATCACGTATTAAGAAAGCGCCATGCTCATTTTCTGGTAACAGTAGTTTCTTCTCTGCCTCTATTCTCTTTATCTTCCGGAAATACCATCTGTTAATGAATAAGAAGACATAGACTTTAGATAATATAAACATAAATGTCAGATATTGGTTCGTTGACAGATTTTGTGCTGATTCTGGCAAAGAGAGCAAAGTTTCTTAAAGGAATAACCTTTATGATTCACACACTAATAAAAATCCATTTTTTTCAACCTAATACGCAAGATAGTTTTGAAATAAAGTTTTGTTGATGAAAAGTGAAATTAAAAATAATTTATTAAGGTCGAAGATCAATCAATTACTAACCAATGCATGAATAAACAATTAAATTAAAAAAATTATATTGTTTCGATTCAATAAAGATTATTTATCATAAACGGCAGAATGGTTCGAGTTGGCAGCATATCATTTATACTGTACACGATGCTGTTGTTGTCATTTTTTTCATTCATACACATCTAAGTTTGCGTCAAGTCACCATAAAGTCATCTCTCTTAAATTATTTCCATAAATTAAAATTTCCTCTTTCTCTTCATTTTTAATGTTTATACTTTACATCGTCGCGACTATTGGAATGTTTATATTTTTATTTATTTTCATTATAACATGAAAGCAACATAGCTTATGGACATTATTTTATTAAACAACATTTACGACATAAAATTCTTTCTTCAAAATTTTGATATATTGGAATGCGGGATGTAACAATAGTAATAATAATATTGGTTGGCTCTTAATGTTGAGACAGATTTTATACATACACATCCTGTTAACAACTTATTCATTAAAATTAGGAGTTTATGCAAGAGAAAAGATTGAAACATTAGTAAATGAGACAATCCTGATCGTACATGATAAATAATTATCGTTAAGCAAACATTTTTTCATGCAAATTTTTGCTCAACATAAACGAACGATAAAATATAATTAAATTTCTTTTTGCATAGTAAAAATTGAGTGATAGAATAATTATACGATCTGACATAATTTCATTAAGTTCAATATATCATTTCGTTCAGTAGCATAATTATTGTAAATTATACCGCAAAAAATATGGAGAAAAAAGGGGTAATGTTGGTTGAAACACTTCTTACTTAAACTTCACTTTCTCATTTTTTTAAAGTCTCTCTTTTTTAAAATATTTGATTAATTGGAATTATCTTGTGATGCCCAAACAACTCGCAATGCATTTCGCATCTCATTTTTATTAGATTTGATTCTATATAATTTGATTTTATCGTCTTCATCAGAAAAAGCGATTATTGAAAATAAATGAGAAGTATAAAAGGAGAAGAAATTAAAAGATTCGAGCACGTTCCAATCATATAAATACAAAGTCTAAATGCAATTCCAATTGTGACGGTATGAAAGAATGCTATTTAGGTTAAAGTGATTTATAATTAAAATCAATATAATAATTCCATTCTCTACAATATTACAATCTGACGATGTCACGATGGCGACGATATATGTTGGACTTTCATTTCATTCATGATGCATTAAGACATCTCATTTCTAAGTTCACTTCTTTTCTTCCATTTCATATTTTCCCTTAAGCAATATTTTAATCAATTTTCACATTGATGTCGTATTAAATCTATTTTTTTAACTCTTCTGCATTGAGAATTGAGGATTAAGTCATGTTTAAGATAACATAAATGCGCTTTAACATTGCGTTAAAATATTTCAACTTTCAAACTGCATTTTTTTTATTTCATTACTCTCTCATTTGAAGCATTTAATATCTACAGCAGTAGCTACACATAATAACAACGCATTAAGTAGCTCAACAGATTCCAGTACTAATTAAATCTATTACCCTAAATTTATTTAGCACTGAGAACGTCCCCGACCTTATTTCGCATGTGTACTTTTTTATTAATACTGTCGCAGTCTGTGTCATTCTGAAATAACTGAAGCTAAACACTTCCTCAAATGATGATCGTAAAATATTTTTACCGGTATCGATCATAAAAATAAAAATTGTAGCCTTCGCAAGGTTAATAACATTTTCCTATTGTATATAAATATTATTATTGCTATTTGTAATAAATAATTCACATTCGAATGCGTTTTCTATATGCAACTAAATGAATGAGAAGTCGCAAAAAATTCATATTTCTTCTTCCTCTTTTGTTTTTAATTTCATTTAATTGCTGCTTATTAGGATAACAAACTAATTTAGTGTCATTATTAGATACTTTGGTGATGATCATCGTGGCACGCACAACGATGATGGTAGAGTAATGGATTTTCAATTCAGGAAGGCATTTCCGCTTTTGAGGAATGTGCATCGTAGCAGTAAAATTTTATTAATTTATCAATATCTTAGACGATGTTCGCTATAAAACTTACTTGTCGATATTTTGTCATTTTTCTTACATGAAGGTCTATAATGTCTAGTATGTCTGAAAATTATAGTGTGTGTTTGTATCTGTGTGAATTATGCAATATGAGTGAACCAAAATGTGTTCAAGTGCATTTCTAAAAATGTAAAATGTCCTTGAAATAAACATTGCAATGCATACCACAGACAATGAGTAATTGTAACAGAACATTCTCTAATAATTTTTAAGAATGGCATCAAGAATTCTGAATCTATAAACTTTATCAATTAACTCATGACAGTAATTGAATTGACCAAGAATTGACGAAACAATTTTATTAATGCTAGAATTTTATGAATTGAATTTTCGCAGCTTCTTTTTTGTTATCTTTGAGGTAATTTTATCACCCAAGATCTAAAAACCAGACGTCTATTTTTAGATATTGATACTGCATATAAAATAGTTTGTAAAGTATTTGAATTTATGTGAATGATCACAAAAAACATACATTTTTACATCACTCTTTAAGTGCAATGAATATCTTGTTATCATGTTATTTTCTCTCTTGAGAGAAAAATTCACATCAAATTATGCAAAAGAGGAAAAACTAATCCGCATAGACACTTAATCAATTGTACGTATATTGTTTTTTTCATTTTTTAATTATAATTTTTACAAATAAAATGTTACCATCATTTTTTGATCAATGTGGAAAAAATGAGGTGAATGGCGCCGACATTGGAATTTTTATGACATGCAGTATTCCGAGAAATTATTGACACTCATCATCAACTACTGAACGTTGATCGTGCTAGATCGTCGGCGACAATTAGTGAGAGAAAAATGTTCGTCAATGTGAAAATATAATCATTTATTCATGTAATAAATTTACAAAACTATCCAATGCATACATAAAAAATCGATTATATTAAGATTTTTCGCCATTACTAATAATATTTGTGTAAATGCTTTTTTCCACGTGATGTTACGAAAAAAAAAATTATTTTTACAACTTTTTAATTTTATTTTTGTCCATGATTATTGCTTCTTTGTCAATTGACTATTTGCAACTCAATGCACATTTTTCATTGTGTATGCGTCATCAGCTCTGCTATGTGAATTATTACTATGAATAATATCAAGAAAAATAACAAAACATAAACAAAAAAAAAACGTGTGTTCATAGCGATGAGCCAAAATGAATGATAACATCGACAGTAGATTTTAAATTTATCCTTAGTGCTTAGCAGCCCAAATCTCCAAAATAATACTGAATCATAAAAGTTAATAAAAAGGTTTAAATTGTCTCTCAGTCAGAAAAACTCGGAAACAAGAATTAACCCAAACTTCTGAGTAATTAAAAGGAAACTTTCCAGTAACATTGTTATCTTAATTTTAAGAAGCACTGGCACCATATTAATATTTTACGAAAAGAATTGAGACAAGTTTAATGATTAGCAATTTAGTATAAACGTTATGCAGATTCAATTACAGTAGCAATTAAAAGATAAATTAACATGTGTACATTTCATCCACCTTAATCGAACGCAGATTTATTTCAATAAAAGTATATGTCATGTCTGTGTCCATCAATTTAAACGATTCCTCTTAAAGCTTTTTCACAGAAATATTCGAATGGAATTAACCACCAGTTAAACTTTGGATTTCCCGTAATAATCTTATTGAATCAGCGAAGGATTTCTTGAAATTATGTGCGAAATAAATTATCACATGAATATTTTCTCTCCTGACTTTATTTTTTCTTGGATGTTTTTTTAGAAAAATTAATTAACATTTACTTTAGTGGCGTCAGAGAATTTTTTTTTTATTTTCTTTAATACATTAGTTAACATCATTGATTTTTGTCTCTCAGAGGATTTGTTATATTTGACTAAATGAGGTTTGTAAGGCGCCAGTATTGGAATTTAAACGCGGACAGTGTTAATGTCTTCTCAATCATTTTTTTTTCTCATTGCATAAATTTGTCTGATTTTAAAATTTTACTCATTCGTGTAGTCATATTTATTTATTGAGTTATAATTGATTTTAGTTTCACTATCTTGATTACTACTGATCATCGACTGTAAAAAGTTAATGTGTATGAAATTAGTCTTCTTAATTATTAATCATATTTTGCTTATAAAAGCGATAAAAAGAAGATTTAGATGCTATAAATATGAGTAAGATAGAGGTACCCATTTTTGCGTTATGTTCACAACTTTCATTAAATAACTGATTTAATTGACACCTTTATGAATTGAAAGTGACAACGTTCAGTAAGCTAGTGTATGTATGTGAGGTACTAGAGAGAAGATCCTATTATGGAATGACTGATTTGTGTTAAAACAACATAACTTTACGAATATAGACATATTAGCAATAAATGCACAAAATTATTATGATAGACAAAGATAGATTGATGAAAAGAGTGAGAAGAATGAGAAGAAAAAGACTATATATAAAATCCCATAATATAATTAAATGTCTAAGTAAATTGATGGCTAAGAAAAAACATGTTTATGTGAAACAAAATAAGAGAAGAAAAAAATTGTGAAAAAGGAATTTCAACCTGTTACCCATAGTGAGAGAAAGATTGCTAATAAATGGTTGAAATTAAACTTCTGTCTCCGTATAACGCATATATGTGGAGCCCGACATCTTTAATTACTATTGATTTTTACATTTCAGTTGTAAAATTATCTATTTGTTATTTCTTTTTTTTTCAATCACGACACATCGCATTTCATCCACATCACCTACTAATTATCAGTCGCATTTTTGCAAATAAGTAATTAATAAAAAAGATGAAGAAAATAAAAATATAATTACTTATCTATTAACTTGCATCATCGATCAGAAAAATAATATGATGCAAAATTATCATGTTAAATATTGTCATCAACACCTGCGTCATTTATTCCGAACTTAATAATAATTTTTTTTATACAGGTATTTTTCAGTGCTTACATAAGTTTTCTCACAATATTATGTACATCTTATGATTAGATGCGGGTAAATTCTACCTAAACGTACAAATTTACAAATTCAGTTAATTCAGATTTACTCTATTTATTTCCTTTTTAAAAAAATAATGTTTACTCATCACTAATAAAGCTTTAATCTCGGATAAATTGAAACTTAACTCGGTATAAACTATGTGTAATTTAAAAGGAACTAAAAGTTCAAGATACGGAAATCCCAACTGTTATTAGTCACATAATCATATGGAATTTTTGTATGTTATAAAATTATTTTAAATAAATTAAGAGCACATCTTCATTTTATTGTTACTGTGGTTTTATGATGTAACGCATGTGCATTTTAAAAATTTTTCTTCGAAATATTTTAAATGCATTTTGACTATATTTTTTTTTCTAGAAACAGGTCTAGAAATTTTTGCTACCTTTTTATTGAAAAGTATCCTACTCGAATAATAATAAATTCGTCATCGAACTATGTAGAGATGAAAAATTTCTCTAATATTTAAAAGAATGTTGGAAAGTGTGTGCACGTCTCATGCATCACATTTTTAATGTTCCATAAAGCATACCGCTCTCACCTGACGCCATTGTTTATATACATCAATAATACATTCTTCTTTTTTCTTTCACTACGTCTTGATATACTTCTTTATTTTCTAACATTAACAATGTTATCATTATACAGATCCGTTAATCTCATTATATTTTAGACGTTAATGGTTTAATGGCAGAAGCCTCTCCGTTTGAGATAGACATTAAATGTCTTATCACGAAACTATACTTTATAAATTTCTTCCACATGATTCTTTGTTAAAAAATAAATTATTTATTGAACATTAATATTACTTACAACTTTTCATTCAAGAATTCTCCACGAGTGAATTCTGATAAACGTCTGGTATTCTTCTTTGGAAGAATTTTCGGTGGTAAATGAGCTGGAACTGATATTTTACGCAATGGAATTTGTTTAACGAATTCTTGATTATCTTCTGTTGTTAAGAGCATATCTAATGAATTGCTCTTGTATATTGATCCATTGGTTAGTTCATCATTTCTAAATTTTATTTGATTCAGATTAAAAGCTTTTGGTTGCTTTTGTTGCTGAACATGCTCATTTTCGATTATTTGAACGGTATTTATTCGATTTAAACGAGAATATATCTCATCAATTTTAATATCGAGCTTGGCTTCAATATCAGAATGATTCTCAATCGTCTTAAAATCAAATTCATTTATAGTTTTCGGTGCATATGATAAAATATTTGAGAATCTTCGAAGTTTTGTTTGCTTCTTTTGATCATTATTACATGATAATGTAGATTCTTCAATATTCACTGAAATTTTCGTATCATTTGTATTATAAGAGATGGAATTCAAATCATTTTTATTATTATTAACGTTGTTGCTACCATTGTTACTGAAAGAATTATCGCTTTCCTTTTGAAACTCAAAAAGTTCTTCCTCTGTTATTTTACGTACTAAGAAACGATTTTTATTATTTGTTTGAATCGATATACTTGTATCTAATTTCTTGGTTTGCAAAATATCGTAAATAGTTGACAATTGCTTGCTATTAGCTGATGTTATTGATAATTGATTATTCGTATTGCAACTTCCTTGTTTCAATGAGCTCGCACTTGCTGATGTGTTCGATGAATTTAAATTTTCTTCACTTATGTCAGTGACATTACTGCTGCTATTAACTTTTTTAAATAAGCCAATATTACTATTGTTAATGAAATTTGCATTTTTTTGACTTGCTATCGAAGAAGCTTTAATGAAATCATAATTAATTCGTTGTTTATTGGAGTATTTTTCCGAGAAAGTACGTTTTCGATCGAACTGATCACCTTCATCACTCTTCCTGTGTAAAATTTCATAGATTGTTCCGTATGTCATATACTTATCATACTTTTTACAGCTTTTTGAATATATATCATTCCGCTTTTGTATAATATCGTAAATTGTACCGCATGACTTTAAATTATGTTTGTTATTTTGTTCATTACAATGATTCTCAAACAACTCGAGATTTTTATCGTAATTCCTTTTTATCACATTGTTAGCATCTAATAAATTAATGTTGTTGATATTATTGGAACTTTGTTCGTTTTTTCGTAATATATCATAAATAGTAAATTCTGCAATATCACGCTGTTGCTCCTCATTAATTGATTTTTTGCTTATTATATTACTATTAAAATTATTATGATTATTAGTACTGTTTTTATTACAATTACTATTTGGACTGCTCACAAAAGTTTTACTGTTATGCTTTTGCGAAAATCTCTTTGATCCTCTTCTCATTCGACCAAAGAAAGTACTTAAATTCTCATTACTACTATTATTCTTGCTAATTGTCAATGATTCATTTCCACTAGATTTATTATCATCACATATAGAGCTATCGTTTTTACTAATAGTATTTGTTGCAGACTTAAATTCTTCATAAGACTTACGACGTGATTTACTTGAACTTTTGGATTCATTTACAACCAATAATGAATTTTTCTGATCACAAAATAATGACTTAAATTCTTCATATGACTTCCTCCGATTTCTTGATTGTTGAGGAATTGTCAATCGATTCCATGTATTTAAAGATTCAACTTTATTAGCAGATTCCTCAACATTTTGTGCAAAATCTTCACCCTTTTCGGGTGGTTCGATTTTTATTTGAATACTTTCAATTGAAGACATTTTAACTTTTAATCCTTTTTTTCCAAGATCTGATTTGTTTTGCATTTCCATAAATCCAGAATCCATAGAACTTATTGTACATGTTGAATCAAAACTTGTTTTTCTGAATGATTCATGAAATGTTGATGAAATTTTAACGACTTCAGTACTCAATGTTGTTTCAATTACGTCATTTTTTACGGTCGCATTTTCTGATTCTTTTGTCTTGATCTCGCTGCTTTTTATTTTTTCTTTTTTATTAACGGTCGCATAAATTGGAAGGACATTGGTCGGTTGAATTCTTTTAAGGATGCGTCTTTCACTTTTAAATGAAATTTTTGTTCTTTTTCTATTTTTTAATGGCTTATTTCCAACTACTGGTATTCGTCTCATTGCTCTCGCTGCATTTACTTTTGCATCCAAATATTTTTCAATAATTTTTGAATTCTGACTTGATTTACCATTACACTTAGTTCCCTCACTCATACATCGTGCGCAACATAAAAATTCATATAATACTTCATTAGATGTGTTAATGTGAAAATTAGGTCGAATTCTTTCATCTTCATCTTTCCCATTTGTGGTTTTTGATGTATTATTATTATTATTTTCAATGGTTTTTGCAATATCGAAAATTTCTGTTGTTTTATTAAACTCACTAAAGCTATTTTTGTTGCTACTAACTATTAAACTTCCTACCCCAACACCACAACTCAATACAACAACACTGCCATCAGCTGGTAAAAGCAGTCGTCCTTCGGATGCTGCATTTATTAGTTCACGTACAGCAAGCACATGCTGCTCACTTATATTTCCTTGCAAATGTATACCTTGAAGAGCGAAAGCTGTCGGCTTATTATCTACCGAATTTCTATCAGCACACCAAACAACTGGCAAACTGCTACTGCTCGTCGACATTTTTAATGTTATTATCTACTTTTATTTCGCCGTCTCCAATTGTATTTTCTTCTTTAGTTTTTTATTTTTTTATTTTTATTATTATTTTAAAAATAATAGTCATTATATGCAATTTTTTTCCAAATAGTACACTAAAATTCAGTCAGTTAAGTTATTTAATTGCACTTCATACGTTAACATAGTTTTTTTCTTTCGGTTTATTTTTTTTATGATTGAGTGAGAGAGAGAAAAAAAAAATTGTTGCACAAGATTAATTTGCTACTCTGAGTTCATATGTACATATACATAATATTTTTAAATATATAGATGGCAAGATACATGATCACAACAAGAGTAAATGTGGAACTAACAGTTTTTTGTAATGATTTTTATCACAAGCAGTCATGTCTTCTTTTACTCTTATGGTAGTTGTTTTTATTTTTTGCATTACATTTATATTTTTTTCTGTTTCACTTTCATTAATGTTATTATTATTTTTTTTTCTTCGAGTGTTTTTATCACGGGCTGTTTAAACAATAACATTCATAATTTATAAAATAAATAATAATTTTAGATTTCTTTTACACATATTTGAAATTGTGATCTCTTAAATTATGATTACAACAAAACTAAAGACGAAGACTTGTGAATAATTTTTAAGAATCTCCTTCATAGATAGTAGATCTTAACTTTTGTTTATATTATAACATCTTTAGCAAAATAAAATAAATAAATAAACGTATTAAAGATCATGAGGAAACAAATATTAAGAAGCATGTAATATTGTTAATATTTAAAGTAAACTTCTGACTGAGTCGTTTTATATTTATTTCACATTTAACAAAAGATCGAATGGGCACTCACGAAACTTCTTAAAGAAAACGAATCATAGTGAAGAGAAGAGAGAATGAGAATATAACATGAAACCATACATTGAAAAATAATTGACATCATAAGTCTGAAAATATTTATCATTTCTTTCAGTAATCAAATTCCTTCTCGGAAATTTTACGTAGTTCCAACCACAAATTTATTTTCTCATGCGTTGTTCCTTTTCCTGTCCATGTACTTAATTATGCAAATTGTCCAGTAAAATGAGATGAATGCCTGAATACATAGTGGTTTTGTTGTAATAATAAATTTCCATAAAAATTTCAAGCTAAAATTCTTCATGTTTTCTCTTTATTCTCAAAAACAAGATTCTTTTCCATTTCGTATGGTTATTAAAATAAACCAACCAGTAAATAAGAAATATCACACGCAAATGAAAAAAAGTTTCTGCAATACATTTTTTTTGCTAAGATCATCTGAACCTTTTTTTTTTCTTTCTTATGTTTTGCCTTTCGTATATTCAATATTTGTGGCTTTATGTTTCATATTCTTTAGTAATTTTTCTTTAGGCAAAGCCTTATTTCATGTAGAAATGTATTTGAAGAACTTTACTGATGCTTTAATTGAAGAAAAATAAATTTTTAAGGTATATAAAAATTGTAACGGGAATAGCAAAAAGCAGACATTAATTTTCGCTTTTCAGTCAATAGCAACATGTCAATAAATATTAAATTTATATAGTGATAAAATTCCCAGAAGTATCTTTGTGTTCGCTAAACATTTTAAGATTGTACATTAAACTTAAAAGCATACAATATCCGTGAAAAGAAATTAAGAGAGATCAACAATTTCTATTATGTAATGATCTTTAAAATTATTATTTGTTTCGTTATTTTTTAAAGCACTCACTATAATGTTACTTTTTTTCTTTTTCCAATTTGAACTATTTCTTTGAATAAAAAAAAATTGATGTGTAATTCACAACCGCAAGATTTATATTATTATAACTTTTGTATCGATCTCTTCACTTCGATGGTCAACTGATGACTTTGAAATAAATGCTCTTCTGTTGCTATTTTATTCCGAATCATCCGAGATTCTCTTTCTCTGTATGATAATTTTTCCAACTACCCCGTGTGATTTGTGAGATAAAAAGTGTGTAAGCATATATTTATAACTTGCTCGTCGTCTATTTCAACCAACTCTATTTTCTTCGTCTCTTCAATTAGCTTTTTATTTAATTCCGCTCAGCATCCAATGTAAACTTAAAGTAACACACAAAGAAGTCACTCAATGCAGATGCTTTCCACTTCAATATTGATATATACAATGAGAAAGATAACTATTAATATTTAAGCGTGCTCACTTGTTGCGATCTCAAAGACAACTGAACAAGACTAAAAGCGACATACAATAATAATAAAAAAATGGGTGAGAGAGACAGAGAGAAGGAGTCACATATGTAGGTGCAACATGAGCAAAAAAGTACACAATAAAAGGCACTAGTGAGAGTAAGTCACTCAGTGTGATTCTTTATTAGCATAAAACAAGATATGGTAGAGAAAGAATTTAAGATGCGAAACACGTTTTTCAGTTAGAAAAATTAAGAACATAATAAATACCAATGAAATCAAATATTCCATGAATTCTACAAATAAAGTCTTATAGAATATTCATCGGCATTCAAAAACCTTACTTTTAATGAATGTTTGTGTTAAACACCATCATATAAATTAAATACTTATAAATTTATGCATTTTAACACTTGAATCAGTGTTTGTGAGTTTTTACATTTCTTTTTCTTTACGTCTGTGTTTTGCAACTTAGTATGTCTTTATTCCTTTGATTGGTAGACAATAATAAAAATTGTTAATTTCTTTTTATTCCTGAATCATATAATTTGATTATGAATCAAAATCCTATTTCTTCACCGATAATAACATAATATTGAAGATATTTGATTTATATTATCAAAGACTTATCATGCGATTTTGAAACTCATTTTTTTCTGAGTTCATTACCATTACGTATGAATTAAGTGTTTGCCAATTTTACATTATACTGCCCAAAAACTCACACATTTTGATCACGCAAACGTCGCTTCTTCTTATTGATACAATCAGTGTTGTTTCGATATTTTGGTATATAAAGGAAATTTTTTTATCAAAGCTCAATACTATACGAATCTCACTTGTAATTGGACTTTTCGAGAATTCTTACCACAAAAGCTACAATTATTTATGCATAAAAAAAGTTACATCAACTTAAAATCATTAAGATTGCCATCTCTATTTTTGCTTTGCAACTATTGTATTTTTTTGTAATTTTGTAATTTTTTATATCAATATACACCCCAGGTGTGGGGACTCCAAAAATCGTGCAGGAAAGAACTGAATAAAGTTATTAAAATGCAGTTTAAAACTATGTTAATCAGTAAAAAGGAGTAAAAAATAGCAAAGAGTATTAGAAAAAAGTAGAAAGCAATAAAGTGCAGCAAAAAGCAGTAAATAATAGCAAATAGTAGCAAAGAGCAGTAAAAAGCAGCAAGAGTAGTAACAAAAGCAGTAAAAACAGGAAAAAGCAGCAAAAGAGTAGTTGAAGCAGTTTAAAAACAGCAAAAATTCAAATAATCACTAAGACTTTGTAATTTTGAAATAATAAGTTTCTTTATCATTATTTAACAATTTGAAGAAGTTTATCAACAATTTTGGTCTTTCTTACACCTTCAAAAAATATCATTTTTCGAAGGTTTTTTCAAGAGGCGTCAGTGTTTAAAATAAAAATATGAAAATGGTAGCCTTAATCAAAATTGGTTGGCACCACAAAATCCAGAAAAATAAAATGTTTTTTAAAACATCAAAAAGTCTGCCAATAAATTCTTCAAATTTTTCACTTGGTTATTTCATTGTAAAATAAACTTAATATTGAAATTGCTAATTTTGTATCATAATTTGTTTTACCCATTTCATCGTCAACATACATTTTACATTGAAGCTAGTTGTTAAGATCCAATAACGATTGTTAATTTTACAATGGGTAATGTTAAAATTTAACTCCAATTAATTTAATTTATGTTGAGTTTCGTAGACTTAGAGTAAAATTTATTAATCACTGTTTTCTTAATGCTCATAAAAGCAAAAAATTTGAAAAACTGAATTTTTTTCGTGATATGCAATAAAAAATGTTTTTCTCAACATTTACAACAGTATTGTCTAAACTTTATTCTTTATTTTTCTTTAAATCAACATTTTTTTTTGTCGGTGGTTTATTTTTTTGGCTTTAAGAAATCATAGCGTCACTCACGAATAATTTTTTTTCGTCGGGCCCAAATAATTAATATCCAACGTTAAATTATCTGCATTATAACAGCATTTCATATTTATTTTATTAAAACTATACGATCTACATTTAAGCAGCATCTTATCTGCACTTTATACGATAAAAATTATCTGCATTATACCTTTTTTAAAGCAACAGCATTTCAACTGCATTTTAGGGAAAATAAATTTTATCTGCACTTTAGCAGCACCATCTGCATCTTGGCAGTACTATCTGCATATTAGGGTAGCTGCATTTTAGGGATTTCTAGATTGAGGTTCGAATATTGATGTATTTTAATGAAATTATACGATCTACATTTAGGCAGCATCTTATCTGCACTTTATACGATAAAAATTATCTGCGTTATACCTTTTTTAAAGCAACAGCATTTCATCTGCATTTTAGGGAAAATAAATTTCATCTGCACTTTAGCAGCACTATCTGCATCTTGGCAGTACTATCTGCATTTTAGGGTAGCTGCATTTTAGGGATTTTTAGATTGAGGTCAGAAAAGCGTAGTTTTTTTTTTTTTTCGAAAGAGCAATAGAGAGTAGTAAAGAGTAGAAAAGTGTAAAAAAGAGTAGTAAGAGCAGCAAAGAGGAGGCGAAATTACGACCTAGTAAAAATGAGTAGCGAGAGTTGCAAAAAGCAGCAAAGATAATAGGAAAAGTAGCAAATGTGTAGAAAAAAGTTTGTGAGAGTAAAGAGTCCCCACACCTGGTATACACCAATATACTTTTATTTTTGTCTCCAATATTTCTTTTAATGTGTTATAAAAGAGCGAGAGACAACTTAAACTGAATCAAGATCACAAGAACACGAATACTTCACAAAGTTTTTGCATTGTATCGCTCAACAAATTTTTTGGGCAAAGTTATGACTTTCAAAGTATTGCATAATATGATCGGGTAAGGCGAAAAAATATTTTACACGTTCCGATTAATCCTTTGTTGATTAGTGTTCCCAATAAACCATCTTATTCAACATTTCTCGCAATTAAGTGTTTTTTTTCTTCGTTATAAGTGATGACTCCTGTGATTTGTAAATACTTTAACATTTCTGTCGTTCTGATTTCAAACATTTTAAGAGTATGAAGCTAATTATTTTTAACATTAATTAGCTTTTATAATTACCGGGAACTTTATTGCAAACGTCTAAGTCGATTGATTTTAAAACTTAGAAAATGCATTCAATATTTAATTATTTTGAGTAAACTTTAAGATTATTTATAATAATAAAATTTCCTGTCACTAAGATATAATCATCAAAGTATTTTGTTTTTAATACAAAGTATTCAAACTTAATTAAAAATCAAAAACAATTATGAGCCTTCTTCAGTTTCGAAACCAAGATTTTCTAATAAAAATTAAAATCAATATAAAGATTTTCATTATAAGCATTATCAAACAAAAACAAACAATCAAAATAGTGTACAGTCATAGATTTCATGTGAACCTTTTATATCAGCATCGATTTTGAAGTAAAGCAGCAACGTTGTTTTAAAAAAAAATTGTTGAATGTCATGACTAATACTTTGTACTTAATTTCACTTTTACATTATTTTATATATAAATGTATAGACATTCTAGACATATTGTATAATAATTTATATTCTTTTAAGATTATTACAGTGTCAAGATAGATTTTTTTGTTGTCTTTGCACAAATTCCCACGCATGAATCAGCACCGATACGATAATGACAACTTTACGTTAATTTTTTCTCAATAACCACTTAAAAATATTGTATACTCACGGTTCAGCTTCAATCGATTTAAGTTTTGCCACATAATTTGATGGAATATAACCTTCTTGGCGAGTTTTTTTACTCCTGCTAAGCCACCAATCACCTTATGATTTTAAAAAAGAAAGAATACATCAATGGAGCATAAAAATAATTATAATGCGTATTTTATAGAAGAGAAAACCAGCAATTCAATGTAAAATTACCCTGAAAAGAGACAGAAAAAATGAACATTAGAATTTGATAATTTAAGGATATATTTTCATTCAAAAGAAGCTTAACAAATGCATAACATGGTTGTGAATAAAAACAATAATATTAATCAATTCGGAAAATTCAATAATTCAATTCGGAAGGTAAAAAAATAACCCGAGCAATTTTAATGAGAAACGACTCATACGGTGGGAAATACAGTGTTGAAAATATTTGTATCGTGTTGCTTTTGTTTGTATTACTTGTTAAGGTCACAAATATTCGAGTTAAAAGGAAATGAGAAAGACATTAGTGGTACTTTATGAATTTTAATTGTACAAATTAAGGGTATATAAAAACTTTAAATAGCTCAAAGTAACAGCATAGAAATATTTTTGCACGGCAAATATCAAGGACTTAATCGCATTTTCTAAGAAACAGAACTCTTTGACTTTTAAACAATTTAATTTCCATTTAAAATAAAGCACTATTAACTTAATCTTCATTTTATAAAAATTAACTTTAGGGCATATTCATGAATTTCTTTAAATACCTTTACCAAAATGCTGTTTGACGTCATACATGCCTTAGTCATTTCCGTTAAAAACACATTGTTTTTTTAATAGATTAGTTTTGTAATCGACATATACGAGGTTGGTCTGACTTTTGGGCACATTTGAAAATTATATTATGAATTAATAGATTACATGCAATATTTTGTGAGATTTCTAATCAAAGAAATTATGAAAGCTCAAAAGTAAAATGTAAGAAGAAAACAAAGATAAATATAAATAAATAAAATGAAAACCCTAAATATTTATTTAAAATGCAAAGCGTGTGCATCGGCAAGCGGGAAGAGTGTACATTAGATTCAAGATGTTTTCACTTTCCAATAAGTAGCAGTAAGTCAGTCAATTAAATAGATAGTAGAAGTTAAACTTTTTTACAGCTGCAAATTTTCCACAAAAGCACATAGATATTCCGTTAAAGAGTAATGCAATTCAGAAAATTCACTGTATTTAATTGTTCAATGATAAACGTTGAAAAAATTTCACTTTAATTTCTATTGTTTTTCTACACACTTTTTTTATGAGATATCAAACATTTTACATCAGCAATTAAGTGAGTTTTTTTGCTTGTTATCGGACACAAAACAAATGAATCTTTTTCGTTCTTTCTTTTTTATCTAAACATTCGAACATGTTATTTATGCTCGCTCTAATCTAATCAGTGTTGCATTCTGGCTATTTGTCTGGATCAGATAAATTCTGAGACAGAAATTTCTTCATAAAATCGATTCTACATGTAGAAAGAAAAAAACCATCTACATGTAGATTGTGTCTACATGTAGAATCTGTCTACATGTAGATTTAATGTAGATGTCTACGATTCTACATTCTTCTCTGATGTAGACCTGGAAAAAATGTAGAATTATAGACATCTACATCGAATCTACATGTAGACAGATTCTACATGTAGACACAATCTACATGTAGATGGTTTTTTTCTTTCTACATGTAGAATCGATCTTTATGAAGAAAGTTTCTTAGCTAGACAAAAACTATTGAAGAATCTACATTCTTCATCTAGTGTAGACATCTACATTTGCAACACTGAATCTAATTGCTATTAGAAAACATTAATTTTATGACTACCAAGTTTCACTTCATAGCATAAACTAACGACTACTTTATCGCGCCTGATCGAACTATAAAGAAAGTTTTTCCTTTCTACCGTTTGTTCTTTTGTATACATTAGCTAAACTTATGACAATATGGTCATTCAAATTTAATGTTTAGAACAATTTTAGGTGTATCTCTATTTTCAGCATACATGCAGGCTATGGAATACATTCTTTTGACATTAACCCGTTCTTTAATACTCTATTTGTCTTCAAAAGTCATCATGTGATGAGTGCATAAGGACAAAATTAAATATTTTAAGTTTACATGATTCATGTGTTTTATTTTTAAATCAATAACTAGAGTTAAAAACACAATAATATGGCATAGTTTAATTTCCAAATTCATTCATGATGTTGAGTGAATGGTTTTTTGTTTTGAAAAGAGAATTGACTAATTGGTAAAGTAAAGAAAATTGAGAGCAGTAAGCAGTATATTAATACACTTAATGAAGTATCAATAAATAATAATAATGCTTATGAAAACTAAACGAATTTATAATGAATGTTAGGAGAAAAAAAAGAAAAATTTACAGGTTCTGATGTGTATATTATTGACCGAAAAAACAGGTTTTAGGCTCACGTTGAAATTCTGTTTATCAATCAATAAACACACCACACAGAACCATTTCAATAGTTTTTTTATAAAGCGAAACATAAATAAAGGGAATAATAATAAAAGAGAAGATTTTTGGGTGTGTGTAGCAAGTAGGTACATAAAAAATTACATGAATAAAAAGATTTGTAGAAGATGGATGATGCACAATAAATGACTATATCAAACAGTATTAAAATATTTCAATCTCAAGTGGATAATGACGATATGAATATACGAACTATAATTTATATATGTTATTCATTTGTTATCGCTTACAAAATTCATAATACATACTTGTGAATCATTTAGGATTTCTAGATGCTCGCCTTTTCGAAAACTGAGATCCTCATCCGTTCTGGCATCATAATCATAGAGAGCTACAAATATCTTAGCATTTGTATTAGGTGGTTCTGGTTCCGTTGGTTGTATTGGCTGAATTGGATTTGGATTAATGATTGTTGGAATTGCTGGTGGATTTGAATCATCGATGGGTGTAGCTTCGATTTTCGGTGTCTCCACTCGTTGCTTTCCGAAACACTTGCCCATTTTTCTTAATCTCTACAATATATCTATCTTTATCACTTTATAGATACTTAATTTTCCCGAGAAAAAAAGAAAATAGTTCTTGAATTTTTTCACTCTTCACAACTTTTCTCTCAATGTATGGGCGAAACAACTTTCACTACGAATATACTAGTTGTGCGTCACAATTTTTAACATTTCTATAACATAGATTCCTTTTAACTTATCATTCTTACACAAATTATACAATTTTCCATTAAATTTTAACTTGGAAAAATCTTAAAAAATTGCTTCAAATTTTTCCTTAAAATTAAGGGGGATAATAACTAGATGTTGTTCAATTTTTTTTATAAAGTTACATTCCCCTATGAATCATTTAAAAAATCGCTTGTAAACGAAATTGACTACATGCCATGTATAACCACTCAATTCAATACTTTAATTAACATACATTGTATCTATCTAACACCACTGTTATCAAATATTTAAGTCAAAAATTGCGCAAAATTTTTATTACAAAACATTCTATGGTTTTTCTACGGACATTTTTTGAAAACAACAGAATTATTGGAATTTTATCCGTTTTTGCACAAAGAAATGTTAACTTACCTAGTTATATCTCTTTACAGTTGAATTGACCAATGTATATCTCTTCTATTAATTGTAAAGTTAAAAAAATTGTGAAAAACTAATACATCACTGATCACAAATTGTAATCCTCTGTGTGTTCATCATACATGTATTAAGACAAGAGAAATGTTAATTAATCATCGAAAACATTTTATAGGTCCTTTAAATACTTAGGTTCCAAAAACTATTATAGTATAACTTGACTACTATCAAAATTACGAAGAAACTAGTGTATCGGGTAGAAACCCAATGCGGATATATTCACACCGTACCATCAAAAGTCTTATGGATAGACCAAGATTTGCTCAGCATAATTTTGAAGGGTGGGCGTGAAGTACGGCCGAGACCCATATCTACACAGTTCAAAAGATATACCTAATTTATGTCATAATTATGTCAGCTACAAAAACACTTAGTTTGAATTTTGTCACCCTCGGGAACACTATAAACCAGTATAGCTGATTTTGGTCCAAATCTCGGCCATATTTTCTCGTAAATGTTAAAATATTATTAAAAAGTAATTAATCCTGAATAATGTCGCTATTTTGTCAAGTGTTTTAAGATAAAGAATTTGTTTTTTGGTTTCCTTAGTGAAGAGTATGAACAAAATTCAGATGGGGTAGTCGAAATTTTAGATTTCGATTTTTTTAAGCTATGCATTACAAAAAGTAATAATGGTATGTGATTTATGTCAAAATTATGTCAATTCAAATAAAACATCCAAAAAATGTTTTTGACCAAAGTAAACCATAGAAAATCAATTTTCAATTTTGGACTAGGGGCAACCCTAGTCAAAATCAATTTTGTCACTTTTTTCTTCGAGGGTTTATAAAAATGAATTAAAACTTTGAATAAATATTCTAGTGCTTAAAACAAATACAAATAAAACATCCTAAAATTTTTTTGAGCAAAGAACCAAGAAGGAAATACATTTTCAATTTTGGATTAGGGGCGACCCTAGTCATAATCAATTTTGTCACTTTTTTCTTCGAGGGTTTATCCAAATGGATTGAAACTTTGCATAAATATTCTAGTGCTTAAAAACAAATGCAAATAAAATATCCAAAAATTTTTTTGAGTAAAGAACCAAGTAGGAAATACATTTTCAATTTTGGACTAGGGGCGACCCTAGTCAAAATCAATTTTGTCACTTTTTTCTTCGAGGGTTTTTCCAAATGGATTGAAACTTTGCATAAATATTCTAGTGCTTAAAACAAATACAAATAAAACATCCTAAAATTTTTTTAAGCAAAGAACCAAGAAGGAAATACATTTTCAATTTTGGACTAGGGGCGACCCTAGTCATAATCAATTTTGTCACTTTTTTCTTCGAGGGTTTATCCAAATGGATTGAAACTTTGCATAAATATTCTAGTGCTTAAAAACAAATGCAAATAAAATATCCAAAAATTTTTTTGAGTAAAGAACCAAGTAGGAAATACATTTTCAATTTTGGACTAGGGGCGACCCTAGTCAAAATCAATTTTGTCACTTTTTTCTTCGAGGGTTTATCCAAATGGATTGAAACTTTGCATAAATATTCAAGTGCTTAAAACAAATACAAATAAAACATCCTAAAATTTTTTTGAGCAAAGAACCAAGTAGGAAATACATTTTCAATTTTGGATTAGGGGCGACCCTAGTCATAATCAATTTTGTCACTTTTTTCTTCGAGGGTTTATCCAAATGGATTGAAACTTTGCATAAATATTCTAGTGCTTAAAAACAAATGCAAATAAAATATCCAAAAATTTTTTTGAGTAAAGAACCAAGTAGGAAATACATTTTCAATTTTGGACTAGGGGCGACCCTAGTCAAAATCAATTTTGTCACTTTTTTCTTCGAGGGTTTTTCCAAATGGATTGAAACTTTGCATAAATATTCAAGTGCTTAAAACAAATACAAATAAAACATCCTAAAATTTTTTTGAGCAAAGAACCAAGTAGGAAATACATTTTCAATTTTGGATTAGGGGCGACCCTAGTCATAATCAATTTTGTCACTTTTTTCTTCGAGGGTTTATCCAAATGGATTGAAACTTTGCATAAATATTCTAGTGCTTAAAAACAAATGCAAATAAAATATCCAAAAATTTTTTTGAGTAAAGAACCAAGTAGGAAATACATTTTCAATTTTGGACTAGGGGCGACCCTAGTCAAAATCAATTTTGTCACTTTTTTCTTCGAGGGTTTTTCCAAATGGATTGAAACTTTGCATAAATATTCTAGTGCTTAAAACAAATACAAATAAAACATCCTAAAATTTTTTTAAGCAAAGAACCAAGAAGGAAATACATTTTCAATTTTGGACTAGGGGCGACCCTAGTCATAATCAATTTTGTCACTTTTTTCTTCGAGGGTTTATCCAAATAGATTGAAACTTTGCATAAATATTCAAGTGCTTAAAACAAATACAAATAAAACATCCTAAAATTTTTTTGAGCAAAGAACCAAGTAGGAAATACATTTTCAATTTTGGACTAGGGGCGACCCTAGTCATAATCAATTTTGTCACTTTTTTCTTCGAGGGTTTATAAAAATGGATTGAAACTTTGCTTAAATATTCTAGTGCTTAAAACCAAATACAAATAAAACATCCTAAAATTTTTTTGAGCAAAGAACCAAGTAGGAAATACATTTTCAATTTTGGATTAGGGGCGACCCTAGTCATAATCAATTTTGTCACTTTTTTCTTCGAGGGTTTATCCAAATGGATTGAAACTTTGCATAAATATTCAAGTGCTTAAAACAAATACAAATAAAACATCCTAAAATTTTTTTGAGCAAAGAACCAAGTAGGAAATACATTTTCAATTTTGGATTAGGGGCGACCCTAGTCATAATCAATTTTGTCACTTTTTTCTTCGAGGGTTTATCCAAATGGATTGAAACTTTGCATAAATATTCTAGTGCTTAAAAACAAATACAAATAAAATATCCAAAAATGTTTTTGAGTAAAGAACCAAGTAGGAAATACATTTTCAATTTTGGACTAGGGGCGACCCTAGTCAAAATCAATTTTGTCACTTTTTTCTTCGAGGGTTTTTCCAAATGGATTGAAACTTTGCATAAATATTCTAGTGCTTAAAACAAATACAAATAAAACATCCTAAAATTTTTTTAAGCAAAGAACCAAGAAGGAAATACATTTTCAATTTTGGACTAGGGGCGACCCTAGTCATAATCAATTTTGTCACTTTTTTCTTCGAGGGTTTATCCAAATAGATTGAAACTTTGCATAAATATTCAAGTGCTTAAAACAAATACAAGTAAAACATCCTAAAATTTTTTTGAGCAAAGAACCAAGTAGGAAATACATTTTCAATTTTGGATTAGGGGCGACCCTAGTCATAATCAATTTTGTCACTTTTTTCTTCGAGGGTTTATCCAAATAGATTAAAACTATGCATAAATATTTTAATGCCTAAAACAAATACAAATAAAACATCCTAAAATTTTTTTGAGCAAAGTACCAAGTAGGAAATACATTTTCAATTTTGGACTAGGGGCGACCCTAGTCATAATCAATTTTGTCACTTTTTTCTTCGAGGGTTTATAAAAATGGATTGAAACTTTGCATAAATATTCTAGTGCTTAAAACCAAATACAAATAAAACATCCTAAAATTTTTTTGAGCAAAGAACCAAGTAGGAAATACATTTTCAATTTTGGACTAGGGGCGACCCTAGTCCAAATCAATTTCGTCACTTTTTTCTTCGAGGGTTTATCCAAATGGATTAAAACTTTGCATAAATATTCTAGTGCTTAAAACAAATACAAATAAAACATCCTACAATTTTTTTGAGCAAAGAACCAAGTAGGAAATACATTTTCAATTATGAACTTGGGACAGGTCTAGTCAAAATCTAGTTTTTCACTTTTTTCTTCGAGGATAAATCCAAATACAGTAAAACTTTGTATGAGCATTCTAATCTTCAGGCCACACATTTCTGAATTAATAAAAAACATTTTTTTGGACAAATTTTTAAGTCACGTTGTTTTTGAATGTACAACCAAATTTATAAAATTTAAATCTGACGACATATAGATTACATTTCTTGCTTCAGAAATTTAAAACTGTTTTGTATAAATATTAGTAAACTCACAGCTCTTCTATAGAGTAGCACGGATCAAATGTAAAAAACTAGAAGTCTCTACGATGTCTCGTTATTGAGATTTCTTGCTGATTAACTTGCTTGCTTGCTTGCTTGCTTGTTTGCTTACAGAAAGCGTATTTTGCGATTTTCTCAGCAATGCCACAACCAATTTGAAATCCGTTTTTTGAAAATGATGTAAAATTTCAGGCACAAACTTTTCTTCTGTGACCTTTTATAACCAATTTTGCTTTGTTTTCTCACAAACTGCGAAAAACTGATTTTTCAATATGAACAAAACCAATAGATTCACGTGTGAAAAAGGTGTGAATATAAAAAATATTTCTCAAAAAATATTAAAGTTAAAACCCTACAGTTACTTCTTCTGCTTAATTAGCTTTATTATGTTATGTCTTGATTGTGATTTGTCAATGTAGTTAATATATTCTGCTGCATTCCGAGATAATCAATTACTGTTTGTAAATGTTGATTTGTTGAAATCCAGTCAGCATTATTTGATTGATAGAACATGCATAAATACATCGCTGGCTTTACAGATCAATTGTGATCCATAGCCTCCCTTAGTTTGCGTCTGAAAAAGACTCTGTCGTTGAATACTCTCTGCTAATCGCTAATACTAAATGCTATGCTATCTCTGTCAACAGCTTCCTTCCGAGAATTTTTCCGTTTACAAAATAAGCCTTAAAGATTTTGTCAATTGAAGCTTCTTGAGGTCTCCTGATAATATGACCAGCCCAACGTAATCTGTTCACCTTGATCTGCTTCACAATATCAGTTTCCTTGAATAACTGATATAGTTCTGCGTTGCTCCTGCTCTTAAAAAAGTCTCCTTCCTTTTTTGGTCAAAGTATCTTTCTCAAAACCTTCCTCTCGAACATGCCAATTGCAATCTCATCGTTAGAAGTCATGTTCCATGACTCTGAACCATCCATCACTACAAGTATTATTAGTGTCTTATACATCTCAAATTTGGCTCGTCTTAAGATTCTTTTGGAAGCAAGTAAGTGTCGGATTGTAGTGTCATGATTGTTTCTGATAATAGATCCAAGATAGACAAAGTCATTAACTACCTCGAACTTCTTATCGCCAATCGACAGATGCGCCTCACAACTGCCGCTGATCGTGATTTGTCAATGTAATTAATTGTTCTGTTGTATTCCTATGATGATCAATTCCGTTTTATCTAGGTTATGTGCAAAATTTGCACATTTTTTCTCAACTCCAATTTATATCCAAAACTTGATTAAATCGCGACTTTGTTGAGTTTTCTCCCTGGTATCTTGTTCTTTGTTACTTTAAAGACAGTTTCCGTAGGTTTGTGACTTATTCCTACGCGTAATTAATTAATTTTGAAGTATTGCACAATTCACAACTCACTCGGTGGCTGGGAGGAAACTCTAACCCTACAATTACTTTCTATGCTCAATATTCATAACATCAATAATTATGCTTAGAACAGATATAATTGAGAATTGTCGCCAAATAATAAAGTTATGGTTTTTGTATGAAATTACATACTTCATAAATGAAAAAAAAAAATAAATAATAAATCGATTTTAACGCAATCAGAATTTAAGAAACGCACTATGGGATAAAATCGATTTTTTTTTCCAAAAATTATTTTATTGGCTTATTTGAAAGGTCTTTATCCAAGGAATCAGAATCTTTTTTAATTTTGGCCCAAAACGCAGCAGTGCTGGAGATATAGCCCGAAATGTATTTTGATGACCTTCGATAGCTAATATTTTCAATTACAGAACTTTTTCTTGTCTCAACCAATTTTCTTGAAACTTTTTTAAATGATAGATATAAGTCGAAGCTTTAATATAAATATCAGTCACATAAGTTTTACTACATGAAAAGTGCTTAAAAATTGACTAAACTTCAAATGTTAGTAGTACGGCACACTTTTTTTGAGTATGTGGATTTCTGATGCACTTGAATGTTTTTCTTTTTTCATAAAATCGTAGCTCTTTACTAGGACTACAAGAAAAATATCCCTTTCAAGGTTTAAAATTATTTTTATGCTTAAAAAAATTGAGATTTTTTCAAAAAATATACGGTTTTTAACTATGTTTTAACTTCAATTGACTATAACTGCATATTCCAAGTGAGTGGAGAGACAAGTTTTAACTGTTTTATATAGTACTCACTTGTATCTTTCTAAAACGGTGAAAACCTGGAAAAAAGTTTTGCCAAATTTTCAACTTTGAACCATTTGAAACATGTCATCTGCATGCACCTCAAAAATCTTTTTCAACTTTTTTCATCAAAATCATGTCCAAACTTGATAAAATTTTCAGAAACGTTAGAAAATAGTGTTTTTGATATTTTAAAATCAATTTGAGTTTTTGACATGGACTTGGACCATTTTTATTTGAAATGTCATCATTTTCCATTTTCAATGAGATATAAATGACTTTAAATACACTATATGCTTAGGGGCCATTCACTTATTACGTAACGCTTTTAGGGGGAGGGGGGGGGGGGGGTCTAAGAAGTCATTTTTTCGCGTTACGTAATAAGTGAACAGTCCCTTAACAAAAAGTATTACCTTCTATGTTAAGATGCTTAAATTACCTTTCCAACGATACATAATATGTCATATATGAGTACAATATCCCTGAATAATGTTGAAAAAACTGAAAAATTACTCAAAATTCGAGGTGTGGTGTGTGAAGAACCATACTTAACATTTTTGCTCAAAACTATATGAAATCTCAAGTATATGTTATAAATTTGGTCCTGTTGGAAAGATAAAAGTATCTGAAAAACACCAAAAGAATACTGACCGGTAAATATTTGCAGTAAATGAGCTTATAGAAAGTATCAAAGAATTTTCTAAATTGTATCAGATCATCTAAAAATCAAATTTCAGATAGTTTAAGTATGTTTCTGTAGAAAACATGAGAAACTAGTGTATCGGGTAGAAACCCAATGCGGATTATATTCACACCGTACTATCATAAGTCTTATGGATAGACCAAGATTTGCCCATCATAAGTATGAAGGTATGAAGCTTGATAAGTCAACTAAGCTGAAGTTATAAAGCTATCGCGTAAGCTGAGCTACGCTCAGCATAAGTTTGAAGGTATAAAGCTTGACGAATATGCCAAATATTCTTTGAAAGTTTTTTAAAAAAAATTTTCATCCAAAGTTGAATTTTATAAAAATCACAGTCAACTTTTGTTTTAAAAAATTCGTAAGAAAGGAAAGTTTTTTGCCATTTCTGAAGCAACGGCTGTTCCTACCTTGCCCAAAAACAATACAGCTCTTCTATAGAGCAGCACGGATCAAATGTAAAAAACTAGAAGTCTCTACCATGTCTCGTTATTGAGATTTCTTGCTGATTAACTTGCTTGCTTGCTTGTTTGCTTACAGAAAGCGTATTTTGCGATTTTCTCAGCAATGCCGAAACCAATTTGAAATCTGATTTTTGCAAATGATGTGAAATTTCAGGCACAAACTTTTCTTCTTGTACATTTTATAACCAATTTTGCTTCGTTTTCTCACAAAATGCGAAAAACTGATTTTTCAATCTGAACAAAACCAATAAATTCACACGTGAAAACGGTGTGAATATAAAAAGGTATGAAAAATGTAATTGTTTAAAATTGCTGCATACCAAAATTCTATTATGAACAATTATGACCTTGGGGGCTGTTCACTTATTACGTAACGCGAAAAAATGACTTCTTAGACCCCCCCCCCCCCCTCGTAACAAAATTTGTATGAAAAAAAAATTTCCTTGTTTGAACCATAACAAAATCTTAGACCCCCCCCCCTCCCCCTAAAAGCGTTACGTAATAAGTGAATGGCCCCTAAGCATATAGTGTATTTAAAGTCATTTATATCTCATTGAAAATGGAAAATGATGACATTTCAAATAAAAATGGTCCAAGTCCATGTCAAAAACTCAAATTGATTTTAAAATATCAAAAACACTATTTTCTAACGTTTCTGAAAATTTTATCAAGTTTGGACATGATTTTGATGAAAAAAGTTAAAAAAGATTTTTGAGGTGCATGCAGATGACATGTTTCAAATGGTTCAAAGTTGAAAATTTGGCAGAACTTTTTTAAAGGTTTTCACCGTTTTAGAAAGATACAAGTGAGTACTATATAAAACAGTTAAAACTTGTCTCTCCACTCACTTGGAATATGCAGTTATAGTCAATTGAAGTTAAAACATAGTTAAAAACCGTATATTTTTTGAAAAAATCTCAATTTTTTTAAGCATAAAAATAATTTTAAACCTTGAAAGGGATATTTTTCTTGTAGTCCTAGTAAAGAGCTACGATTTTATGAAAAAAGAAAAACATTCAAGTGCATCAGAAATCCACATACTCAAAAAAAGTGTGCCGTACTACTAACATTTGAAGTTTAGTCAATTTTTAAGCACTTTTCATGTAGTAAAACTTATGTGACTGATATTTATATTAAAGCTTCGACTTATATCTATCATTTAAAAAAGTTTCAAGAAAATTGGTTGAGACAAGAAAAAGTTCTGTAATTGAAAATATTAGCTATCGAAGGTCATCAAAATACATTTCGGGCTATATCTCCAGCACTGCTGCGTTTTGGGCCAAAATTAAAAAAGATTCTGATTCCTTGGATAAAGACCTTTCAAATAAGCCAATAAAATAATTTTTGGAAAAAAAATCAATTTTATCCCATAGTGAAACGATTGTAGAGATAAAGCGCCGAGAGTCTGAAATAGAAATATATATAAAGGAGATAGTTTTGATATTGACGATAGAACAGGATACCAATAATTAGAAAATGAAATTTTAGAGAAAATTGTTTGTTTGGCATGTATCTGGAATGCTGTTCCTGAATAAATCACAGTTTAGAAGCACAAGTACCAATTCTAATATGACATTATAATGTGATGTCTGTGCTGTTAAATTTACATTAATACTATTTCTAAAGGCACATGATTAAACAGAATTTAATCCAATGACATAAAATTAAAAAAAACTAAATCATCATTAGACTGTGATATCAATTCCATTCCATTCACGACAGAAGTGATTCGGAAAAGAAATTCGTTTGTTACTATTTGCTTCATAAGCGATATTTACATTATCATACGAGGTAAAATCTAAAGATAAATTAAATAACTGTTTAATTTTGTACTAAATTAAAACTTTATTACCTTATCAAACATTTCATTGCCGTAAATTACCTTTAAAGTATTAATATTACTATTTGTTTTTTTTTTTGTAGAAAACATACAGATGATCGAAGATATGGATGTGATAAATGTGATAATCATTTCTATACAGTGATGTAGTAAAGTGGCCTCAAATAAGACTACCTCCCTTCATTTGAAAACTTTGCCATAAAAATTTGACTATTTTAGGATCTATGAATAATAGAGATAAAGCAACAGGATCATTATGGTTGACGTGTTCAATGAAAACAAAATTTACCCAGACACGTTCGTACACATTTTAAAAAAGAGACTCACCTGCCATGAGTCATTCAATAAGAGATTTTATTTAATAAAGTAAGAATCTTTATTTATTACTATTACGCTATTGTGTAAAATATTCTTACATTACATTTCTATTAATTCATTTTAAGGCATTTATTGCAATTTTAAATAAAACAAAGAGGTGGATATTATTGTAACAACGTGGTATCGAATAAAAAAATACATAAAAATTAAATGGTTTTAATTTTTTTTTTGTATTTAAAAAACATAGACTTATCCACTGCCCAAGCCCGTATTATTTGCTAAATTGTCTAACCACCATTTCGTCAATAGCATTTAGAGCACATTCTCTTTCATCATCATCTGTTAACTCAAGGAGCTCAATAAAGTCATGTAAAGTTTTCTTCGTATTCTTTAGAAATTAAGTTAAAATTAATGAGATTCAGAAACAATTCGAGAAAATAGAAACTTACGATTAAATATTGAAATAATGCTTTTGCAGGCGATTCTAAATTGACCCATTCTTTTATACGATCTGCCATATCCATTCTTAATAGCCATATTTTCCAACTATCATTCTTATTGAAAATTTCACAAAGTTCTTGTAAGCATTTTTCATCTAAAACTTCCTCCTTATTATCTCCATAAAAAGATGAAATTAAATCAATGATATCGTCAGGCAATCTATTTCGAACAGATAGCTCCATTGCGTTCAATCCTTCATGACTTTCAAGTGTCAAGAGTTCCTTATCTGATGCAATTAAGAGTTTAATTAACTCTTTATTTACGTTTTCATTAAGTAGGGCAACATGAAGACACGTAAAACCATTTGTTGGATTCTTTTTCGTGACATTTCCTCCGTGACTTATCAACATCTTTGCAATTTCAAGATTATTGTTTAACACACTTAAATTCAGTGGTGTTTGACCATTATCATCAAACTCATTCATGTTTATAGATTTATTTGAGTCTAATAATTCTTTTAAAATCGCAAGATTGTTTCTCTGAACTGCTAAATGTAATGGTGATGATCCAAATGCATCGGTTTCATTTATATCCACTCCAAATTTTATAAAAACCTTGATAAGGCTAATATAGCCCAAATTTATTGCTATATGTAATGCATTTTGATCGATCTCATTCTTTGATTTGAAAACATCAAATAATTTGTACTTCACTAGAATTAACACAAGCTCTTTTATATCGTTCATTGTGCCATATTGTATGACATCAATCAACAAATTTTCATCCCTATCTTCTGCGGCTTTTATCAATACCATCATCATTTCATGAATTTTCTCATCTTCATAATTTTCTTTAAACAACTTCACAATCATTTTAAGTTTATCCATAATTGATAAGTTTGAATGATCAATCGAATCTCTGCTCAAAGATTTTGGTGCATCAATGGCTAATCCTAAATAATTATTCCAGTCCATACTGTACTTTTCAATATCACTCTCCTCTATATTGTTGAGTGAAATGTCTTCGAGAGTGATACTCATCAGGAAGTTCCAATCATTTTCATGCTGATTTTGATGTTGACTTTGCTGATGCTGATGATGCTGTGTGTTTTGATTTATATCATATGTTGGATGGATGTTTGCAGAAGACTGTGGTGCAAAAGGTGGTTGATTAGGTGTTGTGTAATCTCCAACTACTGTTGGAATTATTGTATCATCATAGGGTCGTTTTTTTTTATTCTTTCCATGACTATTAGGTTTATATGTGAATTCCAATGGTTCACTTTTTTGATGATCAGTCGTTCGAAACAGTTGAATAAATACTTTTACATTTTCCACTAAAAAAAAGACATTAGTAAAAACATGCTTATTATTTTATAAACTGAGTTGTATTCAATAAAATCGTAATTTTTAAAAGTTTTACTCACTTATGCTAACATTTTTATAAGGGGGTGTCTTAAAAACAATCCCAAATTGATGATGGACATCTGATGGACTGAATTTTCCACAACTTTCCCATTTAATTTCACCGTCTGCATCGCCATTATCCGTCTCAAAAAATCTCACTTTTATTGTTTCTATTTAAATATATCATCCTTAAAATTATTTATAAAAGTTATGAGGATGTATATGCTTACGTTTATCTACTTTGCTGACAAACATGAAAACTTCTTGATTTCCATCAGCTTCACTAGTATGTGTAGACATTCTACAAATTTTCAAATCCCCAACTTTTGCATTTTTCTTATTATTTATTACAGTGCTGTAGATTGGACCACTGATATTTATCCATGTATTGTCATAACTATTTTTCATAAAAGCTGTATATCCCAAACGAACTTGATTGATATTTGTCTTTTTAATCAACTTAACAGCATCAGCAAATAAACATTTACTTTCCTCTTCGGAAAGCTTGCGATTCTGTTCATGTTGCTTCTCAGCTTTTAGTTTTTCATATAAAATTTTTTTCATGCAATCTCTTTTGGTTTGAATAATTCCCAAACCTTGAAAGCTAATGAGTAAAGAAACATAAATTGAGGTTTCAAAAAACTTTTATATATATACTTACACCGCTGTATAATCATTTTGCTTTGATACTTCAATATAATGTGGATCACAGTTTTCAACATCACCTATACGCATAATTAATTTATGTGGATGAAGAGCATGCACCTCTTCATTTGGTTCAAACTGATAAAGAGAGCACTTTATCAAGAATTTTGTTTGGTCATTAAAACTCTCAGTATTCTGTAATTTAACGGTAGGGTAAACTTTTTGATTTTTGTTGTGAGGCTTTGCTTGTATCATGCCATGTGGCCCTTGCATTTCTGTCTCATAACGAAATCGAAAAATTGTTTTAGGCTGTTCAATAATTTTTAGTTCCGGTTTCGGTACTTCTTGAAAATTTGTTGTGCCTGTTGAAAAATAAATATAGAAATTCTTAAAGTATATATAACTTTTTAAACTCTGAATCAAATAGTACAAATACTAATATACATGCTAATTTACATAATAATCAGAAAGTAATAGGGAAAAAATAACTTACAATATTTATCGACATCAGATGATGCGGAAATTGAGGGAGATGGGAATGAAGTAGTATAAGGTTGCGGCATTGTATTATAATTTGCGGGATTTCCCAATGAGTTTCCAAAGCATTGAAAGTTTGTGTCTGTAAAATGGGATAAAAATCGCTTAAGTCATGAAGTGGTATAGTACTTTAAAAGTAAATTACTGTAATAATTCGGTGCTTGATCGACTACATTTTGATTAACATTTGAGGAATGGAATGGCGAATCATGTCCAGAATCCATTGATGTTGATGAACGTGAAGAAGGTGACGTGTATGGATAAGAGCTCATAAAACTTGAATCTATAAAATTTAACATTAATTTTTAGAGTTAATTTACTTTCAATGTATATCGTGGGATATCATAAATTGAAATGCTGATAAAAGCTCAAACTGCTTTAATATACCGAAGTATGGCAAAGGAAAAAAGGGGAAACAAATTTATTGACATTTCTTATCAGATTGCGATAGGCACGGCGAAAAAGAAGAGAAACATTTTCTCAGAATTTTCGTGCAAATAAAATATATCAGTGATATTTTTCGAGATTAATATAGTGTATATTATAGACACCATATTAAATATAGACTATATCTTTCTTCCAAATTGTTCACTTTTCATTTTTATTTATTTTTGCCACCGATCACTTTTCTTTATTAATTTTACCACTTGTTTTTGATTCATCCTTTGTTAAGTTCCACAAAAAGTTCTGATCACTCAAGTTCATTTTTTTATTATTACTTCTTTGTTTAAACACTGAACTGAACTGCATAAAATGACGCGATTAAATGAGACATGCAAAAAATAAACAAAAGCAACTTGTTGCTTCTGCTGACAAATCTCTATTGAATTGAATGTGCAAAAGAGAATATTTTGTTCTCTCCTCTCGCATGCAAACGTTGAACGACAAATGAAAATAAGTGATGTAATGAGTCTTATCATCAATGTCTAAAATAAACACCACATCATTTTTCTCAATGTTTCTTTGTCCAAACGTACTTACGCTGTATTAATTTGATTATTTAAATTCACGATGCTCCACTAATAACAATTATTTTAAAATTCAAAAGAGCACAAGACTTTTGCATTTCAACGTTGTGAAGGAGAAGCACGTTCTAAAATCAATTAAAGAAATATGATGTACAATTTTTTTGCTATGGTGATTCCCGAAACCGACAACAAATGTATTAATGATACAAACACATGTTTAGGTTCTGTTTATGATGATGATAAGTGTATGGTATAAAAGCAATTGATAGATATAACACACAACGACAGTACTGAATGTGAAGAGAAGAAAGACCGGTATGTATTTGGAACAAGAAGGAAGAGAAAAAAAAACACTTCTCAACTGATTCATCGGAACGTGAATCCACATGTTGGAAATTCCCGCAAAAAAATTATTTTAATGTACAGCAACCAAGTAAGAAGAAGTATTCTGGATTTTTGGGAAATTCTAGTTTTTTTACCCCACTCGTACTCAGCAATTTTGCACACATCAAATGATTGTCTTATAACACTATACATTCTCTTCTGCTTTCTACTTTTTCTTCCATTCAAAGATTTTTTGCCTATCTAGCTTCTTTTCACTACAAGCTTTCTTATTAAACTGCTGCAATATTTAATTGGTTTGAGAAATAAAAATTTTGCTGATAAGGTTTTTAAAATAATAAATGTAATCTATGGGACTCCCCGAATTTTAAAATAAGGGTACTTCAATTTTTTAAACCATTTATAGAATTTAATCTGTAACACAATTTTTTATTTGTCTCATATATTTAATTTTTATAGGTGAAAATTAATTTGTCAGTATTGAGCGTGAAATTAAAGCGTCAGATAAATTAATATTTGTTAACATAAGACCCGACCAGGGCACAATGATTCAGATTCGGAAAAAATGTTCAAAAATTCCTTGTGCACAATATTTTTCCGACACATTAGAAAATTGACAGTTTTTGTTAATTTCTCTTGATTTGATTCTTTTAGCATCTTCTACATAATGTTTTCGTTCATTTCTCAAAAAATCAGTCCTTAATATAAAGGATGAATAAACATGATTTTTTACAAAAAGTTTGTGAAAGTTTACCAAAAAATATTGTGCATGATCAAATTTTGTATGAAAATTTATATAAACTTTGATCGCAAATATCTCGAAAACGGCATGTCCTCAGTAATATGGGAGATAGATTTAAGCTTAATCAATTGATTTGTATAGGTTTCAGAGAGGTCTTTGGAAGACTTTTTAGCTTTTGAATAGTTTAAGTTTTGTAAAAATACTCAGATTTTAATTGCATTTTTATGGCTTAATAAGCAGATTTCTATTAAAGTGATTGTTTTAATATGTAAAGCTAAGCTTAAATTATCTGCATTTAAAAGACAAAGTTTAATTAACATGAAATTTTTGAATTTATGAACCTTTTTTTTCGATTCTGAATCATTGTGCAGGGTGGGGAGATTTTAATGAGTAAATCACATTTCATAAATCGAAATATGAATTTGATTTTAAATCACATTAAAAAATCAGTTGAATTTTGAGTTTAATTTTTTTATATTCACACCGTTTTCACGTGTGAATCTATTGGTTTTGTTCAGATTGAAAAATCAGTTTTTAGAATTTTGTGAGGATATGGAGCAAGATAGCTTAAAATGTTCAGAGATGAAAAGTTTGTGCATTGAATTTCACATCTTTTGCAAAAAAACAGATTTCAAATTGGTTGCGGCATTGCTGAGAAAATCGCAAAATATGCTTTCTGTAAGCAAGCAAACAAGCAAACAAGCAAGTTAATCAGCAAGAAATCTCAATAACGAGACATCGTAGAGACTTCTAGTTTTTTACATTTGATCCTAGCTGCTCTATAGAAGAGCTGTATTGTTTTTGGGCAAGGTAGGAACAGCCGTTGCTTCAGAAAAAGCAAAAAACTTTCCTTTCTTACGTATTTTTCAAATTAAAAGTTCACTGTGATTTTTTTTTAAATTAAACTTTGGATGAAAAAATTTTTTTTGAGCAAAGAACCAAGAAGGAAATACATTTTCAATTTTGGACTAGGGGCTAGGGTTTGTGGAAAACAGCTGTTTTTGAAAACAGTCTGTTTTCGGTTTTTGATTTTTAAAAACAGCTGTTTTCCTGTTTTTCTAGAATTCAAAATAAACTGAGTTATCCTAAGTGTTTCTCTAAGATATAAGCAGGTGGTTATAAGCAGTTAAGCATACATTTTAGAGCTTAGCATTATTTTTTCTTATTTTTTTATGTTAATTAACTCTAAAAAATATAATGAAATATAAAAATGCAAAAAAAAAATCCAAAAAAATTTATACCTTTAAGTAACATTGCATTGTTGCATTGTAAAAGTTCCATAAGCTCTAATATTTTATTTGAAATATTCAAAAAATCTTTCTGAATAAAAAAATATCTTGTAAAATTGTTGATTATATTTCTAAACTTTAGTAAATACTACAAAAGTTTCAACAAATTTAAAATTTCGATTGCAAAATTAATAATGATTAACCATAAATTTGATAATGATTTCAAACCTTTTAAATATCCAAAAAATATTAAAATAGTAAATACATTTCAATTTGAAATGCTAGAAAAAAATATTAAGTTCTTCAAAAAATTAAGAAATTTTTTTTTTCTGTAAATTTTATGTAAAAATGAAAAACAGAAAACAGATCTGTTTTTGAGACCTGTTTTCTGTTAACAGATTTTTGTCGAAAAACAGCTGTTTTTCTGTTTTCTGTGAACAGATTCCCCAAACCCTACTAGGGGCGACCCTAGTCAAAATCAATTTTGTCACTTTTTTCTTCGAGGGTTTATCCAAATGGATTGAAACTTTGCATAAATATTCTAGTGCTTAAAACAAATACAAACAAAACATCTTAAAATTTTTTGAGCTAAGAACCAAGAAGGAAATACATTTTCAATTTTGGACTAGGGGTGACCCTAGTCAAAATCAATTTTGTCACTTTTTTCTTCGAGGGTTTATCCAAATGGATTGAAACTTTGCATAAATATTCTAGTGCTTAAAACAAATACAAACAAAACATCTTAAAATTTTTTGAGCAAAGAACCAAGCAGGAAATACATTTTCAATTTTGGACTAGGGGCGACCCTAGTCAAAATCAATTTTGTCTCTTTTTTCTTCGAGGGTTTTTCCAAATGAATTGAAACTTTGCATAAATATTCTAGTGGTTAAAACAAATACAAATAAAACATCTTAAAATTTTTTGAGCAAAGAACCAAGCAGGAAATACATTTTCAATTTTGGACTAGGGGCGACCCTAGTCAAAATCAATTTTGTCTCTTTTTTCTTCGAGGGTTTTTCCAAATGAATTGAAACTTTGCATAAATATTCTAATGCTTAAAACAAATACAAATAAAGCATTCTAAAATTTTTTTGAGCAAAGAACCAAGGAGGAAATACATTTTCAATTTTGGACTAGGGGCGACCCTAGTTAAAATCAATTTTGTCACTTTTTTCTTCGAGGGTTTATCCAAATGGATTGAAATTTTGCATAAATATTTAAGTGCTTAAAACAAATACAAATAAAACATCTTAAAATTTTTTTGAGCAAAGAACCAAGTAGGAAATACATTTTCAATTTCGGACTAGGGGCGACCCTAGTCAAAATCAATTTTGTCACTTTTTTCTTCGAAGGTTTATCCAAATGGATTGAAACTTTGCAAAAATATTTTAGTGCTTAAAACAATTACAAATAAAACATCCTAAAATTTTTTTGAGCAAAGAACCAAGTAGAAATACATTTTCAATTTTGGACTAGGGGCGACCCTAGTCATAATCAATTTTGTCACATTTTTCTTCGAGAATTTATCCAAATGGATTAAAACTATGCATAAATATTCTAATGCCTAAAACAAATACAAATAAACCTTCGTAATTGTAATTGGATAAACCTTCGAGGAAAAAAAGGGAAAAACTAGATTTTGAATAGATCTGTCCCAAGTTCATAATTGAAAATGTATTTCCTACTTGGTTCTTTGCTCAAAAAAATTTCAGGATGTTTTATTTGTATTTGTTTTAAGCATTAAAATATTTATGCAAAGTTTCAATTCATTTGTATAAACCCTCGAAGAAAAAAGTGACAAAATTGATTTTGACTAGGGTCGTCCCTAGTCCAAAATTGAAAATGTATTTCCTACTTGGTTGTTAGCTCAAAAAAATTTTAGGATGTTTTATTTGTATTTGATTTAAGCACTAGAATATTTATGCAAAGTTTCAATCCATTTGTATAAACCCTCGAAGAAAAAAGTGACAAAATTGATTTTGACTAGGGTCGTCCGTAGTCCAAAATTGAAAATGTTTTTCCTGCTTGGTTCTTTGCTCAAAAAATTTTAGGATGTTTTATTTTTGTTTTTGATTTAAGCACTAGAATATTTATGCAAAGTTTCTATTCATTTGTATAAACCTTTGAAGAAAAAAGTGAGAAAATTGATTTTGACTAGGGTCGCCCCTAGTCCAAAATTGAAAATTGATTTTCTATGGTTTACTTTGGTCAAAAACATTTTTTGGATGTTTTATTTGAATTGACATAATTTTGACATAAATCACATACCATTATTACTTTTTGTAATGCATAGCTTAAAAAAATCGAAATCTAAAATTTCGACTATCCCATCTGAATTTTGTTCATACTCTTCACTAAGGAAACCAAAAAACAAATTCTTTATCTTAAAACACTTGACAAAATAGCGACATTATTCAGGATTAATTACTTTTTAATAATATTTTAACATTTACGAGAAAATATGGCCGAGATTTGGACCAAAATCAGCTATACTGGTTCATAGTGTTCCCGAGGGTGACAAAATTCAAACTAAGTGTTTTTGTAGCTGACATAATTATGACATAAATTAGGTATAACTTTTAAACTGTGTCGATATGGGTCTCGGCCGTACTTCACGCCCACCCTTCAAACTTATGCTGAGCAATTCTTGAATATATCCGCATTGGGTTTCTACCCGATACACTAGTTTCTTTCAAAATTGAGTTATGAGTTTTAAAACAAAAAGTAAACGTAATGATCATTAAAAACATTTTCTCGAATGAGAACTCTAAAAAGCATTGCACCGTGTCTTTATTTCAAAACTTTTGGAACCAAAAGATCCAGTAAAATCAGCAAATAATCCAGAAAGTGACAATTTTCATATATTGTTTGGAGATTTCATGAAGAATTATTTTCACAAAGTGAGTTTGGTTTGCACTGTGGGGCAAAATTGAAAAAAAGCGGCAATTAAGGAAATTTTTGAACAGTTTTGAACTACGCTTTCAGGGTTATTTTTTCTTGTAGAGGACATCAAAATTGACTTCTATGCCAAATTTCAGGTCATTTGATGCTGTTTTTACAATTCCGTGGCTGTTTGAAGTTGAAAATGAGTGAAAATTTTGATTTTTTCACGTCTTATTTAAACTGTCACATCTTTTTAATAATTAAAGATATTAAAAAACGCTTTTCGGTTTCTAATAGTGTCATGTAAGAGCTTTGTCTTGATAATGTACAAAATTTGTAATGTTGTAGTTTTGGTACCAGTATGGGAAGAAATGTGTGAAAATCCTATGAAAAATATATTCAAGCATGCCGCAAAGATCTTAAATGGCCACTTTTCAGTCATATAAGCACATTGTGTTTTAGCTTCTGTCTTCTACTTTTCAAAAATGTATTAACATCAAAATTTCTTTGGTACACTTTTGAGATAAATTGATTTAAATAAGTAGTAGAATAATTCAACAAAAAATAAAATATCTTATAAAAGTTACGAAACAACAACAACAAATAAGTTTTGTGTTATTTTTCGATGGCAAACAATATTTAAAAACAAATTGCGAAGAAATTTTTTCAAAAAGTTCAAAATCTGCCGATATATAGGGTACTTTTCATATCTGACGACTTGTATGGTTTTTGCATCACTCAAACTGCTCTTCCTTTTGTGTACCTCAATATTTTTTAATTCTGTTTACAGTTTATTGTAGCTTAAGTCTAGACCTTTCTAAGGATATATAATACTTTGTAGTTTAGTATTATCTTGGTCATGAATTTAGGACTTGTTTGTGAACGACCCTAAACAACAAAAAATCTCAAAAACGTCATTTCTAGAAATATCACTTAGAAACAAAATTAGGTATTCTTTTTAGGTTTTTCATGATTATATATGATATTTATGACTATTTAAACTTAAAAACGTGCCTTTCATAAACTTTTTGCGATCTCAGGTAGCCTGTTTAAGTTCGACCCTAGTAGTATCTATTTGATCAGTATTACTTCAGTATTAGACCAATTTGAAGATTTTTAATGATTTATATTTTATATTTTGACATAATTGAGCCAAAATAAACAAGTTTTAAGTACTTTTGTTTGCTAAAATGTAATTTTTGAATGTTTTAATAAAGACCAGTTTTCGTCGGTCTCATTCAATGCACTCAAAGAGTAACTATAACAAAGTTTCATGCAAGGACTATGCATCATTTTAAAGGTATTGATTTAATCTAGCAATAATCGAAAACAGATTGCAAAAATATTAATTCTGAAAAAAGTTCTAGTCATTTTAGTGAATCAGAAAACATACTGAACCGCAACCAGAATAGGTAAAAACACAAAAATCGCAAAAAAATTTTTGAAATACACTTTTTTAAGTTTTAATAGTCATAAATATCATATATCATCATGAAAAACTTAAAAACAATACCTAATTTTGTTTCTAAGTGATATTTCTAGAAATGACGTTTTTGAGATTTTTTGTTGTTTAGGGTCGTTCACAAACAAGTCCTAAATTCATGACCAAGATAATACTAAACTACAAAGTATTATATATCCTTAGAAAGGTCTAGACTTAAGCTACAATAAACTGTAAACAGAATTAAAAAATATTGAGGTACACAAAAAAAAGAGCAGTTTGAGTGATGCGAAAACCATACAAGTCGTCAGATATGAAAAGTACCCTATATATCGGCAGATTTTGAACTTTTTGAAAAAATTTCTTCGCAGTTTGTTTTTAAATATTGTTTGTCATCAAAAAATAACACAAAACTCATTTTTTGTTGTTGTTTCGTAACTTTTATAAGATATTTTATTTTTTGTTGAATTATTCTACTACTTATTTAAATCAATTTATCTCAAAAAAGTAACAAAGAAATTTTGATGTTTATACATTTTTGAAAACTAGAAGACAGAGGCTAAAACACAATGTGCTTATATGACTGAAAAGTGGCCATTTAAGATCTTTGCGGCATGCTTGAATATATTTTTCATAAAATTTTCACACATTTCTTCCTATACTGATACCAAAACTACAAAATTACAAATTTTGTACATTATCAAAACAAAGCTCTTACATGGCACTATTAGAAATCGAAAAGCGTTTCTTAATATCTTTAACTATTAAAAAGATGTGACAGTTTAAATAAGACGTGAAAAAATTAAAATTTTCACTCATTTTCAACTTCAAACAGCCACAGAATTGTAAATACAGCATCAAATGACCTGAAATTTGGCATATAAGTCAATTTTGATGTCCTCTACAAGAAAAAATAACCCCGAAAGCGTATTTCAAAACTGTTCAAAAATTTCCTTAATTGCCGCTTTTTTTCAATTTTGCCCCATAGTGGTTTGAGTTGAAATTTCAAACTTAAAACTCAACTCGTTTTGTAATGAGTTTGAATTTTGTTTTAAAACTCAAATCATTTTTTGATTTCAAATCAAACTAAAAATTCAGTTCATTTGAAAATAATTTTTGATTTACATAACCTCGCACACCCTACATATGACCGAGCGATTAAATTAACAAAATAAATTTTAATGTGTTGTGAATTTATTCAAGAGCATCCAGTTTTAATAGATTAATAGAAAAACGTCACTAGAAAAAAAAAATATTTACAGTTTGATGGGAAATTCCCAAAACGAATACTTGTATTAACTGGAACCTGAAATTCTTTCGAAAAGTAGTATTGATTCCTTGAAATCGAATCATTAGTTTATTTAATAGAGAAGGGAAAAATTTTAAAGACTAAGATGATTGTTGATTTCAGGGAATAAATTTCAACAAGACCAAAATCAATATTCTTAATAATCTATAGATGGGCAAATCCGCGGGCAATAAAACGCTTCAAAATTTTGTTTTTCTCAAATTTCTCTCCTATTTGACTTTTAAAGTAATGTTTTAATACCAAATCATGCGTAATTTTAAAAAATGAACAACTTTTGATACTTAGCACAAGATTAAAACATTTAATTAAAGAGATATTTTGAATTTAATAGCGTTAATCGATCCTGCGCACGAAAATTTCATTTTGAAAAATCCAAAAAAAATACATGTTTAACGAATTAGACAATATGGCTTGCAAGTTATTGCATTGGAAATGCAATTTTGTATCATAAATTGACATCATTTCTTAAATATACGTACTCAATTTAAAGTAATTAACAAAAAATAGCGTTAATCGATCTTGCAGAACGTTTTATTGCGAAACTCAAGATAATGAATTGTTGCAAAACACACAATAATATTTAAAATTTTAGAAAACGTTGGAAAATTTTCAGTCCTACAATTCATACATTATCATACATATAACTGTGCTGAACATATATTAAACTTTAATTATAAACTTTTCTGCAATAATTTATTGATAAAAACCATCCAAAATAATTTAAACAACAGAATAATAACTTTTTATGAAGAAATTTTAACGTATTTTATTTTTTTGAATTCAAACAAGTAGAAAAATATTACAACTCGCTTTTTCCCAGTTCATGCTTTCTGCGGATTTGCCCAGATGTTTAAAGTTTGATGTATAGCTGTTTATCGAAAAATCATGAATTTTAAATAGAAATATTATGTTTGAAATGCATAATATATCAGCAGACAACAAGGAATCAAATACTTAAGTTTAAAGCACTAAGGCTCGTTCACTTATTATGTTAAGCAAAAAAAAAAACATTTCTAATTCCCATTTTCAAATTTGTTAATTATGTATTTAAAAAATAAATTCACCCAAATTTGTGTGAATATAAAAAATTTTCTTTCTTTGAATCATTGACACCCACCCTCCCCCAAAAAGAGTGAATGGCCCCTAATCGCCAAAAAAAAGATATCTTCAAATCAATGAAACTAAATGAAAAAAAAAAAACTTTCAAGCACCTTCTTAATGGCCTTGTTTAAAGTGTTTTTCAAGCCTTCTTAAAAAAAAAAAAATAATTGAACTGAATTAAACAATAAGAAATTTATTTGGGAAATAATCAATCCTATTCAATAGAATTTTTTATCGTTCGCAATAATAATTAATTATATAGTAAGTTATTAATAGCGTGGAGCTGATTTTAAATTTTAATTCAGGATCAAATGTTAAACCATGTTATTTCCCTTTATTTATAATAATTTTTCTTGGAGCTTTTACAACATTTTTGAAGAATTTATTAAGCACAACTGGAGGTAAAGAGATAAAACGACGTTTAACATTTTTCAACTAATTCAGCACTTTTTTATTGAATCTGTCTTTTAAGGATTTCAAAAATAAAATCAAACTTCATATGAGGATTAATAATTTGTTTCTAAGTATCTACATATTTCTATAAATTTCATTTTCTATTAAAAGATATCTCAAGTCATAATTTTATTATTTTGAGAATCGAGTCTAAATCTCAACAGGCTAAAATCTTGTTGTGTCTTTATCAAGTGTATTTTCTATAGTTCAAGTGTTTAATTGATATTTATACTCTAGTTTTTCATATGAATTGAGGTTCTCTCTAAAATGTTTTTTTTTTGTTCATTAAATGATAAACAATATATTTAAAAGTAATAACTTTAAAAAAAAAAAATGAAAATAGTTCTTAAAATTTTGACAATTTACAATCTACAAATTATTTTATCAACAATGTCTTAATGACCCAATAAGCACATTATAACCATGTTTTTTGGAGTCGTTTGCTTATACTCGAGCAAAATTAATCTTTTTTTATGACGGCTTTAGGACTGTTCACCTATTACGTCAAACATAAGAAAAATAAAGAATTGATTTTTTTTTGTTTCAATATATTTTGAACACAATTCAAAATAAGGAAAAAGAAATATTTCTTAAGCTATATGATTAGGAATTTTGACTAAAGGATTTTTAAATCCGAAAATTTTGATTATTAATTTAAATTCACAGCATTTTGTGCTAAATTAATGAAAATAAATGATGATGAAGAAGAGGACCTCAATTTAAAATATATGGTTAAACAAAAGATATATATAATATTGAACTAAAATATATAAGCTAAATATATTCTCTTTAAAACATGCAATAGAATCATGTTCACTTCAACATCATAAGATCATTAATAAGCGTTTAAAAATTAATTTAAAATTTTCTCGTCAGTTTGTTTTGTTATAAAAGTTTTTTACCACTAATGTTTTTATAATAAATTTTCGCTATAAGAGGCCAATTTTTCACTGTTTTTTTTTTTATCAGATTTCGTTTACTTTTAAACATGATAATAATTTTTAAAGCATTCGATTCGTCTTTTAATATCAAATTGTATACTATTTTCATATTAGGCAATTTTTGAAATTCCATAATTTCAATTCAAAGGTAATGCATACAATCAACATCACATCATATTCTCAATCACGTAATTTGAACAAAATATATTCTAATTATTATTTCTACAATAACCACACGGTACATATTATGGTGTGCATTTATATTGACATTGGTTGGATAAAAAAAGCAGTTACTTCATTTTTCCAACAAGATCTTTCTTTTCCCAATATTTTCAATATATTTGATGGATTTCTTGACTTAAAAATATTCACCGTGTAAAGCACAAGGCTCAATAAATTTAAAATAGCAGAATTAGCGATCATTATAATCGTTTGGCATTCTTGTAAGATTTCGTTTGGATAAAATGTAATTTTTAAAAGGAAATGGGGAAGGAGGCATGCAAATAGTCTTTTTTTATAACGTTACAAAATAAATTTGACACTAAACACTAAAATAAATTAAAATATAAATCCATCATTTTTTCGTTGAGAAAGAAGATCAAGTCAGTGTGAATATGCTGTCTTTTCATATCTCTCACTAGAAAGTTTCTCATTAAAATATGTTACGGAGCTTAAAAATTGGTAATTAATTTCATAATTCACAGCCCTGACCATTCATTTAATGATCATCAGTGACTCAAACAATTTTTCAATGAGTTTCATTTCCGGTAACATTAATGTTTTTTATATTCACACCGTTTTCACGTGTGAATTTATTGGTTTTGTTCAGATTGAAAACTCAGTTTTTCGCATTTTGTGAGAAAACGAAGCAAAATTGGTTATAAAATGTACAAGAAGAAAAGTTTGTGCCTGAAATTTTACATCATTTGCAAAAATCAGATTTCAGGTTGCGGCATTGCTGAGAAAATCGCAAAATACGCTTTCTGTAAGCAAACAAGCAAGCAAATTAATCAGCAAGAAATCTCAATAACGAGACATCGTAAAGACTTCTAGTTTTTTACATTTGATCCGTGCTGCTCTATAGAAGAGCTGTATTGTTTTTGGGCAAGGTAGGAACAGCCGTTGCTTCAGAAAAAGCAAAAAACTTTCCTTTCTTACGAATTTTTAAAAACAAAAGTTCACTGTGATTTTTATAAAAAAAAATTTTAAAAACTTTTATAGAATGTTCGTTAAGCTTTAAATCTTCAAACTTATGCTGAGCGAAGCTCAGCTGAGTTGCTAGCTTTATACCTTCAAACTTATGCGAAGCAAAACTCAGTTGACTGCTTGACTTATCAAGCTTCATACCTTCATACTAATGCTTGGCAAATCTTGGTCTGTCCATAAGACTTTTGATGGTACGGTGTGAATATAATCCGCATTGGGTTTCTCCCCGATACACTAGTTCTTTTTTAATTTTGCTCTATATTTAATTTTTTTAAAGGATATGTAGTCTCCTACCTAAAATAATATGCTAAATAATTTATTCAAAATTCATTACCAACAAAGCATTGCATTGAGTTATACTTAAAATCCTTTTGCCTAATGACATCCTTTGCGCTGTGTCAACTTTAATTTCATTGAAAGGAAATTCTTTTCGGGAGTATGACAGTTAATAGTGAGGTTTGTAACAAAGTTATAAAGTTCTTGCATTTCAGGCGGTGGTAATTGATGTTGAGAAATCATTCCTCTTGCACTACATTTATCTTTACTAAATTGATAAAAGAATAGTGGATGATGAGTACGTTTTAATTTCAATTTTTCGGCAACGAATCCGGTAAGATAAACGTCCTCGAGATGAAATAAAGGAATTGATAAGCTTTCATTGTAAAGAGATCTAGCTGTTTCTATAGTGAATACATAAGCTGAAAACATATGAAAAAATTGTGAGTTTTAGAGTTTTAGTTGTCATCTGTCGACCTTGCTTAAACTTATTCTACATACCGGTTCCGCTAAGATAGTCTGGATATTTAGGACCGCTGAACATATAGTTTGGTGCATACCATTTAGATCGGGGATCAAGAATTTTTTTCGCATTACAAAATTTGTAACCGAGTAATAAATGTTTGGATTCTGGTAAGCGATTCTTCTTTTTCGTAACAAAAATAGATTCTTTATCATAAAATGATATTGTTGACTTATAAATCGGAAGCGTCCCGCCAAGTAAGATGTGAATCAAATTCGGAACATTTATAAACGTGTCATCGTCACATTTCATGATGTACTTGACTGTTGTTTTAAAAAGATAAAATAAAATAAGCATAAATTGTGGGACCTTGAAGCTTACAAAGACACATTCTCATGAGTATAAGAAAAAGTAATAAAATAATAGAATAATAGTAGAAAACATAATAAGAAGCATGAGATTACAAGTGAAGGGACAAAGTGAATATATTCTTAGAGCTTTGAAAAAACTTGTCAAAGAATAAACAAGCAGTGTCAATATTATTAGCGTGTAAAATGTCAATTAATATGTCGCTAGATATTGAGCTGTTGCTTTATCTAAACATACCTTTGTCAATACAATTATTCCTCACCCACTTAAGCATTAGAATCGATTTTAATGTTAGGTTGTTGTAGCTATCTAAGAAATTCTCTTGAATTATATCACCTTGAAAATTAAAAAAAAAATAATTCATTCAATAAAACGAATGCAAAATGTCAATTACTTTACCATATTTTTCATGCTCATAATTAATCACCGATTGCTGTTCGTCAGACATTTCGGTGGGTGAGATTCCAAGAAGAAAGACTACGCTTATCCGAAAGTTTGCAAATTTAACAAGTGTTTGACTAGAAGCACTGCTATTGTCTATTAACTGCTATTTGGGAATGAAAAGATTAGATACTATAAACATATGATTATGCAAATTACTTACTTCTGAATATGTTTTCCAATCTTGGTAATTAATACTTAAATAACTAGCATCGTGGGATCCATGAAATTTATCAAATAGTTTGTAATTGAATTGAGATGTATTTCCCCATGTCTCGCGTATAGTTTGCCGTGCATCAAAATTATCTGCCGACGAACAGACTACAATAAGTAAGAGTAGAGGATCCTCGTTTATATGACAAACATTCGAGTCGATTAGTGTTGTATTGAGATTCGGTAATATATAATCTGCTATATCCCTAGATGTATTTTTAGACCATCCTGCTACTTCCTTCTTTATATTCATTTTAACGTTGCTAAAGATAATTAAGTGTATGAATAGTAGAAGCATGAAAATTGAAGAAAAAATTAATATCCTGTGATGTTTGATTCTAAAGTTATTATTGCTATTGTATTTGGGAAGTCTTCGCTTTAACGATGTACTTTTCTCTACAATTAATGGTTCGGATTCACTGCTATTTGCCGAAGAATCAATTTGTTCAAAATCAATTCTTTGCATTTTTTCAAGGCTGGATTCATGCGATTTCTTCATACTGTATGTTTCGATGTAAATTTTTAATATAGCACATATTCTTAGTCAGACTAGTTATGTTATCAGTGCGACTTGACAATTCACACTGCTTTTATTTAATTAAAATTAAAATTTAAAGAAATAATAATATGAAAAACTCCGAGTTTTTAGAAATTGAGAAAGCTTTGTTCGTATAGCAACTCCATAAAGTTTGTACTGTGTGCTTTATGTTCTCGATGATTTCTGTGACTAAACTCCTCTGCAACTATCCACAAAATTGTCTTTTGGCTTTATGTGCCTGTTTACTTTTTTGTTCACCGAAAAACCTAAATGAATTTTTATGATTAACTAGTACTTTTTGATGCTAGTTTATTCCTTACAACTTTATTAACTTTACATTTAAGTATCATATGTTAACTAACCGTCTAACTCTAGAAAATTGATAAAATGTTGAAAACCTAATCCGGCTCTTACAAAACAAAATAAGTATCATGGTTGAATACTCGTTATCGACAAAAGCGTCTTTTTCTGACTTATTCTGAGAGCAAACTACTAGACAGACAAAGTGTAAACAAAATACTCGTTCCTTAATCCCCGTCAGAATAAGCTAAAAATCAATTGCAAATAAAAATATTATTTTTTTTAAAAAGATAATCAAATTTTTGATTTTTCATATCTTAAAATTATTTTAAATAATTATGGGTGCGTTTTCGTCGCATTCGGCAGTAGTCAAGAGCTTTGAAAAGAACCAGCAATACATTAATGAAATGAATAAAATGAAGGTAATTACTTGAAATTATATATTAATTAATTTTTTACATAACAATGATATTTTAAGCTGGAACGATGGATTCAAATGCAAGCTCAAATGAAGCAAAGAGAACGAGCACAAGAGATTGCAAAAAATAGAGAGCTGTTTATTTGGATGAGTGCATTCTATTTAATCGCTGGAAGTGGAATTATGTCAAAGTAAAACATAAATTACGTCTTGAACATTATCACTTAATTACATGATCTTTGTTCCATTATAGATTCTTTCGAGTTAAGCGTCCTGCTGTTCTTTCGCCTTTAATTCCAATGAGTTTTGTTTTACTTTACTATGGAGATTTAAGTTATGGTACTAAATTGCATCGGATAAACTTAGAGGCAGAAATGATTATGGAGCATGAAAAAGAACTGCTCGAACTACCTTGTAATTTGCCTACTGTTGCATCTATAGACTCTGCACGAATTGAACTTGATGAAGAAAGTCGATTACATCCTCCACATGTCTAAGTGATTTTTGTGTGCTCCTAAAACATGATCAGTGACAATAGTATCTAGTCGAAGAAGAATTTCGTGATTAAAATTACTTCTAAAATGTTTGATAGCAATTTTGCTTATGAGTGAAATTAAGTGTAGATTTATTAATCATTCCATGATGCATACGTTTGCAGTGTCTTTAAACCAAACAATATATTCCCTTTTTGCATTTACCTACATTACTTAATCAATTTAGATTTCTTATCATGTTAGATAGATATTAGATATATGGACATTTAAGATTACACTGTAAAAAATACCAGACACATCGTATTATTCGTATAAAAAAATTTGTTCCTTTATATAAGATCTAAAGTTATATGTGTTCTAAATTTAACTGAACCGTAATATAATTAATTAAGTAGCATTCTAAATGATATCAAAGAAAAGATTTTAAATATTAATGGAATAAATTGAGTCTAATCAATTAAATACATGAGAAGGCTTGAGACTTTTCATTAAAATTCGTCTTTGGAATTTTCTTGATATTTAAATGAGCTAAGAATGTTTAATTTTTTTGACAGTTCCTCAACTTTCTTCTCGCTTAATTTATCTTTTAGCAGTTTTGCCATTCGTTCTTTTTGCTTGTTGACAAAAGCATCACCATTGTCGATAATTCCCTTCATTAGTACTGTATAGAACTTTACTAGACTCTTTTCCTACATAAACGTTAGATAATTAGATCAAAGATGTTAATGAATGGCACAAACATTACCTCTACACAGTCAATTCTTTTTATAACTTCTTCTGCTTTCTTTAAAATTTCTGTACGTTGACTTTTCTCTAACATGAATTCTTCTGTTATTTCATCCAATTTTCGATTACATCCCGGAGCTTGGATATAAACCTTTGAATGTTCTTTTAGGAATAAAAATAGTTTGGCTGTTGTGATATCTTCTTGACCTGAAAATGTGTGGAAAATAATGTGTTTAATAATTGTGATCACGATTAAAATAATTACCTTTTTCAAAATGTATCGGACTGTCTAAATCGCCCTCAATGAACAGCTTGATGACAGGAAATGATTCTGCTTTAATATCATACCTGTCTGCTATTATTTTATTCTCAAAATCACCATAATCTAGAAATTTCCGTTAAATCAAATCATTTATAATTTTTATTACAAACCCACCTTTTACACCTATCGTGGCAATTAAAACATCAGGATGACTGTGTCTATTCAACGTCTTGTTACTGATTGCTTGAGAAAATGCTGAATATGCTTCATGACTTGAGCCGTAGGGAAATGAAACATCAAACTTTACTCTATTAAAATGATAATGAAATATTTCAGGTATAATTAATTAACACATGTTTGCGATAGATCATTTACAAAGCTGTTCTAAATTTACTGATGGTTTTCGCAAATGTCAATTCGTCCAAATCAATGCACCCTCGGCAGCAAAATGTTAAATTTATTAATGAAAGTAATAAAAATATTATTCTGATCATTGTCCAAACTTTGAAGTGATTCTTTGGGATTCTCAATTGAAAATGTTAAATTTCACGTCAGTTCTGTTTGTTAAATAAATGAAGAGATTAAAGATAATACCGATGTTTTATTGTGACAGTTACAGTTGGATACCAAAAAGTTTGAAATGCTAAAGTCGCAATTTTGTTCTGGAAATTTTCTGTATATGTGCGCTTTCAATTCAATTAGAACGAGTTCTAAGGAACGTTTTTAAATCAATTAACTTGATATTTTGGTAACGAGAAAAGGTTCGTATATTACAACGTAAATTTCAATTCACATGTGCCCTGGATGTGCCTAACATCAAACCGTCAAAATAAATTTGAAATTATTTCCGAGCATGCTAAATACTAGGGCTTGTCACTTTCTACGTTCTTTTCGTTTTCTGCCCCCCAAAGAGTAAGTTTTGTAAATTTTTATAAATTAAGAGTTTATTCTTGCAAAATAATAGTTTAGTTAACTTAAATATGTAGATTCGATTTTTTATATTATGTTTTAACAGCATAACATCAAGTTTACTCAAAATATCTATGAAAAAATGAGGAAAAATGACTTAAAAATATTTTCTCGTGCTAATACACGCGGTTCAAAATTGAACTAGTTAAAGTAATTTAAAATAGGTTTATTATTCTTGCAAGTGTAAAAATCACATTAATTAACATAAAATGATTATAAATGAGTGCCATACTGAATGCATTTAAAGATGAATACTTTCTATGATTACAAACATTTTTAAAATTCATATAACCAAAAGATCCAGTGATCATAAAATAATGAAATTTTTATTTGTTCTTTTAGGAAAATGGCAACATCGTCTCATCTTAACTGGTTGATCGTTCGCGATCACAATGCTTTTATGCTTAAACAGCGTAATATTCCTAAACCATTCAGCAAGGTATGTATACAATCCATAAAATTGACTTGCTTTCAATTAATTCTTCTCAATGATGACTTTTAACCAACCAAGATCGCTGAACTTCTTTGAAGATAACTTTGCTACTTCTGATTTTTCACTTAATCAAGAAGTAATTTGTAAGAAAATGAAAACAAATCATTAATGCTCTTCTATGTTGCAGGAACAAAACAACCTTATGAATGTAAGCACATTCCGTTACAGTGGAATTGTACATCCACACACAATCGGAATAACTCCTTCAGTCGATAAGAAAGGAGTCATTTTCGCATACAAAAAAGCTAAGAAAATGGTAAGTAGCTTAAAAACTTTATTTGAATTTATCCAATATATTTTTTTGTGATGAATCACAGTTCTGATAAAAGAATGCTGACCACGATGTCCACTACCCCTTTGACTGATTACATTAATGAATAATCTTGACTTAAAATATATAAATAGGGGAAAAAAATGAGTGCTATCGTTTATTTTTACGTATTTATTTACAGTATAAACCAGCTGAAAGCACTGGAAGAATTACCTTTAAATCAGGACAAAAACGTACTTTGAAGAAAGTAAAGAATGTCATTCAATCAAAGAAATACCGTCGTGATTTACAGCAAGCTGCATTGAAACGTGTGAGCGCTATCTATCGTTCTCAAAAGACGAAACCAGCCAAGAAGAAGGGAGCTGCAAAGAAGACCGAGTAATTTAAATGTAATTCTGTGCTCTAATGTTTTTTGAACAATAAAACATCATCTTTAAAAAAACTGATATTATAGTTTAATTCACTTTTATGTACAAAATTTATCAAAAAATCGATAATTTTCTTTTTATTAAATTTCTTCCTTTATAAAACAACTTATTCTGATTTGCAATGCGAGTATTACTTGACATATAAAAGAATATGCTCACATAGTGAGCAACAGATTTTAACGAAATGAAATTCCATATTTTCTAGCAACTTGAGGTGAATGAATAGAAGCTATAGACAATAATAATGGTATATCATTAACAGATAAATTTAATGTATTAGTTAATGTGTTTAAGGAACAAAATTCAGTTTCCATAAGAAATGAAGCGAGAGTCTCTGAATGTAGATACATTTCTCGTAGTTTTGATTCAATAAATGAGAGACATTGATATACAGAAACACCTGAGCTAAACATGGCTTGAACACACTCCAACATTGAGGCAATTAGCTGTGACATTCCAATAATTCCATTTGCTGTATTGTGTGATGGTAGAACATTTGAATGAGACGATATTAACCGCACTTCCCATTTATCGATATTAGCTACAATTGCAACATTTTCAGCATGTGATTGTTCTAAAACTGCAGAATGAGATGAAATCATCAAGTCTTGTTTTAATTGTAGTTCCCATTTCAAAGGCGGAGTAGTCAGACCCTACGAATAATTATTAAGAATTAGATAATTGGAATAATTTTAATTTATTAATGAAAAGTTTTTTTTAAAGTACCTGTAAAATCATATCGGAAATATAATGGTCTGTAGCAGACGTAAATAATGATGTTGTAAATCCAGGTTTAAGAATTTCATCCTGAACACTTTGTTTCTTAACATTATCAAGCATTGGAATTTCTACAACCTTTATATCATCTTCACATTTAAGTTCTTTGTATTCATCTAATCTCTGTAGATGGGAAAGATTTGATGATGAATCGATAAACGGTTTTTTCTCAGGTGCCATTAAATAATTACTTTCGTGTGATTGATCACTCGAGAATTCAAGCTCTGTTGCATTTGAAGGTGTTTGGAGGTAGTTTAAATTACTTCCATTTTTACAGCATTCACATTCTTCATCAGACTCACTAATGTCAAAAGACTGTAAGGTTACATTTGATGCAAAATCCGATTTCAGTTGACTAGAACATGCTGCATCTCGTTCTAGTTTCAAGCCTTTTTCGAGAACTTCAAGCTCGCTAAATTCTAAATTTTTACTTTTCATATAGTTTGTTGCTATTTGTGGATATTTCTCAAAATTAAACTTAACGCCGGAATGTTTTTTGTTGTGCTTACAAACTTTTTTCTTTGTACCGCTACTTGAAATTTGAGCAGATGATGTGCATGCTTGCGCCTCCTCATTACAAGTTACTATTGTTTGCAATGATGGACTTGTTTTTAAACCTATAAGCTGCTCATTATCTCCTAATACAAATACCACATTTGCATTGATACTCTCTTCCTCCACGTTTTCAGATATCAATTTTAGTTTTTCAATCTTTTTCTCATCCTGAAGATGCTGTTTATGTTTTGCACTAATCCGTTCTAAATGCTTTATCTGTTCCAAATTGAGTGCTTCTTTAAATTGATTTTTCTCCCAAAACATTTTCATGACATTTTGTGCACCACCCAGACTATTTTCCGTTATTAAATTAGAAAGACTAATAAAGTTGTCTAATTGATTTTGTAAATCAGTTTCATCATCAAACTCGATTGTCTCTTCAATGCCATCACTATCAGGTCGTGTTACAGTTAACTTTATATGATCACCAGTCAAAGGTAAAATATTTTTTTGATATTTACTTAAATATTGCCTATCTTTAGCAGACATTTCAATTCCTGTGTCCATACTTTTATTTCCTATTCTTAATTCTTGCTTTACAAAACGCGAGTCACGAAATGCTAAAACTTTTGGAATATCATTCATCACGTTCTTTTTCAGTATTTTCATCAACAATCTATATGCCTCAGGATCAAGATCACTAAAGTTATCTATCGTTGGCCTATCATCTTGCTCGATTGCTTTACTTAAATCTTTCACTGTTGTTGCTGTTCTCGTCAATCCACCCGTCTTTTTTAAACTTCGAAAGCTTGAATTGCTGGAACTTGACGGTTGAGTTTTAAGACTTTGAAATGTTTTCCTTTGATTGAGTTGATGATTTACGACTTTGTTGAGTTCATCCTTATCAAACACTTTTGTGTGAGTGTTTCTTCGAATTTCACTACATCGAATGAAGTAAGTCAAAATATTCAGCAGTCTTTCAATTGTTCTCACGTTTGTCTCATTTCCACATATTATCGTTTTACTTAATTTTATTGGATTCGTTATGGCACCACATAAATCACCTAAGAAAATACAAAAAAAAAACGGGTAAGAGCTCCTTCACTGATTACGTATATTTTTGTTAATTTCTACATTATGTTGGTATTATGAAACTGAATTGAAGTGTTGATGACAAAATTCCTCTTTTTCATGGATTTTCTCACCTATTTGTGCCCATAATGCATTATATGGATAAATTTTGGAGATTTCTGATAGTTTCAAATTCTCTTCTTCAATGAGTTTTGAAATGAATGGATTTGTGCCATTCTTGTTTAGTGTTTCTCTAACGTTTGAGGTCATTAGAGGTGCTACTGTTCCTACCCATCCTAGATGATGAGTTAATACTGCCGTTAAAAGTGTACTAATGAAACTGTCCAATTTGAAAAAAAAAAAGAGATTTAATGTAATTGAAATAAATGTGGCTGCATTCAGACTTACAAATTTGTATCTTTGGTATCTGCTGTATTTAACAAATTGCACAAGTCATGCATAAATTCATGAGCCAAATTATTTGAATTTTTAACACCTGTACTTAAGCTCAACCATACTGGACTAACAATTCGCGGTGCAGAAAATAAATCAACCAACCACTGAGAAGTTATATGCCAAGTTTTAATCATCAACTATTTAAGATAAAAGATTCAATGAAAGTTAAGACAACTTTAAACTAAAAATGAACTTACTTGAAGAAAATTCTGTCGATTGATGTATGCATTTTCAGCTGCTGTTCTTAGTCTGTAAATCATTTGTTCTAATAACACCATGTGCTCAGAACAAAACATCAACATTTCATGCTCCATACACTCACTCATATTAATACAGACGGCAACAGCCAATCTAGGTCGCTTTGTGCGATGATGTAATGTTGATGAGTTTGATGATAGTGCATCTCCACTTGTAGTTTTTCTACGCGATTCCACAACCTCACTATTTCGTCTTAATTTTGATACACAGCCATCACTTAATCCGACAATGTTTGAGGCACCAGTCACAGTGTAGTAATTATTTTCGATGATATTAGACATATTTTCTGTTATTGTCGATACATTTTCAAACGACGTCGATAAATTTTTCATAATACGTCTATTAAAATGTCCAAATTCACAACCAGGATATTCTGAAACTGATGATGATATGCTCATCTTACGACTATGAGTTTCAATATCACTATAAATTGATGCAAGACTAGATCGCGCTGATGAGTATGGATATCGTTGCTGAGCGGCCCATACTTCAGAACTATTATATCCTGAACTATCTCCTATACTTTGTGAAATAAATTTAAAATCATCATTATCTAATGATAAGGCAGTTGGAACATCTAATGGAATTGTTTTCATATGGGAATTGTTGTTACTTTCGCTTACAGAGAAGGAATTTAATGAATTCGTTTCGGATATTGAGCCACTGATTTCACTTATCAAATCAGATCCATAGTTTGAAGACTGAGTGTGAGCCGAAGACGAATGGGTATTTGTTGATGATGATGATGCTGAAGAATAAGGTTGGACAGGAGCAAGAAAAACTTGTGAGCACAAAGTTCTGGTCGGTGAGTGTAGCCAATGAACTTTAAATGAAGTTCCTCGAAATGATATTGCAACAGAACCAAAAACCATCTCGGCAATTTGATTGAAGTCTTGACTAGGACGTCCATACTGTTGATTTATTGGATATTAATTTTTTAAACTGTATTTATAAATTTTTTTTTTTTGCTTGCACACATACTTTATATGGTTTCCCTTCATAATACTCGATATTGTTTTTATCTAATTTTAGTGGTGAAGGCTTTGTTTGTGTAGCTGCAGTATTCAAAGCAGTTTGTTGCTGTGATTGAATCGGTGTTGTAACGGGTTCGATGGCACTAGAATCGAACAACAATCGCCTGCCTCTCCAATCACATTCTCGGAATAATAAGATTCTTACTTGATCCTTACTGAATGGAAATTGACTGTAATGAAAGAAAGGAATAAAGGATTTTTAAAATATCATATTTAAATTAATATTTAAATGACACAGTTGAATTATTCAAACCTTTTTTTTGCTTTTCTACGGAGGAACCAATTTTTTATACGATACATTTTACGTCTGTATCCTATAGAAATTGTTTTAGAAATGCTAATTTTCGTTTATTTTCTAAATTTTCACGATATCTAAAGCGTCAATTAAGGTTTCGTAAAGACATATATTTATAAAAACTATAAACACCTCCTTTTCACAATTAATGACGCAAACATCATTCATCATTTTGTAATTTTAGTCAATGAAAAAGTTTCTTACGTCTCATTTCTCAAACAAATAATTTACGAATTCCTTTATTTCTCGCTAAGTTTTTTGAATGACGTCATGTTAGCGTACGTGAGCTATTGAATTGTGTTCTGTACCCATTGATAATTAAGTCATTACTTTACATCAAAATATGGGTAATCTTATCCATAGATTATATATTTATATTTGATCTTTATTTGATTCTTTTAAAAATAATTTTTATTACGATACATGAGAAATTTTTTCAAGTGCAGAGTCCTTCTCTCAAGTTCTTTATTGCTTAGATAAATTAACCTGATAGTATTGTTGACTTGAATCGTGTGCCTACTCAAAAAATTTTAAAAAAATTAATACGATTCCAATGCTTTGGGCGCTCTAAGGAAATTACTTTCAGATGTAAATAAATTCTGTGTCATTCATCTTTGCTATATTGAGCGAAAAGTCACAAGATTTCTGGTTTTATGAAGGGGCTGTTCACTTATTACGTAACGCGAAAAAATGACTTCTTAGACCCCCCCCCCCCCCCCTCGTAACAAAATTTGTATGAAAAAAAAATTTCCTTGTTTGAACCGTAACAAAATCTTAGACCCCCCCCCCCCCCTCCCACTAAAAGCGTTACGTAATAAGTGAATGGCCCCAAAGGTAAAAATATAAATGAGAAACAAAAAAGTCCACCTACAATTCTTGCACATGTAGAACAGTCATGGCAGAACTGACATATTGTTATTTCCTCCACACACATTTATATCTGAATTGTTACGTGCTTACTTACTGCGTAAGAATCACATGAAAACAATTAGTCTCGTAGTAAATTTAAAAATACTCATCTATCATCATTTAGCTGTCCAATTTTTCATCAAGAAAGATTATTTTAGATTACATACTTATCGATTGTTTTGTAAGCATACGAATATGTGATTATTTACTTCAATAGAAATGGATGAAAAACATTACTGATATTCGATTTATATCGACAGAGATATGATAAAGTCGCGATAGTCTATCTAATAAATCTTTTTTACACGTTCATGTTAATTCGAATCACGTCAAAGAGGTCCTAATTTAACAGCAACTCTTCTTTATCTTAATTATTTACTTGTCACATTTAATTTGTACGTTTAATCAAATTCACGTGCTCTTTCTTCTTTTTCTTGTTGTCATTTCGGGACATACATTGTGCTTTTCATAACAAGAAATGTCGACACACAAGCAATTTAGTTGAAGAATGAGTAGTTTGTCTGCCTTAGAGTGCTAAGTTTCAATTGTGAGGGTTTTAGTATTTCAATTTCTAAAATGCAATCCGAAGATCATCAATCCTTTTGTTTCTGCGAATTCTCAGATGCTGAATTATATCTTTGTGTTTCTGAACTCTTCCTCAGACGGGTTAAATCAAAGAAGGAGGAAAAGCTGTGAATGATCTAATTCTGTACACATTATCTTCCTTCTGTTTACATGAATAAAGTCTTGTGATGTGAAAATGAACAAACATGAAAGAAAAACTGTTTGTCGGAAGATGATAAAAAATAACTCTCAAGCCTGCTTTTTTCATCGGCATCACATGATTCCAGTGCAAACAATTAACAAAAGTCGACAAACAAATTATTTCAACTATAGCGCGCGATATTGTTTATTGCCATTTTATCAACACACATGATTTGGGAATTCCTTTACGATATTGTTCTGAAAAATATAATATATTATCTAGCATTGATTTATCTATTTAATCCGTGACGGCATTCTTTAATTTTTTTTTCATCGTTCCTTTAATCAGCGGCATTGCTTTATGCAAGAACTGTGTGAAAGTCCTTTTTAATGCAATAATAATAATCTTATGGCAATAAATGAAATCAAATGATTAATAACGTTCTTATAGCGGTGATAAAATATTTTCTAAGGAATCATATTATAAGATAAGATACTGTAAGATACCATACATTTATATATTTTATTTATAGAAGATTGACATGTCAATAAAAAGCGTGATTTAATTTTCAATATCACATTGATAAAATGATTTTATCATTGTAAAATTTGACAATTACAAGTTAATTATATCTTTAAAGATATATGAGAGCATAGTAAATCTATAATTATTAATAAGCGTGTGATTTACTTTCTTTATAATCTCCTAATAATTATTATTAGCTTTGTAAAAACACGTGTTATTTTTGAATATTTCAAATAGAGCAAAACAATCTTATTTAGATACTGTACGGATGTTACAAAGAAATATGTCACTCTTGTAACAAAAATAATTTTAAGGAAGTCTTAGGCTTGTCTATGATATAAATATTTATTTATTTATAAATAAGCTAAAATAAAACCTTTAAACTATAAAAGTTTGAACAAAGGTTTAATTCAATTGAATTGTATTGTGCAGAAATAATAAAATCAAGAATTCATTTAATTGTTTTTGATGCAAATGCTTAAAGTCACATCAGTAATATTAGAAAACAGGCTTTCTTAATGATTCTTGAATATTCTTAAGCTATTACTTTTATGCTGTTTACGAAAAATATTTTTATTTGAATGTAAAACGTGAGCAACTAGTTGCAACTTGAATGCAAAGATTGGATTTTTTTTTGATTGTCAAATCTCTTCCAAATATCAATGAATGAATTTCAAAGGTCGTTCAACACTTGATAAATTCATTTGTTGTTAAGGAAACTTTCGGTTTTCAAAATTAATTTAGTATTGGGCAAGGGTGCGGAACTGATAAATTGCATAATGATAATTTTTGATCAGTTTTGATAATTTTCGATCAATTTTGATAAGTTTTGATAATTTTCGATCAATTTTGATCATTTCATCAGTACCACACCCTTGGTATTGACTTTAGATGAATAATAAATTTATTTCAAATTTTTATAAAAAATTGATTTTCCCAGAATATTATGTCCAGTCATACTTTTCGTTATAAACCTTTGCACTTAAAAGCACTAAAATCTTGGTAAAATCCACAATTTTAAAAATGAGTCTGGACGTTGAATGGGTCCAACATGAAAACAAAATCTAAATGATCAAAACAGGAAGAAGCTTTGTCTTACCTTGATGATGTATGTGATGATGATGGCTTAACGGATTTTCTTTTGTTGAAAAGTTTATTGAATAATGCCATAATTCTTTTTTGACTTTAATGCACCTTATTACATCTTATGAACTTATTTAACCGCACATCTTTGAAATGCCTATGTTCATTACAATTTTAGTCACTCGAATAATTTTAAAGTTCTCTCTTGCTGTTTTCATATCAATTTATTGTTTTTTCTTAATCCTTTTCATTTTTAAATTGCACATTAGTCACATGTTTAATTTTATTGGTCATATGCCACTATAATTGAATGAATATTTTTTTCAGGCTTCAGTAATTTTTAAAATTAAGGCATTCACTAATAACAATCTTCACAAGTTCAAAGTTTAGTATTTGCGGGATTTTTTTTTCAGGAAGAAATATCTGAAATAATACAAATAAATAATCACATTTGTTTTTGAGGACTGTTGCATAAAATATATTTTTTTTGGACAACTTTAATGAATGTCCTTCACCAAATTAGGAACAAAAAAAGACATCTTAAATAAGATGTGGAAACAATAGTTAAGATATTTGACCAGATATAAGCAGTAGGTATGGGTCAGAGCGTATATAGATCAAGAGTGTGAAAGAATATCAAATGAGCTTAGAATTATATTGCATAAATAAATAAATAAAATAAATAAATTATAAAATTTTAATCTTTAAAAGAAAGTTCATCAAGTATTAACGACAACAAATGCACATTCATCTCGCATGTACGTGAAATTATATGGAATAATAAAACCTTCGCACACTATTAATATAAACCATGTGCTTCACACTTAAAAAAATATTAAATATTTTCTCTTCGCTCGCGGGGACGAATTAAATGAACGTCCATAACAAATATCATTCACATCAATACAGTTAAAAAAAAAGTTAAGTTGCACGTCTACAAACTTTGTCGTTAAGTGCAATGATCTTGAAAAATGTAAACAATATTTAAGCAATAAAAAACCGATTCTTATCGAATATGCGGCGACGTCACAATTTCATAGTTCCCGAAATCACGTGTTTCTATTTTCAGCTTTAATCGACAAGCCTCAAGTCATATGATTTTCATCATTTGCAATGTTGTGTTGGTTCGTATATGAATCACGGTAAACAGGCTTGCGGCGATGTATGAGCGAAGAGAATGAAGCAAAAAATAAATAAAGAAAAAGTTTCATATACGAATCGAGAGTCAGTGAAGTAGACAAATGTCGCTCTGCTGTTTTTTGTATATTAACCACTCATGCTTTTATTTGTTGTATGTTTCATGTGATTGCAGGTGACACAGAAATTTTCCCAAAACTTAAATTCACAAAAACATTTGTCAAGGTCATGATCTACTAAATGTAAATGATCGAACCGGCGTTGCTTATGAGACGTTTTATCGATCATTTAATGTATAGAAGAGAAACTTGTAGTGTCGTTTTAATTTGTCACACACATTAATTAACATAAAAAAATAATATCGCGCAACAATTGGGCACTTAATCGCATTCACATGGTTGTCTTATTTTTGTTTAAGAGTCTGGAAAATTCCATTAATGATTATACATTTAAGACTCAATTGTTTTTGTTGTTATTATTAAGATACACGATCAAATAAAGTTTTTTTTTACACTTTAACATTGTTCAATTAAATTATTTACCTTAGTCGTGAATTTATAGACTTAATTTAATGTTTGAAGTATTTTTAATTCTTCTTATTACTACATTTTTTATTGTTTATTTCATTCAAATAAAAAGAATGATTTTTCAACACTATAAAAGCACTTCTCATATGTGCTTTTCTTCAAAATTTCAAGATGTTGACTCTTTAAATGTCTCTCGCGAAATGACAGTCGTTTCTTTAATTTTTTATGCCAGCAGTCACAAAAACATTTGTAGTTTTCTTTGTAGGTATGTTTTTCTCTCTCTTTCTCTCGTTTCAATTAGGTTTAGCATGTGTTAGAGAGATCAGTAAGTCCGAACGTAACAACATTTACACGAAAGCTACATGTTTTGCAAAGAGTGAAGTTGTATCTTGTAGATCATCTGCTGTTATATTTAGGAGCTTTTTTTATATTAATTAATGTAAAAGCATATTTTTATAGATTTTTTAACAAATTAATTTTATTATTATAGTTAAATAACTTATAATAATAAATATATTTTTTTCTATACAGTTCATAATGTTTTAATTCCTTTTACTCTTAATTAAGTTCAATAATGTTGAGAAGAAGAAAGAATAGAAGCACAAGTTTGTATTGTGCGCATTTTATGCAAAAATTGGACAAAGCACGATTCGGTAAAAAATATACAAGTTTTTTTTTTTCTCTAAACGATTCATGATGTGATAAATCTAATCAAATGAGAATGAAATTTTATGATTTAATTAAATAGATAATAATGGAATGTGCCAATGATATTTATAATGAATAGAAAATGACTGGAGTTGAATAAATTCCTAACGAATATTTTCATGTTTGGTCTCTCCAAGCTCAAATCAGTCAATCAATTTAAATCCAATCAAGACTTCGAGTTAATGAGAAATGAATATAAATATGCCAATTATTGCTTCTAAAATTTCACCGTCATTAATGAAAGGAGACTAGAAGAAGTAGTTAAAATATAAGGAGGATAAGTTTCTTATCCTAAGTGATTCATTCAGTTTTCCTTTTTTGGTCCACAATTTACAGATTTTCTTGTACTGACAGTTCTATCAGTATCATCAATTAGTGCTGAAGATAAATTGGTCATCGATCGTCTTATTTTGTCATTATTTCCGTTTGTCGATATTTTATTAATTCTTTTAGGAGTTGTTTGCGATTGAGATCTTTTCTGTCTTTTATTCGATTCAGTACGACTTTGGTTTTGTGTCAGCCAAATTCTTCGAGCAGTCAACATACACAAGTCTTTTAGGTTTATAAGCCAGCCTCCTAATGTCATAAATATTTCGCCTAGGGCATTATATTCGTTAGGAATGATTCCTTCCACACAGCTCTCAAAATACGAGAATAGAGGGAACCAAATTCTTGTTCTCGTTGAATCATGTGACATTAGCGCCTGATTATTTGCTAATGTATGATAATACAGAAACAGACGAGATGATATATAAAATGCTATGAATACCTTGAAGACAAATGACGATAAATATTATAATTAAATTTAATTGCAAAAAAATATAAAAAATTTCCTACATCAATTGAGTAGTGCTCATGAGCTGCCAAAATGAAGAATATTCCAAACATGTTAAGGAGCCATGTTATCGTGTGTAAAAAGTAAAGGTTTCTTGGTGTATCTATTGGAAAAAAAAAATTATATAAACTAAGGATTGGTTTAAAATATTTTTTAAGCTACCTACATTCAGTAATAAAAAAGTTGAGTAATGTTAATGCAACAGTATGTCCTGAAAACATGTAATCTCCACACGTTCGGACTCCCTGAATTGACATTCCCAAACCACTCCAGATAGTATAAGCACGACTTATTCTATTAACAAGCATTTCGAATACATTAAAATCCTCGCCATCATCAAATTTGTGGTCTGATGATTGACATTGCAGATGAGATCCTGGTACACTTAAAGATGTAATTAGCATCGTGAAGCATCTCAACAAGAAAACTGTTCCACCGAGAGCAAAAAACCTTCGTAGAAGAATCATTCTACAAAATGAATAAAAAACAAAATTATGACATGCCAAATAATATATAATAATTTTAATGTACCTATATTTATGAAATATTAACACGCAGACCCAAACACTAAACAGAATCGCACCTGTGACTTCGCATGCAAAGAAAGCCCAAGAAATATGAGGTACGTTATCCAAGAATATGTCCGGCAAAGGAGGATATTTCTTGACGTCTGGAACTCTTTCATGTACCACCACCATCACAAAAGCAGTTAACCAAGTCACCAAGAAAGCATAGCCTAAAAACATAAATTTAAGTTGTAAATTAATATGACTTTATGAGTGATCTTCATACGCAAAGATTATAATCTTTCATACATATGAAGTGTTTCTGAGTAAATTTTATGAATATGCCAAAAAAAAATTCAATTTTTAAACTATTCAAAGCTTTGAAATGCTGAAAAGGTTAAGACTCGTTTTACGCTTGCCACAGCATAAAGTAACATGCACATCCATTTTGTTCTATTTATATGGTTAATTAAAGAGATATTTGCCATAAATAGCGTTTATGAGGCAACTTTATAGCTTTTTTTTTGTGCATAATGTAATAGATTTATAGTAATTTAATTATAGTGAAAATGTTTTTAATTGTAATCAGAATAATTAAAATCAAAATTATAATCTTTGTATGAAAGATTATAAAATGATTGTAATCTGCGAGAGCCTTGATTTTCTAATCATGTTATAACTAAGTTGTGTACAGAATTATTAACAACCCTGATATCGAAAATGATCCTTGAAAATAATAAGTATTTAAGGGACAGTTTCATCAAAATTTCTTGAGTTTATGCTGATAAATCCTGCAATAAGGCTCAGATTGAAACATTTCCAAAAAAAACTTTGTACTTTTTGGTTGATTTTGGAGCAAAGGATCTTTAGCACCTTAAAGGCATTTGCAATAAGAAAGAAATCGACCAAAATATGTGAAAAATTAAATAGGCTCAAATAGCATTCGCAATCACTCAAATTATGTCAATTAATTTTTAAATGATCTCTTTTTAAAAATAAGTACCCTGTTTTTACGTTATAAGCTACTAGTGACCAAAAAAATCATTTTTTTTCTAATAAGGGGCCATTCACTTATTACGTAACGCTTTTAGGGGGAGGGGGGGGGGGTCTAAGATTTTGTTACGATTCAAACAAGGAAATTTTTTTTTCATACAAATTTTGTTACGAGGGGGGGGGGGTCTAAGAAGTCATTTTTTCGCGTTACGTAATAAGTGAACAGCCCCTAAGACACTAGCTTATAACAAAACAACATGGTAGTCTCAAAAATCATTTCACTGGGTGACAATGTTACATAGATGAATAATGAATCATTCACGATAATAATACGTTTCCCAACAAAGAGAGTCTATCACGCAACAGCTGTGTGTGCTTAAACTTTAAATCTATTATTTAATCGTCTTATAGAATACGGACATTAAGAACGAAAAAATTAAGCATAAACATAGCGATATTACATTATGAATAAAAATCAGCACAATAAAATAAAAATGAGGACTGATTTTTTTTTAAAAAAATTCGAGTAAATCAGAGCTGTTTGTTTTGCCAGATAATGGCGATTAAGGAAACTTCAATCATCAAAACAAAGAAATGACATGAAACGTGCAAAAAAACATTCGTTATTTTCGATAGTCAATTAATCAAAAATTGCAATATCTTCTTTCTTTTAATTAATACAATAAATACGACGTCGATATTCAGTGAAATATGAAAATGAAATTGTTAAAAGTAAACTTAAAGATCATGAAATGGAAAAATTTCCCAAAATGAAGTAACTGTAATTTTTTGCTAGTGATTCACGTGTGCCACATCATGCATTTTATGAAAAAGAAATGTTAAGCATATACTGTATAGCAAGTGGATAAAGACTTATTTATTACTTTGATATTCAACGTCATAGAATAATTTGCTCTAAATCTGACAATCAAAGTCAAGGCTCCATTTTATTTGTTTTTATTTTGCATGCTCTTGTGATTGCCACTCTAATTATTTGCTTTTTTCCGCAATCATTTCAAAAACATTTTAAAGACAATATTCCTGTATTGTAAAGTACGAAAAAAAAAACTGCACGCTGTAGGCACAACTTTATTTTTGTTCGAGAAGTGAGGGTCATTCTGAGAACAGATAATTTACTTGGAAACAAGAAAAGAAAAGTAAAACGAAATGAATTTATCTATTGATGTCCGATGATTAACTAAAAATAAAACAAAAATCACTTCAGTTCACTTATTACGTTCGCATTTTAGGGGGGCGGGGGGTTTGAAAATTTGTAACAAAATGTAACATAGGGGGGGGGGGGTGTCACACCAAAATTAAATAAAATAAATTACGAACGTTCAGGGGGGGGGGGAGGGTGTGAGTTGTAACATATTGTATCAAGGGGGGGGGGGGGGGGTGAAAAAGGTTGTTTTTTTGCGTAACGTAATAAGTGAACGGCCCCTTTCCGATAATACTATTTTTTGTTATTTACAGCTAGACCAAGGCTCGTGTATTTGAGTTTTTGAACGAGCTTATGAAATTATAAGACTTTTTATGGATCATGAACGACACGTGTAATAATGATAATGAGTTATTGTACATAAATATTATTCAGTTTATCCACATACCTAAACTAACTATAGTTTTGAAGAATTCAGGCTGAATACATGTTGCAAAGCATTTTCCTGAATTAGAGCCGTCAACAGAATTTGGTGGTGAAATATCTATATCGTGTAGATGATTTCTTTCAGTCAGGATGTTATGATGATGTGATTGAAAGGTACTACGATGTTGTGAATTAGAATTTAATAAGTTGTTAATCAGATTGCTTTGGCTGTCGATTAATCCGAGATAAACCAGACAATTTCTATTCTCGGATTGAAGTTTGTGAATAATTAAAGAAAACTTCTTTAGATCACCCAAAAGGATATTGTATTTTGCTTCCAATGAATACAAATCTCTCTCATTTATCAATAATAGAGTTTTGCCATCTATTTTATGCTCAATTATTGCATTTAAAATCTCTTTACTTTCAATTTTATCTTTGAGGAAATTTTTAACATTTTCTATTGTCCAATTTAATATATTTTCGTTCATTTTTTTGAACTGAAATTCATTTAACAATATATCATTAACAGAAAACATTATCACTTTATTTTGAAACTACTTTAAATTCATTAAATTATAACATTTTTACAACACGAAACTTTTTGCCTTTTTTGCAATTTCCCTTGGAAACATTTCAAATGCTACTTGAATAACTTTATATTCAGTCTGTATAAATCAAGGGGCATATCCATTATATACATATATGTGTTTTTAAACATACATTTTCGAAAGGGAAATTAGTCACTAATAAAAATAAAATTTATTTCAGCTTTCAAAATTGTCTATTTAATTGTTGTGCATTAATTAATCAAGTCTAATTCTTTACAAAATGTTTTCGAGCGGACCAAATTACAATAAGCTAAAGACAAATCTTCGTCTAGCTGTAAATCGGCTTAAATTACTTGAAAAGAAGAAAACAGAGACAAATCAGAAGGCAAGAAAGGAAATTGCAGGTATTTGCGACTTAAACAATTTAATTTTAATGATTTTTGATAATTATTCACTTAAATTTTAAGATTTTTTGGAGATCCAAAAGCCTGATCGGGCAAGGATACGCGTTGAGCATATAATTAGAGAAGATGTAAGAAGAAATTTCTATAATTATGAGTCATCATTATAGTTGTACAATTAATTTCAGTATTTGGTAGAAGCTATGGAGATCCTTGAAATGTTTTGTGACTTGCTACTAGCGAGATTTGGCTTAATCACACAACTTAAGGAATTGGACGAAGGCATTTCTGAAGCTGTATCGAGTATTATTTGGGTAGCTCCTCGTTTGCAAGCTGATGTTGCTGAACTTAAAATAATATCAGATATGCTAACAGCGAAATACGGAAAGCCTTACAGTGATTCTTGTAGAGCATCTATTCCTCCATCAAATGTTTCTGAGAAACTTCAACATAAAATGAGCATTCAAGCCCCACCAAAGCTTCTCGTTGAAAAGTATTTAATTGAAATTGCAAAAATTTTCAATATCGACTATGAGCCTGATCAATCAATCATGAAGGACGAACAAAGGCCCGATGGATTTCTTATTGATCTTGGAGATAAGAACAATTTGGATGGAAATCTTCCTCAACCACCACCTCCCAATCCAGGCTTTATTGGATATCCTCAGCCTCCTAATCTACCAATTTTGCCTCAACCGTCGAATATTCCATTCAATTATCCAAGCGGTCCAAGTGGTGGAGCTTCTTCATCCTTTACAAGCTATCCAAGTGCTCCATATAATTATAATATACCGCCTAATCCCATGCCTCAGCAACCGCAATTTCCTTCAATGCCTGAGAAAAAGGACTTGAATGTCAACTTTTTGAATGTGAGTAAACTTAATTTTCTTTAATAACAGAACTAACATCATACAGACTTAAAGTATATGAGATTAAAATGTTTCTATATAATTTTAAATTTAAAACTCATATGCATGTTGTTGCACAATTAGGAGGAAAAAAGACATGAATCAATGCCTCCACCTTATTCTTCTATAAGTCCAGAGGATAATGCTCAGGTAAGAAAGAATTCTTTTAACAGTCGATTAGTTTAAAAATGCAAAAAAAAAATTCATTACTAACATGCAATCATTACAATGGAAACTCATTAAATTATTGGTACTTTGTAAGTTTTATTCTTCTCCATACTTTCTAATTTAGAACTGTTTAATTTTTTGTAAGATTTCGATTGATTGTCTTTATTTATTTTATATTTCAGTTTGTTCCAAATTTATCAATGCAACCAAAACCTGCACCGCGCGCAAAGGTAAATTTTTAAAGAAATTACTTACTACTGTAAGAGTTATTTGAACAATGGGCAATTCCACAGATCTGTTTATTTTCGCAGATCCATGTCTTTAATGTTTTCATAAAATGAAATTTGTTTTGCTAATGACGCTTGCATTTTTTCTACATGAGTTTATAATAATAATAATAATAATGAGTGAAGAGCCCAGCTTTTCACTGCGAGGTTCTGCGATTCAATTTGTAAAGAATTTATTGTACCATACTCTTTAGACCCACAGTTTATAGTGGGATCCGAACCACTTGCAAGCTCTGCACATTGCAAAGACACGAGTACGTCATAAGACCTGATGTACCCTACTATGTACCTCTTTTTCTTATTATTAAGGATTATTAATTCGATTGGTGTGATTTTACGTATGAACTGATTCTTACATAATGTTTTTCATCATCAGAAATAATGATGTTTTTCTTCAAAAATTTTCTTCATTCATTTTAGTCCCTGCTTATAAAGTTAAAAGTTATATTTTTTAATCAAAAAATTGAGATAAAGTTGGAAAAATAAAGGGTTTTTAGCAATGTTTTGTTTGAATAAGTGAATTGGACAGAATGAAAGAGCTCCGCGTTTTAAATAAGCTTGTGCAAAAATCAGATCTGCAAAGTTCCCTAATTAGGAGAAAATTCAATTCAAAGACGAAATTTTTTTAGAATGTCTGATTGAGGTGATCTCAAACTCCACAAGTTTTTAAAAATTATCTAAAAACTGTCATTAACTCAAATGACAAACATTTAACTGCCTTTCTGATTAGCTATAGAAATAAAGCTGAATTAATGAAAATATTCTGGTATTTCAATTACAAGCGTGTTCGCAAAATAGCGCCCTTAAATCCACTTCAAGACAGGAAACTGTCACTAAAAAGCAATTTGATTATTTAAAATTTATTGAATTTTAGGTTTTGCCTGATCTACCAAATGTTCCGTCAAATTTGCCTGATGTACCGAGTGAAAATACTCAAAACGCACCAGATGACTCTGAAATTGATTTCGATGATTTGACAAGAAGATTCGAAGAACTAAAGAAGCGTCACTAAGATGATAAATATTCTATTAAACAAAAATTTATATTGTTTCCTTTTGTATCTTATACGTTATAATAAAGCAGATTAAACAATTTTATCTTATTTTTGCTAAACCAGGCTAAACTTTAAGCTGGAAGTAAAAAGTGTTATGGTTTGAATTCCTATAAAAAAATTATTTTTCATTTTAATTAATTTGCGGTCTTGAAAAAGACCATTTGAGATTTTCGATGCAGCATAAAAAGCAATTAATTTTAATGATGTATATTTGGTGACAGCTTTTGTACCTTCTGAGACAGCGTGCTTGGCTAAATCACCAGGTCATTGCTTTTGAACCGGCAATTTAAAGCATTTTTGGTTTTGATCATAGTAGTCTATTTTCAAAAAAATATAGATTTTATATCTATATTAGCATTTTTTATCATTTATAATTCCAAGATATATTTTAAAATGCAATTTAAAGCATTTTTGGTTTTGATAATAGTAGGCTATTTTCAAAAATATATCGATTTTATATCTATATTAGCATTTTTTATCATTTATAATTCCAAGATATATTTTAAAATGCAATTTAAAGCATTTTTGGTTTTAATCATAGTAGGCTATTTTCAAAAAAATATAGATTTTATATCTATATTAGCATTTTTTATCATTTATAATTCCAAGATATGTTTTAAAATGCAATTTTAAGCATTTTTGGTTTTCGATCATAGTAAGCTATTTTCAAAAATATATCGATTTTATATCTATATTAGCATTCTTTATCATTTATAATACCCAGATATGTTTTAAAATGCAATTTAAAGCATTTTTGGTTTTGATCATAGTAAGCTATTTTCAAAAATATATCGATTTTATATCTATATTAGCATTCTTTATCATTTATAATACCAAGGTTTGTTTTAAAATGCAATTTAAAGCATTTTTGGTTTTGATCATAGTAGGCTATTTTCAACAAAATATCGATTTTATATCTATATTAGCATTCTTTATCATTTATAATACCCAGATATGTTTTAAAATGCAATTTAAAGCATTTTTGGTTCTGATCATAGTAGGCTATTTTCAAAAATATATCGATTTTATATCTATATGGCATTCTTTATCATTTATAATACCAAGGTTTGTTTTAAAATGCAATTTAAAGCATTTTTGGTTTTGATCATAGTAAGCTATTTTCAAAAATATATCGATTTTATATCTATATTAGCATTCTTTATCATTTATAATACCCAGATATGTTTAAAAATGCAATTTAAAGCAGTTTTGTTTTTGACCATAGAAGGCTATTTTCAAAAATATATCGATTTTATATCTATATGGCATTCTTTATCATTTATAATACCAAGGTTTGTTTTAAAATGCAATTTAAAGCATTTTTGGTTTTGATCATAGTAGGCTATTTTCAACAAAATATCGATTTTATATCTATATTAGCATTCTTTATCATTTATAATACCCAGATATGTTTTAAAATGCAATTTAAAGCATTTTTGGTTCTGATCATAGTAGGCTATTTTCAAAAATATATCGATTTTATATCTATATGGCATTCTTTATCATTTATAATACCAAGGTTTGTTTTAAAATGCAATTTAAAGCATTTTTGTTTTTGATCATAGAAGGCTATTTTCAAAAAAATATCGATTTTATATCTATATTAGCATTCTTTATCATTTATAATACCCAGATATGTTTTAAAATGCAATTTAAAGCATTTTTGGTTTTGATCATAGTAGGCTATTTTCAAAAAAATATCGATTTTATATCTATATTAGCATTCTTTATCATTTATAATACCAAGGTTTGTTTTAAAATGCAATTTAAAGCATTTTTGGTTCTGATCATAGTAGGCTATTTTCAAAAATATATCGATTTTATATCTATATTAGCATTCTTTATCATTTATAATACCCAGATATGTTTTAAAATGCAATTTAAAGCATTTTTGGTTTTGATCATAGTAGGCTATTTTCAACAAAATATCGATTTTATATCTATATAGCATTCTTTATCATTTATAATATCAACGTTTGTTTTAAAATGCAATTTCAACCATTTTTGGTTTTGATCATAGTAGGCTATTTTCAAAAATATATCGATTTTATATCTATATAGCATTCTTTATCATTTTTAATACCAAGGTTTGTTTTAAAATGCAATTTAAAGCATTTTTGGTTTTGATCATCGTAGGCTATTTTCAAAAAAAAAAAAAATATCGATTTTACATATAAATTAGCATTCTTTATCATTTATAATACCCAGATATGTTTAAAAATGCAATTTAAAGCAGTTTTGTTTTTGACCATAGAAGGCTATTTTCAAAAAAATATCGATTTTATATCTATATTAGCATTCTTTATCATTTATAATACCAAGGTTTGTTTTAAAATGCAATTTAAAGCATTTTTGGTTTTGATCATCGTAGGCTATTTTCAAAAAAAAAAAATATCGATTTTACATATAAATTAGCATTCTTTATCATTTATAATACCCAGATATGTTTAAAAATGCAATTTAAAGCAGTTTTGTTTTTGACCATAGAAGGCTATTTTCAAAAAAATATCGATTTTATATCTATATAGCATTCTTTATCATTTATAATACCAAGGTTTGTTTTAAAATGCAATTTAAAGCATTTTTGGTTTTGATCATAGTACGCTATTTTCAAAAATATATCGATTTTATATCTATATTAGCATTCTTTATCATTTATAATACCCAGATATGTTTTAAAATGCAATTTAAAGCATTTTTGGTTCTGATCATAGTAGGCTATTTTCAAAAATATATCGATTTTATATCTATATGGCATTCTTTATCATTTATAATACCAAGGTTTGTTTTAAAATGCAATTTAAAGCATTTTTGTTTTTGATCATAGAAGGCTATTTTCAAAAAAATATCGATTTTATATCTATATTAGCATTCTTTATCATTTATAATACCCAGATATGTTTTAAAATGCAATTTAAAGCATTTTTGGTTTTGATCATAGTAGGCTATTTTCAAAAAAATATCGATTTTATATCTATATTAGCATTCTTTATCATTTATAATACCAAGGTTTGTTTTAAAATGCAATTTAAAGCATTTTTGGTTTTGATCATAGTAGGCTATTTTCAAAAATATATCGATTTTATATCTATATTAGCATTCTTTATCATTTATAATACCCAGATATGTTTTAAAATGCAATTTAAAGCATTTTTGGTTTTGATCATAGTAGGCTATTTTCAACAAAATATCGATTTTATATCTATATAGCATTCTTTATCATTTATAATATCAACGTTTGTTTTAAAATGCAATTTCAACCATTTTTGGTTTTGATCATAGTAGGCTATTTTCAAAAATATATCGATTTTATATCTATATAGCATTCTTTATCATTTATAATATCAACGTTTGTTTTAAAATGCAATTTAAAGCATTTTTGGTTTTGATCATAGTAGGCTATTTTCAAAAATATATCGATTTTATATCTATATGGCATTCTTTATCATTTATAATACCAAGGTTTGTTTTAAAATGAAATTTAAAGCATTTTTGGTTTTGATCATAGTAGGCTATTTTCAAAAATATATCGATTTTATATCTATATGGCATTCTTTATCATTTATAATACCAAGGTTTGTTTTAAAATGAAATTTAAAGCATTTTTGGTTTTGATCATAGTAGGCTATTTTCAAAAATATATCGATTTTATATCTATATGGCATTCTTTATCATTTATAATACCAAGGTTTGTTTTAAAATGCAATTTAAAGCATTTTTGGTTTTGATCATAGTAGGCTATTTTCAAAAATATATCGATTTTATATCTATATGGCATTCTTTATCATTTATAATACCAAGGTTTGTTTTAAAATGCAATTTAAAGCATTTTTGGTTTTGATCATAGTACGCTATTTTCAAAAATATATCGATTTTATATCTATATAGCATTCTTTATCATTTATAATACCAAGGTTTGTTTTAAAATGCAATTTAAAGCATTTTTGGTTTTGATCATAGTAGGCTATTTTCAAAAATATATCGATTTTATATCTATATAGCATTCTTTATCATTTATAATACCAAGGTTTGTTTTAAAATGCAATTTAAAGCATTTTTGGTTTTGATCATAGTAGGCTATTTTCAAAAATATATCGATTTTATATCTATATGGCATTCTTTATCATTTATAATACCAAGGTTTGTTTTAAAATGAAATTTAAAGCATTTTTGGTTTTGATCATAGTAGGCTATTTTCAAAAATATATCGATTTTATATCTATATGGCATTCTTTATCATTTATAATACCAAGGTTTGTTTTAAAATGCAATTTAAAGCATTTTTGGTTTTGATCATAGTAGGCTATTTTCAAAAATATATCGATTTTATATCTATATAGCATTCTTTATCATTTATAATACCAAGGTTTGTTTTAAAATGCAATTTAAAGCATTTTTGGTTTTGATCATAGTAGGCTATTTTCAAAAATATATCGATTTTATATCTATATAGCATTCTTTATCATTTATAATATCAACGTTTGTTTTAAAATGCAATTTCAACCATTTTTGGTTTTGATCATAGCCAATGAGTGCTGATGAGAACTAATTTTCGATTTCGAAGGATCTAATTTTCGAGCGCGGGAAAAAAAATTTGAATTTGAAATTTCCGTTACAATTATTTGTTTACATTTTGCATTTAAATTACTTCTTGAAAAAAGAATCTTCATGGGGGCCATTCACTTATTACGTAACGCTTTTAGGGGGAGGGGGGGGGTCTAAGATTTTGTTACGGTTCAAACAAGGAAATTTTTTTTTCATACAAATTTTGTTACGAGGGGGGGGGGGGGGGGTCTAAGAAGTCATTTTTTCGCGTTACGTAATAAGTGAACAGCCCCATGGGAACTTTCAGTAGAAGTTAAATGCTTTTTAATGTGTCTAGAATTCATTTATAGGCTATTAAATTGTCTTATTTCATGTTCTGATCCTTCATTTAATCAACAATTTATTGATACAGTAATTGCCGAAGTTGAAGTAGTTTTTGAACATTGTGAAGAAACGATTGATAAACTATTAAAAGCTTTTGTTAAATTTAGAGCAAAATTTCAGTATCCGTGTTGATTAATACATAAAAGAAACAATTTTGCATCAAAAAACAATTGAAATAAATTTGTTTCTTAATTAAGTCGTTAACGTATTTTTATTTTTCAAAATTTCATATTTTTGAATGTTTTCGAATTTTTTTTGAATTTTTCGAAATTAACCAAAATCAACTGACATTTTCTTTGTTCGCACTCATTGGGATCATAGTAGGCTATTTTCAAAAATATATCGATTTTATATCTATATGGCATTTTTTATCATTTATAATACCAAGGTTTGTTTTAAAATGCAATTTAAAGCATTTTTGGTTTTGATCATAGTAGGCTATTTTCAACAAAATATCGATTTTATATCTATATTAGCATTCTTTATCATTTATAATACCCAGATATGTTTTAAAATGCAATTTAAAGCATTTTTGGTTCTGATCATAGTAGGCTATTTTCAAAAATATATCGATTTTATATCTATATGGCATTCTTTATTATTTATAATACCAAGGTTTGTTTTAAAATGCAATTTAAAGCATTTTTGGTTCTGATCATAGTAGGCTATTTTCAAAAATATATCGATTTTATATCTATATGGCATTCTTTATCATTTATAATACCAAGGTTTGTTTTAAAATGCAATTTAAAGCATTTTTGGTTTTGATCATAGTAGGCTATTTTCAAAAATATATCGATTTTATATCTATATAGCATTCTTTATCATTTATAATACCAAGGTTTGTTTTAAAATGCAATTTAAAGAATTTTTGGTTCTGATCATAGTAGGCTATTTTCAAAAATATATCGATTTTATATCTATATAGCATTCTTTATCATTTATAATATCAACGTTTGTTTTAAAATGCAATTTCAACCATTTTTGGTTTTGATCATAGTATCATAGTTTTCAAAAATATATCGATTTTATATCTATATGGCATTCTTTATCATTTATAATACCAAGGTTTGTTTTAAAATGCAATTTAAAGCATTTTTGGTTTTGATCATAGTAGGCTATTTTCAAAAAAAAAAATATCGATTTTACATATAAATTAGCATTCTTTATCATTTATAATACCCAGATATGTTTAAAAATGCAATTTAAAGCAGTTTTGTTTTTGACCATAGAAGGCTATTTTCAAAAAAATATCGATTTTATATCTATATAGCATTCTTTATCATTTATAATACCAAGGTTTGTTTTAAAATGCAATTTCAACCATTTTTGGTTTTGATCATAGTAGGCTATTTTCAAAAATATATCGATTTTATATCTATATGGCATTCTTTATCATTTATAATACCAAGGTTTGTTTTAAAATGCAATTTAAAGCATTTTTGGTTTTGATCATAGTACGCTATTTTCAAAAATATATCGATTTTATATCTATATAGCATTCTTTATCATTTATAATATCAACGTTTGTTTTAAAATGCAATTTCAACCATTTTTGGTTTTGATCATAGTAGGCTATTTTCAAAAATATATCGATTTTATATCTATATAGCATTCTTTATCATTTATAATACCAAGGTTTGTTTTAAAATGCAATTTAAAGCATTTTTGGTTTTGATCATAGTACGCTATTTTCAAAAATATATCGATTTTATATCTATATAGCATTCTTTATCATTTATAATATCAACGTTTGTTTTAAAATGCAATTTCAACCATTTTTGGTTTTGATCATAGTAGGCTATTTTCAAAAATATATCGATTTTATATCTATATAGCATTCTTTATCATTTATAATATCAACGTTTGTTTTAAAATGCAATTTAAAGCATTTTTGGTTTTGATCATAGTAGGCTATTTTCAACAAAATATCGATTTTATATCTATATTAGCATTCTTTATCATTTATAATACCCAGATATGTTTTAAAATGCAATTTAAAGCATTTTTGGTTCTGATCATAGTAGGCTATTTTCAAAAATATATCGATTTTATATCTATGTAGCATTCTTTATCATTTATAATACCAAGGTTTGTTTTAAAATGCAATTTAAAGCATTTTTGGTTTTGATCATAGTAGGTTATTTTCAAAAATATATCGATTTTATATCTATATGGCATTCTTTATCATTTATAATACCAAGGTTTGTTTTAAAATGAAATTTAAAGCATTTTTGGTTTTGATCATAGTAGGCTATTTTCAAAAATATATCGATTTTATATCTATATAGCATTCTTTATCATTTATAATACCAAGGTTTGTTTTAAAATGCAATTTAAACCATTTTTGGTTTTGATCATAGTAGGCTATTTTCAACAAAATATCGATTTTATATCTATATAGCATTCTTTATCATTTATAATATCAACGTTTGTTTTAAAATGCAATTTCAACCATTTTTGGTTTTGATCATAGTAAGCTATTTTCAAAAATATATCGATTTTATATCTATATTAGCATTCTTTATCATTTATAATACCAAGGTTTGTTTTAAAATGCAATTTAAAGCATTTTTGGTTTTGATCATCGTAGGCTATTTTCAAAAAAAAAAATATCGATTTTACATATAAATTAGCATTCTTTATCATTTATAATACCCAGATATGTTTAAAAATGCAATTTAAAGCAGTTTTGTTTTTGACCATAGAAGGCTATTTTCAAAAAAATATCGATTTTATATCTATATTAGCATTCTTTATCATTTATAATACCCAGATATGTTTTAAAATGCAATTTAAAGCATTTTTGGTTTTGATCATAGTAGGCTATTTTCAAAAATATATCGATTTTATATCTATATAGCATTCTTTATCATTTATAATACCAAGGTTTGTTTTAAAATGCAATTTCAACCATTTTTGGTTTTGATCATAGTAGGCTATTTTCAAAAATATATCGATTTTATATCTATATTAGCATTCTTTATCATTTATAATACCAAGGTTTGTTTTAAAATGCAATTTAAAGCATTTTTGGTTTTGATCATCGTAGGCTATTTTCAAAAAAAAAAAAATATCGATTTTACATATAAATTAGCATTCTTTATCATTTATAATACCCAGATATGTTTAAAAATGCAATTTAAAGCAGTTTTGTTTTTGACCATAGCACTATGGGCCAGAAATCGAAAACTTTTCCGAAAATTATTTTTTTGGTCTAAATGATAGCTCTTTCATTTCCATCTATGAAAATACTTACAAAAGTGGCCAATTCAGCCTAAGTTCCGAGTTATGGCTTTTCAAATTTTTGATTAAGAGCATTTTCTCGCCCCACAAAAATTGTCACTGCTTTTCATTAGATTGATGAAACTCTTTCAATTTTTTTTTATTTGGTAGCTTAAAATAAGAGCTTTATTTTAGGATAGTAAACATTTAATTATGCATCTTTTAACTTTATGAATTTTAAGGTTTTTTCAAAAAAGCACGTGTTCAGTATGATTATGTTCGTCTAGAACTTCACTCTTAAAATAAATGATGCTGAATCTTTTTTTATATTGTAGGTATAAACAAGATCTACAACTTTTATTAAGATACTATAAAGTTTTAGTAGAGTTTTGCTGATGAAATTAAGTCTTTTCTTCAAAAAAACTGCAATTTTTTGACATAAATTCCCATAACTTTTCAGGATAGCCCAAAGGAGTGGATTTTTTTACATGCTTTAAAAGCTCTTTAAATATACTATCAGAATATACAATCAGCTTGAGTTCGGTTACTGAGACAATCTCGAGCAATTTGACTTTGAAGTGTGACCAGAAATACATTTCAAAACATAAAAATTGAAAATAAATTTTGTACGTTTTTCAAAATTTTAGTTTTTTGCTTTAGATCAATAGATCTTATCAAGGCGCATATTTTGAGTATAAATATGTCATAGTTTGAACAATTTTTATACTCAAATTTCAACAAAATCATTTTTATATATTTTTTCAACAAATTTTACTTATTTTTCAATTATTTTAAATCAAAACTTATTTTAAATCTTCTGATTTTGATATTTTTTGAAATTTCTATGTTTTTATGTTAAAATGTCATTCCTAGAGCAACAATTCATAATTTTTTTTTTACTTTAAGGTAATTTTTTTATAATTTTTTGCAAATTACACTCATTTTTCTTATCTTTTTTTATCAAATTTTATTTTATAATAATTCTAAATATTGAAATTTAATGTAATATGCATAAAAATACTCTTAAATATTTAAAAATCATATTTTATCCAATTAACGTAAGAATAAAGCTGGAATGAGCAAAGCTTTGATATGTTGCTTTAATTTGAAGGTAATTCTCCTTTCGATACAGAACATATAAGCATCCAATCAACTATTTTTAATAAATTTCGGTATACATACTTATTTCCATGCAATTGTAAAGCATAAACTGCCTTTCAGGTCCGGAAGTTGAAAGCTCAATATTTATAATCTGACTGGACTCACTAATGGTGACTGGAATTTACCAGTATGAAATATATAAAGTATATATACAAAAGTTTGAAAAGATTGCATCGTTTCGAAATTTATCAAAACTAAATGATGGTTCTTGAATCTATTTTTGTCTATGTATAAGGATTTAAGTGCCTCGCTGGTCAAATAAGTAAGGCGATTGGCTCAAATTTGGTATGGTAACTCGATGGTCGTCGGTTCCAATCCAGCCATTTCCAAATTTGTTCTTTTTCAGAAGTTTAGATACTTCGACTGCTTAATGTACGAGATCAAGCCATGAGATATTTGGATTAAGGAACGGATGAGGAACATGAAGTGTAGCGGGAGAAATAGGAACGAGAGCTACAAGATTACCTTATAATGATAAATTGTCAGAACGGATCTGAAATGTATCACGTTGCGCCCACAGATCAGTAAAAAAAGTATATGCAAAGACAAAAATTTGAAAAATCAATGAAATATGCTAAAAAACTATAAGGAACCATTCAACATTGGATAAAAATTGTCACAATAAATTTGATAGATTGGAAAATGGTTGATAGCAGTTGATAGCGTTTTCCTTTTTAAAAACTATTTTCATTATAGGTCCTTAATTCGTGGTGATAGTTTATGCTTTACTTTAGTTTATAAATTAAGAACGACCGTTATTTTTGTATCAAGTTTTTAAATTCAAAATGTTCGTTATTTTATGAGTTTCTTTAAAGATTTTATTTAAATCATTGAAACTCATTATCTTTATGTATTTATGTAAAGGTTTTTTATGCCTGTACAATTGTCACTGATATGTAGTGCAATTTATGGGCTTTTTCCTTTAAAACAAGAGAAAGTATAATAATAAATAATAATAATAAAAATTTACAATTGCATGGAAATAAGTATGTATACCGAAATTTATTAAAAATAGTTGATTGGATGCTTATATGTTCTGTATCGAAAGGAGAATTACCTTCAAATTAAAGCAACATATCAAAGCTTTGCTCATTCCAGCTTTATTCTTACGTTAATTGGATAAAATATGATTTTTAAATATTTAAGAGTATTTTTATGCATATTACATTAAATTTCAATATTTAGAATTATTATAAAATAAAATTTGATAAAAAAAGATAAGAAAAATGAGTGTAATTTGCAAAAAATTATAAAAAAATTACCTTAAAGTAAAAAAAAAATTATGAATTGTTGCTCTAGGAATGACATTTTAACATAAAAACATAGAAATTTCAAAAAATATCAAAATCAGAAGATTTAAAATAAGTTTTGATTTAAAATAATTGAAAAATAAGTAAAATTTGTTGAAAAAATATATAAAAATGATTTTGTTGAAATTTGAGTATAAAAATTGTTCAAACTATGACATATTTATACTCAAAATATGCGCCTTGATAAGATCTATTGATCTAAAGCAAAAAACTAAAATTTTGAAAAACGTACAAAATTTATTTTCAATTTTTATGTTTTGAAATGTATTTCTGGTCACACTTCAAAGTCAAATTGCTCGAGATTGTCTCAGTAACCGAACTCAAGCTGATTGTATATTCTGATAGTATATTTAAAGAGCTTTTAAAGCATGTAAAAAAAATCCACTCCTTTGGGCTATCCTGAAAAGTTATGGGAATTTATGTCAAAAAATTGCAGTTTTTTTGAAGAAAAGACTTAATTTCATCAGCAAAACTCTACTAAAACTTTATAGTATCTTAATAAAAGTTGTAGATCTTGTTTATACCTACAATATAAAAAAAGATTCAGCATCATTTATTTTAAGAGTGAAGTTCTAGACGAACATAATCATACTGAACACGTGCTTTTTTGAAAAAACCTTAAAATTCATAAAGTTAAAAGATGCATAATTAAATGTTTACTATCCTAAAATAAAGCTCTTATTTTAAGCTACCAAATAAAAAAAAATTGAAAGAGTTTCATCAATCTAATGAAAAGCAGTGACAATTTTTGTGGGGCGAGAAAATGCTCTTAATCAAAAATTTGAAAAGCCATAACTCGGAACTTAGGCTGAATTGGCCACTTTTGTAAGTATTTTCATAGATGGAAATGAAAGAGCTATCATTTAGACCAAAAAAATAATTTTCGGAAAAGTTTTCGATTTCTGGCCCATAGTGCATAGAAGGCTATTTTCAAAAAAATATCGATTTTATATCTATATTAGCATTCTTTATCATTTATAATACCCAGATATGTTTTAAAATGCAATTTAAAGCATTTTTGGTTTTGATCATAGTAGGCTATTTTCAAAAATATATCGATTTTATATCTATATTAGCATTCTTTATCATTTATAATACCAAGGTTTGTTTTAAAATGCAATTTAAAGCATTTTTGGTTTTGATCATAGTAGGCTATTTTCAAAAATATATCGATTTTATATCTATATGGCATTCTTTATCATTTATAATACCAAGGTTTGTTTTAAAATGCAATTTCAACCATTTTTGGTTTTGATCATCGTAGGCTATTTTCAAAAATATATCGATTTTATATCTATATTAGCATTCTTTATCATTTATAATACCAAGGTTTGTTTTAAAATGCAATTTAAAGCATTTTTGGTTTTGATCATCGTAGGCTATTTTCAAAAAAAAAAATATCGATTTTACATATAAATTAGCATTCTTTATCATTTATAATACCCAGATATGTTTAAAAATGCAATTTAAAGCATTTTTGTTTTTGATCATAGTAGGCTATTTTCAAAAATATATCGATTTTATATCTATATAGCATTCTTTATCATTTATAATACCAAGGTTTGTTTTAAAATGCAATTTAAAGCATTTTTGGTTTTGATCATAGTAGGCTATTTTCAAAAATATATCGATTTTATATCTATATGGCATTCTTTATCATTTATAATACCAAGGTTTGTTTTAAAATGAAATTTAAAGCATTTTTGGTTTTGATCATAGTAGGCTATTTTCAAAAATATATCGATTTTATATCTATATGGCATTCTTTATCATTTATAATACCAAGGTTTGTTTTAAAATGCAATTTAAAGCATTTTTGGTTTTGATCATAGTAGGCTATTTTCAAAAATATATCGATTTTATATCTATATGGCATTCTTTATCATTTATAATACCAAGGTTTGTTTTAAAATGCAATTTAAAGCATTTTTGGTTTTGATCATAGTAGGCTATTTTCAAAAATATATCGATTTTATATCTATATGGCATTCTTTATCATTTATAATACCAAGGTTTGTTTTAAAATGCAATTTAAAGCATTTTTGGTTTTGATCATAGTAGGCTATTTTCAAAAATATATCGATTTTATATCTATATAGCATTCTTTATCATTTATAATACCAAGGTTTGTTTTAAAATGCAATTTAAAGCATTTTTGGTTTTGATCATAGTAGGCTATTTTCAAAAATATATCGATTTTATATCTATATGGCATTCTTTATCATTTATAATACCAAGGTTTGTTTTAAAATGAAATTTAAAGCATTTTTGGTTTTGATCATAGTAGGCTATTTTCAAAAATATATCGATTTTATATCTATATGGCATTCTTTATCATTTATAATACCAAGGTTTGTTTTAAAATGCAATTTAAAGCATTTTTGGTTTTGATCATAGTAGGCTATTTTCAAAAATATATCGATTTTATATCTATATGGCATTCTTTATCATTTATAATACCAAGGTTTGTTTTAAAATGCAATTTAAAGCATTTTTGGTTTTGATCATAGTAGGCTATTTTCAAAAATATATTGATTTTATATCTATATGGCATTCTTTATCATTTATAATACCAAGGTTTGTTTTAAAATGCAATTTAAAGCATTTTTGGTTTTGATCATAGTAGGCTATTTTCAAAAATATATCGATTTTATATCTATATAGCATTCTTTATCATTTATAATACCAAGGTTTGTTTTAAAATGCAATTTAAAGCATTTTTGGTTTTGATCATAGTAGGCTATTTTCAAAAATATATCGATTTTATATCTATATAGCATTCTTTATCATTTATAATACCAAGGTTTGTTTTAAAATGCAATTTAAAGCATTTTTGGTTTTGATCATAGTAGGCTATTCTCAAAAAAAAAAAATATCGGTTTTACATATAAATTAGCAATCTTTATCATTTATAATACCCAGATATGTTTTAAAATGCAATTTAAAGCATTTTTGGTTCTGATCATAGTAGGCTATTTTCAAAAATATATCGATTTTATATCTATATGGCATTCTTTATCATTTATAATACCAAGGTTTGTTTTAAAATGCAATTTAAAGCATTTTTGGTTTTGATCATAGTAGGCTATTTTCAAAAATATATCGATTTTATATCTATATGGCATTCTTTATCATTTATAATACCAAGGTTTGTTTTAAAATGCAATTTAAAGCATTTTTGGTTTTGATCATAGTAGGCTATTTTCAAAAATATATCGATTTTATATCTATATAGCATTCTTTATCATTTATAATACCAAGGTTTGTTTTAAAATGCAATTTAAAGCATTTTTGGTTTTGATCATAGTAGGCTATTTTCAAAAATATATCGATTTTATATCTATATAGCATTCTTTATCATTTATAATATCAACGTTTGTTTTAAAATGCAATTTCAACCATTTTTGGTTTTGATCATAGTAGGCTATTTTCAAAAATATATCGATTTTATATCTATATGGCATTCTTTATCATTTATAATACCAAGGTTTGTTTTAAAATGCAATTTAAAGCATTTTTGGTTTTGATCATAGTAGGCTATTTTCAAAAATATATCGATTTTATATCTATATGGCATTCTTTATCATTTATAATACCAAGGTTTGTTTTAAAATGCAATTTAAAGCATTTTTGGTTTTGATCATAGTAGGCTATTTTCAAAAATATATCGATTTTATATCTATATAGCATTCTTTATCATTTATAATATCAACGTTTGTTTTAAAATGCAATTTCAACCATTTTTGGTTTTGATCATAGTATCATAGTTTTCAAAAATATATCGATTTTATATCTATATGGCATTCTTTATCATTTATAATACCAAGGTTTGTTTTAAAATGCAATTTAAAGCATTTTTGGTTTTGATCATAGTAGGCTATTTTCAAAAAAAAAAATATCGATTTTACATATAAATTAGCATTCTTTATCATTTATAATACCCAGATATGTTTAAAAATGCAATTTAAAGCAGTTTTGTTTTTGACCATAGAAGGCTATTTTCAAAAAAATATCGATTTTATATCTATATAGCATTCTTTATCATTTATAATACCAAGGTTTGTTTTAAAATGCAATTTCAACCATTTTTGGTTTTGATCATAGTAGGCTATTTTCAAAAATATATCGATTTTATATCTATATGGCATTCTTTATCATTTATAATACCAAGGTTTGTTTTAAAATGCAATTTAAAGCATTTTTGGTTTTGATCATAGTACGCTATTTTCAAAAATATATCGATTTTATATCTATATAGCATTCTTTATCATTTATAATATCAACGTTTGTTTTAAAATGCAATTTCAACCATTTTTGGTTTTGATCATAGTAGGCTATTTTCAAAAATATATCGATTTTATATCTATATAGCATTCTTTATCATTTATAATACCAAGGTTTGTTTTAAAATGCAATTTAAAGCATTTTTGGTTTTGATCATAGTACGCTATTTTCAAAAATATATCGATTTTATATCTATATAGCATTCTTTATCATTTATAATATCAACGTTTGTTTTAAAATGCAATTTCAACCATTTTTGGTTTTGATCATAGTACGCTATTTTCAAAAATATATCGATTTTATATCTATATAGCATTCTTTATCATTTATAATATCAACGTTTGTTTTAAAATGCAATTTCAACCATTTTTGGTTTTGATCATAGTAGGCTATTTTCAAAAATATATCGATTTTATATCTATATAGCATTCTTTATCATTTATAATATCAACGTTTGTTTTAAAATGCAATTTCAACCATTTTTGGTTTTGATCATAGTACGCTATTTTCAAAAATATATCGATTTTATATCTATATAGCATTCTTTATCATTTATAATATCAACGTTTGTTTTAAAATGCAATTTCAACCATTTTTGGTTTTGATCATAGTAGGCTATTTTCAAAAATATATCGATTTTATATCTATATAGCATTCTTTATCATTTATAATACCAAGGTTTGTTTTAAAATGCAATTTAAAGCATTTTTGGTTTTGATCATAGTAGGCTATTCTCAAAAAAAAAAAATATCGGTTTTACATATAAATTAGCAATCTTTATCATTTATAATACCCAGATATGTTTTAAAATGCAATTTCAACCATTTTTGGTTTTGATCATAGTAGGCTATTTTCAAAAATATATCGATTTTATATCTATATAGCATTCTTTATCATTTATAATACCAAGGTTTGTTTTAAAATGCAATTTAAAGCATTTTTGGTTTTGATCATAGTACGCTATTTTCAAAAATATATCGATTTTATATCTATATAGCATTCTTTATCATTTATAATATCAACGTTTGTTTTAAAATGCAATTTCAACCATTTTTGGTTTTGATCATAGTAGGCTATTTTCAAAAATATATCGATTTTATATCTATATAGCATTCTTTATCATTTATAATACCAAGGTTTGTTTTAAAATGCAATTTAAAGCATTTTTGGTTTTGATCATAGTAGGCTATTTTCAACAAAATATCGATTTTATATCTATATTAGCATTCTTTATCATTTATAATACCCAGATATGTTTTAAAATGCAATTTAAAGCATTTTTGGTTCTGATCATAGTAGGCTATTTTCAAAAATATATCGATTTTATATCTATATAGCATTCTTTATCATTTATAATACCAAGGTTTGTTTTAAAATGCAATTTAAAGCATTTTTGGTTTTGATCATAGTAGGCTATTCTCAAAAAAAAAAAATATCGGTTTTACATATAAATTAGCAATCTTTATCATTTATAATACCCAGATATGTTTTAAAATGCAATTTCAACCATTTTTGGTTTTGATCATAGTAGGCTATTTTCAAAAATATATCGATTTTATATCTATATGGCATTCTTTATCATTTATAATACCAAGGTTTGTTTTAAAATGCAATTTAAAGCATTTTTGGTTTTGATCATAGTACGCTATTTTCAAAAATATATCGATTTTATATCTATATAGCATTCTTTATCATTTATAATATCAACGTTTGTTTTAAAATGCAATTTCAACCATTTTTGGTTTTGATTATAGTAGGCTATTTTCAAAAATATATCGATTTTATATCTATATGGCATTCTTTATCATTTATAATACCAAGGTTTGTTTTAAAATGCAATTTAAAGCATTTTTGGTTTTGATCATAGTAGGCTATTTTCAACAAAATATCGATTTTATATCTATATTAGCATTCTTTATCATTTATAATACCCAGATATGTTTTAAAATGCAATTTAAAGCATTTTTGGTTTTGATCATAGTAGGCTATTTTCAAAAATATATCGATTTTATATCTATATAGCATTTTTTATCATTTATAATACCAAGGTTTGTTTTAAAATGCAATTTAAAGCATTTTTGGTTTTGATCATAGTAGGCTATTTTCAACAATATATCGATTTTATATCTATATGGCATTCTTTATCATTTATAATACCAAGGTTTGTTTTAAAATGCAATTTAAAGCATTTTTGGTTTTGATCATAGTAGGCTATTTTCAACAAAATATCGATTTTATATCTATATTAGCATTCTTTATCATTTATAATACCCAGATATGTTTTAAAATGCAATTTAAAGCATTTTTGGTTTTGATCATAGTAGGCTATTTTCAAAAATATATCGATTTTATATCTATATAGCATTCTTTATCATTTATAATACCAAGGTTTGTTTTAAAATGCAATTTAAAGCATTTTTGGTTTTGATCATAGTAGGCTATTTTCAACAATATATCGATTTTATATCTATATGGCATTCTTTATCATTTATAATACCAAGGTTTGTTTTAAAATGCAATTTAAAGCAGTTTTGTTTTTGACCATAGAAGGCTATTTTCAAAAAAATATCGATTTTATATCTATATTAGCATTCTTTATCATTTAAAATACTTAGGTTTGTTTTAAAATGCACTTTAAAGCATTTTTGGCTTCGATCATAGTAGGCTATTTTCAAAAAATATAGATTTTATATCTATATTAGCATTCTTTATCATTTAAAATACTTAGGTTTGTTTTAAAATGCAATTTAAAGCATTTTTGTTTTTGATCATAGTAGGCTATTTTCAAAAAATATAGATTTTATATCTATATTAGCATTCTTTATCATTTATAATACCAAGGTTTGTTTTAAAATGCAATTTCAACCATTTTTGGTTTTGATCATAGTAGGCTATTTTCAAAAAATATAGATTTTATATCTATATTAGCATTCTTTATCATTTAAAATACTTAGGTTTGTTTTAAAATGCACTTTAAAGCATTTTTGGCTTCGATCATAGTAGGCTATTTTCAAAAAATATAGATTTTATATCTATATTAGCATTCTTTATCATTTAAAATACTTAGGTTTGTTTTAAAATGCACTTTAAAGCATTTTTGGCTTCGATCATAGTAGGCTATTTTCAAAAAATATAGATTTTATATCTATATTAACATTCTTTATCATTTAAAATACTTAGTTTTGTTTTAAAATGCAATTTAAAGCATTTTTGTTTTTGATCATAGTAGGCTATTTTCAAAAAAAAAATATCGATTTTACATATAAATTAGCATTCTTTATCATTTATAATACCCAGATATGTTTAAAAATGCAATTTAAAGCAGTTTTGTTTTTGACCATAGAAGGCTATTTTCAAAAAATATCGATTTTATATCTATATAGCATTCTTTATCATTTATAATACCCAGATATGTTTTAAAATACAATTTAAAGCATTTTTGCTTTTGATCATAGAAGGCAATTTTCAAAAAAATATCGATTTTATGTCTATATTAGCATTCTTTATCATTTATAATACCCAGATATGTTTTAAAATGCATTTTAAAGCATTTTTGGTTTTGATCATAGTAGGCTATTTTCAAAAATATGTCGATTTTATATCTAAATTAATATTCTTTATCATTTATAATACCTAGGTTTGTTTTAAAATGCAATTTAAAGCATTTTTGGTTTTGATCATAGCAGGCTATTTTCAAAAAAATATCGATTTTATATCTAAATTAACATTCTCTATCATTTATAATACTTAGGTTTGTTTTAAAATGCAATCCTGGCTGATTCTTGATTATTTCCAGATTCTTAAGTTGTTCCTTAAATTAAATTAAATTTGAAAATAAAGTAAATAAATTTATTACAGTGATTGCGATTTTTGGAATGCTTACGATATCGATAAAAAAGATTTAAAAAATTATCTTGTCTTGTAAACCATGACTTCATTGTTGCTTCACTGCTTCGTATTTCATATTCTAGATACTCCACTTGTGCCTTCAGCTGCATGGTTTGTAAATTTTTTTGTAAGCTCAGTCTTTGGTAGGATAGTTGAGTTCTTGTTCATTGGTTATGAGCCAAAATTTTTACAGCCTTTTTAACCAGTTTTCCTTTTTTTATTCTTTGAATGATGGGTGATTTTTGTTTTGACAAGGATTAAGGACTTCTGTATTTTTCCTTTGCATTTTCTGATGCGTCTGCATAGCCTAATCATGATATTCCTTGATCTTTCTTCCATTTAATCCAGCAGTAGATTTTCGTTTGATCGATGGTGATGGTGATAGCTTGCAGTATTCCATCGAATTTCTTGTGGAATAGCCAGGAATAGAATTATGTTTTGTATTTTTCTTGTTGTACATGTTGTGAGTTGATTCTATATTAATTCTGCGTTGTTTGTTAATAAATGCTTAGTTTTATGTCTTCGAGTAATTCTTCCACGATTTCCTCGCTTTTCCGAGACTTGCTGAGTCTCTTAATTTTTCTTCTAATTGAGCCATTAGAATTTGCCCTTCTTTTCTCCTTCTTCGTGGATTGGTTCTACTTGAATATTCTTCAATTTTATCAGTTGCAATCCCAGATGTTCTCAGACTGTTAGCTAATAAAAAGGTGAAATTAAAAGTTTATATAATTGATTAGAAATTTTCGAAACATAAACAAATTATAAAAGTTATCAAGTTATAATTAAAATGTATCGGAAGCAACAATCATTATGAAAAAGACACGAACATAACTTCAAGCACTTCAACGCTTACAAATATCAATGAAGGGTCATTTGATGAGACTTCCAAGGATCATTAAAAATTGGTTTTTGATAAAAATCCGAACATGTTCTTCTTGCTGTTGGATGCCATTACATCCTTTTTTGAACATCATTCTGTCCAAGTTTTTTTGTGTGAATCTTTCGTCATCTGATGACGATTGATACTGGATGCTGTATTGTGAGGCTATATCGTAGTTAAATCCAGTTGATAAAAAAATCCCGATGGTCTTTCTTTAATTACTGTAATACCTGCTTCTAATTGCTATAAAGTCTCTTTTTAGATATGTAAATATTAATTTAAAGCTATAAATAAAAACTTTCCTTAATGCTTGACTAAATCCTAATGGTTCTTAGATGGGATCCTATATTCCCAGAGACTTCTATTTTTTGATTCCTCACTCTTTGTTTAACTTCGTTGCCACATTTTCCAGGCTGCTTCTTGATTGTTTCCAGATTCTTAAGTTGTTCCTTAAATAAAATTAAATTTGAAATTAAAGTAAATTAATTTATTACAGTGATTGCGATTATTGGAATGCTTTCGATATCGATAAAAGAGGTTTTTGAAATTACCTTATCTTGTAAACCATGACTTCATTGTTGCTTCACTGCTTAGTATTTTGTATTGGGATGATGTTTTGTGATGCTCTCGATACTCCACTTGTGCTTTCCACTTGTGCATTGTTTGCAAATTTTCTTTAATATCGGAGATTCTTACTTTCACTTGATTTTACCTCTTTGTTGCGAGCGTAGTTTTTGGTAGGATAGTTGAGTTCTTGTACATTGGATATGGGCCATAATTTTTACAGTCTTTCTTTACCAATTTTCATTTTTTTTAAGTCATTGAATGATTCGCATGGGTAGAGTCGTTAATCAAGATCCGATATCGCTATGATTCGGTTTTTCTAATTTTACGAAGAGTTCTCAGAACCGATGACTTCTGTAATTTTGTCCACTCGCGATTTTATAAGCTCATTCAAATGCGAGTTATTTCTTGACAAACAGTAAACTCAACATGTATAAGGGGTTCAGCTAATTTATTTGTATTTTTCCTTTGCATTTTCTGATCTATGGTCCCTATGTCTTCCCAGTCGAACTTCTTCTTACAAAAATCTTGTGGAATAGGCTCAGATACATTATATATGGTAAACTATGCCTATTAAGTCCTAATTGGATAAATAAAATAAAGGAAAAAATAGAAAAAGAGGATTAATCATTTTGTATTTTACTTGTTGTGCATGTTGTGTGTTGATTCTATATGCATCTCATCTATTCCTCGCTATTCCTAGACTTGTTGAGTCTTCTATGTTTCTGCCAGTCAAGCCATTAGAATTTGCATCCCTTCTTCTTCTTGGATTGGTTCTACTTGATAATTCTTCATTTTTGTCAGTTGCAATCCCAGATGTTCTCAGACTGTTAGCTAATAAAAAGGTGAAATTAAAAGTTTTTGTAATTGATTAGAAATTTTCGATACATAAACAAATTATAAAAGTTATCAAGTTAAAATTAAAATGTATCGGAAGCAACAATGATTGTGAAAAAGACACAAACATAACTTCAAGCACTTCAACGCTTATAAATATCAACTAAGGGTCATTTGATGAGTCTTATTAAAAATGAACAAATCCACGTTTAAAAGAAAAACAAAACTTACTTCTGCTGTTAAGCACAAAAATCATTTTATCACCAATATTTTTCCTGTTTCGATTATTTTCCCATCCCTGGATGTAATTTCTAGCAAATTTTGCCTACTTTTTTGAACATCATTCTGTCCAACTTTTTCTTTGCATCGCTCTTTGAGATTGTATATAATATATTGTTGATTGCTTCCTTTGTTCATTTTTCGTCATCAGATGAAAATTGATACTGAATGCTGTGTGGAGAGGCTATAACATAGTTAAATCCAGTTGATAAAAAAAGTTCCGATGGTCCTTCCTTAATTTACTGCTTCTAATTGCTATAAAGTTCAATGAAAAATTATGAAAAAAAGTTAAAATGTTTGTGTGGTTTTCAAGCTTTCGCGACAAGAAAAATGTTGGGAAAATCTGAGTATTTTAAGTATCGAAAAAAATTTGGGCAGGACGGTGGGGCGATTTCTCTATTTAGGTATGTAAAAATTAATTTAAAGCTATAAATAAAAACTTACCTTAATGCTTGACTAAATCCTAATGGTTCTTAGATGGGATCCTATATTCCCAGAGACTTCTATTTTTTGATTCCTCACTCTTTGTTTAACTTCGTTGCCACATTTTCCAGGCTGCTTCTTGATTGTTTCCAGATTCTTAAGTTGTTCCTTAAATTAAATTAAATTTGAAAATAAAGTAAATAAATTTATTACATTGATTGCGATTATTGGAAGTACAAAGTAAATAAATTTATTACAGTGATTGTGATTATTGGAATGCTTACGATATCGATAAAAAAGGTTTAAAAAATTATCTTGTCTTGTAAACCATGACTTCATTGTTGCTTCACTGCTTCGTATTTCATATTAGGATGATGTATTCAAAATGATGCTCTTGTTTCTTCACTTGCGCTTTCAGCTGCATTGTGGTTCCTAAATTTTTATTCTAAGCTCTACCAACAATCAACTCACTACTTTGGTGCACAAAATACTACTTCTTACTACGAAACAAATACAAATTACTAATCTACTTCTACATCTACAAAAATCTACAAAAAACTAAACTAATATAAAGGAAGAAAGGAAAAATAAAGTGTTAAGAAAAAAATTGCCAAACTTATCAGTTATCAGATTGTGCAACCACACCATGCTCTTCTTATCATTTGCTGCTTTAAAACATTGATGTATCAGACTGTTTTTTAGGAGACATTCTGTAGAGTAAAAGATGGTGCATAAACATTTACGTCCAGATCCAAGCAAGTAAAAAGCATGATAATTTTACGAGCCATTTAGAAAAGGTGAAAGTTTGTGTATTTTTTTTTTATTCTTTGGGATATTCATTACCTTGTGCTTTTTTTTGTGAACAGAATGGTGAGTTTCGGTGATCTTTCTTTTAGAGTTCTCAGGGCTCTTATGGACTAGAAGATGTTTTGTTTTGCTTCAGTTGGTTTTACAAGTTGAATTTGCGATGCTTAGTCTTGCAATGGCTGTGCAGATTATTTGTTCTACCTGTGTAATATTGCAAGGATGCTCATATTCTTAATTTGATCTGTCGAAGGGTTTGTCTTTTCTTCTTCGACGCTTTATTCATTTGGTCTTACTTGCATTTGACTTTGCCTTTTTCTCAGAGATTAATTCATCGATTCGTCGAATGCGGTCGAATTTCGTTTGTTCTATGTGATGGTTTTGCAGTTTTTCATCGAATTTTTCGTCCCAGTCTAACTTCTTTTTCCAACCATCTTGCAGAATAGCCTTGTAAGTCCTAAATGGATACTACAAAGGATAGAAGAGAAAGAAAGAATTATTATTGTGTATTTACTTGTTCTTCGTGTTCTGTGTTGATTCTATATGTATTTCATCTTTTCCTCGATATCCCTAGACATGTTGAGTCTTATGTTTCTTCCAGTCAAGCCATTAGAATTTGCCGATTTAGAAGTTGTGATCCAGCCTTCCGAGACTGCTGGCGTTGTCAGATTCTTTTTCGTGCCCCCAAAAAAATCTAAAAGTACAATCGGAAGAAGTTAGTAAAAAGGTAAAATTAAAGGTTTAAGAAACAGCACACAAAATTGGCTTTGGATGTCATTACTAGAGGTTAGTCGAATACTGAGTTCCTGTTTGGATTATTTTCTCATCCGTAGAAGTATTTTCTAGAGAATTTGAATTGATTTGTATCAGTAGGTTTTTGATAAAGCTTTTAAGTTGGTTCCTTCTTGATTTGTGTTCTTTTTGAAAATCATTCTTCCTGCATTGTTACTATGCTTGGTAACAATTAGATATTAAATTTTGTCAATGTCCGTAATATCATTGGATTTGATGAACAAAATACTGCTCTAATTACCAGAAATTTGTTGGGCTTCACAACTTTGTTTCGATATATCGTTTTTGTTAAGCGATTTTATATATTCGGCTTTACTATTTAATATCAATATAATGAGGATGAAAATATTCCCGAATCCTCAGATCGCTGTTTTATGCAGATTACATGCATAAAGACCACTTTTCATGGTGAATGATTAATTCCTCCTTGAAATGCATTTGCAGTATACTTAATTTTCTGATATCCTTGTCCTTTTATGCATCCAAAAGTATTTATAATTACTCCTGAAACCCATCGTTCTTTCATCTTCCTTAAGCCATCATTTCTTTTTAAAATTCGTTATCGACATCTAGCTATTTATGTCCAAAATGGACATCCAAGTTTTCTTGCTATTGGCTCGTTGGCCAATAGAAAAACGCATCAGTAATATGAGAATACTGCAACTTTGCAGAAATTCATATATATTATAATTCACATTCTCTGTTCAAGTCATATGAATTTATTGATGCCGTTATTGGCTGTGGAAGTTACAATAAATTGATTGTTATTATTACTTTTAGATCTAGAACTGTTAACCACTCACTTTAATTGCCAGCGATTGACTTTAAGCATTTTTTAATTCCGGAAACTGTGGTGAGAGGTTTGATTTTCTTGAATCTGATGACTGTGATCATTTCGTTGTCAAAGCCAGTCGATGGTAGTTTATGTTTTTGAACTTTCTGCTGCGATGATCCCTCATTTTTGTTTTGGATATACATTATCCGTAGGCGTAAATGCTTGGTTGATTAATTTATTATAATTATTATGTTCCGTTGAATTGAATTTTATCGTGCTTTTAAGTTTTATATCATTTGCTTTTTATTTTGGCATTTATTTCTATGGCTCATCAAATTTGAGTTTGTCTTCGTCCCGGCTATTGTCCAATTTCCATAGCGGCTCTCACATCTTCCCATCTAGCTTGATGATATCCTAAATTTGTAAAAAAAGAAACTACCACCATCACTTACTACTGCAAATTTTGTGCACAAACTACTTTTACAAAACAAATGAACTACATTAAATTACTTACTGCTAACCCCTTAACAGGAAGAAAAAAAGAAAAAAAAGGAAAAATTTAGCATTAAGAAAATAAATATCCATTGATATTAGCTGCTATCAGCTTCTACACTCCATGCTCTTCTTCTCATTTGCTGCTTTAAAAGGATGATGTTACGGGATCTTTTTGAGGAGACATTCTGCAGAATAAAAGAAATTGAAATTATTTAATTTATTTATTATTAGAATTAGGCAAACGAAAGTGTTGATTATTCTAGATTAAGCATCAATGGATTATAAAAAATAGATCAATGACTTATCAAATACTTTAGAAGAGTTATGAATATCAGAGTAGGAAATATGTTTGCGATGAGAAGATGATTGATTCATGTTCATACATGATTAAAATGAGTATAATAATTTTTGTATTAATGATCGAGTCAATAACATATTGTGACTTATTTTTTTGTGAATATTTTATATAAAAATAGTGAAGATTTAATCAAGATGTTAGTTTTGTTCTGTCTCTCTAATTAGATGGATTAAATTATTACAAATTGGATTTGTATAGAGTAAAGCTTAGAGAAATAATCAAATTTATGAAATAACGCTAAATGATGTTCTATTTGTGCCCAAATGGATTTAAATGAGGATTTACGGATATAGCTTGTATATTTAAAAGAGAAAAATAATGACTATCAGTAGCAAGATGGAGAAATGTTCTTTATCGTGTAAATAAGATTGATTCAAGTTATGAAACCAAGTGTATTCACCAAAGTGATGAAGTATTTTGTCAACGCAGTTCTGCTGAATTAAGGACTGGAAAAAGGAAATTTATGGAAATAATTTTTCAATAAAAGTAAAATGTGGAGAAGATATTTTGCAAAATTCGTACACGTAAAAAGTGAAAGCTCAGACGTGGCTTTCTTGAAAAATAAGAATAAAGCAACGCGAAAGCTTCAAGCGTTTATTGAAAAAGTAAAAATTAAGTTTGGATAGGAGAAATTATTTGAGAAATGAAGGAATTGCATTCAAATACATGAATTACATCACTAAGCGATGGATCATAAAGAAAGAAAAATGATTCACAAATGAAGGCAGTAATAACCAAACTACATTAAAAAAATTCAAGTTTGTATTTTAGAGCTAATACCAAGTTATTGAAAGATATAATGATATAAGGGATATAAGGTTGAAAGAGAAATTTTTAATGATTTTATCAGGACAATTGCAGAAAACTAAATAGAATTGTGAAATCTGAGGAGAAAATTTATCTTTATTTGCGTTAAGCTTAAACGTTTATGATAAATGATTAAGCAATAAATTATAGAAAGATTAGAAGTAAAAGAAATGAAAGAAATTTTCATGGATAGCAATTGGTTTACATGTGCCCTAGCTTTGAAATTAATGAAATTTAAAAACGAATTATAGAAGGCAGTAATAGGAACAAAGTAATGTTGAAACTGTTATGTAGTTTATAAAAGAATAGAGTTTTTAAAATTTGTTGAGGTAACGAATCCCTCTTTTAAATATAAGAATATTGTGACTTATTTCTTTTGTTTCAGTAGTTCTGGTTAGTAAAAAGCAATAGAAAATTTAATTCCGAGAATGAATAGATGCAATTCAGATGAGATGACTAAGGTTTCAACAAGTGAGCAAATACTACAATGCTCATAAATATCAACCAAGGATCATTGGATGAGCTTCATTTAATCAAAATTGAAACAAAAAGTATCTCAGATGAACACAGTGCATTATTTAAGTGCACTATGCTAGAAATGAACATATCCATAATTAAAAAATGACAAGACTTACGTCTGAAGTTGAACACAAAACCAGTTTCATCACCAGCACTTTCAGGGATCAATGATGATTGGCTTTTGAATCAGCATGTGTTCTTTTTAGAACATCATTCTTTCTGCAATGTTGCCATGCTTGGTCGATGTCCGTGATATCTTTGGGTTTGATGGGCACAGATGCTACTGCTCTTTTTATCAAAAATTTGTTGAGCTTCACAACTTTGTTTCCATATTTCGTTTTTGGTAAGCGATCTTGCTATGCCTCGAATACCTGGTGGTTTGAAAGGAACTTTTAGCAGATGGGCTTCTTGATTCGATTTTTAAGGTTAAAAATTGTCCCGATTTCTCAGATCTCTGCTTTCAGCTTGTACTACGTTCAACAGCTCCTCTACTTTACATGTTGAATCAATATCACTTAGTAATTCATTGTATGTTCTTTGTCTAAGACGATGATAAATGCATATCTAATATCCATCTACAGGTATTCTAATTGCTCCTAATCCCATCGTTCTTTTATCTTTCTTTAGCAATAATTCTTTTATCAAATTCGTTATTGACATCTTGCTATTTATTTTCATAATGGACATCCAATTTCCTTGAACTACTTCAAATTCAGTAAAAATTGGCCAAAATCCAAGTCGTACAGCATAATTTGAAAAATACTGCGATTATCAAACAATTATTTGTCGAATAATCATTAAATTTGACTTTGTGTTTCTCTTTTCTCTGCCTTTCCTTTGACTTTCCTTTCATTTGTTCTATTGCTGAATGTGAAGTAAGCTATTGAGTTAAAGATCAACATTTTAACTAATTTATGACATACCATTAGAGTTTTCCGTGATTTATAACATATATCTGGCCCGTTTGTCAATAGAAGAACACATCGTTCACAATCTCTGTTCCATATTTAGTTCTGCATATCCAGTTTCAAGCCGTATTAATTAATTGGTGTGATTCATTTAATTTTTTTCAAATTTTAAAGTGAAATTTTTTTTTCAGAGACTGCTAGGTTTTTTTTGATGAAGAAAATTTCATGAAGTTTTCACATTTGCAAATTAAATTCTATTTTTTCGGCTTATGAATTTTTCATGATCAAAAAAAATCAGAGTTTATCTGTGATGAAATTTAAATTGTTCGCTTCATAAAATTACTATTTGTGGTTATAACGCAGAAAGTTGTGATGTTTTGACATTTGTGATACCTTAATAAGCTATTTCTAATGGAAGTAATGATGACAATCGAACTATTTTGAAGATTTATACATTCCAAGTAACTCGAATTGTATTAAAAAGAAGCACACAAACAGGTTTAGGCATTATTCATAATCCGTAAAGCATGAAGATCACGATTCTTATTCAAAAAAGATTTAATGAGATTCTCAACAATCACTAAGTCATACAGTTTTAAGAACTTGATAATTATTTAATCTAAAGTTCTCACATTCTGAGGATTCTGTAACATAAAAGGTTTTTAAGGTAACAGATCCATCGCCTCAATATTAGTTGATTTCAAAAAATTTATTGAATCTTTTTTATCTGCTCATTACTAAAAGGATATGCCCATTTAACATTTACCCTCTATTGTAAAGTATTTAATTTGAACATAATTGTTTTTCAGTTATCGATGTCGGAAATACCTCTGGTCTTCTTCTCCTTCTGAAAATGTGGTGAACTCATCAACATGATAGTTTTAATAGTGGCATTACTATCATTTTGATTTCTATATGATGCAGTTTTAACGACAACATGTTGTTTGTTAATTCTTTCAAGAATTATTTTTGGAATGGATAATTAAATCATATAATGGAGTCATCAATATCAATGCTTAGTTCGTATAAGGAATGCTTTTTTCTTTCGTTCCTTACAGAATCTTTTGGTTTCAAATCTCATTAATTTGATCTTTTTAGATCATTTATTGACTTTGATAACTTGAGTGTGTTTTCTGGTGCCTTTTTGATTCTCAATTGATATTTTGGTAGGCATTCTCTCTTAACTATATGTGGCTGAAATTGAGCAGTTTGACAGAATTCAATTGATACATCAAGTAATTTATTATTCTGATTTCTGCAGAAAATAATATTAAAACAGCTGCAAAATAGTCTTCTTCATGAACATTAGAACTGTCATCTATTTAACAAATCATGTCCCATTATAATAGCTGCTGCATAATGCTGACAATGTCATTCTTTATTGAAGAGACTAGATTATTTTACACAGACTAACGTCACGTTAAAAATTGTCAGTTACAGAAGTTTTACCATTTTTTTTTAAATATTTTGAATCATTTTTAACCGTTGGAAAAAAACTTTATTCAACATAATTCGAAGCTTTTAACTGTTTAGCTCTTTAAAATAAATAATCTTTGACATATTTTTAATGTTTTTGAACTGAAAATGCTTAAGTAAATGCAAGAATTGGTGATTTTAAAAATTTTCAGAACAAAAATATCAAAAGTAAACAAAAGTTGTAAATGTGTTAGTGAATTTTTTCACGAATTATAAATTTGTTAATTAATTGTTAATTGAAGCTCTTTTTTCTAATGTGAACTATTTAATAGTGATGAAACATAATTAAGATTATGTTAATTTAGGTAAATCATTGTTAAAAGAAGCTTAAATCATAGATTTTGATTTTAAATTTTTTGATTTGTTTACATTTTTCTTAACGGTCAATAAAAATTCAAAATTTCGTCTCAAATTTCGAAGTTTTCGACATTAATTTCGAAGACATTTCGAATTTTTTCGAATATAAGGTGGCGTAAGTCTGATTTTACATTTCTTTCTTTGTACAAAATTGTACATTTTCCATACTGACACTTATACTTTTTAAAAGGAAAAAAGCCGTTGTAATTAGTACTTAAAGACTGTATATTTTATTGACCAAATCTGGTTGAATTAGCTAATAAGAACGTGCATAAATTACTTCATCATCAATCATAAAACTTTTTCATTTGAACGGTCTTTTTCAAGACCACCAAAATTATTAACATGAAAAGAAGAAAATTTTAAATCAATTTTATGATCTCAGTTTGTTGAATATAATATCCACATTTTTTATAATCGAAAGAAATCATCTCAGTTATCATTGAAATATCGGCTTCATTAGTTAAATTTTAGTTGAAATTGAAATTTTGAATGAATTAGTTGAAAAATACAGTCGACTAATTATTAAGAACTTTAAGCTATAGTTTTAAAAAAATTAAGATTCCTTGTAGAATTGAATTTTTCAAGTATTGCTAAGAAAGTCTTTATAATTTTGATACTTGTTTTAAAAACTTTCTATTGAGAATGATAACGAAATGACGCTACGTATTTTAAAATGGCGTCATGTAAAATGCCACGAAAAACGCATGTCGATTGAAATTAAGATTTTTTGTTCTCCCTTTGAAAGTAATGCTTACTATAGACACAAATATCACAGATTCTTTATTTATTAAATTAAAGGTTAAGGTAAAACTGCAATTAAAAGTTTGTTTTTCTTTTTCGAATGAGATTTTGTAGTCCTGAAAAGGACTATTTTTGAGGTGATTGCTGATTATCAGCAATGTATTGTGCATATACGATAATTATCTTAGCTTAAAAAGAATCAATTTTGTTTGCTCCTCTGATTTAAGCTTTCTTTGCTACTGGTTTATTGGTGGTAATTCAAGTTTAATTAATTTTAATATAAAAACGTTATTTTGAACCTAGAACATTAGAATAAGTCAGTCTGATTTTATTAAACTGAACAAAGTGCAATATCAAACTCCCTTTTCCAAAAGAAGTTTTCTAAAATGCGCAAAAAAGTGTTTAAATCCATTTTTTCACAAAACGTTGGACAACAAAAAAAAAATAAATTAAAAAGAAATATTTTCCAAAAAATCCATTCCTAAAAATTTCTGTTGCAAAATAATATTTGTTAAATAATTCTATTCCAACAAAAATTTATTATTATTTATTATATTTAAATTTATTTGCTTAGTCTGTATACTCTCTTGAGCACACTATGAATGCAAGAACGTAATGTCCTAAACTGAGTACGTTTTGAGTAAACACTGACAGTAAACACAGAGTGTGCTCTATGAACAGCAATATGAAGTATAGATTGACTCTATACTCTCGTGATTATGATGTATTCAATGATGTACTCTCTCGAGTATACTTATTGAGTTTGCTCTTGAGTACATTGTGAGTATTTTTATATACAGCGACATTTTTAAAATAGTATGCTCTTATGAGTATACTATTTGAGTGCACTCTATAGCATATTCAGAGGACATATTTGTGATAAGTATCACAAATTACATCATGTTCACCTAAGTTGAACTCTTAAGTATGCTCTGAGCACGTCTTTATTTACTTACTAACTTAAGACTTTTAATCACTTTGAAGTTTGAACTATTCTTTGTTAATACCAGTTCATGACAATATTTTGATCGTTTATATTTAAGTTTTTGCCAAACAACATTAATGAAATAAAATGTACCAGTGGAGTAGAGGTAAGCGTGTTGGTGTTTTCAAGCTTTATTTCACAGTTCTTAATATTTTATACTTGACTATTTTTCATAACGACAAAATTATTTTCAATATTTTATGACGTATTGAAAAAATCAGGCAACACATTTTTATTGTTGATAATGCTTTAATTCTTTTCTCAGGTGTAAAGTTCAAGTTTGTATTATTATTGGAATGTTTAAACGATCACTTTCAGCGATGTCAAAAAACATAGGAAGGCGTTTGGATGGAAAAGTTTGTGTTGTAACAGCTTCAACAGAAGGAATAGGATTTGCTATTGCAAAGAGGCTTGGATCTGAAGGAGGTAAAATTGTTGTTAGTTCGAGAAAACAAAAAAGCGTAGACAATGCCGTTGAAGCTTTAAAAAGTCATGGAGTCAAAGATGTTATTGGAACATCATGTCACGTTGGAAATTCTGAAGACCGCAAAAGATTGTTTCAAACAGCTATTGAAACATTTGGAAGGATAGATTGTTTAGTAAGCAATGCAGCTGTTAATCCTGAAGTTGGATCAGTCACAGAAACATCAGAAAAAGCATGGGATAAAATATTTGATATTAATGTAAAGGCTGCTTATTTACTCTCAAAGGAAGTTAAACCATTTCTTCAAGACAGTAATGGAGGATCAATAATCTTTGTAAGTTCCATTGGAGGATATCAACCTTTTGATTTATTAGGAGCATACTCTGTATCAAAAACTGCATTGTTCGGATTAACTAAAGCTTTGGCTTTAGAAGTTGTTAATGACAATATCAGGGTAAACTGTGTAGCTCCAGGTGTGATCGAAACGAAATTTTCATCGGCATTATATGAATCTGAAACTGCAAAAGAAACAACCATTCAAATGATACCAATGAAAAGATTAGGCAAAGTTGATGAAATTGCTGGAGTAGTTGCATTTTTAGCTTCAGACGATGCTAGTTATATGACGGGAGAGACTATAGCTGCTGCTGGCGGAATGTTATCAAGATTGTGAGGAGTTTCATTTTTGGAACTTAAAACTGAATCCATAAAACAATCATACAGTTGATAAATATTAAAACGTGGTGGAATGTTAAAGTTTAATTTTTTAATAAAGTGTGAATAAATAACAAGAAAAATAAAGCATTTATTTTATTATCATTATTATGAAATTTCATTTTATTTTAGTTTAACTTCTTTATTTTTTTTTAAATTAAGAATTGAATAAAAGTCAATTTTTTCGTTTGTCATTTTTTCTGATTTATTAAAGCTTTTTTTCGTTTAAATTAAAGATAAAGATAAAATTCAATACTAAAAATGGATTTTGATTTGAACTGAATGTATGTATTTTAACTTTTTCTCATTTTGTTTATTTTTACTAGGAAGGGAAACTCAGTCACATCTATTAGAAAGTATATTCTTTACATCTTTTTTTCCTTCTTGTTTTTGTGCAAAAAATAAATTGTGAATAATATTTTTTCATAATTTTTTTCCTCATTTTTTTTTAAATTTACTTTCGAATGTTAGCACACGCAATTTATGTATAAAACTAATCTTATGGTAATTTTTCTTGCATTATCCGTTGATGTTTTTCTTATCAGTTTTTTTTTTGTTTTTTGAAACTCATTCGAAAAACTTTTATAATTAAAACTAAACAACAGTGCTATGCAAAAAATTTCAACTAATTTATCTCAAACTGATGCCTTTTTAGCCTACACTTAGAAACTTTAAGATAATTTTTTAGAATATTTGAAGAAAACTTCTTATACAAAAGCATATTGAAGCATCTTCAAAGAATTACTTTAAAATTTTCTAAATCTAGCTTTTTGCATCATCCAATTTTTATAACATTCCGATTAAGAATATTTAATTCCAATACATTACATTTATTATGATTTCTCTTTTTTTACTTCTTTAATCGATAAGATATTTTGTTCAACTGAAATAAAATTCTTATTTGAAATTAGCATTTTAGGGACATGCGTTGCTTTGTAGTTTTTTAAAATATCTTTTCAACTAGAGTGACACTAAGGTTCCATTAAGAATCTATTTGGCGACCTTTACCTATTTTGTGTCTCTCAGGCAATGAATTTCGCCATAATCATTCATTTGTCTATAATCTCTTATCTCTATGAATTTAAAATGTTTATAGTATTTACTATATGGAAATTTAGCAGTATAAACTACTATATGAGATTATTATAGTCAGATGCACCAGTCGGAGTAATTAACTTTTCTTTTGAATTTAAACAATTTCATGACAGAGATTACATATCAGTAGGAAACCAAAAAAATGTTGCAGAGCTTTGTTTTAGAAAATTTTCTGTTAGAGATTATGAATTCATTTCGAAAGACTTATTGTAACTACAAATTAATCGCACCCCAATAATAAGAGAAAATTTAATTTTTCACTTAATTTCTCTTTCCCAGCTTCAACATTTCACATAAAATTTTCGCTATTCCATTAGAAATAAAATAAAAAAATATTAAATAAAAATTGAAGTAAAAATATCTCAAATAAGAATATTCAGTATTAATGTGGAGTGTCAAAGTTTATGTCACAGAACATAAAGAAAAATATTTTAAAGCAGTCTGTCCAATTATATGGTTTCTAATTGATGAAAAACCAATTTTCGCTCTCTTAACCGCAAGATACAATTTTGGGTAAATTAATTTTTCATCAATTAGATGGTAGATTAGTATTGTAAATTAATGTGTGATGATATGTTTCAATTATTAATATCTATTGACTAAAATGATTCATTCTTTGTTCAATTAAACTCTATTTTAAATTAGGTGGGCTTTTTGTGTAATTTCTTTTAAATTCTATTTAAGTGCTATTGGCGTTATTAACAAATTAGCGGCATCAACATTTGACACTCGCATCATTTTTATCCGTCTTTCTACATCATACACTTCATTTACATTAATATATTAAAAACAACAAAAAAGAATTATTTTTTAAAAAATTTGATCTAATTTCTATTGAAATATTATTAAAGTAAAAACAAGTTATTAAGATTGTTTCATTGCTATGAGATCAATCGATTGAGAAAATGATAATAGTATTCTGTTTATTATGATTAGCCTGATTTTTTGATGATAAAATAATAATTAAACTTTTTGTCTGAAATGATTTGAAAATTACGGATGAATTAAATCATAAAACTGATAAAGTTAATGAAATTTCAAGATCTTTTCTCGTCTATTTAATCTCAATCAATCGATCTCAATCAATTTTATCCCTTGTAAAAGTTATCATTGAATAAAGCAAACAGAAAAGAACAAAAAAATTTCAGCTAAAGTATTGAAAGGCTAGAAAAAGATATTAAACTAACTATATATTTTCATTATAAACATTCCTTTCCCATGAAATTTTTTGACGATTGTGCACTGTTTGATTTTTTTTTTCAAAAAAGGATTTTTTGTATACAAAAACGTTATGATTTTTTTTTTCAATTTTTCCGAAATATAAATTTTGCTTCTCACACATATCAATTATAAATTTTATATTATCTTCTCCGTCATATTTTCGGCGTTTAAGCGAGATAAAAAAATATTTAAAAATTTAAAAGTGGAAATTAAAGATCATCAAGTCGATGATGATTACTGTTCACTTCCTCCATTAAGAAGTGGTTACCATCAATACTTGAAGTCTCTTCCTCATCTTGCCGCAATGGTGTTGTAACATCATCAGTTACAAGAACTGCTAATTCACCTTGATTCAGTTGATGCCAAACATCTTGGCCTATAGGCGTATGAAAAAAGCTTACAGTCTGAAAACTGGGGCCTACATCTTCCAGAAGCATTGAGATAATTTCCATAAATGATGGCCTTCCTGAAGGTCGGTGCTGCCAACAACGTCTCATCAGTTCATAAAGTTTGTCTGGACAATTCTCTGGACGTTCCATAACACCACCTTCTATGACATATCGTAATACTTGATCGTTTGACAGTCCCTAAAATATTTTAATAAATTAATTTATTTATGCACATAATTTATAAACCTTAATAAACATACCTGATATGGTTGCGATGCTAACGTTGCCATTTCCCAAACCACAACGCCATAGCTAAATACATCACTACTTGATGTAAATACGCCATCTTTTAAGCTTTCTGGAGCCATCCACCTAACTGGTAGAAGACCTTTTGTGCCTTTCCTATAAATTTTAATAGAAATTTTATTATTAAATCTATTTTTTCTTATATAATGTTTTATGAAACTTACCTGTAATAATCTGTCTCATAAATATCTCTGGTCATGCCAAAGTCTCCAATTTTTACGGTCAGATCTTCTGCAACCATGCAATTTCTTGCTGCTAAATCTCTATGTACAAACTTCTTAGCAGACAAGTATGCCATTCCATCGGCAATTTCAATTGCCATTTGTAATATCCTTCTCAACGTCGGTGGTTGAGGAGGCGGTTCAGTTCCGTTATCATACTCTGGTCTATGTGAGCGCAAATAACCTTTTAAATCACCATTTGCCATCAGCTCCATAATGACAAATATTGGCTGGCCTTGGGAAACAACACCAAGTAAATGGACAACATGAGTAGTATCAAATTGTTTCATCACCGATGCTTCATTGAGAAAACTAATTCGTTCTTTGTCTGTTGCACTTTCATTGACTGTCTTAATTGCACATCTCACCTCTTCGCCAGTCATTTTGAAATCTTTTATTATGCCCTCATAAACCATACCTAAAATAATTGTAAAAAATTTTTATTTTTTTTGTCCACAAATTATTAAAAAAAAGTAAAACTTACCGAAACTTCCGCATCCTAATTCTTGCAATTGAATAATTTGATCACGTGGAATTTCCCATTCGTCTTGACGATATGTTACACCCGCATAGTCCGGATTAACAGTAGCAATGATTTTCATGCTTGATATTGAAGTTATGTACATACGTTTAAAGAAGTAGAACAGAACAACAAGACATACGACAAACACCAAAGCTAGTCCTCCAACAATATACCACATATTAAATGTTCCATGTTCTTTAATTAGGACGTACTTTGCCTTCGTATAATTTCCATTACCACCTAGCGATGTAGCCATAACATCGATAGAATAGTTACCAGCTGTTAATGCTCGAATTATGAAAACATTACTATTATTTAACATATTGTATGAAACGCATCTTGTTTGAGAAACGGTGTGATCAATATCAACACGTTTATATCGAATTGTGTATGTTAAAAGAAGGCCATTAGGATCTTTAGGCGATTCCCATTTAACAAGAACATCAGTCGTTGATGCATTTGGTAAGATATCTGTAGTAAAACCAGGAATGTCATCATTTGACGGTTCCCTAAATGTGGTTGCATAATAATTGACTTCATGTCCGCAAGCATGTGATTCTGGTGTTTTAATTTCATCAACTTCTTGATCCCGACATGCACGAATGCTAATTGCATAAGTTGTATAATGTTTAAGGCCTTTAATCTCGTATGATACCTCATTGTACGATATTTCATCATCGAAAAAATCGCTTGCGTTTCTTAAAGTATCAGGATCAGTATGTGAAGGAGTCGGTTCTGCTAACTTTTCAGGAAATTCATCATTGACTTGTCTCTTTGCCCGATCTTTAGGGAATGATTCAAATCCATTATCCTGATGACGAACATAAACAAAATCTTGAATTTGATCCTCAAAATCATTTGCTGACTGGCGATCTTCAATATTATGTGGTGTTTGCTTGTCGCATTTTAATGAACAAGCTTTACAATCACACGTTCCATCTGGTGCAATTAATGATGGTAATTTTGGTGTATCTTTATTAGTATCTTTTGATTGTGTTTGAGGATTTACAGAAGTATCAAGAGCTGTAATTAAATTATTGGTATTAAAAAATTGATGATAGGATAGTAGTCATTTTGGAATACTTACGTTCTTTACAATAGTCTCGTTGGAATCTTAAGTTTTCATTTTGATCGACTGCTTTTGCTCTCAATACATAATTTTTCAAACGACCATTAACTTTTTTCAATGTCTCCCATGTAACTTCAATACGATCAGGTCCAAGTGGTGTCGCCTTAAACTTTTTCACAAGATCAGGCATATCAGGCTTTGTTGTAAAATAATTAATTTCACTTTGTGCTCCAGTCTTCTCTGTAGCAAGTGTATATGCTTTAACGTAATATGCATATTGTGTGTATGGTTCTAGTTTCGTTAGTGGTTGAGATATTTTTTCACTATGAGAAAAGTCATTTACATCCTCTACACTCCATCCATCATTTCCACATGCATCGCGTCCATCCCATAGTGTAACATTAGTATATGGGGCTGCGATATAAAACACGACATAATTCAGTAAAGATCTTTCATCCTCTAACTTTAGTGTGTTCATGAAATAAAAAAATATGATATGAAAATACCTTGAAAATATTTGATGTTATTTAATTTTATTGCTTACCTTTAACGGATCCCATGATAGAAGTGCAGCTTGCGGGTATATATGCTCTACAGTGACATTTAGTGGTGTGACGTTGCATGGTGTTTTATCGCCATTTGATATTTTCGCTGTGTCATAATTTTCAATAATTGTTGAAAGATTTGTATTTGGTGTTACACTCTTATTGGCGAGTTGTTCAATTTTATAGAAACAAAGTTTTGGATTAAAGTGGAAAAATAATTTTCCTTTTAGAATTTCAATTTTTTGTGATTCATCCCAGAGTTCTTGTAGATTATGATTTTCCCATACGACGAGAGCATTTCTGCCTCCTTCTAAACGTTTTCCATGTATCTTTTTCAAATTCTTCAAAAATGACATTGACAAAATTGGATGAGAGCGAGCAATTTTAAGATATTCATTAATTTCCACTATGTCTGATAGTGATGCTTCAAGTTCTTTCACGATATTTTTCCCTGATTCTGGATTCTTAGCGGTACCACGAATTTGAATTTCTAGTGGTCCATCAATAATTGAACATCCTTTTAGAGCTTGAGCTGTTTCGATAGAATCAACAATTGTTTTGACAACACATCTTTTTAGGCATGTCTCGTTACAAAGTTTACATGTCATTTCTTTTCCAGTTCCATTTTTTGTATATCTTGGTGGGCATTCACGAATACATCTACCATCGAATGGAATAAAGGGATGCTCAGGACTGGAAACACTGCTGTCTGTAGGATTCGATGTATTCAATTCGTAGCATTCATCTTTAGACAAGCAACGTCGTTCAAGATACTTAAATTACAAAAAAAAATTTTTTTGAACAAAATCAATTGAAACAAAATTATGGACTTACAGCATATGTGCCGTTAGGACACGAATCCACACACTTGATATCCGGATATTTTCCCAATGAAAACTTTTTGCATGCAATACATTGTGATGGATGTCCATCTTTACATCCTCCAATACAGTTTTTATCACAACATGTACCGTTTGGTGAACAAGAATTACTTGTTACGCAGTTAGTACATAATCGCTGACAATGATTTACACTCCAGCAATATGTCGTCTTTCCATCAAGAGACTTTTGGCAATTTTCAGATGGACAATTTGCACAGTGAGACGGTAACTTATTTTTCTATAAATTTACAAAAATCAAATAAACACTGCAGCACATCTTTTAAATCTATAAGGAATTAAATATTACCTCGAGATAAGGTTCGGCATACATTGAAATAATTTTTTTCCAGTGAATTGTATGCGTGAAACACATTTGCTCATTTTTCTCAATCCTCACATTTCCTCTCTCGACCTCCAACAAATTTTTAAGACCAATTTCCGATAAATCCAGCATCTCATAAATAATAAGCGCATAGTCCTTAAACAAATCTTTTCCCCTAATTACGGCCAAATTGGGAAATAGTTGATCTAGACTTGTAAAACCTCCGATTCGATAGAGCATAAGATAACCGGTAATTTCGACAAGATCGGGAAACGTTATACTGGCGACATCTTTTGTTGTAATTTCATCCATAAGAAGTATTGTGACAGATCCCTCTACAACTCGACATCCTGCTAACGCATGAATTTTCACTAAATCGAATCTCGCATCGATAGATTTACAAACTAGAAGTATAAAGAAATAAGATAATACGTACAAACTGTTAAAAATGCATAAATAAATAAAAATAAATTTTTTTTTGATACTTTAAACAGTTAAGGTTTCAGATGGGGAGAAGGGGTTAAGAGTGTTCAGGGTAAATACTTTAAAACGTAAAAGTCCTTTCAACTCCATTCCAATGACTAATTGTTAAACTTTTTCTGTTAAAAAATACTAGCTAGGCTTCAACAATTCGTGTCCAATCAATTCCATTTTTAACAGACTTTATTCAAAATTAAAATTTTGCAATGTCTTCATCCCCTTAATTTGCATTGCATTGTTTTTCTCAAGAAAAAGTCACACTCATCAAAATATTTGTAATTTATTACAACAAAAAACAACTGATTTAGTAATTATCGTTTTATTTACTGATCAACACTACTTTAAGTGAAATTCATTTTCTAAGAAGAAATAAATTTTATTTGATATTGAAGTTCAGTTATTAGTTAAATTAGATAAAAAATGAACAACTTTTGGGTCCAGGTGTGCGACTTAAAAACTTTTTATCTGTTTAATTCCCAAGGAAGCCCAAAAAACTTATTTAAAAAGAATAATAATCATATTTAACACTACAGATTTGATTTTTTATTTAAACATACGATTTTTCATTGATAAGTATTTAAAATCAGTTAATATTAGCTAATACAAAACTGAAAATCATTGAAATGCATATCATGAGATAACATTTAAGAGGCGGAGCAAAATAAACACCAGCTACTATTAATAGTAATCATATTGTTTATAAATGCACATTATGCATCGCAATATAATTAAACCAAGTTTTGTGAACAATTAAAAGAAAAATCGTAAATAATATTTTTTCAATTTTAAAAATTAATGTAACGTCTTAAGAATGGCTCATAACGTATAAAGATTTAAAATGTTTTCAACAATTTTTAATATCTTAAAAAAAAATAAAAGCACTTAGAATTTGTTTAAGTATATTGCGACCTTTCTAATGCTCTTCAAAAATAACGTTTTTTGAAGTTTTAATAATTTTAAAAATTTGAAAATCAAAATATTAACAAAATTTGAACTCGTAAAAAGTTTTAAAAAATGCAAAATATGCTTTTTAACTGATTCCATTTGTTGGAGTAAATTATACTGACATTGTTTCTCGTTTTAATATATCATGTTTCATGTCAAATATCTTGAACTTTTTTGTTCTCCAACATCAATTTCAATAGATTTTAAATTAAATTTCGAAACTAATAGAACCAAATATAATTATTTTGATTTAATCAAATACTTCATTAAAAAATATTTTAAATTTTGTTAAGCTGTCAAATCCTTCAACCAAACAGTTTTAAGCCATATTATTTAAATAAAATTCAATGCAATTTACATTGTCAATTAAATAATCGTATCGGTTTCATAAAAGGACGCAAAATAAATATAATTGTAAATTTGTACTTACTTCCATCGTTTGGCAATGCTGGAGGAATTGGTGTTGAAAGCATTTCTTCCTCAATAGCTCGCTTTAATCGATCATCACCAGCGACACCATTCATCAATATTATTAAATTTAACGTTAATAATGTGCACAATAGAAGAAAATTCTTATTTGCATGCCCCATATCACTAAATCTACATCTTATGCTATAACTATTTTTTTTATATAATGATGGTGGACATGTTGAATTTTCATTGTCTTCATCATCATTATAATCTGGTGGTTTTCTTCTCTTAAAATATCCACGTGGTAGATGATACGATGTGTAGTCGTGATTATTGATGGCTGATGACATTTTAATTTTTTGTTTTGTTTTGTATTTTATTCCTTTATTTTAATGATTTTAATGCTTCACTTTTCTTATTTCTTAAGATTTTTCGTTCTTTTTGTAATCTAGACTTTATTTAATGTAACAATTTTTATTTTTTTTAAGCCAAAACTGATTACTTTCTTTAAAATTTTCCATCATCATTTAACCTTTTCGGTTTGTTTATTCATTCAAGAATTTCACTATCTTTTGAAACTCATTTTTATCACTAAATTTTTACTATCCTTATTTTATTTTTCCGATAATTCATGTATAGCAATTATCATAAGAAGAGGCGTTAAACGAACGTTGAAATATGTTTCAATATTCTCAGCTTTTGTAGAGACTTATTCGATCTCCCGATCTCCTGTAGAACAAAATGAAAAATGAAAAAAAAATAAGTTCAACTCGAAAAAAATAATTGAGCGACAAGTGAATATATATTTCAAATGTTTCTCATTAAATTGAAAATCGAGAGACAACAATTTGTTCATTTCGGTGTTTTGTATGATAAATTTGTAATTGAGAATTCATATATTTTTTAAATTTTATTTCGTTAAATGTGTCATTTTAACATAAGTTTTCTAAATACGTTTAAATAAGGCACACATGTGATGATGCGCTCAAAACATTCAACAACTTTAGTACAATCAATTTGTCGATATTAGAGATTGTTTTTGTGAGTAGCGTAATTTGCGATATGAGATCATGATCTTAGATTTCTTCGTGTTCGTTTTGAAGAAAAATTTATGACATATTAAGGGTTGTTGTTTGTCCGAGCAAATTATTATACTTAAATTTTTCATCCGAAGTGAAAATGGCTCTACACGATGATTTTTATATGTCTATATACATTTAGTTTTGTGTAGAGATAGATTTTGAAATAACAAAAACAAGATTTTAAAAATAGAATCTTTGTATTTATATTTCTTGTAAGTAATAGACAAAGTTTTACGTCCTCGTAATAATTAAAACGCATTTATAGCTTGCGTTCTTCAATTGTCTTCGTAGTGAAAGGAATGGAAAATTACAATAAGTAAATAAAAGTTTGGTTTAATTATTCACACCGTAATCACTTTTGGATGCATATATTATGTTTTGATTCGGAAATATATTTTCGCTAATTGTGAGAAAATTAAGCAAAATAGCCAAATATGTTCATACTAAAAAGTTTTTTTCTTTAATTTTTACGTCTTCAGCATATAGTAGATTTTGAATTGATTGAGGTATGACCGAGAAAATCGTAGCAAGCAATTTTAGCCATGCTTAAAAAATAATTACAACTGTTGTAGAGTTCAAAATCAAACTACATCATACTAATAAAAATCGATGATAAGTTGATGATGATTTTAAAATCTGGATGTAAGGTTGGTTTCTACGCAATATGCTGGTAAACAGTATTTATAAATCATATTCTGTACATGTCTCTATAGCAATTAAAATTCAGAAAACTCAGAATCATATCAATCAATTGAAGAAATTTGATTAAATTTATTGATATTGAAGGGAGAACGGCACAAAAAAAATCTCGAGAATGACCATTTGCAGCCCACGCTGTATTCAGATTTTAATTGAATTTGATCTGCAACCGTCTCGTAGCACAATTTTCATTTCTGTTTTTTTTTTTTTGGGACGATTGAAAGATTTTTTTCTTAAAAAATAAATTGAATTTTTAAGGTCATTACTTTTTTTTCAAAATGCACTCCACTAAAACAGTATTTCCTGATATAATTCTTTCATTAATCACTTCTTGGAACATTATCACTTCTTAAAATATCTATTACTACTATTTTTTTAATCTTTAATGGCAAATTTATTATTTGTTTTGATTTTTTTGTACTTATCATCCTCACTTACGATTTGATATATAAAAAAAGAGAGCTTGAAATAAGGAAAGGAAGAAAAAAAATTTACGTCGCAATAATAAGAAAACAAAATGTTCTAGTGAGAAAATTTTCTGTGTGCGAGAGAAGGAGAACGAATAGAAGATCACTACTGAGACACAATATGCCTGTATGTGTGCGTGAATGAGACATTTTTATGTGTACATAATCAAAAGTGTATTTAATTATTTAAATATTATGAAGTTGTTATTATTTAATTTATGTATTACACAAACTTAAATAAGTTTACTTTGTACTTTTTTAATAATATAATACGCAGATATTACACACAATATTGTGCTTATATCATTAGTGCAGTGTCTTACAAACATTTAATTTATATTTCAGCTGAGGATCACATTACAATTTTCACACCATTCACAATGTAAGGAAAGCAAGATTGAAAAATATTTGTTTTTTTGTTTTTGTAAACTTTTGATCTGCCGGTTTTAAATGCCACCTGATTCTTCCGACATGGCTTTGTGGAGACAACTAAATTGTCTTTATCACAAATCAGACTTCAATTTTGTGAATATCAATAAAGTTATTTGACAACATTTAGTAATTGATAAATCATTTACATACTTTTAAATACATACATACATACAAACATACATCGCTGGCTTTACAGATCAATTGAGATCCATAGCCTCCCTTATACCATACCCTCCCCCTCCATACTTTTAAATATATATGTTAAATTTCAAACGGCATGCCCATATTAATCAATATTAATATGGAGGATAGGTTTAAGCTTGTTCTATTGATTTATATAGGTTTTAGAGAGGCCTTGGCAAGACCTTTTAACTTATAAAAAGTTTAAGTTTTGTAAAAAATACTCAGATTTCAATTGCATTTTTAATACTTAATAAGCAGTTTTCTGTTGATTTGGTAGATTTAATAAGCAAATCTAAGCTTAACTTAGCTAGAAAAAGCTAGCAGGTTATCGAAATAACAACCTAAAGTAGAGAAAATCAAAGATTCTTTTTTCATATTCAAATTGTGAACAAATTTTTGGTGAGAATAAAATAAAGATTTCTGGAGTTAGACATCAAATTAGGACAAGATATTTTCATAGGATATGCCTCAAGTTGAGATCTTTAATCTGGCATTCAAAAGATAAAGTTTAATTAATATGATAATTTTGAATTTTTGAGCATTTTTTTCAAATCTGAATCATTGTGAATTAATTGTGAAATTCAACTTGAAAATTTAATTAAAATTATTACATCGCAGTCACATTTGTTGAATATTTTCTTTGAAAAACAATAATTTTTTGTTATTATAGGTTATGACAGTTTTTTAAAGTAAGTAAGCAATAATTTCAATAAGCTATAGCTCAACCTTTTTGATCAATAAGATTAATCGCAAAAAATTTCAATTTAATTAATTTTATCCACTTTTAATGTTGATATCGGTCAATATTAAAGTTTTTATAATATTCCTTTTTCAATAAGAAGTATCAAACAATACTTTTAAGTTAAAATAATTTACAAAACAGTATTTTAATCCTTATGTTATCACTGGATATATTTTTTATGTCTGACTGTATAAATTGACTTATTCAATAATAAGAAATGTGTGATCAGTATTAAGCACATGAGTAAATGACGTATTTTGTGTGACGATAGTTCTATTTTTCCTCTTTTGGAACTAAGTGATGAAGAGAAAAAAAAGTGAGCACAAAAAAATTAGTTTTAAAAATAAACGTTTAGTCTATTGTAAAATTTGACATTATTTTCCGTGGAATAAACTAGTTTTGTTTTGTAAAACTGACCATTTTGGGTTGTTTCACAAGAATATTTTTCGTGTAAATTAAAAACATGGAAATAAATAATTGGACGCAATATTTCAATAACAGAGCGCCAAAGACTGAAGTTGTTGATAATCTACGTTATGCTGATGTCGTGTAAATTTTTAATCATTTTGATAAGAATTCAGTTAAATAATACTCAGTAATTCTTAGTCCGTAATATCTTTAAAAAAAATCAGTTCCTCAAATGTTTTACATTATTTACAATTTTGGTACATATTTCCCGAATAGACAAAGAGCGTGCTCACTTTTGTGAGCACGTTAATGAGCATGCTCAAAATCATCATTTAACGTGCTCATCTGAGCACATTCAGTTGAACATGCTTGTGAGCACATTGTGAATATGCTCACAAAAAAATCAATTTATTTAAATTTTTCATTTTATTGAGCATGCTCATGAGCATACTCAATTACCAAATTTAAGCATGCTCACTTGAGTACACTCTTAAGCATACTCGTGAGCACATTGTGAATGTACTCAAAAAATATTTTTTTTAAGATTTCACATTTTAATGAGCGTGCTCAAGAGCACATATATTGAGCATACTCTGAGTATGCTCATGATTTTTTATATACTTCACAAGTCAAAGTTTCAAGAATTATATATAATTATCCCCTTTTAATCTATAACCATTGTTAAAAAAACATTTTGAGATCAATTTCGAAGTATTTAACTTTTTTATAGTTTATATATGAGTTATTGCCATAAAGAATTGTATAGATAAATTGCAGCAGTGATGTAATGGTTACGGTAATGGCCTTAGTAATAGAGCGGTCGTGAGTTCAAATCCAGACAAAATCCAAAAATTTTCTTAAGTGTCTTTTTCAGATTATTAATGAACAAAATTTATTCTAGAACATTAAAAAACCTTACAACAGCAAAAAATATCAAAAAAATTATTAAATATTAATTTAAATATTATTTTTTTGAAAATTATTGAATAATATGAGTACACTCAGTGAGCATGCTCAGAGTACACTCACTGAGTATACTCAAATGTCACATCATATGACATAAAAAATTTTGCATGTCACACAACAATTTGAGCATGCTCAAAATTTGTTAAAATAACGTGCTCAGAGCATGCTCAAAAAGCGTGCTCATTAGCGTAAAGTAGTGGCATAACTTTTCGTATGAAAGAGCACGCTCACGCGAGCATGCTCAGCACTAAATTTGATTATTATTAAATTTGTCTATTCGGGTTTATTACATCGTAATACATATTTATTTTACAGTAAGTGAAGAAAAGTAATTGATATATTAAATGAGTGACTAATATATTACAGAAGTCAACACAGTATTTAACCGCAGTGCTTATCTGAGTGATGAAAAAGCAATTTTAAGAAAAATTGAACAAATAGCATATTTTTTTTGTACATGACTTTATTTTTGATTTAAAAAGTTTAATGCCCATTAATACATACTAGATCTTTGCTCTGAATATATAATTTGTTTTAATCAGCAAATGCACACGCGAATTATTCTTTGCTTAAATTCAAAGTGAATCAAAAAAAAGAAGCAGGAAAAAATCTGCAGTCAAATAATTTTAACGTATAATATACATCATGTGGCTGCAGTAAAAACAACAACACCCAAATTAATTTTCATTTTGAATTCTTCTTCGTATATATTTATATATGTGAAAGTTTCGTCTGCGTTTCGCACACAAGCGCAGGTTCAATGAACGTATGTAAAAATAGAAATTTCTTTGCCGCGCTTTAAACCAATACTATTGAAGAAATAAAAATCATACATACAACATATACATATATTCATTCTTCTTCTGAACATATTATAGTAGTAAAGTGAAAAAAAATCCGACATTCCATTCCCGAGGTTTTATGAATGAAAAATACTTTTGACGTTGTTGTTGTTTTGTTGTTTTTCTTTTTAAATTCCATTGATAAAAAAAATTGAAATTTTACTTTATAATTGTTTCTCTCATGTGCTGTAAAATTTGATTAGGTTTTATCAATGCATTCTTTATTTATCAAACCTTTAATTTTTTTCTTAAGATTTTTTTAAGTCACCAATAAACTTTGGGTATTTTTTTTTCGACACAACACAAAACAGAATAAAGAAGAAAATAAAATGTTTTTTCAATTAGTTACGTTATACAAAAGCAAAAAGAAATTATTTGACCATAAAATTCTCAAGGGTACATAGTATATATTTCCTATATTTTCATCGAGAAAATCTACACATTGTGGTGAAATACATTCTTTTGTTATTGCTATAATTTGCACTATCTCACTCATAGTCTTTCATCGTTGTCTAGTATAATGCCTTACTCACTTGACTTCTATAAGTGTGTGCGTTTGTATTCTATATTGTAATTTTAGTGACGCATACACAAATTATTAGACACTCGTAAATTTTACGTCGTTGTTTACAACTTTTTTCTTCTATTCTTCTCTCTGTCTCTTTCGCTCTTTCCCTTTCTCTCTATCTGTTCTCTTTTGAATCGCGCTTGGAATGTGTAAGTGAAATGGAAAGAGCGCGACGAAAGAAAATAAAAAATGGGGCTGGCATTTGTTGTTGTAAAATGTGTGTCTCTCTATGTCATTTTTATCATTTTTTGTTATTTTTGAGCATTTTTAGTCAAATTTTGCCACTTTTTCACTTTTTTTAACGTATTAAATGCAAAAATAAAGCATTTTATTTTTAAAATTTGTTGTTTGTAGGCATAAAAATTTACAAAAATTTCATGAAGCGTGCGGCGCGTGGAAAAATATTTTCATCGAATGAACAAAAATAATCCTCCTCATGTGATTTTAAATGACGGGAAGGTGATTATTTTAATAATATGAATTTTTTGTTTATTAATTTAATTTAAAAATTACATTTTTTTCATTACCATTGACTGAATATCGTTAAATTTTTTCCTTATTTTTCTCACAAAAAATTGTTTTTGTTTTGAAAAATTTTCTTCTCTTTTTCTCACTTTTATTCTTTTTACTATAACTCGTTATGTTTGCAATTTTCCACTTCTATAACACATTAATAGACTTCAGAAATTCGCGAACTTAAATTTTTTCACATTTTAGTTAAATAAATCAATTTTTAAGACAACAAAAATTAGTAATAAAAATTTTTACAACTCTTTTTTCTTTTTACGTCGCGATGATGAGTTGCTCATTTAATGTTCTACTCTTCGTCGACTAACGCTGTCTAGGGAGTAGGAATTTTTAAATTGAGCTACAGGCAAATGACAAACAAGTCGGAAAGTTCACTGATTTAAATTTAAAATCCATGCGTCAAACTATAAACGGTTTTTTTATCCTTCCGAATATTAAAAGTTCAAAATTTTTTTGTTGCTTATTTGGTTAAATAAATAAAAATAAAAATAAATTTACTAAGTTAAAAAAATTTTGTTTATAATAATAACATTGTAGGATGTTTAATGATATAAAATAATTTTGTCAACTTTTAAAATTAAAAGTTCATGCACTCGATAAACAGCTAAAGCGCGTTTTTAATCGCCTCAATTCGTTTGCTATCTTCATCTTGTTAATAGTCGACACTCGCACAAATAACGAAGAATACTTTTTTCCATTCTTAGAATGAAAACAATTTATATATTTTTATTGAACTGATATTAAAGAAAAATCTATATGGCCATTTATTTAAACAAATTCTATTTACAAATCATCGACAAATATAAATAAATCATATTTGAAATAAAGAGTTTAAAAGGAAATAAATTGATTTAAACAGAAAAAAAATAATAGTTTTAAAAAATAAAAAGCGCAAAAAACAATTGTGCCATTTCTCCATGTTATATATAAGATAATTAAAATGTTATCTAAAGGAATTTCAAAATAAACATAACACTGTGTTTCTGAATGAATTGTCAATACGCAATTTGGATAAGCGATAAAAATTTAAAAACACAAGTAAGTTAAGCAAGAACTCTTGACATTTCTATCTTTATTGATTTATTAAATTAAGTTACTTGAAATCAAATTTATTAAATTAGTAGAAATTGATTTAGAATTCAAAAAAGGATTCAAATATATAAAAATTAATTGAACATTTAAAGAGGAAATATTTTGTTTTTGTTTTTTAAAACAAACTTTTAATGTTATTTCAAATCTATTACTTATAAAAAGTTCAAATAATACATTTTTGCTAATATAGATTCTTATCAACCAAATATCAAAAATATAATTCATTATTTTTTTTTAAATTCTAGAGTAATTTAAACATCACAATTTTTTTTACAAAGAACAAATTTGAATTTTAACAAGTCAAACAAGCAACTGTGCCCTTGAATATTAAGACAGATACAAAGTTAGACAAAAAATAGTCATGAATTAGTATGACTGATTTTGTACTGCAAAACATAACATCAACAATATTGAATTTAAATCTCAAAGACACAAAAGTATTAGTTTAACATTATAAAAAAATGATTGGTCCAAGTTCATCGATCAGTAAACTACTTCTCACACTCTTAATACTCTTGATATTCTTTTATATTTACCTTGATGTAAATCTGTATCTTCGCATACAAAACTATCCTATTGAACGGAGTGTCCATATTAATACATCTTATTCGCTAACTCTACCATCTTCAACGGAAACAATATCAGTAGTAAATTATAGTGATGTCACATGGATAAATTGTCATATAAATCCACTATGCGATATAACTGTCAAAGCTCTGATGTTGGACCATACAAATCACTATATCTTTGCACCAATAGCAACATTATTCGACGATCTTGTTGGATTTAGCAAACATGATGTGATTACACCAAACATGATATCATTTTTCCATGTTTTTGTTGCAATTCTTGCTGGACGGATGATTGCAAGTGATAGTTTGTCGATAAGACGAATTGGTGTAGTATTTTTTCAAATAAGGACTTTCCTAGACGATTTAGATGGACATGTAGCAAGAGCAAAAAGACATATTCGAGGAGAAAGAAGTGAAATCGGAACAATGGGCTATTATGTTGATGGAATTTGTGATGGATTAGGATGCATTGCACTCATGATTGGTGTGTTTTGCTTCTTAAAAAATAATGTGAGTTAAAATTATTTTAAAATTTAAAATTTTGTTTATAAAACTTATCTTTTAGCCTCCAAGACGCGGTTATACACAACTCCAATCAATCATTCCAGTCAATGATTCAAAATCATCAGAGTCCGGTGTGGTTTATAAAGTTAAAGTGACAACTAAAAAGGTTGCCAGAAAAGTAGGATATTTTTCTGCGGCTTTACTTCTCAGTTCGACAGCATGGAATCGGTATATTGCATATTATCAAGATATTCTAGAGAAAAATGACGTTACTGCTGGACAATTTGCAAGACAAAATTATGCTATGAAGGTAAGCCTCAATCAATATACTCATAATTCCAAGTTAATCGTATTTTTTTAATTTTCTTTTATCCAAACAGTCTACATGGTTTTTTATTGTAGCGTGGATGTGGAGAATTGTCAATGTCCATGCACTTCTTCATCTACTTTTGTTAAGCATTTTCTGTGATAAACTTTGGGATTTTTTGAAGGTCATGCAGTATTCGTGTTTTGTTATACTTCTCGTTGTCATTTGCGGAACGGAGCTTCATTTATGGGAAGCACAAAAGTTTGTGTTTAAAACACTTGTGAGTAGTGGAAATATTTGAAGCTAAACATTCAACATAAACAATATTAATATGAAGGAGCACATAGCACGACCAGTTCATTTAATTTTTTCTATAAAAAAAAACCTGCTAGATGTAAATACTATAGTTGGACATGAGAATAACTTTTTGAAATTTTTAAAAACTAGGGTTCGCCTACATGCGAATGCATGCGCATGGACTGCATGTAAATTTTTTAAAACAAATTTTACAAAAATAATTCTTTTATTTAATTTTATTCCTTTTATCATGTTTATCATAAATTTCATAAAAAAATATGATAAAAATGTTGAAATTCGCTTTAAAACTGCTTAAAAAGACCAAATAATCATTATTGAGACATATTGAAACGAATCCAGCAAAAATTAGAAGTTTCAATTTTTTTTCTCAGATATACATGCGCATGTTACGTGCGTGTTGCGCATACATGCGTATATATTTTTGCATGTGCATGCATGCGCATGTCAATTTGGCGAACCCTATTAAAAACACAATTACTATTGTGAATTAATCAAAAAACAATGTTTACAGTAAGCCAAATATAGCTTTTAAAAGTATTCGACCAAATGCTCATAAATTTTCCAAGAAGAGGAAATAGTTATAACAAAGCACTATGGGCCAGAAATGGAAAATTTTTCCAAAAATTATTTCTACAGCTTATATGATAGTTCTTATTATGCCCTACATTTACGTCCTTAAAACTTTGCTCAAGTCGACAGCATGTCCGAGATATGGCACTTCAAAGTTGGTCAGACGACCATTTTCACGTTACATTGAAAATGCTCTCACCAGATACTGGATAGATGAATCTCCTTCAAATTTTTTTTGTTAATAGCTTTAAATAGTTACTTTGTTTTAAGATATAAACAATTGCAAATAACTTTGAAAAATTTTGTGAAAAACTAGATTTTTCTCAAAAACCACGTGTTCGTCATACTTTCGTTTGTGTAGGTCTTCACAAGCACAACCAAAGTTACTAATTTCTTTTTTATATTAAAGATTATATCAAAAGCTATAACTTTTGCATACATGTCGTATAATTTTAACAAAGTTTTGATAGTGAAAAAAAAATTTTTTATAAAAAAAACAACAATTTTTTGACAAAAATCGCTGTAGTGCTTCAGGGATACCCATGGTAGTGGAATTTTATTTCACATTTAGAAAGCTCTCTAGATATGCCATCAATTAATGCAATAAAATGAACAAGTGTTCTCTTGGCAAAGAGCACTTTTTTGACTCTGAAAGTCGTATGTCGAGCAAGGTCAAAAAAGAAAAATAATCATAAAAATTTCAGTTTTAAATAAAATTTAATTTTTTTAATTTAGATTGATAGATCTTTTTAAAACGCGTCTTTTGAGTATAAATATGTTATAGTTTTGTCAAGTTTCGTGATCATTTTTTTAAAAAAATAGTTTTTTTCAAAAAAAAAATTGAAAAATAAAGTATTTGACTTTAGAATTTTATAAAATGCATCTTTTTGTCATTTTTTTCACTACTTTGTCTAGTTTTGCTCCTAGTTTTTTTCCTAAACATAAATCAATAAGAACTTAGCATAATTGAAGCCATTTGGAGGTTAAATTGAGTTAAAAATCGTTTAAAATTTTTGTATTTCTCAAATAGTTCTTTACACAAGTATCTAAGATATAAAGTGTTGCATAGTTTTGAAAAGGTATTGAAATTTCCAATATGTTAACATGAAAAGTTTAGGAAAATTTTCAAGTAATATAGTCAATTTGGGTAAAAAACGCATTTTATATATGCTAGTTTTTAATGTTTTTCGTTTTTCTCAGCAAAGACTTTATGAAAAACTCTCAAAGTTTGCACACTTATTTGTTATATAAATGTTAATGACTCGTAAAAGTTTTGGAATTTTCCATTGAGTTTTTCATTAGTTTTCCTAATCTGAAATTTTCACTATTAAATTTTCGTTTTTCTCAACAATTGCGATTTTTTATTTATAAATAAATATCTTATTTTGTTTCATTTTTCAATATCTTTTCATTGATATGTAACAATCTACAAAAAAATTAAGACTAAAGAGAAATGAATAAAAAAGTGTCAAAAATGTATGAAAATTCTACGCTATTTTAATTTTTTAAGCCTTTTATGGTTAATTTTACTAAGTTTTATAAGAGTGTTATACCTTTTTTTGCAAATGTATAGCTTAAGACGTTCATCCACCAAAATTCGTATGAGTCTACGCTAAGCACAACTGAAGTCAAATAAGCTTCAAGTTGGCGACAACCAAAAATTTTGAATTTATTAAAATTAAATTATTTAAAAGCTTTAAATTATATTTTCAGGCTGCTATTAAATACATGAAACATTTATAACAAAAGTAAATGAAAAAGCTTAATATTATAGCTTAAATAGCATTAAAACTAATATCTGGTTTTCTTCATATGGAACTGTCTTTTGTCGCCAACGTGAAGCTTATTTGACTTCAGTTGTGCTTAGCGTAGACTCATACGAATTTTGGTGGATGAACGTCTTAAGCTATACATTTGCAAAAAAAGGTATAACACTCTTATAAAACTTAGTAAAATTAACCATAAAAGGCTTAAAAAATTAAAATAGCGTAGAATTTTCATACATTTTTGACACTTTTTTATTCATTTCTCTTTAGTCTTAATTTTTTTGTAGATTGTTACATATCAATGAAAAGATATTGAAAAATGAAACAAAATAAGATATTTATTTATAAATAAAAAATCGCAATTGTTGAGAAAAACGAAAATTTAATAGTGAAAATTTCAGATTAGGAAAACTAATGAAAAACTCAATGGAAAATTCCAAAACTTTTACGAGTCATTAACATTTATATAACAAATAAGTGTGCAAACTTTGAGAGTTTTTCATAAAGTCTTTGCTGAGAAAAACGAAAAACATTAAAAACTAGCATATATAAAATGCGTTTTTTACCCAAATTGACTATATTACTTGAAAATTTTCCTAAACTTTTCATGTTAACATATTGGAAATTTCAATACCTTTTCAAAACTATGCAACACTTTATATCTTAGATACTTGTGTAAAGAACTATTTAAGAAATACAAAAATTTTAAACGATTTTTAACTCAATTTAACCTCCAAATGGCTTCAATTATGCTAAGTTCTTATTGATTTATGTTTAGGAAAAAAACTAGGAGCAAAACTAGACAAAGTAGTGAAAAAAATGACAAAAAGATGCATTTTATGAAATTCTAAAGTCAAATACTTTATTTTTCAATTTTTTTTTTGAAAAAAACTATTTTTTTAAAAAAATGATCATGAAACTTGACAAAACTATGACATATTTATACTCAAAAGACGCGTTTTAAAAAGATCTATCAATCTAAATTAAAAAAATTAAATTTTATTTAAAACTGAAATATTTATGATTATTTTTCTTTTTTGACCTTGCTCGACATACGACTTTCAGAGTCAAAAAAGTGCTCTTTGCCAAGAGAACACTTGTTCATTTTATTGCATTAATTGATAGCATATTTAGAGAGCTTTCTAAATGTGAAATAAAATTCCACTACCATGGGTATCCCTGAAGCACTACAGCGATTTTTGTCAAAAAATTGGTGTTTTTTTTATAAAAAAATTTTTTTTCACTATCAAAACTTTGTTAAAATTATACGACATGTATGCAAAAGTTATAGCTTTTGATATAATCTTTAATATAAAAAAGAAATTAGTAACTTTGGTTGTGCTTGTGAAGACCTACACAAACGAAAGTATGACGAACACGTAGTTTTTGAGAAAAATCTAGTTTTTCACAAAATTTTTCAAAGTTATTTGCAATTGTTTATATCTTAAAACAAAGTAACTATTTAAAGCTATTAACAAAAAAAATTTGAAGGAGATTCATCTATCCAGTATCTGGTGAGAGCATTTTCAATGTAACGTGAAAATGGTCGTCTGACCAACTTTGAAGTGCCATATCTCGGACATGCTGTCGACTTGAGCAAAGTTTTAAGGACGTAAATGTAGGGCATAATAAGAACTATCATATAAGCTGTAGAAATAATTTTTGGAAAAATTTTCCATTTCTGGCCCATAGTGCAAAGTTTCAAACTTGAAATGAAAATAATTTAAAATAAAATTTCCAACGGCAATTTTCAAAGTCATATAAAAATTGTTTTTGAATCTCACAAAATATTTAAAACATTTTTGGTATGATGAAGTAATTTTGTTTAAAAAAAATTCAAAAAATTTATGAATCTTGAGAAAAATACTTAAATTATAAGTTTGGAAAATTAGATTAAAAAATGCCATATTACCAGAAGAAACTATTTATTTCTTCAAAAATCATATAACTTTGTTGAAAAAGCATTAATTACCAAAAAAGTATTCCAAACCTAGTCAAAAATATTTCTCATCTATTTATCATAAATGTCATCACTAACTTGTTAATTCTCCAATAAAATTGTAAAATTATTTGGTGTTTACGTCTAGCATACCTTTGAGTATGAATGCAGGGATTTCATTAATTTCAAGATTCTTTAATGCCATTATTTTTGTGTGGATGCTCCTTCGATACTAATTTGACTTGAATTTGAGTATGTATTCAAAAATAGCAAATAAATCACGATATAGAATAATAAACAAAATTAAAATTGGAAAGTCTATGAAGAATCTATTAAATTGTATATAAGAAAATTAATTATTAATTCATAAATTATTTGTGATTGAAGTTGAATTGGTGTAAAATATATCAAATATTCTTATGAGTACAGTTTTCCATAATTAGACAGAATTGAAATTAAAAAATTAAATGTTTTTGAGACTCGCACATTTTGATTTAAAAACATTAGGCGTGATTAATTAAATAAAATATATATGTACTACTTTCATATTTTCACAATAAAAAAAATTGTACTCATTTGCTAATAAAACACTAATCTATCCTTAATGGATTACATGTGTGAAATTTTGAATAGTAAATACCTTTTAATACAAATTAAAACATGTTGAAGATTTTAAGATTGTAAAGAATTTTCAAGAAAATATTTTTCGATCTGATGTTTATAATGGAAATAGAATCTTTTGCATATACACAAAACAGCATATTTTCTATTGGAATAAATTTCTTTATGAATTTATGACTTTGAGTTCTTTTAATTTTTTTTTCAGAAAAAATAATCCAACATTGTTTATATTATTATAAAAATAAAATATTTTTTAATTATTTTTTTCCAGATTGAACAAAAAATGATATTTAACACTGCTGGGTACATCCGGTCTTCGAACGCCCTCCTGTCTTTGCACACTGGTCTAATTTTAAAAACAAAGGGGAAATGAGGTGTTTTTGGAAAAGTTTCACCATAAGTCTTCGGGGATGTCTCATTTTAAAGCTGACATTTATATACGATGATTTCCCAAGTTTCAAACTTTTTGGTCCATCTGGTGCTGAGTAGCAGGTCCTAAAAGTTGGGTATAGGCAAATTTTCTGTTTTTTGAGATTGTTTATTTAAACTCAATTTGCACAAAAACCACTCAACCAAGTAAAAAATGGTTTTTGGTTCCTAAAAGCACATAATAGGATTTATATTTTTGTATATCATACTATTTGAAAAATATCTACCAGATGGAGTAATGACAGATTTAGCATGAAAAACTAGGAGAAAATCACTCTACAAAAGTTCGTGACTGCAGCAAACTACCTTAATTAACATCTAGCCTAATAATTTTACCTTTATTAAATAGTCCAAACCTCCATCTTTCTAAATTGGTATCTCATTATACCCATAGATTGCACTTTTTGGAGTGATAGTCAATCAAAGTTGGCCAAAAATGCAAAATTCAAAAAAAATTATTCCTCAAAACCATTCAAAAAATCAACTTTTGTTCTAAACAAGCTTAAGCTTGAAGTTTTTGGTTTAGAACTTGATTGTTGGGCTATTTATGATTGATTTTTTAAAAAACTTTTTCAAAAAAATGCTATTTTGGGTACTTTATGATGGTTATCTTCTTGACCCTTTCTCCTTTCACTCAAACTGCTTTAACTTTTTAAATAGCAAATATTTTTTAAACTAGTTTTCGGTTAATTGTAGCTTAATAAAATACCTTTCTAATGATATGCAGCACTTTACACTAAAGTCTAGTCTTTGCCATAAATATTGCCTTTGTTTGTGACCGACGATATTTTGAAAAACCTAAAGAAAATTCGCCTATACCCAACTTTTAGGACCTGCTACTCAGCACCAGATGGACCAAAAAGCTTGAAACTAGCGAAATCATCGTGTATCAATGTCAGCTTTAAAATGAGACATCCCCGAAGACTTATGGTGAAACTTTTCCAAAAACACCTCATTTCCCCTTTTTTTAAAATTAGACCAGTGTGCTTTGCAATAACAGAGCTTGCAAGTGTTTCAAATTCAACTATGAACTTTAATCTAAAGGGTGCGGTTCAACAGATTTACAATCGCAGTGCCATCATCTCGAAAGGATGAGCCCTTCCTGCATCATATAATGTTCTATTATGACAGTGCAAACGTTTTAATCACTTTTTAATTAATTTATATTAAATAGATAAAAATATTACACTCCCCAACAAATCCTCTAACATTTTTAGCGCATTTTTGTGTACTTGTATACAAAAAGGGAACTAATAATGCGAAATGTTCGTTCGTTCGTTCGGCTGCTGGTTCGTCGGAAGAAAAACTTTTTAACCAGACATCGTAGGAACTCAGGTTTGTTTTATTAGCTCCGTTACTATTGTTTACTAGTGTATTAGGGCCCGTTACGGGCCCGTTTCATTTAACCTAAGAACATGAGACTATCTATAGATCAGAACTTTATATTTCAACTCTTTTTTCATGAAACTTTTTTCATGGCAATAATGATCAAACCCTCCATGCAAAACGTATAATAAGTTTTTAAAATCAGAAACCCTTCATTTTTAAAAAAAAAGTTTATTGTCAATTTACAAAACCGTATAGTTCCTTTTTACAATCATTGTCTAAATCACTCATGTTAACGAAAAACATAATTGGAATTGAAAATTGTCAAAAAATTGAAATATTTAATGACTCGATATTTATAGTAAAAAAACTTCACATGGCTTCACAAAACTTCCCCCTGACACCCACCTTGTCAACACCTCCCAAATTATTGGCTTCACAAAGATTCACATGGCTTCACAAAACTTCACATGGCTTCACAAAACTTCCCCCTAACACCCACCTTGTCAACACCCTCCAAATTATTGGCTTCACAAAGATTCACATGGCTTCACAAAATTTCACATGGCTTCACAAATAACTGTAAATACTTTTTATATTACTTTTACCTCAATTTATTATTCAGTTTTATTCATATTCAAGTTATTCACATTCAAATTCGCGCTTTAAAGTTTAGTACTTACTTTCTCTTCAAAATTGAATTAAAACTATAATTTTTAAATAAATAATTTTAAACTTTAGGTTGTACAATTTTTTTTTAATTGAAAATATTGAAAATATTGTTTGAATATTAAAAATTATTATAGATGTTATCTGCTTGATGTCTGAGTAAGGAATGAAATTTTTTAAAAATTTTCTTTCCTTTTATACTGGAAGGTGGTTTTGTGAAGTCATGTGAAGCATGTGAAGTATGCGAAGCATGTGAAGTCATGTGAAGTATGCGAAGTATGTGAAGTCATGTGAAGCATGTGAAGCCATTTGTGAAGCCATTTGTGAAGTCATGTGAAGCATGTGAAGCATGTGAAGTATGCGAAGCATGTGAAGTCATGTGAAGTATGCGAAGTATGTGAAGTCATGTGAAGCATGTGAAGCCATTTGTGAAGCCATTTGTGAAGTCATGTGAAGCATGTGAAGCATGTGAAGCATGTGAAGTATGCGAAGCATGTGAAGTCATGTGAAGTCATGTGAAGCATGTGAAGCCATTTGTGAAGCCATTTGTGAAGTCATGTGAAGCATGTGAAGTATGTGAAGCATGTGAAGTCATGTGAAGTATGTAAAGCATGTGAAGCCATCTGAAGTCACCTGGCTTCACATGCTTCACATGACTTCACATGACTTCACATGCTTCGCATACTTCACATGCTTCACATGCTTCACATGACTTCACAAATGGCTTCACATGACTTCACATGCTTCACATGACTTCACATACTTCGCATGCTTCACATGCTTCACATGCTTCACATGCTTCACATGCTTCACATGACTTCACAAATGGCTTCACAAATGGCTTCACATACTTCGCATACTTCACATGACTTCACATGCTTCGCATACTTCACATGACTTCACCAAGCTTCACATTAAACCCCCCCCCCCCCCCCCCCCCCCCTTAGCTTCACATGGCTTCACAAATGGCTTCACATGGCTTCCGTTCCAGAGTCAATGACAGAATTGGGCTATTATATTATTGATTGTCCGATCGAACAGTTAAAAGTCATGAAACAGTGTATTCATACAATAATTAATGTTTTTTTTTATTTCATAAACAAAACCACTTGATGAGTACGTTTAAAAAAATTCAACATTACCTCTATAACTTCAAATTTTTTCTAGCCGTTGTAAAATTTGAATTTCAAAAAACCCTTAAATGATAAACTTTTTCTGTATAGAAATTCATTGTATCAAATTATTAAGTATACTATAATTGATGTTTTTGTAGTGCAACTTTTAACGGAAATATTTCAAATTATTTATTGGCCGTTAAATAATCAAGCCTTTCTATATAAACACTCATTATAATTATTTGTTAATTTCACTCAAATGAATAATCTTCTAAACTTCTAATGATCTGTAAACGAACGCAAAATAATTAGATAATCAAATACTGATCGCTGCGTCAAAAATGCGCTGAAGACCTTCGATCAATAACACGAGGACTTTTGTAATTTTTTAGTATCATAAGAAATAATCTCAGTTAACATTGAAATATTTTAAATCATACAATTGATCAAAATAGTCGTAATTACAATCTTTGAAGAATTTTGATAATGAATTATTATTAATAATGGTAAGAATTATGAAGTATAATGAAGTAAGTAATAATAAAATTTCACAGAACAATGGAGAACAATTTATCAGAGATCGAAGCCGATTTTTTCGGCTTAACTCAATTTTTGATTTTTTTGATTAAAAAGAGCAATTCAACTACCATTTTAAGTATTTAAATTGAACTTTACATGCTTTACTATGATTCTGTGTAATATTTTGTCAGCATGTAGCTAATAAGCTCAGAATTTCAATTTAGTCGATTATAAGCCGATCGGTTTAAATTTCGGCTTAACATCGTTTAACTTGAAATTCTGAGCTTACTATAGCTACATGCTGACAAAATATTACACAGAATCATAGTAAAGCATGTAAAGTTCAATTTAAATACTTAAAATGGTAGTTGAATTGCTCTTTTTAATCAAAAAAATCAAAAATTGAGTTAAGCCGAAAAAATCGGCTTTGATCTTTGCAATTTATATCAGATGGATAGTATTACATACACAGTAATGTTACTTGCTGGACTTTATTAAAATAAAATTGCAATGTGAATTACTAATTATGATGAAATTAAAATTTGTTTTTTCTTTAAGAATTTAAATTTGTCGTCCTAAAAAGGACGGTTTAAAGGTATTTGAAGGCACATTATTGATGAATTTAAGCTTTCTTTGATTCTGTCTTCTTTGGTAACAAGACGGCTTGAATGTTTGGTAAGACACCACCTTGTGCGATTGTGACTCCGGATAATAATTTGTTCAATTCTTCGTCATTACGGATAGCCAATTGCAAGTGACGAGGAATAATTCTTGTCTTTTTGTTGTCACGAGCTGCATTTCCTGCCAATTCAAGAACTTCAGCAGCCAAGTATTCCATGACAGCAGCTAAATATACTGGAGCTCCAGCACCAACACGTTCAGCATAGTTTCCTTTACGGAGTAGACGATGGATACGACCGACTGGGAACTGTAATCCAGCACGGCTTGAACGTGACTTTGCCTTTGCCTTAACTTTGCCTCCTTTACCACGGCCTGACATGTTTCTGAATTTGTAATTTGATTTAATTTAAACGAGAAAGTTTAAGAACGAATGATGATTCGATACTGTGTTGAATGCTCATAAATGTTCAGGTATTTATACAAAAATTTAGAGCGGGAATAGTAAGAGGCGTGGCTTCTGCTACATCGTGAGAGAAAATGTATATAAAGAGAGCAAAATTTGTGGAGAGACATCAGTTGAATTCTGAATTTTATTCAAAACACTTCGTAAAAATGGCACCACCAAAAACAAGCGGAAAAGCTGCAAAGAAAGCCGGTAAGGCTCAAAAAGCAATCTCAAAGGATGACAAGAAGAAGAGACGTCATAAGCGTAAGGAATCATACGCAATCTATATCTTCAAAGTCTTGAAACAAGTTCACCCTGACACTGGTGTTTCATCAAAAGCAATGAGCATCATGAACAGTTTCGTCAATGATATTTTTGAACGTATTGCTGCTGAAGCCTCTCGATTGGCTCATTACAACAAACGCTCAACAATCACAAGTCGCGAGATCCAAACTGCTGTTCGTTTACTCTTACCTGGTGAATTAGCCAAGCACGCTGTCTCAGAAGGTACAAAAGCTGTCACCAAATATACATCATCAAAATAAATTGCTTTTTATGCTGCATCGAAAATCTCAAATGGTCTTTTTCAAGACCGCAAAATATTTTATGAAAAAGAAAATGATTTTAATCAAATGAAACTGACTTATTCCAGTTTTCTGCATAGATCAAAAATAACGTTTTTATATTAAAATTACTTAAACTTGAATAAATTCGAATATTTCTAAATTATTGCATTTATTAATATAAATTTTAAAAAACCGAAATATTTACAATGGCAGATGAATTTCTCTTAAATTAAGTCTATGAAATTAATTAATATAAAACTGAAAGTTAAAAATTTGGACTGTCTTTTTATATAAAAATTCCTTTCACTTATCCAGAATTTTGTATGAAGAATTTTATAAAATAATTTCATTGATATTGGAACTGATAATTTATCAAAATTGAGTTTAATTAAACTATATTAACAAATTTTTACAATTTGACAATAATATCAATTTCATAAAACATGTACAAGTTAAAGTTAAATCGTTAAAATTTATCTCATAGATTTTTAAGCACTGAGTGTCATGCATAATTTTTTTGAGTACCTGTACGTAGTTAAATTAATTAATATTTTGAGAATTTTAAGCAAATTCATTGGATATATAATAAATTACCTTTCTTTAAGTGAAAATTTTAGCAAATTATATCATTTGGTTCAAAAGTTATAAAAGTTTAATTAAGGGAATTTTGGAATTTTTTCATATTTTTCCACTTTAACTTACTTTTTATCATGTTTGTGAATTAAACTTAAAAATTTCAAAATTATATTTTGATCCGCATTTTAATTTAAAACAAGATTCTTAAATAATTAAAAATCACACAGTGAAAGTTTGTGAAATAATTTACAAATTTTGAGATCGACATCGAAGTTTATGAAGGAAAATTTTCCAACAAAAATTAAGAGTGATGCTTCGTTTCCATTCACATCGCATAGCTGAGGGACCTACACATTCTCTATATCTCATAACATTTTCAGTTTGAAAATTATTTTTAATATAAACGAATCTAGTAAAATAAAGAAATAAATCAAAAATGTCTGATCCAGCAGTAGAAGTTGCACCAACAACACCAGTTGCCTCACCAGCAAAGGCAAAGAAGGAGAAGAAACCAAAAACTGACAAGCCCAAGAAACCAAAAGCACCAAAAACTCATCCACCAGTCAGTGAAATGGTTGTCAATGCCGTCAAGACATTGAAAGAACGAGGTGGTTCATCATTACAGGCCATAAAGAAATTCCTTGTTGCTCAATACAAAGTTGATACTGATAAATTAGCACCATTTATTAAGAAATTTTTGAAATCAGCCGTTGAAAAGGGACAATTATTGCAAACAAAGGGTAAAGGAGCATCAGGATCATTCAAATTGCCAGCAGCAGCCAAGAAAGAAAAGGTTGTTAAGCCCAAGAAGGTTCCAGCGGAAAAGAAGCCAAAGAAGGCTACTGCTAAACCAAAAAATGCTGGTGAGAAGAAAGTCAAGAAGACAATTGCCAAGAAACCTAAAGTAGCTGCAGCAACAAAAATAAAGAAGCCAATTGCAAAGACTACAAAGAAAACAGTTGCAGCAAAGCCAGTTGCAAAAAAAGTAGCACCAAAACCTAAAGCTACCCCAAAACCAAAAGCAGCACCAAAACCTAAAGTTGCTGCTAAGCCAAAGAAGGTAGTTGCACCAAAAGCAAAGAAACCAGCTGCTGAGAAGAAGCCAAAAGCCACCAAAAAACCAGCAGCAAAAAAAGCTTAAATCAGAGAAGCAAACAAAATTGATTCTTTTTAAGCTAAGATAATTATCGTATAAGCACAATTCATTGCTGATAATCAGCAATCACCTCAAAAATAGTCCTTTTCAGGACTACAAAATCTCATTCGAAAAAGAAAAACAAACTTTTAATTGCAGTTTTACCTTAACCTTTAATTTAATAAATAAAGAATCTGTGATATTTGTGTCTATAGTAAGCATTACTTTCAAAGGGAGAACAAAAAATCTTAATTTCAATCGACATGCGTTTTTCGTGGCATTTTACATGACGCCATTTTAAAATACGTAGCGTCATTTCATTATCATTCTCAATAGAAAGTTTTTAAAATAAGTATCAAAATTATAAAGACTTTCTTAGCAATACTTGAAAAATTCAATTCTACAAGGAATCTTAATTTTTTTAAAACTATAGCTTAAAGTTCTTAATAATGCGTCGACTGTATTTTTCAACTAATTCATTCAAAATTTCAATTTCAACTAAAATTTAACTAATAAAGCCGATATTTCAATGATAACTGAGATGATTTCTTTCGATTATAAAAAATGTGGATATTCCATTCAACAAATTCTAACTGAGATCATAAAATTGATTTAAAATTTTCTTCTTTTCATGTTAATAATTTTGGTGGTCTTGAAAAAGACCGTTCAAATGAAAAAGTTTTATGATTGATGATGAAGTAATTTATGCACGTTCACCACGGATACGACGAGCAAGTTGGATATCTTTTGGCATGATTGTGACACGCTTGGCATGGATGGCGCACAAGTTTGTGTCTTCGAATAATCCGACGAGGTAAGCTTCTGATGCTTCTTGTAAAGCCATGACTGCTGATGATTGGAAACGCAAGTCAGTCTTGAAATCTTGAGCGATTTCACGAACAAGACGTTGGAATGGCAATTTACGGATCAACAATTCAGTCGATTTCTGATAACGACGGATTTCACGAAGAGCTACAGTACCTGGACGATAACGATGTGGTTTCTTAACTCCTCCAGTAGCTGGTGCTGATTTACGGGCTGCTTTTGTAGCCAATTGTTTACGTGGTGCTTTTCCACCAGTTGATTTACGAGCAGTCTGCTTTGTACGAGCCATTTTAAATTTTTGTTTTGAAGTTTTACTTTTCTTTTTGAAAAACAAACGAGAAATGATGTGCGAGCGAAAATTGTGTTCCCTTTATATATGATTCTCTTGGTGCAAACATGTATTTGTGTGGAGGGAGAGAAGAAATCAGGGGGAAATGAGAGACTTTTGATGAATTTTTAAAAAAATCCTTTAATTAACATAACTTAAAGTTTCAAAATTATTTTCAAAATGATTCAATTATATTTTGAGTTCTGATTTAGGTAAATTAAACTGATGAAACTTGATGAAATTGGGAGAAATTCAGATAAAAAGTTTAAGAGAGGGGAAGTCGAGAGAATGTATATAAAGAGAGTGAATTTTATGATTCGGCATCATTCAAGTTTTACCGTTTCTCGTGTAAGGAAGTGAAAGCTATATTGAAAATACAAAATGACTGGCCGAGGTAAAGGAGGAAAAGGTTTAGGAAAAGGAGGTGCAAAGCGTCATCGTAAAGTTCTTCGTGATAACATCCAAGGAATCACAAAGCCTGCTATTCGTCGTTTAGCTCGTCGTGGTGGTGTCAAGCGTATCTCAGGCTTGATCTATGAAGAAACCCGTGGTGTCTTGAAAGTTTTCTTAGAAAATGTCATCCGTGATGCAGTCACATATACTGAACACGCCAAGAGAAAGACAGTCACAGCTATGGATGTCGTCTATGCATTGAAACGCCAAGGACGTACTCTTTACGGTTTCGGAGGTTAAATTCATTTCTCCATCTTCATCCATCTATCTATATCAAATGGTCTTTTTCAAGACCGCAAATTTATTTATGAAGAAAATCATTTTTAACTATTGCTCTTACTGAATTCCTTGATGTGTGTATCAAAATAAATATACTACTTTAAAATATCTCAATAAAGCTACTTGAAAAACTTTAAATTAATCTACTTCTTAGAATATATGGAATCGTTGAGTTAAGTTACCAAACAAAATTAAATAGTCTGTCAAGAACGACTCTCCAACGAATCATCGCTCAATATATTTGTCATTGCAATCCCCAACAAATCCTCTAACATTTTTTAATATCATAAGAAATAATCTCAGTTAACATTGAAATATTGTAAATCATACAATTGATCGAAATAGTCGTAATTACAATCTTTGAAGAATTTTGAGCTACAGATTTTAAGCATCAAGAATATAAAAAACAAATAAAAAACAAATTGAGAGCTGTATTTATGCCATATTAATAGATAATGTATATTAAAAAAAATCTATATTAGTTTTTCTTTAAAAAATGAATTATTATTAATAATGGCAAGAAATTATGAAGTTTAATGAAGTAAGTAATAATAAAATTTCACAGAACAATTTATATTAGATGGATGGTATTAATAATAATCTTTCTTTATTTCAAATTTGGAATTATTGTAGTTTAAGTTACATTTCTTTGAGTTTTATTTTGACACCAGCCTGAATATGGCTTTAATTCAACTATATCTTGATTAATTATTAATTTTGATGAATGAGATTTACATATATCATGAAAATGTGGCATAAAAAGTTTAAAAAAATTGCCGAGCGAGAAAAAAAAAGCTTTTTTAAGCTTATGAACTACGTTAATAAATTATTTTTGAACTGGCTTGTTCGGTGCTGGTGGGCAGCTCATGAAGCCATACTTCACTATGAGTTTAAATGCAGTTCCTTGAGGTGCATCCTTTGGGATCTTTCCGGCTTCGTCGACGAAACTGCAGAACTGATTTATTGCTTCTTCAATGTTGGAGATTCTCTTTAGACGTTCTTGAGCTTCTGTGAATTTCTTGAAAAGGCTTGCATTCTTTACTGCTTCGTTGAGTTTCTCTGCATAACTGATATTATTGATCAGTTGTTGCTGATTAAATTCTTCTTGAAATGTTGCTGATGAGTTACTTGCAGCATTCACTGGATGTGAATGAGCAGAAACTTGATGTCGTTTGCTTAACGATGGAAAATTGTTACTGTCCAAAAGATTTGATATCTGTGGCAGCATTTTGAGTTGTGGTTTGGCTCTTGACTTTTCGATTCTTTTGGGATACGAAATGAACGATGGGCACAGTCTATAACTGGCAGCTTGATCGCCATTGCAATTTATATCAGATGGATAGTATTACATACACAGTAATGTTACTTGCTGGACTTTATTAAAATAAAATTGCAATGTAAATTATTAATTATGATGAAATTAAAATTTGTTTTTTCTTTAAGAATTTAAATTTGTCGTCCTAAAAAGGACGGTTTAAAGGTATTTGAAGGCACATTATTGATGAATTTAAGCTTTCTTTGATTCTGTCTTCTTTGGTAACAAGACGGCTTGAATGTTTGGTAAGACACCACCTTGTGCGATTGTGACTCCGGATAATAATTTGTTCAATTCTTCGTCATTACGGATAGCCAATTGCAAGTGACGAGGAATAATTCTTGTCTTTTTGTTGTCACGAGCTGCATTTCCTGCCAATTCAAGAACTTCAGCAGCCAAGTATTCCATGACAGCAGCTAAATATACTGGAGCTCCAGCACCAACACGTTCAGCATAGTTTCCTTTACGGAGTAGACGATGGATACGACCGACTGGGAACTGTAATCCAGCACGGCTTGAACGTGACTTTGCCTTTGCCTTAACTTTGCCTCCTTTACCACGGCCTGACATGTTTCTGAATTTGTAATTTGATTTAATTTAAATGAGAAAGTTTAAGAACGAATGATGATTCGATACTGTGTTGAATGCTCATAAATGTTCAGGTATTTATACAAAAATTTAGAGCGGGAATAGTAAGAGGCGTGGCTTCTGCTACATCGTGAGAGAAAATGTATATAAAGAGAGCAAAATTTGTGGAGAGACATCAGTTGAATTCTGAATTTTATTCAAAACACTTCGTAAAAATGGCACCACCAAAAACAAGCGGAAAAGCTGCAAAGAAAGCCGGTAAGGCTCAAAAAGCAATCTCAAAGGATGACAAGAAGAAGAGACGTCATAAGCGTAAGGAATCATACGCAATCTATATCTTCAAAGTCTTGAAACAAGTTCACCCTGACACTGGTGTTTCATCAAAAGCAATGAGCATCATGAACAGTTTCGTCAATGATATTTTTGAACGTATTGCTGCTGAAGCCTCTCGATTGGCTCACTACAACAAACGCTCAACAATCACAAGTCGCGAGATCCAAACTGCTGTTCGTTTACTCTTACCTGGTGAATTAGCCAAGCACGCTGTCTCAGAAGGTACAAAAGCTGTCACCAAATATACATCATCAAAATAAATTGCTTTTTATGCTGCATCGAAAATCTCAAATGGTCTTTTTCAAGACCGCAAAATATTTTATGAAAAAGAAAATGATTTTAATCAAATGAAACTGACTTATTCCAGTTTTCTGCATAGATCAAAAATAACGTTTTTATATTAAAATTACTTAAACTTGAATAAATTCAAATATTTCTAAATTATTGCATTTATTAATATAAATTTTAAAAAACCGAAATATTTACAATGGCAGATGAATTTCTCTTAAATTAAGTCTATGAAATTAATTAATATAAAACTGAAAGTTAAAAATTTGGACTGTCTTTTTATATAAAAATTCCTTTCACTTATCCAGAATTTTGTATGAAGAATTTTATAAAATAATTTCATTGATATTGGAACTGATAATTTATCAAAATTGAGTTTAATTAAACTATATTAACAAATTTTTACAATTTGACAATAATATCAATTTCATAAAACATGTACAAGTTAAAGTTAAATCGTTAAAATTTATCTCATAGATTTTTAAGCACTGAGTGTCATGCATAATTTTTTTGAGTACCTGTACGTAGTTAAATTAATTAATATTTTGAGAATTTTAAGCAAATTCATTGGATATATAATAAATTACCTTTCTTTAAGTGAAAATTTTAGCAAATTATATCATTTGGTTCAAAAGTTATAAAAGTTTAATTAAGGGAATTTTGGAATTTTTTCATATTTTTCCACTTTAACTTACTTTTTATCATGTTTGTGAATTAAACTTAAAAATTTCAAAATTATATTTTGATCCGCATTTTAATTTAAAACAAGATTCTTAAATAATTAAAAATCACACAGTGAAAGTTTGTGAAATAATTTACAAATTTTGAGATCGACATCGAAGTTTATGAAGGAAAATTTTCCAACAAAAATTAAGAGTGAGGCTTCGTTTCCATTCACATCGCATAGCTGAGGGACCTACACATTCTCTATATCTCATAACATTTTCAGTTTGAAAATTATTTTTAATATAAACGAATCTAGTAAAATAAAGAAATAAATCAAAAATGTCTGATCCAGCAGTAGAAGTTGCACCAACAACACCAGTTGCCTCACCAGCAAAGGCAAAGAAGGAGAAGAAACCAAAAACTGACAAGCCCAAGAAACCAAAAGCACCAAAAACTCATCCACCAGTCAGTGAAATGGTTGTCAATGCCGTCAAGACATTGAAAGAACGAGGTGGTTCATCATTACAGGCCATAAAGAAATTCCTTGTTGCTCAATACAAAGTTGATACTGATAAATTAGCACCATTTATTAAGAAATTTTTGAAATCAGCCGTTGAAAAGGGACAATTATTGCAAACAAAGGGTAAAGGAGCATCAGGATCATTCAAATTGCCAGCAGCAGCCAAGAAAGAAAAGGTTGTTAAGCCCAAGAAGGTTCCAGCAGAAAAGAAGCCAAAGAAGGCTACTGCTAAACCAAAAAATGCTGGTGAGAAGAAAGTCAAGAAGACAATTGCCAAGAAACCTAAAGTAGCTGCAGCAACAAAAATAAAGAAGCCAATTGCAAAGACTACAAAGAAAACAGTTGCAGCAAAGCCAGTTGCAAAAAAAGTAGCACCAAAACCTAAAGCTACCCCAAAACCAAAAGCAGCACCAAAACCTAAAGTTGCTGCTAAGCCAAAGAAGGTAGTTGCACCAAAAGCAAAGAAACCAGCTGCTGAGAAGAAGCCAAAAGCCACCAAAAAACCAGCAGCAAAAAAAGCTTAAATCAGAGAAGCAAACAAAATTGATTCTTTTTAAGCTAAGATAATTATCGTATAAGCACAATTCATTGCTGATAATCAGCAATCACCTCAAAAATAGTCCTTTTCAGGACTACAAAATCTCATTCGAAAAAGAAAAACAAACTTTTAATTGCAGTTTTACCTTAACCTTTAATTTAATAAATAAAGAATCTGTGATATTTGTGTCTATAGTAAGCATTACTTTCAAAGGGAGAACAAAAAATCTTAATTTCAATCGACATGCGTTTTTCGTGGCATTTTACATGACGCCATTTTAAAATACGTAGCGTCATTTCGTTATCATTCTTAATAGAAAGTTTTTAAAATAAGTATCAAAATTATAAAGACTTTCTTAGCAATACTTGAAAAATTCAATTCTACAAGGAATCTTAATTTTTTTAAAACTATAGCTTAAAGTTCTTAATAATGAGTCGACTGTATTTTTCAACTAATTCATTCAAAATTTCAATTTCAACTAAAATTTAACTAATGAAGCCGATATTTCAATGATAACTGAGATGATTTCTTTCGATTATAAAAAATGTGGATATTATATTCAACAAATTCTAACTGAGATCATAAAATTGATTTAAAATTTTCTTCTTTTCATGTTAATAATTTTGGTGGTCTTAAAAAAGACCGTTCAAATGAAAAAGTTTTATGATTGATGATGAAGTAATTTATGCACGTTCACCACGGATACGACGAGCAAGTTGGATATCTTTTGGCATGATTGTGACACGCTTTGCATGGAAGGCGCACAAGTTTGTGTCTAATCCGACGAGGTAAGCTTCTGATGCTTCTTGTAAAGCCATGACTGCTGATGATTGGAAACGCAAGTCAGTCTTGAAATCTTGAGCGATTTCACGAACAAGACGTTGGAATGGCAATTTACGGATCAACAATTCAGTTGATTTCTGAACATTTTCTTAAGCTCGTATTGATTTGATCATTTTTCCATTCTTGGCGTTCATAAACATGCATTTAAATCAGTCTGCATACACTGAAAGCAAAGAGATAAAAGATTTACAAAAGGAATTCAGCTCAGAAAAAGATATCTTAAAAAATTATTTTTCTTAAACGTCAATTCATACTTATCGAACTCTTAATTTTATGTGTTTATCACCGAACTGCACCGAACCATCAACAGATTATTATTATTATTTGTTTGTCGACGTTACCGTCCGGAAGAATTAGTATTTATACATGTTTTACTTTTTTTTACATTGATTAGTGATACATTTCATATCACTATGGGTGACGTAGAATCAAGCTTCTAATCTTCAAATCTAGGTTTCGATTAAATTCAGGCTCTCGTTTCAATCTTCTGTGGGCGCTGCGTGATACATTTCAGGTCCGTTCTGACAATATTCCATTATAAGGTAATCTTGTAGCTCTCGTTCCTATTTCTCCCGCTACACTTCAAGTTCCTGATCCGTTCCTTAATCCAACGTTGCCCAAAATGCTCAATTATGGCTTGATCTCGTACATTAAGCAGTCGAAGTATCTAAACTTCTGAAAAAGAACAAATTTGGAAATGGCTGGATTCGAACCGACGACCTTCGAGTTACCATACCAAATTTGAGCCAAGCGCCTTACCTATTCGACTAGCAAGGCACTTAACTGCTTTGAATCTTTGATTGTCTCCTTCTTATTAGCTAATTCAACCAGATTTGGTCAATAAAATATACAGTCTTTAAGTACTAATTACAACGGCTTTTTTCCTTTTAAAAAGTATAAGTGTCAGTATGGAAAATGTACAATTTTGTACAAAGAAAGAAATGTAAAATAATCCAGTCTCTTCAATAAAGAATGACATTGTCAGCATTATTTTTGAAGACTATTTTGCAGCTGTTTTAATATTATTTTCAGCAGAAGTCAGAATAATAAATTACTTGATATATCAATTGAATTCTGTCAAACTGCTCAATTTCAGCCACATAAAGTTAAGAGAGAATGCCTACCAAAATGTCAATTGAGAATCAAAAAGGCACCAGAAAACACACTCAAGTTATCAAAGTCAATAAATGATCTGAAAAGATCAAATTAATGAGATTTGAAACCAAAAGATTCTGTAAGGAACGAAAGAAAAAAGCATTCCTTATACGAACTAAGCATTGATATTGATGACTCCATTATATGATTTAATTATCCATTCCAAAAATAATTCTTGAAAGAATTAACAAACAACATGTTGTCGTTAAAACTGCATCATATAGAAATCAAAATGATAGTAATGCCACTATTAAAACTATCATGTTCATGAGTTCACCACATTTTCAGAAGGAGAAGAAGACCAGAGGTATTTCCGACATCGATAACTGAAAAACAATTATGTTCAAATTAAATACTTTACAATAGAGGGTAAATGTTAAATGGACATATCCTTTTAGTAATGAGCAGATAAAAAAGATTCAATAAATTTTTTGAAATCAACTAATACTGAGGCGATGGATTTGTTACCTTAAAAACCTTTTATGTTACAGAATCCTCAGAATGTGAGAACTTTAGATTAAATAATTATCAAGTTCTTAAAACTGTATGACTTAGTGATTGTTGAGAATCTCATTAAATCTTTTTTGAATAAGAATCGTGATCTTCATGCTTTACGGATTATGAATAATGCCTAAACCTGTTTGTGTGCTTCTTTTTAATACAATTCGAGTTATTTGAAATGTATAAATTTTCAAAATAGTTCGATTGTCATCATTCCCGAACATACAATGAGCATACTCTGACCACATTATTTGTGAGCTTGATAGCTTTTGTGAGAATGTGCTCATTTTCATACGTTTCAGTGATGCGCTTACGGTACCTGTTTGAGCATGCTCATTGAGTACATTCCTGTGTGACATATATTAAGCTCATTGAGTAAACTCATAAGCATACTCAAATGAGAAGGTAACATGTCACATGCAACATTTTTCTCATGTAACATTTTTATTGAATATACTCATGAACATTCTCAAATAGTACATACTCATAAACGTACTCAAAGAATATATACTTAGTGAGTATATTTATGAGTAGATGCTCATCTGAGCACACTCATGAGTGCACTCAAGTGAAGTTGCAAAATTCAAAAAATTAATTAAGCTAAATTTGAGTATTATAGGTTAGCTAAAATGGATTACTTCCATTAGAAATAGCTTATTAAGGTACAAATGTCAAAACATCACAACTTTCTGCGTTATAACCACAAATAGTAATTTTATGAAGCGAACAATTTACATTTCATCACAGATAAACTCTGATTTTTTTTGATCAAAATAGAATTTAATTTGCAAATGTGAAAACTTCATGAAATTTTCTTCATCAAAAAAAACCTAGCAGTCTCTGGAAAAAAAATTTCACTTTAAAATTTGAAAAAAATTAAATGAATCACACCAATTAATTAATACGGCTTGAAACTGGATATGCAGAACTAAATATGGAACAGAGATTGTGAACGATATGTTCTTCTATTGACAAACGGGCCAGATATATGTTATAAATGACGGAAAACTCTAATGGTATGTCATAAATTAGTTAAAATGTTGATCTTTAACTCAATAGCTTACTTCACATTCAGCAATAGCACAAATGAAAGGAAAGTCAAAGGAAAGGCAGAGAAAAGAGAAACACAAAGTCAAATTTAATGATTATTCGACAAATAATTGTTTGATAATCGCAGTATTTTTCAAATTATGCTGTACGACTTGGATTTTGGCCAATTTTTACTGAATTTGAAGTAGTTCAAGGAAATTGAATGTCCATTATGAAAATAAATAGCAAGATGTCAATAACAAATTTGATAAAAGAATTATTGCTTAAGAAAGATAAAAGAACGATGGCATTAGGAGCAATTAGAATACTTGTGGATGGATATTAGATATGCATTTATCATCGTCTTAGACAAAGAACATACAATGCATTACTAAGTGATATTGATTCAACATGTAAAGTAGAGGAGCTGTTGAACGTAGCACAAGCTGAAAGCAGAGATCTGAGAAATCGGGACAATTTTTAACCTTAAAAATCGAATCAAGAAGCCCATCTGCTAAAAGTTCCTTTCAAACCACCAGGTATTCGAGGCATGGCAAGATCGCTTACCAAAAACGAAATATGGAAATAAAGTTTTGAAGCTCAACAAATTTCTGATAAAAAGAGCAGTAGCATCTGTGCCCATCAAACCCAAAGATATCGCGGACATCGACCAAGCATGGCAACATTGCAGAAAGAATGATGTTCTAAAAAGAACACATGCTGATTCAAAAGCCAATCATCATTGATCTCTGAAAGTGCTGGTGATGAAACTGGTTTTGTGTTCAACTTTAGACGTAAGTCTTGTCATTTTTTAACTATGGATATGTTCATTTCTAGCATAGTGCACTTAAATAATGCACTGTGTTCATCTGAGATACTTTTTGTTTCAATTTTGATTAAATGATCCTTGGTTGATATTTATGAGCATTGTAGTATTTGCTCACTTGTTGAAACCTTAGTCATCTCATCTGAATTGCATCTATTCATGCTCGGAATTAAATTTTCTATTGCCTTTTATTAACCAGAACTACTGAAACAAAAGAAATAAGTCACAATATTCTTATATTTAAAAGAGGGATTCGTTACCTCAACAAATTTTAAAAACTCTATTCTTTGATAAACTACATAACAGTTTCAACATTACTTTGTTCCTATTACTGCCTTCTATAATTCGTTTTTAAATTTCATTAATTTCAAAGCTAGGGCACATGTAAACCAATTGCTATCCATGAAAATTTCTTTCATTTCTTTTACTTCTAATCTTTCTATAATTTATTGCTTAATCATTTATCATAAACGTTTAAGCTTAACGCAAATAAAGATAAATTTTCTCCTCAGATTTCACAATTCTATTTAGTTTTCTGCAATTGTCCTGATAAAATCATTAAAAATTTCTCTTTCAACCTTATATCCCTTATATCATTATATCTTTCAATAACTTGGTATTAGCTCTAAAATACAAACTTGAATTTTTTTAATGTAGTTTGGTTATTACTGCCTTCATTTGTGAATCATTTTTCTTTCTTTATGATCCATCGCTTAGTGATGTAATTCTAATCATGTATTTGAATGCAATTCCTTCATTTCTCAAATAATTTCTCCCATCCAAACTTAATTTTTACTTTTTCAATAAACGCTTGAAGCTTTCGCGTTGCTTTATTCTTATTTTTCAAGAAAGCCACGTCTGAGCTTTCACTTTTTACGTGTACGAATTTTGCAAAATATCTTCTCCACATTTTACTTTTATTGAAAAATTATTTCCATAAATTTCCTTTTTCCAGTCCTTAATTCAGCAGAACTGCGTTGACAAAATACTTCATCACTTTGGTGAATACACTTGGTTTCATAACTTGAATCAATCTTATTTACACGATAAAGAACATTTCTCCATCTTGCTACTGATAGTCATTATTTTTCTCTTTTAAATATACAAGCTTTATCCGTAAATCCTCATTTAAATTCATTTGGGCACAAATAGAACATCATTTAGCGTTATTTCATAAATTTGATTATTTCTCTAAGCTTTACTCTATACAAATCCAATTTCTAATAATTTAATCCATCTAATTAGAGAGACAGAACAAAACTAACATCTTGATTAAATCTTCACTATTTTTATATAAAATATTCACAAAAAAATAAGTCACAATATGTTATTGACTCGATCATTAATACAAAAATTATTATACTCATTTTAATCATGTATGAACATGAATCAATCATCTTCTCATCGCAAACATATTTCCTACTCTGATATTCATAACTCTTCTAAAGTATTTGATAAGTCATTGATCTATTTTTTATAATCCATTGATGCTTAATCTAGAATAATCAACACTTTCGTTTGCCTAATTCTAATAATAAATAAATTAAATAATTTCAATTTCTTTTATTCTGCAGAATGTCTCCTCAAAAAGATCCCGTAACATCATCCTTTTAAAGCAGCAAATGAGAAGAAGAGCATGGAGTGCAGAAGCTGATAGCAGCTAATATCAATGGATATTTATTTTCTTAATGCTAAATTTTTCCTTTTTTTTCTTTTTTTCTTCCTGTTAAGGGGTTAGCAGTAAGTAATTTAATGTAGTTCATTTGTTTTGTAAAAGTAGTTTGTGCACAAAATTTGCAGTAGTAAGTGATGGTGGTAGTTTCTTTTTTTACAAATTTAGGATATCATCAAGCTAGATGGGAAGATGTGAGAGCCGTTATGGAAATTGGACAAAAGCCGGGACGAAGACAAACTCAAATTTGATGAGCCATAGAAATAAATGCCAAAATAAAAAGCAAATGATATAAAACTTAAAAGCACGATAAAATTCAATTCAACGGAACATAATAATTATAATAAATTAATCAACCAAGCATTTACGCCTACGGATAATTTATATCCAAAACAAAAATGAGGGATCATCGCAGCAGAAAGTTCAAAAACATAAACTACCATCGACTGGCTTTGACAACGATACGATCACAGTCATCAGATTCAACAAAATCAAACCTCTCACCACAGTTTCCGGAATTAAAAAATGCTTAAAGTCAATCGCTGGCAATTAAAGTGAGTGGTTAACAGTTCTAGATCTAAAAGTAATAATAACAATCAATTTATTGTAACTTCCACAGCCAATAACGGCATCAATAAATTCATATGACTTGAACAGAGAATGTGAATTATAATATATATGAATTTCTGCAAGGCGTGAAAGTTGCAGTATTCTCATATTACGGATGCGTTTTTCTATTGACCAACGAGCCAATAGCAAGAAATCTTGGATGTCCATTTTGGACATAAATAGCTAGATGTCGATAACGAATTTTAAAAAGAAATGATGGCTTAAGGAAGATGAAAGAACGATGGGTTTCAGGAGTAATTATAAATACTTTTGGATGCATAAAAGGACAAGGATATCAGAAAATTAAGTATACTGCAAATGCATTTCAAGGAGGAATTAATCATTCACCATGAAAAGTGGTCTTTATGCATGTAATCTGCATAAAACAGCGATCTGAGGATTCGGGAATATTTTCATCCTCATTATATTGATATTAAATAGTAAAGCCGAATATATAAAATCGCTTAACAAAAACGATATATCGAAACAAAGTTGTGAAGCTCAACAAATTTCTGGTAATTAGAGCAGTAGCATTTTGCTCATCAAATCCAATGATATTACGGACATTGACAAAATTTAATATTTAATTGTTACCAAGCATAGTAACAATGCAGGAAGAATGATTTTCAAAAAGAACACAAATCAAGAAGGAACCAACTTAAAAGCTTTATCAAAAACCTACTGATACAAATCAATTCAAATTCTCTAGAAAATACTTCTACGGATGAGAAAATAATCCAAACAGGAACTCAGTATTCGACTAACATCCAAAGCCAATTTTGTGTGCTGTTTCTTAAACCTTTAATTTTACCTTTTTACTAACTTCTTCCGATTTTACTTTTAGATTTTTTTGGGGGCACGAAAAAGAATCTGACAACGCCAGCAGTCTCGGAAGGCTGGATCACAACTTCTAAATCGGCAAATTCTAATGGCTTGACTGGAAGAAACATAAGACTCAACATGTCTAGGGATATCGAGGAAAAGATGAAATACATATAGAATCAACACAGAACACGAAGGACAAGTAAATACACAATAATAATTCTTTCTTTCTCTTCTATCCTTTGTAGTATCCATTTAGGACTTACTAGGCTATTATGCAAGATGGTTGGAAAAAGAAGTTAGACTGGGACGAAAAATTCGATGAAAAACTGCAAAACCATCACATAGAACAAACGAAATTCGACCGCATTAGACGAATCGATGAATTACTCTCTGAGAAAAAGGCAAAGTCAAATGCAAGTAAGACCAAATGAATAAAGCGTCGAAGAAGAAAAGACAAACCCTTCGACAGATCAAATTAAGAATATGAGCATCCTTGCAATATTACACAGGTAGAACAAATAATCTGCACAGCCATTGCAAGACTAAGCATCGCAAATTCAACTTGTAAAACCAACTGAAGCAAAACAAAACATCTTCTAGTCCATAAGAGCCCTGAGAACTCTAAAAGAAAGATCACCGAAACTCACCATTCTGTTCACAAAAAAAAGCACAAGGTAATGAATATCCCAAAGAATAAAAAAAAAATACACAAACTTTCACCTTTTCTAAATGGCTCGTAAAATTATCATGCTTTTTACTTGCTTGGATCTGGACGTAAATGTTTATGCACCATCTTTTACTCTACAGAATGTCTCCTAAAAAACAGTCTGATACATCAATGTTTTAAAGCAGCAAATGATAAGAAGAGCATGGTGTGGTTGCACAATCTGATAACTGATAAGTTTGGCAATTTTTTTCTTAACACTTTATTTTTCCTTTCTTCCTTTATATTAGTTTAGTTTTTTGTAGATTTTTGTAGATGTAGAAGTAAATTAGTAATTTGTATTTGTTTCGTAGTAAGAAGTAGTATTTTGTGCACCAAAGTAGTGAGTTGATTGTTGGTAGAGCTTAGAATAAAAATTTAGGAACCACAATGCAGCTGAAAGCGCAAGTGAAGAAACAAGAGCATCATTTTGAATACATCATCCTAATATGAAATACGAAGCAGTGAAGCAACAATGAAGTCATGGTTTACAAGACAAGATAATTTTTTAAACCTTTTTTATCGATATCGTAAGCATTCCAAAAATCGCAATCACTGTAATAAATTTATTTACTTTATTTTCAAATTTAATTTAATTTAAGGAACAACTTAAGAATCTGGAAATAATCAAGAATCAGCCAGGATTGCATTTTAAAACAAACCTAAGTATTATAAATGATAGAGAATGCTTGTTTAGATATAAAATCGATATTTTTTTGAAAATAGCCTACTATTATCAAAACCAAAAATGCTTTAAATTGCATTTTAAAACAAACCTAGGTATTATAAATGATAAAGAATGCTAATATAGATATAAAATCGATATTTTTTTGAAAATAGCCTACTATTATCAAAACCAAAAATGCTTTAAATTGCATTTTAAAACAAACCTAGGTATTATAAATGATAAAGAATGCTAATTTAAATGTAAAATCGATATTTTTTTTGAAATTAGCCTACTATGATCAAAACTAAAAATGCTTTTAATTGCATTTTAAAACAAACCTAGGTATTATAAATGATAAAGAATGCTAATATAGATATAAAATCGATATTTTTTTGAAAATAGCCTACTATTATCAAAACCAAAAATGCTTTAAATTGCATTTTAAAACAAACCTAGGTATTATAAATGATAAAGAATGCTAATTTAAATGTAAAATCGATATTTTTTTTGAAATTAGCCTACTATGATCAAAACTAAAAATGCTTTAAATTGCATTTTAAAACAAACCTAGGTATTATAAATGATAAAGAATGCTAATATAGATATAAAATCGATATATTTTTGAAAAAAGCCTACTATGATCAAAACCAAAAATGCTTTTAATTGCATTTTAAAACAAAGCTAGGTATTATAAATGATAAAGAATGCTAATTTAGATATAAAATCGATATATTTTTGAAAAAAGCCTACTATGATCAAAACCAAAAATGCTTAAAATTGCATTTTAAAACATATCTAGGTATTATAAATGATAAAGAATGCTAAAATAGATATAAAATCGATATTTTTTTGAAAAAAGCCTACTATTATCAAAACCAAAAATGCTTTAAATTGCATTTTAAAACAAACCTAGGTATTATAAATGATAAAGAATGTTAATTTAGATATAGAATCGATATATTTTTGAAAATAGCCTACTATGATCAAAACCAAAAATGCTTTAAATTGCATTTTAAAACATATCTTGGAATTATAAATGATAAAGAATGCTAATTTAGATATAAAATCGATATGTTTTTGAAAAAAGCCTACTATGATCAAAACCAAAAATGCTTTTAATTGCATTTTAAAACAAACCTAGGTATTATAAATGATAAAGAATGCTAATATAGATATAAAATCGATATTTTTTTGAAAAAAGCCTACTATGATCAAAACCAAAAATGCTTTTAATTGCATTTTAAAACATATCTAGGTATTATAAATGGTAAAGAATGCTAATATAGATATAAAATCGATATTTTTTTGAAAATAGCCTACTATTATCAAAACCAAAAATGCTTTTAATTGCATTTTAAAACATATCTTGGAATTATAAATGATAAAGAATGCTAATATAGATATAAAATCGATATTTTTTTGAAAATAGCCTACTATGATCAAAACCAAAAATGCTTTAAATTGCATTTTAAAACATATCTTGGAATTATAAATGATAAAGAATGCTAATTTAGATATAAAATCGATATATTTTTGAAAATAGCCTACTATGATCAAAACCAAAAATGCTTTAAATTGCATTTTAAAACATATCTTGGAATTATAAATGATAAAGAATGCTAATTTTGATATAAAATCGATATTTTTTTGAAAAGAGCCTACTATGATCAAAACCAAAAATGCTTTTAATTGCATTTTAAAACAAAGCTAGGTATTATAAATGATAAAGAATGCTAATTTAGATATAAAATCGATATATTTTTGAAAATAGCCTACTATGATCAAAACCAAAAATGCTTTTAATTGCATTTTAAAACAAACCTAGGTATTATAAATGATAAAGAATGTTAATTTAGATATAGAATCGATATATTTTTGAAAATAGCCTACTATGATCAAAACCAAAAATGCTTTAAATTGCATTTTAAAATAAACCTAGGTATTATAAATGATAAAGAATGCTAATTTAGATATAAAATCGATATATTTTTGAAAAAAGCCTACTATGATCAAAACCAAAAATGCTTTAAATTGCATTTTAAAACAAAGCTAGGTATTATAAACGATAAAGAATGCTAATTTAGATATAAAATCGATATATTTTTGAAAAAAGCCTACTATGATCAAAACCAAAAATGCTTTAAATTGCATTTTAAATTAAAGCTAGGTATTATAAACGATAAAGAATGCTAATTTAGATATAAAATCGATATATTTTTGAAAAAAGCCTACTATGATCAAAACCAAAAATGCTTTAAATTGCATTTTAAAACATATCTTGGAATTATAAATGATAAAGAATGCTAATATAGATATAAAATCGATATATTTTTGAAAAAAGCCTACTATGATCAAAACCAAAAATGCTTTTAATTGCATTTTAAAACAAACCTAGGTATTATAAATGATAAACAATGCTAATATAGATATAAAATCGATATTTTTTTGAAAAAAGCCTACTATGATCAAAACCAAAAATGCTTTAAATTGCATTTTAAAACAAACCTAGGTATTATAAATGATAAAGAATGCTAATATAGATATAAAATCGATATTTTTTTGAAAAAAGCCTACTATGATCAAAACCAAAAATGCTTTTAATTGCATTTTAAAACAAACCTAGGTATTATAAATGATAAACAATGCTAATATAGATATAAAATCGATATTTTTTTGAAAAAAGCCTACTATGATCAAAACCAAAAATGCTTTAAATTGCATTTTAAAACAAACCTAGGTATTATAAATGATAAAGAATGCTAATATAGATATAAAATCGATATTTTTTTGAAAAAAGCCTACTATGATCAAAACCAAAAATGCTTTTAATTGCATTTTAAAACATATCTAGGTATTATAAATGATAAAGAATGTTAATTTAGATATAGAATCGATATATTTTTGAAAATAGCCTACTATGATCAAAACCAAAAATGCTTTAAATTGCATTTTAAAACATATCTAGGTATTATAAATGATAAAGAATGCTAATATAGATATAAAATCGATATTTTTTTGAAAATAGCCTACTATTATCAAAACCAAAAATGCTTTAAATTGCATTTTAAAACAAACCTAGGTATTATAAATAATAAAGAATGTTAATTTAGATATAGAATCGATATATTTTTGAAAATAGCCTACTATGATCAAAACCAAAAATGCTTTAAATTGCATTTTAAAACATATCTTGGAATTATAAATGATAAAGAATGCTTATATAGATATAAAATCGATATATTTTTGAAAATAGCCTACTATGATCAAAACCAAAAATGCTTTAAATTGCATTTTAAAACATATCTTGGAATTATAAATGATAAAGAATGCTAATTTTGATATAAAATCGATATTTTTTTGAAAAGAGCCTACTATGATCAAAACCAAAAATGCTTTTAATTGCATTTTAAAACAAAGCTAGGTATTATAAATGATAAAGAATGCTAATATAGATATAAAATCGATATATTTTTGAAAATAGCCTACTATTATCAAAACCAAAAATGCTTTAAATTGCATTTTAAAACAAACCTAGGTATTATAAATGATAAAGAATGCTAATTTAGATATAAAATCGATATATTTTTGAAAATAGCCTACTATGATCAAAACCAAAAATGCTTTTAATTGCATTTTAAAACAAACCTAGGTATTATAAATGATAAAGAATGCTAATTTAGATATAAAATCGACATATTTTTGAAAATAGCCTACTATGATTCCCTAGCGAGACTAACTAGCAAATTGCTAGTCTTTCTATTTTACTACTTGCAATTTACTAGTAATTATTAAAACAACTTACTGTTAGAAAATTACACTCGCTATTTACTAGCAAATTACTAGCAAATTACCATGTAAAATGTTTGATCAAATCTTCTTAAGTTCGAATCCTAAGAAAAATCATCAAAAAAAGAATTTTTGCGTCATAAAAAATTTTGTTCTAAATTTGGCATTTGCCATATACTTCACAAGAGCGCGCAGAAATCACCTTTATAAGGTCGATCCAAATTTGTATGTGACTTTCAAATAATTATTTATCTTCCTCAGGTTTGCGTGCGAGTCATGGGTGTTCATCACTATTCGACTTAATTAAATTAAGTCTTTTATTTTTTTTCATAGTGTTAGTGTACTTTAATTAACTTTAAATAAGAACACACTAATACTTTTACAAAAATTTACACAAATAAAAAAAATCAAAAGAACACGTGGAAATCAACGGTTATATTCATTTAATTTTTTTAAAAATTTGCTAGTAAATTACTAGTTAAATTGTAAGCGAATTGACTAGTCAATTAGCAAGTGAAAATGCGGGTCTTTGGCGATGATTTGAACTTGGATTTTGACTAGTAAATAGCAAGTAGCAAATGGAAAGTTATCCAGTAAATTACTAGGAAATTACTAGTAAATTTCTGCTAGGGATTAAAACCAAAAATGCTTTAAATTGCATTTTAAAACAAACCTGGGTATTATAAATGATAAAGAATGTTAATTTAGATATAGAATCGATATTTTTTTGAAAATAGCCTACTATGATCAAAACCAAAAATGCTTTAAATTGCATTTTAAAACAATCCTAGGTATTATAAATGATAAAGAATGTTAATTTAGATATAGAATCGATATATTTTTGAAAATAGCCTACTATGATCAAAACCAAAAATGCTTTAAATTGCATTTTAAAACAATCCTAGGTATTATAAATGATAAAGAATGTTAATTTAGATATAGAATCGATATATTTTTGAAAATAGCCTACTATGATCAAAACCAAAAATGCTTTAAATTGCATTTTAAAACAAACCTAGGTATTATAAATGATAAAGAATGTTAATTTAGATATAGAATCGACATATTTTTGAAAATAGCCTACTATGATCAAAACCAAAAATGCTTTAAATTGCATTTTAAAACATATCTAGGTATTATAAATGATAAAGAATGCTAATATAGATATAAAATCGATATTTTTTTGAAAATAGCCTACTATGATCAAAACCAAAAATGCTTTAAATTGCATTTTAAAACAAACCTGGGTATTATAAATGATAAAGAATGTTAATTTAGATAAAGAATCGATATATTTCTGAAAATAGCCTACTATGATCAAAACCAAAAATGCTTTTAATTGCATTTTAAAACATATCTAGGTATTATAAATGATAGAGAATGCTAATTTAGATATAAAATCAATATTTTTTTTTAAAATAGCCTACTATGATCAAAACCAAAAATGCTTTAAATTGCATTTTAAAACAAACCTAGGTATTATAAATGATAAAGAATGTTAATTTATATATAGAATCGATATATTTTTGAAAATAGCCTACTATGATCAAAACCAAAAATGCTTTAAATTGCATTTTAAAATAAACCTAGGTATTATAAATGATAAAGAATGCTAATTTAGATATAAAATCGATATATTTTTGAAAAAAGCCTACTATGATCAAAACCAAAAATGCTTTAAATTGCATTTTAAAACAAAGCTAGGTATTATAAACGATAAAGAATGCTAATTTAGATATAAAATCGATATATTTTTGAAAAAAGCCTACTATGATCAAAACCAAAAATGCTTTAAATTGCATTTTAAAACATATCTTGGAATTATAAATGATAAAGAATGCTAATATAGATATAAAATCGATATATTTTTGAAAAAAGCCTACTATGATCAAAACCAAAAATGCTTTTAATTGCATTTTAAAACAAACCTAGGTATTATAAATGATAAACAATGCTAATATAGATATAAAATCGATATTTTTTTGAAAAAAGCCTACTATGATCAAAACCAAAAATGCTTTAAATTGCATTTTAAAACAAACCTAGGTATTATAAATGATAAAGAATGCTAATATAGATATAAAATCGATATTTTTTTGAAAAAAGCCTACTATGATCAAAACCAAAAATGCTTTTAATTGCATTTTAAAACAAACCTAGGTATTATAAATAATAAAGAATGTTAATTTAGATATAGAATCGATATATTTTTGAAAATAGCCTACTATGATCAAAACCAAAAATGCTTTTAATTGCATTTTAAAACAAACCTAGGTATTATAAATGATAAACAATGCTAATATAGATATAAAATCGATATTTTTTTGAAAAAAGCCTACTATGATCAAAACCAAAAATGCTTTAAATTGCATTTTAAAACAAACCTAGGTATTATAAATGATAAAGAATGCTAATATAGATATAAAATCGATATATTTTTGAAAAAAGCCTACTATGATCAAAACCAAAAATGCTTTTAATTGCATTTTAAAACAAACCTAGGTATTATAAATGATAAACAATGCTAATATAGATATAAAATCGATATTTTTTTGAAAAAAGCCTACTATGATCAAAACCAAAAATGCTTTAAATTGCATTTTAAAACAAACCTAGGTATTATAAATGATAAAGAATGCTAATATAGATATAAAATCGATATTTTTTTGAAAAAAGCCTACTATGATCAAAACCAAAAATGCTTTTAATTGCATTTTAAAACATATCTAGGTATTATAAATGATAAAGAATGTTAATTTAGATATAGAATCGATATATTTTTGAAAATAGCCTACTATGATCAAAACCAAAAATGCTTTAAATTGCATTTTAAAACATATCTAGGTATTATAAATGATAAAGAATGCTAATATAGATATAAAATCGATATTTTTTTGAAAATAGCCTACTATTATCAAAACCAAAAATGCTTTAAATTGCATTTTAAAACAAACCTAGGTATTATAAATAATAAAGAATGTTAATTTAGATATAGAATCGATATATTTTTGAAAATAGCCTACTATGATCAAAACCAAAAATGCTTTAAATTGCATTTTAAAACATATCTTGGAATTATAAATGATAAAGAATGCTTATATAGATATAAAATCGATATATTTTTGAAAATAGCCTACTATGATCAAAACCAAAAATGCTTTAAATTGCATTTTAAAACATATCTTGGAATTATAAATGATAAAGAATGCTAATTTTGATATAAAATCGATATTTTTTTGAAAAGAGCCTACTATGATCAAAACCAAAAATGCTTTTAATTGCATTTTAAAACAAAGCTAGGTATTATAAATGATAAAGAATGCTAATTTAGATATAAAATCGATATATTTTTGAAAATAGCCTACTATGATCAAAACCAAAAATGCTTTTAATTGCATTTTAAAACAAACCTAGGTATTATAAATGATAAAGAATGTTAATTTATATATAGAATCGATATATTTTTGAAAATAGCCTACTATGATCAAAACCAAAAATGCTTTAAATTGCATTTTAAAATAAACCTAGGTATTATAAATGATAAAGAATGCTAATTTAGATATAAAATCGATATATTTTTGAAAAAAGCCTACTATGATCAAAACCAAAAATGCTTTAAATTGCATTTTAAAACAAAGCTAGGTATTATAAACGATAAAGAATGCTAATTTAGATATAAAATCGATATATTTTTGAAAAAAGCCTACTATGATCAAAACCAAAAATGCTTTAAATTGCATTTTAAATTAAAGCTAGGTATTATAAACGATAAAGAATGCTAATTTAGATATAAAATCGATATATTTTTGAAAAAAGCCTACTATGATCAAAACCAAAAATGCTTTAAATTGCATTTTAAAACATATCTTGGAATTATAAATGATAAAGAATGCTAATATAGATATAAAATCGATATATTTTTGAAAAAAGCCTACTATGATCAAAACCAAAAATGCTTTTAATTGCATTTTAAAACAAACCTAGGTATTATAAATGATAAACAATGCTAATATAGATATAAAATCGATATTTTTTTGAAAAAAGCCTACTATGATCAAAACCAAAAATGCTTTAAATTGCATTTTAAAACAAACCTAGGTATTATAAATGATAAAGAATGCTAATATAGATATAAAATCGATATTTTTTTGAAAAAAGCCTACTATGATCAAAACCAAAAATGCTTTTAATTGCATTTTAAAACAAACCTAGGTATTATAAATAATAAAGAATGTTAATTTAGATATAGAATCGATATATTTTTGAAAATAGCCTACTATGATCAAAACCAAAAATGCTTTTAATTGCATTTTAAAACAAACCTAGGTATTATAAATGATAAACAATGCTAATATAGATATAAAATCGATATTTTTTTGAAAAAAGCCTACTATGATCAAAACCAAAAATGCTTTAAATTGCATTTTAAAACAAACCTAGGTATTATAAATGATAAAGAATGCTAATATAGATATAAAATCGATATATTTTTGAAAAAAGCCTACTATGATCAAAACCAAAAATGCTTTTAATTGCATTTTAAAACAAACCTAGGTATTATAAATGATAAAGAATGCTAATATAGATATAAAATCGATATTTTTTTGAAAAAAGCCTACTATGATCAAAACCAAAAATGCTTTTAATTGCATTTTAAAACATATCTAGGTATTATAAATGATAAAGAATGTTAATTTAGATATAGAATCGATATATTTTTGAAAATAGCCTACTATGATCAAAACCAAAAATGCTTTAAATTGCATTTTAAAACATATCTAGGTATTATAAATGATAAAGAATGCTAATATAGATATAAAATCGATATTTTTTTGAAAATAGCCTACTATTATCAAAACCAAAAATGCTTTAAATTGCATTTTAAAACAAACCTAGGTATTATAAATAATAAAGAATGTTAATTTAGATATAGAATCGATATATTTTTGAAAATAGCCTACTATGATCAAAACCAAAAATGCTTTAAATTGCATTTTAAAACATATCTTGGAATTATAAATGATAAAGAATGCTTATATAGATATAAAATCGATATATTTTTGAAAATAGCCTACTATGATCAAAACCAAAAATGCTTTAAATTGCATTTTAAAACATATCTTGGAATTATAAATGATAAAGAATGCTAATTTTGATATAAAATCGATATTTTTTTTGAAAAGAGCCTACTATGATCAAAACCAAAAATGCTTTTAATTGCATTTTAAAACAAAGCTAGGTATTATAAATGATAAAGAATGCTAATATAGATATAAAATCGATATATTTTTGAAAATAGCCTACTATTATCAAAACCAAAAATGCTTTAAATTGCATTTTAAAACAAACCTGGGTATTATAAATGATAAAGAATGTTAATTTAGATATAGAATCGATATTTTTTTGAAAATAGCCTACTATTATCAAAACCAAAAATGCTTTAAATTGCATTTTAAAACAAACCTAGGTATTATAAATGATAAAGAATGTTAATTTAGATATAGAATCGATATATTTTTGAAAATAGCCTACTATGATCAAAACCAAAAATGCTTTAAATTGCATTTTAAAACATATCTAGGTATTCTAAATGATAAAGAATGTTAATTTAAATATAAAATCTAGATTTTTTCAAAAACAGCCTACTATGATCAGAACCAAAACTGCTTTAAATTGCATTTTAAAACATATTTAGGTATTATAAATGATAAAGAATGTTAATTTAAATATAAAATCTAGATTTTTTCAAAAACAGCCTACTATGATCAAAACCAAAACTGCTTCAAATTGAACTTTAAAACATATTTAGGTATTATAAATGATTAAGAATGCTAAAGAATGCTAATTTAGGTATAAAATCTAGATTTTTTTGAAAAAAAACTACTATGATCAAAATCAAAACTGCTTTAAATTGCATTTTAAAACATAGGTATTTTAAATGATAAAGAATGCTAATTTAGATATAAAATCTAGATTTTTTTGAAAATAGCCTACTATGATCAAAACCAAAACTGCTTTAAATTGCATTTTAAAACATATTTAGGTATTATAAATGATAAAGAATGCTAATTTAGATATAAAATCTAGATTTTTTTGAAAAAAAACTTACTATGATCAAAATCAAAACTGCTTTAAATTGCATTTTAAAACATAGGTATTATAAATGATAAAGAATGCTAATTTAGATATAAAATCTAGATTTTTTTGAAAATAGCCTTTTATGATCAAAACCAAAACTGCTTAAAATTGCATTTTAAAACATATCTAGGTATTATAAATGATAAAGAATGCTAATTTAGATATAAAATCTAGATTTTTTTGAAAAAAAAACCTACTATGATCAAAACCAAAACTGCTTTAAATTACATTTTAAAACATAGGTATTATAAATGATAAAGAATGCTAATTTAGATATAAAATCTGGATTTTTTTAAAAACAGCCTACTATGATCAAAACCAAAATTGCTTCAAATTGCATTTTAAAACATATTTAGGTATTATAAATGATAAAGAATGCTAATTTAAATATAAAATCTAGATTTTTTCAAAATCAGCCTACTATGATCAAAAACCGAAATTGCTTATAATTGCATTTTAAAACATATCTAGGTATTATAAATGATAAAGAATGCTAATTTAGATATAAAATCTAGATTTTTTTAAAAACAGCCTACTATGATCAAAACCGAAATTGCTTTTAATTGCATTTTAAAACATATCTAGGTATTATAAATGATAAAGAATGCTAATTTAGATATAAAATCTAGATTTTTTTAAAAACAGCCTACTATGATCAAAACCGAAATTGCTTTTAATTGCATTTTAAAACATATCTAGGTATTATAAATGATAAAGAATGCTAATTTAGATATAAAATCTAGATTTTTTTAAAAACAGCCTGCTATGATCAAAAACCGAAATTGCTTATAATTGCATTTTAAAACATATCTAGGTATTATAAATGATAAAGAATGCTAATTTAGATATAAAATCTAGATTTTTTTAAAAACAGCCTACTATGATCAAAACCGAAATTGCTTTTAATTGCATTTTAAAACATATCTAGGTATTATAAATGATAAAGAATGCTAATTTAGATATAAAATCTAGATTTTTTTAAAAACAGCCTACTATGATCAAAACCGAAATTGCTTTTAATTGCATTTTAAAACATATCTAGGTATTATAAATGATAAAGAATGCTAATTTAGATATAAAATCTAGATTTTTTTAAAAACAGCCTGCTATGATCAAAACCAAAACTGCTTTAAATTGCATTTTAAAACATATCTAGGTATTATAAATGATAAAGAATGCTAATTTAGATATAAAATCTAGATTTTTTTAAAAACAGCCTACTATGATCAAAACCGAAATTGCTTTTAATTGCATTTTAAAACATATCTAGGTATTATAAATGATAAAGAATGCTAATTTAGATATAAAATCTAGATTTTTTTAAAAACAGCCTGCTATGATCAAAACCAAAACTGCTTTAAATTGCATTTTAAAACATATCTAGGTATTATAAATGATAAAGAATGCTAATTTAGATATAAAATCTAGATTTTTTTAAAAACAGCCTACTATGATCAAAACCGAAATTGCTTTTAATTGCATTTTAAAACATATCTAGGTATTATAAATGATAAAGAATGCTAATTTAGATATAAAATCTAGATTTTTTTAAAAACAGCCTACTATGATCAAAACCGAAATTGCTTTTAATTGCATTTTAAAACATATCTAGGTATTATAAATGATAAAGAATGCTAATATAGATTTTTTTAAAAACAGCCTACTATGATCAAAACCAAAACTGCTTTAAATTGCATTTTAAAACATATCTAGGTATTATAAATGATAAAGAATGCTAATTTAGATATAAAATCTAGATTTTTTTAAAAACAGCCTACTATGATCAAAACCGAAATTGCTTTTAATTGCATTTTAAAACATATCTAGGTATTATAAATGATAAAGAATGCTAATATAGATATAAAATCTAGATTTTTTTAAAAACAGCCTACTATGATCAAAACCAAAACTGCTTTAAATTGCTATTTAAAACATATCTAGGTATTATAAATGATAAAGAATGATAATTTAGATATAAAAACGATATTTTTATGAAAATAACCTACTATGATCAAAACCAAAACTGCTTTAAATTGCATTTTAAAACATAAATAGGTATTATAAATGATAAATAATGCTAATTTAGATATAAAATCCATATTTTTTGAAAACAGCCTTCTATGATCAAAACCAAAACTGCTTTAAATTCCATTTTTAAACATATCCAATTATTATAAATGCTAAAGAGTGATAATTTAGATATAAAAACGATATTTTTATGAAAATAACCTACTATGATCAAAACCAAAACTGCTTTAAATTGCATTTTAAAACATAAATAGGTATTATAAATGATTAATAATGCTAATTTAAATATAAAATCTAGATTTTTTTGAAAATAGCCTACTATGATCAAAACCAAAAATGCTTTAAATTGCCGTTTCAAAAGCAATGACCTGGTGAATTTTCAAAGCACGCTGTCACAGAAGGTACAAAAGCTTTCACCAAATATACATCATCAAAATAAATTGCTTTTTATGCTGCATAGAAAATCTCAAATATTTTTTTTCAAGACCGAAAATTATAAATTTAGAAACAAAAAATATTTTTTGTTATCATTGTGATATTTTCAATAATACTTTGTTGCTTTTATTATTTCACCTTAAGCTTATATTTAAAGGAGGACACCCGTTAGATGGCAAAAAATATATTGCGATAGATGGCGTTACTTGAACGTCATGTGGTTCAATATTGTAATCATATTATGAAATTTAATAACAGAAAATTTCACGTGTTCATTTTTTAAGTGAAATCATTTGCAGTCATCAGCTGTTTCGTCGTCCGATTTCAGACTAAAGAAAACGAAGTTTTAGTTAATTTTTTAAAAAAATTACGAGTTGATTAAAAATATCGTATGATTTATACTGATTTACAAACACATATCAATTGTAGCTTGTCATCTTTTATGTGCCATCTGTAAATATTTTGGTAACATTTTTAAATGGTTTCAAAATACTTTAACTTTCTGATTATTCTATTTATTCACACTTATTCTATTGATTTATTTTATTTTCTCTTAAATAAATAAAATCTGCAACATTTACCGTTAAGTTCCTTACCAATCCAATTCTAATGTTTATTTAAATTTTTCTATGCATTTGTCCAGAAACTTGAAGAAAATCTAGTTCAAGGTCATTTATATGCATTTCATTAGAATTTCTTTAATGTATTAGAAATGTTAACACACGCAACCAATATGAGTAAAAGCGATTTTTGAAATATTCTCAGATAATTTATAAATTTAATCATTGTCGCTAAGGTATTAAATAAAAATAAGATGAAGTCTTTCAAAACATAATTAATTATTATTTTGGATCATCCAGATTTTTTTAACAACGTTCACCAATACATTGAAATATTTTTGGCACATGTGCAGTTCATCGAGTGAAAGTTTATGAAAATAGTATAGAGTGATTTTCCGCATTTTCCTATACAATTTTTATTCATAACACGACGATTTCAGTTACACAATAAAGAAATTTTGTTTGTATTTGTAATTACCTGACTTATTTCGTGTAAAGATACTGTAAGAAAAAAGACATATAGAAGTCATATGAAAAAAAGTTTGTACTTCAGTTATAGAATGAACTTGGTAGACGATAGTTCAACTTCCGTGTAAAGAAAATCAGACTTTCAAAAAAAAATCGATTTATAATTGAAATTCCTAAAACTTTTTATTTAATTTATATAAATGTGCTGTGCGATTAAATTTAAATTAAATTAATAAAATTGGGTTGATTAGTTATATGAATTGCTACATCACAGAAAGCATTTTCGTTTTTTTGTGACTTGTCAAAATTTAAATCAAAAATTATTGATTTTTCCAACAAAAAAATTTTAGACTGAAAAATTATTGGAAGTGTTTTTAAAAATGCCAGAGCAAAATATTTTTCAACCAGATTCAAAATTATCTCGATCATCTTACATTTCATCCATCCAGCAATATGAAGAGCTTTACAAATTATCAATTGATCATCCTGAAAAGTTTTGGAATAATGTCGTGAAGCAATTCCACTGGGAGACGCCTCATGCTGATTCAAAAAGTTTCATGTCATATAACTTTGATATATCAAAAGGCCCGATATCTATCAAATGGATGGAAGGAGCATCTACAAACATTTGCTATAACCTATTAGATCGGAACATTAAAAATGGACATGGTGATAAAATTGCATTTTATTGGTATGTCTTGCTTTTTAAAGTTATCAGATCAAAGTTTGGAAACTTTAAATTCCAAACCGTGGGCAGATGAAGGACTAAAACTTTTAACTCTACGTATTGATTTTTTTTCTTCATTTTTTACACGAAAAGCTTTTTCTGCCTACGCTTTAGAATCTTTATGTACTGTAAGAATTTTTGTAATCACTTCATTTCATTTTGATTTTTTTTTCTGCTTATCTGATAAAGTGAAACGGTTATTCATCTTTTTATGTGAATAAACGTACGATTATACGTCAGTAAATCTCATTTACTTGATAAGTCATCTTCTTTCTCAAAAAACATGTTGAGTATGGTCATTACCTTCCGACGTAAATTTGCTTTTGCTGACGTAAAATGAGTCGGGAATTCAAGAACATTAAAGCAAGTTTAGTCTCTCAATGGCAATTTTAATTATATGACGGCGTTTGTTTTTTTCGTACACAAATGAAGAGTAAAGTTCAACGATTTTTTATATTTAAAAAAAGTACTTATTTTACATTTTCGTCATTTTTAATATGTGACGTACATGAAACGATAAAAGTATTAAACTTGTTACGACTTATATGATACAATGATATTCAAAAAAAATCTGGACATGTACATTAATTGAAAGCTATTTAGTCATGAAACTTTGCAAACGAGAAAAATAATATAAAGATTTATTTTTAAATTCAGGGATATATTATCGAAAAGGCCAAATTAATAACTTAACGAATCTTTACATGCGGGCAAATGTATTAAACTAAATAGTTGTTCAAATGGTTTAAAATGACAAATAATATGAAATTATAATTGAAATTTATCAATTTGCTAAGTTTTTGTCCAGTTTTAATGGAAAGTTCTTAGCAAATTCACTGCTGAGTAAATACTGTTGAATATTAAAATTTTAAGAGTTTTTAAAACAGGTAATGTTGTTTGTTGTAAATCAAAGTCCAAGGAATACATAATCCTCATAAAGTACAATTTAAAAATTAATAGTAATCGGCAAACAAAATTTACACGTGAAAGGAGCAACATTTGATTTTTAATGCACAATAGCTCAGTTGAGTCACGAAAACAAACTCGATTATATTCCATTGCTGCTGATTAAGCCATATCTATCATCGATAAAAAATGTGTCAATTGCGAATTAATATTTTATCTATAAAAGACAATGGAAATGCTAGTATCGTGATCATAATCAGTATTTTCCCGTTTTGTCAGGTGCTTTGCATCGCAAGAGTTGTGAAATACTTAGTAAGGAAGATTAATCAATGAACTCAAATTGTATGACCTTGAATTTAAAATTGACACATGATATTTTTAATTAAACAGGAATTAATATGAAATGAAACTTAGTCTCGTATATATATATAATTGATATTTGTTTTTGCAATAACAGTCTGCTAGTCTATAAAACAAAATTTATGTGTCTCTATATGTCTATATTTAATACTTATGAGCTATGGAAAGTTTCAAATGATTAATAATCGTGTAAAGACATTTTCTGATAATTAAAGTCAAACAATAAATTTGCTCTTCGAAAGTAGAATAATCTCAAACTTTATAGCCCAATGCATTAACAAACCTCACATTATTTTTCAATGTCAATCATGACAATTTTTTTTTAAACATTTAAGATAGAAGTAAAAGTGTTGAGAAAAATTTAAAAAATATTTGATTTTACTCAACATGTTTTTAATTTTTAATAAGAGCAAGTTGTTCGATTAGATATATTTGATCGAATGATAAGATGACAAATCGAACATTTTAATGAGATTTAAAGTATTACTCTAATGATTTGAAATTAAATAAAAAAAAATATATTTAAAATAAAATAATAATTTTTTTTTATCAAAACATTAGGGAAGGAAACCACCCAGAAGATTATACAAGATTTACTTACCGAAAACTTCTTGAGGAAGTATGTCGATTTGCAAACGTGCTCAAAATGCACGGAGTCAACAAAGGTGATCGAGTTGCTATTTACATGCCAATGATTATGGAGACACCAATAGCAATGCTTGCATGCTCAAGAATTGGTGCAATTCATTCAATTGTCGTAAGTCTATTTCATAGTTCATGTATTCATTTTCAAATGGTGAACATTCTATTAATTTGTATACGACAAAAAGCACAGAATCTATTTCATATTCTGCTTTGAATCAATTTGACCTATATAAGATATATAATAAAATTCAATCATATAGCAACATTTAGTGAATACGTTCTAAAAGCTCCCTTCACCTGACTTTATTTTAGAATTCAACAGGTGTTCATTTTCAAATAATATTACATAAATTTAAAATTCATGACCTGTCTTTGTTCAAATAAAATACAAACTTTTTATTTGAAGCTCGTAATTGTTCTTTTAAGCATTCCTTTTGATTGTAACTTTTTGTATGGATTTTGGCTAAAGATGAAAACAATATCTTTAATGAGCGATTCCTTTATAAGTCTGATATTGTATAATGTGCTCAATACAGAAGTTATAAAAAATTTCATCCTTATTTTAGTTTGCTGGATTTTCATCCGATTCGTTGGCTGAACGAATGAAAGATTGCAAGGCTAAAGTATTAATAACATCTGACGGAGCTTGGAGAGGAGAAAAGTTGTTACATTTAAAACAAATTTGTGATCATGCATTGGAAAAGGCTCAAGAGTTGGGACATCATGTTGAAACCTGCATTGTTGTAAAGCACATTCATCGTGTAACAGCTCCAAAACCAGAACTCATTGAAGATTTTTCAGTTGAAATGAGAGACGATCGTGATTTCTGGTGGAATGATGAAATGGAAGAAGCTGAACCAAGTTGCTACCCTGAATGGACGAGTGCTGAAGATCCACTTTTTATGCTTTACACTAGTGGTTCAACTGGCAAACCAAAAGGTGTTTTACATACAACTGGAGGATATTTGCTTTATTCTAGTACAACATTTAAGCTTGTTTTTGACTACAAGCCTGGTGATGTTTACTGGTGCACTGCTGATATTGGATGGATTACTGGACATACCTACGTTGTTTATGGACCATTAGCAAATGCAGCAACTTCTGTTATGGTACAAAATATTTCGTCATTAATCTCTTGATTTTATCTAATCCTTGTATTGTAAATTTTAGTTTGAAGGAACCCCATTTTATCCTGACAATGATAGATTTTGGCAAGTTATCGACAAGTATAAGGTTACACAGTTTTATACTGCACCAACAGCAATTCGATCACTTATGACATTTGGAGATGAGCCCGCATTAAAACACAACTTAGATTCTTTAAAGTAAAAAAAAATATATATATATATTTTTTATAACTTATTGTTTTTAAACATCTTGTTAATTACATACAGAATCCTTGGCAGTGTTGGTGAACCTATTAATCCGGAAGCGTGGTTATGGTATTATAAAATAATTGGAAAAGAAAAATGCTCAATTGTCGATACATTCTGGCAAACAGAAACTGGAGGTAAATAACATTTTTCGTTTGTATCTATTTTATTTTTATTTTAAAAAAAATCTATTTTAGGGCATGTTATAACACCATTGCCTGGGTGTACACCAATGAAACCGGGATCAGCATCATTCCCATTCTTTGGAGTGAAACCTATGCTTTTAGATGAAGGTGGAAAAGAAATTCAAGGAGAAGGAGAAGGATACTTGGTGTTTTCCCAGCCATGGCCAGGAATGATGAGAACTGTATACAATGACCATAAAAGATTCGAACAAACATATTTTTCAAAGTTTCCAGGATATTATTGTACGGGTGATGGAGCAAAACGTGATAAAGATGGATATTTATGGATTACTGGAAGGATTGACGACATGTTGAATGTTTCTGGTCATTTAATGTCAACAGCTGAAGTAGAAGCTGTGTTAACTGAACATTCCCGAGTTTCTGAAGCCGCTGTCGTTTCTCGTCCACATCCTGTCAAAGGGGAATGTCTATATTGCTTTATTACTCCAAATCAAAATGAACCATTTGATAAGCAGCTCATTGATGAGCTTAAAGTACTTGTTCGAGAAAGAATTGGACCTTTCGCTCAGCCAGATGCTATTCAACATGCACCAGGTTTGCCAAAAACACGATCGGGTAAAATAATGCGTAGAATTTTAAGAAAAGTGGCTGTTAATGACCGCGATGTAGGCGATATATCGACACTCGCTGATGAAAATATTGTGGAAATTTTGTTCAACAATCGACCATCGAAATAAAGTAAATGCACAAAAAACCTAATTAATCATTTAGCTATATAACAGCATACAATACGCTGTTTCAAATATTGCCTAATACCACAAGTTGATTAATCGAATAGAAATGCGGCGCCAAGCTGGCATGACTCTGGTATGGTGCTGGCTTCGATTTGAATCCAGTATCATGCAAGAGTCACACAGGCTTGGTGCATGGTTTCTGATCGATTTACCGAATTGTGCCATTCGGGATATTCTTTATTGAAAATATTAACACAATTAATATTAAATTAGTTTCTAAAATCCACATTGTTTGAGAAAAAAAGGATAGACTTTCCTAGGGACATAAGGAAATTATAAATCTCATATTCTTATTTTTGATATATGCTTTTTTTTATAGATTTAAAGTTCAGTTGACTATCATTTTAAATTGTTCATTTATTTCTTTGGGAATTTAATCATGCCTCGTTTGTTTTAAAAACTTTAGCTAAAATATGTTGGTAAACTATGAAATCTATAATATACTTAAAAGATGGATGATATCACTCTCAATCAGCATAAATACTTAGATTAAGATTTCAAAAAATTTATTTTTTATCATTTTTACTTTTTTACCACGTTTTTAATAATTTAAAAGCTTTGAGTTAAAACATTAAATTTAACAGTAGCAATAAGGAAATATATAATATGTTATGCTTAAAGCAATATAAGAATATTTTAAAATATTTGAGAACAGACGAAAGATTCGTTCTAATTAACATTATGAAACATGTATTTTCATCTTCAAAAAGTTTTATATTAGAATTAAAAATTTGTCAACTTCAACTTAAGGCACATAGAATATTTAAATTCCTTAAGCACAAACACCAACTCCTAATATATATATATTAAAAAAAATTTAATTTTAAAAATATTTTGAAAAATAAAATAAAAGGAAAATGGATCTTGCGTATATACGTAACTTTATTCGTGATCGATCCTGTAAGTCCTTTAAATATAATACAATAATTTTGGACATTAAATATACTTTTAATACAATGGCAATAATCCATAAATAGAAATAGATCAACTACCGATGAAAGGATTTAATTAAACTTGATTCTATAGTCGGAGCTCATCAAATCTCTTATTTGTGATTGATTACTCAAAAATTGTCTTTTGTTTTGTAAACTATGTTCTACAACATTTTGACAAGGTTGACGAATATTTAATTACTAAGTCTAAAATTTTGAAGGTGCATTTTACAATTAGTGAAGAATAAATAATATACGGCTTAATATATTGACTGCTAAAAATGATACATTATGCATTGAATATACACAGAGGAAAATATGGTTTTAGAAAATTTATTATAATATCTTCTAATTGTTGTTGATTAAGTGTCAATATACATATCTTAATGTTTGGACTTCTTAATGTTTTTCGGAAGTTCAATTACTTTCAGTAAAAAATTTATTAGCAGCAATGAGATTGATAAGATGTACATCACAACAGATAAAATGAATGGAAAGCGAAACATGAAGGTAACATTTTAACATGACCATGGATTTTAATTCCTTACATTAATGCGCCCTTAATTCATACATATCATTCTATATTCTTCTGTAGAATTTTTTACAGAGAATAGAACTTTATAGACATCTTGAAGTTCGAATATATTTTTAAAATTAAGAATATTATATTATTATATTGTTCCTAAAGAAATCTCCTTTGCTGATTAAAGAAATTCCAGAAAAAGACGGAAAACTTCCTGTGAAAAGAAATATTGAATCAAAAACAGTACTGATAAAGTAAAACATATGAGATGAATGGTATAAAATATTGTAACTCATAAATGTTTTAATCTATGTTAAAACTGAAAATTTTAAAAAATTGTTAATAAATCAAGAAATTAACTGAATTGGCAATATATAGAAAATATATTTCATTAAAATGAATGAATAAATGTTAAAAATTCATTTAAAATACGTAATTTCTTGTTTTATTCTAACGCGGTGGAACATATCTATATGATTGTGCTGATCATTTCCCTGGTTACACACCTTGTAGATATCTCGAATCTCCTCCTTACAATTACATTTTATTTTAATTTCTACTCCTGGACTTCCCTTTATTATTCACAACATGATAGTAATCATTCAAATTTGAAATACAGTTTTATTTATTTATAAGAAGCGGCTGGTCCCTAATGTAGTTCGATATAACACCCATCAAAAAAGACTGGAAAAGTAAAATATTTTCAATAATTTTATAAATTTATAAAATTCATAACCACTTGTTAATGTTTATATACATGACAACCGTAAAATAGAAACAAAATTCTTATGGCAACGAATTTCCATGGCAACAAATGCATAAATTAACAACAAACAAACATAAAAAATAAATTGCATTATTTTTTTAAAAAAAAATTTGGATTCATCATGTCAAATGAAATTAAAATTAAACAAAAGGAAAAGCAGAAATCAAAAAACACCAAGAAAAAGCAACAACAAATTAGTAAGAAACAAGAGACGAAAAAGATTCGTAAAATAAGTGAAAAGTATTTGAAGGAAGATATTCAAATTGAAAATATATTGAAAGTTAAAAATCTCAATGACGATGATGAGTATGCTCGAAATAAACAAGATGAAATTGACTTTTTTTGTGATCCATTTTCATCGATTCCTTTGTATGTAGAGAAGTTACATAAGGATGAAAAGGTTGATGATGAGAATGAGACTGAAAAGGAAGACGAGGAAATTTCTCATGAATCAGATGAGCAACATTCAAATAATTCCTCACCAAACACACATATGGCTTCAACTTATATTGGACAGGATTGTGAAACAGTTGTTGAAAAATTCGAATTAAAAAGAATTTCATTTGATGAATTTGAGTTACTTTTTTATCCTAAGCCCAAGTCAATTTCCTTAGATAAAGCTAATGATGAAGAAAAAAATATATCCTGTGCTGAAGAAGATGAAGATGGAATTTTCTCAAACGATCCACCAAAAATTAAACGGAATTCTAATATGCTCTTATTACTAGATCGACTAAACGAAAGCAATGCAACAGAATTATTTAATAGAAAAGGTGAACTAAAGAGCTTTGAAAAAATAATAGATGATGATATTTATCGATTGCGATGTGACAGAATATTCACACCAATTTATGTTCCACCAACACAGATGACTTTTGAACCAATTGAAAAAGTCATTACTGAGAAAAAGTTTTTAAAAATCTTTATAACAAACTTAATATTTGAGCAACATAAAAAATTCACAAATGAGCACTTTGCTGAGAAAATTGTCGAGAAAATTTTTAGTGAATATGAAAGACGACAAAAATTCAATGTTGTTGGAACTTTGAGAACAAAATTAAAAAAACTTCGAGAAGCGAAAGAAGAAAGTTTAAACAGATCAAAAGTTGATGAAGTTTCAATCATCCAGCAGATTAATGTTGTTCGAAACAAGCTACATGCTGAAGAGCTTTATGACCAGAAAATTCTTAAAAGTCTTTTAGAAAATTGGAAGCACCTGAAAGATATTCGAGCACAACAAAAATACGCACTTACCAATACAATAATTAAAATTCATAAAAAGGATGTTGATATTGAAGTTTTACAAACAGAACGACAACAGCAATATGACACGGAACTGAATGAAATGATTAATGAAGAATTTGAAAAATATTACATAGTAAAAAAAAGATACAAAGAGCAAATTAAAAACATTAGTCAACCTGATAAAATAATAGATTCAAAAGAAATTGTACAAAAACCTAAAAAGCCAGACATTGATAAGATTGTGAGTCAATTAAATGAAATCTATGATGAAATTTCAACAAACAATCCGAAACTTGAAATCATATTAATACATAACGATCAAGACAAGTCTAAAGAGAAAATTAAGAAGCTTAGTAAAGTTTCTTATAGCATTGAATTAGAAGTTGACGGTGAAGTTGTTGGAAGCACAAAAAGCTTTAAATTAAATGAACGTTTCTCAATTGCAATACAATCTGCATTTGTACTAAAGCTCACAAAACATATACCAGAGAAATTAAAACTGATTGTGAGTTCCTTTGACTGGAAATATTTTTTATTGAAAAAACTTGTTTAAAATTTTATACTTTTAGATTATGGAGACGAAATCTTCAATAAGAAAAGTAACAGAAATTCATCTTCCGTTACCCGAAGATGACGAGAATTTCAATGAAATGGAAGTGATATATTTCACATTTTCATCAAAGCAATTACAAAGAAGAAACTCAAATGTGAGATTTTCATCGTTTCGCAGAAATAGCAGCAGAAGATTAATAAGCACATCCGGAAACATGGGTGTTAAATTTGGATGGATAAATAAGGACGAAGAGGTTCAAAGAGACTGCGTCAACGATATGATAATGCCAAAAAAGGTAGAGCATCATTGTGATTCAATTTCTCAAGATGTGCTGCATAGATGGTTTGATCAGAAACTATTAAATCCATTAGATCCTGATGCACAGAAATTAGTTCACTATATTGTTGATAATAAAAACGAAGAAGCTCAAACTAACGTATCAAAAGGCACCTCAACAATACCAGAAAATGATCTTTTTCGTATTAATGAAGAAGAATTGGCATTTATAAGCGAGGATGAATTTAATTCCATTGAAAGATTCAATATTTTAAAAGCAAGATACCAAAATGTCTTGAATTATAAAAACAAAAAGCTAATTCCACAATTAGAAAGAGAACTTGAATTTGATAAGGACAAAGATACAAATATAATTGATGAATCTTTAATTGCTGATCCAATTGACCTACAAAGATTTCGTGGTAGAAAGTATTTACGCAAAGTTTACGAAATTATAACGAATCATTGTGAAAATCTAAATCGAGATAAAATGAACACAAATATCTTGATTGGTGATGAATTTCCAACATTTTCATCATTATCGCTAGCCTTTTTTGAAATGTTTGGTCCCAAACGTCCTCTCAAGCCGACACGCCGTGTCACATCATCACGTGCATCTTGCAAATTAAATGAAGTTACAAATTTCAATATTGTAGTAACCGTTGTACGTGCAACAAATGTTCCTATTCGTTGCGAGGAAACACAAACTTCCTCTCGAAAAAGCAGCACTTTATCAAATCAGGCAACAAGCAAATTCACTCCATTTAAGAATTCTAGCGTACACCCTCACGTTTTCGTTGCTTTATCGTTGAAAGATCATCATCACACGTGTCGAACATCATCATCTGAAGGAACGAATCCAATGTGGAACGAACAGTTATCACTTCCATTAAGTATTGATTCTAATGATGCAAAAAGAAGTCTTTCAATAGATTTATATGATGAAGTTATTGAAGATCTAACAGATAATGTTGCTGAAGTATATCAAAGAATTACTAGCAAGTGGTTAGGCACGTTGAAAATACCCATTATAAATATTTGTACAAATCAAAGGATTGAAGGAACTTTCGAAATTTCAATTCCATCCGTACTGGTTGGCTATACAAAACCCAAATTTTCACCTGCAGATCATCAAACTCCAATTGTAATCGAAAGCTTACCTGATTTATCAAAGAAAACACATATTAGTTTATTTATAAGCCTCGAACCGTCAGTGGAAATACCACAATTAATATCTTCAGGTCTTGAATGCATTGAAGTTATTCACGTTGAACAGCACATTAAAATGTGGTTTGAGCAGCTTAAACTTGAATTTCCATTAAGAACTAAAAAATGGAGTCCACTTGTAACACTTTTAAGCGGAAAGCGAGCATGTATAACTCGCTTACTTCATCCTTTACCATTTCCCTTTGAAAAAAATGATTCAACTGAACAAATGATTAGAAGATTCGTATCATTGATTCCAACACAACATGATGCTAGTACAACTCATAGCAGCTGCACGAGTTTAAATGGTGTTTGGCTTTCAAATTATGTAAGTATTAAGCTGTTATCATTATTTATTTTATAAAAGGAGTTTAAAAAATTCTAAAATTTTCAGCACATTCTTGGATTGATGACATCGTCAAACAAAGACCTTGGCGTATTATTAGCCTGTTTTTATTTAGAACTAGGATATCCTGCATGGCTCATTCTTGGATCTAGTACTACTTGCGGTGAAAGTTGCTTTGTTTTAATCCGGGAAACAAATGAGTTTTTTATTATAGATCCATCAAGTGGTCGGAAATATAATAGTAAAGACATTTACTGTCCCCTTATAAAATGCTACTGTCTCGTGAATCAATATAATGTCTGGGCCAATATTCAGAGGGAGCAACGTGTATTTATGACACAATTTGATATAAATAAAAGCTTTGATTGGAGACCGTTATTTCAGAAGGTTGTAGACATTCCAAATGGAACTATTCATGATGGCAACTTTCACTATGAAAGATCGTTTGAAACGAAAGATTTACAAAGAACAATTCACGGAAAAATTATTAAAAAGATTAATTCATGGAGGTCACATCGAAAAACTGTATGGAATAGGTATGAAAAATTAGCTCATTTTATATCTGTAATTTTATGATTTTTATAACGTTTCAAAACATTTAAGGTATGTAAGTGAAAATTTAAAACCGATTTTGATTAGATTGGAAAACGATATCTGTTTAGAAAATGATTTAGAAGATCATTCAGAGATACTTAAAACACTTTTTGCTAATCATAAGGTAAGTTTTTCATATCAGACATGAAAAGAATAATTTTTTTATATATAATATATATTAAATTTTTATGTAGGTTATTGGATTTACAATTAATTCAAAGTACTCAAACCTGTCTTCGATTGTAACTGAAATAAAAAATACCGGCATACATTTAAATCTTGATAACAAAGTTGAATTTGCATTAAATGTATACGTGAGAGAGTACGCAAATAATGTTTTATCCGTATGGATATTTTTGATGTCTCTTATACCAAAAACGTGAATTAAAAGCTGCTGAATAAAATAAATTTTGTTCCTTGATTTTCAATTGGTTTTAAAATTAGATTTAAGAATAAATTGAATGTTTTAAAATAAACTTAAATCATGCTGCACAAATAGATTTGCATAAGAATTAAGATGCGCATAAAAGATAATAAAATAAAAAAAAATTTATTCGAAATTGAATTTAAATTATTTTTACGGGTTTGACAATAAAAAAGCTTTAATTTCGTTTTCTTAAACTTAATTAACTTGACGCATATTTAAATGATTATTTACAGTTTTAATTTATATAAAATATATAATTAATGATTTGAATATAAGTAGAAATAAATTAAATAGAATTTCAATAAAATAAATTTATATTTTTCAGATTTCATAGCACAATTAAATAAAATTTAAAAATTAATTGTTTTTACTTAGCACTGAGTCCTTTATTACTGCTTAAAATTTTAAAATAATATCAGTTTATTTTAAATTCATTAGCATTCATTGAAGCTTTTATTAGATTGTCACTATTTATTAGATATTTCTATTTTAATATATCTTTATTATATATCTAGATTATTATTATCATCGATTTATATAATAGCTTTATGCATTCATATTCATAGATTTTATTTGATTTTATACACGATGAACTTATACTGATTATAATCTGTGATTTTTTTTTAAATTGTCATAATATAAGAGCACGTAAAAGTTCAATAAAATAAAACTAAAATAAGGAAGAGGCTTAAGAAAGCAATATATCATATAAAAGGGTATCTGCAGGTTATAATATATATGTTTGAGTTCAGATCTTTAATATTTCACAATAAAATATTTGCCAGAATGAAATGATACAATTAAGGATATTCTCCTGAGCTACATTTTCAAACTGATATAATGATTAATAAGTAAAGATGTTGAATATTGAGAAAATTTCATACAACTTTAAAAAAAATCATAACTTTAAACTGTAAGAATTTATAGGAATGAAATAAGCAAAAGGTCTAATTTAAAATAGCACGACTACAGTAAATATGTATTTAATAACAAATAAGTGACAGTTATGGCAGGTAAAATGAAAAAAAAAATTAATTTTCATTGCAAAAATAAAGTTTTTTGCATGGCAAATTTGAACTAAGATAAAAAAAACTTAAAAGAAAATATTTTTTGACACAACATAAATTGCAAGCTGTTGGATCACTAGAAGATTAATATTTTACACTTTAAGCTCATTATTACCAAATGCAGATAATATTTAAGGTTGATATTTAAGTTCAGTATTGTAAGAGTAACACTAAGCATAGAACCATTTTACAATTATTTCCTTTAATTAGAATTGCTCGAATATTTAATGACAAAGCTTTGGTTAATATTTATAAATCGTACTGATTTCTTGCAGTTTAATTAATTGTAAAATGATTATCTGTTATTCTTCTCATAATTTATGCTAGGATGTCGTTGCTGTATGAAACGGATGTACAAATAATCAAACATTTCATTTAAAATTCTCTAATAGAATACAGAATCTCCTAATATTGATCGCCGGTTGTTAGCTCTAGTTCGTTTAGTTGTTGAGCGTGAGCTGAGATTTGTTGATGCTTGCTGTTGCTCATACCAAGTTTTTCTTTTTCCATATCTGTCAATTTATTTGTTAATTTTTTTCCATCAATAGTATTTTTAAGAACTTACTTATTTTGTCGTTTTTTTGGTTGATTTTCTGACGTATCATTTTCTACCAAATGGACACTTCCTATTGACCCATATTAAAAAAATTTATCATAAATCAATAGGAATATATTGAACTTTTTATATATTACCATATCTTCTTTTTGACCCCTTGTGAGGAATAGAATTAACATTATTGACAACTTCTTCATTATCTTGAGTATTGCTATTAATTTGTTGATGATGTCTTCTTTGCAGTAAACAGGTTTTTCCTTTACATCCTTTCATGTGTTCAAGTGTATCATGTAGAAATGACTTTTCTTGTACTGTTAAAGATGATTGCATATTTTGTGTCTCAAATGGATCTGTAATTGACAACATGTTTGTTTAGATAACTTGCAGCATGAAATAAATTATCAAATGCAATTTACCCTTTTTGAGATTATAGAAAGTTATTAGACCTGTTGTAAATTCACAATATAAATAGTTATGTGTCTGATTAATTGTTCTCAGACAAGAGTAAGTATTGTTGATTGCATTCATACAGAAACAGAATGGTTCGTCATCCCAAAATGGAGCAGTTTTCCAATGCTGTGAATCATGACTAAAGCAATTCATTTTTTCAGCAAAACACTCTTTCTCTATTCTAGCCTTCTTGTTGCGTTTTCGTTCTTTTTTACGTTGTCTCTCTTCTTTCAGTTTCTTGCGCGCATCACGAGCAATTTCTTTTTCTAGCAATGGTGAGCTGTACAAGAATAAATTTTCATTAGATTTCTTCTTCTTTAAATTAAAGTTTATTACTTTTAACCTTTCAACTTCAGGCTCACAATAACATTCAGCTGGTAAACTGCTCTTGGTTGAATTATTTTCACTTTCACTTGAAGTTATATTCACAACATGATTGACACTATTTGCAAAAATATGTTGTTGACGATTGGAATGTTTTTTTGAGGACTTGGATCCTTGAATGTCGAAAGGGTTTAAATTTGTTGAGGATTCCATCATTTGTGATGTTGTTGAAGTAATATTTTCATAAGACAGTTCACTTGTTAAGACTTCATCATAATTAATAGATAAAGTACTTGAAAGTGAATTTTCTGTTGGTGTGAATGGCAATGCTGTTGTTAATAAAGTAGATGTTGCTGATGAGGTTTTAAAAAATCTAGTTCTGTTTCGAGGCTTATGAGTTGATGACACTCTAGTTGTTTCTAAAGTACTTGACATCTCTTCAGGTAAAGATTCTTGTGTCACAGATATATTGAAAGATGCATCATATTCAGAAGTTATACTTATACTTGTTGTTGCTTCATCAACTGTTGTAAATACAGAAATTGTAGAAGTTTTTTGTTTTCTACGCCTTTCATTTAAATTACTTTGTTGATGACGATGTTGATGTAATGGTGCCTTTGCTGTTGATTGCGTTTCAATATTTTCATCAAAATCTTCAGTTGATGTATTAAAGTTATCGTAAACTTCATCATCAACAGATGTCATATTGGCTGGTCGATTTTCTTTCAAATGTTTTCGAATATCTTTTAAATTTCCAATTTTGTCCTTTAAAACTTTAATCAGCATATCAATTTGTAACCTACTTTGACGCCAAGCTTCTTCATTTTCATACACAATGGTAGAACAGTTAACTTTTCCAGATGTTTCAACGAAACACTGTACCGGATTTTTTGTACTATTACTTAAATATTTTCTTTCTAATGACACTAAAACTGAATGAAGTTCGTCTATAGTTTGAGTTATGTAATCTGCATCACGCTTCTTTCTCGAATGCTTCTCATGATAATTATTCTCAAATTCATCCATTAATTTGTTCTCAAGGTTGTCAAGAACTTCATCCATACGTAAAAGACTCAAGAATTCTGGAGGTAATTTTGGATTGTAATTTTCATCAATCTCAACATTTCTTTTAGATCTAATCTTGTGATTACGTTTTTGTTTTTGGTGGAAAAGATCTCTTTCTGCTTTGATTTTTGTATAAACAACACCGTTTGGTGTAAAGCATGCACAATTTCGACGAGCTTGCTGTGCTGTTAGATATTTACTAATTTCTTGGAGGTGATCTTGAACTTCTTTATGAAATTTACACTTGTGTTTTCGCCATCTTCCTTCCTCATTAATACATTTCCACTTTTGTCCTACCACACAATTCTGAAGCAATGTAGGATCTGAACATTCTACATTTAAACGTGCAATTTTCGATTGATATGGTGGCAAGTCATTGTCAAAATATGTTCGTTGTAGGTCAAGATGAGTAAGAGCTATAAGAATTAAATAAATATTTTCATGTAATAAAAATGTATTTAAAAAGCTACCTTCACGTTGCCTTTTCCTTCTGCTTTTGTGTGGCTCATCACTTTGAAGTTCAGTATCAAAATCACTTTCATCTACTGTATCATCTAATTCTTCATCGTCATATTCTTCGATGTCTTCCTCAACTTCATGAGAACTTAAATCATGTTCTCTACTTTTTAATTCTTCAAAAGTACGATTTTCCTTCATTAATGTTAATTCCATTTTATTATTGGTTTCGCTTAACATTTGACTGTATTTTGCAGCAGCTGCTCTGGCACGCTGTTCTGCAATTTGCTCAGGTGTTTCACGTCGTCCAGAACTCTCAATAAGGAATGTATCCGGCCATTTATATTTTATTGATCGATGTCGATTAATTATTAATGGCAATATTGATTTACCATCCATATGAGGAGGTACTTGTACGCCTGCAATATCCAAAAATGTTGGAGCCAAATCTATATTTTGAACAATTTCTTCAACCCTGGTTAAAATTAACAATAGTTTTGAATTATTACTCAAAAAAGGAAATAGAAGCTTGATATGACTTACAAGCTTCCTGCGACAATTCCAGGACCACGCAATAAAAATGGTACTCGAACATCAAATTCAAATGGAAAACCTTTGCCTTTTACTAAGCCAAATTGGCCCAAGTGATAACCATGATCGGAAGTGTAGAAGATGTAAGTATTATCTAGTTCTCCAAGCTGTTTCAATTCTTGATAAACTCTTTCGACTGCAACATCCACGCTTTGTAGTGTTTGTAATCGCTTAGTCATTAAAATGTCAGTGAATTTCTTATGAATCGGTTCCATTTTATTAGTCACTCGCAATATCCATTGTTTATCATCGTTTGGTGCTAAATTATATGATGGAGTGCTGAAAAAAATTTAATCGTGAATTTAAAATATTAATTTTTGACAAAAAAAAGTTTGGCTCCAGAGAGGATCGAACTCACGACCTTCGCGTTATTAGCACGACGCTCTAACCAGCTGAGCTATGGGGCCAATTTAGTTGATTGAAAATGTTTCGCTCAGTGAATTATTTTAATTTTCAAACCAGAATGAAAGTGAATATTCTGGTTTACATGATAAGATTATCATGCATGTCTATAAATTTTTTTTTTATTAAACATAGATTTGATTGGGAAAGGAATTTTTTTTTTCAGATATATGAGATACATAAAAGAATTGGATATTCAAGTTTTGTAAATTTATGTTCTATTTTTATATCTTTTTAGTCAAAATTCATATTCTTTTCCTCTATATTAATATTCCTTCATTTAAAAAAATTGAATATTTTTTTACGATCATTTTTATTTATTTAATTGGTGTAATAAAATTTTTATGTTTAGTGGAAACCGCTAAGCCACTAGTATTACAACTCCTTGCCAAATTCAGTTCTTCATGTTTTGGACAAAACTTGAAAATTTTCTTTCTTGTTTTTTTTTTAAAAAAAATAAAAAAAAAATTAAGTACAAAAGATTTTCCATCTACAAATCTTTTACAATTTTTTTCTAAAATTATAAATAATATGTTTGAATTTCAATTCATACATTAAGTTTGTGTGTTCATTCATGATACTCGTGTTTTCTAATATGTTCAACAAAACAATTGTCAAATATTTCATTTGTTTTCTAAAATTAATGTTTAATGGTCAGAGTAGCAAAACATGTTCAACATTCACATGCTGTTGACATTTAAAATATTCATTGAAAAAGATTTTTTTTCTTATTGTCATAATAGCTTATGTTGGCTTAAAATAAAAAATACGTTTACTTTTTAAATTTTAGCACGTGTTTCCAGATGATAAAATATTATACTATATATTCTTTAGAGAGACATCTCTCACTCTATGGCAGAAGTGAAACGAAATAAAATTACTGCTTTAAAAGAAGTTTTAGAGTATCCAGATCTCAATACTTTTAATTTTGTTCCCTGTCTGGTTCTTCTTTAAAAGCCTGCTTCTATTATGTAACTAGTCGAATTGACATAAGTTTAATTTTTATTGTCAACAGTCTTACACTTATGAAGTCTTACAAATTTTTGCACAAAATTAAAAAAAAATACTTACTGATGAGTTGTGACATTGAAAAACAGGTGACTGTATTGAGCACCCGAATCTTCAGTGCCGTGACAAGAAGGAAACGACCTAGAAATATAGTGCATTACATTAATTTACAAATATTTAGGATGCAAGTCCCAACTTGGTCAAAATAAGTTCATGTGAATGGATGTGAAAAAAAAGAAAGAATTTACTCACATTGTCAACATGACAGGCTTTCGATGATTTTGTTGTTTAGACTGACGCAAAAAAGCAATGGAATCGTTAGCAATTAAATCAGGATAATAATCTTTGGCATAGTCGAATCCATGCCTTATTTTCTGTCCATTCATGTTGATACTATAATTATAATATTTGGAATTCATTATAAGTCCTCCCCATTCACGCCAACCGGGAGGAATGTATGAGCCATTATATTTGTTTAGATATTTTCCAAAATAACCCGTTCGGTACCCTGCATTTGAAAGATAAGTCGCAAACGAACGTGTTTCATGTGTAGCTTGCCATTGAGGACTAGAACAATTATCATTATTTGTGAATACATGATGGTTATGGACATATAAGCCAGTCAATATTGACGAACGTGCAGGACAGCACATTGGAGTTGATGTATAAGCATGTCTAAATTCTGCGCCCTGGTCACGTAAGAGACGCAATGTTCTTGGCATGAAATTAAGTGAACCAAGTTCTACATCCTGATCATCAGTCAGAATCAATATTATGTTTGGTTTTCGCTCTTTTATTGGTATTGAATTTCTTATTGGACCACCATCAGCGTGCGTAAAAATTCCTGCATTTCCACTCTTTTTGACTCGTCCACGATGATTACCACGTTTGTGATGATTATGACTAGCAGATGTCATACCATCATTAATATTAATTAATATCACAAATATTATGAATAAAATCAATGACGAATTTAACAATGCAGATGCTGGTGTTCTTTGCATTTTAGTGCTGATTATTTTTTTGCACTTTTCCGTTTTTTGCTTCTTAATTAACTAATTTTATTTATATTCAAAACTCAATTGCTTAATCATTTAGTATATGAGAAATATGATGATGACAACTTTTTGTCTATTTTTGTCATATTAGCAATTCAAATTCTCATCACATAAAATTGAAATGAGTCTAAATTTGAATAAAATCAAATTGAGTTAAAATAAACTTGTCACTACTTTAAAAATGTCAATTAATTGATACGCGCTTTGAATAATTAAATTAAATGGTTTGTTGTTTAACATTCCAATTCCAGCAAATTATTATTCTTAATCGCTCTTGTCGCGCCTATATGTTTTCATCTCTGCTACCATAGTGTTGATTATATGCTGGCTGGTGTTACAAGTGTTAATGACTTTACCTCTGTTGTTCTTTGAGTTAATTAATTAAGAAACATTTTTTACTGTGAGAAACCAATCTTGTTTCTTCTTAATGTCTCGTATCTTAAATGTTATCTCGGACATAAAGTATAAAATATATCCTATAAAAAAATACACACTAGATTAATTTATTGTCCATATTCATAAATTTATATAATTCGACTTGTGTAAGAATCAGCAAAAAATAAAAACATAAACTCATAAGTGTAATTTTGCAGGTAATATTACAATGTATTGTCTCACGATTCGAATGCAATCATAGAATAATTAAAATTCCATTCTAAACCCTCAGTGAAATGAGCATACAAGAACAATTGTGAAATAACATATGCAATCCCGATCGACACATATTCAAATGTTTGCCACCCGGCAGCTGGATTGATAGTATAATTTCAATGTGTGTCGATCGTGAATGTTTTACGTGTTACACTTGGTGTTTAAAATTAAAACAAATCAGAATTGCTGGTAATCCAAACATTAATGGAAGAATAAGAAAATGGATAGAATTGCAGAAATAAGAATCTTGTTAATGTTTTATATGAGCCAAAATATAAAAATTGCCGAGTTCTTTTACAAAAATTATTAAAATAGTCGATAATAATCGAATTTCGATATTTCAAGAAGACTTCATTAAATGCAAAAAATTTGACTAGAATTGTATTTTCATATTCTAAAGAATTGAAAAAAATCTCCGATAATTCTTTTAGTTTTCAACTTTATAATTTATTGATTTTTATTTATTGTTCCAATCTGTGAAACTCATAAATTTGCAACAACTTAAAAGTGAAATCAAAGAGTTGCTGCACGACTACAGAATTATGTATGAAATACTTTGTGCTGAAATGTGGATCAAGAAAATAAAACTTTTTGGCGCCATAAAAACTCGTAAACGACCTGCCAAGAACCTTTTAAAAATATTGATAAACCGAGCATCGACTTTTATACACAAGATTCAAAAGCATTTGATAACTGAGTATTGTAGACAAAATTACTCAAAATTTTGAATAAAATTATATTAGCTACAGTTTCGTGAAAATGTGCGAATGATCCTGACCTCGTTATATATTCTGATTATTTTTACTAAGTATATTTATTACCCGAGACAGAGCATGAGAAAGTTTAGTAATTGATAATTTAATTAAAATTATTTAGGCAATTGGTTCTCACGATTTTAGTTTTGGTTTTTCAATTGTTTTGCTCATTCACTTATTTCACAAAAAATGACTTTTTAAACCATCCCCACCCTTGATCTCAATTTTACAAGTGAACGATTCGTTTACCTACAAACTTCAATCCAATTTAGATGTTAAACTAGTGTATCGGGTAGAAACCCAATGCGGATTATATTCACACCGTACTATCATAAGTCTTATGGATAGACCAAGATTTGCCCATCAGTAGTATGGAGGTATGAAGCTTGATAAGTCAACTAAGCTTCGCTCAGCATACGTTTGAAGTTATAAAGCTATCGCGTAAGCTGAGCTACGCTCAGCATAAGTTTGAAGATATGAAGCTAGAGAGGCAGCTGAGCTTCGCTCAGCATAAGTTTGAAGTTATAAAGCTATCGCGTAAGCTGAGCTTCGCTCAGCATAAGTTTGAAGATATAAAGCTAGAGTGTCAGCTGAGCTACGCTCAGCATAAGTTTGAAGATATGAAGCTAGAGAGGCAGCTGAGCTTCGCTCAGCATAAGTTTGAAGTTATAAAGCTATCGCGTAAGCTGAGCTACGCTCAGCATAAGTTCGAAGATATGAAGCTAGAGAAGCAGCTGAGCTTCGCTCAGCATAAGTTTGAAGTTATAAAGCTATCGCGTAAGCTGAGCTATGCTCAGCATAAGTTTGAAGATATGAAGCTAGAGAGGCAGCTGAGCTTCGCTCAGCATAAGTTTGAAGTTATAAAGCTATCGCGTAAGCTGAGCTACGCTCAGCATAAGTTTGAAGATATAAAGCTAGAGTATCAGCTGAGCTACGCTCAGCATAAGTTTGAAGATATGAAGCTAGAGAGGCAGTGGAGCTTCGCTCAGCATAAGTTGAAGTTATAAAACTATCGCGTAAGCTGAGCTACGCTCAGCATAAGTTTGAAGATATAAAGCTATCGAGTCAGCTGAGCTACGCTCAGCATAAGTTTGAAGGTATAAAGCTTGACGAATATTCTTTAAAAGTTTTTTAAAAAAAATTTTCATCCAAAGTTGAATTTTATAAAAATCACAGTCAACTTTTGTTTTAAAAAATTCGTAAGAAAGGAAAGTTTTTTGCCATTTCTGAAGCAACGGCTGTTCCTACCTTGCCCAAAAACAATACAGCTCTTCTATAGAGCAGCACGGATCAAATGTAAAAAACTAGAAGTCTCTACGATGTCTCGTTATTGAGATTTCTTGCTGATTAACTTGCTTGCTTGCTTGCTTGCTTGCTTGCTTGTTTGCTTACAGAAAGCGTATTTTGCGATTTTCTCAGCATTGCCACAACCAATTTGAAATCTGTTTTTTGAAAATGATGTAAAATTTCAGGCACAAACTTTTCTTCTTGCCCTTTTATAACCAATTTTGCTTTGTTTTCTCACAAAATGCGAAAAACTGATTTTTCAATCTGAACAAAACCAATAGATTCACACGTGAAAACGGTGTGAATATAATAAAATCTTAAATTATTAGATCATCTCCAATTTGTTATGAGAATTGACGTTGAACAGATAAAAACTTGAAATTCGTAGAATTGAGCAAAACTACTAATGAAGTCAATGAAAACTGCATCGAAATATGGTCTCGTCTCAGAAAACTTGATGTATAATGTCAACTTTTTGAATTTATTTACTCAAAGAAGTTTTTGTACATGTTGAAAAGATTGCATTACTTTTTTTTAATTTCTATAAATAAGTAGGAAAAATTTAACAATTTAACCATAAACAGTTCTAGAGCTTTATCTGATTCAATATTTCTTCTTTTATTTTGTGATATATGTTTACCAAAGCAAATTGGTGCTAGGCTGTAGACTTGAGCAAATAAACTTCGATTTATCAAATCTTAATAATTGTAGCCATAATGCTTCATGTCATAAAGAAAATCAGCTTAGTTTAGCAAATGTAACCATTGATTTATCATATTTTACTGTAGTAATTTTATGACTCATCGACATCATTTCAAGAATAATCAATTACTCCTTTCTCGCACTCTTAATTTTGCACAAATATTTTAGTCTGCATATTTCTCTCATAGAGTGATTTTTTTTCTCAAATATTTCAAAGTAATGTGTTCTGAATGAACTTGTAGATAAGTAGATGATGAAAACGAATAATTTTGGAAATAAACATTTGAAAATATCTAAAAATTAAACTGATTGCGATAAATTAATTATAACGTTTTCAGACACTGGATGAATGAAAGAAAAATTGGAAAAAATAAACAAAATTATTGAATTGTACTAATTGGAACGAAGCATATTAATTTAATCAATCAATTATTTTTTTTCATGTGCGGAAGCTATACATTTATTACGATGTGCCGTTTTGCTCCATTATTAATCAAGTGATAGACAGCATCTCACTTTAGGAAATAATAAATTCTAATTTCTCAAAAATATTATGTAATTGACAGGTTTCAACCTATTAGAATAATTTACTCAATATTTTTACCAAGAAAATTTAAACTTGAAATTCGAATAAATTTTAAATAGGGCATAAAGTCTTTCTTTTGAATTGAAGTAGAGCTTTTAAGATTGTTTGTCAGAAGAAAATATTCGCATTGAACAAGAAATCGATATGTACAATGCTCTCTCTTAGTAATCCAACGATTTGGAAAAATGTACGTTTCACAACAGAAATTACATACCTTACTTATTGCTTCCTTTTCTCCTTTTTATAATAATCATATTTTATTATGAAAGTGAGATGGAATGGAGCTTTATCGGTTAATATGCTATTCAATGTGCAGAAAGGTACTTGCGAATCATATAAATTCAGCACACGTAGATTTTAAGACGCAATAATAGAGTACGTTTTGCACACGTTTATTCTTAAGCATGTTCTAAATATAAAAAAAAAATGTTCTAATACAATATACACATATTTATTTTCGCATAACTTAATACATATTTCAAATCTTTATTATTGCTTACATCTCAAAAAACCAAGTCTTCATCATATATCTAGACTAAGATTGGAAATATTAGCTAGCGATCCTTGATTTTCAAAACTGCTTGGACATTTTTTTGAATTGAATTTTAATATAAGCAAATATTCGTCAAAAAATTTTATTTTTGCTGAATTATTAATTAGGTAAGTTGAAATTAATTCTATGTATTACAACGTAAAATTATGAATGATTGTCAGTGCTTCATAGCCCGACATCATATCTTGTATAAAGAATAAAGAAAATTGTCATTTTTTTCCATTCGTGGATTATTGATTTCTATCTGACTTGTATCAATTAAAAAGAGATCTACAAACATCATAAAAAATTAAATTTCATTCAATTTAAGACTTTTAAAATTTAATGAAAAATTCTTTATAAACATGATCTTGTAGTAAATTGGAGCCTCAAACTTCAATTCAAATAATAAAATCTCAGTTATGTAATACAGTGAAAAATTAAAAATTTAAATCCAAAGATTTACATCAATTCAAATTAAGATTAACTTATAAATCCGTAAATCACGTACTTAATATTAATATGACAATCCCTAACATAATTCTTGATTAAGGAGGATTAAGATTTAAAACAAAACCCTGCTTATAATTCATTAAGCGTGATAAAAAAAATTCTCATAAATTTAAAAACTTCACATATGTTTTATCTAATTCAAATTAAGTATTTTCAATTACTCATGGACCTTCTCTTCACTTTATTCATAAATAATTCGCTGCGTCTCATATTGTGATGTGTCACTTGAGAATGTAAATTGAAATTTACGATTTATTGTGGCTATATGAGTGAAACCAATTTAAACTTAGCCGGGAGCCTTTCTCAATTTTTTTTGTCTTCTTTTTATTACATTCATCTCAATTTCCATAAAATGCGCGTGTCATTGCCGTAAAATAAAAGAAAAAAAGTTGCAAGCTCACAGTTAGTGGCTATAATTTGAGCGATTATCGCTGCCCACAATAAATTTTTGTTTTTAGCACTTACTTTGTGAGATACTGTGAACATTTTTTTCATTTGTAGATGGGGAATAATGCGCTACATACTTTACATACAAACAGGAAGTTGTGGGTTGGATAAAATCCTAACCTGAAAGCAGTTTGTAAGAATTACTTTCTCATAAATGTTTTTTTTTAAATTCCTAATCAAATTTTCTTCCTGGTATGTTTTGTCCATCTTGTATTTCGGACTGAAGCTTTAGTTACCTCTAAATCTAAATTTATAGAACAAAACAGTTTCTATTTTGAACATTTTATGAGAAGATTTGCAGACTTTTATTTCTGATTTTTCGAAAGGTAAATAAATCATTGTCATTTAAACATAACATTGCTAGAGTGGGCGATTCATTGTTTGTTATGCATCTTTATAAGAACCAAACCCATTTTACTATAACAACAATAAGCTAATAGAAAATATTCTAATTTTCTGCTTCTTTCTCTTGTTTGATATTTATAATGTATTTAGCTCTGATTGTGGGATAGATTTCAATTTTCTTACTTCCCGTGAATGAATGAAAGAAAGATTTAATGGAATTAAAGTACAATCAGATGATGAGATTATAAAAGAAATCGGGTGAGTAAGAAGAATCATTTTTACGGAGTATGTCGTTGACGCCACTTTGTCTCTTTGTTAAATCTTGATATTATTATATATATTCACATGCTTTTATTCTTGATGTTAAAAACTCATAAGTGTCATTAAGATGAATCTTATTAATGTTTATCATACAATCAAGAGTGCATGCTTTGCATTATAATGAGTTTAATTTCATAAAAAAAAATATCTCAAGATTTTTTCATGGGAAAATTATGATTTAATATGTTAATATGATGTTGTACGATTTTCCATTCGATGTTTTGTAAAATATGATCTACTTTTCTTGAATAAACTATCCAAAGAAAATGTTCGATTAGATGCTGATATTATGCTGAAGTAATAAAATCGTGTAACTTAGAAAAAAATGTAATTTATCTAAATTCTCAATTCAAAATGAATAGTTTTAAAGATTTGATTTTGGTTTATTATTCTGTTTTAATAAACTTTCCGAATACTTAAAACTTAAGAAGGACTCGAAATATCTCATTCGATTTATAAGTCTTATAGCAAACAAAACAGGAGAGTTTCTTTACGTATCAAATAATTTGAATTAAGAAATGAAATCGTTTGAAATGAAAGCATTGCTTCAACTGAAAAATATATTGAACATTCCGAAAATTTGATTATTGGTTGCACTTTTTTAAAAATAAAATTATATCAATTATCTCAATAAATGAGCATCACTTATTGTTTTAGGTTTTTCAAAGAAAAAAGGTTCACATACAACTGATTGAAACGAAATCTGATGGTGTGGAAATGAGCATGAAGTGTGAAACTCATCATCTTGATAGAATTTTTATGGCTTTTGTATCTTTCAGGTCCATTGGGTATTATTTTATTCAATATACAAGATACACCAGCACTTGATTGGATTCGATTATTTTTCGTGCTTGGTAATCGATCAGAATCTTTGACGCCGTTATTTATATATTTATACATATATCTCATCATTCTTACAAAACATTTTTGACTAATGACCTTGAAAACCCAGGATTACGTGTGATTCCGTCTGATATTTCTTGTTCATTTGGGCAATTTTGAATGAAGTTGAGAAGTTAAATGCATAAGAAGAGACGTGAATGAAACTGAGAACAAAATGAAATGGAATTAATTCACTTGGCCTTAAAGGTCGAATGGAGTTTGTTTCTCAAGTTTGTGATGAAGAGTTCATCCTCAGATTTATTTTAAACAATTTTCAATTTTTTTTTTAAAAATTTTAAAACTCATGTTAAGTATTATAATTCCAAAATTAAACAAATATGCTTATAAATAAAATTTCAGTTTTCCTGATACGAACAATTCATGTTCGACAGACTTATCGAAAGTCTAGGGGAGTTATAATATGTACGTTCGAAAAGTTTAAATTTGAAAAAAACCGTTACAATTTTAATGATTTTATTGGAGTTTTTGATTGTTTTAAAAAAGAAAAAGCTATATTATGCTTATCATTAACGACCACACAAAAGCTTCATCTAGATTTCATACAAAACTTGTTTAATTTAAGTTTTTATTTTTTTGTAAATTTCGAAAATTTCGAACTGCAGGGTATGAAACTTCGAATTTTGATTGGCAGACAGACAAATAAGACATTTTCACAAGTTTTCTTGGAAACTGTAACGGTCGAAACTCTTGAATTGTTCGTATCAGAGTTTTCGAATAAGTCAGATCACATGTTTTTTAAATTCAATTCAACCATCCGTTGAACCATATTACATAAAACAAAAAAAAAAACTGCACGAAGCTGTACAAAAAATATTGGATCGAATTCTTTATTTTTTACTCGAGCGTTAAAACAAAACTGATTGTGCAATTTCACGCCAATAGGCATTTGATGTAAAAGTTATTCCGTCGTGACTATCATATTATTTTCTTCTCCCTTCCTTTTTCGCTTCATTTCATTTTTATCATTTAAATATAATCTTCTCTGCTGATCCAAAGTATCAATTTCAATTTTTCAGCCTTGACATTGGAACCAAATCTGATTGAAAATCAATGGAGGAAGGAATAAAAATTTCTTCACAGAACTGAATAATTTAGAAGATTTTTTTGAATGAGAATCGTTCAAATTTGATTATTTCTCATACAATTCTTTAACATCTTGAATATGGCGATGATGATGATGACGAAAAAGAATCTAGGAAAGAATAAACTGAAAGTTATTTGTTGTAAACACCAATTTCAGGTATATGATGTACACATTAAAACATTTTTGACTGGTATGTAAGAGTAAGTAATAACATGTTTTCTCATTTTATCCCTACGATGAGATTATAAATTAATATCTGTTTTTCACACCTTGAATTTCTTTGAATAAAAGGATTTTATGCATGAAAAAGCAAATTGTAATGTAACCATGTGTGCGAATTGATACAAATATATGGCAAGGAGTCAAACCTACCCGTAGAGTTCTGTTTTTCTTTCAACAAAAACCTTGTTCCAGTTTATGTGATTTTATTTCCTTTTTTCATTCTACCCTCATTAAAAGTACATAAATTTGCCGTTTTAGCAAATGTTTGCCAATATTTATCCACAAAAACTTTTACATGTTTAGTACTTTGTTCCATAAAAAAAGAAGAGAAATTTACAAAATATTATAAATCAAAATGATGACTGGAGAGAAAATGTTTTTGAACAAAATGATCTAATTAAAGAATCGTGAAGTAGATATTAACCAATAAAGTCGACTTATTAAAAAAATTCAATGATTTTTCTTTAAATTTGTTTGACTCTATATGATATTAAATTCCTGATGGAGAATATTTTACCACATAATTAAAAAGCTACTATCATATTCGTGACTATCATATTATTTTCTTCTCCCTTCCTTTTTCGCTTCATTTCATTTTTATCATTTAAATATAATCTTCTCTGCTGATCCAAAGTATCAATTTCAATTTTTCAGCCTTGACATTGGAACCAAATCTGATTGAAAATCAATGGAGGAAGGAATAAAAATTTCTTCACAGAACTGAATAATTTAGAAGATTTTTTTGAATGAGAATCGTTCAAATTTGATTATTTCTCATACAATTCTTTAACATCTTGAATATGGCGATGATGATGATGACGAAAAAGAATCTAGGAAAGAATAAACTGAAAGTTATTTGTTGTAAACACCAATTTCAGGTATATGATGTACACATTAAAACATTTTTGACTGGTATGTAAGAGTAAGTAATAACATGTTTTCTCATTTTATCCCTACGATGAGATTATAAATTAATATCTGTTTTTCACACCTTGAATTTCTTTGAATAAAAGGATTTTATGCATGAAAAAGCAAATTGTAATGTAACCATGTGTGCGAATTGATACAAATATATGGCAAGGAGTCAAACCTACCCGTAGAGTTCTGTTTTTCTTTCAACAAAAACCTTGTTCCAGTTTATGTGATTTTATTTCCTTTTTTCATTCTACCCTCATTAAAAGTACATAAATTTGCCGTTTTAGCAAATGTTTGCCAATATTTATCCACAAAAACTTTTACATGTTTAGTACTTTGTTCCATAAAAAAAGAAGAGAAATTTACAAAATATTATAAATCAAAATGATGACTGGAGAGAAAATGTTTTTGAACAAAATGATCTAATTAAAGAATCGTGAAGTAGATATTAACCAATAAAGTCGACTTATTAAAAAAATTCAATGATTTTTCTTTAAATTTGTTTGACTCTATATGATATTAAATTCCTGATGGAGAATATTTTACCACATAATTAAAAAGCTACTATTGCGTCATAGTTGCCCAATAAATAATTCATTTATTTAAACATAGGTACTTTAACGTATTTATTTTCAAACCTGTTTCTAATAAGATATATTGCTTCAGAATATAATATTTGTTTTGCTTTTTAAATCTTTCATATATTTTGCGCAATTGAATAAAGAACAAAACAAAACTTCATATGTAAATTTGAATTTTGAGACAAAAACTGAACTATACATAAAGATGCATAATGCGATATTTATAGAACCTGTATTGAAATCATAAAACGCACAATACAATTTTTTTAATGCTTTAAAAACTGAGTTGTCCACAAGTTAGGTTGAAATTAAGCAGCTCAAGATATTTTCCCTTTAATATAATCACGTCATGAGTGAACAACCCCAAAGGAATCTTAATCTTTAAACTTCTTTTTATTTTGTTGAATTCAATGAGACATTACATTATTTATTTTTTTTTTTGAATGGTAACAGTCATCAGCAAAAAAACTCGCTAAGTGAATGTATTTTGCGTGATAATTATTTTATGATGCATAAAATATACTTAGTGTTTGCAAGCAGTTATAAAAACTTACCGATAAAAGTATATTTCTTTGCTCCTTAGCAAATATTTTCAAAGAAAGAAACTAATCACCAGAAAAAGAGAGAAGAGAAACACTTAAAGTGGCATTAATTACTGTTTTCGGCTTCTTATTGCCTTTTTCGTCTTTCTGGAGTTATTCCAGTACGACTACGACATTAAATTTAATCACTATACACCAAAATATTATTTCGTAGATAGGAATTCAATTTTTAACGACTTTATGACCTTAAGGAATATTCTCAGTTTTCACACCATACTTTATCTAAGATTTTCATTCAGCTTTTTTGCGAATTAATTTATCTTTTTTTTTATTTATTTATTTATTTCTTTTTGAATTCACTAAATTTGAATTTTCGTCAATATTTTAACTTAATTCTTTTGTATATTTAATCACTATGAATATTTGACTTCTCTTTCTTGATATATTTGAAGTGTAAATATTTATAAAGATGTCTCGACAGCGAATACAACAAAAAATTTAAGAGAAAACTTCTTTAAAAGGATAGAAATCCGAATGCAAATGTAAAATCAAAAGATTAATCTTTTCTTCTTCTTTAATTATTTTCCAATATGTAGTATTTTTCAAACTATCAAACTGGCGCTTATTCCTTTTTGCGTTTAGCATAAAAAAATCTATGTCTGAATCAATCGAAATCCACGGAGCAACTGATTTTTTGTTGCAGCAGTAAAAGCCGGTTTGTGAATATATTTTTACGCATACAAGTGTTCTTATTGGAAGTAATCTACTACTTCGATTCCTTGCCGATTTTTTAAAAACAAAGTTAAGAAACGCTATTTTAAGTTTAGAAATAAACAAGAAAAGGGAACAACTTATTTGTATTTAAATCAAATGATTTACACATAAAGTTGCAGTTTATGCTAAACAATTCATTAGTGAACATCAAAGTGGGTTGTATTTATTTAAAAGTTTCACAAAACTTACTTAGTTTAAAAAAACGTAGTAAAAATTACAACACGGAACAACACAAATCCTTTTAATTTATTCTAATTTAAAGAATTAACTCTTAAAATGTCAAATTCAGAATTGAACGAATATTACGAACTCATCTCTCAATTGATTGATGAAGCTGGAAAGGTAAATTAATTGTCATATCAATTGAAGGAATAATATTTTTGAGTAAAATCGATTACATTGATTTTTATTTAAACTAAATTAAAGAAACTATATTAAGTTTAAGTTTTACGGCATTGAAATTGTTATCAATATTTTTGCGGTTATGCTAATGATTTTGATTCTTAAATCAAACTAATTAGATTAAATGAGAATTTTTAAAATGTTTCATTTAAATGGAATGGTCAAAAACTGGAACTTGATACATCATTGAATTCAGAGCGAATAATGGATTTATTTGTATTTTGTTCAAAAGTGTTCAACATATCAAGAGGCCCCATAGCTCAGTTGGTTAGAGCGTCGTGCTAATAACGCGAAGGTCGTGAGTTCGATCCTCTCTGGAGCCATCTTCTTTTTTGATTTTTTTTGTTGCTCAATAACATCTATAATCAATTTAATTTATTTAAAAAAAAAATCAAATCTTTTAAATTGTTTCAAAAATATTCAACAAAAAAAAAGAAAAGATGGCTCCAGAGAGGATCGAACTCACGACCTTCGCGTTATTAGCACGACGCTCTAACCAACTGAGCTATGGGGCCATTTGTTTTGGTTGACGCCGACGTTGATAAAGTTTATATATAAAAAAACATCAGCCTTTCTTCAGCCTTCCTTTGAAGTCATTCTTAATATTTATTTAATATCTCGTTAAATTAACATTATTCAATCCAACAATTTCATAAATCCTTTGGTAGAGGATCCTCTTTTTTATAACCATAAAATTCGATGTCAGCATCAATATCCATATATGAATTAATTTCCAAAGTCACATAATTAGTGCCTTAAATATGAAAAGTAAATTTTACTTTGCAAGAAATTTATTTTGTCAGCAAATTTACCTATCGCTCCGTCAGATATGAGAACCCAAAAATTGTCATCTTCTTTTTCACTTTTCATCAATTCCTCATTAGTGTATATAGAATTATAGTTCAGTGTGCGAACAAGCATTACGATAAAATCTTGTCCCTGAATTAATTTTTAATTTACAAAAATTAGAAACATTGTCATCGTACTTTAAACTTACATTTTTTGGAAAGGGTACTTGAACCACCGTCAGATCATTATCATCATGAACCTTTTTAACAATTTGAGATACATGTAACAATCCATGAACGCTATGCTCATTATCTTCTTCAATCAAGAAATCTTTGTTTCCTATTGAGTAAATTATTACATCCTTTTGAGAATTTTTGTGTCTTTTAAAAATCACCACAATGGTGCCAAAAGCAATGAAAGTTAGAATAAAAACTGTAAAATTTGATAACGTCATCTAGTCAACGAGCACCTTATTGTCTTTTAAAGTCGAAACTACTGTCGACGTACATTGAAATTCACCGAAAAGTAACTTCTATGTATGAAAATTAAAGGAACAGCTGTTAATGTGGAAATATATTGAAACTATTGTCACGACATATTGACAAAATTATTGAAGTTGAATTTCATTTAAAATATTTATAAAATATTTGCAGATCATTGAGAGCCGCAACTCTGAAAGAAAAACCATTGAACAAAAGTCTAGTGATATTGATCTTGTAACTGAAACAGATCAGCAAGTTGAAAAGCTTTTAATTGATGGAATTAAAGCAAAATATCCAAATCATAAGTTTATAGGAGAAGAAGATTCTAGCAGTGGTAAAAGAGCTGTATTAACTGATGATCCCACATGGATAATCGACCCAGTCGATGGTACTATGAACTTTGTACATAGTTTTCCACATTCTGCAATTTCTGTTGCTTGTGTAGTAGAAAAGGTATGTAAATAGGGATTTCAATCCCGGGATTCCGGGATCAAGATATCCTTAGAATTTCTCACAAATCTTGTTAATATTAAAGTGCAAAATAATAATAATCAGCATGTTTTTGCCAAATAATTTAGGATTTCTTTTTAACTTAGTTTACTTTTCTAAGTGTTGAAAAAAGTCTAGTCACATGTTCTTCGCAATTTTTAAAATTTTGAATTTTAAATAGGTTTTATGATCATTCGAATGTGTTTCTAATAAAGCTGCGATAAAATCTATTATTTGAATTAAAAATTAAAGTTATAAATTTTTTTATAAAACAAAAGTTTTAAAAGTTTTTACAAAAGAGAAATCATAATAGCTTGACAAAAAATCAGGGACCAAAATGAATGAAAAATCTGTGATGAAAAACATCATTATTTTTGATGATGAATAACATTATAATTTTTTTCATTTACGTAAAGTTTCATCACGTAAGAATCATTTTTACGTAGGATTTCATCACGCAAAGCAAAAAATGACGTATAAAATGTTTCTTTACACGTTTTTTAAGCAAAACTAATCTATTCCATCTCTTGTTTTTATTATTTAGCATTATTAATTCATTTGGTGTGATTTTATTCCATTTTTTGCTCTACGTGATGAAATCCTACGTAAAAATGATTTTTACGTGATGAAATTTTACGTAGTAATTTACGTAAATGAAAAAATTCATAATTTTTTTCATCATCAAAATAATGCACAATGATTCAGAATCGAAAAAAATGTTCAAAAATTCAAAAATTTCATGTTAATTAAACTATGTCTTTTAAATGCCAGATTAAAGATATTAACTTGAGGCATATCCTATGAAAATATCTCGTCCCAATTTGATGTCTAACTCCAGAAATCATTAATTTAATCTCACCCAAAATTTGTTTACAATTTGTGTATGAAAAAAAAAATATGATTTTTTCTACTTTAAGTTGTTATTTGGATGTCTTGGAAGCAGTTACTAGCTAATTTAAGCTTAGCTTTACATACTAAAACAACCAACTCAATAGAAATCTGCGTATTAAGCCTTAAAAATGGAATTGAAATCTGAGTATTTTTACACAACTTAAACTATTCATAAGTTGAAAAGTCTTCCAAAGACCTCTCTGAAACCTATACAAATTAATTAATTAAGCTTAAATCTATCTCCCATATTACTGAGGACATGCCGTTTGATGCCGTTTTCGTGATATTTGCGATCAAAGTTTACATAAATTTTCATACAAAATTTGATCATGCACAATATTTTTTGATAAACTTTTACAAACTTTTGGTAAAAAATCATGTTTATCCTTTATATTAAGGACTGATTTTTTGAGCAATGAACGAAAACATTATGTAGGAGATGTTAAAAGTTTCAAATCAAGAGAAATTAACAAAAACTTTCAATTTTCTAATGTGTCGGAAAAATATTGTGCACAAGGAATTTTTGGACATTTTTTCCGAATCTGAATCATAGTGATACTGATGTTTTTCATCACAGATTTTTTTTCATTCATTTTGGTCCCTGAAAATTTTAAATCATTTTTGATATGAAAAGCTAAAAGATAATCTTTATAAAAATTAACAAAAGCTTTCATTTTAAAGTTAAAAAGTTCAGAAATATTTTTTGCACGAAATATTGATTTCTTTGGAAAAACTTTAACTTTCTGTTTTAGTAATACACATGATTTGTAATTGAAAGTTTTTATTTTGAACTTGTTTAAAGCAATTTTATACCAGTTTCTGAACCGAATCTAGACCGGGATCAACAATTGCCAATACCGTAATCCCGGGATTGAAATTTTGGTCCGGTATTGAAATCCCTATAATGTAAATAACAAGAAACTCAAAGTGATCATCATAATTTAAGGAATTGTTTTCCTTTTAGCAAGCTGTAATCGGAATTATTTACAACCCAGTTTTGGGTCAAAAATTCACAGCACGACGTGGTCAAGGCGCATTTTATAATGATCAGCAAATAAAAGTCTCTGGAGAGAAAAATCTCTCGAATGCTTTATTAGTGACTGAATTCGGAACGAGTCGTGAGGAAGAAAAAACAAAAGTTGTACTTGAGAACATCACTAAGCTAGTGAAAATAGCTCATGGTTTTCGATCTCTTGGATCTGCTGCTTTGAATATTGCAACAGTTGCATTAGGAGGAGCTGATCTTTACTATGAATATGGTATACACATATGGGACTTTATGGCTGGTATGTTAATTGTTAATGAGGCAGGCGGTTATTGCTGCGATCCTGCTGGTGGTGAAGTTGATTTAATGAGTCGCCGAGTAATTTGTGCATCATCAAAGGAGTTAGCTGATGAAGTGGTTTCTCATTTAACTCAGTTTTATCCCATGCCACGCGATGACTAATTATATAAACATTGTGAATGAAAACGGAAAATTATGGCTAATTCAGGAAAGCTCTATTATGTGTAGAAAACTGCAATTTCAAAAATTATAAAGTACATGTTCATTATTCAATGTAAATCTCTGAGTTCTAATAAAGAATTTAATGTGTGTTAGTGCAGAATCGTTGTATTTAAATTATTATCTTAAATTATGCGGTTTGGAAAATCTAGTACGATTCCAGTCAGCTGTTTATGTATTTACAGTTGTCGCTTGTTTTGAATGTTTACATAATTTGATAAGATTTCATTTTAAAGATCTCATTGGTGTTATTTTTGTTTTATTATTACTTTAACCACATCATTAAGTAGATTACTAATTTTAACGGTTAAATAATAATTTTGAAGTAGAAACAAAACGATTCTAAAGCCCAAATGTCGGACATGAACATTGACGATTGTTATGAATTAGTTATGAAGCTTGTTGACCAAGCTGGAGAGGTATGGTTTTAAAATTCATAAAATTTTATTCATTGTGATTAAATATGATTATAGCTTGTGGCTTCCCGTAACTCAGAAAGAAAAACTGTACAAATAAAATCTCATCCAACTGATTTTGTCACTGAAACTGATCAGCAAGTTGAAAAGCTTTTTGTTGATGGAATTCGTGCAAAATTTCCTAATCATCAGTTCATTGGAGAAGAAGATATGAGTGATGGAAAGAAAGCAATTTTAACAAACTCACCGACTTGGATTATTGATCCAATCGATGGCACCATGAATTTTGTTCACAGCTTTCCACATTCATCAATTTCCATAGCATTATTGGTGAACAAAGTAACGGAAATTGGAATCGTTTATAATCCTGTTTTGGGACAGAAATTTACAGCACGTCGTGGTCAAGGTGCTTTTTATAATGGTCGTCAAATTCATGTTTCCGAAGAAAAGGATTTAACAAAAGCGCTTATTATGGTTGAATTTGGAACAAATAGGGAGAGCGAAAAAGTTAAAGTCATCATGGAAAATTTAAACAAACTTGTTAGGAAGGGACATGGGTAGCTATGCATTAACTATGAATTTTTTCTTGCTATTTTTAAATCAAATAATTATTACAGTTTAAGGTGTCTTGGAGGTGCAGTTCTGAATATTTGTTATGTTGCACTAGGAGCTGCAGAATGTGCATATGATTTTGGTGCTCATGCTTGGGACTATGCAGCAAGTGAGTTCATCGTAAGAGAAGCTGGAGGTATTACAATTGATCCTTCGGGAGGAGACTTTGACATAATGTCACGTCGATTGTTAACAGCTAATAATATTGAAATGGCTAGACAATTGTCAGCTGAATTAACTCAATACTATCCAAGTCCACGCGATGACGAATAAATTGTCTTTATTTAAATAATAATAAATTCAAGGGCTAATTTATTAAAAATTCAAATTCGTTAATAAAAAATAGCAAAAAAATATCAGTTGCCGAAACCCGGGATTGAACCGGGGACCTTTAGATCTTCAGTCTAACGCTCTCCCAACTGAGCTATTTCGGCTACTCGATTGATGGTAATGTCATTGACTAAACACCTTTAAAAGCAATAAATTAAAAGAATCTAAATGCATAAGATATATAGTGTAAAATGTTTTTTTAAACAAAATTTTAAGTTAAATCTTAAAAATGTTTGAAATTTTTAATTTTAAATTCTTTTTACAAATTTTGATTAATTTTATCGTTTTTTTAAAAAAATTCGAAAATCGAAAAGTTTTGTACCTTTTCTTCGGAAATCAGGGTTACAAAGCTTGTTTATTATTGTTATTGAGAATAGAAAAAATTACAGAAGTCCTCGTGTTATTGATCGAGGGACTTAAGCGCATTTTTGTGTTAGCGATCAGTATTTGATTTTCTATTTATTTTGCGTTCATTTACAGATCATGAGAAGATTAGAAGATCATTAATTTTAGTGCAATTAGCAAATAATTACAATGAATGCTTATATAGAAAGGCTTTGTTATTTAACGGTCAAAAAATAATTTGAAATTTTCCCGCTAAAAGTTGCACTTCAAAAACAATTACTATAGTATAGTTAATAATTTGTAGCAATGAATTTCCATATATAAAAAGTTTATCATTTAACTATTAATTGAGATTCAAATTTTCTAACGGTCAGTAAGTTTTTGAAAGCTTCCCGCCAAAAGATATACAAAAAATCATTAATTTTAGTATATTCATCAATTTAATATCTTTCATTCTCCTATATAAATTGTTTATCATTTAACGGTTTTCTGAAGTTCAAATTTTGTAACGGTCGTATGCATTTGAAAGTATTTTGCCAAAAATTACCTTAAAAGCATTAATTATAGTATAAATAACAGTCTGTTGCAAAAAAAAAAAATCATATAAAAAAGCTTGGTAATTTAACGGTTTTTTGAGATGCAAAATTTTTCAACGGTAGAAATAAATTCGAATTTCTAAACGCTCTCATCACGTGTTTTTTCATATAAAATATAAAAATCATTAATTATAGTACAAAAACACTGTTTCAAGACTTTTAAATGCGTTTCCCGAAAATAAAACAATGGTCCTGAGCTAATAAAACAAACTAGAACTCTCTACGATATCTAGTTAAAAAGTTTTTCTCCGCCCGAACGAACAGACAAAGTGAGATATTAAACTACCTTTTAGAAACAAGTTTCAAAAATGCGGTTAAAAAAGTAATACGAAACTAATTTTTCAAACATTTCATATTGATAAAAAGAACAAAATTTTGATTACTGGTGATTACTGTTTGATTTGTAAAAGTATATCTTATTTTTCATCGAATTTACTGCTACTATGGGTTGGATTTTAATTTCAAGAGCTTAGAATTCAAATAGTTTATAGAACAAAGAGATCAGATATTATTAATTTGTGAATTTAATTTTCAAACACTTTGTCATGGATCAAAACAAGATAGCTTTAAAAGTAGCAGAAATATCAATAAATAAATTTAATGACCAAATTCATCACAAAGTATTACAGTTACGAAATTTCCGAATTACGAACTCTAATAAATCGTCCTTGAATGATCTGGAAAAACTACGAAAAGATGCAATAAATTGTCTAAGAGTTGTAAAACAACTAAAGCAGTTATTAATCGAAATAGATCATTTAAAATCTAGAACGAGACATGAAGATCAAGAAAAGTTCGATGAACTTACATCTATAAGGCGAGATGAGGCCCTCAAAGAAATAAAGTTGTATCAAGGTAAACAATATTTTAATAATAGAACTTGACTACAACGATTTATTAATTTATAAATAATAATTACAGATATGAAACCAATTGAAAAGTTAAATGAATTATCTCATCATTCAAATAATGACATCGATTATGACTTGTCCCCAAAAGAAATTAAAAACCATGATTTTCAGATCCAACTACAAGTTGATGATTGCGAAATAAGGAAACGAGAAATTGAATCAAGAGAAGCTATGTAAGTGTTCACACAGTAAAACAATGAATCATATGAGTTTTGTAAACAAGTCTCATATTTTTTTAGATTAAGGGAATTTGAGAATCTACAGACAGAATGCGTAGCCATTTCACAACTTTATAGAAATGTAAACGAATTAGTCACGGAGCAGGCTCCAATGGTAGAGAAAATATCAGAAAATGTAGAAGTAGCAGAAATTCAAGTTGAAGAGGGAACAAGACATCTGGAGATAGCGTTAAAATATAAAAAGACCATGTATCCTATTGTTGGAGGTAATATGAACCTAATTTCAAAAAGTCCTATAATTATAAAAAAAAATTACATTTAGGCTTACTTGGGGCTTGCGTTTTCGGACCTGTTGGGTTAATAGCAGGTCTAAAAGCAGGATCAGCGGCAACACTTTGTGGAGGTATTTGTGGATATGCTGGTGGAAAATTCCTAAAAAAGACCGATTCTCCTACTACTCCAGAGGCATCTGACTTAGATTCAGCTAATCCACAAGAGTCAGAACACGCAGAGCAACAAGTAACATTTAAGAGATAATTTTGATGCATAGTCTAATTCAATACTCACTTATTAATGTATTAAGATAAATAAGTTTTGACTAGCTATTATCAGTTAATATTCGAGGTAATGTCATGGATTTGTAAAGAATATATAAGATTTTACTTTTGAAGTAATTCATAAGTTTTGTTGCAAAACTATGACGTTGTACACACACATCAGCTCTTCCATGTGCCCACTTATTTATAAGAATTGGTTAAATATATTTTGAATGTGATAAATAAATAAAACTACCAATTAAATTCTAGTTTTAAACTTATTGATTTTTTAACCTTCTTTTTCAAATTTTTTTAATCTGAAAATGAAATTTTTCACTTTATTTAAGCTTTCCTGTTGTTTAAACCTATAATTTGATGAAAATAAAATTGAACTAAATTTGAATACATTTTTGATGAAAGATATGTTTTTATTCCTCAAATATATCTTCATTAAATTAAATTTTAAAAGAAGTCATATATTTTTTATCTTCATTTTTGCTGCAAATTAGTTATAATGAATTTTTATTTACATTATTTCCACTATCAACTCATACATTTTTCGACCATTATTTTTTTTATTATCAATTTCACTTATTTAATGATGACAAATAGAAATTAAATTTTGAATAATAAAAACAAAAAAAATATTTTTTATATTTTTAAAATATTAAATAATCCTAAAAAGTGACTTGAGTTTTTTTAATAACATAATCAAAGTTATTATAATAAAATCAACAAGAATTTAGTTGTTCCATTCATAATTTGAATTTTAAGCATGGGTTGGTTCATATTCTTTTTCGTTTCATTGTTCAATTTGTTTTAAAATGAAAATAAATGTAATCTTGAATATGACGAGATTGAAACAGAACAATAAAATTTTAGCATAGCCTTAGAATGTCTCGCTTTGAGAACAGTTTTGTAATTTAAAAATAAATTTGAACTGGTTCTTTTATATCTTAGAAATTAAAATGAATCAAATTGATAGTTCTAGTATGAAAGAAACTAAGATTTAATTGACAGACAGTACTACTGCTGTTCCACAAAGTCTCAATTAATCTTTAGATTTTAATTAACACTGAATTAAAAAACACAGCTCGCGCTTGTAGTTTTACCAGATTTAATAACCCTGGACCTGATAAAATCTTTTTTTTTTAAATTTTCATTAGAAAAAAGCAGGTCATTTGCAAATGACATCCATATAAATTGAATGTCAAAATTAACCTAAGCTCCTAAGGATATAATCTGAAATCAAACTCATATTAATTAAATTTAAATTAAAACATCATTTTCGATTTTACTTAAATCGAATAAAATGATTTCATTTTAAAAAATATAATTTCATCATTATCTAAGAAATTTTGAATACAGAAATTTATCTATTCATCAATCATCAATCAGACATCAGACTCAATTTAAAGAGCATTTTTTGTCATTCATTTATCTATTTGTATTTTTTGTTTTTAAAATTCCACTATACAATGAATATAATATATACCATAATTAAAATTATTACTTTAATTTTACTGATGAAAGAATCTCTATGTTCTTTGTTTTCACTATGGTTCAATTATTGGAAGTGGTGGAGAGAGAGGGAGGAAAAATGAAAACTTTATATATATTTTTTTTATTATTTCTCAAATTCTGAAATTGATTTTTATTATATTTAATTATAAGTTATTTTTTCAAACTACACAAACATGTAACTTTAAATTTTTTCATGGTGTCTTCAGGAAATTAAATTGTGATATTTATTTGTTCAATTATCGTCAAAATTTAAAATTGTTGCTAGTATTGAGAGTATATTTGCGGAGAGTTTGATTTTCTTTAATCTTTAAGCTATTGGTATTTCATAAGGTATATATGCATTTATTTTCATTTACTAGTTTCTTCATTATTGTATTCTCTGCATTTATTTGCAGAGTAAATTTTTACTAATCAATCATTCTTCAACCATTTTTAATTCATCCTAGTTCCAAAAATTCGCTAAATTCTTTCTTACATACATTTTCCATCTAATTCTCAAAACGGTTTGAAATAATATGTGTTTATAACTTTCATAACTTTGGTGAAAGGTTTCTCAAACTAAAATTTGAACACTTTGTTTTCTTTTCTAAATGATTTTAAAAAATCATAAACTTGTTGAAATTTCGATAATTTTAGATTTTAAAATATTATTTGTATCAAAAATAGTGTGTAACACACGGTTTAAGATCTCTATGACTTTATTTGGTTATTTTTATGTCAAATTACCAAAAAGACAGCAAGTTTATAATATCATAATCATGATTCTTTCAAACCCTAATACATACAATAATATTTTTTATCATTTCTCGTATTTTGATTCATCGAATGAAGAAAAAATATTTTGTAAATCTTCTATTCATTAAATAATCTTTCCAGTAGGACAGCACCAAGATTCTTCTTATGTTCTAATTTTTTTTTTCTAGAAAAACTCTCCATTACTCTTTAATCCTACCGCAATACGAAAAAAAATTCATATTCATTTCAATAAAAATTCTTCATTTCTAAGAATGCCGATATGTTGCCTTATTGTTACATTCATTTAAATCCTCAAAACGTCGTCTTCATTCTTAATCTATCTATCTAGCTATCTATCTATCTTTTCACTTTATAAATAGATTTCTTCATTCTTGAGATTTTTTTTTTTTTTTGTTGTAAAGTCAAATCTAGTAATTGATGAATAATTAGCTATTGATGCATACACACTTTTGAACTGAATTTGAATTTTGCTTAAAAATATTTGAGAAATTTTCTTTAAAGAAATACAACCATTCTCTATTAAATTAATTGAATTTCACTAGTTTTTGATGAATGGACAGAAAATTTTTTTTTCATCTAGTCTGATACCAAAAATATGTATGCATTTATAACTTAATTTTTTTGAAAGAATTTGAGTCAACAAATTTTTATAAAAATATTTATGACTATGCATAAAAGTAATGAGATTTTTTTTATCTTCAATTGGAGTTATTATGATGGGAATTTCTTTAATATTGCTAATCCTCTTAACAGTGTATGTGTTTATGACATTAATAATTTTATGCATATTTTCACACTGTTTTTCCTTATTGACTGACTGTGTAAATGAGACCATTTAAGAAACCTATTCTAGCTAGTCGAGCAAGAATACGGAATGGATTAGTCTTGGGTTTCTTGTCGTTTGCATTTTTGACTGTAAGTATGGGCAGTGCTTCGCATCAATTCATTTATATGATTTGCAAATAAAAAATATATGAAAAAAGATATCAACTTTATCACGCAAATATGCCAAAAATTTACTCAAATAATAAGTTTTATTTGATTTTTTCAAAAAATAGTATACAGTACATAAATTTTTCAATTGCCGTCTATAAATATTATTGAGTGCTTTATTATTTTTTTTTTCAGTTTTTGTTCAAATTCGTTTTTACTTAATGCCTAATTTATACTGTAAACAATATCACTTTAATATGTCAAAAAGAGAAATCTTTGATAAAGTTTTTAAAACAAAATTTAAGAAATATAAAGACAAGAAAAATTTCGCTAATGAGATTAAATAATTAACTTACTGAATTTTTAATCATATTTTTCACTTCACAATGATTGGCATTGAAATGGAAATACGCTGCAGTCATTCGCTACGTATAACATAGTGACTTTTTTTATTTATTTCTTTTCATTTAAAAAAAAAGAGATATCACATAGTAAAGAGTCCATAACTCACGCCTCTTATTTTAGCGTCTGATGCATAAAATTACTGTGCAGTTTCTTTTTTTATGTTGCATTTTGTTGTATCTTTATTACTTTTATTTAAATTAATTTATTTATCAATAATTAAAAAAAAAAACAAAAAAACAAGTTTACAATTATGTAATGTAATAATTATACTTTAAATTTATGTATTGTATATTTACAATCATAATTTCATCATTTTCACGTTGTTGATCAAAATTTACATTCGTGATTCTTAAAATTTAAGCTATTCACTTGGCTTAGACACTTTTCAAATTTTCACCCATCTTTTCTGTTCATTTAAAAATTTTATTTTATTAAATCCAATTTTGTTGCCGTTTTTAGGACTTTGAAATTCATATTCACACAAATTTTCAATTTTTGTGAATATATTTTATATTTGTTTTTAACGAGATTTTGTACTCGTTTATGGAATTTAAACCTTTTCATTTCGATGGGATTATTAATTAATTTATTTAAAAAGAAGATAGTTTTTTTTCTAGATTTATGCAAAGGCGAATTATGGAGGGTTCTTGATTAATAGAGAAAGGATTTTTGAGAAACTTTTTGAAAATATTTATATATCCGCCTTTGTAGACTTTGGGTTTTAGAGGAAAAAACTCCCCTGATACTTTCCGTCAATACTAAACTCCATAAAAAAAATATTTTGATAAGTCCCTGAACTTAAACATATAAAGCAATATAAAGTTCTGTAAAATGAAGAATAAGGAAATAAAATTTTTGAATGAAAAGATGCAAGATAGCAACAGAAGTCTCTATGCCTTAGTACACATGGATTTGTAAAACAAAAATTTAAAGAAATAATTTTTTTACTCTCGAATTCTTGTACACTATTTTCTAATCATTTCTTTTACTTTTAGAAATGGAAGAACACTATAATCAATGAACATTTTGTTTTTGTTTTTATTTTATCTATGGCCGCAAATTGTTTAATTTTATATTTCATTAATCTTAGTTAATCGTATTAATTATTATTCAACGGCCCTCTCCTAGAATACGATAGGTTTTATTTAATTAAAATCTTTTTTTTTTTGAGTTTAGTTTTTATCAGTTCAAAATTACATCTTTTTTGGCAGAAATCAATTTCACGTTTTCCAATTTTCATTTTTTAGATATTTTTATAAATTATTTTTAATCTACATAATATTCATATTTTTTTTTTCATGTTGCTTTATTTTTGATAGTTGATCGCAATAAAACTATGAGAAATCTTTTATTGCAAGTCTTCTTCGGATTTAGGAATATCGAATATTTCTACAAATAAAGGCGGCAAACGGGATGAATATTGCCAATTAATTCTGAAAAAATCTAGATGATTAAAGTGACGTAAACCGAGAGTACGCAATTCCATAATTTTTGCTTCGAGGGCCGGCATAATTTGGAGCGCATTTGCTGTATTTGGCCTTGAACGAATGATTTGAACTCGCAATGCTTCGGCTACTCGCTCACGAGTTTTCAGTATTAATTTTTGTTCTGTTATACCGGGACGATCAGCCGCAAGTAAGATCAATGCTGAATAGAGACCAACTTCTGTATCATTTAGATTACATGCATTAAGTCCATTTGTAAAATTGCACAGGGCGTTGACAAAATCAGCCTACAAAATAGAAAGAAAAAAAAATTATAAAAAACATCAAAAAAAGAAAATGCCGAAACCCGGGATTGAACCGGGGACCTTTAGATCTTCAGTCTAACGCTCTCCCAACTGAGCTATTTCGGCTTATTTGATTATATATATACGTTTGACAAAGGACAAACTTGATACTAGGCATTCATTTTTATGTGGTTTTTAAAAATAAATTTGCAGGATTGACTTATCAAATTTAAATATTTAAAAATGAACAAAATTTATTTGTAAGTACTTACGTCATACATAATCTCAAGTTGCTGACGAGTCATAAAAGTACCGTCGTCAAACGTTAGTGTTAAATCGGTGGTTGCCTTAGCGATGTAATTAAGCCATACTTCGAAAAAGCCTAATTTTATTAATATTAATTGATCGTCTTGCGTGAAATCACAAAATCCAGGTACACGTTTAGCAAATTCTACTACACGTTGAACTGACGGAGTCATGCGAAGTGCATACTGTTGCCAAAGGAAAATGCGCTGCTGCTCTAAAGATTCCGAAACGGATGATGGTATTATCTGTTTATCAACATTTAATAATCATTAGTTTGAAAATATATGTTAAGGAACTTAAGAAAAAATTACCCCACTATCGTCCATCGCCTGCGTTTGTGTAGAAGATGTAATTAAATTATTAGATGTGTTATTAGATGATTGATAACTATTTGGCATTATTAATGGTCGATGATTGAGTCCTTTCACTGCACACTCTGTGTACGAACAATGGGTTCGATGTGCCTGCGACACACACAATATCACATCATACACAGATAATTCTTGATTCTCATCAGAATTATTATTATTGTTATTATTAGTATTATTATTATTATTATTATTATTGTTCATATGTGATGCCTCAATCATATCTGCGCTAATGTACGATATTTGCTCGATCGGTGGATTAGTAGTGGTGGTTGAACACATTTGTTGATGTGAAGAAACTAACAGTGCACTTTGTGTACTCTTTACACTGCTGATATCTGTTGCTGCTGCTGATGTTGTTGTTGTAACAATTGATGGAGAATAAGCAGAACTATTAATACTTGTCGTGTTTTGTACAGATGATGCTACTGCGACTGTTGCGTTGACAACACGAATATTTGTCACATAAATGTTTGCGTTTCCATTCACAGCTTGACCATTTACAATCAAACTATTTGACGGTAAGTCATCTACAATTGAGTTACCGCCAATATCACGAGTACGTTTTGGAACACGACCGTATCGTACAGCTAAAGTGATAAAAAATTAAGAAAAAGAACAAATTAATTATTTTTATTGTGCATTTATTTAGCTCAAAATGTAACATTATATTATTTCCACAACCACATTAAACGAACGGTTCTTTTCTTCAAGAGAGTTGTAACTTTCCTATTAAGAATTCTACCAATAATTTTTACGAAAATGGCAAGCAAAACAGAATGAAAAAAAATAGCGAATAAGAGAAAAACCAGAGAAATGAAAAGGTGAATGAAATTGTATAAAGCATAATTTATTGCTCCAACATTTACAATACCTCTTCTACCTTCCTTCTTAAGCAAAACGATGAAAAAAATTATATATAAACAAACCGCATAATTTCACATGGAAGCTAAGAAAAGTGAAAATGCACTTCCGTGTCTCAATTGAAATGCAAAACTTTTGCTTTTTCCTACACAAAATTCATTTCAGTACAGTTTGTTGCTGTATGCAATTTACGGAAAGTTTCTCAGCCGTATAACATTTCTCCTATCTGTCCACTGTCACGTATCTTATGAGCATAATTATCTTTTACAAACTCTGTGAATAGGCTGAAAACAATTCCAGCTTACGTGATAAGCTACATTGAATTTATTTTGCATGTCGACTGCTGCAAAGATTTTTTTATGTCATGCTTTCGTAATTGCAATTTTTACTTTTTTGGACTTTCAATTATAGTTGCAATATTGCATGCAATGTTTTTTAATACTTTATGTTCAAGTATGTCAGGAAATATATATATATATGTACAGTGTACACCAACAACATTGTTCATTGACTTCTCATCACAGTTTCATTTCATGCTCACACTTATGATGCTAATGTTTTCTTGATCTTTTTTCTTCTTTTTATCATTGTATTTTTACTCACTTGCTACCGCAATATTTCAACATTTTACTCTTACATATTAAATTTATTATGTATAGTTTTTTTACCGCTAATTGTATTATTAACTGTATTGGAATAGAAAAGTCTGAATCGAGAAATTTAAGTTAATGACCTTTAAAAAATTTAAATGTCTAGCCGTCTTATAAATAATTATTTGCCACTATAAGATTTTACAATAAAATCCATTTACTCTACAAATGATTCTCAACTTTCATTCAAGAAAAACTTTATACAATGTGATAAAAGATTGGGTCCCTAAAAGTAATATGTCAACTACCCATAAGTAGACCAATATAAACTAGGAGGATCAAATAATGTTACAAAATTTATTAACAATTTAAAACCAAAAAAACTTATTCAAATCTTTTCAAAAAAATCTTCAACTATAGTAAATGCAGCTGCAATTGTACAATATGCAATTTTAAAGCGAATATTTAACTTTGTATACATGTTTATATGTGTATAGGCTCTCATTAGAAATCATTTCACATTAATTGTATTCAATTTCCGCTTTACTTTTATCTAATCTTTATTTTCCAAAGGCATTGATTCATTAGTTTTTATTTTCTCAAACAAACGAACAGAGATAAATATTCAGCTGTACCTTTAAATGCAGTTAAATAGATTTCTATACTCACAAATATTTACAACTTGCAGCAAAAAAGTTGTACATTTTGATTTACCTCGAAGATATACAAGTAGAAAAAAAAATTATTTGAATAGCTAATTCATTATATTTATAGCTCTTTATTTGATGCATTAGGTCGCTGAGTTTATTAGCCTCACAAAACGAATACTATAAGCTGTCTCACTTACATTTAAAATTTGCAAACGAAAGACGATGGGGAGATGGAAGCTTTGAATTTTTCTAATATGTATGTGCGATTTGTAAGGCATGTTTGATGGATTATTACAAAAAAGTTACATAAAAATACATCAATAATAAATTGTTTATATACTGGCTATAAGAAATTCTTTTATGAATGAAGGCTATTACAAAACATACGAAAAAATACTAACGATGCAAATGCTAAGCAAATAGTATGAAAATTTGCATACGTTTAACTAGGTTAAAACTTCGGGAAAGCTCAAACATGTACTGCCTAAATACTCAAACATTTGCTTTAAATTTGTTAATCTGCTCCTTGTTGGTAAGAATACAAAAACATTAAGCATTAACTCTCTTTTAAGTTAACGTAAATTTGATTTGTAACTCTCTGTCATGACTACCAATAGCTTAAAGATCAATAAAGATGTACTTAAACCTACAATCTGTTGAAATTCTGATGGATTACCCACAACTAATTTTGTATTTAAAAAAAAAATATTAAATCAAAGAAAAAATGATAATGCATGGCATTTCGAGATGAAGAAGTAAAAGAATCCATTAAGAATGATTTTAAATTTTTTGCTCTTTTAGTTCATTCTCCGACAAATGAGACCTTTAAGCTTAAAAGAGTTGATTTTATGAAACAGTGAGTAAAGTAGTTTTTCCACCTCAACCCAAATACTATTTTTATGGCATTTCGCGAACTAGATGCCACTTTAACTCCTCACGCTATTGTACATACACCAACTATCGTACATAATAATATAAATGGAGAGTTCAATAAACCAAAAAAAATATATATATATATATCTACATGTACATATATATATGAATGCACTTTTCCATTGTTTCATTGCTTGAATGAGCGAGGTTACTTGCTAACTGCTGCACCACTACCGTACACATTTACAGCAAAAAAATGTACTTTCTTGTACTATTGCGCGCCGCTATAAACTAAAAAAAAGAAAAGGCAAGAGTGAGAAATGCTAATGCATTGCAATTTTCAATTTAAATTATTACTTTGTACTTTTCATTTATATGTATATAATATATCGGCAGAATTGAACTATGCATTTCCTGGATCGTATCGTAAAGTGCACGATACTCTCTACATTATTGTCTCTCCTTGAAAAAAATTTGTATGAAACAGCGATTCGTCATTATGTCTCATATTTTAACATCTTATCTTTTCCGCCTCACTACACTGATATCATTCTCTCTTAATTATTATAAACTTATAATTTTTTTGATTGCTTGTTTGGCAAATTTGTTATTAAATTGTTCTAGTTCCAAATATAATCGAGCTTAAGGCAACTTTAGACATACGAAGCTTGAAGGATAGAGGGATAAATAGGATCAAGAACGACAAGATTACCTGACGAACAAGGCGTGGAAACTCAGGATTAATCCTGAAAATTCCCCAAAATTTTAAAAAATCCCTGAGCCAATAAACATGGAAATGTGAAATCCCTTTTAAATCACTGATGCATTTGATGAATAATTTCGGGATTTAAAAGGTTTCACATTTTAATGTTTAATGGCTCAGGGATTTTTTAAAATTTTTGGAATTTTTCAGGATTAATCCTGAGTTTCCACACTTTGCTTACGAACGATTGAACAAAAATGAATGCATGACTAAAACGTAGACTAATTTCAAACAAATAACCAGATTTGGTTGATAAATGTTGCAACTAAAAGTACAGACAGTATAAATTAACATTCATTCATAAGTTACTTCTTGAGTAAGACTAATTTAAGATTTATAACTTGAACTTTTTTTCTCGCATTTATGGAATTAATTCTAATTCGTTGTCAAGGACATAATTTTGTAGCGCTTATAAGCAGTTTTATAACCACCAAATTATAATGATAATTAAAGTTCATCCTGAGAATAAAGTGAGACTTTTGTGATATTTCACTAGACTATTTGAAGGCACTATACTATTTTGATATCCGTAAAAGAATATTTGTCAGAATCTTTGGAACTTAACTTTTTTAGAAAGATTCTAAATTGGCCATACAACCTAATGTATATAATACAAACGAAGACTTCTATATTTGCAAATTAATGGTTTTTTTTTTATTTTACAAACTCCTAGTTATTAAGAGGTTGATGCAATCTAAATCGACTAAGTATGGTTTGAGGGAGTGGCAGAAGCACATTGAAGATTGTAATTTATGTCATGTTTCATCTTCTCAAAATCATTTTAATGCACAAAGGAGACAACATGAAACTTGGAATTGCATTTCCCAATTCGCAGACGAAATCTGATGAGTGCACGACCGAAAAGAGAGAAGAAGTAAAGAGAATGAGAGAACAATGTTAGAGAAACGGTTAGTTGGAGGTCAATAAACTTCTTCATATTTTACTTTTCGTTGTTGTTGAAACCCGAATCGGCACGGAGCATAAATTTTTATGTATTAACATAAAATTTATCGTAGACAATGGTGCAAATGCACACGAAAATTTGTCATCACCCACTCATCGGTCTCGAATTAAACCTCAGAGTATTTGTCCCATTCCATGTGCTTATTAAATGCTTTTAACATAAATACAGGTTATTGTTCTGATTCCTTATTTGTGTTGAAAGTGTTTATTGATTTGTTATGATTTGAGATCTTGTTATATCGTTGTTTAAACGTCATCTCTTTTTTTAAGTCTAACTTAGTTTGACTATCAAAGAATTCGACATTGTATTTTTTCAGCTGACAATTCAAAAAAGTTAAATTATTAAAAATTTGTGCTCAGCATTTTTTATCATCTCGTATTGCAGTTCATACTGATTAAAATCTTTAAAGTGCTTTGCACATGTAATCCTCATTATGTAAATGCAATGACTTGATGAGAAGTTTTTTTCGCTTTATGAAGAAAAAGAAAGAAACTTTTCCCTTTCAACAACGGTAAGTAATAAGTCCATGTCTGCAACTGTATAATGTGCATGTCGTTCATAATGGAGTTTCGAGAAATATTGAGTATGGAAGAAAGAGAGAGGAAAATAAGTGAAATAAAATGAGAGTTGACTTTCTGAGATTGTTGAGGAAATTCCGCATGAAAATTGCTGTCATATATTACAAATTGGAAAAAATTACATCTCAATTTTTACCTGAAAGACATAACAAGTATAATTGTGATTTTTATATTGAACAATGTTTGTAGCTGAAACTTTTTTTTAGTCGATTTAAAATGTTTTTCCTGAAATATCAAAAGCCTAAATTCAATTTCATCTGATTGTTTTTACAACCTTGTATAATTTGGTCTCATTTCATCTCCGCGCTAATAAGATTATGCTCATAAAATGCTATTTTCCCATTGCTTATGTTGAGGCTGCAAAATGGAAATAAAGTTCATTGAACTAGTTAAAGAAGCTGAAACTATTGCATTCATAATTAATATCTTTTACGTAAGATTCCTACGGCGCACATTCCAGTCATTCATCAAGTAATGAACTTTGAAAAATTCATGAGTGAATAAAAAGTGCTAAATTGTGCTAATTTCTGTTTTTTTTTTGTTTTTGCTTCGTTCAGCACACTAAAAATTGCACGAGCATATATTAACACATTCACATATATGTATTTATAGTTTACTCGTGGAGGCAGAAAAATTTTTTGTTCGAAAAAAGCCGAAGAGATTTCATATTTTCACGTTAATTAGAGCAATGCACGTCATATGAACTGGAGACATTATTGTGCGCGGATTGTTTTTTAAGTATCAGCCGTTCTCATTTGCAGTACCCGCGTTACATGTTGTTCCTATTTTTTTTTTCAGTATAATTGTTATGTTAATGTTCACGATTCAAAACTATGAATGAACGAATGAATGAAATTGAGTGCAACATAAACATAAAATACCATCACAGCACAAGCAAGTGCAAACATAGCACAATTATTAAAAAATAGAGAAAACTTTTGTATGTTTAATGCTCATTTTAGTTTAGTTTTTTGTTGTTATTACGTGACTTTATTTTTCTCGAATCTCAAATGAGCTATGTAGCAATCGCCGTGTCCTCGAACTCGCAACAACACAATTTCGCATTGTTTACTTCTATATACATACAATTAATCTCTTCCCGTTTCTAGCTTCTGTCGAATTACTTGTTTATGCTTTGGAGACATTTTAAAATTCAATAATTGTTTTGTTTACACCTTTTTCCTTTCCTTAAAAGTGTTTTTGACTTTTTAACAAGCAGGTCTATTAACAATAAATTTGTGTGTTTATTAAGTAGTCTCTTCTTAACAAGATACAAAAACACATAATATGCTCTCTATATAAGTTCATTTTTAAAGATATTTTATTTATTTTAGAATCTATAGATTATTATCACTTCTATAATTTTTAACTGTCAAAAATATAGTCAATCAATCTCAAAGAAAAAACCATTTTCATATAGGCACTTCTTTAGAATAGAAAAGTGTGCCAATGATATTTTTCTTTTTCGGTCAGATTTTTTATGTGTGTTTTTTCTAAAAAAAATTGATGCTACAAATAAGAATGAAAGACACGTAAATAGATGATGAAAAAACCACCGTTGAACGAGTGCGATGAACTGCCTCGTTAGTATGATGATCGCATAAAAGAAAAGTCGTTGGAACTCAAGGCCTAAGAGCAACGGTGCGTATGTGCTTAACGGATTGTCTATTTATTGCAGTAAATCTTTTTCAATTCTTTAGCGTGATCAGTTAAGTTTAAAGGTTTATTTTTTTCTTATGTTTTTCACGCCCGAGTAGCACAAGTCGGATAATCGAGATGAAATCCTACGCTATGACGACGTGGTTACGATCTAAGGGCGAATTTCTCGTCATGACGAAAAATTTGCCCTAAAGTCGCCGTGATATCTTCCTTGCGTAGGATTTCGTCTCGATTATCCGACTTGTGCTCTCCGGGACATTCTTTAAATTTTATAACTTGCGATTTTTTAAAATGGTTTGAAATCTCCAAATTCTGTAGAGTCGATATTTGAATGCTAATCAAAATGTAAACATTGCAAACCTCCAGCAAGTATTAAATGAAGAATTATTAAATAAGAAGGATATGTTTTCTACAAATATTTCGGTCATATTTTATAACGACTAAACACAGATATCGTGAAATTATCATTGAAAATATCGTACAGTTTTCCCTCGACACAAAAAAAGATTTTATTATACATAGCAATAAAAAAAACTTTCATTTCGGTTCAACGAATTTTCGCCTTGAGATTTCGCGCATAAATTTTTGTGTGATTTTTTTTCAGTTTTGCGATATGGCGAAATTTTTTATTATTTCAGGTGGGCTTTTTATTAGCCTTCTCTCATTAAAAATGCAATAATTTTTAGTGTGCTTTTTGTTTATGAAGAAGAGAGCGAAAAGGTGAAACCTCATCAGCATCAACTAACAATGAAAACCGAAAAAAATTCATATGTATGCAAATATATTTAATCTGTATATAAAAAAATATGAAAAAAAAAACCATTTGAGCATCAACAGATTTTGCGATTTCCAACATTTTTGGTCAGTTTTATACGAGATGAATTTTTTTTGAGTCCGATTTCACGCATAAAATTTTATTTTTATTTGGTTTTTCTTACGTTATTTTATTATTTTTTGCTGTGGTTTGATTCAAACTTTGTTTTTACTAAATTCATTTTGAGTGCAATACAATAGACGAGTCAATGACCGACCTAATTGCATAATTTGATTAACATTTATCGTTTCGCCTCTTTTTTAAGTTCCAATTTTCTTATTTTCAAATGGTAAATAATCCGACTAAAATTATTGTGTTTTCTGTAGATTGTAGAGCACAAAAATGGCAACAAAAATAATAATAATACAATTAAAGAGAGACGACGACAATTAATTGAAGTCATTGAAGCATTGAGAGCGCACATGGAATGAATGAATGAAACAATTGAATTGCTGAACTGCTTTTTGGATATTTAAAAACTCTATAAGCAAATAAAGTAGAAATGTAAATTGTATGAGGCCACTGGTTTATGCTACATTGAGGTTAGTGAAAATTAAAAAAAAGATTGAAATTAGCAACTGAAAGTTTATTCAAGCTATCATATAAACAGATGGAAAATAAAATGAATAGTCATCTAAATTATAAATAATCTTGTTAAGATGTTTTATGCTAATTTGTCTCTTAGCTAATATGTATGAATCTCCTGGATGTTAAAAATATATTTTTAAATTCAGATATCAAGTCGATGTTTATTTTTACATCAGTTCTAGTCAAGTTCTACTTATAAATGAATCACTAAAATTAGATAGAAGCGAAAGAAGCAAAAAAAGGGTTCTGACTATTTCCAATGACTTCATTGATGATTCATCATGACGATAAAGAAGAGAAGTATACTATTTACTGACTAACGAAAACATGAGCACATTAAAAGATTCTTCTTCTTACAACTTTTTTCGCATTGCCCATGAAAATTATTCATGAACGCAGAAAAAAATACTTATGACTGCTCAACGACTGTGAGAGAAGAGAAAGAGTAACGCGTAAATTTAATCTTTTTTTTAATAGACTGACATTTTAAAAATACTAGCAAAATAATAATTCTTATACGCACAGTCAACATAAAAATGGTTTTTTTTTCTTCTACGAATGAAATTTCTGACGATTGACGAATTTTTTTTTGCTCTATCAAAATCGATAGACATTATTAGAACTACGGTTCAATTCCGTCTTACATATTATGTACATACACACACACAAAAATATAAATTGAGCGAAAAATACACTTTTTCTTTCATTTATAATTCGAGACTACAATTCGATTGTAATCACGCACATAACGAAAGCTTGTGCAAATTCTCGTTAATCTTTCAACTTGCGAAATCAGTTGTGTTGAACTATATGAGATAATATTAATCAATTTCATACCTTTTTGTCTGTAGTTTGTTAAAATTCAATGCGTAAAATTATAATGTAATAATTTAATATTTTATATCAGTACTTTCAGAATTTTTAAAAGGAAACTCATGGATATTGGATACTTAAGAGTTTGTAATCCAATCTCAATCCACGTGTTTTCAAAATTTTGGCAAAAATTGACAATTGCATGTAATTTAATGACTGAAATAAAATTTGCAAAGCAGGGAATTACTAAGCAGTAATTGAAAATTTCCATCTCATGATATTCGTTTTAATTTCAAGTTCAAAAACGTGCACAGTCATCAGCAAACGCTCATTAATAAAATAATGCTAACTTTACTATTTTGTTGGTTCTAAAGGTCAAAGAACTGTTTGAAATTATTTTTTCAACATAGCAGACAGACAGTAAGATTGATATATAAATGGGCTTTAAAAACTTTTATCTAATTAGATTCCAAAAAGTTTTCAAATATAGAGCGAATATTGATGTGTTTTTCATTAAGTTTTTTTATAAGTTTATAGAATATTCAAAAAAGCTGTAAAAGCTGGTGAAGAATAATAATTGAAAACTAGAGTATTCGAAATAAAAAATATATGATGATTTGATAAGAGTATACAAACTATAATTATTACAACTTTTCCAAGAAACTCTGAATACATAATCGCTCGTTCAAACCAGGTTTAGCAAGTATATAGCTAGCTGATGAAATCCGCATCAATAATTGAAGGAATTTGGAGATAAGAAGAAGATGCGAATTATATTTTTTTTTCTTAAAAAATTTTATGTATATTTGCCTCTACGGAAATTGTTCAAAATTTTATATACATTTTAAAGCGATGTCAAGAACCTTTTTTGTGTGTCCCGTAAGTCTGTTGATGCTTTTGTATGTGAAAAAGGCATCAACACATAATCGCCTCTCTGAATGTGTCGAGTGATTGTATAAATATAATATTATAATACGAAGGAAAGAGATTAAGTGAGAATTTTTCCCGAATGGCGTTAATTAGCCATGTGTGTCTCCATTTATTGAAATTTATTTATTCATTTTATTTGTTTTTAAAACTCTCTCCATATCTTTCTCTTGGTTACTCGATTTGCGTGTATGTATTTTTTGTGTTTTTATTCTACTGCTGCTGCTCAATCGTAAAAAAAAGTTTTCAAAAATCGTGCACGGCCTGAATTCTTTTTTTTTGTTATGGCCTCAAATGCACTTGGCTAATGACTGTTAAATTGGCATGAAAAAATATAATTTTTTATTAATACACGATTTTTTGTGTATGACTATTATAGTGGCTATGGAATTTTTATAAATGACAATTTTCATTTTTCACAATTTTTGATTTATAATAATTTCCCATTATAACTTAATTAGGTATTGGTGAAATGTCTAATTATATAGTCAGACAATATAGCCTTGAATATGTCATAAAATCTCACTCAAATTAAAATTCAGTTTTGCAAAATGAAAATACAACGAATATAAATAGAAGTAAGTATAAAAATACTTCCTTATTATAACAGCCAATCAATAAATGGTAAATCAAAGAGAATATAGTTTTGTCGATTCTCTTCTCAGTGCACATTCTATGTCAATAAACCACATTCATTCACAAACCTTTAAATTTTATGCAAAATAAAGTTTTATCAGGTCAAACCAGAGAAAATCAATATTAGAATCAAAAGGCTATGTTCCGGATATTAATATTTGGAAACATTATTAATTTTGATTACAATTGGCGAACATAATGTTTTCAATAACTGATAAATTTTTAAATAACAATAAGTATGAAAATATCTTACTTTAAAGGTCCAATGTTTTTATTGTATTAATTTAACATCCATTAGAATATCAATTGAATTTTACGATAAATTTTATTCACTGTATTTCTGAATGAAAACTATGACTTTTCACAATTTATCAATGGGGTTTGAACTATTTATAAACAAAGTTTTTTTTTGAATAAACTGTTTTTAAACTTAGTTTCGTTCACAGAAATTTTAAAAACGAATTTGCTTAATTAATGAAAATTTTGGTAACTTTCTGGTGATTTTTTTTTAAAAAATATAATTTCACTAAACAGTCTCAACTTATAATTAATGGTAATTTCATTTCTTTTTTTTCGGTCATCAAGTCAATTTAACCGAGATTTTCACTGCATTTATAGTATGAGAGTGTTTTACACTCACATATACATTAAGCTTCTTTCTTCTCTTTCATATCAATTTTTCTTTTTTTTTTAATTAATTGAACACAATTAAGACTTGAATAATTTTCACAATGTGCTTACACTGTACGAATGTGCCACAAAAAAAAAGAAAATATTGCTTAGCACAAAAACTTTTCTTTAACTTTCTTCTTCTTAAAATTTTGACTGTTGTCGAGCTATCATCATCATCATGTGCGACACGAAGAGTTCACAGTACAATCATTTATTTCACATGAAATCACACATATAATACGCGTAACGAGACTCGACTCAATTTTCTGTTTCTCTCACTTTTTCTTTAGATTTTTTTTTATTTTTCTTTAAAAATATATAAATCATTTGAACAAATGAGTTTATTGTCGCCTTTTTATTTATTAAATAAATACTATACACATATTTTGTTTCTTCCAATTCATAGTATTTAAAATAATCTGCATAAACAAGTTCGGGACGAATATTATTGGATATAAATTTTAAAAAAATTAAAACTATCAATTGAAATATTATCACCACTGGTCTACCTAAAATTTAATTTTTTGCTACACCATTTTCATTTATATATTTCACTATTTATTCAATTTTTTTTTTCTCATTTGTGTCATTCTAAAAAAATGAATGCAAAATAATGAAGAAAATTTTAAAAGTATATTTCATTCAAAATCACACATTTTATATTTTTGTTTTCTTTTATAAAAATCCGTATTTCACCAAGCAAACTGACTCAGACCGCAAACAGGCACTTGTGCACTCGACGAATATTTGTAGCTTTCTGAGCAAAATGTGAGTAAATGAATAATCAACGAAAAATTACACACACTCCACTCGACGTATATACGAGTGAGCCGCAGAATAGAGAATCACGATAAGTTCTCAACAACAACAACAACAATGAAGTAAAGTAACAAAAAGAAAGAAAGCAAAAGAAAGACGAAAATATGCGAAAAAAATGTGGAAGATGATGATGATGATGATAGAAGAATAAGAAGAATATAGTACCTAACTGTTCTTCTTCTAGCGGCTCACGGCCTTCATAAAGACACACACGCGTAAAACGCTTTTTTTCTTATTATTTCGTTTACTATATATTTTTCTTCGACAGTCGTCAATGATCGTTTGGAATGGATGGTAAAAACAAGAAGACAGTTCTTATTAAAAACTTTTTCTATTTACCAAAAAATAAATTTTTTTCTTCGTCCACTTGCCGAATTCAGTCTATGTATATAAGTCGAATGAACTGTATTTACTGACTAACGTTGCACATTGATTTTTTTTTTCGGTGATTTTACAGTTTCAATTTTATTTGACGAGCTTCGTTGAGCTTTTCACATTTTTCTCACACTAATTCAAAAAATTATATTTCTCTCAGATTCTCTCTCAAAAAAAATAACTCTCTCAAAATTTTTTTTGACTCGTGTAGAAAATTTTTCCTTCATCGTTGCCATCGACATCATCGTCTGAAATGTGTTTTTCTTTTCATTTCTATCTTCTTCTTATTTTTTGTTTCGAAATGTTCAAAGTTTTCCCTCAACTATACATTTTTTCCACGCGGAAATTAGAAGTTTATTGACTTCTTTTGAGCGAGCAAAATAATTTCTCTATAAAAGAAAAAGAGTTTATTTCCTTTACTTTTGTATTTTCAGCAACTGTAGAATGAATGGGTAATGAAAGTTCAGCATAGAGTGATCCCTATAGGTTCACATTTTACAGCTTCAATAAACTATAAAAAAAACTTTACTTGAGTTAACTTTGTGAACTTATTAAAAGATAAAATCAATAGTTTTCTTCTGTGCGGGTTTATTAGTTTAGTAAAAAATTTAATAAATTTAAACTTCAATATTTAAAGTTATTAAATATAAGTGAACTTTCTATTTCGTAAGAAGAAGTGCAAGAGGAACTTTTGAACGAAAAACAATAAAATGATAATTGATTATAATACTGGCACCGAAAAAATCACTTGCTAATGCTGAAATGCTAGCAACCTGTAACTGTTTCTGCAAATGTGTAGAAAGAACAAATAACTGTACATTTTGTATTTATACGCATCTAATTATAACAATTTGAAAATTATGCAAAATAGTAATACACACAGACTTAAAGAAAGAATCGATGAGCGAATAAAAAGAATTTTGTATATTTTTATTTCAAGGTTAAGAAGACTTACGTTTTCATACGATTATTTCTCTAGTACTACGGAGCATTGAATTTTTCCGAGTAAGTCGCCTTGAATATGTCGGAGTGGACAGTTTTCTTTGACCTTTTGTATCAAACTAATTCTACATGTTTTGCCTAGTATCTTATCAGAATGTAGAAAGATAATGATGAATATCACAAACAAATATTTATTCAGCATAAAAGCATATTTATTTGATGTAGCTATTTAAATCTAAAATCTACATAAAATACATTTTTATGACTAAAAATTGGAACTTTGTTCGCGATTATTTTATTATGTATGCTATGTGTTATTTAATCCACACATGGAATATCTTTTTGCACAAACAAAAATAAAAAAATATAAAAGAAATTCGAATAAAATAATAAAAAAAAACTTCCCGGGTGAATGAACGGAATAAAATAAAAAAAAAACTGTGTGAAATAGATGAGTTTATCGTACTTTGTAGTTTATAGGAACGATGGAATGAAAGAAAAGTGGAGTACGAAGTGCTGTGCACTTTTAAAGTTTTTTTTTTCTTCATACGTCTTATAATATAGGACAACCAACTCTTTATGGATATTTTGGCACAAAATAAAGCATATTATTATGTAGGTTATATGACTTTTAATATCATTAAAAGATGAACAAAAAATGCTTTTAATTGAGCCTTGTTATTTTATACAATCAAGCTAAATAAAATATTCGAGGAAAAGTAAAAGATGAGAAGACTTTTGCTTGCCATTGAACGACATTATGCCTTTCTAAATTTTGTCCTTCTTGGAAGATTTCCCATCTTGTGTCCATGTTCTACTTAACTCTTCATCAATTTTCCCTTTACGTTGACCTCGTTCATATTAATATTCTTTTTATTGTTCATAAAATAAGATTTTTAGATCCATAACACTACAACAGTATTTTTAAATGTGTCTTCATCAGTAAAGACTTATATTGCTGAAATAAGTTAACGTCATTCAAAAGACGTCAAGTCAAGGCATATACAGAAACAAGTTAACGTACATCTGTAGTGTAAATAAAAACAAACAAAAAATTAAACAATACTGTTGCTATTTTGAAATCATTATTTTTTTCTGCATTAAGATGCTTGTACAGTCAAGGTCAGAAATAACTTTTTCGAGTGCAAATGTGTGCCTAAGATTACGTAATTAATCATTTTGTACCTACTCACGATTGGATGCAAACATCATAAATACTATTGCATTAAATTATATTAAAATAAACATTAAAAGAAATTTATATGGACAATATAATAAAAAGCATTTATTTTACTTCCCAGCAGAAGCAAGTAGAATGAAGATTTCACTGTACATGCCAAGCCAAAAATGACGACTGATGAGTGTGTTAATAAGTGACATTCAAAAGAGTAAAAATGCAATGAACTCTCAAGTGTGGAAATCTCTTTTTTTAATTTTAACGCCATATTTTTTGTTGTTCATACACATATATTTAATATTCACACTTTAGTCATAACATTGAGCAAATTATATTTTTTTCACTTCAGCTTTTCTTCTTCTTTTGTATGTTTCCCTTTATTTTCTTCTTTGATTTAGTAAAATTGCATTTATATTAACAAATATATATGTAAATTCATTTAATATATTTGTTTAGTTGATCGTCTGTCATATAATCCTTCGTCTTTTTGAAATCGACGTTTTTCGACAAGATTATATATTTTCTCAAAGAATGAATCAGCTTACAATTATTTCGCATTCATTGATTGCTAATAATTGGTTGATTTTATTTGCTTTAAAAATAGAATTGCATCATTTTCTTTATTATCCTAAAACTTGGTTTAAAAAAAATATCTAGGACTGTAAACGATTTTTAATCATCTAAAATGTGTTATAAAATGCTTAAATGACTAAATTTTGTACAAAAATGAATAATATTCTTATTACTCTTTTTGTTTTGCACGCTTTATATCAAACACAAAAAATGAGTTATTTCTACATACTGCTGTATCTGTACGCATTTTAATCGACGCAGGAAAGTATAATAAATAGCAAAAAACACACATAAGTAATATGACGCACCCATAAAAAGAAGAATGGAATGAATTTGTTTTGTATTATCAAAAACGTTTATTTACACACACTCGGCTTTTTTTCTTATTAATGCGAATTTCAGGAACGATTAAGAATTTATTACTGTTTATTCTGCAAATTGTTGGAATTAGAAAAAAACGGAATTCTTATTTTCTTTGAATTTTGATAAAGTAAAATTTTGAAAATAATGTTAAGGGCTCAATGAACTAACAGGAACACATCAAACATTTCATTCAAGTAATTATTTTGATTGGAAATACTTACTATGTATTTTGTCCCAAATCAAATTAAATTGCGTTATAAAGAATAAGGATTTTTTTGCAGATTCAGAAATCTGTCAAAAACTATTATTATTTGTTATCAAAAACCTTTTCATTCTTCATACTGGTTGTTCATTTAGATTTTTGCCCTGTCTTTTTTATCAATAAAAATATTTTTCACTTCTCTCCTCTTGAATGACATTCACATGTTGTAACTGTGACTGTAATAATCCGATCAAAAGCTTACTTTTAGGTTGTTGCCAATTATAGAACAAAAAGTTAAAGTATATTTCTGATGAGGAGATTCAGTCTAAGGCATTGCAGAGTTTGCTGACATTTTTTTTTTAAAAAAATGGACAATAAGCTCTTCTGTTTTGTTACTTACAGAAAGAGTTAAATTTCAGTAGAGCAAAAGTGTAACGATGAACTCTTGTAATTCAATAGGAGAAGTTCAATGAAAAACAAAACAAACAATAATGACACTAATATCAAGAAGATTAAATGTAATTTTGTGCAAATGTGAATACATTTACTTTTCATGGGACTGCAAATAGGGTATAGACACTCTCGATTCTATCCAAATTTTTAAAAATAAAATCCCGTAAGATTGGTAATTTAGATATAAAATTTATGATATTCAAGTGTGTCTCTAAATATTTTATTAAAATAAGTAAGAGTGTCTACGCTAAAACACAATAGGCTTGAATAAAAATCGCATACGGATACCCATGCTCCCACATGTTTGTTGCCTTTCTATATTCCTATCTGTCATTTTCTTTATTTGTAGAAAATATATTTTAAATGAAAGTTCACTTTTAATGCAAAAAATGCAAGACTGTACGCTGCAATTTTCATATTTGAATCTTGTTTTGTAATAGCTTTCATTTATTTCGCCCACAAGTAAAGTTTTGCATCATTATTAGAAATTTTTAAACAATAAATAAACCTCTATAGATTTTCAATTTCCTTTTTTTTGACGATAAATATATTTTTTTGCATTTTGTCAAATGATACTTGACGTTAAATGAAGATATTGTGTCACATATTCATATTTTCGTGTGGGATTCATCGTTGGCTGGTGTAGTAAATTTTCCAATTTTTTTCCTTCTTCATCTGATCTGAATGCAATATGTACAGCCAGTTACTCTCAAAATACAGCAAAAAATTATTAAATACATGCACACGCCTCGCAATTTTTTTTATGCATACACATATGCCTTTTTGTGAAAATGAAATTAAGTATAAAAAATGAAATTCTTTTGACAAAGCCAATTTACATGCAAATAAAGCGCACATCAGAGAAGAAAAAAAAAATCATATCATATAAGACAGACACCGAAAAATGCAGCGTTTTTTTACTTGTAGTTAATCGCATGACACTTCGTTTTATCTCTGTGTGCAAAAAAATCTTATTGCATTGGTTGAATAATTCGTATTATTATTTATAATTTCCAAACAGAAAATAAAAGTTTTAGTTCTAAAATCAATTAATGTATTTAAAAAAATTAATAGAACTCCTAATTATGTGTAATGACATACATAAAATGAACAGCAAAAAGACATCAATAATTAAAATAATCTTTAAGCTTCATATAGTTTTATAAGTCACTGACATCAATAAAACGTTCTATAGCATTTGTCTTGCTTTATATTCTCATCGAAATCATCACCTTGGCACTCGATTTGACTTGCTCATTCTTTGCGTGCCTTTCTTTTATATTGGTGCAATTTTTGTACTTACATTATGGTAAATTTAAATATTAATGTGCCATACATTATAAAATGAAATGTACGCGCAATTAAAATGCAATAAAATAAAAAAAAAATTATTATTTCATGAGTAAGTCTAGAGTCATTAGACTTCATATGAGACAAAATATTTCAATGCTAGACGCATGCAAAATATTATTATAATAGCCATTTCCTTACTAGTCAATACAACTCAATGATTAATGATATTATCGACAGACGATGATCATGATTACGTGATGTATAAAGAATTCAAAAAGTCGTACTAATTATCAGTTTAATGCTTGTAATAGTTTATTTTGACTACATGCATATTGATTTTACTAGCCGAAACTTTTTGAAGAAAATTGATTTTGCATTTTTAATTTTATTATGTCCTCACACAACGAAAATATAGTTTTAATATGTTTGCTTATAAGTTTGGCATCAGATGACGTTAGGAACAACAAAAAATGTTTTTATTTATATTTTATTATTTTTCTATATGTAATGAAAAATAGAAATTAAAAAAGTGTTGAAAATTTGCGATCTGGTCAATACTGGGATGCATTTAATGCCATATTTCTAACACCCTTAATGGAAAATCATCACTGGAATTTTTAATTCAAAAAACTTCCAAAATATGTTTTCGTCGATACAACATAATCAACTCTGTCATAACAAAACCCAGAAGTGTTCCAAAACCTTTGCATACAAACAGTGAATGAGTATTTTAAGAAATACACATATTCGTTATCAACCGACCATTATAGAAGTAAAAAATGTGTAATTTTAGAAGTTATTTATTATTAACGATATCGCAAAATCATGTTTTCAAATGAAGCATATTACAAAAATACAATTTTGTGTTAAAATACATAAAAAGCATTAATGATATCAGTATAGAATTGAATTTCTTATCGCAACGCAGAAATTATTTTTACGAGCGTCAATGTTATGCAACAGATTGGATTGAAAAGAAAAGAAACGAGTTTTACTGATGCAATCAACTTTTTTCTTTTGTGACATTATTAATTTTTATAAAGTTGATGAATTTTGTTTATTGGGCAATATTTTGAGTTAAAATGATGACAAATCCTTTTCTTTTTGTTGCAAAATTTCATTAATAGTTTTTTGTGTGCATAATTGATTTCAAAAATTAATTTTTTCCATTCATTAAGGCTATATGAGCAAAACTTGCATTCAGTTTTTTAAAAGATAAAATTTTTTTAAAATTATTTTAATTTTAAAAAGTAAATGTGCTGCTTATAGTTATGTATCTGTGCATTAATAATGTTAATAATACATATTATCATTGATGATACTTACAATCTCTACTCATTCCAACTGCTAAGCATTTTTTAAATCTACAATATTGGCATCGATTTCTGTTCAGTCTGATTACCAAGCATTTACCATCACGTAAGCAACGATATTCAATTTGTTTCTGTATGCTACGACGAAAAAATCCCTGTAAAAATGACATTGTTACATATGTGATTGGTTTATTCATAATCAGCTTCAGACATTTTTTTCTTCCAAATTTGCATATGATGCTATTGATATAGGGTCGTTCACTAATAACATTACTTATTGTTCAATTCTTTTGTTCGTTTTTATAAAATAAAATTTTATATTTTTAGACGACATAAATAAACGACCCGAATTGAATTTATCCCAATTTACTATTTTTTTATCAATTCTTATGCTCACCTTACATCCCTCACAACTAGTAACTCCGTAATGATATCCTGTTAAATAAATGATTTCCATCAACACATTAACAATTTCTATTATTAAGTGTGCAGATTGAAAAGGCGTCGACTTTACCTGATGCTTTGTCACCACAGACTTTACAGGCAACAAAGTTTTTTGTGCTTGATGATGAACTTGAATTTGAATCAGCTGCTGATTTTGTTGTTCCTGTTGCTGTTGATGTCGGTGAAAATGGTTGATTTTCTGAAAATAAACATGTGATTCTATGTTAATATTATTTTTATTTCATTGAACTAATAAGCTCAGTTTTTAAAGCTTTTTTTCCCATCATAGCACGGTTGTAAGTATAAAATTAATTTCGATTAAAATTAAAATTCATTAAAACTAAAAGATACCCAGAAAAAGATTAGGATAGAATTATTGCAAAAATTAAACATATCATCAGATAGCAAGGTTGACCGAGCGGTCTTAGACGTCAGATTTAAGCTCTCGTTCCTTTTTGTATGTTTTGTTAAATTTTTAATTTTTTAAACAAACAATTTTATTTAAACAAAATCATTTTACAATCTTATTCACGCAATTACGTAAATGTTTAATTTTCTATATCTTACTTATTGTAAGAACTTGTAACTTATTTATTAAACAATAAAAAGTGAAAAATCAACGCTTAAACATTCAAATGATTTGTTTATGAATTTCAATTCGTGAATATAAGTCAATTTGATTTTTATTGTTTTAAATTCTGTAATATAAATGGTAGAGAATAAACAGTTTATGATGAATAGAAACAATACATAGATAAAAAATGGTTCTAGAACATCAAGTTTGAAAATTTACCTATACCTATTACTATAAAGTTCTTTATGTTCTTTATCTTCTTCATATTCTTACTGTAAACATAGATACATATCATATAACGGTAACTTAATGAATGAAACATTTTAAAATGATCTCGTTGAACGGTCGTCAAGAGTTTAGAATTAAAGGAGCACGTAAAAGTAAAGAATTGAGTATATTATGGTCATATATGAATGCTAGTGCTGCTCTAAAAAATAGAGCTTAAGTTGGAAAGGGTGAATTAGAAATAATAGCATTCACGTTCTGAACACATGCATTATTCAAATTATGGAGAAAAGTAAATAACAAAGATTCATTTAGTCCGAATGCCATTAGCTTTTTCTTCTCGTATTTCTTACTCTTCTGAAGAAGAGTAACGCAAAGCTTAAAATGTTACATAATAATTATTTTTTTAATTATTTTTTATTTATTAAAGTAAATATTATAAGAACATAGAAACATGAACACGAAGCGATTCGTTAACCTTAAGGGTCCAAAAAATTGATATGATCCAGATTTGAGGTCAATTGTTGTAATACACTATTTAAAGTTTTATGAGCGTCTAAAACCAATTTAAGCAGTTCTACATCAGATCCAAATTTTTTATTTCATTATATTTTCCTTTCACTTACAACAGTGTTTCTTAAACTTTTCAATGTGAGAGAACTTTCTTTCTCAGTTTGACTTGTTAACAAAGATCCCCAAAATTTTTTCTTGCTTCTTCGTCATTTCGTATAAGTTTATTGAATATGAATGACAAGTTTATTGTTTATTTTGTCTGTAGATGCAGGATGCATAGAGATGTTATATGGTCACTAATTTATTTAAATTTTGTGTCAGGCTCTCGAAGAGTTCAATCACGAAATTTAAAATTTTAATAATCACATGTTATTAAACATTAATCAATTATCACAAAACAAAGTTATTTTAAGGTTCTTCATTTAACAAGAAATTAAAAAGGATTAATTATTAAATAATAAGGAAAATAAATGTAAATCCATCATAATCCATCATCGTTTAGAAACTTGTTATTAACATGATGGACATTTGAAAACATTAATTTAAAATATACAAGTTGTCGCAAGTTTAGAAGAAAAGAATCAAGAAAATTTTAGTTACACGTGCAGAATTTCAATCAATAAAAACCACCTTCAAGCATCTCTTGAAAAGAAAACTTATAAAAAATGTACTTGATGAGGTCGTTTGCCTTTTCACATAGGCTGTGTTGCGTAAAAGAGAAGGTAGAAGTAATAAGAAAACTCCTTACATAAACTGAGATGATATCAGTTTTACTTAACTCTAAAAAAATAAAAGGTAATATAAACGCACAAAATCCTTCCTTTACATTGACAATTGAAAATTAAATGTGAGATTGAAGCTCTTGCCATCGGAAGTAGCAGGCATTTAGAATAAAATAAGAAGAATAAAGAAAAAGGCTTCATCAAAACGAAAGAAGGTTGAAAATGTTTTCACGTTTTATAACAGCATCATCGACAATATGAGGTAGTGCGTAGATGTGACTCAATGACACATTGTTCCTGGAAAAATAATTCAATATTTTTTTAAGTTCAAAGTTCATTAATCCTAATGAAGATACTTCATTTGATCGCCAATAAAATTTCAATTTACTTTTAATATTTATTTAATATTGTGACTCTTGATTAGATGAAAAATCAATTGAATTGATTTTTTAATTCCATACCAATGACTGCAAAAATGGATCTTATTTTTGGAAATTTTTTTCCAGTTTTAAATTTTCGAAATCGTCAAAATAGATTTAAAAAACCTTAAATATGGTTTAATTGATTGCAAATCGTCATCGATCTAATTCAATATTGAACGATAACAAATCATTAAAATTAAGGCTCAAGCTAATTTTAACAAAATAAATTTTCTAATATTTTCGAAAAGAATTAATTTTTTTTTTCGAACTCTCATAAAATAATCTTTTTGAATGCACGCATTGGCATACATCGAGTACGGACAAGAAAACCGATTTTTTTTCGTAAATGATAAATCGTAAAATAAAGCTAATACATTTTATGAACTTGACACAGCCATCACAAACTTTTCCTACATATACAGTCAAAAAAATGTGTACACAGACAGAGTGCATGACATTCAACTTTTCTCTCTTGCTCCATAATTCAATATTAACCGACAGTGCAGCAACAAAAAGAAAACAAAAGAATACAAGGAGAGAAAAACGAGAGCAATTTTAGAACAAATTTCTCGGAGCATAGTCTGGGTTTCCCTTATACGTAATCACGATTTTTCTTTTTTATATGTTTTTAGATATTTTCTTCCTCTCACATACATAAAGATACTTTTCATGTTTCGTTTTTCTCTCATTTTTCTCTGGAATATAAAAAGCTCATCATTACTTCTCAAACAAATCGTTGATTTTTTTATGTATTAAAGTATTGGGTTTTATTTTTTGCATTTTTGTGTGTGATTTATTCAGAATAAGAACATGTAAAGGAGAAGAAAAATGCTGACAAAAAATTGTCTGGTTTCCTTTCATATTTAGCATGGCAAAGCACAAAAGCTTTAAAGATGAAAATCATTTTCTCGTTTTTAATTTTCTTTCTTATTATTATGTCTCGACTCAAAGAATGACTTCGACTTTTTTTATATTGTGTCGAAAAGGAAAGGCTGGTTTTTAAAGAAAAAAGATTTATTACAAGTTGACGTGAATGAACTATGAAGAAGAAAAGTTTCGACGAAAAAAAAGACAAAAAATTTGACGATGGAAAATTAAGAATTAACATGGATAAAAAGATATAGCAATGACATTCTTTCCCATCTTAACATTATGCTCAGAACTCATCAAAATTGATAATAATGACTGTATTTAATAACTCGATCTATACATGTTCTTTACAAGCCAAGCAAATTGAAAAAAAAACTCCACCCATTCATAAACCGAATTCAACAAAAAAAAATGGCTGTTTAATTCTAAGCATCTTGCCCGCTTACGGATTTAAGATTTTTGAAGTTTTGCAATTTTTAACGTCAAATTTTTCTTTGAATTTTAACCCAAAATGTGAATATATGGATGTCAATTCACTTATGAGTGACAGAGAGGGCAAAAGAGTCTTAACATCATGGTTTTTGAAAGACTTCTTAATTGAACTACCTTAAATTATACTTTGTGAAAAGTTAAATTCTTAAAAAAATGTTTCTTTTATTTTAAATATATTTTTGAGTCCTTTGAATTATGACAACTCAACATTAAAATAGTTTAAAAATACAGAATATTCATTCCAACTTACTGCGCATAAAACGTGAAATGAGAATTTTTTTGAATCTGCATATGAAAGCTCAACAGACATCTTCATTTCCATAAATGCTAAGACCTTATATATTTACATTTACTTTCATTATCTGTTTAATGTCATTGACAGTTTCCAATCAGTACTTCAAAAAAATGATAATACAGTTCCTTCGCACTGCTTTTCAAATGTTGACAAAACCAATTAAATCAATTTGAAGACAGGATTCATCAAAATAAATAAACTTCATTAATTGATTGAACAGTTACACTTAATTTTTCACAGCTAGTTTCCCGACAATCAACTTATAACTCTGGAAATATGAGCTGGAAAATTTCGATATTATTTAATGCACAATTCTAAGGTCCTTATTATTACTCTCTTCTATCATTTTTATGATCTATATATCCTCATGGATCATGTTTATGATCAAATCTTCAGTAGCATCAACAAGTTTTATAAAACAGATATTTTAACAAATAAAAACGTTCGCGAATCTTTTACGAGCTTGAAAATTTTCAAAATTGTTATTTTGCGTGTAAGCTTATGGTCGGTTTCTTATTTATTCTGGGGACCATACATTTTTAATCGTAAGACATAGCTTCTTTGGATTTTTTCAAGTCTAAAAGTTACAAAAATCATGAAATATTAAGTCGCGTAGCAGCGTTGATTGAATTCTCAATTTAAAGATTGGCACAAGGAGATTTATTGAATAACAGAATGAAGAAATTTGAATGCCTTAAGAATTGAAAAAAAAGCAAGCGAACTGTGGGCTTGGCAAAAGAGAAGGAAACAAAATGTGAAGTTCAACGAATCTGTATATGCGCTATTTTCTCTTTATATTTCCAATTGATGATTTCGTATCACGAAAATACATAATTTTCAACTATTGCGATTTTTATCGCTTCATTTAAAAACCTGCACTGTATTCAATTAAATTCCGGCTTTATTAAGAAAACAAAAAAATCGTAAATCTTTCTTATTTTTCCAATATAAACGTTCGTAAGTAAGTATGCAGGCATACATTCGTGTCTTACAATCACAGAGTGCAATTGCATCTCGAAAAGGTAAAAAAGAATGTTTATTCACTCGGAGCGTCAAACTTCCTCGTTCGATGTGTAGCTTTAAACAAGAGAAATGAACATTGGAAAGGGATCAACATTATTATAATAAAAAAAAATTAATAAAACATTTTCGCTTCTCTTTCTTGACTTCTTTTGTGCCTCTTCGGTTTTTCGTTCATTCTTGAAAAAAAAAGTTGATCCAATAAAATATAAATTAAGCTTTAATAACAAATTAGCTTGAGTTTAAATATTAAAAACATGAAAGAAATTCTCAGGGATTGTCTTAAAACTTATATTGGTACAAAATGAAATAACATTAAGCGGCTTCATGCATGTGAACTGTACTTACAATAGTCAACATAAATTTTGGATTTCAGCCAATACGAATATTTTTTGCAAGTAAGAACACAATTTTCGTTTTTTATGAAAATGAAATAAATTCAAGCCACTACTGAATCAGAATTCAATGCACACTCTTTTAAGGAATCGCCAAAAAATGAAAATTACTTACATTTCAGATAATCAACAATGAAGAAACCACAAAAATATACCCACAAACTTAATGGGATAAAGATTTTAATTTGCATAATGTGTTTCTGAAGCTGATAAGAATGTATGTGTGTATGAGTGTGTTTAAACTAAAAATTCAATATAAGTCACGTTATATCAGAAATAAATAAAGTAAATCGTAAAAAATTCTTAGGAAGCGAATGTATCTTACATTTGTTTGCGTGACATAAGTACATTAAATGTAAATTTTGAATTAACCAAGAAACATAATAAGGAAAAAATGATGTATATGCTCATGGTCATTGGTCTTCAACATTTAAGTATATTTATTTGAACAATGAATTTAATAACAAATTTTTGCGCTATTAAATCTAATTACAAGTAACATTCTACTTCGCAACATGTTTTGTTGTTGTAAACAGAAAATCAACACGAAAAACAACAAAGTATATCACAATTCAAACGAAAATCATTGTCAATTTCAATTATCTTTCTTCGTCACCTCAAATCAATGTGATTCTCACAAAAATAGATATTTGCAAAGTTTCGAAATTCGATAAAAATAAATAAATGAATGCAAACATGCGAATCACACAGAATCTTTATTTTATCATCCGAATCAATGTCAATTAAGTTCATTTAATATTGAACCTATCGACGAACATGATTGCAGATTCGTTAGGCAATTTTCAATTAATTATAATCAACACTCGATTGAAAGATACTTCCGTATCCATTCTGATCCATTCATTCATAATTTAATAACGATACATCCCATTTTTGTAGAACTGTTCGTTAATTACAGCCGAGCTATTGTGTCAAGTTCTATCCATTTTTATATCTTGTCACTATACAAATAAAGAGATTTTTAGCGTGATACATTCTTAAAAAACGCATAGATCAATGGATATAAAAATTAAGTACATCTAATGAGTATATATTAAGTTTTGTTGTCGTATTATAAAATTGCTCTGCTTTAAATTTTACCCATATAACTGATTAAATCACATATATTTTTTTCATTAAAAGATTGGTTCTAGCTATGCGAAGTTGACTTTTAAGCAATTGCAGTTTGAGAAAATAAGCAAGTGAGAGAAGAGAGACTGTATGTTGATTATAAAGATGAAAAAGAGTAAAGCCATATTTCTTTTCTTTTCTTTTATTATAAGAGTAAGGTCATTGACACGTTATCGCACATTTTTGAGATGTATTAAACGTGAAACGTGTAAGCATGAGATATTCACATAAAGATTATGGAGAACATAGATTTTTTGTTTACTTATCATTGCGTTATTACTCATTAAATTAACATTAATACTGATTTATATCCAGGAATACTTTTATCAAACATCAACCTAAATTATATTAAAATAATTCTACTTTACATCGATTTCCGATTTCTGATGAAAAGGATTAATTAAAAAATAGAGACTATGCAAACAAATATCGTAAGGAAGTAAATTTTGAGCATAAAATTTTTTCTTTTGCGTCTGCTACAAAACTCTTATCACGTTTATTGAGTTTAAAGGCATTTTTCATCTTACCGGTTTTAACATTTTGCTGACTAAAATTGATGCCGGGAGATGAAGTTGATGATATAGTGTAAATACCGTTGTTAATTACATTATTGGTAGAGTTCGGTGGTTCTGGTGTTGGTGCCAATGATATCGATGATTCGACTGAATTAGGATTGCTAAAAGCACCCTGAGTCATTGAGTCATCAGGCGTGTCAAAGAAATTTAAATCAAATTCCGAATGAGACTCAAATTTAACTTCTGTTATTTCGTCAGGAACCGACGTATCATGATCAGTGTCGACGATACTTGAACTGATATTTGATGAATCAATATGGAAGATATCCATTACAATAACAAGATTTAAGATTCTTTAATCAAATGGCACCAGAAAACAGTCTTTAAAATGATCACTTTAGGTTTTCTTTTACTTTTTAATTATTCACAGTAAAACATTTTTTGTTACAAAAGTTCACAGGTGGGAATTTAATTCTTTTACATTTCGTTCTCCCTCATTTTAATATTACAGCAGAGTGAATTTTTTAAACTGCATAAAATTGCGGTTTTATTGACCTTTCATTATTATACTTTAATATCACTTTGTTATGCTTCACACTTTATAAGCAACTAGATAATCGATTAATTAAACGGTTTTTGTGTGGTCAATCTCGATTAAATTATATTCTATTTTTAAAATAAGCGTAAAGAGTAGTAAATTTCGAATTTAGAATTTTCTGATTCTGTGTTGTCAAACTCGTGAATGTAAAGATAAAAATATCTAATAGCACCAATTTAGTTGATAAACGATTTAAATTTTGTAACTTATGTAAAAACTACCGGCAAACATTCGAGGTAACGAGAACAATAATTGAACTTCCTAATGCATGTCAATATTACTGTCTTTTAATATATATTTTTTTTTTTGGTTGATGTTACGTTTATAAAACATTTTCATTAGTAATCCATTAAATAATTTTTACACTAGGAGTAATAGCAGCTCATAGTTTATTATTTTTATATCGTCATTCTAAGACAAATATTACTCGAAAAACTAGATACACACGAAGTAAAGACACACATCGATCATCCAAGAATTCTTACGAAGCACTGAAACAGCAACAGTCGCTGAGGAGACAAGACAAGGCAAGAAAAAGAAATGAAAATAATAAAAACTTTAAACTCGCGCTTAATTTCTTTTTTTTTCTTCAACATTCATTCTGCCGTTTGGCTCGTTCCATTCCTGAACGGAGTGTGTATATAAATATGTGTACACTACTCTCACATATGAGTGTGAGAGCACAAAGCAAGCTTCATATTGAGTAAGTGGTTTTGGAAGAAAATCTCATAACACATTCATAAAATATAACTTATGATGATTACACAATAAAAAAAAATAAATAAAATAAAAACATTTTTGAATTGACAGAAAAGTTGGATGAAATTAACAATAAGATTTTTTTATTCTCTCATTTGATTCTCTTAACACTCTCTTCTCATTTCATTGCAAAATACTTTTGGGTACGTATTTATTCTGTTCGTTTATAGCCGATGTATACAAATAGTAAGTGTGAGATCAAAGTTTGCATGAAATACACAAAAGAAGGAAGAAAATAAAATTTACAAAATGTCAAGATAAAAAATTTGAATTAATTCTGAATATTTTAAAATTTCAGTCAGAATGGAATACTAAGAGGAACGAAAAATAAAGAACTTGATATTCAAATTATATTATCTACTATCTCTTTTATAAAACATCATTTTGTCCAAAGCTTTTTAAATTGATGTTGATAATCAAGTTTATCTTCTTATTAAGGCTATTCAAATATTACGTAATTCTAAAGATTTCCATTTCAAATTTTTCATTATGTTTTGCTTAAGATTTCGCAAATTAAAAGCGTTCTCAACTATACGATGACTATGTAAGTTATTCGATTTATCATGTTCGCTGTGATAGTGGACAAAGACAAATGAAAACTTCTTTTTACTATATTACACAACTTTAGCACATTTTATACTCATCTTTTTCACATTTATCGTCAATTTTGCTTTTGAATTTTCTTCGCAGTCTTTTCTTTTTTGCTCAGAACATTGATTAAGTTCCGCATGTGAATACAAAATAATTTTTACTCTTAATCGTTGTGACACAATGATGCCTGTTCTGCTGTTTAATAAAGGTAAGCAAATAATTCTTATTCTTGTTTCTTGTTTTATTTATTTTTAACATGACTAAAATAATACAATTTTCATTTTTATTATTTTATCACTTTTTTAAGAAGCGTAGCAAAAATTAATGTTAAAAAAAAGCAGAAGTAACATACATTGATACACATAAAATTATTATTAATGATTGTTTGATATTAATTGATCAGTGTTGGTATTTTATTACTATTTTCAATCATTGAATAGACATAAAATCAGAAATAGTGCGGTTTTCATGCTGAATCTTCAAATATCTATTTATTTTGCAACAATGATCAAGATGAGATTTAAAAAAATCCTGATCTGATAAAAAAATATTTACTTCATGAAATACCATCGCAATTGACTCTCTTTTTCTTGTTCTTACTTGTGAAACACAACAAGAATATCAACAGCATAAAATAAAGAGAGTTCATTGCCCGTTTTGCTTATAATATGCTGCTCTTTATGTTTGATATTTAACATAAAGAGATAGGCTTGTGAATTTTTTTTTCTTAAAAGCCTCTGGGCAGGTTCTGCTCTAAAATAATATTTACTCTTTACTTTACTATATTCTCCTTATCCGTACCTGATGCCTTGGATATTAATGTTGCTGTTTTTTATTATTATTATTATTATTATTCTAATATAAAGGAAAATATATTTAAAATAATAAACCTTTTTGTATTTTTAATGTCTTTTATTCCGATTTTCTATATCTTTCTTTCATTCGCTCATACATTCTTTCTTCTTTTTTGCTTATTTAATATTTTTCTTTCTCATTCTGTAAAATATTCAAATTTATCGCTTAATGTTTCATCTTGTTCTCATTCGTAGCTGAATATGGAATTAATAAATGGCATTAATTAGATAATGTAAACTGCTTTTGTTAAAACACAATTGAAAAAGTCTTTTTTTTCTCCGTGCCTGGTTACCTGCCTTAACGCAAATGCCTCCATGTCGCTCACCCTTTTCTCCTTTTTTTATGTGATGTATTGTGTTTTTAAATACTATAATCATTACTATTCTTCCCGAGTAGCACAAGTCGGATAATCGAGATGAAATCCTACGCTAGGGCGACGTGGTTACGATCTAAGGGCGAATTTCTCGTAATGACGAAAAATTTGCCCTAAAGTCGCCGTGATATCTTCCTTGCGTAGGATTTCGTCTCGATTATCCGACTTGTGCTCTCCGGGCTTAATAATACTATTTTATTTTTCATTCATTTTTTATAAACAGACGTGCTTCATGTCTATTCATTTTATTTATTATTTTTTTCTGGATCATCAATAAATTCTAAAGACACTGTCAATTAAGGTTTAAGATATTTAAGATTTTTTTCAAAAATATTCAACAGTTTTCTTAGACTCATTGCATTTTAAGATCTAATTATCATACAGTCACGAGTCTAAGACCTAAAAAATATTTTCGGTTAAATAAGAAGAAAAAGAAACTTTCTAGTTTGTAAAACAAAGTGATGCAAAGACATCTTGATCTTGAAATTGATGAATATAAATGTAGAGTGATTCCTCTTCAAAAGTCAAGAGGAAGATAAATTAAATCAGTACGCAATAAATGAATAATTTAAAGCTCAAAGTGTATAAATGAATCATGATTAAATGAGCAACGCAAATGATAATTCTATAGAAATCGTTTGTATCTACCTTCTATCTCCTATGATATCCAAAATAAAGATGAAAATTTTATCATCATAATTTCTCAATAATTTGTTTAATTTTTTAATTTATTAAATATCTTAAACAACATTAGTGAATAATCCTAATGTCTATTTAAATCCTAGGATAATCAAATATATTAGACTAGTCTTAAACCGAAACTAAATCAGAATAAAGATCAGAAATGTTTGTAAAGAACAGGAGGAAGCAGTAAATTTATTCATGTATAATTCAAGAAGATAATTGAAAACTATTGACATGCAAAAAAGCCTAAATACAAATCAGATCAATGATAATTCGTTGGTCACTTATAATTTGATCTCATGAATGTCTAAAAGCGTCAACTACTTTTCTCATCTGATTATTTTTCTCCATGTCAATGGCAGAAACTTAAGTAGAATAAGTGAGTAAAATGAACATCACAAAACCTCATGAATTAAACATAAAAATATTAGAGCATTTGTTGTGAGTTGCGGAAAGCTTTTTTCTTTTCTATATTTAAATTTTCAAAACAAAAGAGCTTTATTTCATTTTAATATATTTTTTTAAATTTAAATTTTTTAAAGTTTTTAATATGTTTATCTAATTTAGCTTCTTTAACACTCGGTTTAAAAATGATTTGGTGAATTTATGCTTCTTGCTTAAATCTTTGATGTTTAATTAAATGTTGTAATTAAATTATTATTTTAAACAGCTGTTTATGAACATTAGTCCTCTTTGAACCGAACCTGACTAATTACAATTGTAAGTTGAATTTTAAAAGAATAAAGACGAGTTTTCGATTTTAAAACGCAAAATCTATTTAAATTATATTTAAAAAATTAAATCAACTAAATAAAAAGCCAATGTTTTTATGCATTGATAAGTTTTTGAACTGCATGTCTATTCAAAAAAATAGTGTTCATACCAAGTTCATACAAATTTGCTTCAATTGAAATGTGTTCACATATTAAAAAAAAATTGAATAAATTAAGTGTGTATATAATAAAGCCTATGCGAAATTAAAGTTCAATGACCCATCAATAAACTTCGATGTGTCGCTTTTTGCATACGTAAAAGCCTCGTTGAATAACGACATCAAAACAAGTTAATTTATAGAACATGAAATAAGAAGGACGGAAAACTGTTTTTCTTTTCTGATTTTTACCATTATTTTCTTGATAAAAGCGAAATTGCATTAAGAGACTATTACTTGCTGACTCTTCACATGTTTCTTTCATTTCATGCTTTCCCTGCAATATCGCAATTGTATTGTCTTCTTTTCGTTATGGTGCCATGGTTTTTTACGAGCCTATTCTGTTGTTTTCTTACCATAACATTTTCTGCTGCTCTTGTTCTTATTCTTATTATGTAACTGTTTGTAACTTTTTTATTACACAAGCACATAAAATATATATTATTGACATTGACAAAGAAGAAATGGCGAATAAAAGACGACTCAATGGGGGGAAAAATGGCATATTCAAAATTTTTGGAAGGGTTTTATTAATTTGGTAATCTGTTATGATTCACAAAACTGTAAATTTCCTAATGATGCTTTTTAATCTGGGCACTTGACATATATATTACATTTGCAGTTAAGTGCCTGGCTAGTCGAATAGGTAAGGCGCTTGGCTCAAATTTGGTATGGTAACTCGAAGGTCGTCGGTTCGAATCCAGCCATTTCCAAATTTGTTCTTTTTCAGAAGTTTAGATACTTCGACTGCTTAATGAAGAAGATCAAGCCATAATTGGGCATTTTGGGCAACGTTGGATTAAGGAACGGATCAGGAACTTGAAGTGTAGCGGGAGAAATAGGAACGAGAGCTACAAGATTACCCACGAATGGAATATTGTTAGAACGGATCTGAAATGTATCACGTCACGCCCACAGAAGAGCGAAACGAGATCCTTAGTTTATTTGAAACCTAGATTTGAAGTTTAGAAGCTTGATTCTACGTCACCCATAGTGATATGAAATGTATCACTAATCAATGTAAAAAGTAAAACATGTATAAATACTAATTCTTCCGGACGGTAACGTCGACAAAAAAATAATAATAATATAATAATAAAAAATAACATTAGAAATAGCTTAGCGAGATTATTTAAAATTTTCAATAAAAAGTTTGATAATATATGCTGTGCTATAAATGCTTATTAAAATCTTATAATACTCATAAATAATTAAGATTTTTCATTTTAATTACGGGAGCTTTAAACAATAAATAAAACAAAAATGAATTAAGCTCGTGCAGTCTTCCTACGCTTAATACAAAAAGACGATATTGAATTGTTTTTGTTCAAATCAGTGTTGCATTCTGGCTATTTGTCTGGATCAGATAAATTCTGAGACAGAAATTTCTTCATAAAGATCGATTCTACATGAAGATAGAAAATCTAATCTACACAAAGATTATTTCTACATAAAGATTCTGTCTACATAAAGATTCGATATAGATGTCTACAATTCTACATTCTTCTCTGATGTAGACCTGAAAAAAAATGTAGAATTGTAGAAATCTACATCGAATCTTTATGTAGACAGAATCTTTATGTAGAAATAATCTTTGTGTAGATTAGATTTTCTATCCTCATATAGAATCAATCTTTATGAAGAAAGTTTCTTAGCTAGACAAAAACTATTGAAGAATCTACATTCTTCATCTAGTGTAGACATCTACATTTGCAACACTGGTTCAAATGGTAGAATGAATGTAACATTATTGATTTTATACTTCAAATAACAAACGAAAAAATCAACGAATAAAAAAAAGAAAGCCTTTAAAAGCAATAAAAGAGGATCGCCTATTATCTATGTCTATTGAACATTTTTAATAATCTTTGCTTTTATTAATCTCATGTTATCTTAGTTTGAGTGAAAGGTTATTTAGCAGTTCTGATAAATGAAATGGACTTTATAAAAGCTTACAAATAATCATCAAAAAATATTGAATTTCCTAATCTAGTCTACAGTATAATGTAAAGAATAGCTTCATTGATATTATTGAACAATAAAAAGAATTCGAAAATGAGTTTTTCAGAACAACAAGTAAGCGTTATTATTGAAGAATAGAGAGAAATCTGTAGAGAGCAATTGGAAAGAGAACAAGAGATAGAGAGGAAAAAGGAAGAATAAGAACATGGAAAAATGAAGACGAGGAAAAAGAAAATTTGAACGAGCGATGAAAGTCAAGGTCGCTACATAAAATTTCATGCTTTATTTCGGGGTGGAGAAAATGATAAAAAAGATACAAATAATTATAATTTATGAAGAAAAATAAAAAAAAATCATAAAGTGCTAACTGCGTTGGAAAAAACTTGGTAAAAACAAAGTCGGTCCTTTTTTCAAACACCTGGAACCGTAGATATATATTCATATATACTCATCATGTACAATGATATGAAGACATTTAAGACTAGACATACCTGTTAATATAATTTCATTCAAATCAGTGGCTGAAGTAGACGAATCACTAGGACTTGCAACGATTTCTGATAATGGTGATAATTCACTAAGTGTCGATATCGATGATGGTGATGAAATGTTTTGTGTTGTTTTAAATTGCAAAGTTGAACTGTAAGAAAAAATTTTAGGAATATCTATCAATCCATAAGCATCATCACATATAGACAAGGAAAAATTATCATTAGCATCTTCATAAATATGTTAAGGTCACATACGTTTTTCAATGCCGCGCATTTCTAGTACTGCAACAGCAAAAAAAAGAACAAGAAAAAAAAATCGATAATTTGAGTAGAAAATGTGCTTTTGGTTTCTATCCGTTTCACAAATTCACAATTTATCTCATTTTTGTGCTTTGCGTTTGTACTTTTTCTTCTCTATCTTCTTTTTCCTAAATACAATAAGCCATAAAAAAGAGAGAAATGAGGATAATTTCAAGGTTATTTACGAAGAAAATTCAAAATACGACAAAAATAGCTTTGGTACAACGACCTTGACACATTTCGCATTTTTTTCCCGGAATATTATTAGTTGTCTACAAGTGTTATCTGCTCTATTATTGTCCATTTTTTATTCCAAGATAAAAAATTGTTACTAAAATCCAATAAAAAAGTATAGGAGAAGAAAAGCCCAAGCACGTGAAGCGAATTAAATTAAAGAGCTTAATAATTGCAACATATACATAAAGATATTACGTCAATTTATAATCCTACAGCTTCTTATATCATTTAAATAAAAAAAATTACAATTATTCACCTTGAATTATTTTCATTCAATTCAATAGGTTGTGACTCCATTCGATGAAGATTGTATCTGCATCAATCGAATGCTAATCGATTTTCACGACTTATCATTGTAAAATTCCACATAATCATACTTTATATTTTATTCAGTTTTCACTTAAAATCCTTTGTTCTTAAAATTTATTAAATTCCTGTTTATTTAACACTAATATATTATTTTTTGCCTGATTTAAAGGTAGACATTACCCTCAAATACTATGATAAATTATAAGCGTATTTTTCTATGCTTTCACGGCTCTCGTTTTCCTTCTTTTTCAATATCACTTACTTATTCTTCACTTTTTCTGTCGAGCCACGAAGAAATAAGAAGTCACAGGGACTGGATTTTCGTAGGTTATCTTCTTTTTATTACAATAACGAAGACAACTCTTGTATGGCACTTGTAAAAGCTTTTGAAGCAAACTTTTATATATCTTTTTATTTCGACAACGACGTCATTTGATTTTATTTTCTTTTTTGGTTCCCTTTTGTTCTGATTATTAAAAGCTCAACTAATCACTTTTGAAACTAAAGTTCTTTCCACTTAGAAAACAATCCTTGAAAACTACTGTACAATAATTTCAAGTTCACATAGACATATGTACAAATAAGTATTTTATTAAATTTTCATACATTTATGCTTAATGTCTCAACGAGATACATAAAGAAAACTGATTTATGAACTAATATTTTGTTTATTGATTAACACTTGGAACTTTTATTAAAATATCAGATTGTCATACCATTTTTCCAAAAATATATGCTCTTAGCACTTTATCTAGAATAAAAAAAAATATTTTCTATTCTTAATACTTTTTGAACACTTCCCGGGACACTTAAATAATCTTCAGGCAATTCTTTTATTATAAAATTTGAAAATTCAAATATTAATTCTTTTAAATAGAATTATAGACAGTCATTTACACGTCATCTTTAGACGAAAATTCGTTTTTAAATGACTGATGAAATTCCTGCCTATGGAAAAAGTTTTTCACAGGTTTTTCATTCCTCCTTGTAAAGAAATATTCTCTCTTTCTCTTCTGTGACTCGTACGGACAAAAATTTAATTCTCACTTTCGCTCTGTTGATATTGTTTTGTGTCTTATTTCTCATGGTATTTTTTGTTGCAGCTTTGAGCAGAATAGAGAACTTTTGGAGAGACATTGATAAAACATTTATGTGTATTTGTGCATAGGGAAATTTTGAGAAGCAATTGGTATAAAATCAAACACAGACAGGAAAATGCTACTGTAAAATTTTCAATGCCAGGGAAGCCGGAAATGAGAGAAATTTATATGTATGCAAAAAATGAATGAACTTATGGATCTCTCTTGTTAATTTTTTATAATTTATTAATTTTATCGGGTTTCATTTATTACAAAAATAGAAGTAATTTATATTGTCACTAAGTAAGATCCTTTTAACAAAAATAATCCTTTTCAAAATTCCTAGAATTCATTTAAAATATTCAAAATTTATTATTTTATATAGTCCTGCAAAATTTCATAGGTAAATTATTAATTGTTAAATAAAAAAAAACATTCAATTTGTAAGTGAAATAATTAGTAAGACCTTAATAGTTTTGTAAAGTTACCAGATAAACATAAACTCAATTGTTTATTAAAAACACTTTTAAGTGAAATTTCAACTTTAAAACGTAAAATTTAAAAAATTAATGACTTAGTTAAGAGCCTGGTAACCTTTTTATAAAAAACTTATCATATACAACAAAAAAAATTTTCTTGTTTAGGCACATTAGTATAAGACACCATATTTTGATATTAAAAGCAGTTTGATTATATTTCTCAAGTAAATTGATTAATCGATGACTAAGTCTACAGTATGCATTTGAGATTATATGCATGCTCAAAATATTTAATTTTGGCACTGAATGGATTCAAAAAAAAAATTAATCAATCATATTGTGCAGCTGCTGAGATTTATCGTTGTTAAGAACATAATTCAAAATAATTTGATACACACTTTCTCTGCAATTTTAAAATTTCGACCCCATTTTGTCTAATATAGGTATAACCATATCAAATCGTGGACGTTTTCCAGCTTCTTCATTCATACAGATTTTAATTAACTTTGCTAAATGTGCTGATGATCCAGGAGGAATTTGTACGCGTAAACCTTCTGTTGCGATTTTCATTCCGCATTCCATTGGTGAAAGGTCATCAAATGGAATTTCTCGTGTCATCAATTCCCACATGACTATTGCAAAACTCCACATATCGCATGCCTCCCAATTTCTATCAACACGTTTTCGTTGCAATGTTTCTGGAGCCATCCATGCTGGATTATAAATGCGTCCACGTTCTTGGAAAGAAAATTTACAGTCACCCATATTGATGCGTGCTGTCAAATCCTCGTCAATCTATTTAGGTTTGTTTTAAGATATAAGGTGCGCGCAGTTCGTTTAGACGCACTTAATTTTTTTCAAATTTTCCTTTAATAAACACTATTAAGACAAAAAACTATTTTATGTGTTTATAGCTATGACTAATTAGGTTATAAATATAATAAAAGTATCTGACTAAATGCTTTGCTTAAGTAATTAAAATAATTTTTTCAAAAATTACAACAACAAAGTGCGCAGTTCGTTTAGACGCACTTTGAAAAATCTAAAATTTTGTCTTATTTACGTTTCGTAGAAAACTTAATCGTTTCTAATATTAATCTATCAACAAAAACGAGTAATTACTGAGGGTTTTAGAATTTTCCATCAAGTTTTTCCAGAGATTTTCCTTCATTAAAGTTTTCATGTTGCAAAAATTTTGATAAATTATTTATCCAATAATTTTGCGTTAAATTATTATTCTTTTAACTGATTTCCATAGATAATTGTCCATAATATTAGAAAATTAACAGATATTTAAGCTTTCTTATAAGTATAAGGCGAAAATATGTGAAAAATATAATTATGGTGAAAAATTTCCACCACTCTCATAGATTAATCAACAAATTTTGACAAAACTGTAGATACCATAATAAATTTGAATAGACCAGCTTATTTATCGTATTAAACTTAGTTAAAAACAGAAAACTGCACAGCTCTATGGCTAATGGAACTTGAAAATTTTACTGAAAAATTAAGTTGTGGTGAAAAAATTCACCATAGAAAAATAAAATTTTAAAAAACGTTGTTTTAGGCAATTGTTTCATTTAAATTAGGTTGTAAAAGTGTTTCTGTCTCAAAATTAATCAATTTAAAACATGAATTAAAACCTTAGACATTGTTTTTTTAAAATTTTATTTTTCTATGGTGAATTTTTTCACCACAACTTAATTTTTCAGTAAAATTTTCAAGTTCCATTAGCCATAGAGCTGTGCAGTTTTCTGTTTTTAACTAAGTTTAATACGATAAATAAGCTGGTCTATTCAAATTTATTATGGTATCTACAGTTTTGTCAAAATTTGTTGATTAATCTATGAGAGTGGTGGAAATTTTTCACCATAATTATATTTTTCACATATTTTCGCCTTATACTTATAAGAAAGCTTAAATATCTGTTAATTTTCTAATATTATGGACAATTATCTATGGAAATCAGTTAAAAGAATAATAATTTAACGCAAAATTATTGGATAAATAATTTATCAAAATTTTTGCAACATGAAAACTTTAATGAAGGAAAATCTCTGGAAAAACTTGATGGAAAATTCTAAAACCCTCAGTAATTACTCGTTTTTGTTGATAGATTAATATTAGAAACGATTAAGTTTTCTACGAAACGTAAATAAGACAAAATTTTAGATTTTTCAAAGTGCGTCTAAACGAACTGCGCACTTTGTTGTTGTAATTTTTGAAAAAATTATTTTAATTACTTAAGCAAAGCATTTAGTCAGATACTTTTATTATATTTATAACCTAATTAGTCATAGCTATAAACACATAAAATAGTTTTTTGTCTTAATAGTGTTTATTAAAGGAAAATTTGAAAAAAATTAAGTGCGTCTAAACGAACTGCGCGCACCTTATTAATTAATTAATTTGAATCTTAGTAAGAACAAGTCAGACACATACCATAACGTGAAAACTGTTAAGAAAATATTCTGGAATTATTCTTTCCAATGAATGTAAATAAGCCATTCCCTTTGCAATGTCGATAGCAAAACGAACTGCTTGTGCTGTATCAACTACAATTCCGGCTGCTGAATGTAAAAGGTCATAAAGTGATCCTCTTGGCATATACTGACTAATTGTTACTAGATGTTTTGGTGAATTGCAAGCGCCAATAAGTGGAAGTATATTTGGATGGGAAAAAATTCTCAATTTTGGAAATTCTTCATTAAAATCGCGTGATATTCTTGGTAATATCTCACGAATAGCAAGTATCTTTGCAATTACATCATTATTTTGCCACCTTCCACGCCATGTTTCTCCAGATGGACTTATTGATACCTTTGTATGAAGCTTCAAATCTTCAATATTAATACCTTTGTATCGTGACAATGTAGCATCACGAGATCTCGTCTTTAATCCTAACCAATTGTTATCCTTGATACTAATTTTTTTCAATTCTTGGCCACTTTCAATTGCCAAATCATGAAGACGTTTTGCCAATAATGCTTTTGCTTTATCGAGAGGTGTATCGCCGTCTTTATTGGCTAGTGACACTAATGCACCATGATTTACAAGTTCTTCTGCTATATGTTGATAACCCCAGAAGCAAGCATAATGTAAAGGTGTACACCCGTGCTCATTTTGTGCATTTATATCTGATTTAGCCTTAATCAGCATTAGTACTACATCCAAATGGCCATGAGCAGCTGCCAAGTGTAATGGTATATCTTCTCCCATATTAGTTGCATTAACTCTTGCACCTCTTGACAACAACATTTCTACAATTTTTGTATGCCCTTCCTTGGCTGACCAATGTAAAGGCGAGAATCCGTGATCATCACTAAAATTTGTTTAGCAAAAGTTAAAATTAGAATCAATGACACACCCCTTCATATACTTCCATTTATGGATTTATTTTTATTTTTGTTTTATTACCCTTTATTGAAGTCACTTTCTGTATCATCAAGCCACAACCTAACTTGAATAGTGTTATTTTCACGGCACCAGTAGAATATATCTTCCATTTTAATAAAAAATTGAGTTGAAAATATTTATTTTTAAGTATGTTTTTATTTTTTTAAGTTTCGATTAAAATTCAAATTTTTTTCGCAAAATGTTTATTCGATGATGAAGAATTCTTTTTAAATTAGTATAATAAAAACTTTATGTGGCCAAAAATTACATTCGATGGTGTAAATTCAAAAAATAAATTTTCGAAACATAAATTTAACTTTTAAGAACTCAAAAATATGGATATTATATTTGTGTAGGTTTATATGAGATCTATTTTGAATTTTCAGTTATTTTTCTCCATCATTTAGGATAAATTACTCTATTTTCTAAGAATGTCACGTGTATTAATTTTGATTAATTTAATTTATAGTTAAGAATATTTTTTAATCATTTCAACTTTGTGGGTTGTCATTTTTGCAAAATCCTTAATTCAATTAAAATAGTTTTCAAAACAAATCTATCGATGTATCAGTGTACATTAAATTCATTATTATCTAAAAGAAATTATTTCACATTTTATACACCAGATATCGCTCATGCTTGAGCTTGTTTACGCGAAAAAAATTAATTTTAAGTGAAAAAAAAGGTGAAAAAGAATGGATTCAAAGTTTGACTTGCCTGGTTGGGCAACAGCAGTAGATCCAAGAAGTGGAAGACAGTAAGCGTTTGATAAATAAATCATAATTTTTCTCAATAATCATGTTTTAGATATTTTTATTGAATTTAATAAAGATGGCTGCCCCTATACTTTATGCAACATGCTAATCCCATACAATTTTACACCTTTTTCTAGATACTTTATAAATCTTCAGGAGAAAACAACATCATGGGAGGATCCTAGATTAAAATATAAGCATGTTTATGGTCCATCAATTCCGATGCAGGTATAAATTGAATGTTCATGAAATCCCTAGTTATGTAAAAAAAATCATATTCAAACGAAAAATATTTTCTAGACATTGCATGGTTCCCCAAAAAATGTTCAAGTCTATCCTACTCAAAGCTATCCAACTCAAGCATTTCAAAGTCATTCAGGCCAATCTGTAAATGCTAGTCCAGTTCCATCCACAAGAGCTAGTCATTATACAAGCCACACGAACCAAACTGTTGTGAGTATCAAAATGTCAAGGTCATCAATTTTCGCAAATAGAACTCCCAAATGTATACATTTCATCTTTTAATTGGGTCAATCATATTATACATTCACGATTGCTTGCTTCATCCTCTCATATGCTTGTGTTCAAATGTTTGTTCCTATTGTTTTCACTTTATAGGAAATGTCCTCTTTATCACGTTCATCTCCTCATACTCCACGAGTAGGAAATTTGATAAAACATCAACAAATGATTCAGCAGCAACAGCAACAACAACATGTACAGGAAACATCATTCACATCGCCCACTACCATGGAAACTGATGCAACAGTTTCTAAAATTAATTCCATGTTTCCTACGGCAAGCGAGCATCATATAAGGCTTCTATTAAAAAAGTAAGTGGTTTAAGGCTAGTCATTAAAATAAAAGGTCACAACACATAAAGAAACGTAAGAAACACTTTATGAGTGGAATATGCACTTGATATATACACATTAATATAAAACAATCATTTTTATGTGACATCAATGAAGTGCTGCTTTATTAATGTCTTCTATTCTCTCTTTTCTCACTATATTCTTTCGGCTTTTAACTAAAACCATAAATAATCACGCGTGTAACATTTTTCTTGTTTTATCAATTCTGTAAATAACACTATGTATGATATTCTGCATTATAATCTTCTTGCAACAAATTAATGTTAATTCAAATGAAATCATAAAGATATCACAATCGTGAGGCAGTTGTGATTTCGGCATTACAAGTTGAAAAACATCCAACACATACCCCTGGTCCAAACACACCACCACCACCGAGATCCTTTCATTCAACTGCATTAGCATTGTCGGCATTTGGAACTCCACCATCATCATCTGCATTGAGCAGAAAAGCATTACATCATTTATATAATGATCATTTGACATTGAACTCATCTTCCATAAATGGAAGTCCTATTTTACGTCCGCAGAGTTCGAGCAGTTATTATACATCGGGATACTATGGATCACCACGTTTTGGAGAAGTTGTGAAGAACTCTCCAAAACCCCATTCATCGCCAAAAATGAAGCTTAGGTTACTGCTTAATATATTTCATATTGCAATTCTTCTGTTACAAATTTTCTTATGAGTTTTATGAATTTTATTGGCTTTGTTGCTAATTTTCTTGATATTTTTCTGTTGCAAAATGCTAACAATTTATTTTTATGTTTTATGATTTACCATTTTTTTTCTATTACAAATATGCTTGATATGCTTTGAATTCTAATAATTGTCAATTTTTATAGATACCTTAAATCTATGTTCCCAAAATGCGAGGAAACTATTATTTTGGACATCCTGGCTACTGTGGACAATAATGTTCAAAAAGCTTCTGAACAGTTGATTAGAATGGGCTATGAAAAGAAAGAAATAACACCGGCACCAAGATTATCTTATCGCAAAAAAGAAGAAAGTTCAGTAAGAAAGCAACAAGTGTCTGAACCGACACCTCCGCCAAAGCAGAAAACAATTGAAGAGAAGAAAAAATGTGGGAAGACTTTACTTGAGATAATAATTGCTGAATCGATTCTAATTACTATTATATATTTTAGTGAAAGTTAAACTTCAAGCACAGTACAAGGAATCGATTCCAGAACGTGTTATTTTAATGGCATTAGAATCTGTTGATTATTCTGAAGACAAGGCGCTTAAAATTTTAGATATTGTGCTTCAAGAAGATCGAGATTCTAAGCAAAAAACCGAAAAGGAAAGAAAGAAAGGAGATGGTGTTGAAAAGAATGTGTCATTCAAGGAACCAAGGTATGAATGAAAACATTTTTTTTTTAAAAAATGTCCAATAATTGAAAACCGAAATGAATATCAAAAAAAAATATGCTTTATGCGCACTTTGAAAAACTTAAAAGATTACCTAAAATTATTCACATTTGCATGCATAAACATATCTTAAATATTATTCAGTAGTTATATCACTTTTTTGAAAGATCTCACCTCTTGTATAAAGTACGACTTTATCAAATGAATAACTTTTATTTTTGTTAAAGAAGGAAAAAAATTTGTTATTTTGAATTTCTGAATCTAAAATCAAAATTGGTTATAATTTTCAAAATTTATAGCAAGAGTGTTGATCTTGATAAAGCTGCTGCAATTGAAAATGATGAAACAATGATAATTAACAGCGATCACACTATAATTACTACACCGATTGAAAGTCCTCAAACGGATATTTTTGGTAGTAGCACTAGAACAACTGGAAAATCGTCTGTATCATCTAAATTGCTTCAAGTGGATTATGATGAGACACCATCTGATGGATCGAGCAATGAGGCTATTATTTCTGTTGATAAACGCAAGAAGAGACAAAAAGCTCGTAGTGATTCAACTCGCAGTGCAAAGTATGAAAAATTAATAAATTATTATTGTTTGTCACAGTTTTATTAACATTTTAAGACTCCTTTAATCCTTGATGCAATCATTTTTGTTTAGAATTTCATTTTTAATTATTAATAACCGTAAAAATAATATGCAATGTTGTAAGATAAAATTAGCTTGAATATCCTACTTTAATCTTATCTCCTTATCAGTCATATTTTTTCGAATAGTTGATTATTAATTATGATATAGAAAATATTGGATATAAAGCTTTGTAGCGATAAACATTACTATTTGAAGTATCACATATCTTATCAACCCTCCCAAGTTTATTTCTTTTCTAACAATCATAATCAGAATTCGGTGTTATTTTGGTGTATTAACTTTTAATTTAATACAATTTGCTAATCATCTTATTTGATAAACTTTTATTGATATCCAATAAATTGTAGAAACGAGAGTGTCAAGGAAACAAACTCAAAGGTATCAACAGGAGGATCATCGAAAACTTTTATCAGCAAATCGATTGTGTTTGAAGAGAATAAAGAAGGAAATTTTATGTCGATTGTTACAAAATCAAACAGCCGTGGACCGAACTCGAGTCTTGCTAAAGGACCTAGAGATGACTTGTTGTTGTAAGTGCAAAATATACCTCCAAAAAAAATTTATTCAAATTTTAATAAATATCTTTTCATTCAGAGCTGATTATGTTGCATGGAATGGTGCTAATCCAGATATAATTGGCAAATGTAGAATCAAATCAAATGGTCCAAATCAGTTCCTCAGATCTGAACGAACATATATACCTCGTGGATCGAGTAGTAAACTGTGCAAGGGTCCACAAAGTGGTCTTGCAATTGGAAGTATTTATGCACAAACGAGTCACCCAGCTAATGTTGCCTGCAACTAACATAATCTACGATCATTATCAAGATAAATTTAAAATGCAAGAGATACAGAAAAAACGCATTCAAAGGAAAAATTGATATTTTCATTTATTAAGTAATGAGTGTCTTTCTGATTGATGATAAAAAAATTTTAATATTTTATAAAACAAAAAAGGTGTAAAAGAAAAAAATATGAAAAAATAATAATTAACAAAGTCAATCTTAGTAGTACTATATTAGGGAAAGTCCTTTGCAATATGTATTTTTCAAACAAAAAAAAATAATAAGACAGCCACTATGAATCACATTTCGTCCTTAAAAATTGTGAGCACTTTAACGTTTTAAAAAGAAATTTAATATCAAAAAAGAAAATATTAAGAGTTTTTGTCTATTTTGTATGAAGAAATTTTGAAATAAGGGAATTAATGGAACAGGTAATTGAAACGTGTGTAGAATGATGATGTTAATTAGAATGGAAAATTTGTTAAACTTTTTACTAAATCTTCACTGCAGTGTTGCTTTAAAGAGCCGAACATAATCCTGAATAAAAGTTCATAAATCCACTTTAGAACTTCTGAACATTTAATCATGCAACTCTGCATTCTTAAGATAATTAGGGCTAAAAATTAGTGAATGGAAAACAATTATGTTTGAATGATGTTACTCGAATTAATTTTTTAATCGAATTTTAGAAAATAGCCAAAGATTTCTTTTCATCTTGCCATAAAACCTATAAAACAAAAACATTAAAAAACCAAAACTTTTGTAGTTTAACAAAAAAAAAAAAATTTGACATAGATTATACTGCTGTAAACTTACAGAACAAAACATTATTTCGATTTCAATAAAGTGTTTTACCCTTTAAATTATTACTATGGGTCCTCGATTTGAGTAGATTCGATTTGAATAGAATTTTTTTGGAACAAAACACCTACTCAAATCGAGGACCCCTGTATTGTTTTGAATTTAAATTAAGACATTTAGCAATGCGTACCGAGTTTGAAAAAATGTAACAAAATGTGACATAAGGGGGGGGGGGGGGGGTTCAAGAAGTACAAATTCACGCCAAAAACATTTTTTTAAATTATCCACCTTTTTAATGATAAAATAAATTATAAACGTTCAGAGGGGGGGGGGTTGTGAGTTGTAACAAATGGGGAAGGGGGGGGGGGGGGGTGAAAAAAGTCGTTTTTTTTGCGTAACGTAATAAGTGAACGGCCCCTTATTGGTTTTGATCAGATTGATTTTACTTCTGCAGAAAACAGATTTCAAATTGGTTGTGGCATTGCTGAGAAAATCGTAAAATACGCTTTCTGTAAACAAACAAGCAAGCAAGCAAGTTAATCAGCAAGAAATCTCAATAACGAGACATCGTTGAGACTTCTAGTTTTTTACATTTGATCCGTGCTGCTCTATAGAAGAGCTGTATTGTTTTTGGGCATGGTAGGAACAGCCGTTGCTTCAGAAAAAGCAAAAAACTTTCCTTTCCTATAAATTTTTCAAAATCAAAGATTAATGTGATTTTTATGAAATTCAACATTGAATGAAAAAACTTTTAAAGAATGCTCGTCAAGCTTTAAACTTTCAAACTTATGCTGAGCGAAGCTCAGCTGACTCGCTAGCTTTATACCTTCAAACTTATGCTGAGCGAAACTCAGTTGACCTCAAACTTCATACCTTCATACTTATGCTTGGCAAATCTTGGTCTATCCATAAGACTTTTGAGTGTGAGAGAAGTACAAATGGATAATGTCGAATGGGCATCTGAAACTTTACCAGTTTTCCGAGAGTATTCCGAGAGAAACCGAGAGAAATTTTCTACTATAATTAACAAAATTTGAGTATGAAGTAATATATTATTTGATTTGATTTTAAATTCTAATTAAAACACTGAAAAAAATTATTGAAATTGGTTTAGTAGAACTCATTTTATGATCAAAAAACCTCCTATTATAAGGGTGAGTCTATCTTTTTGGACGCTACTGTAGATCTAGAAAATACGACTTACTTTTGTGAGACTCTTATTAAGTAAACTACGATCTAAAAAAATTGATCTCATAAGCATGATTCTTGAACTTGATCTAAGGTACGTAGACAACCGATTGATACTTTTTTATATTGCCTATGTTTCCTTAAAGAAGCATTTTAAGTAAAAAACGCATTTCATGCTTGCAAAGTTCCATTGTTTTTTTCTTGTTTCTTAGCAACCTACGAATGAACAAAGCTGAAAACTTTGCGACACTTATTACTTATGAAAAAACAATAAACTAATAAAGTTTCAGAATTTTTCCTTACCTGAATTTTCCTCTATTAATTCCTGTATTTAGATGCTAAAAACTCAAATATTTATTAGAAGTCAAAATGAAAATATTTTTACTTCTCGTATCTTCTCGGAAAAAGTATATGTATTTTGATATATAATATGTTTAATTACCCCTGACCCACAAAGAGCATGCTCAGAGCATGATAAATTGAGCTTGATCAGACTTTTTGAGCGTGCTCACCTAGAGCCACCTACGGTACCTATTTGAGCATGATAATTAAGACTCTTTCGTGAGCATGATCAAGATCGCGATCAGAAGAGCTTGATCGATGTAACATGTTGCATGTGACATGCTCACAAGATCGCGATCTTGATCATGCTCACGAAAGAGTCTTAATTATCATGCTCAAATAGGTACCGTAGGCTTCTCTAGGTGTGCATGATAATTAAGCTCAGAAAATTGTACTGAAGAGTGTGCTCATGAGAGCTTGATTTTGAGCGTGCTCTAAAGAGCACGATTTATTATTTAAAATATTAAAAAATATTATCATGTTCTCTTGAGCATGTTCTTTTGAGCATGTTCTTTTGAGTTAATTATTAGAGGTGCTTTATGAGCATGATTTTGAGTATGCTCTCAAGAGTTTGATTTTTTTTTACTTTTTTGAGATTTGCCGAGATTCGAACCTGGAGCGCTGAGTCGTAATATGCCGTTCACTTATCCTCTGATCTATTGCTGTCTGAAATGATATATTTTTAAAATGGCAAAACGCGTACTGTTTTTAGGGCCATATTTTTTTCATTTTTGGATTTCTTGCCCTAATATTTTCAAGGGCAACATATGTTTAGGTCCATAATTTTATGTTTTTTGGACATCTTGTCCTAATATTTTCAAGGGCAAGATATGTTTAGGTCCATATTTTTATGTTTTTTGGACATCTTGCCCAATTTTTTTAGGGCAAGATCAAGATATCAAGCTCAGAGTAGGATCTTGAACGTGCTCGGTAAGATTCTTTTAAGAGCATGAAATAATTTTGTCACACGAAAAGTGGAGATTCTCAGATCATGCTCAAGAGCAAGCTCAAAAAGTGTCTCACGTGAGAACCTTAAATTTTCAAGCTCAGAGTAGGATCTTGAACGTGCTCACTAAGGTTCTCTTGGGAGCACATTATTATTATTATTATTTGTTTATTCAGATTCTTTAGATTAGACATTAAATAATCATTCTCTCATCAAGCTCATTTTGTGAGGTTCTCTTATGTTGTTAGGGTACTTTATGTATGAATAAGTTGACCTTTTGTATCCAAAATTTCAACTCGTCGAAAGGTTTGAAAACCCATATCTCAAGAGAGAATAATCAAATTGAAATAATTTTTGCATCTCTTTTTCTCTCGGAAAAAGTAGATGTAATTTAATGTATAATTTGTATTAAGATTTTTTGAAGCATTGTGAAGAAAATTGGATCTGAAAATTTTTGTTTTCCGTTATTAAGCCACTACCAATTTTCCATTAATTAAACTGCATAAAATAATTTAAAAGTGATTTAATGATAAGAATTCAAAGCGAGAATAGTTTCAAGGTGCTTTGGACCAGTGTTACTCCACCTCATTCTCGAAAAACTTCGAAATAAATGTCGAAAACTTCAAAATTAATGTCGAAAACTTCAAAATTTAAGCCGAAAATTTGAATTTTAATTGTCGGTTATATAAAATGTAAACAAAGGAAAAATTTGAAATCAAAATCAATGATTTTAGCTCCTATTAATCATGATTTGTCCCAATCAACACAATCTTTGTATTGTTTTATCACTTTTAAATAGTTAACACCACAACAATGAGCTTAAATAAGCAATTTATAAAGGAAACTAGTGTATCGGGTAGAAACCCAATGCGGATATATTCACACTGTACCATCAAAAGTCTTATGGATAGACCAAGATTTGCTCAGCATAAGTTTGAAGGGTGGTCGTGAAGTACGGCCGAGACCCATATCGACACAGTTCAAAAGATATACCTAATTTATGTCATAATTATGTCAGCTACAAAAACACTTAGTTTGAATTTTGTCACCCTCGGGAACCACATTTTCTCGGAAATGTTAAAATATTATTAAAAAGTAATTAATCCTGAATTATGTCGCTATTTTGTCAAGTGTTTTAAGATAAAGAATTTGTTTTTTGGTTTCCACAGTGAAGAGTATGAACAAAATTCAGATGGGGAATTCGAAATTTTAGATTTCGATTTTTTTTAAGCAATGCATTACAAAAAGTAATATTGATATGTGATTTATGTCAGAATTATGTCAATTCAAATAAAACACCCAAAAAAATTTTTTGACCAAAGAACCAAGTAGGAAATACATTTTCAATTTTGGACTAGGGGCGACCCTAGTCAAAATCAATTTTGTCACTTTTTTCTTCGAGGGTTTATCCAAATGGATTGAAACTTTGCATAAATATTCTAGTGCTTAAAACAAATACAAATAAAACATCCTAAAATTTTTTTGAGCAAAGAACCAAGAAGGAAATACATTTTCAATTTTGGACTAGGGGCGACCGTAGTCAAAATCAATTTTGTCACTTTTTTCTTCGAGGGTTTATCCAAATGGATTGAAACTTTGCATAAATATTCTAGTGCTTAAAACAAATACAAATAAAACATCTTAAAATTTTTTTGAGCAAAGAACCAAGTAGGAAATACATTTTCAATTATGAACTTGGGACAGGTCCAGTCAAAATCTAGTTTTTCACTTTTTTCTTCGAGGATAAATCCAAATACAGTAAAACTTTGTATGAGCATTCTAATCTTCAGGTCACACATTTCTGAAATTATAAAAATCATTTTTTTGGACTAAATTTTAAGTCACGTTGTTTTTGAATGTACAACCAAATTTATAAAACTTGGGTCTGACGACATATAGAATACATTTCTTGCTTTAGATATTTAAAACTGTTTTGTATAAATATTAGTATACTCACACAAAGTTTCACTGTAATTGGATAAACCTTCGAAGAAAAAAGTGACACAATTGATTTTGACTAGGGTCGCCCCTAGTCCAAAATTGAAAATGTATTTCCTACTTGGTTCTTTGCTCAAAAAAATTTTAGGATGTTTTATTTGTATTTGTTTTAAGCACTAGAATATTTATGCAAAGATTTTTAATCCATTTTTATAAACCCTCGAAGAAAAAGTGACAAAATTGATTTTGACTAGGGTCGCCCCTAGTCCAAAATTGAAAATGTATTTCCTACTTGGTTCTTTGCTCAAAAAAATTTTAGGATATTTTATTTGTATTTGCTTTAAGCACTTGAATATTTATGCAAAGTTTCAATCCATTTGTATAAACCCTCGAAAAAAAAAAGTGACAAAATTGATTTTGACTAGGGTCGCTCCTAGTCCAAAATTGAAAATGTATTTCCTACTTGGTTCTTTGCTCAAAAATATTATAAGATGTTTTATTTATATTTGTTTTAAGCACTAAAATATTAATGCATAGTTTCAATCCATTTGTATAAACCCTCGAAGAAAAAAATGACAAAATTGATTTTGACTAGGGTCGCCCCTAGTCCAAAATTAAAATTGTATTTCCTACTTGGTTCTTTGCTCAAAAATATTTTAGGATGTTTTTTTTGTATTTTTTTTAAACACTTAAATATTTATGCATAGTTTCAATCCATTTGTATAAACCCTCGAAGAAAAAAGTGACAAAATTGATTTTGACTAGGGTCGCCCCTAGTCCAAAATTTAAAATGTATTTCCTACTTGGTTCTTTGCTCAAAAAAATTTTAGAATGTTTTATTTGTATTTGTTTTAAGCACTAGAATATTTATGCAAAATTTTAATCCATTTTTATAAACCCTCGAAGAAAAAAGTGACAAAATTGATTTTGGTTAGGGTCGCCCCTAGTCCAAAATTGAAAATGTATTTCCTACTTGGTTCTTTGCTCAAAAAAATTTTAGGATGTTTTATTTATATTTGTTTTAAGCACTAGAATATTTATGCAAAGTTTCAATCCATTTGTAAAAGCCCTCGAAGAAAAAAAGTGAAAAAATTGATTTTGACTAGGGTCACTCCTAGTCCAAAATTGAAAATGTATTTCCTACTTGGTTCTTTGCTCAAAAAAATTTTAGAATGTTTTATTTGTATTTGTTTTAAGCACTAGAATATTTATGCAAAGCTTTAATCCATTTGAATAAACTCTCCAAGAAAAAAGTGACAAAATTGATTTTGACTAGGGTCGCCCCTAGTCCAAAATTGAAAATGTATTTCCTACTTGGTTCTTTGCTCAAAAAAATTTTAGGATGTTTTATTTGTATTTGTTTTAAGACCTAGAATATTTATGCAAAGTTTTAATCCATTTTTATAAACCCTCGAAGAAAAAAGTGACAAAATTGATTTTGACTAGGGTCGCCCCTAGTCCAAAATTGAAAATGTATTTCCTACTTGGTTCTTTGCTCAAAAAAATTTTAGGATGTTTTATTTGTATTTGTTTTAAGCACTAGAATATTTATGCATAGTTTTAATTCATTTTTATAAACCCTCGAAAAAAAAGTGACAAAATTGATTTTGACTAGGGTCGCCCCTAGTCCAAAATTGAAAATGTATTTCCTACTTGGTTCTTTGCTCAAAAAAATTTTAGGATGTTTTATTTGTATTTGTTTTAAGCATTTGAATATTTATGCAAAGTTTTAATCCATTTTTATAAACCCTCGAAAAAAAAGTGACAAAATTGATTTTGACCAGGGTCGCCCCTAGTCCAAAATTGAAAATGTATTTCCTACTTGGTTCTTTGCTCAAAAAAATTTTAGGATATTTTATTTGTATTTGCTTTAAGCACTTGAATATTTATGCAAAGTTTCAATCCATTTGTATAAACCCTCGAAGAAAAAAAGTGACAAAATTGATTTTGACTAGGGTCGCTCCTAGTCCAAAATTGAAAATGTATTTCCTACTTGGTTCTTTGCTCAAAAATATTATAAGATGTTTTATTTGTATTTGTTTTAAGCACTAAAATATTAATGCATAGTTTCAATCCATTTGTATAAACCCTCGAAGAAAAAAATGACAAAATTGATTTTGGTTAGGGTCGCCCCTAGTCCAAAATTGAAAATGTATTTCCTACTTGGTTCTTTGCTCAAAAATATTTTAGGATGTTTTTTTTGTATTTGTTTTAAACACTTAAATATTTATGCATAGTTCCAATCCATTTGTATAAACCCTCGAAGAAAAAAGTGACAAAATTGATTTTGACTAGGGTCGCCCCTAGTCCAAAATTGAAAATGTATTTCCTACTTGGTTCTTTGCTCAAAAAAATTTTAGAATGTTATATTTGTATTTGTTTTAAGCAATAGAATATTTATGCAAAATTTTAATCCATATTTACAAACCCTCGAAGAAAAAAGTGACAAAATTGATTTTGGTTGGGGTCGCCCCTAGTCCAAAATTGAAAATGTATTTCCTACTTGGTTCTTTGCTCAAAAAAATTTTTGGATGTTTTATTTATATTTGTTTTAAGCACTAGAATATTTATGCAAACTTTCAATCCATTTGTATAAACCCTCGAAGAAAAAAAGTGAAAAAATTGATTTTGACTAGGGTCGCTCCTAGTCCAAAATTGAAAATGTATTTCCTACTTGGTTCTTTGCTCAAAAATATTTTAGGATGTTTTATTTATATTTGTATTAAGCACTAGAATATTTATGCAAAGTTTCAATCCATTTGTATAAACCCTCGAAGAAAAAAAGTGAAAAAATTGATTTTGACTAGGGTCGCTCCTAGTCCAAAATTGAAAATGTATTTCCTACTTGGTTCTTTGCTCAAAAAAATTTTAGAATGTTTTATTTGTATTTGTTTTAAGCACTGGAATATTTATGCAAAGTTTCAATCCATTTGTATAAACCCTCGAAGAAAAAAAGTGACAAAATTGATTTTGACTAGGGTCGCTCCTAGTCCAAAATTGAAAATGTATTTCCTACTTGGTTCTTTGCTCAAAAATATTATAGGATGTTTTATTTGTATTTGTTTTAAGCACTAAAATATTTATGCATAGTTTCAATCCATTTGTATAAACCCTCGAAGAAAAAAGTGACAAAATTGATTTTTACTAGGGTCGCCCCTAGTCCAAAATTAAAATTGTATTTCCTACTTGGTTCTTTGCTCAAAAATATTTTAAGGTGTTTTATTTGTATTTGTTTTAAGTATTTGAATATTTATGCAAAGTTTCAATCCACTTGTATAAACCCTCGAAGAAAAAAAGTGAAAAAATTGATTTTGACTAGGGTCGCTCCTAGTCCAAAATTGAAAATGTATTTCCTACTTGGTTCTTTGCTCAAAAATATTATAGGATGTTTTATTTGTATTTGTTTTAAGCACTAAAATATTTATGCATAGTTTCAATCCATTTGTATTAACAGTCAAAGAAAAAAGTGACAAAATTGATTTTGACTAGGGTCGCCTCTAGTCCAAAATTGAAAATGTATTTCCTACTTGGTTCTTTGCTCAAAAAAATTTTAGGATGTTTTATTTGTATTTGTTTTAAGCACTAAAATATTAATGCATAGTTTCAATCCATTTGTATAAACCCTCGAAGAAAAAAATGACAAAATTGATTTTGACTAGGGTCGCCCCTAGTCCAAAATTAAAATTGTATTTCCTACTTGGTTCTTTGCTCAAAAATATTTTAGGATGTATTTTTTGTATTTGTTTTAAGCACTAAAATATTTATGCATAGTTTCAATCCATTTGTATTAACAGTCGAAGAAAAAAGTGACAAAATTGATTTTGACTAGGGTCGCCCCTAGTCCAAAATTGAAAATGTATTTCCTTCTTGGTTCTTTGCTCAAAAAAATTTTAGGATGTTTTATTTGTATTTGTTTTAAGCACTAGAATATTTATGCAAAGTTTTAATCCATTTTTATAAACCCTCGAAGAAAAAAGTGACAAAATTGATTTTGACTAGGGTCGCCCCAAAAATCGTCCAAAAATTGAAAATGTATTTCCTACTTGGTTCTTTGCTCAAAAAAATTTTAGGATGTTTTATTTGTATTTGTTTTAAGCACTAAAATATTAATGCATAGTTTCAATCCATTTGTATAAACCCTCGAAGAAAAAAATGACAAAATTGATTTTGACTAGGGTCGCCCCTAGTCCAAAATTAAAATTGTATTTCCTACTTGGTTCTTTGCTCAAAAATATTTTAGGATGTATTTGTTGTATTTGTTTTAAGCACTAAAATATTTATGCATAGTTTCAATCCATTTGTATTAACAGTCGAAGAAAAAAGTGACAAAATTGATTTTGACTAGGGTCGCCCCTAGTCCAAATTGAAAAAGTATTTCCTTCTTGGTTCTTTGCTCAAAAAAATTTTAGGATGTTTTATTTGTATTTGTTTTAAGCACTAGAATATTTATGCAAAGTTTTAATCCATTTTTATAAACCCTCGAAGAAAAAAGTGACAAAATTGATTTTGACTAGGGTCGCCCCAAAAATCGTCCAAAAATTGAAAATGTATTTCCTACTTGGTTCTTTGCTCAAAAATATTTTAGGACGTTTTATTTGTATTTGTTTTAAGCACTAGAACATTTATGCAAAGTTTCAATCCATTTGTATAAACCTTCGAAGAAAAAAAGTGAAAAAATTGATTTTGACTAGGGTCGCCCCTAGTCCAAAATTGAAAATGTATTTCCTACTTGGTTCTTTGCTCAAAAAAATTTTAGAATGTTTTATTTGTATTTGTTTTAAGCACTAGAATATTTATGCAAAGTTTCAATCCATTTGAATAAACCCTCGAAGAAAAAAGTGACAAAATTGATTTTGGTTAGGGTCGCCCCTAGTCCAAAATTGAAAATGTATTTCCTCCTTGGTTCTTTGCTCAAAAATATTTTAGGATGTTTTATTTATATTTGTATTAAGCACTAGAATATTTATGCAAAGTTTCAATCCATTTGTATAAACCCTCGAAGAAAAAAAGTGAAAAAATTGATTTTGACTAGGGTCGCTCCTAGTCCAAAATTGAAAATGTATTTCCTACTTGGTTCTTTGCTCAAAAAAATTTTAGAATGTTTTATTTGTATTTGTTTTAAGCACTAGAATATTTATGCAAAGTTTCAATCCATTTGTATAAACCCTCGAAGAAAAAAAGTGACAAAATTGATTTTGACTAGGGTCGCTCCTAGTCCAAAATTGAAAATGTATTTCCTACTTGGTTCTTTGCTCAAAAATATTATAGGATGTTTTATTTGTATTTGTTTTAAGCACTAAAATATTTATGCATAGTTTCAATCCATTTGTATAAACCCTCGAAGAAAAAAGTGACAAAATTGATTTTTACTAGGGTCGCCCCTAGTCCAAAATTAAAATTGTATTTCCTACTTGGTTCTTTGCTCAAAAATATTTTAAGGTGTTTTATTTGTATTTGTTTTAAGTATTTGAACCTCTAAGACCATTAGAGACACTGATTTTATGAATCTTATCGATGTAAAATTCTGAAATGAACACTACTTTTGATATCATACACTTCTAATCGCTATCCCGAACATACAATGAGTATACTCAGAGCACATTATTTGTGAGCTTGCAAACTTTTGTGAGAATGTGCTCATTTCATACATTAAAGTGATGCGATCACGGTACCTTTTTGAGTATGCTCAGTGAATGAGAAGGCAACATGCCACACGCAACATTTTTTTAATGCAACATTTTTTATTGAACATACTTATGAACATTCTCAAAGAGCATATACTCATAAACATACTAAAAGAGCTTATACTCATTAAGATACTCAAAAGATATATGCTCAGTGAGTTTATTTATGAGTATATGCTCATCTGAGCACATGCATGAGTGCAATCAGTTAAATTCACAAAATTCAAAAAATTAATTAAGCTAAATTTGTGTTTTATAAGGATAATTCAGTGAATAATTTTTGAAGGGTTAGAAATTGTTTTTAACATTTTATCTCAAATACTTAAGAAGAAAGTTTTAAAAAACCGGTCACCCATCCTTGTAGAAAAACCTATTGCGTTGCTTAACTTCTATCACCTCACACTTTTCCTTGGAGCAATTTTCTGTAAATTTATAATAATTTTTATATGGCAAAACACGTACTTAAATTATTATATTATTACAGGCAAACTAAGTTCTTTGAAGTCTGATACGCTACTTAATAGAACTATATTTTTATGAAATATTTGAGTTGATCAGAGCACGACCGTGAGAACATATTATGAAAATTGTCGACCAACTTAAAATTAAACTTAGAACATATTTTTATGCAAGTCGACATTTTCAAAAATGTCGACCAGCTTAAAATCGAACATCGAATACATTTTTATATCAGTCGACATTTTCAAAAACGTCGACCAACTTAAAATCAAACAAAGAATGCATTTTTATGCAAGTCGACATTTTTTGAAAAATGTCGACCAACTTAAAATTAAACTCAGAATACGTTTTTATGCAGGTCGACATTTTTTGAAAATATTTTATGAATTCAAATATTAGTTCCATGAAAGCCAAAAGATTTTGATCGTGCTTAATTCTTATAGTTTTTTAAAAGCAAAGTAATTTTTAATTTAATTCCTTGACATTTATTTCAGAAAACTTAAAATTGTAAAAAGTTTCGTACATTTTTGTATTACATATCTAAAATACTCAACATTTGCTTTTAAGTTGGTTGACAATTTTTTAAAAATAACATTTTAAAAAATGTCGACTATCATTAAAATGTATTCTAAGTTCGATTTTAAGTTGGTCGACATTTTTGAAAATGTCGACTTACATAAAAATGTATTCTAAGTTCGGTTTTTGGTTGGTCAACATTTTTGAAAATGTCGGCTCACATAAAAATGTATTCTAAGTTCGATTTTAAGTTGGTCGACATTTTTTAAAATGTCGACTTACATAAAAATGTAATCTAAGTTCGATTTTAGGTTGGTCGAGGGCAAGACCGTTTTTCGATTAAGTGTCAGATTTTGATAGTTTTTTGTCTATTACTCTTAAACGACAAACCTAACAATAAAACTTGATATATTGTTTTATAGAACTTTTTGATGCCTATCTTTTGGTATATAAATTTTTTACGAAAGTTTTATACTTAAGGTTGTGGAGTCTTAAAAGTGACAAAATCTGACACTGAATTTTTGGGAAGGGTATTTGAAATTTTACTAAAACTAGTCTATCTCGCTTAGTTTTACACCGATTTCGATAGTTTTTTCAGCAATAGATAGTTTAAAACTACATTTATCATTAAAAAGTAATAAAAACAAAATGGCGACTTAATAAGTTAATTTAATTAATGTTTTTAACCTTATTTTCCTATATTTTACCATCAATTTTTAACTTACTTAACTTTTTTCTTGACACAAATATAGTTTTAGACCTTGGCTTTATGATAGAAGCCAAAAAGTTTTGAAAAAAGGAGTATAATTAACTTTTTTTGGTCATTTTGTAAAATTGCCTTTAAATGGCAATTGAATAGATATTCTTTTAATTTTATGATGTAAAATGATAATTATACATCAAATATGCTTAGTTCTAGCAAAATATATCACAATATAATATTATAGAACAAGAAAAAAGCAAAAACTTTAAAAACTTTAACCAAAAATTTTTAACCGTTTTTGAAAATTTAAATTTTTTGGTTGATTAAAGAGTTGTAAAATTAACTTTTACTTAAATTAACTAAATTAGAAGTCTTTATTGCGGTAAACTCTTGCAGGAAAGTTGTAATTTATCATTAATTAATGCTTTTTGAGGGACAATAATGAAAATTTCATTAAATTAATATGTAAAATCAATTTTGGTTAATTTAACTAATTTTGTGTGTTAATTTGAAAATGTGTGTATGATAAATGAAAGAAAATAAGATTCTCAACAACTTTTATAAACATATCAGCTCCTTTTACAGCTTCCTTCTTGGAGAAAAATCACTTTGAATGTTTGGTTTAGAAATTAAACTAACTTATGAAGTCGCCATTTTGAAAGTTTTTGGTTAAAAATGTAGTTTTTGTATTTGGCTATAAACCACTGAAAGAATTATGAAGATTGAACAACTAAACTCTAAGTAAATCAACTTTCAATATTTGCTCACTTTTTTCGCGGTCTTGCCCTCGACATTTTTGAAAATGTCGACTTACATAAAAATGTATTCTAAGTTCGATTTTAAGTTGGTCGACGTTTTTGAAAATGTCACACAGAAGTGAGTATGTTCTTAATATTCTCATGAGTATGTTCAGTAAGTGCACTCATACGCGTGTATTCACATAAGTATGTTCTTAATATTCTCATGAGTATGTTCAGTAAGTGCACTTATACGAGTATATTCGCATAAGTATGTTCTTAATATTCTCATGAGTACACTCATGAATGTACTCACATGAGCTTAAAAATTTTTTGCAAAAAAATAAAGTGAGTACATTCGTAATGAACTCCTGAGCATGCTCAGTTGAATGAGCTTGCATGAGTATAATTTTTGAGTAGACTCACTTATATGCTCACTTTTCTGAGCATGCTCTTTGTATGTTCGGGTATATTAATTAAGTTATTTGGATTCTTTAGACAATAACTCGATGACAGAATCGGAATTTTCAATTTTCATCATCCAAAGAATCGAAAATTAGAGAAAACTGAATTTTATACCTATATTAGCATTCTTTATCATTTATAATACCCAGATATGTTTTAGAATGCAATTTAAAGCATTTTTGGTTTTGATCATAGTAGGCTATTTTCAAAAAATATCAATTTTATGTCTATATAAGCATTTTTTATCATTAATATTACCCAGATATGTTTTAATATGCAATTTAAAGCATTTTTGGTTTTGATCATAGTAGGCTATTTTCAAAAAATATCAATTTTATGTCTATATAAGCATTTTTTAACATTAATATTACCCAGATATGTTTTAATATGCAATTTAAAGCATTTTTGGTTTTGATCATAGTAGGCTATTTTCAAAAAATATCAATTTTATGTCTATATAAGCATTTTTTATCATTAATATTACCCAGATATGTTTTAATATGCAATTTTAAGCATTTTTGGTTTTGATCATAGCAGGCTATTTTCAAAAAAAATATCAATTTTATGTCTATATAAGCATTTTTTATCATTTATAATACCCAGATATGTTTTAATATGCAATTTAAAGCATTTTTGGTTTTGATCATAGTAGGCTATTTTCAAAAAAATATCAATTTTATGTCTATATAAGCATTTTTTATCATTTATAATACCCAGATATGTTTTAATATGCAATTTACAGCATTTTTGGTTTTGATCATAGTAGGCTATTTTCAAAAAAAAATCAATTTTATGTCTATATAAGCATTTTTTATCATTTATAATACCCAGATATGTTTTAATATGCAATTTACAGCATTTTTGGTTTTGATCATAGTAGGCTATTTTCAAAAAAAAATATCAATTTTATGTCTATATAAGCATTTTTTATCATTTATAATACCCAGATATGTTTTAATATGCAATTTTAAGCATTTTTGGTTTTGATCATAGGAGACTATTTTCAAAAAAATATCAATTTTATGGGTGTGTTGCATAGGATAGACAGAATAATTCTGCAGAATTCTGCTCAACAGTTGCGCAACAATTCTGCAGAATTATTCTGATAAATTCTGCAGAATAATTCTGATGACAACAGAATAATTTTGAAGATTAATTCTGATGAATGTTGCGTGACATGGATGTAGCAAAAAAAAAAATCAACCAGAATAATTCTGAAGAACTTATTTTTATTCTCCTGAATTATTCTCCAGAATTTTTTTTTCAGAATTTCACAAACCAAATCAGAAACATGTTTTTCCAAATTATGCATAGTTAAAAGTTCTGAAAATAACTTTATGAAAATGTGATTAATGACTTAGTTCTTGCACAATTACAAATTAAAATGGAAATTAAAATAGGAGTACAACATTTTTCAGTATTTCACTAAGTTTGAAACAGAATTGATGAAGAATTGCTTTTGAAATTGCCAAATATTTTCCTTTTGCTCCTCTGGTTTGAGGCCTTGAATAGTTCGATATAATTATTCATTATTGAAACTTTAATCAAAGATTATATACAAAAGCGTATAAAATTCAGAGACCAAAATGAAAGAAAACAAGTGTATCGGGTAGAAACCCAATGCGGGTTATATTCACACCGTACCAAAAGTCTTATGGATAGACCATAATTTGAAAAGCATAAGAATGGAGGTATGAAGCTTGATAAGTCAACTGAGCTTCGCTCAGCAAAAGTTTTAAGTTAAAAAGCTAGCGAGTCAGCTGAGCTTCGCTCAGCATAAGTTTGAAGGTTTAAAGCTTAACGAAAATTCTTTAAAAGTTTTTTAAAAAAATTTTTCATCCAAAGTTTAATTTTTTAAAAATCACAGTGAACTTTTGTTTTTAAAAATTCGTAAGAAAGGAAAGTTTTTTGCTTTTTTTGAAGCAACGGCTGTTCCTACCTTGCCCAAAAACAATACAGCTCTTCTATAGAGCAGCACGGATCAAATGTTAAAACTAGAAGTCTCTACGATATCTCGTTATTGAGATTTCTTGCTGATTAACTTGCTTGCTTGTTTGCTTACAGAAAGCGTATTTTGCGATTTTCTCAGCAATGCCGTAACCAGTTTGAAATCTGTTTTTTGCAGAAGATGTAAAATTTCAGGCTCAAACTTTTCTTCTGGGACCTTTTATAACCGATTAACTTCGATTTTTGTTTTAATTCTCAAACTAATGAAGATATAAAAATTCTAAGTTTATGTTAATTTAAGTGGCAAAGTACTCTTACTAGATCACACATTAGATCTCTTAAAAGCTTTAAGCGTCTAGAGATATTTCCAAAAAACTGAAGGAGCTATTCCGAAATCGAGGATAATCCACTTTAGTGAAAGTAAAGTGTAAATCTATAATCACATTCTCATAAGTTATTTATCAGAACTTTTAATTATGCAGAATTTGGAAAAAAAATGTTTCTGATTTGTTTTGTGAAATTCTGAAAAAAAATTTGGAGAATACCTAATTCAGCAGAATAAAAATAAGTTCTTCAGAATTATTCTGGTTGATTTTTTTTTGCTACATCCATGTCACGCAACATTCATCAGAATTAATCTTCAAAATTATTCTGTTGTCATCAGAATTATTCTGCAGAATTTATCAGAATAATTCTGCAGAATTGTTGCGCAACTGTTGAGCAGAATTCTGCAGAATTATTCTGTCTATCCTATACAACAGATTCAATTTTATGTCTATATAAGCATTTTTTATCATTTATAATACCCAGATATGTTTTAATATGCAATTTAAAGCATTTTTGGTTTTGATCATAGTAGGCTATTTTCAAAAAAATATCAATTTTATGTCTATATAAGCATTTTTTATCATTTATAATACCCAGATATGTTTTAATATGCAATTTACAGCATTTTTGGTTTTGATCATAGTAGGCTATTTTCAAAAAAATACCAATTTTATGTCTATATAAGCATTATTTATCATTTATAATACCCAGATATGTTTTAATATGCAATTTAAAGAATTTTTGGTTTTGATCATAGTAGGCTAATTTCAAAAAAATATCAATTTTATGTCTATATAAGCATTTTTTATCATTTATAATACCCAGATATGTTTTAATATGCAATTTACAGCATTTTTGGTTTTGATCATAGTAGGCTATTTTCAAAAAAATATCGATTTTATTTCTTTATTACTATTGTTTATCATTTGTAATACCTAGATATGTTTTAAAATGCAATTTAAAGTATTTTTGGTTTTAATCATAGTAGGCTATTTTCAAAAAAAAATCAATTTTATTTCTTTATTACTATTGTTTATCATTTGTAATACCTAGATATGTTTTAAAATGCAATTTAAAGCATTTTTAATTTTGATCATAGTGGGCTATTTTCAAAAAAATATCAATTTTATATCAATAAAAGCATTATTTATCATTTATAATACCCAGATATGTTTTAATATGCAATTTAAAGAATTTTTGGTTTTGATCATAGTAGGCTAATTTCAAAAAAATATCAATTTTATGTCTATATAAGCATTTTTTATCATTTATAATACCCAGATATGTTTTAATATGCAATTTACAGCATTTTTGGTTTTGATCATAGTAGGCTATTTTCAAAAAAAAAATCAATTTTATTTCTTTATTACTATTGTTTATCATTTGTAATACCTAGATATGTTTTAAAATGCAATTTAAAGCATTTTTAATTTTGATCATAGTGGGCTATTTTCAAAAAAATATCAATTTTATATCAATAAAAGCATTGTTTATCATTTATAATACCCAGATGTTTTATTATGCAATTTAAAGAATTTTTGGTTTTGATCATAGTAGGCTATTTTCAAAAAAATATCAATTTTATGTCTATATAAGCATTATTTATCATTTATAATACCCAGATATGTTTTAATATGCAATTTAAAGAATTTTTGGTTTTGATCATAGTAGGCTAATTTCAAAAAAATATCAATTTTATGTCTAAGCATTTTTTATCATTTATAATACCCAGATATGTTTTAATATGCAATTTTACGCATTTTTGGTTTTGATCAGAGGAGACTATTTTCAAAAAAATATCAATTTTATGTCTATATAAGCTTTTTTTTTTTTTTTTTAAATTAAACTTTTTATTTATTTACATTTAAATTTAAGTATGTACAAAGTTTCTATACATTTTGTTGCTTTTTGTTTTAAGGTTTCAGGCATTCAATTTGCCTTTTGTCTCTTAATTTTGATTTTATTTACGGATTTTACTTTCTTTTGTATTTCATTTGATTTATTCGGTGTTTTGAGATGCAAGACGACTGTTGAAGTTCGCTTGCAACTTTCCGACGTAGTCTTCGATGGACGGTATTTTCGCTTCTGTATGAAGATCGGTGATCCTTTCATATCTTGTTTTATTGAGAACAATTCTCAAGAATTTGTTTTGCAGTACTTGAAGTTTTTGAAGGTGGGTTTTTGCCATGCTTCCAAATGCTGGACAACCATATGTGAATATTGGTCTGATGGCTAGCTTGTAGATGAGAAGTTTGTTTCGTACGTCGAGTTGTGAGTTCCTGCTGATGAGCGGATAAAGCTGTCTTAATGCGGTGTGAGCCCTATTGGTCACATACTCCACATGCGGCTTTAATGTCACTCTCTTGTCGATCACCATTCCCAGATATTTAGCTTCTGTTTCCCATTTGATGTTTTCGTTGAGAAATTTGATGTTATTTCCTGGTAGTTGCCTGGAGTGCCTGTTTGTGATGAATAAGGCTTGAGTCTTCTGTTTGTTGAGGTTGATCTTCCATTTGTTCATGTATTGTTGAACTTTTCTTCCTGTGTGCTGTAGATGTGTCACAATATCGGCCGAGTTCTCTGCAGAATGATACAGTGCTGTATCATCTGCGAAAAGACCGATGTTGTTGGTTGTCTCTCTTACAACATCATACGTGAAGATGTTGTAGAGAGTTGGTGAAAGCACTGCTCCTTGTGGCACTCCGAATTTGATTACCTTGATTTCTGAGAACTGACCTTTAATAAAAACTGCGAAAGATCTTTCACTGAGGAAAGATCTTACAGTTTTTATAAGTGGCAGTGGAAATCTCAGTTTGAGCATTTTGTACAAGAGTCCGTTATGCCAGACTCTGTCAAATGCTTTTTCTACATCCAGGAAGATCATGCCTGTTGACTTTTTGTTGTTTAAGTTTTCTTTTGCTGATTTGATCACTTTGATGAGCTGGTGAGATGTTGATCTTCCAGTCCGGAAGCCGCACTGCTGGTTTGGGATGATGTTGTTATCCTCAAGATGATCGTTGATTCTATTCAGTAATACTCTCTCCAGTATTTTGCTTATTGAGCTGAGTAGACTTATTGGCCTGTAGCTGCTTAGCTCATTTGCTGGTTTTCCAGGTTTTGGAATAGGAATCACTTTTGCATGTTTCCAAACTTTGGGGAAGTGGTTGAGTTTCAGACACGAATTGATGATGAATTTCAAGTATTCGAAACCTTTTTCAGGAAGATTTTTGATGAGTATGTTGTTGACTTCATCTAGTCCCGGAGCTTTTGGATTTTTTAGATTTCTTATGATGCTCACGATTTCGTTTACATCTGTTAGTTCTGGATTCTCATCATTGTCTTGTTCCAACGCTTCTTTGACTGTGTTGTTTACTTCCTGTGTATGTTGTGGATCGTTTTGTTCCAGAGGATTTTCGTGAGCTTCACGAAAATACTCGCTGAGTGCGCTGGCTTTTTCTTTGTTGGTGATGAACGTTTTACCCAGATTTGTCAATGGAGGCATTGTTTTTGAACCTTTTTTGCAAAATTTTGCTATTCTCCAAACTGTTTGGTTTGACGGTTGAATCTCTGAGAGACGCTTATTCCAGTTTTTGTTTTTGAGTTCTTTAATTTTCTCATTGATGACTCTCTGCAGATAATTCAATTCAGATTTGAGTTGATTATCTCTGCTTCTCTGCCATCTTCGACGAAGACTCCTTTTTGTGTTGATTAGATCTTTAATCTCCGGTGTGAGTTTAGTTGATTCGAACTTGATCTTTTTCATTTTTACACTTGAGTTCCTCGCTTCCATGATGAGTTCAGAGAGAATCTTAATGTGATTCTCGATCTCATCTGTTGTATTGCAAGAATTTTCTCCAATGTTGTCTTCAATGCGGCGTGAAATTTGTGCTTTGAACTTTTTCCAGTTTGCGTTTTTGTAGTCATATCTGTAGACTGTATTTTCAGTTCTGTCGATTTTTGATGTTTTGATTTGGAAATACACAGCGCAGTGATCACTCATTGCCTCTGTGCATTGAAGTTCTGTTGTTTCGAGGTTGGAATTCGAGAGCATCAGGTCAATTGTTGACACTGATTTGTTTCGATCTTCTGGGTAGTACGTTGGCGAGTCAGGAAAGTAGATCATGAACTCTCCTGACATTTCCTGAAGAATATTTCCTGATTTATTTGCAACGTTGCAGTTCCATTCTCGATGTTTTGCATTGAAGTCTCCACAGATGTAGTAATTTCCTCTCAGATTTGTTATTTTGTTGATGTCATCTCTCAGGTGTAGATCTATTTCCCCTCCTTTGCTTCCTCCTGGGAGATAGACTGAGAGGATGTGACAACTATCCGTGTCATTGATGAAGACTTTGATTCCAATGCATTCCATTAGTTTTGTGTTGTAGCTTGGTTGAAGCTGATGTTTTAGATTTCTTTTGACGATGATTGCAACACCACCCTTTGGTCTATCCACGCGATCCAATCGATGAATTACGTAGTCTGGATGCGAGTCAATTTTTGAGTTTGGTTTTAGGAATGTTTCTGAGATGCAAGCAACATCGACGTTTTGCTTGCTTAGGTAGTCGAGAAATGCTAACATTTTGTCAGTGAGGCCGTTAGCATTCCAGTAGAGGACGTTGATACTTTGTTGTCTACAATCCATTATTGAATGCGGTGTTTTTGGCACTTGAGCCGATTGCTTGGAGTATTTCGTCGATGAACTCTGGATTTTTGGCGATTAATTTGAGAAGCTCGCTGATAAGGTACTTGCACTTTGATTCCTCTATTTCTGAGATGTTTTTATCTCTTGTGTTGGTGCTTTGAGCTTGTTGATTAGTTGTTATGTTTCGATTCACCACCTCAACACTGAATGAAGGTTCTGGGAAGACTTCATTCAAGGTCTGACTTGTTGCACTGATGTCTTCTGAGTCCATAAGCTCAACATCTTGCTTTGGTTTTTGATGTTGATTGTTATTAATGCGCTCGTTTTGCTTTTTTCTTTGATTCTTTTTCCAATGTTTTCCTCTTTCTTTATTGTTTTGTTGGTTGTTCAAGTTATTTTTATTTCCCTGATTTGAGGGTTTGTGATTTGGAGGAGGATTTGTGTTCCTTGGTTTGTGGTTGACTGGAACTTGTTTTTGATGAACAGGCTTTTGTGTACCAGATGTTGATGGTTCCATATACTCCTTTCTCCATTGAGGTTTTGGTGCATGTTGGACGTTTCTGGTTGATCTCTCAGGACGATGCGGTGTTGGAGGATTGTTTCTCCGTTGTCCATATGAATAATGGCCTGCTGTTTTGTTTTGATTTTGGTTGTTTCCATTCTGTGATTTTGATTTCCATTTTTCAATTATTTCTTGTCTGGTTTTACAACCTGTGAAAATTGCTGTATGTTTTTCACCGCAGAAGAAACATTTGAGTTTTCCGAGTGGAACCTTGTTGGTCTCTTTCGATATGTACTGGCACGTTTTCGAGTCATGTTGCTCAGAGCATCTGAAGCAAACGGACGGTTTGTTACAACCGTTTTGTCCATGACCAAACTGCAGACATTTCGAACATTGAGATGGTCCAGCTTGTCTATTTTTGTAGTCAGCCCATTTAATTTTGAAACTGCTGACAATTTTGATTTTTCTGAGGAATTCCAGGAAATTTCCACCTTGTTCTACATCTTTTTTGAAGTACACGAGGTAGTTCTGGTCGTCGTCTTGTTCGTGTCTTTTGTATTTCATTGTCATTTTGACAATTTTTACTGGTGTGATTTTTACGGTTTGAAGTTCCTTTTCCAACTCACTGATTTCCATATCTGGGAGTCCATAGAGTACGTACTTCTTCAGTGGTTCTTGGCTGGAGTATGTGTGGAAGTGATGCTTTTTGTCTTTGAGTAGTTGGATGAATTTCTCGTAGTAATCCCAACTCTCCGTTGTTACCGTTTTTGTTCCTTGTTTGCCCTTTTTGGTCTCAATTAAGAAACTTCCAGGTTGATTGTTTATTTCATTCGTCAATCTCTTGATTTCACCAGCTCCTCCTGTGCTGATGACAATTGGAGGTGGTTTTGATTTTTGTTGAGATTTGTTGTTGTTGCTTTCCGTGTTTACGGAAATTGTCTTTTGTTGCTCTGATGTTTTGCTGTTTTCTCCCCAGTACGAAGAAGTTGTCGATCTTTTTTTCTCCTGTTCTGGTGAACCAAATAGATACGGTACTCCAGAAGACGAAGCTTTCTTCACTGGTGGGAGTACGAACAGTGGTTTGTTCCCATCTTTTGGTTTGCTTTCGTTTGCTACTCTTTTTAAAAGAGCGTTGGGAACTATCACTTCTCGAGGGCGTTTTTCTGCTTTACTTGCTTCATTGAGAAACTTCTTTATTGATATTTGTTTTTTTGGTTTGAGATTTATCATCTCAATGTCGGCTGCTTGTGAAACATCTTCACTGAAAATTTCCTCAATATTGAGAATTGTCACTGAAGATGAATGTTGTTGTTGAGAACTATTAAGTCCATGCTGATTTTGAGAAAGATTTTCTTCGTTGTTGGTAGTTTTTGGTGATGCTACCATTTTGATAATCAAACTGAGATTTTGAAACTTTTTGCAAACAAAAAGCTTCTCAGGTAGTCTCTGTTTTGTTTCTTTTGAGATTTTTGAATAATTTGCGGAGCGATTTGTAAACACGTCTGTTCACGTTGAGATCTAGTTTGCAACTGTCTATATAAGCATTATTTATCATTTATAATACCCAGATATGTTTTAATATGCAATTTAAAGAATTTTTGGTTTTGATCATAGTAGGCTAATTTCAAAAAAAATTTAATTTTATATCTATATTAGCATTCTTTATCATTTATAATATCAGATATGTTTTAAAATGCAATTTTAAGCATTTTTGGTTTTGATCATAGTAGGCTAATTTCAAAAAAATATCAATTTTATGTCTATATAAGCATTTTTCAAGGCGTATACACTCGAAAAAAAAGTTGGGATTTTTTGGGATTTTTCGGGATTTTTGGGATTTTTGTAGAAAACCTGGGATTTTTTGGGATTTTTGGGATTTTTCTGGGATTTTTGGGATTTTTCTGGGATTTTTGGGATTTTTCTGGGATTTTTGGGATTTTTCTGGGATTTTTGGGATTTTTAATATTTTAAAAAATTTAATTCCTTTTATGGAAGTAAAAATCTTGAAAATTTGCTCTAAAATTTTTAAGAGAGTTATTTCATGGTATAAAAACTTATTCATCATCAATATAAATTAATAGTTTTTACATATTCTGTTGGTAAATCTTGTTCTGGTTCACTTGTGTAACAGAATAACTGCTAACGCTGTAAAACACATTTTTGTGTAGTTCCACAATTTGTTCATTAACAACATAATAAGCTGTCAACCTTTAGCTCTTAAACTGTAAATTGTTACAAAATCTCATAAAATTTTTTTATCCTTTTTTGCCTTTTTGTTAGAGTAATTCATATTTAAAACTCTTTCTGTTCCCAATATTCCATTTTCATGTATAATACTATGATCACCACGTCCTATTTCCTTTTCTTCCCAAATCAGTTCCTTTTCTGATACTTGTCAAATTTATACATCTTTTTTCTATATATCGTCTGGTTGTATCGGTGTTTTTAGTAATCATGATTTGTTTGCCTTGATAAGTTCCTATTAATTAAGAATTTGCTTTGGAATTATTCCTTTAAAAATTTATATTTGTTATTATTAAGCCATTTGGGAATTGATGAACATCTATATCAATTTCTTGATCAACGCCAATATTTGATGTCTTGAATGTAACATTCTTATCTTCTAAATAATCTTTCAAAAGAAATTCAGAATCAATATCATCTCGTATGTTGATTGCGTTTTGCGAATCTTCAGTAAGTAAACTCATATTAATACGTTCGATTACCATGCCTAATTCACGTACTTGCATTATGGGTCAAAATTTAAATTTTTTTGTAATTATGTGGCTGTTTGAAGTTAAACAAGTGAAAATTTTGATTTTTTTCATTAAAACTGAAAAATCTCTTCAGTAGATAAAGATATCAAAAAAAAGTTGTGAATTCTTCAAAAGTATCAAATAAGAGCTTTATGATGATGTATTATAAAGATACACTTATGCTAGCAAATGTATGAAAATCCAAGGAAAAATATCTTTAAACGTGCCGCAACCATCGTAAATGCCCAACTTCTATCCTAAAAACCATATATCACCGTGTAGCTCTTGACTTTTAAATCCAAAACTGTATTCAACTTTGGCTTAATCAGGTGCAAAATAAATTTATTGTGATTTTAAACGTTATTTAAAGATGAACTTTGAAGAAATTTTTTCAAAAAAGTCAAAATTGGTCGAGATATAGGGTACTTTTGATATCTGACGACTTGTATGTTTTTTTCTTCACTCAAACCACCAGTACTCTTACAAAAAAATAAATATTTTTTAATTCAGTTTTTATTTTATTATAGCTTAAATCAGTACCTTTCAAATGATGTATAAAACTTGATAGTTAAGTTTGATCTTAGTCATGAAAATAAGCCTGGTTTGTGACCGACCCAAAACGAAGAAAAATTTCAAAACGTCATTTCTAGAAATATCACTTAGAAACAAATTTAAGTATTGATTTGTAGTTTTTTATGATGATTTATGATAGTTATGACTATTTTAACTCAAAAATTTACATTTCATAAACTTTTTGCTATCTCAGGTAAAAGGTAGCTTTTAAGGTATGACCCTAGTAGACATTGATATTTCATATTAAAACACATCTGAGACAAAACACATTCGGCCTGTTTCACTAAAGTATATTATCCTCGATTTCGGATTATCTACTTCAGTTTTGTGGAAATTTCTCCAGACGCTCAAGGTTATTAAGAGATCTAATGTGTGATCTAGTTAGAGTACTTTTCTCCTTAAATCAACATGTACTTAGAATTTTTATATCTTCATTAGTTTGAGAATTATAACAAAAATCGAAGTTAATCTACTCGATTTGGCTAGAAAATTGAATGATTAATACTTCTTACCGAAAATCAAAAGTTTAAAGTACATATACAGAAATGAATGTGAAACAGGCCGATTACTTTTATATGGTTACCTATCAAAAATTTTTCATTTTCGCTATTTTGTTAAATTTCAGCTTGCGTCGGTCACATTAAAAACTTTTCCATAAGAAGTATAAGTTTCATACAAATTTTATACACCATTTTAAAGGTACTGATTTAATCTAGCAATAACCGAAAACGGATTGCAAAATATTGATTCTGAATAAAGTTATAGATATTTGAGTGGATCAAAATGCATACAGAACTGCGACCAGCATAGATAAAAATACAAAAGTTGAAAATTTCATGCTTTTTTGGCAATTTTTTTTTGTAATTAGGATAGTATTTTAAGATTTTTCCAATTCTTTTTTGTAAGATTTTAAGCTATCAAGGACACAAAACACTTATGTAAAATGGTAAACTGTATCGTTGCGTTGATATTGGTTTCTTCTACATGCTTTAATTAAGAAAATATTTGACTTTTTGTAAGCGTTGTACTTGTACAGAATGTTGAATTCTGAAATTTTATCCAAAAATTAACTTAATAATTATTAACAAATTAAAATTTTATCATTGTGCATGCTTAATATACCTTAAAAGCACTTATTAAGTACCATTTAGTAGAAAAATGAGGAATTTTAATTCAATTTCTGTACAAGTGCAACGCAAAAACGTTTATTTTCATAATCCGCGAACAAAATATTTCAAATTTTCCTTTAATTAACAACTTATTTTTTGATTAGAATGTTGTTTATGATATATTTCTGCTGGGATTTTCTGGGATTTTTTGGGATTTTTGGGATTTTTGGGATTTTTGTAGGAAACTTGGGATTTTTTTGGGATTTTTGGGATTTTTCGGGATTTTTTGGGATTTTTGGGATTTTCTGGGATTTTTTGGGATTAATCCCAAAAATCCCGAGTGTATACGCCTTGGCATTTTTTAACATTTATAATACCCAGATATGTATATATTGCATATATAATATGCAATTTACAGCATTTTTGGTTTTGATCATAGTAGGCTATTTTCAAAAAAATATCGATTTTATTTCTTTATTACTATTGTTTATCATTTATAATACCTAGATATGTTTTAAAGTGCAATATAAAGCATTTTTGGTTTCGATCATAGTAGGCTATTTTCAAAAAAATATCGATTTTATATCTATATTAGCATTTTTTATCATTTATAATACCCAGATATGTTTTAATATGCAATTTAAAGCATTTTTATTTTTGATCATAGTAGGCTCTTTTCAAAAAAATATCGATTTTATATCTATATTAGCATTTTTTATCATTTATAATACCCAGATATGTTTTAATATGCAATTTAAAGCATTTTTATTTTCGATCATAGTAGGCTATTTTCAAAAAAATATCAATTTTATTTCTTTATTACTATTGTTTATCATTTGTAATACCCAGATATGTTTTAAAATGCAATTTAAAGCATTTTTGGTTTTGATCATAATAGGCTATTTTCAAAAAAATATCGATTTTATTTCTTTATTACTATTGTTTATCATTTGTAATACCCAGATATGTTTTAAAATGCAATTTAAAGCATTTTTGGTTTTGATCATAGTAGGCTATTTTCAAAAAAATATCGATTTTATTTCTTTATTACTATTGTTTATCATTTATAATACCTAGATATGTTTTAAAGTGCAATATAAAGCATTTTTGGTTTCGATCATAGTAGGCTATTTTCAAAAAAATATCGATTTTATATCTATATTAGCATTTTTTATCATTTATAATACCCAGATATGTTTTAATATGCAATTTAAAGCATTTTTATTTTTGATCATAGTAGGCTCTTTTCAAAAAAATATCGATTTTATATCTATATTAGCATTTTTTATCATTTATAATACCCAGATATGTTTTAATATGCAATTTAAAGCATTTTTATTTTCGATCATAGTAGGCTATTTTCAAAAAAATATCAATTTTATTTCTTTATTACTATTGTTTATCATTTGTAATACCCAGATATGTTTTAAAATGCAATTTAAAGCATTTTTGGTTTTGATCATAATAGGCTATTTTCAAAAAAATATCGATTTTATTTCTTTATTACTATTGTTTATCATTTGTAATACCCAGATATGTTTTAAAATGCAATTTAAAGCATTTTTGGTTTTGATCATAGTAGGCTATTTTCAAAAAAATATCAATTTTATTTCTTTATTACTTTTGTTTATCATTTGTAATACCCAGATATGTTTTAACATGCAATTTAAAGCATTTTTGGTTTTGATCATAGCAGGCTATTTTCAAAATAATATCGATTTTATTTCTTTATTACTATTGTTTATCATTTGTAATACCCAGATATGTTTTAAAATGCAATTTAAAGCATTTTTGGTTTTAATCATAGTAGGCTATTTTCAAAAAAATTTCGATTTTATTTCTTTATTACTATTGTTTATCATTTGTAATACCCAGATATGTTTTAATATGCAATTTAAAGCATTTTTGGTTTTGATCATAGCAGGCTATTTTCAAAATAATATCGATTTTATTTCTTTATTACTATTGTTTATCATTTGTAATACCCAGATATGTTTTAAAATGCAATTTAAAGCATTTTTGGTTTTGATCATAGTAGGCTATTTTCAAAAAAATATCAATTTTATTTCTTTATTACTATTGTTTATCATTTGTAATACCCAGATATGTTTTAAAATGCAATTTAAAGCATTTTTGGTTTTGATCATAGTAGGCTATTTTCAAAAAAATATCAATTTTATTTCTTTATTACTATTGTTTATCATTTGTAATACCCAGATATGTTTTAACATGCAATTTAAAGCATTTTTGGTTTTGATCATAGCAGGCTATTTTCAAAATAATATCGATTTTATTTCTTTATTACTATTGTTTATCATTTGTAATATCCAGATATGTTTTAAAATGCAATTTAAAGCATTTTTGGTTTTAATCATAGTAGGCTATTTTCAAAAAAATTTCGATTTTATTTCTTTATTACTATTGTTTATCATTTGTAATACCCAGATATGTTTTAATATGCAATTTAAAGCATTTTTGGTTTTGATCATAGCAGGCTATTTTCAAAATAATATCGATTTTATTTCTTTATTACTATTGTTTATCATTTGTAATACCCAGATATGTTTTAAAATGCAATTTAAAGCATTTTTGGTTTTGATCATAGTAGGCTTTTTTCAAAAAAATTTTAATTTTATATCTATATTAGCATTCTTTATCATTTATAATATCAGATATGTTTTAAAATGCAAATTAAAGCATTTTTGGTTTTGATCATAGTAGGCTATTTTCAAAAAAATACCAAGTTTATGTCTATATAAGCATTTTTATCATTTATAATACCCAGATATGTTTTAATATGCAATTATAAGCATTTTTGGTTTTGATCATAGTAGGCTATTTTCAAAAAAAATTTAATTTTATATCTATATTAGCATTCTTTATCATTTATAATATCAGATATGTTTTAAAATGCAAATTAAAGCATTTTTGGTTTTGATCATAGTAGGCTATTTTCAAAAAAATACCAATTTTATGTCTATATAAGCATTTTTATCATTTATAATACCCAGATATGTTTTAATATGCAATTTTAAGCATTTTTGGTTTTGATCATAGTAGGCTATTTTCAAAAAAATATCAATTTTATTTCTTTATTACTATTGTTTATCATTTGTTATACCCAGATATGTTTTAAAATGCAATTTAAAGCATTTTTGGTTTCGATCATAGTAGGCTATTTTCAAAAAAATATCAATTTTATTTCTTTATTACTATTGTTTATCATTTGTAATACCCAGATATGTTTTAAAATGCAATTTAAAGCATTTTTGGTTTTGATCATAGTAGGCTATTTTCAAAAAAATATCAATTTTATTTCTTTATTACTATTGTTTATCATTTGTAATACCCAGATATGTTTTAAAATGCAATTTAAAGCATTTTTGGTTTCGATCATAGTAGGCTATTTTCAAAAAAATATCAATTTTATTTCTTTATTACTATTGTTTATCATTTGTAATACCCAGATATGTTTTAAAATGCAATTTAAAGCATTTTTGGTTTTGATCATAGTAGGCTATTTTCAAAAAAATATCAATTTTATTTCTTTATTACTATTGTTTATCATTTGTAATACCCAGATATGTTTTAATATGCAATTTAAAGCATTTTTGGTTTTGATCATAGCAGGCTATTTTCAAAATAATATCGATTTTATTTCTTTATTACTATTGTTTATCATTTGTAATACCCAGATATGTTTTAATATGCAATTTAAAGCATTTTTGGTTTTGATCATAGCAGGCTATTTTCAAAATAATATCGATTTTATTTCTTTATTACTATTGTTTATCATTTGTAATACCCAGATATGTTTTAAAATGCAATTTAAAGCATTTTTGGTTTTGATCATAGTAGGCTATTTTCAAAAAAAATTTAATTTTATATCTATATTAGCATTCTTTATCATTTATAATATCAGATATGTTTTAAAATGCAAATTCAAGCATTTTTGGTTTTGATCATAGCAGGCTATTTTCAAAAAAATACCAATTTTATGTCTACATAAGCATTATTTATCATTTATAATACCCAGATATGTTTTAATATGCAATTATAAGCATTTTTGGTTTTGATCATAGTAGGCTATTTTCAAAAAAAATTTAATTTTATATCTATATTAGCATTCTTTATCATTTATAATATCAGATATGTTTTAAAATGCAAATTAAAGCATTTTTGGTTTTGATCATAGTAGGCTATTTTCAAAAAAATACCAATTTTATGTCTATATAAGCATTTTTATCATTTATAATACCCAGATATGTTTTAATATGCAATTTTAAGCATTTTTGGTTTTGATCATAGTAGGCTATTTTCAAAAAAATATCAATTTTATTTCTTTATTACTATTGTTTATCATTTGTTATACCCAGATATGTTTTAAAATGCAATTTAAAGCATTTTTGGTTTCGATCATAGTAGGCTATTTTCAAAAAAATATCAATTTTATTTCTTTATTACTATTGTTTATCATTTGTAATACCCAGATATGTTTTAAAATGCAATTTAAAGCATTTTTGGTTTTGATCATAGTAGGCTATTTTCAAAAAAATATCAATTTTATTTCTTTATTACTATTGTTTATCATTTGTAATACCCAGATATGTTTTAACATGCAATTTAAAGCATTTTTGGTTTTGATCATAGCAGGCTATTTTCAAAATAATATCGATTTTATTTCTTTATTACTATTGTTTATCATTTGTAATACCCAGATATGTTTTAAAATGCAATTTAAAGCATTTTTGGTTTTAATCATAGTAGGCTATTTTCAAAAAAATTTCGATTTTATTTCTTTATTACTATTGTTTATCATTTGTAATACCCAGATATGTTTTAACATGCAATTTAAAGCATTTTTGGTTTTGATCATAGCAGGCTATTTTCAAAATAATATCGATTTTATTTCTTTATTACTATTGTTTATCATTTGTAATACCCAGATATGTTTTAAAATGCAATTTAAAGCATTTTTGGTTTTAATCATAGTAGGCTATTTTCAAAAAAATTTCGATTTTATTTCTTTATTACTATTGTTTATCATTTGTAATACCCAGATATGTTTTAAAATGCAATTTAAAGCATTTTTGGTTTTGATCATAGTAGGCTATTTTCAAAAAAATATCAATTTTATTTCTTTATTGCTATTGTTTATCATTTGTAATACCCAGATATGTTTTAAAATGCAATTTAAAGCATTTTTGGTTTTGATCATAGTAGGCTATTTTCAAAAAAATATCAATTTTATTTCTTTATTACTATTGTTTATCATTTGTAATACCCAGATATGTTTTAAAATGCAATTTAAAGCATTTTTGGTTTTGATCATAGTAGGCTATTTTCAAAAAAATATCAATTTTATTTCTTTATTACTATTGTTTATCATTTGTAATACCCAGATATGTTTTAATATGCAATTTAAAGCATTTTTGGTTTTGATCATAGCAGGCTATTTTCAAAATAATATCGATTTTATTTCTTTATTACTATTGTTTATCATTTGTAATACCCAGATATGTTTTAAAATGCAATTTAAAGCATTTTTGGTTTTGATCATAGTAGGCTATTTTCAAAAAAAATTTAATTTTATATCTATATTAGCATTCTTTATCATTTATAATATCAGATATGTTTTAAAATGCAAATTAAAGCATTTTTGGTTTTGATCATAGCAGGCTATTTTCAAAAAAATACCAATTTTATGTCTACATAAGCATTATTTATCATTTATAATACCCAGATATGTTTTAATATGCAATTATAAGCATTTTTGGTTTTGATCATAGTAGGCTATTTTCAAAAAAAATTTAATTTTATATCTATATTAGCATTCTTTATCATTTATAATATCAGATATGTTTTAAAATGCAAATTAAAGCATTTTTGGTTTTGATCATAGTAGGCTATTTTCAAAAAAATACCAATTTTATGTCTATATAAGCATTTTTATCATTTATAATACCCAGATATGTTTTAATATGCAATTTTAAGCATTTTTGGTTTTGATCATAGTAGGCTATTTTCAAAAAAATATCAATTTTATTTCTTTATTACTATTGTTTATCATTTGTTATACCCAGATATGTTTTAAAATGCAATTTAAAGCATTTTTGGTTTCGATCATAGTAGGCTATTTTCAAAAAAATATCAATTTTATTTCTTTATTACTATTGTTTATCATTTGTAATACCCAGATATGTTTTAAAATGCAATTTAAAGCATTTTTGGTTTTGATCATAGTAGGCTATTTTCAAAAAAATATCAATTTTATTTCTTTATTACTATTGTTTATCATTTGTAATACCCAGATATGTTTTAAAATGCAATTTAAAGCATTTTTGGTTTTGATCATAGTAGGCTATTTTCAAAAAAATATCAATTTTATTTCTTTATTACTATTGTTTATCATTTGTAATACCCAGATATGTTTTAACATGCAATTTAAAGCATTTTTGGTTTTGATCATAGCAGGCTATTTTCAAAATAATATCGATTTTATTTCTTTATTACTATTGTTTATCATTTGTAATACCCAGATATGTTTTAAAATGCAATTTAAAGCATTTTTGGTTTTAATCATAGTAGGCTATTTTCAAAAAAATTTCGATTTTATTTCTTTATTACTATTGTTTATCATTTGTAATACCCAGATATGTTTTAATATGCAATTTAAAGCATTTTTGGTTTTGATCATAGCAGGCTATTTTCAAAATAATATCGATTTTATTTCTTTATTACTATTGTTTATCATTTGTAATACCCAGATATGGGGCTGTTCACTTATTACGTAACGCGAAAAAATGACTTCTTAGACCCCCCCCCCCCTCGTAACAAAATTTGTATGAAAAAAAAATTTCCTTGTTTGAACTGTAACAAAATCTTAGACCCTTCCCTCCCCCTAAAAGCGTTACGTAATAAGTGAATGGCCCCTATGTTTTAAAATGCAATTTAAAGCATTTTTGGTTTTGATCATAGTAGGCTATTTTCAAAAAAATATCAATTTTATTTCTTTATTACTATTGTTTATCATTTGTAATACCCAGATATGTTTTAAAATGCAATTTAAAGCATTTTTGGTTTTGATCATAGTAGGCTATTTTCAAAAAAATATCAATTTTATTTCTTTATTACTATTGTTTATCATTTGTAATACCCAGATATGTTTTAACATGCAATTTAAAGCATTTTTGGTTTTGATCATAGCAGGCTATTTTCAAAATAATATCGATTTTATTTCTTTATTACTATTGTTTATCATTTGTAATACCCAGATATGTTTTAAAATGCAATTTAAAGCATTTTTGGTTTTAATCATAGTAGGCTATTTTCAAAAAAATTTCGATTTTATTTCTTTATTACTATTGTTTATCATTTGTAATACCCAGATATGTTTTAATATGCAATTTAAAGCATTTTTGGTTTTGATCATAGCAGGCTATTTTCAAAAAAATTTTAATTTTATATCTATATAAGCTTTTTTTTATCATTTATAATACCCAGATATGTTTTAAAATGCAATTTAAAGCATTTTTGGTTTTGATCATAGCAGGCTATTTTCAAAATAATATCGATTTTATTTCTTTATTACTATTGTTTATCATTTGTAATACCCAGATATGTTTTAATATGCAATTTAAAGCATTTTTGGTTTTGATCATAGCAGGCTATTTTCAAAATAATATCGATTTTATTTCTTTATTACTATTGTTTATCATTTGTAATACCCAGATATGTTTTAATATGCAATTTAAAGCATTTTTGGTTTTGATCATAGTAGGCTTTTTTCAAAAAAATTTTAATTTTATATCTATATAAGCTTTTTTTTATCATTTATAATACCCAGATATGTTTTAAAATGCAATTTACAGCATTTTTGGTTTTGATCATAGTAGGCTTTTTTCAAAAAAATTTTAATTTTATATCTATATAAGCTTTTTTTTATCATTTATAATACCCAGATATGTTTTAAAATGCAATTTACAGCATTTTTGGTTTTGATCATAGTAGGCTATTTTCAAAAAAATATCAATTTTATTTCTTTATTACTATTGTTTATCATTTGTAATACCCAGATATGTTTTAAAATGCAATTTAAAGCATTTTTGGTTTTGATCATAGTAGGCTTTTTTCAAAAAAATTTTAATTTTATATCTATATAAGCTTTTTTTTATCATTTATAATACCCAGATATGTTTTAAAATGCAATTTACAGCATTTTTGGTTTTGATCATAGTAGGCTATTTTCAAAAAAATATCAATTTTATTTCTTTATTACTATTGTTTATCATTTGTAATACCCAGATATGTATCAAAATGCAATTTAAAGCATTTTTGGTTTTGATCACAGTAGGCTATTTTCAAAAAAATATCAATTTTATGTCTATATAAGCTTTTTTTTATCATTTATAATACCTAGATATGTTTAAAAATGCAATTTACAGCATTTTTGGTTTTGATCATAGTAGGCTATTTTCAAAAAAATATCAATTTTATTTCTTTATTACTATTGTTTATCATTTGTAATACCCAGATATGTATCAAAATGCAATTTAAAGCATTTTTGGTTTTGATCACAGTAGGCTATTTTCAAAAAAATATCAATTTTATGTCTATATAAGCTTTTTTTTATCATTTATAATACCTAGATATGTTTAAAAATGCAATTTACAGCATTTTTGGTTTTGATCATAGTAGGCTATTTTCAAAAAAATATCAATTTTATGTCTATATAAGCATTTTTTATCATTTATAATACCCAAATATGTTTTAATATGCAATTTAAAGCATTTTTGGTTTTGATCAAAGTAGGCTATTTTCAAAAAAATATCAATTTTATTGGAGAAAACTATTGATATCAACACTGAATAACTTTTACTAAGTTATAGAACAGGCAAAAATCTTTAATTAAGTTGCTTTTCTATATGTTTTAAGTCATTAATTATTGAAATATTTTAATTCTTTGAAAAATTTCATTGTGTCATCGAGTTATAAAAAAGCTTTTTTTTGTCTTAATCCGTGAAAAAATACAAAATTTTTAAACATATTTTTTCAATTTTTCACTTAGTTTGGGTGAGTTGTAACATTTCAATAGATCACTTGAAAAGATTTAATTATGCTTAACAGGGTGGTTAAAAATAGAATCTGGCCTTTTTTAAAATTATGTTCACGTGTACAATGTGATGCAGAATTCATATGTTGGCAGATAACATATGTCACACATTGCATATGTGCACATATTTTATGTGTGATGTGTGACAACTTATTTTGTGTCACATATGAAAATGTGTGATGTGTGACACATATTTATGTGTGTAGATATCATGTGTAAACATGCAAAATCTGCACATATTTATTTTCGGGACTAAAGTGGTATTTTTTTGCAGAATTTATTTAAGAAATTATTGATATATAACCAAAACAGTCAAATACTGCATAAAAGAGTTAATTTTGTCGAAAATATGTTCATCAAACTGTAATTTTAAACTAATTTGACTTTATTTTCGGAAAACTTGACTTAAAATTGATTTACAAGTGATTAAGAGACACGAGTTTTACTATTAAAGTATTGATCATAACTGAAGCTCATCATTCTTAGTTTAATCTTCATTTCTCCAACAAATAAAATCAAATTAGTTTAAAATTACAGTTTGATGAACATATTTTCGACAAAATTAACTCTTTTATTCAGTATTTGACTGTTTTGGTTATATATCAATAATTTCTTAAATAAATTCTACAAAAAAATATCACTTTAGTCCCGCAAATTAATAAATGTGTGCAGATTTTGCATGTTTACACATGATATCTACACACATAAATATGTGTCACACATCACACATTTTCATATGTGACACAAAATAATGTGTCACACATCAAATATGTGCACACATCACACATAAAATATGTGCACATATGCAATGTGTGACATATGTTATCTGCCAACATATGAATTCTGCCACACATTGTACACGTGAACATGCAAAATGTGTTGGATATGTGTACATATTCTGTAAAATAGAATATGTTTTAACAACCCTGATGCTTAATGATCTACGAAAATTCAGGCTTATTATTCCTTCGTAGTAATATGAAATTAAAGAAAACATTTTATTGACACAACACTCATTGACATTATTACATTAAAAAATAAGCTTTTTTAATCCAAGGTTATTTGTGTTTTGATGATAAAAATCTTCTGGTTAATATCTTTTGTATACATTTGAGTTTAAATATCAAAACAGTCTCAAATTATCAAAAATAATTACTCTATTAAGTTTCATTAATAGATTTACATAATAATCAAAGATAAGAGTAGTATTTTAATTTTTTCAATTCGTTTTTCTGGTAATTTTTTTACGGATCAGTAAAATAAAAGCTCAAAGATGCTCCGTGACATAAAGTTGACGTTTGGAGAATCGACTTTTTTCTTTAATTAAGCTGCTTTCCTTGATTTGAAGTATAAGTATTCTAAGCTTGAACTTATTAATTTTGATATGCACTTTATGATGCAAACATAGGTAAAGTTATTAATCTATCTTGTATGTTGAAATTTTTTTAACAAGCCACTATTCGTTTTTCAGTTTTTTTGCACGATTTTGAAAACTTTTTTCATCCCATAAGCCACTGGCTAGTAACTTAAAAATAGGGTATTTAATTTTAAAAATTCAAAAGCATAACGGATCTGAAATATTTGAAAAAAAGTCTTCAGTGTTCGTTCAAATTCAGCGCACGAGTTTTTGCTTACGCTCTCAAAACAACATCATTGAAATTTAAGAAAAATGGCAAAATTTGATTTAACTACGCGAAATTTGCAGTTTTTGGATCGTCATTTGACTTTTCCATTATTAGAATTCTTATTGAGCAAGGATGTAAGTAGAAGGATAGAGAATAGTAGAAAATTCAGTGAAAAATTAATAATCTCTTCACAATAACCTTAAATATTCTTTAATTCACAGATTTATGATAAAAATGAACTACTCAATTTTATATTGGAAACAGTTAATAAGACTAATATGATTGATTACACTACTGACATCAGGCAGCGTTTAAGTCTATCGGAAAAGTTGCCGGAAGAACTTCAATTGAAACGACAAACTGTTTTGGCAAAATTGAAGGAATTGCAGCTCGAAGTCGAACCTTTGATGAAATGTATGGAAGAAATCAAGACAAGAGACACCATGAAGGATAGTAAAACGCTGATCAATGTACTTCAGTCCGAATATAATGTAAGTAAAGAAGTGATTTAAAAAGTGAACTGAATTATAAAATTTTGATGTCGAATTCACAGATAAAAATCGATATCATCCAGAGTGTTTATAAATTGGCCAAGTATCTCTATGAGTGCGGTAATTACACGGAAACAACATCATATTTGTACATTTGCTTGATGATTATGCAGCCAAGTGATAAGAATTATTTGAATGTTCTTTGGGGAAAGCTTGCATCAGAAATTTTGACATTGAACTGGCAGACAGCTCTTGAAGATTTAAACCGCCTGAGAGAATTCATCGATAATCATAATTTTACAAACATTCAAGTCCTTCAACAACGCACTTGGCTTATTCACTGGAGTGTTCTTGTATTTTTCAATCATCCAAAAGGACGGGATTTGATCATTGAAATGTTCTTGTATAAACCTTTATATTTGAACGCAATCCAAACAATGTGTCCACATATTCTTCGCTATCTTGCTGTTGCCGTTGTCATCAATCGAGGCAGAAGAAATGCTTTGAAGGATTTAATTAAAGTCATTCAACAAGAATCTTACACATACAAAGATCCAATTACAGAATTTCTTGAGCATTTGTATGTCAATTTTGATTTTGAAGGAGCACGTATGAAATTACACGAGTGTCAAACAGTCATTCTCAATGATTTCTTCATTATTGGATGCTTGGATGAGTTCATTGAAAATGCTCGTCTCATGATTTTCGAAACTTTCTGTCGAATTCATCAATGCATTACAAGCCAGTAAGTTGAAATTGACTATCAAAAAAACCACCACAGTATCTAATTTATTATTATCATTTTAGAATGCTTGCTGACAAGTTGAATATGGAACCAGAAGAAGCAGAATGTTGGATTGTCAATCTCATTCGTAATGCTCGTCTTGATGCAAAGATTGATTCAAAATTGGGATATGTAGTTATGGGTGGACAACCTTTAAGTCCCTATCAGCAGTTTGTCGAAAAAATTGACTCATTATCAGTGCGATCTGAAGCACTTACTGAATTAGTTGAGCGTAAAATGCGCGTGAAAAATCAAGAAGGAGAGAGCAACTGGAAATATTACTAGGATTATAATTAATACCTTAATTTTTGAAGTATAAACGCAAGATAATTCCTGTAAGTTTTATATAAAATCGTAAATTATAATCATGTGGTTTAAAAATATTGAAATAAAAGAACAAACAGTTGAGAGCAAGGTCAAGAAATAATCTCTTTAAGCTAGCTTACTATGTATTTTATTTGACTACTGAGGTGAGTTGATCAATTATTGTCAATTTGCTATGTCTTTTAATAGCAGTTCACGAATTTTGAGAAAGCTCATAATTGCATCTCTAAAGTAAATTGCAATCACTCTGAAAAATGGATGCAAAGTCAAAAAAATCAAACAAAGTACTCAGAAATGATTAAATATGTTTATTAATACACGTAAATATTGCATTCTGATTTTCAGTCATCCATACATGATACTTATTACGAATAATAGCAATTTGATCCGATGACAAGTCAACATTTTTAAATACAACCGAGGTTGCCATCCGCAATGACACTTGCTTCTTCAGGAAATAATTTTTGTAACATCGTTTTACTCGTTGTGCTGAAAGTCCAAAATAATCGCGTTGAATTAGAGGCGGAATTGAAAATTCTTGAGCTTCTGTTGTGCAGTTGGGCATTTTGAATTTTGACAAATCTATTCTAAATTCATTAAAATTAAGAATGTTAGCTTCAAAGTATGCTTTCTGAATGCATGCAATATTTTCATCTGGAGTTGTTGGAGATCCTCTAATTAAATCAAATTCTTTTCCAAAAATATCCGGATGACATGACTTGTCGAGCATTGAAATGAATTTATTTTTTGTTGCTGATGACTTTCGCTTAAAATTTGGGATTTTTCCATACAGTTGAAATACAAAGGCTTTCAAATAAAATTTCACAATCCCATGCTTCTCAAAATTCTCAATTATGCATTCTTGATTCTCCATCAAATTCTCATTATGGATACGTCTATTAACATCATTATTGAAATCGCTTACAAGTTTTATCATAAGTTGATCACAAAGCTCAGTACTATTAATGTATGGTGCCGATGCAAATGAAGATTCAAGTATTCCATTCCGCTTTAAGTAATCTGCGAGACATTCCTTATCGAATGTAGATTCGTCACAATTCACACCAATTAAAATAAAAAGAAGCAGCAAAAAATGCTTAATATTCTTCCTCATCGTCTTTTCACTTTGCCACTTCAAGAACATCTACTTAAAATTGAGAACATTTGCATCTGTTTTGTTATAAAATGAGATTACTCCGAAAATTCTGTGGGTCATGAAATGTCAGTGTGTGTCGCATAAATTGATAAGTAACTCGATTTTTATTTTTTGCAAACAGTAAAAGGTACCTGAAATTGATAAGGCAAACCCATAAAGAAATTACTCGTGAGCAATTCAAAGCGCATAAATATATCAAGAGTATGAGATTCTAAACCTGTCTATCTACCCATGGACTCTGAAATATCTTCATTTCAGCCTATGTTCTAAGATGGAAATTAGTGTTATTATGCAATCTTCTAGCATTTAACTTAGGTCAAAGGGGCCATTCACTTATTACGTAACGCTTTTAGGGGGAGGGGGGGGTCTAAGATTTTGTTACGATTCAAACAAGGAAATTTTTTTTTCATACAAATTTTGTTACGAGGGGGGGGGGGGGCTAAAAAGTCATTTTTTCGCGTTACGTAATAAGTGAACAGCCCCAAACGGCAAAACTGAAGGACTATGGAGAGCAATATGTACTAACAGTTGGACGAAATTCGAACAATGACTTCTTTTCTCCCTAAAAAATGAATATAATAAAGCTATTAAAAGCAATTTGAGAATGTCAAGATGAAAATATTTCTTTCTTGTTTCATTTTCAGGATTGTTCCCAATCTTAAAGGATACTAATAAAGAATAAAAATAGAAAGATGTTCTAGCTTTAATTTTTTTATTGACAACTTCTAAACATGTAAACACAAATTGCTTGATTCAAAGTTCAATATTTCAGTCGTTAATTAGAACATTCTTAAATATCGCAAACATCAACAGATTGGCTTATTGCATTTTCAATTTCCTTGTTGATCTTCTTCCTCATATTATTTTTTTCAGCAGTCGGGATACTTAATCCAAGAAGAGAATTAATCTTAAAACGTAGCTTGTGAAATTCAAGGTCCTTTAATTTCTTTATATTGCAATCAATTGTTGCGTTATCTTCCTGTCTTTCTCGCAAATCTTTGTATATTCTCTCTTTTTCCGCATCCAAAATAGCATTACAATTTAGTTTCTTTGGATCTCCACTCACTAAAATTTCAAAAGTATTTTCTGCATTCTTTACGTCAAACAATTTCTCCTTAATCACGTAATCAGTTTGGCAGTATAAATTGCTATATGTTGAGTCAGCGTCGCTATCAGCCAAACAACAAATGGCAAAACTCAAAAGAACAGTTGCGTACAAGAACTTCATCTCAATGACTTCAAAAATAAACTAATTAAGTCCAAGTCAAGCTCAACTTATTATAAAGTGACAATCAAATGGATTGAGAATTGAGAGACAATTGCTTAATAGAACTGAGAGTCAAATGATGTGGGAATTTTATTTGTAAACAATTGATAACTCAAGCAATTCGAGGAAATTGATGACTGAACGAATATCTCGCTTAAACGAGATTGAAAAATGTCTGAATCAGTTGATTTGTTCCAAAGTAAAATTATTTTGACATTTGCTTAAAAATATAAGGAATTAACCACAAGAAATAAAAAAGGTGCAAAAAGATTTGACGCTGCGACTAGGATTCGAACCTAGGCGGGACAGAGCCCAATTGATTTCGAGTCAATCTCCTTAACCACTCGGACATCGCAGCATTTCAAAACCATCTAATATGTAAGGTTTACATATTAAACTCAGATACTTAATGTTTGGCAAAAAGTTTTATATAAACAGAATTCAATGTTGCATGTTTTGTTGTTTGTTGTTTCCATACAACAATGTTTCAAATTTTCAGAATAATTTTTTAACTTAAAATTATTATATTGACATAAAAATTATTTACAATAAATTATCATCCAATTACGCAGAAAAAACAAACAACTTTTTTTCTCCTTGACGACTCTAACGAATTAATAGTAATTTATGTTTTTATTATTTTTTTTTTGCGTTGGTAAAATGTGTTAATGGCAATAATTTCATTGTCATTCTTGTATGTCAATTTGATAATATTCGTATGAACATGAACTGTAAAACTCATTCTTAATTCAGACATTTTAACAAACAGTTGTTTTCGTCTCTGCATTTTATTATACCTTTTAACATTTCGTGAAATTAAAGATGAAATTTTATTATTTGATTTTTATATTTTTGACATCTGCTGCTGTTTGGAAGGTAAATATTATTTTGATTCTATTGCTCTATTTCTGAGCACATCGATGGAAAAAAAAAGAAATCAATAAAATTGATTATAGAAATTTCTTCATGAATCTTTCATAGATTGGATTATCGCTAGCAATTGAAGGGGAAACCGAGCATTCAAATATTGTCAGTAAGTAGAATGTTTACAGTCCTAGATACCATTATTATTCAATTAAAACTGAAATAATTAATTAAACATAACACTATTAAATTAGAACGTGCAGCACAATTTCCCGGAAGCCCTCCTCAGGATCATAAAAATACAGGAAATACATATCTAAATCAAACATCAAACGTTGGAGAAGGCAGAAATGATGGGCTCCTTCCTAGAGGCATGTCAGTTCGAACATAAAATAATAAAATACTGACATATTTTTGTACCGATCTTTTTAAATTACTTTGTGCAATAAAAAATGTATAAATCTTAAGGGCTTTTATGTATTTTTATTCTTTATTTTAATATTTTAATAGCTGTTGTTGATAACTTCTAGTTCAAAAGTTTTTGATCTTATTAAAATATATTGAAGGATCATTTCGAAGATTTTTCAATTTTCTTATCATTAGGATCAATTGCTTTTTTTCGCATTCATTAAAGGTTCTTTTTAGTTAAGTTCTGAAGCTACATGACTAATGTAAGAATATCTGAACTTTTTAATAATGAAGAATATTAGACCATTAACCTTAAATTAAATATGAGTCATCGATTGCTTGCTTTTAAAAACTAAATGAAAAAAAGAACATTCAAAATTTGAATACGACAGTATTATTTGTATTCGGTCAATTTTAGTCAATTCAACAGTTTTTCATTTAGTACAGTGCACTTGAATTATAACAGAAATGTCTCAATACATGCTTGTTATGTTTTATGGCTGTTCAAATAAATGACCTTACATATTTTTTCTCATCAGCTAGATCGAATTATTATTTTGCAGTCGTTGATATCAAGATAACAAGCTACTATACCTTTAATATATTCAACACTGACCAATATGTGATATAGAACGGAATAAATTTCTTCGAACACCGTTAATGTAATAAAAAAGCATTGTTATTTTTGACACGGGAATAAAAAAAAATCAATTTAAATTATAGGGAAAATTCATAAAGTGCAGAAGCATGTTATTATCACACGTTAGTATTATTTCAACTTGAACCAAGATTTATTGATATTTTCTCGGATTACTATTGAAACTCACAATTGATATTGACAATGAATCTAGTGACATTTATCATCATTATTTCTTCGTTTGCAAAAATATTTCAAGTAAGTTTACTTTATTGAAGCTATAAAGTATAAGTTGATTTGTTTTTATTTCTATTTTAGGCACATAGTTTTGGATTTGGTGGTCCATCTGCCAATGGATATGGTTTACCTCAAAATTTTCCATTTATTCAAAATGCCATTCCATCAACAACAGCAAATACGGGTCCACCAACATTTCCTACCTTAGCACCTCCAATTGATCCTCGAATCAAAAAATTAGATGCTTTAGTTGACTCAATGTTGAATGCAAAAAATTTGCAGATCCAAATTCCATCACCATTTAGAGTTAAAAGAAAAAAATAAAATTCATGATGTTGCCATGTTTTCTGTTGCTGTCCACCTACTTTCAATTATAATTAGACGATATAAGATAAATTAAAATGTCAAAGCTTTTAATGAAAACGAATAAAAAAAGTTCTTCATTAAAACGTCACATAAGTCAATAATTAAATTAATGATTTTTTTTTTCTTCTTCCATCACTTCCCACTTAAATGTATGAATTTATTCATGACCCTAAAAGATACTAATTGACAACATCAAGAATTATTATTATACAAAATAATCAAGATAGGAGCCGTTCACTTATGACGTCCGAAATTAATGGTCATTTTTCAAAAAAGAACAATGGATTTCCTGGAATTTCTATTGTTCTTTTCTTGCTGACCCCCCGCCCCCCCCCCTGGACGTCATAAGTGAACGGCCCCATACATATTTTATTTTTATTTTAGACATTACATTGCCTAGCATTGTACATTATTGTGTCGTTAAGCATAAATCCCGCTGCATTAAAACCATTTTGTATATCAAAGAACTAAGGAATGGAGAAGATTATCATTTTTCTTATCTCTTTTTTTTACATCTTTTGCATAGCTTTGATACAATATATCTTGTGAATGACTTAATAATCTTAGTCTGTCTCTATGGAAATGTTTTAGAATTTTTAATGTTATTTATTCAATTTGTTTAAAAACTTCAGAATTGTTGAAGGAATTGTTAGGAACTGGGATTTATGATGCATATCAAAAATAAGAGTTTTAAACTGATTATCTACCAACTCCTCCCTCTCTCACATCTTTATAATAAAATTAACTTCCATGCATAGAATAGCATGTTTGCTCAATTATGTCTAGTGAAGCTGAAATCAGCATATAGTTATAGGTAGGGAGGTTAAGATTATTATCCTTACCAGCCATGAATTCTTTTAAAATGATTATATTTTGAAAAACTTTTTTTATAACAGCATGAGCTGTTTGGCTTTCTTCATTACGAGTGATTTTTTTTTTTGTGAAACAATGCCGCTCATTATCAGCTACCAGAAAATCGTCTTATCAGATATCATAAGTGAACAACCTTTAAATTAAGAATATAAAATAAAAATATACAAAGATTTAATGTTTAAAGACGAATCTTCCTTAAATTGAATCTTACATTAATGAAGCTAATAATTAGGTCATTAAGGAAACTAATATCAAACTGCACAAAACCACAGATAGCTCTATAAAATAAGTTGAAATAAATTGTTTGATTTTTATGGGTTATTTCAAGATACGGTAATAATTACTTTATGATCCTTATTAGATTTATTTGTACTTATAAGTAAGTAGACTGTTTCAAATTATTCTCTTAGGAAATTAGTGCGCTCAATTTTAATTAATATTATAAGCTTAAATAGATCTTTCTTTTCTTCCAGATTGTATCTTACTTTCGCCTACTTTCATAATTAATTAAAAGTTTCTTGACATTTGGTTTTTGCTTTTAGTTCATACTTGTTCATATACGTTTATACAATTGAGAATTTTTTTTATTTTCGTGCTTCATCATTACGTTTAGTAAAATACATCAGCATTGATGACAAAAGTTTCTATTCAGCCTGTCGAGTTGCATTATAAATAACAAGGGAAGAAACGTGACATAGTTAATAGGAAGTGTAGATGGATAAATATAAATCGAAATTATCTCTTAGCTTATCGAGTGCCTCTTTTCTATTTTTATTCTTTTGAGAGTAATTAAAAATGCTTGCTTGCTTTTAACTAGCGGCCTCAAGAAGTACTTTGTTTCGTGATTCATCTTTTTAAGTTCATTTATAAAGCTTTAAAAGACTTTTTGCTTATCTGTTAAAACAGAAACAATATAAAACGTACTGAAAATAAGAAAGTCATAGACTAATTTTGACAAGAAGGGAAAAAAAGCCAGAAGTAAATGTTTGTCCTTTCTTAGATATTATGTGTATAAGAATAGTTTAAAAGATCCTGATAAAAAAATATGTTAATATTCGTTGAAAATATCCAGAGATAAAAAAATCATAGAAAATCAACAATGAAGAGACTGCTAGCATGAATGATTACAGCTTACAGCTTTTACTGACGTAAATGAATGTTGAAAAATAAGTATTAGTAATTAGATCTAATACCTGCACATTTTAAATAACAATAATTTTTAAAAGTTTATTTTTTATAAACACGATCATTCAATGATTTACCGAGGCTACATAAGGAGAAAAACTCTAACATGGATCCTTTAAATTCTTTTACTAAAAAGATGTCTGAATTCGTTCATATATTTTGTTACTATACAATTTGACATTATACTCAAACACTATAAAAAAGTTGATAGGCATAAAAGATAAAAGCTTAATTCAACTTGAAATATGCAAAATAATTGATAACTCATCATATTTCATAGACATCTTTTAATGAATGTTTGTGATTTGTGATACATTCGAACTAAATGCTAATAAAAGTTTTTTTTGATTTTTTCCATATTATTTCTGCTGACATGAACAGTTGCATGACAATGACTTTTATTAAAGTGTGAAGAGAAAAAATTATGCATCTGTAATATGTCATATAAAAATCATGAAGTAAAAGTGTACTTATATCATTGTAATATGTACAGAACGATAGACTGTGATGATGAGAAAAGAATACGTGTTATGACTTTCAAGCACTATGCATATTGATGGCACTTAAATACTGAAGAATAAGATTGTTTCTACCTATGAAAGCAGAAAAATCATCACATTGATTTTATACATAAGGAATAGAATGGAAGAATATTTATAAAAAGCATCTCTCTGAATCTTATGAATGAATTTTTTGTCCCTAGATTAAGATGATTGGGATAATAAACAGCTTATTTAATGCTTACTTGTCAATATTTTCCGAAATTCAATTAAGAAAAATTCTTTTGATATAAAATTAAACCTGACAAGTCAATTTCCATTATTATTCGATATTCTTTACATCTTTGTGATCTGACACATAATACTTTGTCTTAGCCTTATTTTAGTCCAAGTGATAATTAACATAGTTAAAATTATGCTCAAGTTTCCTGGCTACGATAGTTTCCATCAAGTGAATTTATCATTTTATTGTTGATTTATTAAATTAGAAATAAGCAGTTCAAGTCTAGAAATCAATGGGGTTTTTTAATTAAAAGTATATTAAGCTAGTATCTTATCAAAAAAAATTGTTCCTGATAAAAAATATCTAAAGACTAAATATAGCTTAAAGTATGCAAGGTATTTTCATTCGATTTAGTCTTTGTTTAAACTTCTAAGAGAGCATAATGAAAGGAATACTGTTATTGTTCTTTTTTGCGACGGCATCCGCTGAAATTGTTGGATATTTTAAAGAATATGAAGTTCATCACTTTACTTTAGAAGGTCCATCAAGCGACACAATTTATGATTTTGATAGAGATGCAAGAATTATTAATGGAAGTGACGCTGAACCAGGTCAATTTCCATTTGTTGCAAGACTTTCAATAACTCGTAGAAATCCAGAGACAGAAGTATCTTCTGGAACACTTTGTACAGGATCATTAATTCATGAACAATTTGCTTTAACTGCAAGTCACTGTGTAACGCCAAATTCAGATTGGATCACAAATGTTGCATTTTTAATTGGAACAGTTAATAGAAATGTCCCTGGAACGATCGTTAACTCTGCCGAATTTTGGTTCCTTGAACAACCTGCAACTCTGGTTAAAGATCTTGCAATGTTTCGATTCGCACAGCCAATTGTTCGCACAGCCCTAATAGATTTTATTCGAATTCCTTCTCGTGTACAAACTAATTATGAATTTGTAGGCTGGCCAGTCACTACGATTGGATGGGGGCGTGATAATACAGGAGCAAGCACAGTTCATCTGCAGTATGCAAACTTTTTAGTACTTTCTATCAACGTCTGTAGCACTCGCTTTACAGAATATGAAATTTGTTATGTCGACAATGGTACAGATTCAATGACTCAACCGGGTGATTCAGGTGGACCAGGTGAGAAAAGCTTTCCTTTCTTTTTTAAAAAAAAGTAGGACTTTATTATAATTTAATTATAATTCGTTTGACAGTTATTGTCAGAGAAGGAGATCACATGACACAAATTGGAGTTCATGCAGGTCGCCGAACTGTAGATGGATTTAGTTTCCATTCAGCTGCAAGACTTTCAACATTCCTTGACTGGATTCATGAGTATTCAGGAATAACGATTAGAGATTCATAAATCATATCAGCAACTGTAAAATTACAATTGACAGGTCTTAATGAAAATAAAATTAAATATTCAAACCATTTATTTCAAATCAAAATTTTGCTTTTAATCTGCTTGAAGCACACAGATTTAAAAAAGTTTTTATAAACTGAAAACATCTCTTATCGATTAATTTAGTAAGAAGTTTAAAAGGTTTTCCATTACACAAATAAATGACACAATGTACTGCAAATATTTACAAGAACATAATGACTTTCAATATACATGTAGAGCACAAGTAGAAGGATGCAATTAAACTTTTATCAAATTTTCACATACTACAGGGATCTGTGCTTAATGCATTATTACTGCTCTTCTGTTCAATACCTCAACAATAAAGTGATATAAAAACTGAGAAAATATGTGCATAAAATCTTCATGTACAAAGTCATCATTACTCTTTTAAAAAAGTTTAAGATTAAGGTATTTCACAATTTATTAAAACATTAAATCTCCATTTTGGAACTGGCATCTTCGAATATATTTCAAAGGGACTATTTAGGTGAATGACAAGAAGACGAATGAATAAAATCGTTTTTATTTTTTAATAAGCTCCTTCTCGATTAAGCTACTTCATTCCTTTACTATTATTTCTACTTTTGCATAAATATGAATTCAACAATTCGAAATTCAATTCAAACTCATCGCCTTTCCATTTCAAATATCCTAATCTTTTCAAGAAATGAATGTGCAAAAAAAATCCTTATCAATTCAATTTGAAAGAAGCATTTGACAATAAAAGTAATAAAAGAGAGTTTAAAAAGCATTATCATATTGCTGAGCATTACTAGTCAAAAGGTTGTTTGTTTCTTCGATGATACTATAAATGGTTTTCATCGTAATGTGTACTTATGAAATTTTCACTTCGTTTACAACCCGAGAACATAAAAAATGGTTAAATAAAAAAACGAAGAAGACACAAAAAGAAAGAATGTAAAAAAAAAGTTCCATTATTATCTTCAACTGTAGCACTTTGTAAATACTATAAGATATATGTAATGCTGTTGACTTATTGTGAATGAGTGTGTAGCAAAATAAACATAACAGCATGAAGATTGTTCAAATAAAATTGGACTTATAAAAAATAAGATTGCGGTGTCTAAAAGATTTATGTCCTTTTTGTTCAATTTCAATTTCATTTAGAATGAAATTGCTTTAAAAAATTTAGTTTTAGACCATAAATTGCACCCATTTTTTATTAGGGTTAATAGTGCTTTAAAATATAAACTTAAATTTATAAATTCAGTATCCTGAATTTTCCAAACGTACGTAATCAAAAATTTTCTCTTTCAGCTCGGCAACGAATATATCTTGATACCGAGATAAAATTTTATCTTCCGTAAAGCTATGGAAAAATTTTAAAGGATGTGTTAAAGGTCTTATGTATATGACATAAACATTTAAAATAACTTACGTAGAAAGCCACAAACTTCCACGCTTCTTTTTTGATACCTTGCAGTCTCTTAAGCTATTCGATTACATCTTACTAATCCAAACGTTTAAATAACTATTTGGAGGTAAATAACATCGAGTACGAGATAGTTCTGCTCAAGAACTTTAAGCGATACAGCTGACATCACCAGTCAGTTGTCATTGTATCGCCGATTGTTGTAGTGTTGTATTGGATAAATTTCTTTTATGCAGCATGACAGTGTTGATATTATTGAGTGTTTTTTTATTTTCATTTTTTTGGGGCCGTTCACTTATTACGTTCGCATTTTAGGGGGGAGGGGGGGTTTGAAAAATTGTAACCAAATGTAACATAAGGGGGGGGGGGGGGGGGGGTCAAGAAGTATGTAACGTTCCAACTGTCGTCTGTCTTTTAAAAAAAAGTTCACGAAAAAAATTTGTTTACAAATTCACACCAAAAACTTGCCAAAAACATTTTTTTAAATTTTCCACCTTTTTAATGATTTATGAATGTCCAGATCACTTTTGATAGTTAAGCAATACATAGTTTTTGTCGTTTTTGTTATATAAAGTAAAAAATCAATAGAAAACTGGTTTAGATGACTTTAAAATACAATCATAATTTGTGGAAATTTTCAAAATTAAATCAATCATAAGTTTAAACGTAAATCTCTCTAAATCTGTCATTCATATGATGATTAAAATGATCTTATCATTGTGATATTTACATTCAAAGTTGATTGAATTTTCCAAAATTCGATCGGGCATAATATTTTTCATGACATTTTTGAATTTTCTTAAAAAAAAAAAACAAATTTTTGCTTTATATCACAATCCAATAATTCATGAGAATACTAATAGTATCAATCAAAACATGACCTATTTAGCTGGACAGTATGAAAAAAGTCGTTTTTTTGCGTAACGTAATAAGTGAACGGCCCCATAATATGGGAATGGTAGAATATATAACGTGATTTCATATCCGAAACCCAACCACAGGAGTTGCATATGAGTGTTAAGAATAAAATGATTACCGATCAATCAAACATGTGTGACAGTAAAATATCATCGAATTTAGGAACTGTATAAAAAATATCAACAGAATTAGGTTGATGCCATTGAAAAATATTTCAAACAAATTGAATTTATTAATGAATACATTGAAACACTTCATGCTGGTAGCAAAGACGCAACAATGCTTTAATTAATAGAGCGAGCAATTGAAGAAAGAAGATAAATCTTTATCAGATGGATACGAAAAGTCTGATGATATCGAAAAAGCTGACAATGAAAAAAAGAAAGAATTTAATGGCGGTGAAAAAGCAATTGCTTATATCGAAAACGCTAAAAAATTAAATTAAATTATTGAGTGACAAAAACATATTCTACTGTCTATTAATAATATGTTTCAACCAAGTTTCAACAGTTTTCGCTAATTTGTGTAATTATGTAATTAATTTTGCATAATATTTTTTTTAACCTTGCCCACATGTTGAAACTGATTGCAAATATTTATATGGCATTTGATGCGCATTTTCAATTTCCTCCAGTTAAATTGTGTATTTAATGTTTAATTTTCTCAAAAATTGCAAAAAAGAGAACAAGACTCAAAACTAAAACCAATAACTTACATGCTATGCGTGTGACGTTTGTGTCATTTATTCAGAATTTTTAACACCCATCAGAAATTATTTAAATGCTTAACTAGTGTAAAGTAAACAGGCAACGCATGACATAATGTCTTAATGTTATAACATACATTACTTTTGTTTAATTAAATTTCAAGTTCTTTCAATAAGTTATGATAAAATCTAAAAATAAAGTATTAAATTAAAAGAAAGGATGTGGAAGGAAACGAGAGAAAGTGAGAGAAAATTTTACAGGGAAACCGTGTTATGCTGTAGATGCATTTTTCTCATTTACCATTTGAGCATAAATCGTGACTCGTAATATATTGTAAACTTTTTTTGCTTCATTTATCAGCACATAAAAAAACGTGGCAATCATCATTTAAGCAAAGGAAAAGGAATCTAAAAGACAGCTTAAAAGCATCTTCGTGCTTTTTATTCTCTTTTTTTCAACTTTATTTCTCAGCTTACTACTGCTTACTCTCCATATTTCGAATATTCGAACTCGTGCCGGAAAGTAAAGGAAAGAAATGTGAGAGGAAGAATTTTAGTCGTGAATCATTCACGTTTTCATCGTCGTTGAATTAAAAGTTATATATACGCTCGCTAGTTAGTGCTGTGTATTTTTTTGCCTTTTATTATTATTTGAAATATATATAACAATGTATATATAACGTTTACTGACTGTTTTTATGAAAAAAATGCACAGAAGAGTTTTTAATATCGGTCGGTGTGGTCTAGTGTTGAAAAGACACTAAAACTAAAGTGAAAATGTAATTTTTCTTTAACTCTTTTGCTGTGAACAAAAATAGCTTATAAAGGATCAGATTTTTATATCGTTAAAAAAATGCAATCATGTGAATAGTAAAAAAATTAATTTCTGAAGAAAATAAATTAATTTGTATGATGGAATAGCAAATGATAATTATCATAAAACAATTTTATTCTATTCTTTTGTATCGAGTAAAAGTGAAATTCATGGACACGCGTAAAAAGTGACTATATAAATTATTCATTGGGTCCAATAAATTATTCAAAAGAATAAAAGGTGAGCTCAATTGACTTAATATTTTCATCGTCTTATTCTATTACTTGCTGTCACAAAAATTAGTTTCTCTATTTTTTTTTTACCTCTGTTGTTGTCTTACTCGTCGACCTTTCTACAACTTCGAAGAACGATAATTAATAAGACACTTTCAAGCAAGTGTATTTGTATGTTAATATTTCAAAGCAATGACTCTTACTCTTTCATTGTCATATCGTACCTTTGAAATATTAAAAGTGAATCGAATGTAATTATAATGAAGAAAGAGACGATTGTTTGCTGTAATTACAATTGATAATTCTATTGTTAATGGGGCACGGCTCTGCTTTACAACGATGAATTAAAAACAATTTTAAAGTGCTTCAAGCACACCATTTTCTTTGATGGATGCATTCCTAAAGTGATTCACTATTCGAATCATGACATAAAATTAAATATTCAAATCGAAATTAATCCAGATACAATTTTGAAATCAATTTCGAACTTTTTTTTTATTAACAATGCTACATTATGGCTTAGAAACTCAATTTCTGGGAATTGAACCACACACACACACAGGGGATAAAACACTGACGGACTGCTACTGCTCGACCACTTGGGTATTTCAGCAGAACTATCAGAATTCGCAAAAGACAATTATTCCCCCAACATTGCACCTGTCAATGCTTTTATATCTTAATATTACGGATAAACCACTGATTATTACTAGTTCGCAAAACCAGACAGTTTAATCAGTACAATAAAATAAATACTTCTCGAACCTTTTCAAAACTTCCATTTGTCATTAATAATTTTAATAAAAAATGCTGAAAATTTGATTCAGTTTATGTGATGCCGTAAAAAGTTTCATTTAATCGGAAAGGTGAAATTAAAAACTAGAAGTAAATTCGTGATAAAACGCATTGAGAACGCACAAAGCTTTTATGTTCAACAGCTTTCAAGCATGAAACTGAAATTATGTAAAAGGTTAATGTAATTTTTGAAATTATTATGTGACATAAGAGTATCTCAAGGACATGAAAAGTTTTAAATTATTTAATTTATTCTCTATTCGTTTCGTCAATGAATGAAGTAGAATAAAGCTCTTTCAAATAAAGTCATAGAGTTGTTTAACTCCGAATATTAAATAAACATTATCGATTTTCACTATTTACTATTATTGAGTCCTAAATAAATATTATTGATTCCAAACTGTTGGATATTCTTAAATATATATTTATCAAAAATATTCTTTATGAATTTCGATGGCATTTATTCATTAAGGATTACTCAAGCACTTCATTAATAATTTACTATTATGAATCCTTTGTATGTTCAACTCTATAGCAATAAGCAGATTCGGAAATTTTTTTTATTTTTATTTGCTTCTAAAATTTGTGTTATATATTCAATCAAATGTATTATAATAAAGTTGAATAATGAATAATACACAAATATTTCAAATATTATATCAATTTGAGTTAACATAATCCTAAGAATCTACTGCAGTAATTGCATATCATTAATAACATTAAATGGCAGTCGCACCCACCCAATGTCTCGACAAATGCTAATGATAATTTTTTAATTCATGATTCATGATTTCAATTAAAATGAAAGTTTATTATGATTCATTAAAAATTACTCAAGATAAAATTAGAAATACTCATTGCTGCATTTATTAGCTCCAAAATCTCAAAAAATGTGAAGCATTAAAAGTTTTCCAATTTCTCTTTTAGCACATTCATCATGATGGGAAAAGTACAAATGAAGACTAATGTTTTGTTTGCATTGAACATTTTAAGGTTTTATTTGAACATGTTTTCTAAGGCAAGGCTTTAAAACTAAAATTATTCTGAATTAATTCATTTTCGATTTCAGAATTTGCTTTTCGTTAGCTTAAAGTTTTCTTAAATATTCTAAGAGCCCATTCACTTATTACATTACGGTAAAAATGACATTTTGAACCCCCTCCCTCCCCCTTGTTTCAAATTTAATTTTGTATGGAAACTTTTTTTTTTTATTTAAGCTGTTACATAATCCTAGACCCCCCACTTCTCCTTCCTTTTAAAAAAGCAAACGTAATGAATGAATAGTCCCTAAGATTAATCCAAAGATCCAAAGTTTCCACGCCACAGCTTCGCTAACTGTCATAAACTTCAAAATATTATAATTTTGTTTATAAATTTAAAAACATCCTCCGACATTACCTTTGTAAGTGCCAAAATTATCAGGACTTATGGGAAAACTTTCACAATCTTTCTACAAAAGGTTGAGTTGAAGATTTTGTTTTCACTTTTTGGGTGTTCCATTTACTGTCAGTAACAAATCAAAAATTTATTAAGAAAAATATAAAAATACATTGTATCGGAAAAATGATAAAAAATGAATAAAATCTCAATGTCAACCTGTATAAGGTTCCTAAGTTGAAAATAGACATAATATATCCCGAATTCATACAAAATCAGACGCTACTGTTTAAAAACTTTTTTATTGAAAATCATATTTTTAATAGTAAATTTATTGAAATAGTAAATCCTTAGAAGAATAAACTCGTTTTATAAATTCTACGCACATTTATTGACAGAAAAGAGAAAAATATTTTTACAAATTTACCAAAATTTTTACATTAATAGACCTATAGACGGTAACAAATTATGCTTTCCCGATGACGAAATCGAGACCGAGACTTCCCGGGAAGTCTCGGTCTCGATCTCGTCTCGGTCTCGAGAATTTTCCGAGACCGAGACCCGAGACTAGAGAAGAAAAAAATTTAAGTAAAAATGATAATTTTAGAATTTTTCCCATCACAGTTTGTAGTTAATCTTACAGTTAGGGTAAATGACCTTGAAATTTGCGCATTTTCACACATGAAATTTTCATTTGCTTCAATCTCTTCGGAGGTATGGGATTTTTTCTCTTTTTGTATGGGATTTTTCGGGTGCAAATTATTGAGCTTCCTAATGGTTTAATATCACTAAAAATGATGCAAAAACATCTGCGCTGGTGTTCTACAAACATTTCCCATTGATCGTCTGAACAGAAGTGACATTTTTACATATAATTTTAAAATTTTCGTGTTCATACGAGTGCGCAAATTTCAAAGTCATTTACCCTTTCCAATTTTTGTGAATAAATATCAATAATAAATTAATTATTAGTAAAAGTTTTAAGCAGTTTTTAAAATGTATTAATATTTTAACGTAAAACCTGAATTTAAAATAAAAACTCCTTTAATTTTTCATAGTTTGAAACTAAATTTACCGTTATCGAACTTATTGACATTTTCACAAAAAAAAGAATAGTTTTAATAGGGACACACTTTCTTATCATTATGCTTTTCTTTTATCATTACGTATTTCGTATTTCTATTATATTTTATATTAGTATTAAGACAATAAAATTAGTTTGACTGACCGCATAACAAGGAATATATCCAGAAGTTCAATAACAAATAGACGTAATCTACATGTTCAAAGTGTTTTTTAATTACTTTCAGCGAAATTTTAAGTAGTTTTTAAAGTCGAGACTTCCCGGGAATTCCCGGGAAGTCTCGGTCTCGGTCTCGGTCTCGAGAATTTGTCGAGACCGAGAAATCGAGAAAGCTTATAACAAATAAAATTTTGTTTTGTAAACGATGAAGCAACACGAATCACAACAGAAACAATATGAAAATGTAAATACAGGAGACACGAAAAATTGTTGACGTACGTTGCAGCACGACATTGATTTTCTTGCTTTTTACATGAAACTTTTTTTGCATTTTATTCATATGAAAATGAATTAAATTAAATTGTAATCATTCCAATATTTGTTGCTGAAGATGGTTTCCACAATGTTCTTGAAACTCCAAAAAAATGAAATATTAAAATTCAATTCGAGGATTAAAAACAGCTTAAATATTGTTATGAATGAAATAACTCCACATGATTAAAAATAATTCTGACAAGAGTTATTAAAAAATAATTATAGTAACAGTAAGCCAAGCACAAAGCTCGAGAAAAAATCAAGCTATTAAGAGCTTTCGACGTTCTCGTGTTTTCTTCTTTTCGTTTCATCTTCATAATAATCTCTTATTATAAGCATCGCTGATAATGTCATAAATTATGAATCTTTTTCCTTATTATTCTTCTTATTTTGACTCACGCAGAGAGGAAAATTTTATAAACAAATTATTCCCTCCGGATTTGACTGCCACAATATTAACATATTTTCTTACTCACTTCTTGTTCTTTTATGCTTTACAAATTCTACAAAACATTTTGATATAATATAATGTGAGATTTTGATGGGAAAGGTGTTCACTCTCTAAAGAGTATATATTGGCACATATGTATTTCATGCTAATGCAAATGCTAGAAAAGAAACACATATTGAATCAAGAGATGCTATAAATGACCATTTGCTTTTTTCACAAAGAGTTAAATTTCATAAAGTTTGAATTGTATTTAAATATGATAAATTTTGGATTCTCATAAAGCTTTGGTGACATCATAAATGTACAAAAATTGCAAATTAGTTTAAAAAAATTGGTAGAATATTTTATGTGACAGATGTTCAAAAATGTTTATTGATTCTACATTGTACTAAATCTATTTCCATTTTTTGTCCAAATGCTGTAAATATTGCGGTTATTTTGGTAAGGTAAAATGAGTATATGAGAAGAATGAATGATAGAAATATAATTGGGAGAATGAAATGTAAATATTTATCATTAGCTAGACTTGTGTAAGAAATCAAAGTCAAGGAAACTTAAGATGAACAATTTATAGAATTGATGTATAAAAAGTGAGCAATGTGCAAACATTTTGTGTTACTTGATCGGATACAAATGAACAGATCATTATAAAGTTTACTTTAAAATGTAATAAAATAATTGAAGTAAAAAGGCGGAGTCATTAAAAAATGGGAAAAAGTAAGTATTAGGTCTGTTATAAGAATTATTGGAGTTTCTTGGATAATAGCACCAAGTTCATTGTATAGAAAAATCGATAGCAAGAAAACCAATATTCACGAACTCTATGAATATTGCAGGCTTTATATTAATTACAAAATGTGTGTGAAAGTGAACGTGAAGCAGAAAAAGAGAGCAACCTTTTTGCATTGTAGGATTAGCATAATAATAATTTTAAATGAAAATGTGAAGAAATTTCAATTAATTAAAAGAACTATGAGTATGGAAAACTTTGAAATTGCGGGGAAATTTATTAAGGTCAACCACAAAACAAATGCTATTACCCTTGGTAATGATTTAAATTTTATGGCACATTTTATATATGAAATATTTATAGCTGGTACAGTATGAACTCAATTTCATTATTATTGTTTTTGTTAAGGTAGCTTAGACAGGAAAAGCTTCTATAGCTTAAATAAAAAACTTTCAATTTCTCGTTTCTTTTTCAAGTAGCACTCAAAATAATATTTTAATAAAATTACTATGTGCTAAGGACTTACGAAAACTGCTTTTTCTGCTGTTTAATAAATTTTATAATAAAATACCAATCTAATGATCCAATCCGAATTATCTAAGATATATACATACGATGAAACATTCCATCTGTATTGAAACAAAATGAAAATTTAAAATTTGTAAGATGAATGCTCCATCGATATTGATTTGCTGATTCTATACATAGTGTAAATAAAATATAAATATAAAATTATCAATTTCGTTTGATTGAAATTGATGTATATTTTAATGCTATAGAAATATTTTTTGTGCATACTCATCACGACGATAATAATATTAAACGTAATTTCTTTTGTTTGCATTTATTGAAATTGTATTTTCCATGTTTGAGTTTTCTGATTTTATCATCATGATGGAAATTTTTCAATTTATTTGTTCAATCATCGAATCTGACAATTAATAATTGACAATTAATAAAGAATATTTCGTTTATTCCTGAATTCGACCAATTTCAGGTTTTATTGCGACTATGATTTATGATAATAATGAGTTATATTGTTGACTATATTGTTGAAGGAATTATAAGTTTTGCATCTATTGATGAAAAATATATAAAGAAAATGATGAAATTTGTATAAAAAAAATGTCAACAAAATCAATAAGTTATGTGAGCTCTAGTTAAACAAGAACTATAAATAGATACAGATGCAAGCTTACAAAAGGAAAGGGAGAAAATGTCATAAACCATAATTAAATTTATGATATTCGTACATGACTCGAATCACTATCAATTCACTATATTGAAGTAACTTAAAATATGAGCATGTATGAGCATACATTTGATGCCACTAAATATTCATGAATCAAGCAGAAAATTTAATGAGTTTCAGGTTTTAAGCTTACGTTATTTTATTCTTACTTTCCGCTCATTTTGAACTAATTTCATGAACCGTAAATCAATCAATGGAAAGAGCATTAAGATTTATTGCTATCATTTTACCTCACAACTTAAGTCTATTTTCATGTTAAATCGGAATAACTAATCTTCTAGCTTAATTTATTTTTTTCACATATTTTTTTTTAATCTCTGAGGAAGAATAAACGCAAAATAAAACTGTGTGGCACTGTTTTAGATACGAGAATTCAAAAAAACTCATTATTGATGGCCATCATCAAAACTTTATGATTTATAACCTTCGAATCTTGCAAATGTCGACAAAATCTTAAATTTCATCAAGATAAAACACATTCCAATATTGAATTAGATTCTCCAATAACTCCATTGCAAACAACTGTTGAAATAACTTTACAAAATTCAATCCCAAATTTTTAATGCCAGCTGCTTCAAAAGATTAAAATTTGAAATCAACTGATGATTCAGTTATGACAAGTGAATGAAATCGATTTCCAACTTTTGGAAATTCTTCTAAACTTTATGTTGAGTTCCATTCAATGCTTGACATGAACAACATATTTTTTTTCATCCAAACAAACAAAAATTTCCATCAGCAACGATTTACAATAAATCCATTTCCTCCAATCTTTTGAAAAGCTTTAAAATTATTTTTTTTCCACATCTTTTTCTACGAAGTCGGATCAGTTTTTGACACGTTTGAAGAACGAAAAGTACATGTATGAAAGCAGAGTTGCGATACAGGTCGTCTGTCACGGTTAGAGGTGACAGATCTGGCATTATCTGTGACAAGCAATATTTATTTTGGGACTAAGTGCTTGTTAACAGGCGACCTGTTTCGCAACTCTGTATGAAAGTTACAAATGAATAAAAAAAAGAGTTGTTCACTTTTGACGTCTAAAATACACAATAAACTTTTATTTTTAATAAGTATAAGTCATAAGTGATCAACCCCTTACTTGTTAAGAATGTTACATTCAGACATTAAAAGATCTTCTTTTTTATATTTTGTCTTTGCAGATTTATCAATTCAAGTGAAACGTAACGTTAAAAAGCTTTAATGAAACAACAAAACATTATTCTCCTCTATTAAGTAATTGAAGAGAACGTAACAAAAAATATGTAATGTCAAAGCGTTTTCTTTTATTACGCACAATATTTTGTGAGTGACGAGAGTGTCGAGAACAATTGAGAATTCCCAACGTGTCAATTGATATGGAACAATCAAAAAGTGTGCTGTCCGAGGAAAAGATCAGAATTTGTGATATACTGGACGGTGGGAAAAGACAAATATTTACTCAAGAGCATAATTAAAGTACATTTCGTTATTCCTCCTTTTTTTCTCTCCTTATTTTCCTATTTCTCCCTTTTGCTGTTGTTTAATTTGAAATCCTTCAAGTGAATAAAGAAAAGAAAAAAGTTCAAACACGTAATGTACAAGATATTTTTGCTAGTACAATGGAAATGACGAATAAATAAAAAATCAGCAGGAGATATAGCAGCAGAAATAATGAGTAAAATAAAATAAAATGTGATTTATAATTTACTGAATGAGACCCTTGTATTATTTTGTTTGAATGTACACAAAGTGGAGACCAATGAGAAAGTGTACACACAATTTTCTATGAATATTAAATTGACAAATTGCAATTTCATTATAAGAAGAAGAAAAAAGAAAATAAAGAAGTGTAAATTAAGTGTCATTATGTGTTACAAAAGAGAAGCATTCTAATATACTTGTTCAAGTTGTTCATTTAAACATGAGCCAAAAAAGAAATTCAATCACAGCTTGATGTTGTTATCATTAGTGTTTGATGATACAAATTTTCCTATTACAATACTTGATTCAATTAAAAAGTTTGTCTTCGCTTATCGCACATTTTTCTGACATGTTATACGTTATGATCAAATGCAGATGTGGAGAAAAAAATTAAGTGTCATCGATGGATTAGTAATAGGATTTAGAAAGAAAGAGTGCAAAATAAAATAAATAAAAAATTTTATTTCACTGGATAATTATTCTGATCGGCTTAGTGACTTTGAACAAATGTGGCCTAGTAATAAAGATATTTTGATAGATCATTTCACGCGCTGAACATGCTCTTTTTGATAACATACTTTTTAGCCATTCATAGTGGATTAGCCGGTAAGTCTTATTTTTTATGAATTTTTAAACACATAGTAAAGTTCAAATTTTATAGCAGATGTGACTCTATATATACATACCCAGCACATACATAGCCAAGAAATTTATTTATATTAAAACCATCTAGTATGTTTCTCTTGATATATAATGCATCTGAAAATAAATTCATCGTGTGTCGTAAAGTATTTTCTCTTGTTTCCTTTCCTCATATAAAAATACACACATAAATTTATAACTTAAGTAGTGGTTTGAGCTTAACCTGAAGCTTTCATTTTATATAATAACAAAATATTCCATATGAGCATTTTGTATAGCTATCCATTCCTTTATGAAATTGTCCACAACAAAAGGTAGTGCAATAAGGATTTTTCACTGTTCCTTTTTTGATAAGGTTTCTTTTGCTTAAATTATAGAGAACAATCAAAGATTAGGTTCTAATATCATATCAAAGAAGCAATGCAGGACTAAAGGTTTCATTGTTATTTAATTAATTCGACATAAAGGTAATAAAAAAAAATAGAGACGCATCCTTTATAAAATTACTAAACAACAATCTGCTGTCCTCCTTCTTTTAATTTATTTCGTCAAAATCCTCAAGTTGACTAATGTAATCCCTTAGGCTTAAAGTTTACAACAGAGGAATTAAGTTCCCGTAATACTAATAAATTACAATTTCTTCTTACTATCCTCCCAGAAAATAGATATGTTGTGTATCCGTTAGTTCATTAGGCTTTATATCTTCTTATTTCATCATTTATGCTTCATTTAATGTAATATCAGATTTCCATGAAAGAAAAGAATCTAAATCATGTACTACACAACTCCAAAATAAAGAATTACTTGAAGCAAAAATATATACCGATACAGAAATTTAAACATTATACCCTAAAGGAATCGGAAACCATTGGAAGGAAATCTTCAATACAAAATTGTAAATAAATAAGTCATAAACCTATTGAATAATTGATTTTGAGCTTATCGATCCACACAGTTTGATATTCACACATAACATTTCAAGTTATATTCTATTCTCGTTAAAAAAATTGCATGCTGATTGTAAATATATTTAAGTTTGATAGGAACGATGACTTTTGGCATCATACTTAATTATTCATATTGAAATTCTATCCACAAGGACCACTTGCAAAAACTCGTAACTTCTCTGAAATTATTGCTTGACTCCACCATTTATTTTATCTCATACTTACTTATCTTAACTGCCCATTTTTACTTTTTATTCATCAGACAAGGTGATAAATGATCATTAAATTGAATCGAATGATTATCCTAATGGATTCATTATTATTTCATTATCTGAAGCTTTAATGACCATTATTAACCGATCATTCGTAACCTTTTTTTTTTTTTTAAATTAAACTTTTTATTTATTTACATTTAAATTTAAGTATGTACAAAGTTTCTATACATTTTGTTGCTTTTTGTTTTAAGGTTTCAGACATTCAATTTGCCTTTTGTCTCTTAATTTTGATTTCATTTACGGATTTTACTTTCTTTTGTATTTCATTTGATTTATTCGGTGTTTTGAGATGCAAGACGACTGTTGAAGTTCGCTTGCAACTTTCCGACGTAGTCTTCGATGGACGGTATTTTCGCTTCTGTATGAAGATCGGTGATCCTTTCATATCTTGTTTTATTGAGAACAATTCTCAAGAATTTGTTTTGCAGTACTTGAAGTTTTTGAAGATGGGTTTTTGCCATGCTTCCAAACGCTGGACAACCATATGTGAATATTGGTCTGATGGCTAGCTTGTAGATGAGAAGTTTGTTTCGTACGTCGAGTTGTGAGTTCCTGCTGATGAGCGGATAAAGCTGTCTTAATGCGGTGTGAGCCCTATTGGTCACATACTCCACATGCGGCTTTAATGTCACTCTCTTGTCGATCACCATTCCCAGATATTTAGCTTCTGTTTCCCATTTGATGTTTTCGTTGAGAAATTTGATGTTATTTCCTGGTAGTTGCCTGGAGTGCCTGTTTGTGATGAATAAGGCTTGAGTCTTCTGTTTGTTGAGGTTGATCTTCCATTTGTTCATGTATTGTTGAACTTTTCTTCCTGTGTGCTGTAGATATGTCACAATATCAGCCGAGTTCTCTGCAGAATGATACAGTGCTGTATCATCTGCGAAAAGACCGATGTTGTTGGTTGTCTCTCTTACAACATCATACGTGAAGATGTTGTAGAGAGTTGGTGAAAGCACTGCTCCTTGTGGCACTGATTACCTTGATTTCTGAGAACTGACCTTTAATAAAAACTGCGAAAGATCTTTCACTGAGGAAAGATCTTACAGTTTTTATAAGTGGCAGTGGAAATCTCAGTTTGAGCATTTTGTACAAGAGTCCGTTATGCCAGACTCTGTCAAATGCTTTTTCTACATCCAGGAAGATCATGCCTGTTGACTTTTTGTTGTTTAAGTTTTCTTTTGCTGATTTGATCACTTTGATGAGCTGGTGAGATGTTGATCTTCCAGTCCGGAAGCCGCACTGCTGGTTTGGGATGATGTTGTTATCCTCAAGATGATCGTTGATTCTATTCAGTAATACTCTCTCCAGTATTTTGCTTATTGAGCTGAGTAGACTTATTGGCCTGTAGCTGCTTAGCTCATTTGCTGGTTTTCCAGGTTTTGGAATAGGAATCACTTTTGCATGTTTCCAAACTTTGGGGAAGTGGTTGAGTTTCAGACACGAATTGATGATGAATTTCAAGTATTCGAAACCTTTTTCAGGAAGATTTTTGATGAGTATGTTGTTGACTTCATCTAGTCCCGGAGCTTTTGGATTTTTCAGATTTCTTATGATGCTCACGATTTCGTTTACATCTGTTAGTTCTGGATTCTCATCATTGTCTTGTTCCAATGCTTCTTTGACTGTGTTGTTTACTTCCTGTGTATGTTGTGGATCGTTTTGTTCCAGAGGATTTTCGTGAGCTTCACGAAAATACTCGCTGAGTGCGCTGGCTTTTTCTTTGTTGGTGATGAACGTTTTACCCAGATTTGTCAATGGAGGCATTGTTTTTGAACCTTTTTTGCAAAATTTTGCTATTCTCCAAACTGTTTGGTTTGACGGTTGAATCTCTGAGAGACGCTTATTCCAGTTTTTGTTTTTGAGTTCTTTAATTTTCTCATTGATGACTCTCTGCAGATAATTCAATTCAGATTTGAGTTGATTATCTCTGCTTCTCTGCCATCTTCGACGAAGACTCCTTTTTGTGTTGATTAGATCTTTAATCTCCGGTGTGAGTTTAGTTGATTCGAACTTGATCTTTTTCATTTTTACACTTGAGTTCCTCGCTTCCATGATGAGTTCAGATAGAATCTTAATGTGATTCTCGATCTCATCTGTTGTATTGCAAGAATTTTCTCCAATGTTGTCTTCAATGCGGCGTGAAATTTGTGCTTTGAACTTTTTCCAGTTTGCGTTTTTGTAGTCATATCTGTAGACTGTATTTTCAGTTCTGTCGATTTTTGATGTTTTGATTTGGAAATACACAGCGCAGTGATCACTCATTGCCTCTGTGCATTGAAGTTCTGTTGTTTCGAGGTTGGAATTCGAGAGCATCAGGTCAATTGTTGACACTGATTTGTTTCGATCTTCTGGGTAGTACGTTGGCGAGTCAGGAAAGTAGATCATGAACTCTCCTGACATTTCCTGAAGAATATTTCCTGATTTATTTGCAACGTTGCAGTTCCATTCTCGATGTTTTGCATTGAAGTCTCCACAGATGTAGTAATTTCCTCTCAGATTTGTTATTTTGTTGATGTCATCTCTCAGATGTAGATCTATTTCCCCTCCTTTGCTTCCTCCTGGGAGATAGACTGAGAGGATGTGACAACTATCCGTGTCATTGATGAAGACTTTGATTCCAATGCATTCCATTAGTTTTGTGTTGTAGCTTGGTTGAAGCTGATGTTTTAGATTTCTTTTGACGATGATTGCAACACCACCCTTTGGTCTATCCACGCGATCCAATCGATGAATTACGTAGTCTGGATGCGAGTCAATTTTTGAGTTTGGTTTTAGGAATGTTTCTGAGATGCAAGCAACATCGACGTTTTGCTTGCTTAGGTAGTCGAGAAATGCTAACATTTTGTCAGTGAGGCCGTTAGCATTCCAGTAGAGGACGTTGATACTTTGTTGTCTACAATCCATTATTGTATGCGGTGTTTTTGGCACTTGAGCCGATTGCTTGGAGTATTTCGTCGATGAACTCTGGATTTTTGGCGATTAATTTGAGAAGCTCGCTGATAAGGTACTTGCACTTTGATTCCTCTATTTCTGAGATGTTTTTATCTCTTGTGCTGGTGCTTTGAGCTTGTTGATTAGTTGTTATGTTTCGATTCACTACCTCAACACTGAATGAAGGTTCTGGGAAGACTTCATTCGAGGTCTGACTTGTTGCACTGATGTCTTCTGAGTCCATAAGCTCAACATCTTGCTTTGGTTTTTGATGTTGATTGTTATTAATGCGCTCGTTTTGCTTTTTTCTTTGATTCTTTTTCCAATGTTTTCCTCTTTCTTTATTGTTTTGTTGGTTGTTCAAGTTATTTTTATTTCCCTGATTTGAGGGTTTGTGATTTGGAGGAGGATTTGTGTTCCTTGGTTTGTGGTTGACTGGAACTTGTTTTTGATGAACAGGCTTTTGTGTACCAGATGTTGATGGTTCCATATACTCCTTTCTCCATTGAGGTTTTGGTGCATGTTGGACGTTTCTGGTTGATCTCTCAGGACGATGCGGTGTTGGAGGATTGTTTCTCCGTTGTCCATATGAATAATGGCCTGCTGTTTTGTTTTGATTTTGGTTGTTTCCATTCTGTGATTTTGATTTCCATTTTTCAATTATTTCTTGTCTGGTTTTACAACCTGTGAAAATTGCTGTATGTTTTTCACCGCAGAAGAAACATTTGAGTTTTCCGAGTGGAACCTTGTTGGTCTCTTTCGATATGTACTGGCACGTTTTCGAGTCATGTTGCTCAGAGCATCTGAAGCAAACGGACGGTTTGTTACAACCGTTTTGTCCATGACCAAACTGCAGACATTTCGAACATTGAGATGGACCAGCTTGTCTATTTTTGTAGTCAGCCCATTTAATTTTGAAACTGCTGACAATTTTGATTTTTCTGAGGAATTCCAGGAAATTTCCACCTTGTTCTACATCTTTTTTGAAGTACACGAGGTAGTTCTGGTCGTCGTCTTGTTCGTGTCTTTTGTGTTTCATTGTCATTTTGACAATTTTTACTGGTGTGATTTTTACGGTTTGAAGTTCCTTCTCCAACTCACTGATTTCCATATCTGGGAGACCATAGAGTACGTACTTCTTCAGTGGTTCTTGGCTGGAGTATGTGTGGAAGTGATGCTTTTTGTCTTTGAGTAGTTGGATGAATTTCTCGTAGTAATCCCAACTCTCCGTTGTTACCGTTTTTGTTCCTTGTTTGCCCTTTTTGGTCTCAATTAAGAAACTTCCAGGTTGATTGTTTATTTCATTCGTCAATCTCTTGATTTCACCAGCTCCTCCTGTGCTGATGACAATTGGAGGTGGTTTTGATTTTTGTTGAGATTTGTTGTTGTTGCTTTCCGTGTTTACGGAAATTGTCTTTTGTTGCTCTGATGTTTTGCTGTTTTCTCCCCAGTACGAAGAAGTTGTCGATCTTTTTTTCTCCTGTTCTGGTGAACCAAATAGATACGGTTTTCCAGAAGACGAAGCTTTCTTCATTGGTGGGAGTACGAACAGTGGTTTGTTTCCATCTTTTGGTTTGCTTTCGTTTGCTACTCTTTTTAAAAGAGCGTTGTGAACTATCACTTCTCGAGGGCGTTTTTCTGCTTTACTTGCTTCATTGAGAAACTTCTTTATTGATATTTGTTTTTTTGGTTTGAGATTTGTCATCTCAATGTCGGCTGCTTGTGAAACATCTTCACTGAAAATTTCCTCAATATTGAGAATTGTCACTGAAGATGAGTGTTGTTGTTGAGAACTATTAAGTCCATGCTGATTTTGAGAAAGATTTTCTTCGTTGTTGGTAGTTTTTGGTGATGCTACCATTTTGATGTTTTGAGAATCAAACTGAGATTTTGAAACTTTTTGCAAACAAAAAGCTTCTCAGGTAGTCTCTGTTTTGTTTCTTTTGAGATTTTTGAATAATTTGCGGAGCGATTTGTAAACACGTCTGTTCACGTTGAGATCTAGTTTGCAACTGGATCATTCGTAACCAGTGTCGAACAATTCTTTTTATAAAGGCTCATAAATAAACGACAGCTAATTTACGAAACTTTATTTAAGTCAATAGCTTAATCATTAAACTTTCAATCCATTCGGTACCAATGTGAAGAACAAAATCGATAAGCGTTTTGAAAAGTTTTCTTTTAGAGTAAACCTTCACATCAATTTAAATTCAATGTTTAAAGCTTCACGTCATTGAAGCGGCAAATCTCAAGTTTTTTCAACGGTATTTTTACAATAAAAAGTTTTTACTTTTCAAACATCTATTTTATATTTTATGCTATAAACAAATTGGTATTGTATACTTTTCACGGAAGAGTTTATTCTGCTTAAATGAACTTTTTAGAAACAGAATATTGATTTAATGAAGACTGCGATGTTGACTGTATTAAAATTGTAACTGCAAACTTTGAGAGAATGACATTTTCTGCATAATTTTAAATTCAGCCAGTTCTTCACTTTAATTCCAAAAACAAATTCAGTTTAAGGTATGAAAATGTTAGGAATTATCTTTAAAATTGTTAACTATGGACATAGCATTAATCTAGTATTTAGATTAACAATCACAAACAAAACCAAATTCCAATCATAAGAGCATGGCAATGAGATTAGGCTGAATATTATCAAAGTTTTATTAAAAAAGTTTCTTAAAATTAAAAGATTTAATAAAAACAAACATCTTGAATTTTGGATGGAACTTACTAAGATACAGCTTTTGTTATTTGCCGAAAACAATTCATCTTTTCTTTGTTTTTCATCTTCACATCTTTTGGAGTCACTTTATACATCCTTATAAAGTGAAGATTACATTCTTTCTACATTGCACGTTATTGCTTCCGTTATACCCATGCTCCCTTTTCTTTTGAGACTTTTGTTGCTTTTTTTGGTGATGTATGAAAGAAAAGTTTAAGGTACATATCATAGGAATGCGAAGGAAAGATTCATGAAGCATTAATTTTTTTTAAAGAAACAAGAAAAATCCTTATGTGTGTTTTTACTTTTTGATAAAATTGCATAGCTTAATCTTACGAGAACAATAAGATATTTCTGATGGTACTATTCTTTGTGTGCTTATTTTATCAGTCCAAGAGCATTATATCAAGAAAACAAGCTATCCATCTGCAATCCAAAGGCACCAAAATAAAATTGAACTATATAATCTAATTTTTTCAGGTTCTATTCCTGCGGCTCCAGAAAATATTACAGTGACATTTATTAATCCAACATCAGTTCGTGTAAGCTGGCAACAACCAATGGATACTGCATATCCAATTGAAAAATATGATGTAACTTATAAGCCAACAGATGCAAGGTAACCCAAAAAACCCATCCTTTTATGCTTCTTATTTTCTTTTGTGGTAGAAATTATGCTTTGTACGTTTTCATGTTGAAGAGAATCATTAAAAATGCCATTAAATATGACATAAAAATCATGCTAATAAAATTTTGCGCAACATCAATTATAATTAAATTGTCAAATGATGCATGTTATAATTTCAAAAAAAAAAATAAAAAATTTATCAGCAAAACAGGTCCTAATGAATTCCATATTTACGTTCAAAAAATTATTTAAAAGACGCTTCTTCTGCTTTATCATCCAACCAACGATAAATGACACATTAATTGAGGTTAAATTTAAACGTAATGGACAGAAAAAAATGGCAGCAATATTGTTGTCCTGTTTATACTCAAAGGAATAATAAAATAATCTCGTTAATGTTCATAGATAAATAAAAAGGAATAGACGATGAAACAAGGCTGTAAAAATGCATATAATTGATAAGATAGTGTTTAATACCCATGCGACTTTTTATTTATTATCCACCTTACAACATGCTCATACACATGTATGAGAATAAAAAATATGACAGATTGTAATCCACAAACAACACATGTATTATGTATTTAAATTTTAACTTTAGAGTATTGAAAATCGTAATAATTTTATGCTCAATTCATAAAGCTTTAATCTGTAAGAATGAAATATAAAACGAAATTTGCATTAACCATATCAAGCGTTTTGCTAAAATTTTAATTCTGCATTATGCAAAATCCACAATGACACATTTGTTTCTTTCAATGCTGCCAACAAGCTCAAAATAAATAGAAGCAAATAAGCATGAAAATATAGGGTTCGCTAAAAGCTTAGGAAAATAAAATGAAAATTTTACAATTATTGCACCATTGTTCTATTTCATACAAAACTGTGAACATGAACAATATGGTCTTTCATTCTTTATTTGTATAAATGCGTAGGACATCATGGTTGACGATTGTGTCTGATGATGTCAGTACAAATGATATAAGACAATGAACTTTTCCATTCTTTTCAAATACACACATACAAGTGCAACTCATGCTATTAAGCTTATTGCCGTCGAGTACAATTTTGTTGCTTTGTGGTTTCATTTAACATTATTTGGTTCATAAAAGAAAGTAAAACATAATTTTTGTGTATCATATTCCAACAAATTCCCTTTCGAAATGTATTCAGCACAACATGTACGTTACTAAAATAAATTAGCGCATAAAAAGTTCAATATTATTGTACTTAAATACTATCCAGCAACTGTTTATTGATTGTCTATCAACCTGTCTAAGCGCATCCGTTAGAACATTAACAAATTGATTTCCGATTTTCAATCAACATCAATCGACATTTGCATGTGAAATAAAAAAATATTAGTTTCGATTATTTTTTTAACTGAAATGAAGTCAGTTATTTGTTGAATTATTGTTGACATGATAAAATGTGGACACAGTTAAAGTTCACAAGAATGTTAAGAAAGTTACAATTTTATTTCTAAAAAGCTGACTAAAGCAAGAAATAAGATGAATGTGCTGCGCTCCATGATACCACAATAGCTAAAACCTTATACTGTATAGAACTATTTGAATAAAAATGTATATTCATGGCTAGAGGGAATTGATAATGTTACAAATGTGTATGTAAAAATCCTTATGTATACCAATGTATACACATAAATAAAAAATGATTGTTTACTTGAATTTACATTTGTTCATAACATCAACAACAAAATTATTTTAAGGTATATAAATAAAATTATTCTCTGTTTGTAAGGATTTACTACCCTTCTTAACAATCCTTAAAATGCGTTTAATTTTTTTTCTTTTTTTGACTTCTTCTTCTTCCAATATTGACGATGGTCAGTGACATTATATTAACCTTGATATAATGCTTTTTGTCCTGCTATTACTCCCTGTTTTGATCATTACGTTATAAAAAATAAAATTGTATTGAAATCATCAAATCGATTCTTGATGGCTTTCAAATTGATATTAGTGTCACAAGTGAATTATCTATGTAGAATAGAATGTAATGTAGGGTTTTGCTAATAGCAAAAGCGGCACTGTGATCGATGATCTGTTGTACCATTATCTATGTAAATAGTCATACATTTCTTTTAGACTATATAAGAGTTTTTAACAGTATTTACATGAAATTTTCATTAACGTGAATTTCTTGCATTTAATTTGAACATAGATGACGAATTTCCAGCAAAATCAAGCATATTTTTCCTATAATTCCTTCATTTTTGCCAATTTGTAATGATCGATCATATTTTAAAATAAAAAATTTCTGTCAAAAGCAGTTCATGACTTGCAAGCTCTGCTTCATAAATCCCCATCTTTTTCTAGTCTACTGATTTTTCAGAAACAAATCAGAATTTGACTGATTTTTTATAAATGTTGAAAGTCCAAAACAGTCGAATGCAATCGAATACGGGTCAGATATACTTTTTCTGTACATCAACATATGAATTACACATGTGTCGACATAGTTTTTAATCAAGATAATAAATTACCTCAATTAGATTTAAGTTCATAGTAATTAGAGATTTTTCACTTGTAATTTTTAATTAAAATCTTCTTCCTCGTCCTAATTGGCTATTTTTTTTATAAAATAAATTTCTCACATTCTGAACTCTTCCTTCAACCTATTCATTGTATACGATATAAACCTGATTTCTTTACAATGCAAAAAATTTCATGCCACGATGAAAACAATGGTGAAGTAATACGTGACGTTATGAAAATTGCTTTATTCTCGAGATAATACATCTGTACTGAAAAATCATACAAGATGAACGATGGCGTAGTGAGTAAGGAAAAATGTGGAACTGAATGTAACAACATAATTGAGAAATTCCCAACAAGAATTATAATTTATTGCTGTATCCTGTACTCTCTCTGCTTCATTCTTTTTTCTGCTTCTTAGATATAACTCGTATGAAGTGATTTGCTTAAAAAAAATAAATTGTTCTAAAGGAGTTATGAGTGGGGATCATAACTAATATATATTGTTAAAAGCTCACTCTGTAGCTCACAAGTTATGAATTCCTATTCTCTTCTTTGATTGTCATAAAATAGAACATGAGCTTTCATTTTCGTGAATAGTCATCCTTATAATAACCAATGAAAGAAATCTATGAAAATCTCTTGAAACAGATTCTTTTGTGCCATTTTTTAAACAACGTGAAATATATATTTTCAAATCCCTTTGGAACGATGCTATTGATGATGATGATGATGCCGATGCTGGCAATGACAAAAGCACTTAAAAGTTTCACGTGATAGAAAAAGGAACTGAATGTATGAAGTTATTTTGTAATGTGAAAAGAACTCTATCATATGGAACAGAGGTAGTCACAAAATCCCCAAATAACTATCATGACTTGCACTCAGCTAGACTGTTATATAGGTTAAGTAAAGTACATAATATAATTTAAGGTTTATCGTTCTTTTTTTTACTTTTTAACGTTGTAGTATCATGATGTATTTAAAAACATTAGAAGCTAAAACACATTTTTATATGAATGACGTGTTACGGACATTTTACAGAGCATTGCAATGACATTGATCATTACCCAAAAAGCTTTCATAAACTCTGAATCGAAAACAGAGACAGAAATTTTATTATGATTGTGTGACTAACTTATGTATACTTTTTTGAATCACGAGATACCACGTGCAATGCACTTGACATTTAAACATCTTTTTCTTCATATTCAAAACGCGTTATGATAAATGTGAGTGCTGTTCTATGTTTGAGAAATCGAAATGTTCATATATAAAATGTGCTTTTTAAAATTTTTACAATTATTTCAATTACTCGTCTCGTTACCCAATTTTTGAACAATCGAGTATGTTTTCTTTCCTTTTCCGCTTCAAATATGCTTATTCATTCTCTACCTTCAGCCTTCAAGGCATGCAATGTTTTGAAAGGAGCACAGAACAATAAAAAAATTACTTATATATTCGCTTCTGTATAGATTTTAATTATATAAAAGCTTTTTGGAATTCCCTTAAGTAAGTTACTAAACATTTAATCGCTTTCTAACATGTTTTTAAAGTGTATATTTATTTCAAGTCATTTTACCTGTAGTTATTTTATTTTTGAAGCCTACAGTCAGCAGAAACTAAGAAGATATCATCTTGAAATCTGCTTCAAGTTCTGTGAATATATTTTCTTCTATTAAATTCAACTTCTAAAGTCGTCTTTTATATATTCTAAGTTTAAAATTGAACTTTAATTGGAAAAAGCTAAAATCTTGTTGTCCTTAAGGGATTTAAAAGATGCCCAAAGATATTAAAGAGCGAACAAGGCTTGTTGTTTAAAGAATGTTTTAGATTATAAAACCTTTTGCCAAGGCCAGTTTTTAAGTATTATGCTTCAGGTTAAAAGTCTGTCTCCGACGACGATTCAATTGTTTTGATTATGGTTTTGCCCTTTTTTTAAAGAATGCTTCTAACAATTCACAAATTATTCAACCATTAATTTTATCAATATAAGAACAGTAAAACTTAGGAAAAAACTTCTAAAATTATGAGAGAATAAATAAATAGTTTAATATCCGAACTATCCACGTAATGTTCATTTTAAAAATAAGATGACCAAAGATCTAATCGAGGGGATCTAAGATAATTTTCAAAGAAAAGTTCTAATTAAATCTTTAAAAATTTGTTCCTATTCACTTCTATATTTCTGTCAATACTTGTTGTTTAAATTTCTTTAAAGCTGTCCTGTATTTTTACAGTAAAGATAGTCTCTTTTAAATAAAAAAAGATGTTATAGTCGAGAGCTTTTTAGTAATCGATTTCAACCAATGATTGCCAAACACATGGCGTTTTTCCCTAGCTATAATTTTATGTATAAATAAGTGGATATGTACGAACAAAGTATAAGTTAAAACATATATGTACAAAACCATAGATAGGAACAGAAATAAACAAGTTTAAAAGTATATCTAACAATCAAGTAAAGGCGCATTTTATTTGTTTTATGATAATTGAATTTGCTGGAGTTCATTATTCAAAATTATCTTAGGAAAATCTAGTTTTAAATTTCTTGTTTCAATAGGTATACAAGAAAAAAAAAGTTTTTTTCTCAAATTCGTTGTTTTAGTACTGGACAAGAGCAGAAAAAATATTTTAGAATTTCCTCACATTGGAGAAATAGATAATCCTAAAATGAGGATTATCCACTTTAGCGAAATCGGTTGATAATTATTATCAACGACAGCCAGGCATTTTTTAAAACTATAAGCCCTGCTATAAGCCTTTCAAACTTGAAAACTATGAAAGCATTCACGAAAAAAGACGATTGTAAATAAAAGATTTAAGCGTTTACTGACTTTTACATTAAAATAAATTGCTTTAATGTTACATTTTTAGTAACAAAATAGCTTTTGACAAATGAAGATATCAAAGAAGTGCTCATAGTGAATAAGATTTAAAAAGATTTCAATTATTTTATATAAAGATCCCAGAAAATTATTAGGAGCTTTTTAAATTAAGTTTTTTTTTCGAGCTTAAAAACATCAAAACCTTGAAAGGTATGAAAAAAGATGAAAGAAACAAAACAAAAAGAAAAAAATTAAAGAATTTCCTGTGAAGTGAGGTTTGAAGTTTTTTTTTCGTGCTTTAAAAGTAAAAAAAAGCCTGATTGATTGAAATGGTAAAACTTGCTGAAATCTATTAAAGTTTCCAAAAAATGTTGAGCTTTAAAAGTAATTCCTTCTTTATAAGACGCCGTTCACTTATTACGTTCGCATTTTAAGGGGGAGGGGGGTTTGAAAAATTGTAACAAAATGTAACATAGGGGGGGGTGTCAAGAAGTATGTAACGTTCTAGCTGTCGTCTGTCTTTTAAACATTTTTTTTAATTTTTTTTTAAATTTTCCACCTTATTAATGATTTATGAATGTCCAGATCACTTTTGATAGCTAAGCAATACATAGTTTTTGTTATATAAAGTAACAAATCAATAGAAAACTGGTTTACAAGACTAATACCTATAAAAAATTATCAAAATAAAATAAATTATGAACATTCAGGGGGGGGGGGGGGTGGTGAGTTGTAACATATTGTAACAAGGGGGGGGGGTGAAAAAAGTCGTTTTTTTGCGAAACGTAATAAGTGAACGGCTCCTAAAGTATATAGTGAGATTTTTTTTGAAAATAGATGCATTACTTCGTTCTGTTCAATTAGCAATGCCTAGCTTGAAACTTTTCGATATATGATGACAATAATAGCACAAATGTTAATAAAGCAAAAAATATGATGACTTCCTTTTGCAATTCAACTTAAACCTCATAGGATTGACCTTTCATCAAATTTTATTGAATATTTTCATTTCATTTCCAATATCCTTTTTCGAGCACAGAGCGTTCGATGTACTAAAATATTCAATGAGTTACCTTCTTGAATCTATACAGGCAGTTTCATGAAAGTACAATTATGATATGAAATGTTTATAAGCGATTTCCTCTAATTCCCAGGTGAAAAACACAAGTGAGTCATAATTTTTATGTTCACATTCGAATTCTTTTACTTCCTTATTTTGCTTATCAAAATAACTTCGACGCAGTTCATACAGTAGAAATTTTCATTGTCATGGATTCAGTATTGTAATAAAAAGGGAGACATTTTATACTTTAAGAATGTTTTGGAGCGTAGCTGCTTTCACTTCGACAATTCATTTCATGTAGCTATCGTATGTTGGTGACGAAAATTATATTTTTGCCACCTGTAAAATAAGTATTTGAATAAAACTGATTTTATACATATAAATTTATTTATTTTTTATTTTTGGGATCTGCTTGATACAATGAACCACAAGAGATATAAAATCATGGCACATAATTTGCAAGTGATTTGTAGAACTGTTCATGAATTGAAGAAATAAGTTTCCATCTTGAACAAAGAAAAGACGTTCAATTTTTCATATTTTCCTTTCTATATTTGTACGCTTTTGAGAAGAATGAATAATTTAAAGCTTTTTGCTGTGCATATTGCATGAGCGAAACTTTCGGTTTCTGTTTTACTTTCCATTAATGTTTTGTATCTATACCTTTAAATTTTTTCTGAATATTAGTATACTTGAAGAAAATTAATTATAAAACTAAAGTGTTGTCGTATATTTTCACAAGATTTAACGATGTAACAAAGCTTCCATGTATAAACATGTAAGATAGCACAATGAATTAATGTCAACAGAAACCTTAAAGGCATTACATTGTACCCCGGACAACATAAAACCATGAAAACATAAAGTTCACGTATTTGTCAGTAACTTAGTCTGTTTTTGTTTTAAATTGAATAAGATGAAGCCACACACAGAAATATTTTTGTAGATACCTCGAAGGCTTCAGACGCATTAAGCCCGTTCAAATGTGTTTAAACGTTGACAAACAAATTAAGAGAAGATATTTTGTGGATTTTTGTATTCATAATAACATAAAAATATTTTTAAAAATTTTTTTTTGAAACTTTAATTCTATTACTGGGGGTCTTCGATTTGAGTAGGTGTTTTATTCCAGAAAAATCCTTTTCAAATCGAATCTACTGAAATCGTATTATTTACTTTTTGTATGAGAAATGTCCGTTACAAAATTTTTTTTTTAAATTTTCTATTCATTAATTTTCGTTACTCAAATCGAACCTATTCAAATCGAATCTACTCAAATCGAGGACCCATGGTATATAATTTTTATCCATATCAAGTGTTCTGTGATGAACTATAATAAAAGAATATAATCATCATGATAATATTTTTTTCTTGATGATGGCGATGACAAGAAAAGAATTGCTACAAATTTGACAAACAAAAAGAACGTGATAAGCTTTCAGTTTTTTGTTTTCATATAAAATATAAATTATTGTTGACTGAAAGAAGAGAAATTTAATTAAATAAAATCAATGCAATAGAACTAAGGTTTTGCTAACGAGATTGATATTATACAGCTTTCATTTTTCTGATTAAATGTAAAATAGATTTTTTTTTGCTCTAAAACATGCATAGTTTGAAGCAGAGGGCGAAGTCGACTCGAAATTTGAAGAAGTCGAGTGAACTCAAGTCGACTTTTCCATACAAAATCCGAGTCGACTTCGCCCTCTGGTTTGAAGTTTTTACACGCTTTTTTTTTCCTTTGCCTTTAACTGTTTTTGAACAATGCATTTTTCAAAGCATTTTATTAAAATTAAAGGTTTGAACAAAAAGTTTCAACATAAAAGCTTGTTTTGAAGCAAGATTTCGTTTATGTTTTGAAAAGTAAGGAGAGAATCGAAAAAATAATTAACACATTGAACATTAATACTCATGGTTTTAATCTTCTGTGTAATTAAGCTTCCTTGTTGACCTATATTCAAATTATTGAGTCCAAATTTCTTCACCCAAAAATTAAATCTTATTATTATTTGAAAAAATCGAAATAAGAAATAGAAAAAAAAAAAAATTTTGTGGCACGGTCTGGCTACGTAAGTCGTGTTTTTCTTGTTTCTTGTTTTCTCCCCTTATTTATTTTTATTAAAAATCGTACTTTGACACAATATTTCATTAAGTTTACTGTCAGTCCTTTTTATCTCTTGTCTCGTTATTTCAGCAATTATAAAAAAATCACCCGTATTCTCAATGTAATTAAGCTGTCATAGTTTCTCTTAACACTTGTCGTTCTCTGGATTTAACAAAATATATGTCTGTATATTTAACGGGTTTTAATTAATTACGCTTAATTAACAAAGCAAATCCTTATAATCCATTAAAAATTGTTTATTCTGTAAGTCACGTTTATTCCAAGGCTCCCGGAGATTATAATATTTTAAAAACAAAGATTATGATATTTAAATCTTTAAAACTATTTATTTGCTTTAATGTAACGTAATGTCAGACCAAAATTGACGAAATTTTTCTGATTAAATGTAAAAGAGATTTTGTTGCTCCAAAACAAACATAGTTTGAAGTTTTTTTTCCTTTGACTTTATAAATTAACTTGGCTATTAAATATAAACGTTTTATAATTCCTTTGATATTTAAAGTCTTAATTATCAAAACTCGTTAAATGTTAACAAAACTTCTGCTTACGAATTAAGAACTGACCATAATTATCAAAAAGAATTTTTATTTTTCATATAATTTCGTGAATCAGAATAATTTAAATAAGGTTTAAAAAATTGATATACCTAAATGATCTTGTTTTAATATATAAAGGAAGATTCAGAAAGCTTTCCTTAAATTTACAAACAAAGAACGAAATAAAACATTCTACTGAATGGATGTGAAGTAGATGTAGTACAGTCTCGAACTTCATGTCTGAACTCATTAAAAGTTTGCTGTCTGCTTGTGGCTTTGATGGATAAAAATGTTAGGGAACTGACATTTTTTAAAATTTTACTCTCTTGATGTGACTATTAAATAAGATTTAAGTTTTAAAAGCATCTTTAAACTTTTTGACAAAAGCAGATAAACTGTATTGAAAGTTCTTTGTTACATCGGTATGAATAAACTGTAAATCGTAACAGAAGGAACAATTAATTATTTTAAAATATGGTTGTAATCGATGAGATTCTGCATAATATTATTCATCATGATTATACTTTCATGAAAAATTATACAGGACATAATACATTTCAACATACGCTGTATTACACAACGTCATTAAAACATGTTTGAAAATGTGAATTCATTTAGTTTATACAATTGCAGCATGCTACACATACTCATGTGATGAATTTTAATTAAGCTTCTTGTATTCATTTTGCTTTGAGCATTTTTAATTTATTTTTATTATGTGTTTTTAGGAAGAAAACAGTAAGAACTTCATCATCATATGATGACTTTTTTTGTTGCTGTATTAATTTTTTCTTAAGTTGATTTTCATTTGTTTAAAGTAGAAATTCATAAAGGAACATAATTGAATTCATTCAAAAAGTTACAGGGTTATTGCGGTCGTGGCAGGAAATAGTGAAGCAGTTGTGCTAGGTGGACTTATACCTGATACACAATACCAATTAGTTGTAGCAGCAATTTGGAGTGGTAGAAAATATCGAAGTCGTGCCATTATTTTTAGAACATTAGGTGAGACGGAAGGTAAATTATATTTTATCGAAACAAATAATTTCCTATAAAAGATTCAAAATTTTTAATTAAATTTTATGTTCAACTTCTAATAATAGAATCACCGAGAACATCACCACAACAAGACTTTCCAATGGATGGACCACCCAATCCGCCTTTAGCCGATCCACGATATCGAGAGGCTAACATATCTGTAAATTCTACAACAACGACACGAGCACTTCCAACGGTATGTGATGAAACCTAATACAGTTTGATGATTTATTTATTCTTTTGTTCTATATTTAACATTACTGATAAAAAATCAATATCAATGAGATATTGAACGTGGATCAAATTAAATTAAGCTTTCAGATTCTTGATAAGCATATGTTTGTGGATAGATGAGTAGACAGTGTTTACATAAAATTCATTAGTATAGCAACACCATGTCGAGCGAATGTTTATTCTTACCAGCTACACATATATTATTTCTTTGTTACTTTCATTAATGAAATTCCAACCGATATTTTTATTTATCTCATGTTGATTCATTGATTAATATAAATGTGTGTATTAAAATGATATGAAACTACGTCAATAATATCATCTCATTGCAGATACGTGGCATCGAAGTAGGAATTGTTGTTTTAGTTTTATTCGTATGGGCTGGAGCGATAGCATTATTTTTTAATCGATGGGGCAAAATTCGAATGCTCTTACCTTATCAACCTGATTACAAACAAGATCAATTGAAAGTGCCTGGCACTGGTGTCTGCGCAGCAGGTGCCTGTAATGGGCAACATTCACATCAGGTAACATCACTTACGGTAATGATAATCTTTACATTTTATCTTATCTCCTTTCTCATTCATCATTTAATTAAATTTTATAAATCGATCTTTTTACTTTTATTAAATTTACTTCTCCAAAAATTGAATAATGTTAAGTATTTATTTATTTACAAAATTTGTTTTGATATCATTATGAAGGTAAACCTTTATTTTTTTCATGTTCTATTGAATTTTATTTCTATTTGTTGCGTGGGAATTACTTACGTACAATGGGAGAAGAAAGATGTAATGATGCGTCGATAGAGAGTCAAGAGACTTGAATAATTTCGTCTAGGATTTTGTGACAGTTCAAACAATGAAAATTTTTTTCTATAGAATTTTTGTGACAGAGGGGGGAGGGGGGTCTAAAAATCTGGTTTTTTGATCGACGTCATAAGTGAACGATCCCTTTTGTTACTTATCATTATTTACTATTCAGTATTTTGTATTATTTATCCTTTTATAGCTTTATTTCCGTCCATGTTGTAAACATACATAAAGTTCATCTATCTCTCTTTTGTATTTCATTTTTCTCTATTTCAATGATATCTATTTACTCATTACAAAACCGTCTTTGCTACTGAGGAATAGTCAATTATTTACTGACCTAATTCTTTTACATTCTCTTTCATTAATATTCTAATATGTTTTTACATTATGTTTACATAAAGCTATGCGTTTTGAATATCTTTGCATGTTACTCACATTACAATATTAATTAAATGATTCAAAATAATAGACTACGAATTATGACAATGGCATTTTAGTCTTTCTAAAAAGACATTTCCAATTTCAACTTGACACAAATTTTACTTCTTTATGTATTTCGCTGTTGCTTCTAATGTTTTCTTAAACATATAAAGTACACGAAAAAATATAAAGTAATATTTAAATGACACTTATTTACTGTCAAAACGAATAAATGCCGTCATTCAATTGGCTAAACGGAAAATAAAGTTGTAGTGATTTTGAAAAAAAAAATGTTTTGGTATAATATTGATTTTGACAGTGAACCTTTCATTGTTAGAAGTTTATGTTAATAGTAAAACGTTGTTTTATAATTTCTTTCAGGGCTGCTGAGGAGTTGAAACTCTTATGATTTTCGAAATTCACATTAATGGTGACTGAAAAAAAACATGACTTGAATGAATTTGGATGAATTTTTACTACCAAAGATATTTTAAAAATTATGAGAGTTTTAAATCCTCACGAGCCCTGATTTTCATCAGCCTTATACAATCTTATTCATGCTTGGACGGCGGAAGATTCCTTAAATAGAAAAGAATACCATCACGTTTTGCGTAACCAATGAAGAATCATGACACAATAACTTCTAACCCTTTTTCGGCATAGTAGTGTCTTGAGATTATTCATTAATAATGTCAATAAGATTATTAGTAATTAATAAAAATATTTGCATTTTTCAATAACATCTGAAGATTCTGTATTAAAAAAAATTACAGAAGATCTCGTGTTATTGATCGAGGGACTTAAGCGCATTTTTGTGTTGGCGATCAGTATTTGATTATCTAATTATTTTGCGTGCACTTACAGATCATGAGAAGATTAGAAGATCATTAATTTTATAAAGGCTTTATCATTTAACTCTTTTTTGAAATTCAAATTTTCTTACTGTCAATAAATATTTGAAATTATAAAGGTAATGTTGAAATTACAGAGGGAAAAAAATTTGAGCAGGTTGCACAGTACTGAAATAAAAAAATCATTAATTATAGCACAAAGCCATTGCTTTATGCTTCAAAAATATTCGATCGGCCAATAACTCGATAGAACTGAGCTAATAAAACATATCCGAACTCTCTACGATGTCTGGTTGCAAAGTTTTTAACATGCCCCGAGCAGCCGAATAAAGCGTATTATTAAGCTACCTTTTCGATACAAGTTTCAAAAATGCGCTAAAAACACTGAATAGAATGTTTTCTAAATGTAGGACATCATCAGTAAATCAATTATTTTCCTCGCTGCTGTTCTAATGAGTTTTATAAATAAAGAATGCAAAATAACTTTTGTAGGATAATAAACAGCGAAAAAATGCAAGTTCAAAATGTACAAATCCATAACAAAAAGTCTGTACATAATTCTATTGTTCACAAAAAGTAAAAGCCTTGCTACATGAAATAAAAATAGCTTACAAACACGCGAAATGATTTTTTATGCAAATTTTACTTTACTCATAAACATACATGCTATTATCATGAGTGTGAATAAAATTATTGTAATGCATTCGCTGCTGAATTTCAAGTATATTTCTCTGTTGTCTTCCTTTCTTCTTCAATGTTTTGTGTTATAAATTGGTACATAAAGTATGCAAGAGAATTATTATTCATTCTTTCTGTCTGTATTAATTTTTTTCTTTCCGAACCTGCAAGTGTTCTGCATGTTAAATATAAAGCTTTTTAAAAAATAAAATCATTTTTTTATAAAAATTAAAAATTCAAAATTTTATTTCAAGTATGAAATGATTTCAAATACATTGATATAAAGCAGATCACAAAAGGGACTTAAATAAAATTTATCTAGATTTGCAGAACTTTAAATAATTCACTGTACTTCTCTTTTATGTGACACCCATATTAATCATATTAAACGGCTCCGGAAAAATGGAAAACAACCTTCAAAGATTGACTATTTTTGGGAAAAATTCATAGACCTAAGAGCAAATATTTTTTTCACAACAATTTTTGTCAATAATTCTTGGAAAATTTTTCCCCACTTAAGAATATATTTTGTAATTTAATATCATCATCTAACTCATCGCTGACTCAAAAGCAGTATTATTTTCATTCAAAATTCTTCAGTCTTAAGAACAACTTATGCTTTTTATGTGACTGCTTTCTTAAACTTTGTAGAGTGTATTCACTCATGGAATACTTGAATGTTGTATTGCATTCAATTAAAAATGATTTAAATAAGGAAGCATGAAGCCTTGAAAAGTATACTTGATTTTTTTTTGAGGAATATATATTTATAAACTTGCATAAACGCTGACCCGTCGCTCACATGCAATTGTATCATGATACATTGCTGATAATGATATTATGCATAAACTTCTTTTTCCATTTCATGTTTCCACTTCAATAACTGCGATAGAATTGTAATGAACATATATGAATACAATAGCTTTGATCTGTTCAGTTAGATATGAAAGCTTGTGCCATATGAATGAACTTTAAGTTTGTACAAAATAGAATAAAGTTATAGCTGCATTTGCATTCCAAATGAATCTTCATATTCAAAATCCTTGAAAAATCTCATTACGAGTGTACATTAAGAAGAAATATTTATTGGAAGTTACAGCGGAACAGCTAACATAATTTCAAAAGTTTTAAAAGTTTTTGGTTCTCTTTCATTCAAAAAAAAGTCATTATTTTTTTCTTTTGTTTGCATTTCCCTAATATCTCTATCACAGCAGCATGAAAAGCAAAATTGCAAACTAATAAACGAAGAATTTAGTGAATTTTTTATTTTGTTTCATTTCTGCTGAAATTGAAAATCTGAATTTCATTCTGTGAATATAATAAGTTTATTTGCTTTACATTCTCATTCAGCAGCAAGAGGAGAAGGAACAAACAAGTACGATTGTAAATAAAGAAATGAGCTAATGCAGTGAAGATTGAATAAATCTTCACAATTTCATTTCTCTCCACTCGTAACTGGTTTTTATCGTTATACGTAGTTATAAGACTGATTAAAATTTTCCTTTGCATGCCTGGGGTAATGAAAAAGAATGTCAAAATTAATATCAATCCATTTTTGTAATTTGGACTGTCGGAACTGTCGAATTATTAATCAAAATTATTATCTCTCGTGCATTAATTTGCCAAATTTTGATCACAAAAATCTCCGAGAAGGTTTATGAAGTCTTTTAAATACATTTTGCATATCTTTTTTTTTTTATAAAGACCCCTTAAAAGGACTAATAGCTTAAAAAAATTATTAAGTAAAAACACAAAAATGTACATTAAAAATTAATTCAAAGTGGCTCTGCTTGGGCTTATTTTAATAATTTTAATGAACCAAAATGCACAGCATTTTTATCGACGTTGATTGAATTTACTTAATATTAATTAACTTTCATTTACATTATTTTTAAGCTTCAGGCAAAACATTTACAATATAAATGGATTTCAAATAGTTGTCTACGGTGAACTGGATGCTGTCGAAATCAATAAGTTTTCACTTAACATGTCGAAAACAAAATAAAAGAAAATCTGAATTGCAAACGACTAATTTTGATCTGTATTCTTGGAACTTGCATAAAATGTTAATTTATTTCCTTTTTATATAAATGCTTATTGTTTATTTATAGTCACTTAATTGTTATAGTTCAATTACCATAACAATAATGAAAGCTCTTTTATTCCGACTAATGCCAAAGCTATATAAATGTTAAATTTATTAAAGATAAAACTTTAAACAGCATTTAATTTTTTAATTCAATTTAACAAAAAATTCATCAATTAGAACGTATGCAAAGATATTCAATTCCTCGCAGCTATCACTTTTCAATTTCAATAAACTTTTGCACACGTACAATGTTTCACCATTAATTTTAATTTCACATCAGAAAACGATAATTTTCATATTCAACAATTAATTAATTTTCGTGCAACAATTATGAAAGCTTCATTGATATTACATTTATAAGGAAAAGCAATTTGAACGACAAATTGATTTATAATGTTGAGGATTCCCTTAATTATTTGGAGAGTGCAAAATGTCATAAAATTCAAAAGATTTCCTTGTTGCCTGCTGGACTTTGAATTATTTCTTATTTCTTACTTTATTGTTTTTCATTTCTCACTTTGGTTTTAAAAAAAATCTAAGTTTTATTATTAGTTGCTAATAGCCCAAAATTATGCTAAATAACTCAATAGAAAAGCTGAAAACACTATCCATTTATCATATCCTAAAAACCATTAAGATAAAATATGTAAATGTAAGGCTTAATTAATTTAATTATAATATAAAAAAATTTAACCTGAAAAAGTGTTTGCCGCGATGCGAAGGCTGTGGCTTATTAGATCGATGCTTCCAATGCTCACGTCGTTCAAGAGATTCTCGTGATTGCGGATGTCAATTTGCACTTTTACATCGTGCTGATCATGAAGTAGGAAGCTAGCATCTTGATCCTCACACAACTACTACAACACATAAACACTACACACAACGTCAAAAGCGCCTAATGTTTGCAAAAAGTGGTCAACATTCAAAATCAAGTCGAAGTTCGCGCAGTCGTTCCGTTCATGACGATATTGAATATTGTGTAAGTTTTGAAACGTCAACTAAAGATTTCACATTTCAATACAAAATTTCCCCGTACATAAAATGCAATTTTAGACCATTGCTTAGATCCCCTTAAATCAACATCACATTTACATATATCCACGATTTAGTTTTATAGTTTTTGTAAATAGGTTTACGAAAGGATTTAAAGTGAACATAAGATTAGTAATGTGTAGTCTTGATAAGTAAAGAATGTTCATTATGATAAATTTTCTGTCTTTTTCTTTAGCATTTATAATTGTAAATAGAATTGGAGAATCTTTATATCTCCTTGCTGTTTAGTTAACTGTTGGATTCTATTATCTTTCTATTATTTTATGTTTGATATTTTTTTTTGCTTTTAACACCATTTAAGTTTATTACAGTCACATTAATTATAATTATCTTAAAAACTTTACAAATTTTTATAGATTTTTTTCCTCTTCTGATTTATCAATTTACTATGCCTTTATCTTCTTTGCCATTCCGTTTAACACAATGTTCTCATTACTCATTCATAATGTTTTTACTATTTTTCAGAGCTTGAAGTCGACTCGAGTCCTATTGACTTCGAGCTCTGCTATTTTAAAACTTTTATTATTCTTCAAACTTTTATTGAGTATGTTACGGTACCATGAGTATACTCACTTGTCTGTTAGGGAGAACAACTAGAGAAGATAATTTTTAATACGTAAGGATGTCAATTCCTGCTCTTTTCTTTATCAAAAATTTTTCACAATTTTTGGTTTTGCATAAACTTAACGTATTTGCTACAGGTTTTATCATTAAGTAATGTTAAAGATGCACATATGAGATAATTATATAAAGAATCATGTAAATTTAATAAAACATCATAACAACAAAGTCTTTTTTAAGACTTAATAAATTTAATTTATAACTTTTTATGAAACTTTTATATTAATACACACACTTTTATTTTTGATTTGATTAAAATGTGAAACGTGAAAAATTCAAAACAAAATTTTATCTTACCGAAATAAAATTTTCATTGCAAACATTAGAGCACCTACACAAGCTTACAACTATATGCGCTGTAGTAATTTAAACTAGTAACTTATTATTTATATGAATTCTGAAAATTTTAAATCAAAGTTGAATGCACAGTTTTATTTTTTAATTGATACACTAATTAATTTAATAATGATTTCACTTCTGTTCATATTCGACCAGCCACTAGAACTATGCTTCCTGTTTAACAAGCTTTTTATAATATTTATCTATGAATTTTGCTTTGAATTTTGTCAAAAGAGATTTTTTTGTGTGTTTTCCAAATTAAACAATACATTTTGCACTCATTTTAGACTTAAATCTCAATATTGCCATGATACATTGGTTAGCAATATGTTGAAAGAAAAGATCTGCGTTTTAAATTAAATTCCAGTAACAATCAATAATCCCGCTTAGAAAATTATAGCCAAATCATAATTCTTTTGGAAGAACTAAAATTCATCAAGTTTTTAATACTGATTTATTAAATTTATATTTTTTTCTTACTCACATATTTAAGGAAAATAATTGCTAGCATCTCTCGCTTTTTGGTTTATAGTCTGCAATAATTTACATTCTCAAACAGTAATTTGGATTTTTTCTTTTATAAACTTCATGTGTTTGTTACACTGAAAGCACCACGCTGTTATGATGAAAAACATGCTAAAATTTTTTTTTGATCAATAATAACATTCTTCCCGCTTTATAATGAAAATATCCTGTAGATTAATCTAAACTAAAATATAATAGTCGAAAAGGCATTAATCTTAATAGATTATTTGCAAACCAAAAATCACCATTAAATTATGTCCAATCTTTCCACTTCTTATTCCAATCGACTAACAGACATTCCCCACATTTTTGAGTTTGGAATTTAATTTATACCAATTGAGTCAAATATTCTGTTCAAATTAAATGATTTCTCTTTGGATTCTTGCCGTATTCACTAGTCACATAATAATATAAAATAAGGTCTTTTCTGCAAACACGAAAACCAAAAAGCACAGAATTTATAAATTATTCATGTTTAAATTTAATTTAGAACTTTTTTTCCTCTCCTTCTTCTTCCTCAATACATTTATTCCATTTTAAAGATTCAAGTACGAAAGTAAAAACTTCAGATATTGAATTATAAAAGAATGCGTTAAAAATAAAGCACAAAGGATCAAAAGAAAAATTCAATAACTTATAATTTACGTTCTCAAATTTGTTGATTTAAAAGAAGAAAAGGCTTCGAATTGAGACAACCTGGGCAACAAAATTCCTATCCAAATTATTGTTTCATCATGTTGATATGATTTCTATTTTAAATTTTTATGGCTAATTTAAAGTTGCTTGAGTCAAAACACTTCTTTCATCCCTGTTTGATTACTCGTTTTCTGTACTTTTCTACTTCTTCCTTACTCACTTCCTTCCTTCAAATGTAATATCTTTCGCAATTACAATGATATATAGAACTTAATATTATACATAGAAATATTTATTCTTTTGTAAATTTTTTCACATTTCCTTTATGACATCCAGTTTTTGTAATATTAATAAATTATGTAATAAGAGTATTTAGATCCTATATGCTAAAAATTGAGTTTGTTATTAAATGATAACATTGTTAACTATACAGCATATTCATCCTCATTGGAATACTGATGAGCCATCAACTGTGATTGCTGACAGATGTCATAGGGCACGCATAAATTCAGCTATTTTCGTATCATCAGAAGGCCGTGGATTTGATTCAATTGAGTTCATTCGACGTTATGGTTCACAAAGTATCCTCTGTCGAAAGGCAAAAAGTGCGGAAAACATTCCTGCTGGCAACAGAAATGTAAGTCCTTTGTTCCTTGATTTTATTTCATTTCATTATATTCAATATTTTTTCAAATTATCCGTTTCAAAATCTAGCGTCGATTCTCAGAAAATCCATCAAGTAGTAAACTATGGGAAAGTGAAGAATATAGAAACTCGCCAGCACGAGAGAAAATTGAATTGGTTGAGTGCTATAATGATCCGTCACTAAAAATTGTCAGCATTCCAAAAAAAACGCCAAAAAAGCTTCTGGCAGCATTACCGACATTGAGCATAAGTGGACCATCACCAGCACCGTCTAGAAATACATCGCCAACATCTAATTCACCAACTAAAGAAGAGGATGAGGAACAGCAAAATTTTTTGTAGCTAAACGAGAAAACTTTATTTGTAAATACTAGTTGTAAACTAAACGAGCTGCTTGTGTAGTGATCGATGAAAGTAGAAAATATCAAATAAGTTTTTAAAAAACATCATAAAATTTATAGAATTATGTTTAAAAAATTCATTTCATCATCTGCGTATCCATTTTTTATATCGCTCATAATACCCGAAAAACCAAATATTTCTTGCCAACAAAAATGTCAATTTTAAATAATGAATGGATGATTTTTAACCAAATTGAATTAAAGGCTATCAAACTTCTGACTTTTTAAGAAAATAAATATGCATGATTATTTTAAATGACATGTTGAACTTAATATTGCTTAAAATTTGATAATTTACGTTTTTTGTATTGTACAACAGTTCTAGAATCAGGGCAAATAGCTTGGGGTGAAATTTAATGTAAAACTGGCATAAAGTTCTATTAAATATTTTAATCCTAGCTGTTTCCCTCCTGTCTAGGATTTAACAAAAAATTAAAAAATTCTTTAAATTTAATTCACTAATTGTAACAAATAATTTCAGTTAAACCTACCTGCTGTCTTAATGTCAAGAAATAAAATAAAATCAAATCGTTACTAAAGACTGTCGTAAAATATATTAAGTTTAGAGCTCTTAAAATTTTTGGATCGTAATTATATCATAATAAACTTTCGTCATGAATGCCTAACATTGAAAAATAATCAAATTTAAATGCACAAATATTTTTCTAAGTGAAATCAAATTTGACTCTAGAATCTATTTTAGTATGCGAGCTCTGCAGGCAAATGTTGAAAAAAATATTCAAAGGCAAAAAGGCATTCATTTCTTTTTAAATGCGTTTTAAATAGATGATACATCGGCAATGAATTAAAAAATAACTAGCAAGCGCTATATTTATAGTGAAAAATTTATTACCATTACAAAGAAAATTTATTTGAAATCAGAATTGATATACTTGTATACAGTCTAGTCATTTTACGCTTATGTTAACATTAAAATTGTAAAAAAATGAGTTATGTGATTAATGATCTGATGAACGATGGGGCTAAAATTTACGATCGAGTGAACAGTCAGATCGAATCAAGTTTAAGATTAAAAGTAAACAATTAATAGAAAAAAGAAATTTATGCCTGATTGCAGCACATCATCAGCTTTTCTTTTTAAGTTCAACATTATCCATAAAAAGACAATTACTTTCATGTAGTGTCTGCATTAAGAGACACCATTGATTGAGGCATTTTAAGTTCATTTATAAATAGGTTCAGGATAACATAGCCTTTTTTATTTGATTTATAAATGGAAAAATGGGTTAATTGAATATAAATTTGCATTTTATTTTCTTGAAATTTCGCAGACATTAAAATTGAATATTATTTATTTTTACTTTTATGTTTATACATTTTGACTAAAAACGTGGCATTAAAAGAATGAATGTGCTCTTGATTATCATTTAAATGGATTCAAACAAGAGAATATATACCAAGAAAATAGAAATTTTACTCCTTAAAACATGAGCGGGTCGAGTTTACAATTGTAAATATGATAAATGTAAAAATATTTTCCTTTTGCGCACACATGTAGGCAAATTCTCTATCGAAGAATTGTCTTTCATTCAACATAACATTTCTCAAAAAAATATAGATTTCTTTGTTTTCGACATTTCAGTTAACAAGTGCAAACATTTCACATTTTCCAAAACTTCATACTTTATTCATGATGAGCATACATTAGGAAACGAAAGTATTATATTAAATTAATGAGAAACAAAGTTAATCGATCTTATTGAAAGTCGAAAAGTAAATGAGCTAATGAAAATGAAACAATGAACTCCACTAGCACAACTCTTCTGCGATGAATTTTAAGCATTTTATTGTTTTCCGATCCTTTTATTCTGATTCCTCAATATTACGTAAAATATACAGATACACACAAATGTAAATTTTTTTATTTTCTTTACTTTATCTTAATTTGACATCGAATGGACAGAAACATCATCTCACTGTTTTAATGCTCAGAGATATCTTTGAATTAAAAACATTTTTAACAATAGAGAATCCAACGAAATTCTAATAAAAGTCTTTCAGAGCATATCAAAAGCCTAAACAAATTCAAATAGCTCTTTTATATGGTAAAATTCATTTCAATAGAATAGAATGTAATGTAGGGTTTTGCTAATAGCAAAAGCGGCACTGCGATCGATGATCTGTTGTACCATCCCAAGTCCCCTATGTTAGAATTCCGATGTCCTTAATGAAGCCAATAATGTCCTGATAATGCTGCTTATTTATATCCTCATCATTCAAGTAGTCCTCATCAAAATGCTTGACACGTTGTACTCGTAATGCTCTGCATTTACAAAGAATATGAGTGATTGTTTCCTCATTTACCTTACAAAACCTGCAAATTTTACTGTTAGACAAATTCAATTTAAAAAGAAAACTATTGATACTCATGTGTCCTGTCAAAGCACCAATTAAGATGCTAAGATCTTTCCTTGGTAGTCTGAGAGCATAAGATATTTTGTTCTTATTTTTAGGACCAAGAAGTCTTTTGGCTGTCATGGCTCCTTCCTCTAAATTCCAGATACGAAAATGCTGTCTCTCCATCCATTCTCGTATGTTTGACTTCAACAAGCCAAACCCATAGTACGTCGACTTGTCATAATCTTCCTTGTGTACTGCTTCTTTAGCTAATTGATCAGCTATTTCATTACCTTCAATACCACTGTGTCCAGGTATCCACTTTAGGATGACTTCATTTTCTTGCCCCAATGCTGTTAAACAAGAAATACAATCAAGAACTGTTAAAGACTTCACAACACAATTGTTTAAAGCCGTCAAAGCTGATCGACAATCTGAAAGAAAGCAAATTCTACAGCCTTTCAAATCCATATCCAAACAGTAATTAGCACCCACACAAATAGCTTGAACTTCTGCCTGAAAGACAGAAGCATGATCTTGCAGTTTGTAGGATGAATTCAAACTCAGCTCATTGCTGAACAGACCGATGCCAACACCACTTTCTGACTTTGATGCATCAGTGTATACAGACATACAATTCCTATCCACCAAATCACAAGATTCAGCAGCATTATCTTCTGATTCAACTACCTTAAAAGGTTTGCCAAAAACGTATTTTGACACTAAATGATCTGATTCAAAGGTGAATAAACTTACATTTCAATAAAACATACATAAAGTTATTAAAGCTATCATCATAATGAGAATTTAGTTCAGTTAAAGAAAATCCTTAAATCATTTTCGAATAATTAATTATGTTTGTATTCATTTGTTTGGCTTCATTTTATTCATTACTGATAAAAACCAACTTTATGATGACTAATCATATTTTACACCTGGCTTTTTAAGTTTGAGGTTAAAGCGATTTCAACATATCTTTAGCAGATTTGAAACGAAAAGTATAAAAAATATTAAAAGAAACTTGAATTTGTCAATTCCTTGAAAAAAAAATTGTTAAGTGAAATCATTCAAAGAACCGTTTTTACACATGTCTATTCAAATTATCTTTTTCTTAAATTGATATTGCATACAAATTTTCAAAAGGGTCAAAAAGCATATAAAATTTAGATCTGTTCCGGTGTACTCTTAAGCTGATTTGCATAAACTAAGCAAGCAAAACAACCGAGAATATCAAATTAAGGGTTGAATTTTACGATCTTAGATATTATGAAATCTTTTCTATTTTATTATTATTCTAGATGCTTTCAATAAAACACAAACTTTTTTCTTTACAAGAAGCTTAAATGATGAACATGATAAGTTAGCAACACAAAACTCAATAAGAACTTTAAGTCTTAATGGTTCAATAATTAATATGCTTATTTAAAAATTCATTATAATAAAACTTAATCTCGACCAAACTCAATATGAGTCATTATCTATAATTTTCATCACAACTTTTTGTAATCAATTTGTTTGAAATTTCTTTTTAAAGAGTCATTTATGATGTCCAATCTTCTTTTCTTCATTTTATTCTATAGCATAGTTTATAAATAAACAGAAGCCATTAATATCAAACAGTAATAATTGAATAAAAATTTTATACTTCCATATCAAAATTTTTTGCATTATCAAAAAAGTAAAATAAATTAAATCAATAAAAAAAACAAATGAAACTGATACTTTCTTTTTGTTTCATTGTGTCTTATTTTCATGAGAATTACAATGATGATAGATAAAAGAGAAATCTTTTCCTATTTTAAAGTTTTATGCTATTCTTCATTTTTCATTGTTTTATTTCACTTTATTTATTTATAACCATACTTATAAAAAAAATACATCAAAAAAGAAAGAAAGAAAAAATTTTTTGTCCTTCCACTGCACTGATTTTATTTATTTATTGATGATAATAAAGTTCAGGGTTTAATTTTGAGTACTCTTAAGTACTCCTTTAAATTGATTAAAAATTGATACTTGTGCATTGATTTTTGTTCAAAACGAAAGATTTTTATCATCAATATTGTAAAAAAGAAAATGCTGGGACCATTGCAAGCATTTTGCAACAGTGTTCTTTATGTGATGATGTAGAAAAAAAAAATAGAAAGAAATCCCTCCAATTTCCATTTTGAAAATAATATGTGAAAGAGTTTATTCTTGATGAAATGAAAAAGATTAAAACAAAATGAAGTTTTTACCTTTTATGCCTAGAATTAATACAAAGATACGTTTTTTTAAAAAAAAACCGGGAATTCAGAATAAATTTGGTGAAAATCCTTAAACCATGTGACAAATATTAAGCTATTGGAACAAATAAAAAATAAAATTAAATCATCTCCTTCTCCTACATATCTTTAAATGAAACCCTTAATTCTAAATAAAGGAAAATTAAGGATTCTTAACATTTTTTTAATCTGAATTCCATAAATACCTACCTTAATGTTGAAGGAAAATTATTAAACAATGAACAATTTGATCCTAAAGAATATTCCCGAATCATTGTTAACACAAATTTAATCTATATGTTTCAAAAATTTTAAACATGCCTTAAGAAAACTGACAAAACCAATGAAGAATATCTCTAGTAAATTACTTAAATCAGTAAAGACATTGTACCAAAAAAATCCACTTTATGACCAAGAAAATTATGAAATAAATTCCATATTTTATGTTCTATTATTAAATTAGAGAATGTAGATAATGAATTTATTATGTAAAATTCTTACAAGCTTTAAACATAGCTTTAATGATCGGAAAACTGATGATAAAAGAAGAAGTAACTAGCGAAATAAAAGCTATTAAAATGAAAATGAAATATTAGCTTGTAAATGTTCTCTATAAATTAAGAGATTAAGCACCAAATCGAGTTTATTAAGCTGTTATTCATTCATCTTTGAATACTTGAATGTCTGTTACTAAAAATTCTTAACTCACCATGATTATTACTTTTTATTGGACTTAATTTACATTATAAATTTTTATAGTTTAGCAACTCATTAACGTCAAATATTTTTCACAAATTAATTAATTTCGCAGTTAACTTAAGAAGGTGTTCGGTCACTGTGACATGATCGAGTTAAAGTATAATAAAAATACAGATTTGGAATAAACGTACATGTTTGCAATTTTTTATATTTTTTTGTAGCAATTTTGATCTTTAGAAATAGTTTTTATCGTCCCAGTTTCATCATCAATCTCCATGAATAGGATAAGTAATGAATATTGAGTCTACAGCTATGTTCGTGTCGTCTATGGCCAAAATTAATAGACATCACGCATTTTCCTCTCCAAAATGTTTCTTGTCAATGAACCTCTCGAGTGAATCCTCAAATGTCTCTATGCCATTTAGAAATACGTGTAGGAGAATTCATCATTTAATGTTGATGTAGATTCCGTACAATATTTCAAGATTTTTTCATCCCCATTCAAATGATGTTTTGTGAGAAATCAAAAAATATGTGGACGTGAATAAAAAAATTTTCGTACGAAAAAGGAGAATAAGATATTATGTCTAAAAAGATGTCATAAAGCTTTAGAAATCAAATAAATACATGACCTACATTTATTAAAATCCACAACATGCATGAAGAACTTCAACAGTAATCACATTAATTTTTTTAAAGTAAGTACAGTCCCTCACATCTATGGATTTTTCACACTTCTAATCTTATTCTCAATTGAATTGTCATCTATGGAAATCATTGCATAAACCCTAATATCATCAGCATTTGTACAAATGCTTTCATCCTTTCTCTTTTATATTGAAATATTATTTTTCCAACATTTCCGTCGATAAGCAAAGTAACTTTTTGTGATTTTACAGATGTAATAAAATTATTCAAACGTAAAAATAAATCCTTCGCAGAAAATTCTACATTTCTTTTGAAGAATATTGTACTGTAAGAATACTTTGACATTTTGTGTGATATTAAAGACTTTTAAACTGCTTTTTCAATTGAAAAAACAAAAGTAAATTAAATTAAAAAATCATTATAAACAGCGAGGAACTAAAATTTCTTGACAGATAAATGTGATCGCAAATATATACAATTTATTAATATCGGATATATATATCAAAATTGAGATGTTTTATTTTGAAAAGTTGAGGCGATTTTGGACTACATTTTTGAAAGGTAAACACCTCAGTCTAAAAGTCCCAAAAATGCAGCTACCCTAAAATGCAGATAGTATTGCCAAGATGCAGATGGTACTGTTAAGTTCAGATGAAATTTATGTTCGCTAAAATGCAGATGAAATGCTTTTGCTTTAAAAAGGTATAATGCAGATGATTTTTATCGTATAAAGATGCTGCCCAAATGTAGATCGTATAATTTTATTAAAATAAAGATGAAATACTGTTATAATGTAGATAATTTAACGTCGAATATTAATTATTTATTCATAGTATTTTAATGAGTAAAATTTTACCCTCGAGATAATTTTTCACTCAGGGGCAAAAAAAAGTTTACCCTCGAGATAATTTTTCACTCAGGGGTACGGTAGAATTATACGATAAAAATCATCTGGATTATACATTTTTAAAGCAACAGCATTTCATCTGCATTTTAGGGAAAATAAATTTCATCTGCACTTTAGCAGTACCATCTGCATCTTGATAGTACAATCTGCATTTTAGTGATTTTTAGATCGAGGTAGGTAAACATTCCAGATATTACCCAGTAAAAAGGTTTTTATTATCACTATTTATAGTCACAAGAAATTGCTGAAACAAAAATCAACGGTTATAAAATATTTAAAAAAATAACGAATTGAAATTTTCAAAAAAAATAATAACGGACTTAAATTTGCAACTAGCTTATTATCTTTCAACCCATACAGTAAATATTTACTATAATAAACTGATTTCCTTTTTTTTATAAAAGTAAGTAAGTAACGCCATCTCGTGGAAATTTCATTTCGTTCTTTCCAAAATCCAATTTTTTTTGTAAACAGAAGAATAAAATAATTAATTTTACGAATTGTCAAATAAATAGCATACAAAAATGGCATCACAAAAATTCTTTCGATTCTTTACAACGGAAAGAGGTAAAAAATTCATGATGTACACGTCGACAATAGCTGGGTTATCTGCATTTTGCATAAAATATCTACCGCATACGCTTTTAGCTGAAAAGCACAAGGAAATAGTTGCATCTTATCAGTAAGTTAAATAAATTAAACGAATTACAAGCAAATTTATATTTTTTTTCACTTCTAGAAATGGCATTGAAAGGAAAGTCAGTGAAACACTCGAAAAGCGGCTCGTTACAGCACTAAATTCACTTAAAATTACTGATTCCGAAAGAGATTTCTTTGTGCCTTTCATAGTATCAGGCTTTGATTTATACTCGATTGGTTCAACAAAGTTTCGTGATGGTTGTCTTGTTGGAATTCCTGTTAACTATTCATATACTGCAAGTGATGAAATCCCTCGTACTGAAATTACTGTAAGAGGATATGATCAAGTGGATTGGAGCTCAAATGCTGGAAAACTTTTGCAGGAGGGATTAGTTTTATCAGAGCCTGAACAAATATTTGGAATATGTCGTGAAATACTTGAATTGAAATCCCACAAAGTATTATTCAATGCATTATATCCAGTTGGATCAATTCTTTTGTATTACAGCATAACTTCCACAGTAAATACACGTAATCACCTCTTTAAAGGACCTTTGTCACTTCGTTTGGTGATGTATTCAATAGTTGGTCTCTTTTCTTTAGGAATATATTGCTTCGTCAAAGATTTCACTCAAGTAGCTCTTGACAAATATGTGGATGAAACTTTGGCAAATTTGGGGGCGAATTTTCTAGTTGCTGGATTAGGCTTTTATGATAAAATACTCAAAAAGAACATGGCAATTAAAAATCTGACTAATACAAGTGAATTAACAGCCATGGGCAACATAAATAGCTATTTTAGAACTAAAACAATACCATTAACAGATCGAAAAATGTATTTCCAAAAACGTCTTAAAGAATTTATCGCAGAAGAAGAAAAGAAAAAGGAAATAGAGATAGATGAAACTAAATGAATGATTTGTAGAATTTCTAGTACTGTATAAATAAAAAGTTATGAAAATAAAATGCTTTAAGCGTGTAATATGCTTTGACATTCTGATCGTGGTTCAACGTTACACGTTGATCGAAAAAGTGAAAAGTTTGTCAAAAATTCAGCTTAAATGCTTATGTTGTAGACATTGGTCCCTAGTTTATGGGAAAAATAATTTTTTCCCCCAGAAGTGCCTGGTCCACGAGAAAAGAGAGTTTGAATTTTTGTACTTCGTGTAATTTTTAAAATGCTATTGTGCTTTACCTACTTATCCGTTTGTCTTCAATTTTTTTTTTATTTGATAGATACAAGTAAGAACTTTCTTCTTATGAATACCCATATGACATACTTTTTGTACATAATGGTTCCTCAAAGTTGAAAAAAGTTTGAAAAAACTAGGTTTTTTGTCATTTTTTGGACTTCATGACTATATAAGGCTTTCTAAATATTTTTAGATTGCATTATTTTGTAGATCTCATTTATATCTACAAACCTTACATGCATAATCAGCAGATTTTATGTAGTTTGAGTAGTGAAAATTAACTTTAAAGTCAAAAATTTGCATATTTTTTGCTATATTCTCAATTATGATCCACTGTCCATGTCCGGCTCCCAAATTTTATTTCATTAATTTGTAGATTTTAGTATGTTGTATTAATTAAAGCTAAATAAAAAAAGAATTACCTGCCGGAAAGCATCAAAATATTAGTCTGAACGTGGTCTAGTGAGGTATCTCAAAATTCAAAATGAATTTCCACACACCAAACTTAATGAAAGGAACTGAAATTTTCAGGTTATATTCAAATAGCAATGTACTTAACATCCACAGTAAAAGTTTTTAATTAAAAATACAATTTTGTTGAAAATTAAGGCAAAAAGTGATATATGATGTTATGAAACCAATTAATGCTCAATAAAGCTACTTTAACTAGTTTGTATCAAAACATTTTTACAATTTTCATATAGTTCATTTAAAAAGCTTTCCAATGGTATATAAGAAGTCATAAAAATGTGTAATTTCGAGTAAATATCATCAAAATTTTAAAAAATGTATCAAATTTTACCGAATCTGAAAACCTATGCTTGACATTTTTGCTCAGAACTATTGTAAATCTTAAGTATATGCAATAATTTTGGTATTGTTAGAAAGCTTAATGTAGTGTTGATGTATTTAAAAAGGAATTGAAGCTCATCAGCAGCTAGGAGAACAGATATGCAAGGGTCAATATGTCATACTTTGACTGCCACTACAAAAAAAAAATAAAAAAAATTTGAAGACAAACGGATAAGTAGGTAAAGCACAATAGCATTTTAAAAATTACATGAAGTACAAAAATTCAAACTCTCTTTTCTCGTGGATCAGGCACTTCTGGGGGAAAAAATTATTTTTCCCATAAACTAGGGACCAATGTCTACAACATAAGCATAAAAGCTGAATTTTTGACAAACTTTTCACTTTTTCGATCAACGTGCGTTACTACAAGTCTGTAATGAAAGAAATTTTCAAGTTTTTCAGATTGCCTACAAATTTCAATCATTAAATTGATTCTATTGATGCATGTCCAAGTATTGCTAGAACTCATAATTAAGCAACTCATGTTCGAGGAATTTATGAAACTATAAAAATATGAGATACTTGCTAAATATCAGACGCAGTTTATAAGCTTAAGCATGCGTGCTCATTGTAAGTTGATACACTAAGAAATTCGGAAACTTAGGTCTTTTTCATGATGGTGAATGGCAAAAACCAAAAACATTTGAAAACGTGTTTAATGTTTGCAGCAACATTTAAATTATCTTCATCTTTTTGTTGATGCATTGAAAATGCATGTTTCTCTGTAGATATGTAGTTGATTTATTGTGCCTTCCTCACTTTTGCTTCAAACAAAATTGGTCGGTTCAATTATTACTTAACATTATTAGCACTTTTAAAAGTGTCAGCATGTTATATGATGGTCAGAAGTGATTTTATAAATGATAAATTCATTACGAAATTTAATGTAACCTGGTAACTGTTTTAAACCAACAGTTTGTTGACATAGTTGACTGAACTGTTTATTGTTTGATTTAAGAAGTAGCTTATCACGTGAAGAAAATATTGAAATACGGATCTTTCACTGGTGGGACTCGTTCTGTTGACCTTCTCGTGCTGAGTCCTGTGATCTAATTGTAAAATGGATTGTTTGGGGTGCATGGGAATTGTAAGGGACAGTGCTTAATTTTCTCTTAAACCACAAAAACATCAAAAAGATTCAAAACCAAAACCAATAATATACACGCTAAGTGTGGAAGTAAATTTAATTTATAAAAACACGTGGAGAGTAATACTTACAATGATTGGCAGCCCTAAATGATATTTGTATCGTTATACACGCTTCTACTTCCAATAAAGATTATCATGAAGATGCAAAGCATTTCCATTTAAAAAAAAATTTTGGTATGCGCATGAGTGCTGAGAGAATAAAATTTCCTCTCAAGATTTTCAATTTTCATTTTCACATTTTTCCAAGCTAGTCATATGCTTAGGAAGCGTACATTATCTAACACTCCAAAATTAAACAAAATAAAGGGAAATTCTCTTGAAATTAATAATTTTTAATGTAAACAACATTTTAAAAAGCAATATTTCCTCAAACGGAAATGCAATAAAGGAAGTGAATTAATTTTAGGCCTGGGAAAAAGTGAATTTGATTAAAAAAGAAAGAAAAATAATCCTGTGAAGAAAAAAAAAATCGGGCGAGGTGCAAATTTTGCCAAAAAATATTTTCGCACTGTGAATTTATAGAGTATCAACAAACTCGCAATGCAACAAACAACTTCCATAGTATTAAAAAGTATGTACAAATAAAAATATTTTAAAGTTGCAAAAAAACTTACAATTTTATTTTTAGGTCTCTCAATTCTTCTGGGATTATTCTTCCTTTTCACTGGATTTATGAAAATCAGCCCTTATATATCAAAAGAACTGCACAGAGATTTGGTAAGCTGAACTTTATTCTATTCCAGACATAAATCAATAAGAAGAAAAATATAAGCGCGTGTCTAGTTATTGCCAAATATTATCTACGTCATTAAAAGATTTTTAAAAAATATATAGAGACTAAAAGTCCATACCTTAATTTATTCTTCAGTCGTTCCCATCAAAATTTGGCCTACGATCCTTCTCATTATTTCCAACGAATATCATCATCAAATGCTTTGCTAAAAATAGCGTCGCAAAACATTGTACTTTGTGAATTTCTTTTTTACTTTTTATTTAAAACTTGCACGATTATTTTTTTGTACTTCTTACAAACACTTAATGCGCCTTTACATCATACATAAAACCTCTTATTATTTTTTTCATTTTATCTTCTTTCATCACAAATGAAAAGCATAGCTGAAAATCTGTGCAAAGAAATGTAAATATTTACAGAGAAATCTTTCACTTACTTTGACCAATTCTCAATTGATTTAATTAAGCCATATGAATAGAAAAAAATATAAACAAGCTTTAAACACCTGTTTGAATAAAAATTCTCACATCTGTATTTTTTTTTTGCAGCGAAAACATTATGTCAAATATGCGAAGGCATTTCCAATGGCATCATTGTTTGATATTAGAGTACCTTCAAAGTGGTATCGTCGAATTATAGGAGCAATCGAAGTCCTTTGTGGAGGCTTGATGGCAGGATTTCCAAGTCGTAAGTTATTTGCTCTTTATATAAGTTCAAGCACATTTGTGAGTCAGCTGTGTGATTCACTTGTATTTATCGTATTACAAAAACTAAGCTGGGTCATTTAACACAATAAAATGTCTACATAGCAACATTTAACCTAAGGCGTGGAAACTATCCCAAATATTATATTTATCCCATATATCCCAAAAATATTCAAAAAATTCCTGAGCATGTATGCACGATAATAAAGATATCCCAACGTATCCTTAGTGCATTGGACGTGTAATTTCAGGATATGATGGGATATCTCAATTCTAATGCATGCAGGCTCAGGGATTATTTTGAATATTTTTGGGATATATGGGATAAATGGGATATTTAGGATAGTTTACACGCCTTGATTTAACCTAAGTATTAATCATGTTCTTATTTCCCAATAGACACTGTGAAGAATGCAGCAAATGGAACACTTCTCTGCCTTATGTTTTTGGCACTTTATTCACAATATATGGCTAACGATCCATTCGAACGACTTGGTCCGACATTAGTCTTCATTTTTATGCTTGTAGGACGATTAGTTATATTTTTTCAGGTATAAAATTAACGTTGCTCTATTTAACAATTAAAATAATCTACTTTCCTTTATTTACCGCAGATCCATCGAAAAGAGAAGCAAAAAGAAGATGCTGCAGCTGCTCAAGCAAATGGCATAAAACAAGACTAAAGACTTAAAACGAATATCCTCAACTACCAATACTCATTATTAAGAATCCTTTTTGTTCTGATATTCCTATCCTAAGGTGAATTTTATAAAATTTCTATTGTATAAAAAGTAAACCCTTTGAGATTACTCTAATTACTTATATAAATTAATTAACTTGACGATTTTATTTGAAACATTTGCTAAATTTATGATAAATCGAGAAGCAACTTTCATAAATGATAAAGTTATTCGTAGACATTTTTTACAATGAAATTTTTGCACTTTTATTAATGCGATATTAAAATTGATAATTGCGAGAGAAAAGTGTTAATTTAGTAAATAATAAAGGAATTAGTGTGCACGATTTATAAGGAGAATAAAAGTAAAATACACATGACGTATATTATACTAGTTTTAAATTGCATGTAAAATCATTAAAGATCCTACAAAGCCCTGAACATGAGCGACCGTATTGATTGTATTGAATAAGGAACGAAACACAAATATAATGTTTTTGTTACTGTGAATTTTCTGACCTGCTGATTCATACAACAAAAAGCATATATACATTTTTAAAAATTATTTCATACAGTCATACAGAAGTAATCAAGCAATGAAGACGTTTATTTTTAAAACTGCAATTTTCGTTCTACTCATCAACACAGTTTGTGGATGGAGACATTTTTGGAAAGGAAGAAAAGTCGATGGAAATTTAGGAGATCCAACTCATTTTCATTTGAAACTAGGAAATGGAAGTGAAGATTTATGGTTCACACAAAATTTAGATCATTTTCAGCCATTAAATAGAGAAACATGGAATCAAGTAATTATCTGATTCATATTGATAATCTCGGAATACAAAATTGTTTTGCTTTTAATTTATTAAACTTCTAGAGATATTACATCAATGATGAATATTATAAACCAAACGGACCCATTTTCCTTATGATTGGAGGAGAAGGTGAAGCTACATCAAAATGGATGCACAAAGGGGCATGGATTCAATATGCAAAGAAGTTTGGTGCACTTTGCTTTCAATTGGAACACCGTTTTTATGGAAAGTCTCATCCAACTTCGTAAGAATGATTTTAAATAAAATATTCACACTGATTCACACTCTCAACAATTCATTGATTTCATTTTAGTGATCTTTCAACCGAAAATCTTCGTTTCTTATCTTCGGAGCAAGCACTAGCCGATTTAGCCTATTTCATTAAGCGAATGAATGAAAAATATAAATTAACATCTAATAAATGGATTGCTTTCGGAGGAAGTTATCCTGGATCTTTAGCTGCATGGCTAAGAGAGAAATATCCACATCTTGTTCATGGCTCTATTTCGACATCTGGGCCATTACTTGCTAAAATTGACTTTTATGAGTATTTTGAAGTTGTGCGAGATTCTTTATCTACTTACAAAAGCTGTGATTGTGTTACAAAAGTTCAGCAAGCAATTCAGCAGGTCGATGTACTTTTAAAGCACATGATAGGACAACGAACTTTAAACGAAAAGTTTTTATTGTGTGATCCTATTGAAAAATCAATTGACAATCCGCTTGACATTGCCAATCTTTTTGAAGGTCTCGCTGGTGATTTTGCTGGTGTTGTTCAATACAATAAAGATAATAGAGATGGAAATCCTGTAACCATTGATGATGTTTGTGGAATAATGTGTAATCAAACAATTGGTGTTCCTGTAACTCGACTTGCTGAAGTAAATAAAATGATTTTGAAGGAAAATAAACAGCAATGCTTTGATTACAAGTATGATAAAATGATTGACCAAATGAAAAATATTTCATGGGATTCAGAAGTATCAGAAGGAGGTCGGCAATGGACATATCAAACATGTACTGAATTTGGATTCTATCAAACATCTGATAAGCCAAATCTTTTATTTGGTGACAAGTTCCCAGCAGATTTCTTTGTAAAGCAATGTACAGATATTTATGGAGATAGTTTCAACTTTGATGCTTTAAATGGTGGCATTGATCGAACCAATATTATTTATGGAGCATTAAAACCTGAAACTACAAATGTTCTCTATATTCACGGTAGTATTGATCCATGGCATGCTTTAGGATTGACGGAAACTAATAAAAATCAACGACAACCTACAATTTATATCCAAGGAACGGCACATTGTGCCAATATGTACGAACCTAATGAAAAGGATTTTCCACAATTGAAACAAGCTAGAGAGGCAATTGTGAAGTACATTGAAGCTCTTCTCCACTAAACACATGACACTGGAATTACTATAATAAAAATTGACTATAAAACTTTTTCTTTTTCAAATTCAGATAGCGCTAGTTGTAACTGTCATAGAAAAATCTCAAAAGTAGGTATTAAAAATCTATATTTTAAGGATTTTATATAAAATTTTATTACATATTTTGAGTTTATTACCTAAACAAGAAATTAAAGCATATTTTAACAAATAAAATTAAATGATGCATAACAGACTGTATATATATTCCAAGGCAATACAATGAATAGTTACTATTTGTAACTTTGAGTCAAATAATCATCTGCAACTTCATTCCAAATTTGGCAAACTTCCTTGTCAGTTTTAGTATACAAATTTCTTAGTAAGTTCCATCCTGCCCCTTGAGTTGTCAGTAAATATTGATTACTTTGATCAAATTTGTGAGAATAGAGTCCAAGAACGAGCGATTGACATAGACGCGCACACACGCAAATCTTAAATTGAAAATATTAATTTAAACTGCATGCTTCAGACATTTTTACGGTAAATACATACCCTAAGTAAATTCATTTCATTTTCTGGTATCAAACGAACCATTTTATAGCCGGCAAGAAAATATCCTCCAGTTTCAATATCTCCAGTAATCAACATCATATATGTAAGAGCGATGGCTATTTCAAATAGAAGGCATGAATATTGAGTATCTCCATAATCGATTACTCCCGCAACTCTGTAATCTCCAGAGGTTGGAATTTTATTGACAAGTACATTTTGTTCATTAAAATCTCCATGAATGATTTGCTTTGGAAACTCATCTATATGATTTAACACTCTTTGCTTAAAGAAATCAATAATGTCTTCAACCATTCCTCGTTTTTCTTCATCGATTACTACGTTCACAAATTCGTCTAGATGTGGCACTGATGAAAGCATCCATAATGTCTTGTGATTTTTGTATCCATCGTGGTTAAAATTCTGTTTATTAATAATTAAATTAGAAAAATTTCTAGAATCTGGAGTAATTTTGAAACCTTTAGGGTACTATCCATCTTTCCAAGAAAAACTCCGGCTTGATAAAATAAATTTGAGCATGATGGTACATCGCAGAGAATTTTACCAGGTATAAACTCATACAATCGAATAATATTTTCGTTTTCAAATGAGTAATAATTTCCATTTACATCTTGAAGTTGACGAGGACATATTATCTTCTGATTATCTATATAATAATACACATATGTATTAGTTATCTATTTTCAATCTTTATCGGATTATGACACTTACTTAAATAAAGTGATAATTCTGTTTGACCTTCAATAAATGCAATTTTTTTCGAATCAAACGAGTTCAAGATTTTTAAAACGTATCCGTCAGCACAAAAATTAATATGAGGATTTTTTATGTTTCTAAATAGACATAGATGCAATGTATTAATTATATAATAAAATTATTTATAGATTGCACTTACTTATCTGCAAAAACTAAGAAATTTTTATCGTCATATGAATTAAGCTCACAAATCTCAAGAACTTTAACTCCGTAAGTTTTCTGTAATATAATTTTGGCTGTGTCTGCATCAAGTTTAGGCTTTATTCTGGTACCTAAAGTAAATTTTTCTGGGTTAAATTGATATGTAAATTTTACACATTTTTGCTTACCAGGTTTTAAAATAGAACTCTCGTCAACGTTCTCCATTTGACTCTCTCAAAAGTTACAACTCGAATGAATGAATTTAATAGGAGAATGTGAAATTGTTTGGTGAGTATAAATGAATTTTAAGTGATAAGAATGATAGATTATCTTATCATTTATGAACCACAGTCAAACACCGAGTATTTCATATTGAATTAAAAAAATGAGCATACGATACGATTGCTAAAATCTCTTTGAATGTGAAAAAAATGCTTTAATAATAATTTAGGGGAAATAGAAAAAAAACAATCACGCTCAATTTATGTTTTACGACAACACTCGTTTATTGGCCCTATTAGCCTTGAACTTAAATTTATAAATATAAATGTATCAATTTGTTGGATGAACTACATATATAGTTTAAAATACATCAATCAAAAGCTAACACAAGAGAAAATAAAGCAAACAGTGATTTTATCTGAGTTGTGAATATTGTTTTAATCTGGTTTATTAAGTATTGTGTGCAGAAATAAAGTCTTAAAATATATTTCTTATAATCAACATTTCTATTTTTCATATCTCTTTCTTCAACTACTAATGACATTATTTCTGAACAGCCAATTATTTTGTCGAAAAACTTCGAGTCTTCTCAATTTCCAAAAATTTTGTTTTGTTTATTTTTTATATTCTTATTGGGATACAAAAATTTAAAGATATTAAATTTTTGCATATAATTTCTATAGGATTTTGTTCACTTTGAAATCGGATTGGAACATCTACTGATGAATTTAGTTCGCACCTTTAACTTTGCAGAAGTGCCATTCGTACATAAATTGTCAATGCTGTAAACATTACTGTTGTCATTATCCTGATCTGAGAGCCAAGGTAAAGTGAAATCTTTTGGTATTAATTTAGGTATCTGTTCGCCAAATGCAGAGATCGGTAAATCATCCGAAATCTGAATAAATTTTATAGTTTTAACATCAGGAAAGAAAGAAGTCAACGTTTTTTGTATTTTATTGTTCTGGCTCATCATTTCAGCATATTCTTCTTTCAAATGGCGCTTCTTCAACCTCTCAATATTTTTCTGTTCTCTTATTCTCTGCTGATCCCATTTTTTTCTCCTTCTCTCATCCGCCTCATATTTTAAATGCCTTTTTAGATATGCTTCATCACTTGTATCTTCAACAGGTATATTTTTAATCTCATTTGTCGGTGAGGGTGTCAAATCTCTTTCTATCCATTTGGGAATTTCTAAATTGACATCACCCTCAAAACTTTTATTATCAATGTCTTCGTTTTCAAAGTTGTATGTTTTCCAATCATTAATGCGATACTCTTTATTTGTCATCAAAAACAAATTTTTATTACTTAGCTTAATGCTTATGGATTCCTGAGAATCCTCAGATCGCTTTTTAATCTGAATTTCATCTTCAGATGTATCAATTGATACTCTTTTCTCCTTAAATTGTAAATTTTCATCTTTATGGCTTCTTTCACTTTTGTTTTTGTTTGCCGGTGCGTTATTATTGATGTTGTTGTTGTTGCTACTGTTGTTTGTATTATTGTTTGAAGCAAAATCTGATTTTTTATTCGATCCTTTCGAATGTTTATACCTTTGCAAGCGTTGCTTTAGACTTTCATTTTCATGAATTAATTTAGCAATTAATTGATCTCGTTCAGACAACTGATTTTGAAGCTCCTCAATCAAGTTTATATTCGATAAAATAAAATTTTTCATTTTTTTCACCGTCTTATCATCGCCAATAAAATTATTATTATTATTACTTTCTGTGTAAGGCAATTTGTCTCTGTTGTTTAATTTATTACAATAAATATGATCCACGTTCTCACTTTTCATAAATTTATCCATTTAATAAAATTAATTTCACAACTTAATAAATATATTTTTGCAAATTTTTGTTTCTCAAATAATAAAACTTTTCAGCTTGCTTGTAACCTCTATAATTCTAATGTCGTCGTTATTTTGTTGTCATTTCTATCCACAATATCCGACACATAAAACTTCTACATAAACAATAGGGGAGAAAACAAGCCTTTATGTAACAGAAATTGTGAATCGTTTGTTGTGTGAGATTTTTTTGTAGATCAACGAAATATTCAATTTTTAAAAAACCGTTATATAATTTTCATTCGGTATTTATTAATATGCGATATTTTTTAATACTGGTTTTATCTATAAAATACTCAATCAAGTTTCCGACACAAAAAAATGATAATTTATCAAGATCACGTCTAAATTTAATCCTTTTTCATTGGTGGAACCCAATCACATTTTTTAGCAAAATCACTCAATTGAGTGCATTCGGGTTTGTTGGGTACAATTTGTGAACCACAATTTTTGTAAATTTGACCATAAACACATCCAATCATCATCATCGGAATTGGACTGCAAGTAGCGCCTGGTGATGGAGGTGGTGAAGGCATTGTTGATGTTTTATTTACACAGTAATTAACTGCAGATTCCGCTGTCTGGTTTATGTTTAATTGATAAGTTAAAATCTCTTAATATAATTTTTTTTAACTTACTGATTTCAATGAACTATCACTTCCAATTAGTTGTGTGACAGCAGCATTAACATCAACTTTCCCATCAACAAATACTTTAAGTTCTTTCATAACACATTCAGTAATGCAGCAAAACATAGGCGGTGGTCCCATTGGTTTTCCATCTTGTGCGGGAGGTGGAGGTGGGTGCTGAAATTGCAAAATTATCTCCGAAATATTTTATGAAATAAATTTTATTTCATTTACCTTCGGAAATTGAGAAGCACATTTTTGGAATACATCCGTTGGAATCATTTGTACCTTCATTTGACAGCAATCACTAAATGTCGCATTTTTGGGCAGATTGAATGGAGCACATGCAGGATCCATATCTGGTGGATGAGCAAAAACCTTTAAACGATAATTAACTGCTGATTAACAATACTTTTATTTAAAAAAAATAATAATGCTTCGTACCATTGCTATGACAGCTACTGCAACAATAATTTGCTTCATGACTCTACAGCGAAAATATCTATCAATGTAGCTTTAGAGCTAGAACTTTTCAAAAAAATTACTGATGTAAATTGGAAAAGTTTTCGAGCATTTTATAGCGAAAACTTTATAATGAAATCGATAGTAATAAAAAGCAGATTACAGTAATTGTGTTTGAATCCGCTGTGAATCAGAAGAAAAAATAATGATAATCTATGACACCTAATAAAATGTTTGAGCATATGGTCAACTTTCAGGGAATTTATGTCATTATTTTGTTAAATGTACCGTAAAATTGAACAACAAAAGCTAGGTTTGGCAATGAAAAACTTAAAATTTGTTTATATTTTCGATATGAATCATAAAATTTGTTAACGCATTTCTATATTCGATTTAAAAATTAGTTGAAGAATTTTGGACTTTGTATATTTTTGCACCATGACTGATTTCCTAACAATTAAGTAAGTATCATTATCGATAATTATCATGACGTTTTGTTTTTGCATATGGAATATTGAATTAAATACCAACGAGTTAAAAGTAAAAGAAAAAACTAGTGATGGACTAAACACTGATGGACTATTTTCGTGAAGCTATTTCGTGAAGCAGAATTAACAGATGTAAACGAAATCGTGAACATCATAAGAAATCTGAAAAATCTCAAAGCTCCGGGACTAGATGAATCAACAACACACTCATCATTAATTCGTGTCTCAAACTCAATCACTTCCCCAAATTTTGGAAACACGTAAAAGTGTTTCGAATACCAAAACCTGGAAAACCAGCAAATGAGTTAAGCAGCTACAGGCCAATAAGTCTACTTAGCTCAGTAAGCAAAAAACTGGAGAGAGTATTGCTGAACAGAATCAACGATCATCTTGAGGATAACAACATCATTCCAAGCCAGCAGCTCGGCTTCCGGACCGGAAGATCAACATCTCATCAGCTCATCAAAGTGATCAAATCAGAAAAAAAACACTTAAACAACAAAAAATCAACAGGCATGATCTTCCTGGATGTAGAAAAAGCATTTGACAGAGTCTGGCATAACGGACTCTTGTACAAAATGCTCAAACTGAGATTTCCACTGCCACTTATAAAAACTGTAAGTTCTTTCCTCAGTGAAAGATCTTTCGCAGTTTTTATTAAAGGTCAGTTCTCAGAAATCAAGGTAATCAAATTCGGAGTGCCACAAGGAGCAGTGCTTTCACCAACTCTCTACAACATCTTCACGTATGATGTTGTAAGAGAGACAACCAACAACATCGGTCTTTTCGCAGATGATACAGCACTGTATCATTCTGCAGAGAACTCGGCCGATATTGTGACACATCTACAGCACACAGGAAGAAAGGTTCAACAATACATGAACAAATGGAAGATCAACCTCAACAAACAGAAGACTCAAGCCTTATTCATCACAAACAGGCACTCCAGGCAACTACCAGGAAATAACATCAAATTTCTCAACGAAAACATCAAATGGGAAACAGAAGCTAAGTATCTGGGAATGGTGATCGACAAGAGAGTGACATTAAAGCCGCATGTGGAGTATGTGAACAATAGGGCTCACACCGCATTAAGACAGCTTTATCCGCTCATTAGCAGGAACTCACAACTCGACGTACGAAACAAACTTCTCATCTACAAGCTAGCCATCAGACCAATATTCACATATGGTTGTCCAGCATTTGGAAGCATGGCAAAAACCCATCTTCAAAAACTTCAAGTACTGCAAAACAAATTCTTGAGAATTGTTCTCAATAAAACAAGATATGAAAGGATCACCGATCTTCATACAGAAGCGAAAATACTGTCCATCGAAGACTACGTCGGAAAGTTGCAAGCGAACTTCAACAGTCGTCTTGCATCTCAAAACACCGAATAAATCAAATGAAATACAAAAGAAAGTAAAATCCGTAAATGAAATCAAAAATTAAGAGACAAAAGGCAAATTGAATGCCTGAAACCTTAAAAAACAAAAAACACAAATTGTATAGAAACATTGAACATACTTAAATTTAAATGTAAATAAATAAAAAATTTAATTTGAAAAAAAAAGCTTTAAGTTGCATTTTAAAACATATGTAGGTATTATAAATGATAAAGAATGCTAATATAGATATAAAACCGATATTTTTTGAAAATAGCCTACTATGATCAAAACCAAAAATGCTTTAAATTGCATTTTAAAATATATCTAGGTACCATAAATGATAAAGAATGCTAATAAAGATAAAAAATCGATATTTTTATTGAAAATAGCCTACTGTGATCGAAACCAAAAATGCTTTAAATTGCATTTTAAAACATATCTAGGTATTATAAATGATAAAGAATGCTAATATAGATATAAAATCGATATTTTTATTGAAAATAGCCTACTGTGATCGAAACCAAAAATGCTTTAAATTGCATTTTAAAACATATCTAGGTATTATAAATGATGAAGAATGCTAATATAGATATAAAATCGATATTTTTATTGAAAATAGCCTACTGTGATCGAAACCAAAAATGCTTTAAATTGCATTTTAAAACATATCTAGGTATTATAAATGATAAAGAATGCTAATATAGATATAAAATCGATATTTTTATTGAAAATAGCCTACTGTGATCGAAACCAAAAATGCTTTAAATTGCATTTTAAAATATATCTAGGTATCATAAATGATAAAGAATGCTAATAAAGATATAACATCGATATTTTCATTGAAAATAGCCTACTGTGATCGAAACCAAAAATGCTTTAAATTGCATTTTAAAACATATCTAGGTATCATAAATGATGAAGAATGCTAATATAGATATAAAATCGACATTTTTTTGAAAATAGCCTACTATAATCAAAACCAAAAATGCTTTATATTGCATTTTAAAACATATCTAGGTATTATAAATGATGAAGAATGCTAATATAGATATAAAATCGATATTTTTTTGAAATTAGCCTACTGTGATCGAAACCAAAAATGCTTTATATTGCATTTTAAAACATATCAATGTATTATAAATGATGAAGAATGCTAATATAGATATAAAATCGATATTTTTTTGAAAATAGCCTACTATGATCGAAACAAAAAATGCTTTAAATTGCATTTTAAAACATATCTAGGTATTATAAATGATGAAAAATGCTAATATAGATATAAAATCGATATTTTTTTGAAAATAGCCTACTGTGATCGAAACCAAAAATGCTTTAAATTGCATTTTAAAACATATCTAGGTATCATAAATGATGAAGAATGCTAATATAGATATAAAATCGACATTTTTTTGAAAATAGCCTACTATAATCAAAACCAAAAATGCTTTATATTGCATTTTAAAACATATCTAGGTATTATAAATGATGAAGAATGCTAATATAGATATAAAATCGATATTTTTTTGAAATTAGCCTACTGTGATCGAAACCAAAAATGCTTTATATTGCATTTTAAAACATATCAATCCAACGACTGCAAACAAGAACTCATTTTCGGAAATAGGTACTTCATTTTCGAACTTGATTTGAATTTAAAATTTCCGTTGAAAATATTTGTTTACATTTCTTAGTTTTTATTGAATTTATAAAATTTCATTTTTTTAAAATAGTCAGAAATTGTGTAATTACTGGTTGTAAAGGAAAGAAAACCAATAAAATACCTTTGTTTGAACTTCCAAAAAGCTCTGTGCATAAAGATAAGTGGATTGAATTTCTTAAATAGCATAATATTGAATATTGCTGTAAAAAAATATTTCTTGTGTATTCTTGAATTTATTTATAGACAGCTTAATTTTTTTAACTTATGTTCTGATCCTTCCTTTAAACAGAAATTCATCAATACAGTAATTGCACAAATTGAAGTCGATTTTGAACATTGTCAAGATACAATTGATAAATTCTTAAAAGTTTTTATTGAATTTAGAGTAAAATTACAATTTCAAAGTCGATTGGTACATAAAAGGAATAATTTTGCTTCAAAAAACAACTATAATAAATATATTTTTATTAATTCCCTAACGATCATTTATTTTTTAAAAAATTTAACAGTTCGAAACAGTTCGAAATTTTTCGAATTTCAGTTTGAATTTTTCGAATCTAACTGAAGTTTTCTTTGTTTGCAGTCGTTGGATATCAATGTATTATAAATGATGAAGAATGCTAATATAGATATAAAATCGATATTTTTTTGAAAATAGCCTACTATGATCGAAACAAAAAATGCTTTAAATTGCATTTTAAAACATATCTAGGTATTATAAATGATGAAAAATGCTAATATAGATATAAAATCGATATTTTTTTGAAAATAGCCTACTGTGATCGAAACCAAAAATGCTTTAAATTGCATTTTAAAACATATCAAGGTATTATAAATGATAAAGAATGCTGAAAAAAGCCTGCTATGATCGAAACCAAAAATGCTTTAAATTGCATTTTAAAACATATCTAGGTATTATAAATGATAAAGAATGCTAATATAGATATAAAATCGATATTTTTTTGAAAATAGCTTACTATGATCGAAACAAAAAATGCTTTAAATTGCATTTTAAAACATATCTAGGTATTATAAATGATGAAGAATGTAATATAGATATAAAATCGATATTTTTTTGAAAATAGCCTACTGTGATCGAAACCAAAAATGCTTTAAATAGCATTTTAAAACATATCTAGGTATTATAAATGATAAAGAATGCTAATATAGATATAAAATTGATATTTTTTTGAAATTAACCCACTATGATCGAAACAAAAAATGCTTTGAATTGCATTTTAAAACATATCTAGGTATCATAAATGATAAAGAATGCTTATGTAGATATAAAATCGATATTTTTTTTTGAAAAAAGCCTACTATGATCAAAACCAAAAATGCTTTATATTGCATTTTAAAACATATCTAGGTATTATAAATGATGAAGAATGCTAATATTGATATAAAATCGATATTTTTTTGAAAAAAGCCTACTATGATCGAAACCAAATATGCTTTAAATTGCATTTTAAACCATATCTAGGTATTATAAATGATAAAGAATGCTTATGTAGATATAAAATCGATATTTTTTTGAAAATAGCCTACTATGATCAAAACCAAAAATGCTTTATATTGCATTTTAAAACATATCTAGGTATTATAAATGATAAAGAATGCTAATATTGATATAAAATCGATATTTTTTTGAAAAAAGCCTACTATGATCGAAACCAAATATGCTTTAAATTGCATTTTAAACCATATCTAGGTATTATAAATGATAAAGAATGCTTATGTAGATATAAAATCGATATTTTTTTTTGAAAAAAGCCTACTATGATCAAAACCAAAAATGCTTTATATTGCATTTTAAAACATATCTAGGTATTATAAATGATGAAGAATGCTAATATAGATATAAAATCGATATTTTTTTGAAAATAGCCTACTATGATCAAAACCAAAAATGCTTTATATTGCATTTTAAAACATATCTAAGGTAATATAAATGATTAAGAATGCTAATATAGATATAAAATCGATATTTTTTTGAAAATAGCCTACTATGATCGAAACCAAATATGCTTTAAATTGCATTCTAAAACATATCTAGGTATTATAAATGAAAAAGAATGCTTATGTAGATATAATTCGATATTTTTTTTTGAAAAAAGCCTACTATGATCAAAACCAAAAATGCTTTATATTGCATTTTAAAACATATCTAGGTATTATAAATGATGAAGAATGCTAATATAGATATAAAATCGATTTTTTTTTGAAAATAGCCTACTATGATCGAAACCAAAAATGCTTTAAATTGCGGCAAACTAGATCTCAACGTGAACAGACGTGTTTACAGATCGCTCCGGAAATTATTAAAAAAATCTCAAAAGATACAAAACAGAGATTACCTGAGAAGCTTTTTGTTTGCAAAAAGTTTTAAATTCTAAGTTTGATGTTCAAAACATCAAAATGGTAGAATCACCTAAAACTACCAAAAACGAAGAAAATTTTTCTCAAAATCAGCATGGACTTAATAGTTCTCAACAACAACATTCATCTTTAGTGACAATTCTTAATATTGAGGAAATTTTCAGTGAAAATCTTTCACAAGCAGGCGACATTGAGATGACAAATCTTAAACCAAAAAAATAAACATTAATGAAGAAGTTTCTCAATGAAGCGAGTAAAGCAGAAAAACGCCTTCGAGAAGTGAGAGTTCTCAGCGCTCCTTTTAAAAGAGTAGCAAACGAAAGCAAACCAAAAGATGGGAACAAACCACTGTTCGAACCTTCACCAATGAAGAAAGCTTTGTCTTCTGGAAAACCGTATCTATTTGGTTCACCAGAACAGGAGACAAAAAGATCGACAATTTCATCGTATTGGGGAGAAAACAGCAAAACATCAGAGCATCAAAAGACAATTTCCTTAAACACGGAAAGCAACAACAACAACTACTCAAAAACAAAAAGCATCACTTCCACACATACTCCAGCCAAGAACCACTGAAGAAGTACGTACTCTATGGACTCCCAGATATGAAAATCAGTGAGTTGGAGAAGGAACTTCAAAGCGTGAAAATCACACCAGTAAAAATTGTCAAAATGACAATGAAACACAAAAGACACGAACAATTAACGACCAGAACTACCTCGTGTACTTCAAAAAAGATGTAGAACAAGGTGGAAATTTCCTGGAATTCCTCAGAAAAATCAAAATTGACAGCAGTTTCAAAATTAAATGGGCTGACTACAAAAATAGACAAGCTGGACCATCTCAATGTTCGAAATGTCTGCAGTTTGTTCATGGACAAAACGGTTGTAACAAACCGTCCGTTTGCTTCAGATGCTCTGAGCAACATGACTCGAAAACGTGCCAGTACATATCGAAAGAGACCAACAAGGTTCCACTCGGAAAACTCAAATGTTTCTTCTGCGGTGAAAAACATACAGCAATTTTCACAGGTTGTAAAACCAGACAAGAAATAATTGAAAAATGGAAATCAAAATCACAGAATGGAAACAACCAAAATCAAAACAAAACAGCAGGCCATTATTCATGTGGACAACGGAGAAACAATCCTCCAACACCGCATCGTCCTGAGAGATCAACGAGAAACGTCCAACATGCACCAAAACCTCAATGGAGAAAGGAGTATATGGAACCATCAACATCTGGTACACAAAAGCCTGTTCATCAAAAACAAGTTCCAGTCAACCACAAACCAAGGAACACAAATCCTCCTCCAAATCACAAACCCTCAAATCAGGGAAATAAAAATAACTTGAACCAACAAAACATTAAAGAAAGAGGAAAACATTGGAAAAAGAATCAAAGAAAAAAACAAAACGAGCGCATTAATAACAATCAACATCAAAAACCAAAGCAAGATGTTGAGCTTATGGACTCAGAAGACATCAGTCCAACAAGTCAGACCTCGAATGAAGTTTTCCCAGAACCTTCATTCAGTGTTGAGGTAGTAAATCGAAACATAACAACTAATCAACAAGCTCAAAGCACCAGCACAAGAGATAAAAACATCTCAGAAATAGAGGAATCAAAGTGCAAGTACCTTATCAGCGAGCTTCTCAAATTAATCGCCAAAAATCCAGAGTTCATCGACGAAATACTCCAAGCAATCAGTTCAAACGCCAAAAACACCGCATTCAATAATGGATTGTAGACAACAAAGTATCAACGTCCTCTACTGGAATGCTAACGGCCTCACTGACAAAATGTTAGCATTCCTCGACTACCTAAAGTGAGTGAACACACAATTAGAAATTTTTATATTTTCCAAATTTCTCCCTTATTTTTTCATTAAACCTTTTAAAGTTACATATTTTTGAAAAGCTTATCAAATTTCCAATATTATGACTGGAAAAGTTTTGGAAAATTTGCAAGTAATATAGTTTTTCATTTTTCTCAGCAACGACTCTATGAAAAGCTTTCAAATTTTGCACACTCATTGCTTATATAAATGTTAATAACTCGTATAAGTTTCAGAATTTTCCATTGAGTTTTTCACGAGTTTTCCTAGCCTGAATTTTTCACTATTAAAATTCATTTTTCTCGATAACTGCGGATTGCTATTAGTTGTCGATCATCTTAGTTTCTTTCATTTTTCAATAGATTTCCATTGATATACAACAGTCTAGGAAAAAGTATGACACAAGAGAGAAATCAATAAAAAAGTGTGAAAAATGTATGAAAAATTTCAAAATTCTCCGCCATCTTGAAATTATTTTGCTTTTTCTGGTTAAACTAATTAAATGTCATAAAAGTGTTTTTCATTTTTGGAAAGGTCTAGCTTAGTGCGTTCATTTACTAGAAACCGCATGAGTCTACGATTAGCACAAGTAAAATTATAGGAGCTTGAAGTTGGTAAGAAAAGACAGCTCAATGTAAAGAAAATATTTTTTTTGTTTCTTTGATATTTAACCTACAAGATAATGTTTTTTGGTTATTTAATAATTTATGCATCTAATAATAACAAAAAGCAGTAAATTAATATTTTTGAAAAATTTTTTTTTTGAAAATTTGAAATTTTTTTTATCTTACCAACTTCAAGCTCCTTGAATGAAAGCACTAAGCTAGACCTTTCCAAAAATGTGTAACACTTTTATGACATTTAATTAGTTTAACCAGAAAAAGCAAAATAAATTCAAGATGGCGGAGAATTTTGAAATTTTTCATACATTTTTCAAACTTTTTAGCGCATTTTTGTCTTGTCTCATACTTTTTCCTAGACTGTTATATATCAATGGAAAGCTATTGAAAAATGAAAGAAACTAAGATGAACAACAACTAATAGCAATCCGCAGTTATCGAGAAAAATGAATTTTAATAGTGAAAAATTCAGGCTAGGAAAACTCGTGAAAAACTCAATGGAAAATTCTGAAACTTATATGAGTTATTAACATTTATATAAGCAATGAGTGTGCAAAATTTGAAAGCTGAAAAATGAAAAACATCAAAAACTTGCATATGGGCAATTCTACGAGTAAAGGGAACTGGAGAAATTTGCATTGTAAGTTTTTCGCTACTTGTAAAATTTAAATTTTTTTTATCCGTTATAATTCTTGCCATAACAATATTGTGTTTCTTCCAATTTTACAATAAAAACTTAAAATAAAGCTAATTTAAACCACAAATTCGGTACTAATTTCTAATTTATTAAATTATACTGAGGATAAGCAGAAATAGAGTAAAAAAATCTTTTTTTAAACAATATTTTTCCAAAATTAATGAATTAATTTTTTTTTAAAGTATGACTTCTAAAAGTAATGCTAGAATGAAGAAGTTCAAGGAAAAACTTGCACTTCCGGGCAACGAGGAGCTTTTAAATCAATTTGTGCAGAGAAAACAAGAGGCAGATCAAAAATATCGAGAAAAGAAAATTGCTGAAAACGGAATTGAGTTCAGGAAGAAGAGAAACGAACAATCTAAGGAATCAAAAGCTAGAAAGGCATTAAAGGATCGTAACCTTAATGATGTTGTTGGATCTAAATATTCATCTAAAAAGGGACTGAGTAAAGCTGTAAAAAGAGTAGAACGTAATCTACCAAAGGAGAGAGAGAAAAAAGTTGAAGTTTTCAAGGTTGTTGCTAAAAATCTGGATCTGAATTTACTGAGCGACAAAACAACAGCAAAAGTCAGCCGGCAGCGACATTACTTTCATGGTGTTCCAGAACTCGTTAAAGAATTCTATTTGCTCGATTCTGTATCCAGACAATTACCAGGCAAAAGAGATGTAATAGCTTTAAACACAAAAAATGGAACAAAAGAGTATTTTCAGAAGAGAGTTCTTCTTACATCTATTGAGGATGTTTATTCTGAGTTCATTTCCCTTTATCCTGAACAAAAAATCTGCATGGCAAAATTTTTCAACCTTCGACCTGGATATGTTATGCTTATGTCCCAAGCTCCTCACAATGTCTGTTGCTGCATCTATTGTGAAAATTTTCTGTATCTTTTTACCGCTATTAAGCCGTTCCTCATTGAAGATCCCGGAAATTCTGATGGTTTTGTTTCAAATTTTTTATGTGGACGTGAATTTGATTGTGCTGTTGGATCTTGTGAAAAATGCCATGATTTTAATACGACTTTATCACAACTGTTATTGCCGTGTTGCATTGATGAACCAGTAAAATGGACTAAATGGGTAAATGTTGATGGCTATCTTCAAAAGTGTAATTTACCTGAAAAAAATGTTAAAGATATTTTGATTGATTTCGCTGCATCTTTTGAAAAGTACAAAATTCATCGGTATTTAATTATTACACAACATCATGTTATTGATCAATTAAAGCGTAGTAACAGTGAGTCTTCTGTTATTCTTCATATGGATTACTCTGAAAATTTTTCTGTCACATCACAGGATGAAATCCAATCTGCTTTTTTCAAGCGAAAGCAAATATCAATTTTTACTGGAGTAGCTTTAGTTGGTACCACTGATACAATTTCTTTTGCAATCGTCAACGATGATATAAAACACCAAAAGGAGCAAGTCTATCATTATATCAAGTTAATCGTTAGACATCTGCGCAGCATGTATCCAAATTTAGATTCAATTAATTTCATTACAGATGGATGTGCTGCACAGTTCAAAAACAAATACATACTTTCCAGCTTAGTACATATGGAGGCAGAATTAGGATTAAAGCCTAAATGGCACTTTATGCCCACATCGCATGGCAAGAGTGCAGCCGATGGAATCGGAGGAATCCTAAAACGGCAAGTTTCTCATCGAATTCTTTCAGGAATGTTCGAAATTCATAATGCTAAGGATTTTGTTGCCTGTGCGGACACATTTGTAAAGAACATTAATGTCATTTATGCTAGCTTAGATGAAATGAAAGATTTGAGCGACACTTTGAAGAAAAGATGGGAAAAAATTAAGATGATGCCTTCAACTACGAAGTTACATTATTTTCAACCTGTTGGAACTAAAATACTTGGTGCTGTGTCATCAAAAATTGAAGGTGCTAAGCTTTTTACTGTCACATGAATTAAAAATTAAGCAAAGAATTTAATAAAAACGCAATCAGCTGCAATTGATAAAAGTAGACTAAATTTTTGACGTTATCTGTTCTTAAATTGTAGGTTTTAAGGTAAAAGAAGTCATGAGAAACTTATAATTAAAATAAGTTTTTCCATATGTAAAGAATATTGCAGAAAGAAATTTCAACGGTATTTTTAAATTTAAATTTTTGTAAGCGCTTTCAGTTTAGTCAAAATATGTAAAATTTCCACCGATTGACACAGTTTTTGACAGTTTTTAGCTTAATTAGAGGAGGCTGTATGAGGAGATATTTTAATTTTTTTACCGTCAATCGGTGGAATTTACAAAAATAATGTATTTTAATTTGTTAAATATTTCACTAAATACTCATTTCTGCTTCATGTATTTACCCAAAACATGTTTGAATTCACAAATTGAACAAGCATTTAACTTAATACAAAGCAGAAATGCTCTAATTAAGCTAAAAACTGTCAAAAACTGTGTCAATCGGTGGAAATTTTACATATTTTGACTAAACTGAAAGCGCTTACAAAAATTTAAATTTAAAAATACCGTTGAAATTTCTTTCTGCAATATTCTTTACATATGGAAAAACTTATTTTAATTATAAGTTTCTCATGACTTCTTTTACCTTAAAACCTACAATTTAAGAACAGATAACGTCAAAAATTTAGTCTACTTTTATCAATTGCAGCTGATTGCGTTTTTATTAAATTCTTTGCTTAATTTTTAATTCATGTGACAGTAAAAAGCTTAGCACCTTCAATTTTTGATGACACAGCACCAAGTATTTTAGTTCCAACAGGTTGAAAATAATGTAACTTCGTAGTTGAAGGCATCATCTTAATTTTTTCCCATCTTTTCTTCAAAGTGTCGCTCAAATCTTTCATTTCATCTAAGCTAGCATAAATGACATTAATGTTCTTTACAAATGTGTCCGCACAGGCAACAAAATCCTTAGCATTATGAATTTCGAACATTCCTGAAAGAATTCGATGAGAAACTTGCCGTTTTAGGATTCCTCCGATTCCATCGGCTGCACTCTTGCCATGCGATGTGGGCATAAAGTGCCATTTAGGCTTTAATCCTAATTCTGCCTCCATATGTACTAAGCTGGAAAGTATGTATTTGTTTTTGAACTGTGCAGCACATCCATCTGTAATGAAATTAATTGAATCTAAATTTGGATACATGCTGCGCAGATGTCTAACGATTAACTTGATATAATGATAGACTTGCTCCTTTTGGTGTTTTATATCATCGTTGACGATTGCAAAAGAAATTGTATCAGTGGTACCAACTAAAGCTACTCCAGTAAAAATTGATATTTGCTTTCGCTTGAAAAAAGCAGATTGGATTTCATCCTGTGATGTGACAGAAAAATTTTCAGAGTAATCCATATGAAGAATAACAGAAGACTCACTGTTACTACGCTTTAATTGATCAATAACATGATGTTGTGTAATAATTAAATACCGATGAATTTTGTACTTTTCAAAAGATGCAGCGAAATCAATCAAAATATCTTTAACATTTTTTTCAGGTAAATTACACTTTTGAAGATAGCCATCAACATTTACCCATTTAGTCCATTTTACTGGTTCATCAATGCAACACGGCAATAACAGTTGTGATAAAGTCGTATTAAAATCATGGCATTTTTCACAAGATCCAACAGCACAATCAAATTCACGTCCACATAAAAAATTTGAAACAAAACCATCAGAATTTCCGGGATCTTCAATGAGGAACGGCTTAATAGCGGTAAAAAGATACAGAAAATTTTCACAATAGATGCAGCAACAGACATTGTGAGGAGCTTGGGACATAAGCATAACATATCCAGGTCGAAGGTTGAAAAATTTTGCCATGCAGATTTTTTGTTCAGGATAAAGGGAAATGAACTCAGAATAAACATCCTCAATAGATGTAAGAAGAACTCTCTTCTGAAAATACTCTTTTGTTCCATTTTTTGTGTTTAAAGCTATTACATCTCTTTTGCCTGGTAATTGTCTGGATACAGAATCGAGCAAATAGAATTCTTTAACGAGTTCTGGAACACCATGAAAGTAATGTCGCTGCCGGCTGACTTTTGCTGTTGTTTTGTCGCTCAGTAAATTCAGATCCAGATTTTTAGCAACAACCTTGAAAACTTCAACTTTTTTCTCTCTCTCCTTTGGTAGATTACGTTCTACTCTTTTTACAGCTTTACTCAGTCCCTTTTTAGATGAATATTTAGATCCAACAACATCATTAAGGTTACGATCCTTTAATGCCTTTCTAGCTTTTGATTCCTTAGATTGTTCGTTTCTCTTCTTCCTGAACTCAATTCCGTTTTCAGCAATTTTCTTTTCTCGATATTTTTGATCTGCCTCTTGTTTTCTCTGCACAAATTGATTTAAAAGCTCCTCGTTGCCCGGAAGTGCAAGTTTTTCCTTGAACTTCTTCATTCTAGCATTACTTTTAGAAGTCATACTTTAAAAAAAAATTAATTCATTAATTTTGGAAAAATATTGTTTAAAAAAAGATTTTTTTACTCTATTTCTGCTTATCCTCAGTATAATTTAATAAATTAGAAATTAGTACCGAATTTGTGGTTTAAATTAGCTTTATTTTAAGTTTTTATTGTAAAATTGGAAGAAACACAATATTGTTATGGCAAGAATTATAACGGATAAAAAAAATTTAAATTTTACAAGTAGCGAAAAACTTACAATGCAAATTTCTCCAGTTCCCTTTACTCGTAGAATTGCCCATATATAAAATGCGTTTTTTACATAAAGTGACTATATTAAATGCAAATTTTCCAAAACTTTTCCAGTCATAATATTGGAAATTTGATAAGCTTTTCAAAAATATGTAACTTTAAAAGGTTTAATGAAAAAATAAGGAAGAAATTTGGAAAATATAAAAATTTCTAATTGTGTGTCCACTCACTTTAAGCAAGCATAACGTCGATGTTGCTTGCATCTCAGAAACATTCCAAAACCCAAACTCAAAATTTGACTCGCATCCAGACTACGTAATTCATCGATTGGATCGCGTGGATAGACCAAAGGGTGGTGTTGCAATCATCGTCAAAAGAAATCTAAAACATCAGCTTCAACCAAGCTAAAACACAAAACTAATGGAATGCATTGGAATCAAAGTCTTCATCAATGACACGGATAGTTGTCACATCCTCTCAGTCTATCTCCCAGGAGGAAGCAAAGGAGGGGAAATAATCCAACATCTGAGAGATGACATCAACAGAATAACAAATCTGAGAGAAAATTACTGCATCTGTGGAGACTTCAATGCAAAACATCGAGAATGGAACTGCAACGTTGCAAATAAATCAGGAAATATTCTTCAGGAAATGTCAAGAGAGTTCATGATCTATTTTCCTGACTCGCCAACGTACTACCCAGAAGATCGAAACAAATCAGTGTCAACAATTGACCTGATGCTCTCGAATTCCAACCTCGAAACAACAGAACTTCAATGCACAGAGGCAATGAGTGATCACTGCGCTGTGTATTTCCAAATCAAAACATCAAAAATCGATAGAACTGAAAATACAGTCTACAGATATGACTACAAAAACGCAAACTGGAAAAAGTTCAAAGCACAAATTTCACGCCGCATCCAAGACAACATTGGAGAAAATACTTGCAATACAGCAGATGAGATCGAGAATCACATTAAGATTCTCTCTGAACTCATCATGGAAGCGAGGAACTCAAGTGTAAAAATGAAAAAGATCAACTTCGAAGCAACTAAACTCACACCGGAGATTAAAGATCTAATCAATACAAAAAGGAGTCTTCGTCGAAGATGGCACAGAAGCAGAGATAATCAACTCAAATCTGAATTGAATTATCTACAGAGAGTCATCAATGAGAAAATTAAAGAACTCAAAAACAAAAACTGGAAAAAGCGTCTCTCAGAGATTCAACCGTCAAACCAAACAGTTTGGCGAATAGCGAAATTTTGCAAAAAAGGTTCAAAAACAATGCTTCCATTGACAAATCTGGGTAAAACGTTCATCACCAACAAAGAAAAAGCCAGCGCACTCAGTGAGTATTTTCGTGAAACTCACGAAAATCCTCTGGAACAAAACGACCCACAACACACAGAAAGTAAACAACACAGTCAAAGAAGCATTGGAACAAGACAATGATGAGAATCCAGAACTAACAGATGTAAACGAAATCGTAAGCATCTTAAAAATCTGAAAAATCCAAAAGCTCCGGGACTAGATGAAGTCAACAACATAATCATCAAAAATCTTCCTGAAAAAGGTTTCGAATACTTGAAATTCATCATCAATTCGTGTCTGAAACTCAACCACTTCCCCAAAGTTTGGAAACATGCAAAAGTGATTCCTATTCCAAAACCTGGAAAACCAGCAAATGAGCTAAGCAGCTAAAGGCCAATAAGTCTACTCAGCTCAATAAGCAAAATACTGGAGAGAGTATTACTGAACAGAATCAACGATCATCTTGAGGATAACAACATCATCCCAAGCCAGCAGTGCGGCTTCCGGACCGGAAGATCAACATCTCACCAGCTCATCAAAGTGATCAAATCAGCAAAAGAAAACTTAAACAACAAAAAGTCAACAGGCATGATCTTCCTGGATGTAGAAAAAGCATTTGACAGAGTCTGGCATAACGGACTCTTGTACAAAATGCTCAAACTGAGATTTCCACTGCCACTTATAAAAACTGTAAGTTCTTTCCTCAGTGAAAGATCTTTCGCAGTTTTTATTAAAGGTCAGTTCTCAGAAATCAAGGTAATCAAATTCGGAGTGCCACAAGGAGCAGTGCTTTCACCAACTCTCTACAACATCTTCACGTATGATGTTGTAAGAGAGACAACCAACAACATCGGTCTTTTCGCAGATGATACAGCACTGTATCATTCTGCAGAGAACTCGGCTGATATTGTGACACATCTAGAGTACACAGGAAGAAAAATTCAACAATACATGAACAAATGCAAGATCAACCTCAACAAACAGAAGACTCAAGCCTTATTCATCACAAACAGGCACTCTAGGCAACTTCCAGGAAATAACATCAAATTTCTCAACGAAAAAAATCAAATGGGAAACAGAAGCTAAATATCTGGGAATGGTGATCGACAAGAGAGTAACATTAAAGCCGCATGTGGGAGATATGACCAAAAGGGTTCACCCCGCATTAAAACAACTTTATTCGCTCATCAGCAGGAGCTCACATCTTGACGTACAAAACAAATGTTTCATCTAGAAGCTAAGTATCAGACCAATATTCACATACGGTTGTTAAAATTTAGACAACAGTCGTCTTACATCGCAAAATCCTGAATAAATCAAACTAAACAACAAGTAGAGCAAGAAACACAAATTAAAAAGTTTAATTTAAAAAAAAAAGAAGTTTATTGAAATTTTATTCTTTATTGAAAAATATAACACTATCGTTTTATTTTATTTTTCTTTATTTGAAGCCATAGTATTGAAATTTGTCAATATGACATATGTGCAATAACCGTTCTTGGCTAGCTCATTCCAATACTTTTTAGAACAATTTTCTTCAGAGCATTCAGATCTTTACCGCAATTTCCAAACCAAGATTTTACACTATCACATGCTTTGTGAGTAAATTCATCACCAGATACTTTCCAAGTTTGAGCAGGACAGTTCTAAGTGACGTAATTTACAGAACATGTAATAATTTAATCATTAATTAATGCTAATATAGGTACTTACAACAAAAGAGTCGAGATGGAGGCACATGAGCATGACCAAATATTGCGTATCACAAATTTCTTTTTTAATATTAAAAGGATGATTTGAAAACAGTTCCGTAATTTTGGTAATGTCAGATAGGAATCTTTGTTGGCATTGGTCAAAGCCATTCTTCAAGGGCTGTTTCCAAAAATTCACTTCATTAGGAATTTTAGAATCAATCATTTTCATGTATAAATCTCGATCTATTTTGTTATCTTTAGTAAGTTTCATTTCTTTAAAAACTAGCTGAGCAACTGTCTGTGATATAATTTAAATTAAATTTTGAGTTCCAACTTATTTAAATGAATTTTAATGGTTAACTTACACACGCCATTTCGAAGCTATTTATTCCACTTGATGCCTTTTCTTTGATCATAGCTTGAACTTTATTTTCTATTTCTGGATCCGTGATATTTGCGAAAGAACAGCACTGCTAAACAAATTCAAAAAATTGTAATTTTAAACTTTTAAAAAGATTTTATAAATTAAATATTAAAAACCTGCAAATTCATATTTATTTCTCGTGGAAATTGTTCACAATCATTTGCTTTAACTTTATGCTAAAATAACAATTATTAAGAAATTAAATCAACATTAATAAATAGTAATCTTTCAAATTAATTGTTCATTACATTTATTAATGATATTAGGAAGAGAATAAAATTTATCCACAGTGTCATTTTTATTTGTTTAAGATCAGACACTCTTCAATGAATTTTTAATCTCAAACTGATTTAAAATAAACAAATTCAGTGATTTTAATAGAGAATTTTAGGGGTAATTAAAAAAGACATTACAGTCAGTTTATAGTTATGTTATCAATATTTGATCTTGAATATAGCAAACAGAGCTATTTCCACTTATTTGTTTTATTTTTATTTTTTTTTAAATTTACACTTTAATCAATCTTGAACTTGGTTATTTTTTGACCTAGACTTTTAAATTTCGACAAAAAATCAAGCATGAAAATAATGATCGATAATAAATAACAGGATGTAAATTCTTCATTATTATAACGGTCATTTTTCATCTATTATTCAGTCGAATTATTCGACTATTTCGACAGTCAGTTAGCTTTACCCTTTTTCTTTCACTTTTTATCAATCTAGCCAAGCGATATCACGCATTTATCGCGCCACGAAAAAGTGAGGATTAATCTTATCATATTCATTTCTTTTTGATTCATTGATATCCATTTGTTATAGCTATCTGATCCGATCATAAAGGATACTTGTATTCACATTAGGTTTATAAAAGCATAAGTAAATAAACAGAGAATTTGTGAAATATATTTATTGTTTTGGGATTTAGATCACGATTTACATCGTGGCTAGCTGGTGAAAAGACAACAGGACTTATCATAAAGTGTGCTTTTACAATTTCTACAACTGATCTAAATGCTCTGCAACATTAACAGACTTTAGTAAACAATCATCAAATAAAAAAGTTTATCTTTAAAGCATGACATAGATAATTTTCTACTATTGGGACTCTTTTAATGCATCATAATACAAAATAGAAGAATTTTATAAAGACTGAAATTCCAGAAAAAGTTTAAGTCTAGATAAACAGCACATATACTTTTATATGGAATATGATAATGCTTGCAATTTTTAGTGTCTTAAGAAAAATTAAAACTCAGATTCTTAATGTCAAGAACCTATAAGAACAACATCACAGTTTAAAGTGTGAGGATATGTGATAAGCAAAGCCTGTTTAAATAATTGAATAATACCCAGTAGCATTATTAATTCCAAAAAATTGGATATATGTACTTTAAAAAAGAATTTATATAAATTTCGGTTTCTTATCACGACTTCCTTACATTGACGTAATATAATAATTGTTTTATAACTTAAGATATTGTTCTTTTTTCATATATTAATATTTTACTAAATATAGCTGTGATGAATACTTGTTGCTGAAAATTAATTTCGTATTATATTAAAACTTTTCCAGGGGGAAATTTACTCAGCCTAAAATTTTTTTTGAGTAAAAAATTATTAAAACAAAAGCGTAAAAAAAGAGTAAAAAGTGTAAAAAAAGAGTAAAATGTGTAAAAAAAAGAGTAAAATGTGTAAAAAAAGAGTAAAATGTGTAAAAAAAGAGTAAAAAGCGTAAAAAAAGCGTAAAAAAAGAGTAAAAAGTGCACTTTTTACTCTTTTTTTACGCTTTTTACTCTTTTTTTTACACTTTTTACTCTTTTTTTACACATTTTACTCTTTTTTTTACACATTTTACTCTTTTTTTACACTTTTTACTCTTTTTTTACGCTTTTGTTTTAATAATTTTTTACTCAAAAAAAATTTTAGGCTGAGTAAATTTCCCCCTGAACTTTTCATTTAAAAACATTAATTTTCATATTATAGAATCCTTTTATTGTTATACTGGATAAACTTTAATCGTGAAAATACATAAAATTAAATTGAAATACTCCTGCAAATTCTGAATTAAATCCAATCCATTAGTGAATTTTGCTTTTAAAATTATTTCACGTATCAGACATTTTCTTTATCGTCCTCTTGTAACAGTAGTAGCTGTTGCAACATTAGGAGTATGGAGTGATAAGACTGGACATGTATCATAATATCTACGTAATGCAATGCAATCTTTTGATGTCGGATTAACTAATGCGACTTGTGGGCATTTTCTTATTTGATAGAAATAAACACACGATGCAAAATATTCTGGTACGGCTGAACAATATTTGACGTTGTCAATATTTCTATTTCCCATACTTCTGTTTAAATTATTTAAGTTATTATTGGTTTGAGTGTTGCAAAAATCAATGGCTGAATTAATTATTGGAAGCCAAGTTTGGTCGTTATTCATTGCCTTGGCTACATATGATTTTAGTGTCTGGGCATTTATAACATTATTATTGAATGCTTTTGTTCCATTTAACAAACATGTGAAAAAACACTGCAAGAAAGATTTAAAAAAATAAAATCAAAAATTGTTGACGGAAATTCCTTACTTCCAATCCATCAAATGATCCTTTGATTCCTATATTTACATTCGATATCACACTTTGATATCTTTGAACACAACTAGCTTCCGTGTTTTGGTCATAAATATGCTTCAATTTGCAGCATTGACTTGGGACAAGTGATGATAAATTTCCTGGATGACCTAAGTCACATGGACCACCTTCAGTTTCTTTTAAAAACTATCGAGATAAACGAAAATTACATTAGTGTAAGCTATAAACTCAATGATTTTAACTTACATAAAGAAAGCAATAAAGGAAGACGACGAAAAATTTCAGATTCATTCTTATTTAATTTTGTTTTTCTTAAAGCTTTTAAATAAATCAGGAGAACACTTTAGCTACCGAAAAACTGTTGGGATATGGAGCAAAAGCTTTCAATTTATAGGAAAAATAAATTCTCATTAGTGCTGATAGAATTAAATGGCAGTTTGTTAAATTTATTATGCTAATTTAATTTCAATTTGATTTGATTTTAATTTTCATTTCAAAAATGAATTGTAAATGCGACGAGTTAAATTTAATGGCTTATTAATTGAGGATTTTTAGAAACATTTAATTTAATTAAAGTCATGTTTGAATGCTTTAACTATCATAATAAACCATTTCTCATATGTTAATGATTATTTGTAACTTTAGTAACTTTAAGCGTATTAGAAAAAATATCTTACAAATTACAATTTAATGTTTCGAAACATCATAAAATATTCTTGATTGTTGAAATTACAAATTTTTCTCCAACAACCTATCCTTGAATCAACACAAACTTTTTACAAGTACCCTAAATTGCTTTAAAATGTTCATGACATTAATGTCACAAAAAATTTTTAAACGAATTGATTACAAAGAAATATTCATGATTCCGTCCAGTAAATTGTGATTTAATGCAACATTTTCTCCATGCAATAAAAATTTACGATCCAAGAATCAGTCACAAAATAAAATTAATGATTCAAAAATATCGACCATTTAGGAGAAGAAATAACTCCTTAACAATTTCTGTGTAATAAAAAACGAAAGTAAACTCTTCTTTATTGTTTGTTCGAGATTTGAGAACTTTATTACACAAGAGACAGTGTTGTTCAGGTGCGTCAATTTTGCTTTTGATAGGAATAAGAAAACAACAAGTGTGATTGAAAAAAAAAATAACAAATTCAAGGAAAAGATTCAATTCAATAATGTAAAGTAAAGAATAAAAGCGCATTCCCAGTGGATGAAAAAAAAATCACTTTATAGCACTTAATGTGAAAGAAATGTGAAATTAAAGGAAAAAATTCTATCAAGCAGACAATCGAATTCAGTATTTCCGCATATTTTATTTGATAAAAAGCAATGGAATGAAATAAAATAAAACAAAATAAAATAAATTTATTGTCGCATGTGCACAAATAAGTTGAAAATATCTTGAAGCTATCAATGAACGAAAAATAAGCAAATGAAGGAGAAAGAAAAATACAATTTTTTTTATGCTCTCTACAAATATTTAAAATGAAATACTCAATAAAGCTCATTTCGTATAATTGAGAGGGAATTGAGAAATGTCATATTTTTATTCTAATTGAATGTGATAGCAGTTTTGAATAATTTGAGCATTGATGTTTATCATGAAACAATGTGCGGGTGTGTCTAGTTCATAATATCTAGGATGATAAGCTTTCCATGAACATTTTCTTAAATATAAGTTCTCACAAATCAATCAAAAATCTGATCGGCATTCATATGTCAATTTCCAAGTTAATTCCAAGTTTAATTTACTTTAGTAAATTAGAAGTTAAGAGAAGTTAAAGAGAGGAGAATGAAATACATAAATAAAGCATATTGTTTATGAGCATCTTACTCTTTCTTTCTTCACAGCAAAAAATGTAAAAATTGATGATGATGATGATGAATTCTCATGAATTTAATTTTCATTTCATTACTTAGTGTATTGAGTACTGTCATCGAGTAAACATTCGGGCTTTATTTTGTTTATTGGTGTTCGCGCTGTCATACCTTTGTTGTGTATTTATAATGCTCAAAAAAAATATATGAAGGTCAATGGACGGCTAAAATAAATAAATTTATACTTAACAAATAGTTATATAAGTATGAGCAAACAAAGGTCAAATAAAAATATTTGGTGATATGCTGGTTAAATCCATATTTTTCTAGTAAAAATATTGCAACAGCAAACTTATCGAAACCGTTTGAATTGATTTGTCATCATATATTAGTTCCGTTAATAAAAAAACTTGACGTAGTTAAGCAATAAATAATAAGGTTTAATACGATAAAATTTTCGGAAGTGTGATTTATTTACAATTTAAACTTAATCTTTTTTTTGTTATCATTTAATATTGATACGCAATACAAAGTATGAACTTTTTACAGTAGTTCTAGACTGTAATTATTTTTCCGGTTTTGTTTGACATGAAATTTCTCTGCTATCACAAATGTTAATATATTCACGCGAGTTGTAATCTGACAGTTCTATTGACCTTAATTTTGAAATAAAAATCATATCAGCTGATATTCACAATATAACTTTACAGTAGATCATACATAAAACACGATTTGATAAGTGATATAAATTAATACTTAAGACACTTTTACCCTCGTCGAAACGATTTTTGCGATAACGATAAGATTTCAAGAGCGAAAAAATGCCACGGTTTAGTTTCAAAGTGTTTAGTTTTGTTTCAATTGTCATCGCGTGTGTAAGTCTTTCATCTTCAAAAATATTAAGAATGGATTCAAAGCCAAAGCGACCATCACTAGAGAAATATAATGAGATGAGGGAGGAATATTTGAATACGCATTTATCTAGAGCATTAGGTTCTGATGTTCTCTTAAATGAAGAAGAGCAACAGTTTAATACGATATTAATGGACTTAAAAGCTGAAGAGCTGGCACGTGGATTTGAAAATCCATTTAACTTTACGCCTGCACGACATTTTTTTGACACCATGAAATCCGTCGAATCATCTCAACTTTTTAAAATCATACAAAAAATGCCAAAAGGTGCAAAGTAACTTGAAATCTTTATTCCCATTGCGACCTTTTTAAAATGAAAAGATTCTTCATTCTCCAATCTTTTTTGCCTTTATCATTTAGGTGCCGTTTTACATGCTCATGATACTGCAATGTGTAAGTTAAAACCAATTCAATCGATACATAAATGAAAAAGAATCTTCTCAAACTGATACCATAATCCTTTACGAAACCCTCTTTAGGCTCAACCGACTATGTCGTGTCATTGACAAAATGGGACCATCTATGGCAATGGGGTGAAATTGAGGGCAATGATTTGCCAAAATTTTTGTTTAGTCGACAAAAGCCTGAAATATTAAACAATGTTGAATGGAGGCCTGTAAAAGATGTAAGAAAAGAAATGGGTGATGATGTGTATGATAGCAAAATACGGCATTTCTTTACATTGATCGTTGACAATCCTATTACATATTACAACAATATTAACGTCATTTGGTCAAAATTTGAAGACTTATTTTCTGTGTTCGGTCCCATAGTATTCTTTATTGATGCTTGGAAAGATTATTATCGCCAATCGCTTCAAGAAATGTATGATGACGGTGTAAATTATTTAGAGTTTCGTGGAGTTTTACCCGAGGTAAGATACAATTTATTAAATGATAAGGATAAAATGCTTAAGACAATTATTTTTTATATTTATCTTTGAAGTTATACGATTTAGACGGGAATACTTACGGACCAATTGAAACATGTCGCGCTTACGTGGATGTCTTAAAAGAATTTAAAGCAAGTCATCCGGACTTTGGATGTAGATTCATTTATGCCCCAAGAAAGACAGTTACAGATGAAGAATTTGACACTTACATTCCTACCTTGTTAAAACTTGTAAAGACTTTTCCCGAGTTCATTGCTGGATTTGATTTAGTTGGACAAGAGGATAAATGTAAGATAGAAAAAATACCTCGTTCATTATCCATTTCAATCTTATTTCCAATTTATTTTATTCTCTAAAGCAAAACCTTTGGCTTATTATGCTGAGAAACTTCTTCAAGTTCCTGAAGACATACAATTTTTCTTCCATGCTGGTGAAACAAATTGGATGGGAACATCTTCAGATGAGAATTTAGTAAGTGAATAGAAAATTTATTTTTCTTTTGAACTTTTCATTTAACTTTGATTATTTTTTTTTAGATTGACGCTGTCTTATTAGGATCAAAGAGAATCGGTCATGGATATGCAGCTGTTAAATACCCGCATTTATTAAAAATAATTAAGGAGAAAAGAATTGGAATTGAAATTAATCCAATATCCAATCAAGTTCTTAAACTAGTCGATGACTTGAGGAATCATCCCGCAGCAATTTTCTTCTCTGATGATTATCCAATCGTTATATCAAGGTTTTGTTGATTTTATTAAAGTTAATTTTATATTTCCAAAACATTTTTTTCCTTCTGTTCTTTTTTTTTTGTTCTTAATCTTTTGTATTATTATTATAGTGATGATCCATCATTCTGGGGAGCACTGCCATTAACGCACGATTTCTATTTTGCTTTTCTTGGAATCGCATCAGCACGACAAGATTTGAGAACAATTAAAAAATTAATTTTAAATTCATTTGAATTCAGTACATTAGATGAAACTCAAAAAGCCTTTGCAAAACAAGTCTGGTTGAAAAAATGGAATAGATTCATTAAGGAAGCCCTTAAAGACCACAAATCAGCAATTTTAATGCAACAATGAAATGTAAAATTTGAAATTTTCTTGCTAAAATTCAATGAAACCAAAGATAATAAATTGTCTTAAAACCTTAAATATTTAAGTATGTAAGTCTTTATCTTAATTTTATTTTTTTTGGTTCAGGGTGGTCTTGGGGCACGCTTAAAATTTTATAGAATAAGATTTTTAAATAATTTGCACCCGGTACGCACCTGGTATGTCCACACAGTTTTAACTTAAATTCGAAATGAAAATTACATAATTCCACATTCCAATGAGTCACGGAGTATGAAACTTAATATTTTAAAAAATACAGTCATGGCTTATTTTAAAAATCTCGTTTTATTGTTGATTCACATCGAATTTTTTCTTTAAAAATTTTGATATAAAAATTGAGTATTTTTCAATAATAAATAAAAACTTTCTTATCTCATGTGCACATTGTTGATTGCTGGAAGCTTATCTACTTTAATGATACAAAAGTTATATAAAAGAAAACATGAAGATAAGATACTGCCGAAAATTTTAAAAATAAATGAAAAAAAATCTACAAATATTTTTGTCAAAATTTTGAGTAAAAGGAAAGTTTAAATTTTCTCTTTCAATTATTTATTTTCTATCTAGGCACGGTAATTAATGAAATGTCTTTTTGCTTCAAGTTAGTTTGTTGTACCAGGTCTTCTGTTATTAGCTACTAATTTTCTACGATTTAATAAACCTAATTAAAAAGAGAAAAAAAATATTGTAAGCACAAAAAGATAAAGAAATTAAGATAATGACAGTGCATATATATGCTAAAGAAGTAATTGCACGTCTTATTTACCTAAACCACGTGGCTGCTCTGATGTCACTTCAACTGCTTGCGTTGTTTCTTCTTCTTTTAACTCATTTACACTCTCACTCACATCTTTTGCACCTTCTTTGGTTGCATTATCACTTTCATTCTCGTCATCTTCATCAACAGCAGCTTCTACATGTCATAGAAATAAAGAAAAGATGACAGAAAAAAATGACATGTTAACAGTCGAAAGGATAATTCACTTTTTCATTATAATTTGTCTGTGTGATGACTAAATTATAAGAGGAGTAGCTGCGAAATAATGTAAATGAATGGAATTAAATAGATTTTGAACATACCAGTGGTTGATGTAACGCCAAACTTTCGCTTTGAGATTAATGGATTAACTTTTCTATTGATTACAGGCTGAGCCGTGGTTTTCTTGGCTTTCGACTCGGTATTAATTTGAATGCGTGGCCGACTCTTTAATTTATTCAAATTATTTTGAGTTGTTGACTCTGCATCACTTTCATTTTCATTTGCTGATTTATTGTCATCATTATTTTCGACATTTGAATTCACACGGCTTCTATTTAGCGGTGATGGACGACTTCTTTGACCTGATGTTGGTGCGATACGGTTACCAGAACGATTAATATTAAGACGAGATGTAGGTCGTGGAACAATAGGTGCCGATGATGACGTTTTTTCTTCTTTTTCTTGCTCATTTTCAGCAACAGCTGTTTCGGTATTTGACTGAGACGGCGTTTCAGTTGACGACGATGATGCTCCACTCCTACTGCGATTTCTGAGGCTGAATTGTGGTCGTGGTTTAACTAAACGAGACGCTGTTGTGGTTTCAACTTCAGTATTTACTGCCGCCTTTTCTGTACTCAATGGTGATGATGGTGCATTATTACGTAAGTTGAAACGATTTCTTGCTCCACCACTTCTAAATTTATTTGCTGGTGCTGCTTGTTGCTGTGGTTCTTCAGATTTTTCAACATTTTCTTCGACAGGTGCAGCTGTGGTTTTTGTAGTACGTCCTCCACTACTTCTTCCTCCTGTAAATGTTGGTTTATTGAAACGACTTTTAACTCCTTTGGTGGCTTCTGTTGATTCTGGCACTGCCGTTGTAGTAGACAAGGATCCTGTACGTCCTTGGAATTTAAAACGATTTGCATTTCTACCGGCACTCAATGCTCCACGCCTTGTTGCCTCTGTTACTTCTTCTGTTGTAGTTGTTATCTTTTCAGTCGTTGTTTTTTCAGTAGTTGCCTCTGTTGTCGTTGTAGTGACTGCTACAGTTGTAGATGGATTTGAGTCTTCATCAGAATCATCAACAGTTGTCAAGTCTTCGATTTCAATCGTTGTAACTTCAAAATCAGCGGAAACAATTTTTTTCTCATCTTCATTTGCATTTTCATTAGCAATATGTGCATACAAGTCGAATGTTGCTTTTTCCATTGATGGTGTTGTATCTTCTTCTTCAATATCGTTTGTTGGTGACTCAACTGTACTTGATGCATATTCAATTGAAGTTTTGGAAACAGTTTCAAGTAATTCTGACTTTGAGAGCTCAGTTTCTATAATTCTTGGCCCCTTTTGTGAATTTTTATCTTTCTCATCTGTTTTAAAGAGATAACTGTCAACAAGTTCAAGACTTGGTCGTTTTGGATGATGCTTTTTACCCGATTCTTGTGCAGGATTTTCAACTGGTGCTGGATTTGCAGATTTGCCACGTTGTGGGAAACGTGTTGCAGGCGGAAGACGATCGTCAGTCTTGAATTAAATAATAATAATAATAATAATAGTAAAGAGCCAAACAAAATGCATTTGTGAAAATTATTTTCGTCACGTATTTAAATAAAATTTAAATTTTTATAAGGAAACTTACAATTTCTTCCACAACAGGTGCTGGTGAAGCTTGATGAGCACGTCCTTTGCCACGTGACTGAATTTCATTACGCTCTCCATTTGATGATGATGAACCACGTTCAATCGATGCATAACTGACTTTTCCAGCACTTACTGACTCAGGTGCTTTTGTTGTTGTTGTGGTTGTTGTTGTTGATGATGATGAAGGAGATTTTCGGTTTGATACAATGACATCGCTGTCTTCTGGATTTTTCTCATCATCATCATAATAGTAATAAACATACTCGTATTCATAATCTTGTCCATTTGGACCCTTCTTTATTTGAATACGTGACTGTTGCTTATTTTCACTTCCTGCTTCCTCAAGAATAGAGAAATCATCGATTAAGCCTTCATTTATGCTTTGTGCAATACCCTCTTCTGTTGTAGCTAGTACTGGCTTTTCTGTCGTGAGCGGTTCAATCACATACTTTTCATATTCACTTAATCTCTTTGCTTCAATGTTGCTCTTGATATCAGCAGCAATAAGCTCACCAAGTTGATCGTCAAGCTCTGGCTTCTCCTTTGATTTCATTGATTGGAACAAGTCTTCACGTCTTTGTAAGGCGTCGGGTGAAATCTTGTGAGATGTTTGGAACTCATTATGATATGGTGACTTGTGTGATGTCTCAAATGGAATACCTTTATGGTGAAAAATTCGTTATAATTGCTGTGAACATTAAAAATGCATTATTAATGCAAAATTTATTTACCTGCTACATCAATGCTGCTACTGACATCATCTGAAACTAACTGTACAAGAAAAAATGAAAAAATAAATATGAATATGGAGGAAGGAGTTGGTAGGGAGACATTTATATCGTATATACAAGTATTTCGAGTTTAGAATAGAGCTATAATGTAATAAAAGGAAAGTACAATGTATGTGTATAGAACCATAGAGAAATAAGATAAACAAAATGTTTACAGTACATCATTAGCATAATCCAATTCGAGTAAGTGCTTGTTGTTTGAGACATACAAACTCATATGTAAGATTACTGTTATTATTGCCTTTATCTATTCACTTTAATGCTCATAGAATAAACATAATATTAGAACCATATACAAGCATTTAGTGATGAAACAGCTTCATGTAATATTGGTGATGTCTTTACTAAGAATTTGATGTATTATATTTATGATAAATGAAAACCATTTAAAGCATAAAGAAAGTTCATTCTTAATTGTATCATTATGTCTTTTAAGTGATGACACAATAATAATCGATTTACGAGAATCAGCACGTCATGATATTTAATGTTCTTTATACATATTACATTAAATGTTTTTCACTTTCATATGACAATTATTTTGTAAATTCATAAATTACGAATTTCTAAGAAATTTTATTTTTGTAAATCAAGAAATAAATGAATAAGATTATTAAGAATACATGAAGATTAATATTGCAAACTGTTGCAAACAATGTAATTTTAGTATCACAAAATATTTCAGTAGCAATGAAAGTTTACTGAATACAGCCAGATATAATATCATAAAAATCAACATTTAATTCCAATAAAATTGAACTGCATGTTAATTTCAAACAACACAACCACAAGCAATAAGCTTCCGTATGTTCATGGTGGAATTTGTTCAATAGACTGCATATATGCGTTTTTAGTGACAAGAATATTGAATGTGAGCTTTCTCAACTTTAATTTTGTGTACGGAGCTGGGTGAAACATCTCTACTGCCAAATTTTTGGCCTTAACACAAATTTTAACAAAATTAATAGGTTTTAAAATACAAACAGATGCTAAAAATAACCACGTCACGAATTAAAGAGTTTAATGAAACACTTAAGCATTGAATAGATTAAATAATTTGAAATATTCTTAAATATGGCATGTTTCATTGACACTCCCCGAGTGAAATGAGGTAACAAGAGAAAATTACAATTTTAAATTAATAATATTTTAACAATGAGCAGTAAGGTGTGCCATAAAGGCACTTTTCAAGGAATAAAACAGTATTTCTCAAACTTTTTTGACATAACTCTAGTTTGATAATATTAATGAGATAAGTGTGACAGCTTTATAAGGAAATAAAGTAAAAAAATCAAATATTAGGATTCTTCATAAAAAATATACAATAATAAAAAAAAAAAACTTGCAAAAGACCATGGAGTGACTAGAGTGAGAACCACTGTATTGAGAAATGTTTTAAAAAAATTTCTTAGTCATATTCGCACGTTATTTATTAAATAATAATTTAAGGTAGATACATTGTTACTTGTAGCTTGATTACGGCATGCTATATGCATACATGCCCGCGAAATGTCGAATACTAGGAACATTGACATTAACGTTACTCAACAAATATGCAATGTTTAAAAATGTCAAACAAACAAACCTCTACTGTTGATTGCTGCTGTGACTTTTTTGGTATGTCGATAATATCATTTGTTGCTGCGATAGTTACACAAAGAAAAGAGCAAATAAATCTGAAAATAAATTAAAATGAATTATTAAAATGCTAGAGAATAATTAAATTAAATAAGTAGTTTTGTGATGTGAGTATGCGTAAAATCAAACTTCCAACATTTTTTAATCATTAATGTTTGCCCTTGAACTATTGCATTTATTTCTTGTTCCATCTGTTTCACGCTGTTACCATTTTTATGTTCGATGTCTAAATCGAATAACTGTTACTAACGTGGAAACGAAACAAGTTTTTGAAAAAAAAATATAGAATTAAAATCTTGAAATCAGCATTCTTTTAGCGCCAATAAATTATCTAAATTATATCTCTCTTATAGATTGGTAACAGTCGGCATATGGATTTCCACATAGAGATAAAAATATAATATTGCATAACTTTTTTGCTACATGCTTGTGGATTTCAATTCTCAAAAATATGTATATGAATAAATTTCATTACGAATAAAGATTTAAATTTTTCCGAATGCTTACTTAACACATGCAGGACATTAAAATATTTATTTTAAATGATCATGACTTTACGAATGAAATGAAAAATAAATAAAATAAAAATGTAAAAAGTATCATTTCGTTTTCACTTTCGTCATTGTTTGAATTTTTTGTTAAATTTTTTTTGTGTTTTCTTCTTGGCAACAATATTAAGTGCATTTATTTTATTCAAAAAATGCAACAAAAAGTTTAAATAAATTTATGCTGATACGTCCGGCTTGAACATCAAAATGTCATTTATATTAATTTTATTTCAGTCTTTTCGTCTCGAATGTATGCGTATTATGCCGAATGCATTTTTGTGATTTATATATTTTAAAAAAAATAAAATCACTTCTTCTTCAAGTGCAACAACTCTGATGACGACGAAAGTGAAATTATTTCATTGACATAACAACAATGCTTATGAAGAGAAAAAAATAGCTTGAATGCTCACAGATGCGGCGCTTAAGATATAAGCCATTGATTTGATTACTTCGAAATGAAATTTTTTATGATTCAACACACTTAATATAATTTTTATTGTTTGTGTGTCAATTTTCTACATCGCTTCTTTAATTTCTTTGCAATATAGTAATGTTAGTCTTCATTTTTACTCTATCGATATATTTTTTTAAGACTGAATTCATTACTTTCTAATGTCAAAAGAAAAGAAAAAACAAAATTCTTTTTTTTATTTACAATCAAAGCAGATATTGAAATAATTAGTCTGGAAACAGGAAATCACAACTAAATCAACCGGTAGAATACAAGAAAGCAAAAAATGCATGAGTTAAATTATGGGTGGCATAACAGATAGACGTGCCAAGAAAATTAATGGGAAACAATTTTCATGACCAAAAATTTCGATAAATTGAAAGAAATTTTCAGGGTTGATAAATTAGAATAATTTTCTATGCAAATGGATGAAAGTATCTTAAAATGAGAGTTTGAAAGCAAAATTGAGCTATATTCATACAATCAGAACAAATTTTGTATTTACAAAGTTTAATAACCTTTGTACAAAGATAATAAATAATTTGTATTAAATAAAAAAGATAAATCATTTACAAATGCTATGGATTTATATTACGAATGTTGGCGAAGCAATTTAAGAATTTATTCCGATAAAATCTTGCGTATATTTCATTCTAATGCTATGCAAGACATTTCAATTTACTTTCCTTATTATATAAATTTTAAATACATTTTACATACAAGGTCTTATTGAACGTTTCATAAATATTGTCAGTTCCGTATAAAAACTTGTTTAAGGTCGGACTTTTTTTCTACTGTCCAAAAATGACAGATAATTATATAACAATCAAGTTAATCAAGTCACGAAAAGAGTATATTGTAGCTATATGATGAGTAAAATTCATATCCATAATGTCGCGTTTGTATTTCCACAAAAGATATTTAAAGGTTAAGGACAAAAAAAGAAATGTTTTGTTTAACAGTTTTCAAATAAAATTTGTTCAGCTTTACTCAGCTTAACTTTTAACAAAAATTACCGCGATTATGACTGCATTTTAAATTTTTTGTTTCTTTTTGTATTTTTTCAATTATTATATTTTTTCATGTTTCTTTTTTGATCATTCCGTCACTGAGAGGGAATCAAATTACATTCATTCATCATATTTGAAAACCGAATGAACCATAATTACTTTTGATGTTTTCACTTTCTTTGGTCTTTAAGTCAAATTTTTTGCGAGACGTATATTTTAAAAAATGACTTAGACAATTATGGATTTATTGAATAACTTCCTACATTTCATGTCGAAAAGATCATTTCGAATTCAAGATATCCAACCCAAAAAATACTTTAATTTCCAATTTACTTTTGCAATCTAGAAAAATCTATGACTGTCATAGATATTTCAGTCGTACAAAGAAATTTCATAAGTCTTTATCAAAGCATAAAAAAATCGTAGCGCATAAGACTCGATTTAAAAAAATCTTTAAAAAGAACAAATGATTTAAAAATACAGTTTAATTAAAAGGAATGAACACCTATTTAACCAAACTCATCTTGCGTTAGTCATCAGGTAAATGTTGGTTCCGCCAATGATATTTATTGGTATTTCGTATGAACAAAATTTTATCTTAATGAGACTCTATAATTATTAATTTAAAGAGCTAATATGCATTTTAATCCAATAAAAGGTATAAGTAGTTCAATGACAGCTTAAGAAGTGTTATTGAAAAGTTGTTACCCTTTAGCTCACTCACGTTGGATGTTGTTTTTTGTTAATTTGCTGCAAAATCATTCACCTTGAAATTTGTGTTCGCAGAAATTTTAATTGAAAATTTTCTACTGTAAAGCAACAAAATTCGAGCAGCAAAATTCAAAAATTGTGAAATGGAAGGAGAAAGAAATTGAATGGTAATTGATAAGTCGAAAAGAGAAAAAGAAGATGAGCACGATAAAAAGCAAGCAGAGAAGAAAGAGCAGCGTCATTAATTTAATTAATGGAAAAATTGTTAGCATGAAATTGCACCTAAAATACCTTTGAATATTTTCTTAAGGTAGCAAGAAGCTCAAATGTGTAATTTTGTGTCACAGCATGCTTCCATCACTTTTATTTAAGAGATTTATGAATGAAAAAAAAAATTTAAATTTTAAGCATTCTCTTAAATTACGTCAAGTAGAAAAACTTGAAACAGCAACATTTGAAGCACATTTCACAACATTTTCTCAGTTTTCTATGCTCGTTTATTTGTAAAGAGTTGAAGTTTATTTCATAAATATTCATTCACCTTTAACAATTTACCAAAAAGTAAATTATTATGCAGAAATTTGTTTTCGTCATGAGAAAAGAACATTTCAAAATGGAATTACCGCAACTGTGATTTCATGTTTCAGCCACAATAGTACATAAGCATCTACAAAATTCAGACTTACATAAATCGCATTTGGTGATGCATCATTGAACTTATTTGCAATGTTATTATATGCAAAATTGTAAGGTTTGTTTAGACAATAAATCGAGCAACACTTGCACTTTGTCTCGTGTTTATATCCAGTTTCAATTTATTTGAATATTTTTTTCTTGACTTGATTGCAAAACACTTTCACTTTTAGCTCTTTTTTTTCTTCTACCTTATGCATATATTATAAAACCAATACTGTATTTATTAATATCAATTTTAAATAAAAAATCATTAACTTTATTATTTCACTTCCACAGTTAATGCTTAAACATATTTATATTTCTTTTCTTTGTAGATATTTTTTAACTGTGCGGGAGTTTTAATTTTTTTGCAAAAATAAACTTTTTATTAATTTTGTAGCCGTGCGCGCACCAATCTTCACAGGCAAAGCATTGATCCAAGACTAAATAACGAGTTAATATGACACGATGAATTTACTAAAAAAAGAATTTAAAAAAATTAAATTCAAAAAAGGTTACGAAAACTTTTTTATTTTTTTATTTCTCTCCGTTTTCGTACACCTCCGAAATGAAAATAAAAGTTTGCTGTGCTGCAAAGCATGCAGACTGCTTTACGTTTTTTTTTCTTCATTTCACATTAATGTTGAGGCAAGTAAGATTGCGTCTTTGGTAGTATATTGCTCTTTCAATGTTGTTAAATGTCTACACAGAGGCGCTTATCTTGCGTCTTTAAGGAATAGAAAGAGAACAAAACAAACTGAATATACACAATACACAGTTATATTAGCACTCCTTTCACTTTGTAACATAAAAAGTGCATGATAAACACACTAAATTGTGAGCTTTAGTGGGGCTTAACTATACATATTCAACTTTTTTATTTGTATTTCCACAGTATCGATATGCGTCATCATTGCAACCCCACCAATGTGTTTCTTTTTCAATTATTTGGCATTTAGTACTATAAATTTTTGTCTAATTTCTTGCATTTCATTTAAAATTAATTTTAATATCAAACTTTATTTTTCGACTTTAAGATGTTTTATTAAATTATAAAGTACGAATAAAAATCATATTATGTATATGTGTATTAAAGATAAGAATGCTTCATGCTTAATTTTGTTATTTTAATCAAAATATCTGATTGCTGCATAATATAATTCTAATGAAAGCAATAAAAGCAGTCAATTACAAATCATCTGACTTGTCTATTTAACTATTTTAACTGTAGTATCACTGAGTATTAATGGAAATGCCACTATAGCCCTAGACGTCTTGCAAGAAGCTTAAAATTCTAAATAAATATGTTAATATCCTAAAACATAGGTATGCAACATCTCATTTATGTAAATGATTTCATGCACTAGTTCATGCTTTAGCTAAAACATTGCAAACATTTTATTTTCTTTAAACAATGATTAATTTCACAAATTTTTTGAGAACAAAAAATTCAAGAAATGACGTACTTCACTCAACATGCTCGATTAATTGTTTCAAAGTTTTTAAGTGTCAAAAATTAAACTGATGAAATTATATCGAGACTTTTCATTGAATATAAATTTATAGGTAGCACAGTAATTCCGAAATAAAACAGAGAATTCATAAAATAAATAAACAATTACAGCATCTGTGCCAAATTCAAGTATTTATTATATAAAAAAGCAAAATTAATAACTAGTTTAAGAGTTAAGAAAATTTTATTTGTAGTGACATTGAAATGTAAAAGTATCACATAATTCCTATTTCCACATTCCAACAACATTTAATGCTGTATCTATTGATTTAAACAGAAAGAGTATGAACACTTCGTTTGACACCTTTTCATTCTATTTGAATCATGTAAAAAAGTTATGAATCATATATGTCTGGGCACTAGATAAACCAGGAGAATGGATAATAAATTACGAATCTAAATGACGTAATTTCAATTTCTATAGTCATTAGTTGCTTTTCACTGTCATTTTGAAAGAAAAATATTGAGAAAATGTTTGAATAATTTTTTTGGTATTGTGAAAAGCTAGTGTCATTTCTTCAATGATTTTGTCAATGTGCTAAAAGTTGTTTCAATTATGAAAAATAAAGTATATAAATTTCAAAATTTATATACGCATCATCAATCTAAATTAAAAGTAACAATGAGTTAAGATTTAAGGATCAGCTTTTCAACTTTTTTATTCAGTTGATAATCAATTTAATTTAATTCAATAACTATATCGTGTTAAGTAGTCGTGATATAATTGCTACGAAATCTCCATTATAACTATAAAACTTGCTGGTTGGGTTCCATTTTTTTTTTTGCAAAAGGTATGAACTTTTAAACATGCATTGAATTGTGAATAGAAACAAAAAAAAATGAGAAATGTGGTAAAAACTAGACAGCAGAAATTAACATTTAAGCATATTTTGAATGTATGCATTTGCAGAAAGTTGTTGTTCTTGTAACTTTTGATATTTTATTTATTCATAAAAACTACAATAAAAAAATTATTGAGCAACAAAATGATCTTTAAGAAATTACCTTCACTCAAGATTTCTTCGTACATGATCTTTCAAAATCCACATCATACCGTAATGATTTTTTGTTTCTTTTCATTAAAAAAATTTCTGACAATCCTGTCAAAAAACATTTAATTAGTCTCGATTAATGCCATTGTGTGTATTGAATTGGATATAAGAAAATGTCCAACCCTGATTTACTAAACTATTAGTCATTAGTAAGTAATACAAGATTCTTCTAAAATTAGTAATAAATTTCCTGGTTGTGAGTAAAAAACCTGATTAATTCATGTCGATTAAAGCAAAATGCTTTAGTCAGAAGGTTTCTCAAGAAAGTGAGTCTGCAACAAAATTTGCATATTTACTCAGTCAGTAATCCCCTTCGTATGCATTTGGTTTTGTTAACCTTGCAAAAATTATATACATATGTAGCAAATGTCTTTTGATAAAGTGATTTAGAGAAGAAATTGAAAATTTATTCACATGCTATGAACATTGACATTTATATTAAGTCAAGGTATCTATAATTTTTTTTTCATAATTTAAATCTTTGCAAAATTACTAGTTTATCTTTTTTTTAAAAATATTGTTTCTAAAATAACTAAACTTGTCTTGAAAACATCAAAAACGCGTTGTTGAAAATTTTTTCTTTCATCGATTAGCAACGTGATGAACTTTTTGCATATAGAAAAGTAAAATAAACTGCATCATTTACATTCTTGGATATTTATTAAATCGTCTATTCCGAAAATGCTAAAAAAATCTTAAGCGCTATAGCATTTTTGCAAAAAAAAATAATGATTATTTATTATCTTAATAAATACGATAAATACTAGATATTAATAGATATTTTAATATTCAAAACAATTTAAAAAATCACGACTTACCTAGAAAGCCACGAACTTCCATGCATGGCCAACAGTTAAAATATTGAAAGATCACAGAATTTGTCGAATCTTGCCCAATATAAAACTTGGTTTAATTCTTGATTGTTTGAATAATAACTACGCAAACATAGTATATTAGACATATAATTTTTGGATTCGATGGGATATCTCAATTTTAATGCATTCATTCTCAAGAATTTTTTCTTTATTTTTGATATTCGGGATATTTGAGATAGTTTTCACGACTTGTTTCAATTTGTGCGAATGATACTTTTGATAGAATCTAGAATCTAGTCTAAATTTTAAATTAAGGAGTCAAGACTGTGTCATTCGATTTTTGAAAAGTTTCTTTTAATTATTAGGAATATTAATCAGAACTCTTTGAGAAACTTTTACCTAAGTCTCTGAGTTGAACAATAAAGTTTAACTATGTTGACATACTTTGAAATTTTTGAATACGAGTCGTTCATACTGTAATAAAAAAGTGTGTTCTTACTGAAGCTAATAACTTACACGCTTTGTGCGTGGAAGTTAATTAAGAAATTTTATCTTACGTAATTTTCTTAATCTATCTAAGCACAGAAGAGTTTAAAGAATTAAGTTTAAAAAAATGATGATTTCATCTGCTGCCGTCCTTGGAATTTTTGTAAATCACCTTAGTAAAACTAGTGTAGAAGAGTGGGCGTGAAGTACGGCCGAGACCCATATCGACACTGTTCAAAAGTTATACCTAATTTATGTCATAATTATGTCAGCTACAAAAACACTTAGTTTGAATTTCGTCACCCTTGGGAACAATATGAACCAGTACACTTACTTTACACTTATTTGAACCACATTTTCTCGTAAATATTAAAATATTATTAAAACGGAATTAATCCTGAATTATATCGCTATTTTGTCAAGTGTTTTAAGATAAAGAATTTTTTTTTGGTTTCCACAGTGAAGAGTATGGACAAAAATCATATGGGGTAGTCGAAATTTTAGATTTCGATTTTTTTTAAGCTATGCATTACAAAAAGTAATATTGGTATGTGATTTATGTCAGAAATATGTAAATTCAAATGAAACATACAAAAAATTTGTTTGACCAAAGTACACCATAGAAAATCAATTTTCAATTTTGGACTAGGGGCGACCCTAGTCAAAATCAATTTTGTCACTTTTTTCGTCGAGGGTTTATCCAAATGGATTGAAACTTTGCATAAATATTCTAGTGCTTAAAACAAATACAAATAAAACATCCTAAAATTTTTTTGAGCAAAGAACCAAGTAGGAAATACATTTTCAATTTTGGACTAGGGGCGACCCTAGTCAAAATCAATTTTGTCACTTTTTTCTTGGAGGGTTTATACAAATGGATTGAAACTTTGCATAAATTTTCAAGTGCTTAAAACAAATGCAAATAAAACATCTTAAAATTTTTTTGAGCAAAGAATCAAGTAGGAAATACATTTTCAATTTTGGACTAGGGGCGACCCTAGTCAAAAACAATTTTGTCACTTTTTTCTTCGAGGGTTTATCCAAATGGATTGAAACTTTGCATAAATATTCTAATGCTTAAAACAAATACAAATAAAACATCTTAAAATTTTTTTGAGCAAAGAACTAAGAAGGAAATACAATTTCAATTTTGGACTAGGGGCGACCCTAGTCAAAATCAATTTTGTCACTTTTTTCTTCGAGGGTTTATCCAAATGAATTGAAACTTTGCATAAATATTCTAGTGCTTATAACAAATACAAATAAAACATCTTAAAATTTTTTTGAGCAAAGAACCAAGTAGGAAATACATTTTCAATTTTGGACTAGGGGCGACCCTAGTCAAAATCAATTTTGTCACTTTTTTCTTCGAGGGTTTATCCAAATGGATTGAAACTTTGCATAAATATTCTAATGCTTAAAACAAATACAAATAAAACATCCTAAAATTTTTTTGAGCAAAGAACCAAGTAGGAAATACATTTTCAATTATGAACTTGGGACAGGTCTAGTCAAAATCTAGTTTTTCACCTTTTTTCTTCGAAGGTTTATCCAATTACTGTGAAACTTTGTGTGAGTATACTAATATTTATACAAAACAGTTTTAAATATCTAAAACAAGAAATGTATTCTATATGTCGTCAGACCCAAATTTTATAAATTTGGTTGTACATTCAAAAACAACGTGACTTAAAATTTTGTCCCAAAAAATGATTTTTATTAATTCAGAAATGTGTGACCTGAGGATAAGAATGCTCATCCAAAGTTTTACTGTATTTGAATTTATCCTCGAAGAAAAAAAAAGTGAAAAACTAGATTTTGACTGGACCTGTCCCAAGTTCATAATTGAAAATGTATTTCCTACTTGGTTCTTTGCTCAAAAAATTTTAGGATGTTTTATTTGTATTTGTTTTAAGCACTAGAATATTTATGCAAAGTTTCAATCCATTTGGATAAACCCTCGAAGAAAAAAGTGAGAAATTTGATTTTGACTAGGGTCGCCCCTAGTCCAAAATTGAAAATTGATTTTCTAGTTGGTTCTTTGCTTAAAAAATTTTTAAAATGTTTTATTTGTATTTGTTTTAAGCACTAGAATATTTATGCAAAGTTTCAATCCATTTGGATAAACCCTCGAAGAAAAAAGTGAGAAAATTGATTTTGACTAGGGTCGCCCCTAGTCCAAAATTGAAATTGTATTTCCTACTTGGTTCTTAGCTCAAAAAAATTTTTTTCATCCAAAGTTTAATTTAAAAAAAAATCACAGTGAACTTTTAATTTGAAAAATTCGTAAGAAAGGAAAGTTTTTTGCTTTTTCTGAAGCAACGGCTGTTCCTACCTTGCCTAAAAACAATACAGCTCTTCTATAGAGCAGCACGGATCAAATGTAAAAAACTAGAAGTCTCTACAATGTCTCGTTATTGAGATTTCTTGCTGATTAACTTGCTTGTTTGCTTGTTTGTTTGCTTACAGAAAGCGTATTTTGTGATTTTCTCAGCAATGCCATAACCAATTTGAAATCTGTTTTTTGAAAATGATGTAAAATTTCAGGCACAAACTTTTCATCTCTGAACATTTTAAGCTATCTTGCTCCATATCCTCACAAAATTCAAAAAACTGATTTTTCAATCTGAACAAAACCAATAGATTCACACGTGAAAACGGTGTGAATATAATATATTTAATTAGCATTTAGTCTGAAATAAGGATTTGATTTATGTTAAAAATTTCCTCATATAGCAACAAACCTTTCTTGTTGAACTTTTAATATAATGTTAACTACAAAATTGAAATGTTCATTATTCTGTAATATTAAGTAATATTTTTGATGAGCTTTTGAATCGACTCCGTATTGAAAGAAATGCTGTTCATTAAATGTGATATAAGAAGAAATGTTATTCGAAGGTCAATGATAGGTCTTGGATGAAAGTTTTTTTATATCAGCAAACAAAACAAAAATATATAAATGGAATTGTCTTCGTAAATGTAAAAAAAAAACGAAGAGAGCCTATATTGAAGAAAAATAAAATGACAAAAAATACATAAATGATATAATACACAATAAAAGCAGAAGATGAGTATTCGTAGAGAAATTCCGCGACAAAATATGTAAATTTTGAGAAGCGAAGAAAATAATACAGATGCCTATAGATGCGTTATAAAAAATCAATGAAGATCGTACTGTAGTCTCGCACTATGACAAAGATTTGTTAACTAAATTACACGGTTAATGATGAAAGCGAAACATATAAATTTCTCCGCTGAACACGAACACAGCGGTATGTATATATATATATATATATATATATATATATATATATATAGGTAAGCAATGGTAATTTTCATTCAAAAAATATTTAAAAGATAACTGAATCAAAGAAATGTAAAAAAGAGATATTCAAAACTAACATCCAAAATATGTGGATATATGGATATAAAGTAATAATAATAATAACGTGAAATGTCTCATAACATGCAGTCAAATTTAGCACTTATTAAATAATCAATGAATGGAAAACTGTCTACAAAATTTACGTAAATACCAACAATTTGTATTCATTTTTGTTGGCATGATAAGTAATATTTTGTGCATCAACTAACCTTTCCTTTAGTTTAACAAGAAATCTCATCTTTTTTTGTAACCACTCAATAGCTTATAAAATAATTAATTAAGACATCATTTATCTTTAATTAAATACATTATTGGAGAATATTAAAATGATTTAAAATGAATTTAAATTGATTGCAGTACTTTTTATTTTTAATTTAGTATTATCTATATTAAAACATGAAAAAATATTTTAATATAAAATTTATAGTCAACTATGAATTCACGAAATACATCGAATCCAAATTTTTAATCCAATTATCGGCATTAGTGTTGTTATCGATTTTTTGTGATGATTTAAAAATACAATTATCAACAGTTATTGATGAAAACTGAAATTCATTAAAAACGCTTTCATGACTCTAGCTGTAAATAACTAATTGATTGAACTCTGTAAAATTAAAGAACCATTGTCTCAACCAGCTTCGCAACATTAAGTGTATAATTCAATTCCACCTCATCTGCTTCCATTACGCCAATCCTCATTCCACTTAACTGTTCAATTCACAATTTTATTGAGTGAATGTTGCTGATGATGATAAAGAATTATTACATTATCCATTACATTTTATTAATTTATTTGCTTAATGAAAATATTTCTGAATTCTTTTTCGTTTTTTTTTTGTATAATTAATATTTTTTTCTCTTATTTCTTGTATTTTCATTCAATTTATTGTTTTTTATTTACGCAAAATCTTTTCTTTTTTTTTCATTTAACCATTTAACTGATAATGAACTTCTATAAATTAATTAATTATAATTTATAAATTTTACATTAATTTATCTTAAACATTTTTAATACGAATACAAAAAATCAAATGATGGTAATTATGGTAATTAAACTAAAATCTTCGTTGCTAATTAAATGTTTGTGTAGTGAGACATTAATTTATTGATGAAATTGATTAGTCAATTTATGTTTTTTTTCTGATTTTCTCTGTCAATACAAAACCTTTTTTTGGGCATATTGGTTAAGACTTAAGAGTATAATATTAACTAATTTATTTATTTAAACTAGTGTATCAGGTAGAAACCCAATGCGGATTATATTCACACCGTACCATCAAAAGTCTTATGGATAGACCAAGATTTTCCAAGCATAAGTATGAAGGTATGAAGCTTGATAAGTCAACTGAGTTTCGCTCAGTATAAGTTTGAACGTATAAAGCTAGCGAGTCAGCTGAGCTTAGCTCAGCATAAGTTTGAAAGTATAAAGCTAGCGATTCAGCTGAGCTTCACTCAGCATAAGTTTGAATGTATAAAGCTTGACGAACATTCTTTAAAAGTTTTTTAAAGATTTTTTCATTCAATGTTGAATTTCATAAAAATCACATTAACCTTTGGTTTTGAAAAATTCATAGGAAAGGAAAGTTTTTTGCTTTTTCTGAAGCAACGGCTGTTCCTACCTTGCCCAAAAACAATACAGCTCTTCTATAGAGCAGCACGGATCAAATGTAAAAAACTAGAAGTCTCTACGATGTCTCGTTATTGAGATTTCTTGCTGATTAACTTTAACTCTCACAAAATGCGAAAAACTGATTTTTCAATCTGAACAAAACCAATAGATTCACACGTGAAAACGGTGTGAATATAAAAATTATTTTTTATTTTGAGGCAATTAACCACACACTAAATCTTTAAACAAAAAAAACTTGAATTTTAAAAAAAAATTCACTTAACAAAATTATTATTATAATAATAAGACTTAAAAAAAGAGTAAAAAGTTGTATCCTTTTCATTTTAATAAAGATACCTAATTCGGCACTTCTGCTTTTAATTTTTTTTAATGAAATAACAAAGTTAATTTTTAAATGATCAAAAAATACTTTTTTTAAATATATCGTACCTAATTAGGATTTAATAAAAAAGTTGACTTTCATAAGCTTGTAAAAAAGATAATTTTTAAATGTTCAAAACTAAAATCGAAAGGAATTTCCAAACAAATTTCTAAAATATTTTTACATTTCAAAAAAATTGCAATTGATATATTAGATAAGTTACGAATATGCGTGATATGAAAACTGCAATAACTACAAATAAAATACTGATATATTTTAAATTAAATGCATTCTTTGTATTATAAATAAGTGAGTTTTGCTATCATTTAAGACTCTTCGTCCAGTTCTTATTTCATTATTATTTATTTTTAATTTCTATGATATGACTGAATTTTGCTTGCATAATGAAGCAGATATTTGCAAATATGTCAAAATATTTTTTTATTATTTCGTTTTAAATAAATTGTGTCATAAAGTGAGACTTATTACTCAAAAGAATTTGCACACAGTTTGAGTTTTATGATCCTAATTAATGAAATTAAATTTTTTACATCGCAGCTCGTGTCTTAAATTACCACTGACTCAAACAACTTATCCTAATGAACATCCCGTGTTAAATCTTTATTTTTATTGCAGGAATGAATTGAATTGGCCGAATTTTAAGCAGAGATTAAAATGAAAGAAAAAAATCTGTGATGAAAAACATCATTATTTTTAAAGATGAAAAAAATTATAATTTTTTTCATTTACGTAAATTATTACGTAAAATTTCATCACGTAGGAATCATTTTTACGTAGGATTTCATCACGTAAAGCAAAACATGCAATAAAATGACACAAAATAAATTCATTAAGCAAAATAATAAGAACAAGAGATAGAATAGATTAGTCTAGCTTAAAAAACTTGCATAGAAACATTTTATACGTCATTTTTGGCTTTACGTGATGAAATCCTACGTAAAAATGATTCTTACGTGATGAAACTTTACGTAATAATTTACGTAAATGACAAAAATTGTAATGTTTTTCATCATCAAAAATAATGATGCTTTTCATCACAGACTTTTACATTCATTTTAGTCCCTGATTTTAATAAAAACAAGGAGACTTTTTTTCGTCAAACCACTTAATACGTTAAAACAATAAAATAATCATTCTCAATGATTTTGAGATGTTTCGAGGTGAGTTTCCGACGAAAATTGAAAGATTTCTTTGAAATTATACAAAACGTGTTAATGAAATTTGCTACATTTTTTTAATCAAAACTTGACGTGTCTTTTATTGGTCGATTTGCTCATATATTCAACCAGTTTTATTTCTTATTTCACATTACATCCAAAATTAAAATTCTGATAAAAATAATCCTCAATTTAAATTTAAATTTTTTATTCATTCTTTAAAATTTTTCCTGTTTGATTTATTTATGTAATGTTTTCTCCCTATTTTTTATTTTTTCGGAATATCATCATGAATTACCTATTTAGACGCATTTCTTTTCATTTGGTATCAACTTGGTTTTTTGATCTAATTTCATTAAATATCATTTTACAAAAAAAAATCAAAATGTTCTTAAATTGTGTGTTCTAAATAGATAGGCAGACAGAATAAAGTTCTTAAAACAGTTTTTCTTTTGAAAATATGCACAAAGAAATTACAAAACGACTTTTTCATCATGTTATCTTTTTGATTTCCTCTTGTATGTGTTTAAATTAAAATTCAAATGTAATGTCAAGTGTACTTTTCTCCTTTTTTATGAACGAAATGTTATATTATGTTTCTTAAAATATTAAATTTAGCTGTGTAAGGTCACATTTTTTAAGCAATAGCAAGGTTTCAATTTTTCCTTGAATCTCGCATCTTGTTTTGCTCATTTTTTCGATAACTCTGCTTTCACCTATTTTTTAAAGTTACGTTCGATGCACCCGCTTTAAAAGCTCGATAGAATCCTCACTAGTTTGTTGATGTGATGTACAATTCTTACCCTGTGAATGAGAAAAGATAGATTGCTAAACAAGAGTATAATAAACTAGAGAATTTACATATATCTGTTTACATTCAATACAATTCTGTTGAGTTTTATTGGAAATATTTGCATTTAGATTCACAAGTTGTTAAATAACAATGAATACGATTTCATGTAAGAAAGCTCTCACGATCAAATCGTTTCCTCAATTTGATTTAGATTTCTTTCTTTTCGTATCATCTTCGTTCTATTAATATATTTTTCTAGCTCAAATACCCACGTATTTTACTTTTAAGTTAAAAATTTATTCTCATTCTATTTTTTTCTTCAATTATTACAACCAAAGTCAAGTACTACAGGAAAGTTGAATTTATGCTAGCTTAAAAATTAAATTGCTCCATTTTTCTTAAATACTGTTTCGTTCATTAAATTAAGTCAATTAAATAAAATAAGGTAAAGATACCCGTCCTTTTGAGAAACACAGTAATCTCATTCATGTACTCTTAAATGTATAACATTTAATTATAAAGTTTCTGAGAAAAATTTTATTCGAAAAGTACGAAACTTCAAAAAGGAAAAGCCATAATCGTACTAAATAAGCATTTCTTTTCCTTGGGGAAAATACGCGTATTAGAGCGTATCTATTGTGATTTGACTAATATAATTAATATTTATAATTCTTTGTGGTTGTTTTATGTACGCATTTGCTGTGTTTCGTAGAATAAAATCCTGAATAGGATAAGTAAATTAAGAATAATTGCACTCAACACAAAATAATCTAATTTAAGTTAATGTGTTTTCGTAAACAATCTACTAAACTGTATTAGAACTGCTCAACAACGAGCTTTAAGGTGGTCATTTTTCAATTTAAATGAATGCTAGTAGCTGATTTTGAGTCTTTTATATCATTCGGAAAAATCTTTGAAAAAATTAAGAAATACGCCGTTTATCTAATAAAACTGATTTGATTAGAAATCTAATGATTTTTAAACTTTTTTTCGTGTTTTCTTTTTTAATGTCAATTTGCTATTTATACAGCATATCCGTAGTTTATGTTAATAAAGTATTCATTTTCACCAGGTTATATATTTCTCCTATATTTTAAAAAAAATTTTAACGACAAAATGTAGGTTTAATTTGAATAATAATAAGTTCTTTTTGATGACAAGATGAGTTAAAATAAGCATTAGAATCTTAATGAGCAAGAGAAAAAAGTATTTACTTTAATTTTTAAAAAAATAAATTATTTAACTTATGAAAATTAAATTTGAGTTTTCTCCTTATCTCAACTTGTTTACATCTAGAAGATATTCCGAAGTCTACGAGAATAAATTTTTAATTAGTAAAAAGGCACTTTATGAATAAAATTTCCATTCATTCACTTTCCACAGATTAATTGAGTGTGAAATGAAATTTTTGCTCTCAATTTCTATTCATTCGTTCGCTTACTTTTAACTCTAAATACGAATATTAAAAAGGACGTCTAATTTTGAGGCTTTGTTCAAATAGTGTTTTGAATAAATTTTCTCAACAGTTTTCGTTTATATCTGTTTTAAAAGTCACAAAAATGTTATAATTTAAAATATTTAAAACGAATTTCGCATCATTTTCTTAATCTAAGGACATCTTCTATTTTATTAATAAACCTACTCACCCTATAACCGCATTGACATTTTACTACCCATTCGACATCAATGAATTTATTTTCAATATGAATCTGCCGCGAATTCAGTAGCTCTTGGTCCAATGGATCAATTGAATCGCTATCCCATAAATCATAGCCATATTCAATAAAATCAAACAGATTACCCGAATTTAGTGGGCATAAAAGTTCTACCTGTGGATAGATTAAATTGACAAATTATTTTTTTTTTTCGGAGCAGTTACCATTTCATTTTAGGCGTGGATGTAACGCGTTACACGTCTAAAATTTTATTTGAAGAAAACTTACTTGAATAGTTGATGATACTAAAGGCACACAACACATGTTTTTACTTTGACATTGTCCGCATATTTTCGGACGATACAATTTTCGTGATACACATGGTCCTAAACGTAATCTCGATGGACCTTTTCGTTGAGAACTTCGACACTCATGTCCTTTCTACAGTACATAATTAAAGCAATTTTGTAAAGAATACAAATTATATGCACATTTGTATAACACCTACCCTAATTCTATGTTTTTTAATTAACTTTTTTTTCATAATGTTTAAAGATGATGAGTAATATGACCTATCGTTTTTATCAACAATTAAATTATCTTCAATTCGACCGCACCGATGATTCTGACAAAGTCGAATATTACTAAGTTCTGTACATCCAGGCGTTGTTGTTACATTTCTCGTTGAAACACCAATCCCACAATTTTCAGAACATCGTGACCATGGCGTTGTAGAAGCATTAAAGCATGTCGCATTCACTAAATAATTACAGAATGAACAAATTTTTAAGGTTAATTACATTTGGAAAAAAAAAGAAGAGAGAGAATGGAAATGAAATAGATTTTTGAAGATAAATTAATGCGTACCATCAGTTGTAGGCGTCTCACACAGCCAAACTCGACAGCAGTGATCCGGCAGTTGTACTAATTTTGGTGCTATACAAATTGCTGTATCAACTGGAGGTGGCAAATTTTCATGTGGACATAGAGATGAGCAGGCATGGTGACCATTCTAAATGTTTTAAACAAATTAATTATAATTATTAAAGCTTTCATTGTCTCTTTTTTGTTCCTCGCTCTTTGTGTTATGTTTGTTTGTATGATTTATGTATGTCAGGCATGGTAAAGGCTGAAAAATGAAAGCTTTCAACAACGAGTGAATAATAAAAGGGTGGTAGAGATAACTCGGAGGAAACAAATGACAACGAAGCGGGGGGAAATTTATTCTAATTTATATTTATGTTGCAAATAAAAGAATATAAGCAAAATGAAGAGAAATGGCATTTGTGACACTTGCTCAATCTTAGAGCTCTTATTTCAATCTCATCAAACAGGAAAAATGTTTAATTGATAAATTGAGTGAAAAACTTTTCCTACAAATAACATTTAGTATTATAAACATTATTTATCCACAAGACTCGAAAGGAGGAGAAAGTCTTAGTCTTACAATAGTGATAAAGTTTGTGCACGTAAGAAATTATTCCACTGGGGGTTTTGATGAAATGAAAGTTTTTGATTTGCGTCAAAAATTAATGAGCAAAGTTTTTTGGACTTTTCTTTAATGTATTCTTTGTGGTTATGTTAACTAGAGAAGAGGGAAATATGAAGAATAATGAGATCATGTTAAATTACCTGGCAAACACATTGCGTCCTACAGTCAGGCTTAAATGTCTCTCCATGGTAATAAGTTGAATTATCCAAAAAACAATTTGCTATAAATAAATAAGAAATATATATTTAAAAAAAAAGTTGATGCAATAATTTATAGTCATAGACGAGGAGAATTAAATGTGTCTCAAGATTAATTAAACATTAATGCTTTAGAGGATTGGATACAAAATAACTGGAAATAACAAGAAATAAATATCGAATTTCGTTTTCCCCATTAATCTGCCTGCTTTAAATAATTAATAGCACATTGCTATGACAACATGAGTTTTGAGGTATGTCGAAAGGATGTGACATACAAAATCTTATAATTTGAAGGCACAGATATAAAGTAAAATATTGATTATTGATTATTAGAAGGAACAAATGAAGGCTAGGTATAAAAAATTAAAAAAATACAATTTTGTGTTATTTGAGTTTTTTTTTATTAAAAGTCAGAACGAACGTCTTTAAGAAGTTATTTAACAAAATAACCTAAAACGGGATAAAATATTGCTCAGAATGAACTGAGAAGCGACAGTGACAAAACTTTTCCTTTTAAAGAATATGCCATCTTCAATTTTCACAAATGTCTTTATTTCTTCTTCTCACTTGCGCTTTTAATACTATATAAGGAAGTTACAACATAAAAAGGAAACAAATTTCCTGTCTTTTGCTGTACTTTATTTTCCTTTTCTTTTTCCTATCCTGATAACAATATATGAAAACTTTACTCAACTCTCTTCTCTGACTTCTTCACATTTACGATTTTCATTCTTTTACGATCCTTAATTTATGTTGTGACATAATTAAATTATATCACCCTTTAAAACGAGCCTTCCCCTTTATAAAATATATATGTGCTGGATCTATACTTAAACAGATAAAACTACTTTTTTGCTTTTCATTGCTCTTGTATATGTGTTTTGAAGAAAAAAAACTTGGAATCGATACGAACTAATCAATTTGGGACAATCAATTTACATTAAATTGTGAGAAGAAAAATGTTGTCGAATAAAATTTTTAGAAGCTGAAATAGGGCAAAAAGGGTCGAGATAATGTAAAAAAATAAATAGAATTTATCACATTATACTTTAATGTGCTATCTATGAATATTGTATCACAAAATATACACACAAAAAAATCTGATTCTATGCAGATGAAAAGTAAATAAATATGAATTGATTAAATCATTAAAAATAAATGCTGTCGAACTTATGAGTAAAAAATTTGAGGATCAAATTTTGATTCAAATTCTTAAACAAAAAAAAATCCAAATTTTATGTCATGGGTACAAAAACATTGTGTAAGTTATATTCAACATGAAAATACATTAAAGTTTATCAAAAAGGATATTTTAACATAAAAAAATAATCATGACTACAAACTGATGTCAGGCATATATGGTGTTAAAATCCTATAAAGTCACACAAAACAGAAGCATATTATTTTTACGCTTATTCTACTTATAAACATTTGGTAGCCCTTTATACATTCAATACATAAAAACATGCAAAACCTCATTTTCAGAAAACCCTTTTTACATTGTAAAAAATGAGAGATGAAAGATAAGTCACGTAGTTGAAGAAAAAAATAAATACAAAGTTTAAGATGTTGTTTAAGTGAAGCACAACTTCATACAATAGCCTCTTCGAGATTCTGATTCTTTAAATTCATTTCGTACTTTTTCGTCTTTCACATAGCTTCCGGCGGTCACTCTTCATCTTCCTTATAGTTGAAACTTTACAACATTCATGCATGGGAAATGGATGTATTAAATAACTTTATTCGGTTAAAACTTTAGTTCCTAACTTCAACAAAACATTCAAGAAGAAAAACCGGAAAACAAGAGAGGAAAATTAAAAAGAAAAGTCTTTTTCTACTGTATCATCTGTTGTATATATTTCAATAATAGATAAGCGATAAACTTATAACAATTTCCTACCAGTCTAGTTATAATAAGTTTGAGACATTGATTTCTCTATATTTCACATCATTTTTTTGGTATACTGCTTCTTTAACATGCAACAGTTCAGACATTTAGACAAATGATTGGTAAGTATTAAGAAATTGGGAAAGTGACCATGCTTTTACTATTTCAATTTGAATTAAATTTTCCCTTCAAACTTCTTATGTTCTACTTTCGCTCTTCTTCTTTTATATATTAACAAAAGTTAGTAATGCAAATGGAAACACGTAAAAGGTAATGTATACATCCATACAAAGTATCGAAAAAAAAGAAAAGAAAGAAAAAGAATGGAGGAAGTAAGGCAAAAAATTCATCCTCTACACCAATCTTCTATAGACATAGACAAGTATTAAGTTATTCAAGCCATGAATTTCGCTAAAGTAATTCACATTTCCCTCATGAATCATGTATTAAGACATTGTTATTGTTGAGCATTTGCGACTGTTTGTACATCATTTCAATTCCTTTAGCCAGCGAAATAAAAAAACTAAAGTCTGTAAAATGTAATGTATGAATCTTAAGGAAGTGGAGTGAGAAAAAGAAAATATAACTTTTACTGTAATTGGATGGAATTCTTCAAGGGTTTATTGCCCTAATTCAGTTCTCCTCAAACAACATGCATCTCCTTTAATCTTTTTATTTTAAAAATTTAACGATAAACTCTACTCAGATGTTAATGCTAGTTAACATTTTAATTATTCATATATTTAATATATTTTTTTATAATTTATAAATATAACAACTTGGCTAATTGAGACTCATATGAAACAGTAATCAAATAAAACTTACCACTAAAATGTGTCAGCGAGTTCACCAACTGAAAGGATGAAACATAAATGTTTGTTAAATTTATCACTGATTCAATTTTTATTAAAATTGTTATCACCTGTTGTTTTTCAGTATTTATTGTAAAGGCAGAAATGTCAAATAGAGTGCTTAAAAGTAACAGAAAACAAACTAGAATCCACATAATCTGAAAGAAGAAAATGACACACTTTGTTAAACTTTACACTTGAGAATTCCAAACTAAGCCATGTCTAAAGTCAATCATTCATTCAATCACTCATTCAATTCTTTATACTAATCTCCAAATATTTGAAGAGTTTTATTTTCCGACCACAAATCACTTTTATTTTGTATGTATCCGTTTTGTATCTGTAAACTTTCATTGTGGCACAAAATTGAATTTTATTGCATGACCGAAAAATAATTTCAATTTGATTTGCAAAACAAGTAAGAAATTTTATTGATGCCGTGAAGCGTATTTAACAAGTCCATTCATACATGTATGTGGTTGATTCTCTATTTTAAGCTTTTAATGGGATTTTTTTCATTTGATGTTTTTCTGATAAAATATCAATATTGACGGATAAAATTGAATTGCGTACAAAAAAATTGAATTCTTTATTGAGCGTCTGCACTTATAGACGCACTTTTTTCAGTGTGTGAATGCATAATAAGCAAATGCGAGCATGATAAATACATTTCAATCCAACAAACAAGATTATATTCATGATTAAAATTATTCATTTGTTATAATTCTTAAATATCCATAATTCAAGATAATGAAGCGGCAAATGACAATTATAAAGTCTACTACTCAGAAGTTCTAATTAACAGAATTTGAGGAAAAACTTTCAACTTAGTAACACATAATTTTACAGACTTTTCAAGAGAGCTCATTAAAGACAGTTTTCATCATTCAAATGAGATCTTTTTATTGCTTTGAACGATAAAAAAGGAAAGAAAATTTTTATCTTCCCAAAATTAATTATTTTTTACGCATTATTATTGTTTTGTTGAAATCAAATTAGGAACAATTTTTCGAGTTGTTTATTTTCTTTCCCAATTTTCCCTGCTTTTTATTTTTTTAGTGGGTCAGAAGAAAGTTCCAGCTATAAAAAATTACGAAACCATAGCCAACAATTTTTTTCTTTTGTGGAAACTCGAAAATAAAGTTATGAAAACAAGAACCATTAAGTACTGGTAAGTACAATAAACGAAGAAGTGAAATATTAATTTTTATATGGTGTTTAATATTTATTAATGTAATTCTAAGTTTAAAAATTAAATATGTATCTTTATTAAAGATTCAGTTCTATAATGCAGTGGATGTCAAACTGTGTAAATTATGTAAGCCGTATACTTATAAAAATTATGAATTTTTAAAATACACACTTTTTAAAATTAAAGTTGAATTTAATAATTTAAAATTTCATCGCACAGAAATGTGAACAATTATCATGTCAAGCCAAAAATCACAATTCATTTTCGCAAACGCGTTGCTTTATCAAAATAAGGGAAATAAAAAAAAGAAACGAAAAGCGAGTTAAAATCAATGAATTTCATGCTGCGAGCTTTTTGCCAGTCAAAAATCACCAAAAAGCATTGTAAAGGCGACGAAGAAAATAATTCTTCTTGCCTTTCACATTCCTTCATGCCTGTGGCTTTCTTATTCTTATCGATTATTACTTTTATTTCTATCTATCTCCACAATATAAACAAGTGAAAAAACATTTTTTTGAAGATGTACAAAAATCATCGTCAATCTTATTTATTTGAGTCATCTATCACTAGAGCAAGTCTTGTGATTTGTTCTGTGTTTAAAGCACAAATGCCATCAACTCAAAATTCCCAAAGGATGAATTCTTTAACTTTTCGAGGGAAGAGAAATTCTTTATTCAATAAAAAAAAATTTATTATTCGAATTATTTAGACGAGAATGAGAAAAGGAGAGGAAATATGAAGACGGCAAAAAGGAAAATTGTAAGCTTCAACTTTTAGGCATGAAAAATGTATTTGAATTTAATATGATAATATTATTCGAGATAGAAGATAAGTACAACGAAGAGAAAGTTTTTCACGTTTCTTAAGGGGTTCAGAGACAGAAACAGAGAAACAGAGAAAGAAAGAACAAAAATTTGTCATTGAAAAGAAATTAAGTGGCAATTCAAATATTTCCGACGACATTCTTTTCCTTTCTTAAGTGAGTTAAAGTTGAACAAAAGGAATTTGAAAAAGTCACTAGGGTCCTTTTAGATTAAAACGATAAAGACAGATTTGTAGCAGTAAGATTACCAATATCAATTTCTGTTTGCTTATATCTGTTCATATAGAAGGCTATGGGAAGCAAAATAGGAAACGAATATGTCAAATCTAACGACTATCTTAATTCCTCTCATATTGGATAGCATTTTTCAAGATATTGCAAATAGACCGGAAGAAGAATGAAACTGAAATGTTGAAGTTTATGAGATTCCATTTCCAATTCTCAAGCCTTCGTTTTTTCTATATCAACCTTCATCACTCATGTTGGATGAAGTATACGCCAAATTATATTGAGTCGACAAAACACCTTTCTTCTTAAATTGCTTTTTTCCTTTCAATTTCTTTATATTTCCTTTTAAATACACATGTACAAAAAATTATTGACGTATTATGTGGATATTTAGTGGGAAATGAAACATAATCAAATTCAAAGAAGCAAAAGGAAAAGTTAAACAACAATTGACTCTGAGCTTTTCATGTCATGGAACCATTCATGGGCAATATAAATAAATGAATGAATGCAATAAGATATATACAGACAATTTAACAAGATTTTATATAGCACATAATTGAGTTATTTATGCTGATAAGTCGCTACACAAACTTAGGAAGAAAGAGCGAGCAATTACTAAAAATAATTACAGATCAATTATATTGATATTGAATGCTTCAAAGTTTCGGTAAGTTTATATATATCATATAAAGCATCGGCCGTTATCAGGGTCAGTGTTGCAAATGTAGATGTCTACACTAGATGAAGAATGTAGATTCTTCAATAGTTTTTGTCTAGCTAAGAAACTTTCTTCATAAAGATCGATTCTACATGAAGATAGAAAATCTAATCTACACAAAGATTATTTCTACATAAAGATTCTGTCTACATAACGATTCGATGTAGATGTCTACAATTCTACATTTTTTCCAGGTCTACATCAGAGAAGAATGTAGAATTGTAGACATCTACATCGAATCTTTATGTAGACAGAATCTTTATGCAGAAATAATCTTTGTGTAGATTAGATTTTCTATCTTCATATAGAATCGATCTTTATGAAGAAATTTCTGTCTCAGAATTTATCTGATCCAGACAAATGGCTAGAATGCAACCCTGATTCAGGGTTTAAATTTGATTACTATTTTGTAAATAGCTGTAAGACGCAAATAACCATAAAACTTTTATGGTCAATCCTACGATAAAACTTCCCATGACTTCACAAACCCCCTAAAACTCGGACCCACCTTACTCCACACTTGACATCCACAACCCGCCAGACACCCAACCCCCACCTTATCAACACCCTCAAATCATTGACTTTACACGGTTTCACAAATGGCTTCACATAGCTTCCGTTCTAGAAACAGTGAGTCAGTGAATTGGGCTTTTATAATATAGATACTGAAGAAAACAGAGGATTTTTATTAAGTTTTACGCTTGCAGTTTACTAAACAAAAACCAGCAAAAATTATCATCAATTTTTTTTTCTTCATTAAGAGCTTAAAATACTTGCAATAAACAAAAATACTCAGAAAATTATAAATCACTCCCTATGAGATGTTTTGTTTATGTCAACAGTTTTAATAACACATATTTTCTTTTCGAAGCTCAAGAAAATGTTCAAAGTATTTTCATGTCATTCAAGCCAAGTTAATTAATATTTTTCAAAATGAAGGACAAAATTATTATTTCATTTTAATACAATTCAAATTGCACATAAATAATAATACAAAATTACGACCCGAAAATTTAAATAATAAAATAAAATAATAAGTGAAATTATCATACGAAATGAAATTGTACAAGTAAATAACAATCATCATAATAATAATAAGTGAATTTTTCGCCACATTGTGTTTATAATCGATACTTTTTTATATATGTCTGTAGAATAAATGTTGGAACTTTTTTCAACTGTATTGATTTTCATTTTACTGCGAGGTATTTTTAAACCTCAAAATTCACATTGTATGTACATAAAATAGCACGTAATACAAGAACAGTATACATTATTCTCCTTTTTTTTGTTGTGCGACTACATAAACATAGAGGAAAAATATTTAAAGGTGTGTAAGAGTCCTCATAAATTAGAAATGAACAAAGCTATGTAAATGTTGAGTTTATTATACTGTAATAATTATGCATCAAATAAAAATTGTCTACAATTTGAAAGGATTCATTTCAATGTAATTTTGTTTTAATTCCTTAGCTTTCAATTCAAAGTTGAACTTTATACTTGTATAAGAAAAAAGCCTTAGCAAGAAACTTAAATAATTAAAAAGCTTTTATTCATATCATGACTTTTATTTGCAAAATATTCTCGAATGAACTACAAAACTCATAAAAATACCAAACATCCAAAAGAGAACCCCAACACTTTTTATGGCAGAGAGTAAAAAAGTTTTTCATTTTTATTTTGTATTTCACTTGAACATGGCAATGAATATTTCATTACGACCAGCACTATGAGAGCACTAGAGTCTATCAAGCCACTAAAGAAAAATTCAAACGAACTTTCACAGTATTGCTGTTCACTATATTTTATGTGTCCACTTAATTCATAATAAGTTTGCCTTTCGTTTCTTTTGATAATATACCAAATAGCACGTTATTGTTTTTTTTTATATTTGAGCATAACACACACCAAACCGGCATTTATAATGCAAAACAAACAAACTATACTGCAACTATACAGAAATGTATGAAGGAGCAGAATAAATTAAAAGCATATGCTATTAAAAATTCATTAGTTTTCTATTAAAAGCATTTCTATTTTACAATTTCTTTATCATCAACAGAAACATCATCACTGCCATCATGTATTTTTAAATATTTATTTATTATCATTTTTTTCATATTTTTAAACGGCACATACAGGAATGGTGGTAAAAAGCACTCCAGATAGTGCTTATTGCTAACAATATCTCAAATATATATGTTCTAAAGTACTTAAGGGTAACGAAAACATAAAAAAAGAGTTTTTAATGCATCATGTCATAATGAAAAAGACATTTTGTAGGAAAGCATGGAGTTTTTGTTCCTACTTGTCTCTCAAATGTTATATAGGAAAAGGTGAAGATGTTATCTTTGTTGGAGCAATATCATGATATTCCTGTTTTATACTTCTTCTACTTATTCTCGTGTATGAAAAGTTTCCCTAGGTAAGTTCATATTACGTAGACGAAAAAAATGAACGATACGATGAAAATATGTCGCACAGCATGTTAGAACTTTTTTCTAGCAAATCACTTTCATTCATAGGAACGAAGAAAAAAAAAATGTATTAGGAATTTTTCTTTTCTTCATTTCTATGCTTGGTATTGAGCATTATCCATCATCTAATGACACAACTAAATTTATCCTTCCTCAAAGTGGGTTAAATATTATGATACACAGTGATTGACATATAAAGTTTTTCTCAATTTTATTATTGGTATAACATTCTCATGCTAAACTGGTTTCAAAGTTTGTACGTATATTAGACAGATAATAAAATAGCTAGAAGTTTTTTTTATTCTTCTCAACTCTCGGAAGTTCTTGATAAAAGCTCAATATGCGTTAGACATAATTTGATGGATACAATTAAGAATCATCATTAAATTGTTTCAAATTCATTAGAAATAAAGAAGAATATTCATTATTGGACGTTTAGTCAAAAAACAGTCAAGACTAATCAGTAATTTTCAATAACAGCCAGGGTGGGGGAGTTTTTTTTTAAATCAAAATCACAAATCAAATTGTGAATGAAATTGATTTATTTTTGATTTATGATTTAAATCACATTGTATGGGGATTTTTTTTTTGGGATTTTAAATCACTTGAAGGTGAAAATTTGTGGGCAGTTCCAAAAATTTAAATCATAAATCACAAATAAATCTTTCATACAAAATGATTTAAATCATAAATCAAAAATAAATCACTTGGGTAAAATGATTCAAATCAAAAATCATTTTCCAAATCATTGCAAAATGATTTTGATTTTGATTTATGATTTAAATCCCCACCCTGATAACAGCTCGAGAAGTTTTTTCATAAAAATTTAATTGTTCAGTCATTAAAATATAGTTTCAAGATGAAGATTGATAATGGACAATTTTCACAACTTTTTTAAGTTTCAAATCTTAGAAATTCAATTGAAATTTAAAGTATCATAGCTTAAAACTTAAGGTTAACTTTACTTTTGACTGCTGAAAATACTGGCCATTCAAAAGAATTTTAACAATATGTCAAAAAAAATTTCTTCAAAATAATCTTTTGGACTTAAACTTATTGCTTTTCATTCAAACACATTTTGTGCTGTTCTAAAGCTTATAAAGTAAATTTTCTTTTTCTATTTTCTCCCTCCTTATTTTTTATTCGAAAAACTCATCAGACATGAGCGAAAAAAGAAAAATGTTGAATGTTAAAGTTTTTTGCGTGTTTGATTATATTTCTTCTTCATCTCTTTTATATCTATTTGACTTTTTCCATATTTCTTCATGAAGTTTATTTATCTTCTCTCGTTTCATGTTGGTTTCGAATACTCAAAAAAAAGTTCTTTTTGTTTACGAGGTCAATTAAATAAATATAAAGTGGAAAAACTAAGACTTTTATAAACTTTTTGTACACTAAAATTCTTTTTTTTAAACAAATGTCATTTGCAGGACTTTTTTAAGCTTTTCTTTTAACTTTTCAATGCAATTTTTAAAAAAGTTTCAAAGTTCGCAATTCAATCAATAATCGACGGTTCTTCCTAAGGTTTTACTTCAGAAAAAGCTATTTAAAGTCGCACGATATCTCTTTTATACTACCATAGCAAAAACTCTGGTTTACCGCATGACTAGCCTTGTAGGAATGTCTCAGGATTGTCGAGTAAAAATTTATGCAGCGCGTTTGAGCGTTTTCATGATTAACAAATTTCATGGCTTAAATTGGTTTAAAACATAATTCTTTCAAATTCAAAGCTTTAGTATCAAGAATTAATTAAAACTTTATCAATTTATAAGAAGAATACAAATTAATTCTCCCCTTGAATAAATTGTGGATTGCTTAAAAAATTGAAAATAAGATTACAATTTTATAAAGCACATTAATCCTGCTTACTCTCATTTTCATCTACACATTCATCCATCAAAATCATTCTTCTCACTTAACGTTCTCCTTACATCCTTCTCTCATCCTTATTATTATTATCAAAATACATTATGAAAACATCATTTTTATGTTGGCGTATAGCCACTATTAGAATTCAATGCCTTTGTTATCATTATAATCGAAAAGAAATAGGAAAATTACTTCTTTCATATATTTTATACAATTTTTTTGGGGGATAGGCATGTAATTGTTAGAAAAATATTATTATTGATAAAATTAATGGAATCGATTTTATTTTACGAATGATTCCAGACATTAGTCTATCGCCTTAGGGGCCATTCACTTATTACGTAACGCTTTTAGGGGGGGGGGGGTCTAAGATTTTGTTACGTTTCAAACAAGGAAATTTTTTTTTCATACAAATTTTGTTACGAGGGGGGGGGGGTCTAAGAAGTCATTTTTTCGCGTTACGTAATAAGTGAACAGCCCCTTATTGGATTTTTTTTTTCTACAAAATTCTTTAAGAACTCTATTAAATCAAGACGAAAGTAAAATGCAAAGTGAATATAGAATAGCATATAGAACTAGTTTCCTGGGGTTTATTTATCACTTTGTTATTTATAGCACTGAATTATTCACAAATTTTCGCACACAATTTTCTAACGCAAGTATTTTCTGCTCTTTTCTACATGAGCTGCCAGAAAAGTTCTCACAAGCATTTTTCATTCGAGCGACCACAAAGCTTCACTCTTCTTTCACTGTTCTCTATGGTTTTGTTAAATTGATGCCAAGAAAAAAACATTTACCCCTATCTTATTTTGTTATGCGATGCTTATGTTTACGATAATAACATAAATGTAGACAGCTGCTTATCACATTGAGTTAAATTTAACGCTAGATTTTTTTTTCTCTATTATTTCTCTTGTTTTCTTTTCTTTTATTTTTATTTACGAATTTCCATGAGTTTATATAACTTAGTTGATATGAAAATGATGGGCTTTATCCTTGATAATTTACACTTTTTAATTTATTTTCATAATTTAAAATTTTTGCGTATTCACAGACAAACACTGACTTTTTTTTCTTGATTTCTATAAACTAAATCAATTATTTTGTTTTCACGTCTTTAGCGTTGAAATACTACCCGATGACTGAACAGCACAATATCAAAAATATTTGCTGAAAATGTTACTGTCGAGGATATTTTCTAGCACTAATACATTCAGAAATGAAAACTCGTGAGAGAAAATTCAAGAGAGTGAAGAGAAAAACAAGAAAAAAAAACCTGTATCTGATTGCTATCATAATGACTTTGTTTATGATTATGCTTCTGTTTTTTGCTTTGCTTCGTGCTCTCACCGCTCTTAATTGGAAAACATTTTTTCTGTCTATAGAGTATAGAAATTGATATGAAAGGATCTAAGAACTTCTAAGTGGCAATAACTTATCCTATATCTATAGTTTCATTAGTTCTCATTCGGATCTACATTTTTATTATATCGATATCTGATGATTAAACGAATCAATTGAAATGGATAACGAATCGTGATTATTACCTATTGATATCATCAGCGATTTACGTAAATTGACTCTTGAATCGTTCAGGCATGTTCTCTTAATAATTTATATTAAAAATGCTATTGACAACGCATGCACAGATAGGAATCATTATTAAGGTAGATTATAGTTGAAGGATAATTATCCCATGTAGATTCGATGTAGATGTCTACAATTCTGAATCTACCAGACAGAATCTATATGTAGAAATAATTTATGTGTAGATTAGATTTTCTATCTACATGTAGAATCGATCTTTATGAAGAAATTTTCTTGTCAGAATTTATCTGATCCACACAAATGGCTTGAATGCAACACTGTTTTTACTAAATGAAAAAATAATGAGTTAATCTATTCTGAATTTGCTTAAAATCGTTAACCTTGGACTAAATTGATATTTTGTAGCTTAAACAAGAATTTTCTTGGCCTTTTTGGAAAAAAGTGAAACTGTAATTTGATTCTTTTCGATTATGTAAGCACATACCCTTTAAGATAAAACTGAAGTGAACTTTATGGATTGCCTTTATAGCTTTATCGATTAAATAAATGTTATCAAAACAGTCTTGTAAAAAAATCTCATTCAGCATATTCAATAAATTATTACTCATAATCAATGTTAAAGAAAAGGAATGTTTCACTGTAATTTCATTCATAACATTTATGTGTCAAGAATACCCGACAAAATGAATGAATAGAATGTAAGGCAGCATAATTGAGACAAGGCAAAAATATGTTCATAAATGTCCCTTTTTACTGATATAAATGTCGTTATAATGATGGAAAATGTATTATTCATAAAAGAAATTTTATGATTTATCGCCACTTGAATAAATAAGTGACACGATAGGAAAGGCCAAAAAGTGCTCAAGTAAAGGAAAAATAGAAAAAGTTGCTTAAATACTGGTATTTGACATACGATATTTTCCGCTGTTTTATTGTCTATTTCAACAACTCTAATGTTACACTTTTATCTCGATGTTGTATTTTTTTGTACTTCTTTTGTTTCGGCAATTTTTTTTACTCCAGTATTGCTTAAACTTTTCTACACAAAATAAATTTTCGAAGTCCACTTAAATAATCTCAGAGAATCTTATCTTTTTAGGGTTCCTAATGATATCGAAAGTATCAGTAAGTAATGAGGTAAGTAAAAATGTGTTTAATTTACGAAATCCTAATAAATTAAATGAACATTTTCAAACTTTGAATAAAATTCATAAATTTGTGCCTATAATTTTGCAAAGTCAGCATATTAACTTTGACTGATATACATATACAATTATTCGAGGTATTTTATGATAATGAGAATATTATAAACATGAATGAGAATTTGTAAAATTGAAAAATGAGAAGGTAGGTGACTTCAAACATTCTGTATTTAAGTCATGAAACAATTCAAATAAAAAATTTTTAAGTATTAATGAAGTCAAACCAAAATTTTCATGTTGATCATGTAAATGGTTTGTATTGATAACTCATGAGTAGGGTTTTTAATCCAGTAATCCCGAAATTAGAAAAAGCTTCAAATATTTTCATAAAACTTTTTAACAAAACGTAATATTTTGATTTAAATAGAAATGCCTTAGTTTTATAGTTTTTAAGCCTTATTGCCTTTTTTCATACAAAATACAATCCCGTGTTAAGAAATTTTCAATCCTGTAATCCTGGAATTAAAAAAATTGGACCAGGATTAAAATCCCATCTTATGAGCATATTTCGGTAGGATGATTTAAAAAAAACAGATTCAAAAAATTGATATGAATGAAAACTAAATGCAATTGAATGATTTAATAAATAATGATGCTGAATGCAAGTAAAATTCTGTTTATATCATAAAGGGAAACAATCTGCAAATAAATATGAATATAGTGCAGGAAGAGATTAATGAGATTATCACCGCAACTAATTTACTTTTTAATTCCTATATTGACTGCGGAAATTAGAAATGAAATGAGGCAATTATTGGTTACAAATTAGCAAAACAGCATGAAGATATAGGACAAACTCAGTTGCAATAATTACATAAAATATTGATAGGGGAAATTCATGAACTTTTTTTTTGATAGCTTAAAAGCATCAGTTATTCATAAAGAAATTGACATCCATGATAGATTTATTATGAATTATTGCCCCGTTTACATTTTTCATTTGATATGTTTGACGTGAATTTAAAGGAAGGAAAAATTATCAGAGAAGTATAAATAGAGCGATATGTATGTTGTGAGTCGAAATTGAAGTTTATATTGTGACATGAGTCTGAAGCAGACGTATATTTTATTATTATTATTTTCCCTAACAATAATACAACCATCATTGGGATATGATGAAATTGATAATTTAGCAGAGAATATTTTGGCATTTTCAAAAAAATTTCAAACAAATCGAATGATTGAACTATTTTTGAATTGTGGAAATGAGAGTTCAATAGAATCCAATGATGTGAATCAAATATCAAAAGCTTTTATGGCTCGAGGCTTCTATTGCAATGTGAATTTATTTTGTAAGATGATGATGATCAATGACCAAATTGAAATAAGGCTATCGACAATCAAATATGAGCAACATCACGTCTGGCATACAATGATAATTGTCGATGCTGAAACCATTCAGAGTCATGTAGTATTTCAAATGGCAAGAAAATTTTTTGTTGTCTTAACAATAATTCTTGATTTAAATTTCTCATTTCAAAATTATAGGCATCACAATTGGATATGTTTCGTGTCCATTTCTATTGGATAGTTATTGTGAAATCATCAAAACAGTATAAAAGAATCCTTGAGGTGTTTAGCACTCTCAATATTTCCATTTATTCTAAAATTGCACTTTATTGGACAAGAATGGGTACTTCAGAAGTTTCTATTTTCGATATTTGGTATGTTTCAATTTAAACATTCCCATTGTTCCTTTAAAAACGTCATCAACTTGTTCTCTCTCTCTTGATGAAGTTATAATACATGATAAAACCAAAAAGCACATACACATTATATCAACAAAAAATTCATTCTTTTTGTCTACACAATCAGGAATCCATCACATCTTCATGGAGGTAATATGGTCGTGACGGAAATGGGAAATTTTACTGATTCAAATCGTCTACAACTGAATAGTGAGTTTCGAAATAAAACAGCAATAAAACGTCGTATGAATTTGCAGGGAATCACATTAAAAGTTAATTGTGTCATTCTTGAAAAACTAGAAGAACCATTAGAAGTTTTGCTATTTGCACGTTATAAGCCGACTAGAGAATATTTAACACGTGCCACTTATGCATTACTGGATATAATTAAAGACATGTTCAATCTTACGTAAGTATCTAATTTTTCACACAATTAAATATTCAACATATCTGAAAAATTTTGCTCTTATCCATGCTGGCTGACAAGGCGAGACATTTCTTTTTTACATTCCATAAATTACTTTTTTTTTCCTTCCTTAAGCGCTCTTTCTCTCTCTTCCTTTTCCTTCATTTCTTTCTTCTGTTTCCTTTTTTTGTACCACGTTATATTTATATGTGGACTTCCCTTCTTTAAAGCTATACACTCGAGCATAGTAAATCATGGGGCTATTTACAAGAAGATGGAACATTTGATGGAACGATAGGAACATTAGTGAGAAGAGAAGTTGATGTTGGTGGAACATCAATGTTGTTTAGAGCGGAAAGACATGAAGGCAAGATAATTTCTCATCTCATCTTTCTACTTTCCTTACACAATTTCCATCATTGCATAGCGGTTCTATTTCTTCCTTCTTTTTTGACAGATGTTTTTTGTGCTTGCTTCAACTTTTTTTTTCTTAATTTCACTCATTTGTTTTTGACTGAGCAAGGCAAATGTGTTGTGTTGCATAACATTAAGGCAAGAAATAAAAAAATGAATTGAATTTTTCTTTCCTTAAATTTATGCAACATTAGCAATATTATTTTAAACAACTTGAGATTAAAATTGTTCTCTTCCATTTCAATCTGCAAATGTTATTCAATGATGATTGTGCATTTTGTCTGTTCTAGCATATCGTTCATATTAAAATGCGCTTCACCTCATAAAAACAACAATTCTGTTCTCTTTTTTTCACATTACAGTTGTTTCATATACGGCAGAAACTTGGATTCATCGTGCATGTTTTATATTTCAACAGCCTGATTACTCAGCAACTATTCACAATCCATTTCTACAACCATTTTCTGGTGTTGTTTGGATTATTTTAGGAGTATTCGGTCTCGTATTTACATTCATGCTCAATTTATTCGAAGGATTAAATATTTATGGTAAGGTCTGGTTTGCTTTTGACATTATATTGTCAACAGTATAATTGTGCTTTGCAAATTAAAGTGGATTTTTTTGTATACATCTTTTGAAATAATTTCACTTATATTTTCTTCTCCAATAGAACCGCATAAAAATTCTATCAATAAATCAAAATTAAGGACAAATCACATCCATCATAATTGCTCAATAAAACAAATGAAAGTCAAATATCACATCACGCATAAAAAGGAAGAAGCAATCAATCAAAATCATAAATCACAGCATCACATTAGACATCGACTTGAGAGGGGAAAGAGACATTGGAATGTCATCAACCAAAACAAGAACGTGGCAAAAATGTGCACGCTTTTCAGTAAATCCCATAATAATGATAAGAACATGAATATGAAAAAAATCATAAAGCGAAAATCAAAGACGACATTGTGCTCAAGAAACCGAAGCTTGTGTCTATTAAAGAAACAAAGTCAGCAATCGAGAGGCATTTGTGCAACTCTCAATCAGGTTTTCAATGGCTTATTGATTTTTGTTAGTGCTATATCCCTACAAGGTAATAATAATACTTTTTAAAAACGAAAAGGACATTTAAGAATGCAAAAATTATCTTAAAATGTCATCACAGGTTCTTATTCAAATAAGAAAGACAATTTATTATCAGTAAAAATAACAATATTTTTACTCATGCTTTTTGGCTTCATTATTGCTCAATTTTATTCTGGGAGCATTGTGAGTTCTTTATTAGACACGAAACATGAATCAATTAAAACCGTTCAAGACTTAATCAATAGTCATTTGAATTTGGCAATGGAAAATGTTCCATACGACATCGATTTGTTTAATGTAAATTAAGATATTATTTTTTGTATGTCTACAATTAAGTCATCCAAATCCTTTTCTTTTCATTTAAGAAAACAAAAGATCCTTTACTACGGAAAATGTATCACAAAAAAATTATTAAACATGATGAGAAGTCAAGTAAAACTGAATACAACATTTTTAATCCAGAGTATGGAATGGTTTTGGTTAAAAGTGGAACTCATGCTTTTCATGTAACAGAGTCTACAGCTTATGAAATCATTTCAAAAACTTTTGATGAAAGATTAATTTGCAAACTTTCTGAAATCGAAGTTTATAGACCAAATCAGCTTGTAGTAAATGTTCAAAAAAATTCAACATTTCGTGAACTTTACACTTACGGGTAAACATTATAAGTGATAATTTTAAATAAAATTATGAAAAACATGTCAATTTCTTTTCAGCATTCGTCGTTTAAAGGAAGTAGGAATAATGGATCGATGGGGTAAAATTTTTTACTTGAAAAAACCAAAGTGTGTACGAAATCTTAAAGCTTCAGATTTTAACGTTAATATATCTGCAGTATTTCCCTTGCTTATATTATTGTCCTGCGGTTTTTTGATAAGCTTTTTAGTTTTAATAGCAGAAATATACATATCGCACAGAAAATGATATTATTTTCTACACAGAGAATGTAATTGTGTAAGTAAAAATTTATCCATTGATATAGTAACGCAATGACTAGATCAAAACATGACAACATGATCATTCATCAAGGCTTAAAAGACAAGTTAAATCCTAATATCTCGTACACATAAAATGAAGATGTGTAAAAATGAAAAAATGAAACGTATAGCATCATAAAGTATTCATAAAACGTTTCGTTAAAGGCATACACCTTAAATTTCATAATTAAGCTTGTATTCTGTGATACCTCTGAATTTCAGGAGCAGGATTTTAAAACACAGACGCTCATTTAATAATATTGAATATATATTTTTGATAATTGAGTTTAAAATGTTGTTTTAATTTTTCAAAAATATTAAAACTAAAAACACATGTTGTAGACAGAAAGTACATCAACTAATATAACGTATTAAGCATCCATTGAATAATTTATTAATAATATTATTTTAGGATTTAACTTAACACAAGTTACGACTTTATGCTTTTTATGTATCACAACTTAGCGGCTATAAATTTCTTATTCTTTCATGTGACAAGCAATGATAAATATTTCTCTCGATCCATATACATTTTTGTTGCTATGTACATGTGTGTCTAGGTATTTGCTTCATGTAATATATATGAATGTCAAGGGAGGATACCTTTATATTACTGAGTTTCATTCGTGAGAATGGGAAGATTAGAAAACATTTTCGAGTCATGGGAAGAGGATGAAATTTATTGGTTTTGGTCAAGAAGTTCTCTTGTGCGACATTTATAAAAACATGGTTTTATTTTTATCATTATGTATCGTCTAACTTTTTCCTCATTTCTGTTTTATTCTCTGCTAAAGCAACATTTACATTTGAATGCATTCTTAAATATTGAATTAGACGAAACGCTTTAAAGTAGAACGAAGCACATGTCATTATAAAAAAAGTTATCAGGTGGAATACAATTTTCATTTTATACAAAATGATTGATTGATTTCTGATACCATGGGACTTTTTTCATGGTAGCTTTAGCAATTTAATTGAATTGGTATTTGATTGGTCATTTCAGGAGATGTCGAAAATAGAAGATGAAGAAAGAAAATGGGTAAATGTGAAAAGGTTTGCTGCCGGAGGGCAAGCAATATCCGCAAAATCTTTGAAATCAAAAAGGGGATCTCACATCCCTTAAATTGAAAAATCTATGAATTATATTTGGATGATAAAAATGTATTGATTTTGTTTGTGTTACTGTTTACACTTTAAATCCAGTTTTAAAATGATTGTTGAGTTGGTTGAACAAAAGATTGAAATATAATGAATTTGTGTAGATTTGCTTAACATATATATTTGGCAACAAGTTTAATTGTAAAGTTGAGTGTCAAAATAGCTATGCGTTTCCTATTGTATGTAAGATAATTATCCACAAATTCCTAAAATAAAGCAATTAAAATTTGAATTTGTGCATGGTTAAATTTAAGTATTTATCTACACAAAATATAATGCCTTGGAAAATTTGAAACTTGATAATAATTGAAAGCTTACAAATAGTAAATATTAATTAAGTGCGTCTCAAATAATCTCACAATGAAGTAAATTTAAAATAACCACATACCTATGTTGTAAATATTAAGGGTTTGGAATTGATAAATTAGATTTTATTCATTTTTTGATCATTTCATTGGTACCACACCCTTGGTAAATATTAAAGAAACACGTACTCTGGGTGTATATTTTTCCAGAAGTTTGTATGAAGTGGACTGAAAATCGATTCTATATTATTTTCTTAACAAGAATAGAATAAGAGAAGAATTTGAACTATTAACATGTTAATTACTGTTAATAAGTTAATAAAGAAGTCAAAAACTTTTAAACACTTGGGATAAGTTCTCGCATAAAACATATATATTTCATGGCATGTAATCAAGTTAAATTGTAATTCAATCGGATCAATAAAGCGTTGTTATTTTCTCATCTCTTTCACATTGATTGGTGTTATTTTTATTGACAATCAATGGCAATTGTATGGATTATTAGGAAATTGTTTGACACTGATAAACAACACGGGATATAAAATTCCTACATCTCATTCCACACATAAAAACTTCATGAAACATATATTTTTTTGTTTTTGTTTTTCATTCGTTCATTATTAGTAAAATTTTGGAAAACAAGCTCAGACATGTGATACATACACATAAAAATATCTGTTGAAAATTATATTTATCAATAATATGCTCAGTGAAAAGGATTTTCAGAAATTTTTGTAGAGTTTTGCAAACATATTTTAAAATATCATTTCCAATTTAAAAACGAATGCGTTTTTTGTATAAAAACAATTTTTTTTAAGAAAAAATAATAAAAGCTGTTGTTATTGTTTGATATTAAATGAAAATTTTCATCAAAATTAAATGAGAGAAAGATATAATATTGCGAGAGAATTTTCTAGCACTAATACAAACAGAACAAATACAACAGTCCTTTATTTTCTTTCCGCTTTGTAATGTTAATCTCAAAAGCATCAATTGTTGACTTCAACAAATGCAAATAAATAGAACCGTGGAATATCTAATACTCCTTCTGCTTTTTTCTCTTTGTATCATTAAATAATAGATGAACATATATAAAACATGAAAGAAAATAAAACAGGCAAGAGTAAGGAAAAAGCAAAATTAAAATTAAAACATATATCCACAGAGAGTTGGGAAATGAACACAAAATTTTTTTTTGCTTAATTACGACAAAAAGTTTTGTGTTTACTTTTATGAAAAACACAACAAATAGCAAGCAAGCATCAAGTAGCTAAAGAGAAAATTCTATGAAAAAAGATTTCCTTGTTCAACGCATAATGAGCAATATCGTTTTATGTGTAATTTTGTGAAATTTTAAGTTTCCTACTATTTTATTGAAATTGAAGGAGTTTTCAACTAGTGTATCAGGTAGACATGTGGATTATTGTGATATTGTGACAAGGCCAAACTTTGCTCAGCATATGTTTAAAGGTTTAGCAGTTAAGTGCCTTGCTGGTTGAATAGGTAAGGCGCTTGGCTCAAATTTGGGATGGTAACTCGAAGGTCGTCGGTTCGAAACCAGCCATTTCCAAATTTGTTCTTTTTCGGAAGTTTAGATACTTCGACTGCTTAATATACTAGATCAAGCCATAATTAGGCATTTTGGGCAACGTTGGATTAAGGAACGGGTCAGGAACTTGAAGTGTAGCGGGAGAAATGGGAACAAGAGCTACAAGATTACCCACGAATGGAATATTGTTAGAACGGACCTGAAAAGTATCACGTCACGACAACAGAAGATCGAAACGAGAGCCTTAGTTTATTTGAAATTTAGATATGACGATTAGAAGTTTGATCCTACATAATACTAATTAATATGTATACAAATACAAAAGTGTAAAATGTGAATTATTACCGGACAGTATGTAGTCAAGAAAGGAAGGTTTTTCACTATTTTAGAAGCAACAGCTGTTCCTAACTTGCTCAAAAACAATTCAGTTCTTTTATAAAGCAGCACGGACTAAATGCAAAAAAACCGTATTTGCGTTTTTTTATTTGCGAAAGCGTATTTGGGATTTTCTCAGCAATGCCGCAACTAATTCGAATTCTATTTTTTCCAAAAGATGTAAAAATTTCAAGCACAAGCTTTTCTTCTTAAAATTTTAATTTTTTCTTAAAATTTTTGCGGCACCAGACTTTTTTTCAAACTAGATATTATATTAAGTTCAATCTTAAAGTCCTCAGCAAGAGCTTTACAAAAATACCCAATATGACTATATTTTGACTTTACCATGACTTGCTATAGCCTCTTGAAAATCGATTTTATATCTATATTAGCATTCTTTATCATTAATAATACCTAGATATGTTTTAAAATGCAATTTAAAGCATTTTTGGTTTCAATCATAGCAGGTTATTTTAAAAAAAAAAAGTTTGATTTTATATCTATATTAGCATTCTGTATCATTAATAATACCTAGATATGTTGAAAAATGCAATTTGAAGCATTTTTGATTTCGATCCCCTAACAGACAAAGAGCATGCTCTCAATGAGTATGCTCACCAAAATATACTAGCTGAGTATGCTCACGAGTTAACTCAGTCAGTACATTTAAGTGAGCATACTCATTGAGAGCATGCTCTTTGTCTGTTCGGGATCATAGCAGGCTTTTTTCAAAAAAATATCGATTTTATATCTATATTAGCATTCTTTATCATTAATAATACCTAGATATGTTTTAAAATGCAATTTGAAGCATTTTTGATTTCGATCATAGTAGGCTTTTTTCAGCATTCTTTATCATTTATAATACCTAGATATGTTTTAAAATGCAATATAAAGCATTTTTGGTTTCGATCATAGCAGGCTATTTTCAAAAAAATATCGATTTTATATCTATATTAGCATTCTTTATCATTTATAATACCTAGATATGTTTTAAAATGCAATTTAAAGCATTTTTGATTTCGATCATAGTAGGCTTTTTTCAGCATTCTTTATCATTTATAATACCTAGATATGTTTTAAAATGCAATTTAAAGCATTTTTGGTTTCGATCATAGCAGGTTATTTTCAAAAAAAATATCGATTTTATATCTATATTAGCATTCTTTATCATTAATAATACCTAGATATGTTTTAAAATGCAATTTAAAGCATTTTTGGTTTCGATCATAGCAGGCTTTTTTCAAAAAAAAATATCGATTTTATATCTATATTAGCATTCTTTATCATTTATAATACCTAGATATGTTTTAAAATGCAATTTAAAGCATTTTTGGTTTCGATCATAGCAGGCTTTTTTCAAAAAAATATCGATTTTATATCTATATTAGCATTCTTTATCATTTATAATACCTAGATATGTTTTAAAATGCAATTTAAAGCATTTTTGATTTCGATCATAGTAGGCTTTTTTCAGCATTCTTTATCATTTATAATACCTAGATATGTTTTAAAATGCAATTTAAAGCATTTTTGGTTTCGATCATAGCAGGCTTTTTTCAAAAAAATATCGATTTTATATCTATATTAGCATTCTTTATCATTTATAATACCTAGATATGTTTTAAAATGCAATTTAAAGCATTTTTGGTTTCGATCATAGCAGGCTTTTTTCAAAAAAATATCGATTTTATATCTATATTAGCATTCTTTATCATTTATAATACCTAGATATGTTTTAAAATGCAATTTAAAGCATTTTTGATTTCGATCATAGTAGGCTTTTTTCAGCATTCTTTATCATTTATAATACCTAGATATGTTTTAAAATGCAATTTAAAGCATTTTTGGTTTTGATCATAATAGGCTATTTTCAAAAAATATCGATTTTTTATCTATATTAGCATTCTTTATCATTTATAATATCTAGATATGTTTTAAAATGCAATTTAAAGCATTTTTGGTTTCGATCATAGCAGGCTTTTTTCAAAAAAAAATATCGATTTTATATCTATATTAGCATTCTTTATCATTTATAATACCTAGATATGTTTTAAAATGCAATTTAAAGCATTTTTGGTTTCGATCATAGCAGGTTATTTTCAAAAAAAATATCGATTTTATATCTATATTAGCATTCTTTATCATTAATAATACCTAGATATGTTTTAAAATGCAATTTAAAGCATTTTTGGTTTCAATCATAGCAGGTTATTTTCAAAAAAAAATATCGATTTTATATCTATATTAGCATTCTTTATCATTTATAATACATAGATATGTTTTAAAATGCAATTTAAAGCATTTTTGGTTTCGATCATAGCAGGTTATTTTCAAAAAAAATATCGATTTTATATCTATATTAGCATTCTTTATCATTTATAATACCTAGATATGTTTTAAAATGCAATTTAAAGCATTTTTGGTTTCGATCATAGTAGGCTATTTTCAAAAAAATATCGATTTTATATCTATATTAGCATTTTTAATCATTTATAATACCTAGATATGTTTTAAAATGCAATTTAAAGCATTTTTGGTTTCGATCATAGTAGGCTATTTTCAAAAAAATATCGATTTTATATCTATATTAGCATTCTTTATCATTTATAATACCTAGATATGTTTTAAAATGCAATTTAAAGCATTTTTGGTTTCGATCATAGTAGGCTATTTTCAAAAAAATATCGATTTTATATCTATATTAGCATTTTTAATCATTTATAATACCTAGATATGTTTTAAAATGCAATTTAAAGCATTTTTGGTTTCGATCATAGTAGGCTATTTTCAAAAAAATATCGATTTTATATCTATATTAGCATTCTTTATCATTTATAATACCTAGATATGTTTTAAAATGCAATTTAAATCATTTTTGGTTTCAATCATAGCAGGCTATTTTCAAAAAAATATCGATTTTATATCTATATTAGCATTTTTAATCATTTATAATACCTAGATATGTTTTAAAATGCAATTTAAAGCATTTTTGGTTTCGATCATAGTAGGCTATTTTCAAAAAAATATCGATTTTATATCTATATTTGCATTCTTTATCATTTATAATACCTAGATATGTTTTAAAATGCTGAAAAAACTGCATGTGATGTTTGCAACTTTTCAATGTCTGTGAAAGGATCTGTAAACATGTTATAGATGTGATATTTTATAAGATCTTTTACCTTAAAATTTTGCGACGAAACACATAGTTCTATAAGGTAATATTCCTATTTGGCAACTTTTATGTTATCTAACGTAAGTCAAGCGTGGCAAGTTCGTGGCTTTCTACGTAAGTCTTTTTTTCAAACGTTTAAATTATATAAAATCAACTGCGTCCAAATTGAAAAAAAAAACGCATTTAACAGATACAAAATAAGTGTGAATAAGTGTGTGTGAAGCTGGCGGGAACAGGTTCTCAGATCAAGTTGAAACGTTGTCAGAATTACGTCCATATTACGTCCATTTACGTCCCGTAATTAAATATTTTCATCCTACTTCCTATGACTGGATATACCACTTTCAATATTTGGGTATCTTTCCCGCCAACTTCACTTTTTCAGCGGGAACCAATTACGAAATTAATTTTAATTATACATATTATACATCATAACTGATCTCCTAATTACGTCCAATTTTTGTCCCGTAAAAATTTTTGGAATCGGATATAACCAGTAAGAGTTATGGACTGTCAAAGTTTTGGACAGTACCACTTGTGGACCAATATTTTTTTTAACCAAAAACCTATCATGTTATATATCAAAACACGTCTCCTTTTCCTCAGCGGTTTAGTTCTGATGGAATTATTTAAGTCCAATTCATTTTGGACCTATGGCAGTTCCATCTCGTACCTGAACATTACCAAATGTCCAAAAATTGACTAGTGGCATGTTGTATATCTAAAAATATCTATTTTTTGTCAGTGTTTCTAATCTGACGGAATTATCTTAGTCCAACCTATGGCAGTTCCAGTTTATTCAAACCTATACCTGCACATATCGAAAGTTTTACTTTTGCCTGTCTAATCAGGGTGGGGAGATTTTTTGCGATTTAAATCAAAATCTCAGAGTTTATTTTTGATTTTGATTTTAATCTCAATAAAAAATTATTTTAAAAGGGGATTTTGATTTTTTTCCTTTTTTCAAAAGGATTTTTTTTTTGAGATTTTGATTTAAATCATTTTTGTTTGGGTTTTTTTGGGATTTGATTTAAATCTCTTGTATGAAAGATTTTATTGGGATTTTAAAATCCCGCCATATAAACTTTTTGTATGCCTAGTTCCTTTAAATCCACAAAAAAAAATTTTGATGCTTTTTCATCAAGGAATCAATTCTTGAAGTCAATTTTTTTTGCAGAACTGACCGGTTCCTTTTGTCCCTGATGATTAAATATGATTGAAAATCATGCTTTATACTTTTATGATTAGATAAACATAATTTCAGAAATTGCATTGAGAAAGAAATAAGTTATTAAGCTTATGCAAGACATAACAACGTTGAATGCGTCCAAATATAGAATATTTTCCTAAAGAGCTTTGCCACAAATTGCGTAAATTTAAATATTGCGAAAAGGAGAATTCAATGAAAATTCGGAAATGACTTTTTTTCTGAATAATAAGGTTTTGACCTTAATAACAGGACTGAAAAAGAAAATGAGAAACTTTATGTTATAAATAACACCTCGTGCAATAATGTAAACGATGAAATTAGAAAGAATTGAGGTAAATGCCTACGGAGGTGATAAAACAACAATAATACCATGGAACGGAGAAAAAGAACCAAAATGAGGACTAGTGGAGCGTAATAGAATAAAATAAAAAAAAACAACATGATCAGGAGAAAAAAATAAATATTTTTGTCACAATTTTATCAATCAACCCTGAATGATTTTACGATATCAAAATGACGACAAGAAAAGAAGTAAATAAGTCATCACATAGTGTATTACTGTATTGTTTGATGGATGTTGGAAGCTGATTCACACTTTTTGCTCTATAGCTACTGAAATAAATTCAATAAAGGCTAATCATTAATACAGTGTAATGCTTTTGTTTATTTTTGTTGTTATCTTATTTCACTCAATAGCTTTTGTTTGTCAATCTTTAATGTAAAGTTATGGGTCTTGCCATTAAATTCTTCATATATTATGTTCATTAACTTCTTAAAAATTCTTATCGTGGTTTTTTGTAAAATGAATAAATTTGTCATTTCCCACATGATTCTTAAAGAATTTTTTTTAACCTTTATCGCATACTCATAGCTGTTTTCTATTCATACTCAAAGCATACAGAGAGAAAATATCTTTTTTGAAATCACAAGTCAAGGATCACTTAAATTGCTGTTAAATCTTTTAACAATGATATCTTAAAATTGGCTTGCCTGTGTTTTCTTATTCAAAGAGCAATCAACAAAGTATTACATACACAGTAGTATTATATAAAAATAGGAAAATCATTCTTGAAAGACCTTTATTCAATATTTGAGAAGACTATTACCAAAACCTCATTGAAAAGGGATTGTCACAGAAAAAATGAAAGAGGCTCTTTGGGGCCGTTCAATTGTGACGTCTGAAATTAATGGTCATTTTTCAAAAACGAATAATGGATTTCCAGGTATTTCTATTGTTCTTTTCTGTCGAACCCCCCCCCCTGGACGTCATAAGTGAACGACCCCTTTTCAAACTAAATTGCGATAGAGTGTAATGAGAAAAATAGAAAGGATAAAATCGATTTCCTTAATCTAAAATCATCAATTTTTCATCACCTCTGTGCGTATCATCATGATTGCAAATACTTTTCCTAATGTAACAAACAATCTACCAAATTATCAAGGAGCTTTAATGTAATTTATAAATTTGTTACTTAAAAAGTTTAAATATATTTTGCGTAGTTTCGTGAAAATTATTGTTACAGCGAACAAAACTGTATACTGCTGTATACTTTTAAAATAAATATCCTGATTGAAGATCCAAAGAAAACTCAGTGAATATTTATTATAGCATTGAAAAATCCATCATAAAAATCCTCAAGTTTAATACATTTCGTCATCATCATTATTCCATTCAATGCTCAATAAAAAGCATTAATAAAAATGAAAATGAATGAAACTCTATTTTCCAAAACGATAAATTGACAGATGACTTTTTCTCTCTTACCTTTATATTTTTAAAGCATTATATAATCATTAAAATTTTACAGTTCATGTTATATGATACTTATAAAAAAAAGTTTTGAATTCTTCTTCTGTCCCGCTATATAAATTAAACATCCTGTTGATGTAAAATTATTTCAAAAAGTTTCGTCTATAATCTGATTTGTCAACATTATTATATTTTTTTTCACTTCAAAGTTTGGGTTTATTTTATCTTTTGAGATCAAAAATATTTTCATTAACATAATATTTTATAGAGAAGTTAGCATCTGGATGACTTCCTTACGGCATCTTGCGCACACGAATTGTGACTAGGTACATTGCAGGGTACATCAGGTCTTATGACGTACTCGTGTCTATGCAATGTGCAGAGCTTGCAAGTGGTTCGGATCCCACTATAAACTGTAGGTCTAAAGGGTGCGGTAGAATAGATTCTGTTCTAATTTGAATCGCAGTGCCTCCAGCTGAAAGGCTGGGCCCTTCACAAACATTATTATTAATACCCATGATACGCAAGAAAAAACATGAAGCCTTCATATAAAGTACTTTTTATAATTTTTTATTTTTTTAATCATTGAAAACAGTCAATAGTCCACTACTATTCTGGAGACTGAGAACTAAGTTCTTTTAGGTCCTGATTAAAAGCTCAAAATTCAGCCTTAAACCTAATTAAAAATTAATACATTTGAGTTTTGAACTTTTTACTTTAGATAAGGGTAATTCCATGCTATAATTTTGCTATAAAATTTTCTTTAAATTGATTTTTTTCATCCTTAGGCTTTACAAAAGTTAATAAGATTTCCACAGGACATGTAAAAAGTCATATGGTATATGATTTGACATTAATTTTCTATCTAAAGTGGTTAATTCGTCCAAAAAATTATATTTTATAGCGTTACTTGGTAACATTTATAGCGTTACCAAGTAACGCTCATGGAATCAATTTTTTGGACGAATTAACCACTTTAGATAGAAAATTAATGTCAAATCATATACCATATGACTTTTTACATGCACTGTGAAAATCTTATTAACTTTTGTAAAGCCTAAATATGAAAAAAATCAATTTTAAGTAAATTTTTTACAAAAATTTCTCATGGAATTACCCATAAACATTTTCATTAATTATTTCTTTTGTACATCCATTTAAACAATTATCATATTCTTTTTATTAACAAATAAATTGCTTAAATCCCAATAAGAACAATTTAAAAAAAAAAATGAATGTCAATTATCATAAAACCAATCAAATGTTTGAAGAAAAAAAATTCTAGATTGGTGTTTTTAAGCAGTGTATGTCGAAGCACATACAACATGCTGAAAAGCACAGACATCAGTCATGAATAAATAACTTTGTGTGATAACAGAGGAGTAGAAAAAAATGAGAGGGAAAGAGAGAGACATTCTGAGGGTTAAGTTAAAATTGTATGGAATAAGTTAAACACAAATACATTAACTTATAAATGAATATTTTTAAATTCTTATCAATAATTTTTTTATGCAAAACTCTTATGTGTATACAGCTTCATTTCCATTTTGATCGTCAAGTTGTTTAGTTTTGAATATTATTATTAGGATAAAAAAAATCAAGATGAGTTTTTTATTAAAATTTTGTGTTATTTTCTTTATTTTATCCTTTTGTAATTGTGGTAAGTTTATATAAATGTTTTGTAATTATTTAAATCACATTTTTCAAACTTTGAAGCCACTAAAACACGTCAACGAAATCGACAGAGTGGATCAAATAGTGGAGATAGAGCTCGCAGAACGCGAACATGTAGTCCACCAAAACTATTGAATGGCATTGTTACCCCACTCTATAAAGGAAAAATGATGCGTTTTGATTGCAATAAAGGATATTATCGATTAGGTGAACGATACTCGGAATGTACTAATGGACGTTGGTCCCTTTACTCTTTTCCCATCTGCATAAGTATGTTTCTAGTGCACTAAAAATTAATGTTAAGTGACAAAAAATATTTCAATTTTTTCTAACGTTGCATGAATACATAGAGAGCGGATGTCCAACAATGTCTAGAGTAGATAATGGCAAAATAACATATATGAATGCGAAAGCATCGGCAATGCTATTTTGTGAACCGAATTTTGAAATTGTCGGAAGTAATTTTGCTCATTGCAATGGAACAAATTGGGATCGAGTCATCGGAACGTGCAAGGAAACAGATAATCTGCCACCGACATCGTGTGATTTTGAAAGTAAAAATAATTTTTTTTGCTTAGTCTAGCGGAATTTACGCTATTTTTCTATTTAAATTTTATTTGAAGGTGAAAGCATTTGTGGATGGGAACATGACATATCCCATGATTTAGATTTCGAACGTCGAAATGGTTATAACAATAAAACAATATCAATTCTTACCGGGCCATCAGTGGATCATACAATAGGAATGCCATTTCAAGGACACTATATGGTCATAAATACGAACACGGAAGTATTTACCAAGAAAGCTCGTCTTGTATCGCCATTGTATCGTTTAAATGCAGAAAAGCTGTGCTTCCAACTATACTATTACATGTATGGAATTAGTGTTGGAACATTAAAAGTTTATGCTAAACCCGAAAGCGTGGATTTGCAAGATGTCCTGATTGAGGATATGGAAACAGAAGCAAAAAATGATTATGTCATATTTGAGATAAAAGGTTAGAAAAAAATCTCTCTTTTTTCATTTTCCATTTCAATTACTTTTTTATTATCAACGTGTATAAAATAATATGGAAAAAGAGTTGATATGTGTATATTTATGTGTCTTATGCAGATTCTCAAGGGAACTCGTGGCATAAAGGAAGTGGAATGATAAAAAATTTCAACGAGAGCTTCCAGGTATGTTAAAGGCAATCAAGTTTGAGTATTTTTATCTTCCCTTTATTTTTTTTCTGAAATAAAGGAATGGAGGAAGCATGCGATGAAATAAATTCAATTTCTTTATTTTCTTCCCCTTTTTATCTCTATATCTCCCATCAAATAATATTTTATCTCGTCTACACACAAATAATGCTTCAATCGTATCAAAATGCAGATTATTATTGAAGCTATCAGCGGACAAACTCGTTTATCAGATATTGCAATTGATGATGTATCAATACTAACAGATGAAGATTGTGATGAAGTCACAATTGATGGTGAAGATAATGAAACAGATGCAAAGGAAAGTGACACAAAAGATGATAGCGAGGATAATGGCGATGGCATATTTTCAATAGATTCATGTGTCAATCGATGCTTCGAAGATTCCAATTCAACAGTGCATTTAAATGCAAATAGAAGCTTAAGCTGCAGTTGCTCGCGTGATTGCAATCCAAAAGCAACATGCTGTCCTGATTTTTTGGGTAAATAATAGCTTGATTATTTGGGTGTTAAGCATACTCTATTGATATGTTTGCACTTTATCATATGCATTGCAAAATATTTGAATATATTGAGTACCAAATATTTATTGGAAAACCATAATACATGATAAGTAGCATTTTGTCTCTGAAGTGTAAATATAAAAAAAAAATCTTAAAGGAGCTCTTTGTGAGATTTTATTTTATTTGAAGCTACCCAAATTTAATACATCAGAATACGATAAAAAAAAATTGTAGATAAAATTCCCATATGGTCATAAATGTGTTGTTATTATTATCACTTGTAGATGTTTGCATAAAAGATGATTCATCGTTGGGAGAAACGACACCGGAAACTACGGTTAATGCTACATCAACAACAGTATTTATAAATAGAATAATCAGCACTATAACTTCACCGAAATCCAATACCACAAGTTCGTCATCGACCATTGAATCAACTCGAATTTCCCTCTCGTCGACTACTACTTCTTCTTCTCCTACTACTTCCGTTACCACAACATCCACAAAACCAATGAGCACGACATTGAAACCTACAATTTCATCATCAACATTTAAATCAACGACTTTAATGCCTCCAACAATGACATTCAGAACAACACAGAAATCTTCTTCAACATCAAAGGCTTTCTCCATTCCACAAATTCCACAACAATCTAATGACACAGTGGAGAATGAAAATGATGAAATGCAAAGCAGAACAGTAAAAACTGACTTTGAAGAGGTCTTACAGAATACAAATGATGAAATAGAGGACGAACATGAAATGATGCCTGACGAAGAGGAAATAATTATGCCAACATCTGAAAAAATGCATGCAGTAAAAACGAACGTAAATCTATCATTTATCATCACCACAGTTATAATTGCTGTATCAAGTACAGTCCTCGGCAGTATTGCAATTTTTATTGGAATTAAGCAGTATAAAAAATCTACAAACCCACTGAACTACAAAGAAAAAAGTGAAAATGGAACGAAACGAGCAGATGAAGAGTTTAGCGAAATACGATATTTGACATCCGATGAAGAAGCATTGGATTTTACGCTCGCATCTCCCACCAGTGTTACTGATTTATGAGAACAGGGTGAAACAGTAAAAAATCTCCTAAGCTTCATATTTCTTCATCCAAATTGATTAATGAAATGTTTATCATACCTTTTTCTAAATTTACTTTCGACACAAAGCTTCTTCAGATCATTTTTCATAGACTCAAAAAAGTAACAGGCATATTCATAAAGTTAAAAGAAATTGTTTTGATATTTGAATACAGAAATAATTTAAAATTAATAGAAATTATTTTACTTTCAAATTTTAGCAAAATTCGCCAAACTTAATTTTTTTTAAATGCTTGAACATAATAGCTGTATGCATATTTGCGGTTCTTATTTTTATTTTATTTATTTTTCTTAGAAACACAATTCGATTGTGTCAACAATGATTATCACTTGCTATTTGTGACAAATTATGTTTTTATGTCTCCTTTCGATTTTTATCCGAAAATATATTTTTTTTCCTTCCTCTTACCATTATTTATGTCATCGCTATATATCGCATATGCTGGTATACAAAAATATATATTTATAAGATAGCATAAGACGAATTCACATATTTACATTTTATGATTCGCCTTAGGATTGGTTAAAAGGGAAAGATAAAACAGAACAGATTTTCTATCAGCTCTATTCTCATAAATATACATATGGGGCCGTTCACTTATGACGTCCGACATTTAGGGGGGGGGGGGGGGGTCAAGGATTTTGTGACACTTCAAACAATGGAAATTTTTTCTATAGAATTTTTGTGACAGATGGGGGGGGGGGGGTCTAAAAAACAGGTTTTTTGATGGACGTCATAAGTGAACGCCCCTATACGATTCATCTAGAAAAAGGGCGAAAATTCATGAATTTTTCATATTCATATTAAGTTTTTTTAACATAAAAAATTTTCAGTGCTTTAATCGCCGTGTGCTTCTTTGTATGCTGCACAAGTCGTATAAGCCATTGTATTTTTAGTTCTCTATCATAATTCTCCGCTTTTATAGCTTGTTGCTCTTGTTTGGGAATATAGGTTTTAATATTTATCATACAATATTCAAATAATTAATCTTATTCATCCCTCCACACTTTTTGCCAAATAAGCATTACAAAACCATTTGAATCAAGTGCAGAAAAACTCATAAAAAGTTTTTAACTATGAGAATCTTTCAAACAATTGTATGCAAAGTGTTTAAGCTCTTGTGATTCTTTATGCTATTTTATTCCACTATCAAGTTTAAATATTTATGGTTAGTGATTGATAGTCATCTACATGCTCTATTTACACATTCAATAAAAAATTTATTAAAAATTTGAATGAATGAAAAAAAAAATAAATTGAGGAAGTGAAAAATTACCTTTGCTTCTGTGCTGCTATGCATCATTTCAATTTACTTGATGATTTTGTTGAATTTTTAACTGAACGGAAGGGAAGAATTTTCGCAAACGAAGAAAAATATCCGCAAAAAAGATATTTCTTCTACAATATCTTTCAGTATCTAAAGGTTGATAAATCAGAGTATGAAATTGCTACATTTTCTCATTCCCTTCTCTTTATTCGTTGCATGCATACACAATTTTCTCATATTGTTAGCGTACTAGCTTTATCTTTTGTAATGCTAGATGAATTGAAAGAGATTGGAAATGATATTGAAAAAATTTATTTTCCATACTCAAATAAGTTGATAGTTCAGAAGCATTGAATGTATTAGCCCTGTTTTTAGCAAATTTATGAAACACGATGTTCTTTCAAAATGGTTTTCTTGGACATGTGAACGTTTTTGTAATGAAATAAGTGATTACTGAGCTGTCTGTTGGAATCACAATACGAAAAACTCATTATACACACATCTAGAAAGTGTTTTAGATATTAAACATTACATTTAGTATGAACAATCTCAATTGAAACGCATTACTTACTCATTCTTGCTAAATCATGTACATTATAATAAAATATGAACTGAAATGGCAGGAAGCTAATCAAAATCTAACACTAAACTGCCATAAATTTTCTCCTACTTACTCTTATTATTTAATTTCCTACCATGAATCATAAAATTGCGGTACATTTAATAAATGAATATCGAAAAGAATGGCGCACGAACCCAACAAAAACCCTTTATAGAAGTGAAGCTTAAATAATGGATTTGATATTAAAACAAAAGAAATAAAATGGAACGAGAAAGAGCAAGCTGGGAAAAGGACCAATATAAAACACATGCTGTAACACTAAGAATCCTATAGATGGAATTTTTCTTTGTTTTTCATTATATTTGTATCATCCATCGAGTTCCTTCAACACATTGTTGCTCTATTCAGCATTACACGTTTGTCGCATCATTAGCGTGATACGAATAATTAAAATGTGGATATATGAGGTGCACATCTAAGCTTGAAGTGTAATAAGGGTTTTGCTATTGTTATGTAAATAATACTAGTGCATGCACATTACATTTCATGCTTGGTTCGTGCATTGAATTGTTTTATAAAGTTAAATTTTCCTTTTGAAACTATTATATCACTTCCTCATTTCTTAGCTTTAAAAGTATTGTATTTTTTTATTGAGATAATTGCATGCATCTAGATTAATTTTAAGAAATAAATATTTCAAATTATTAAAAAGTTTCCAGTTTGAGAAAAACGACGAGATTTTCAGTACTTATTTTAATTCATTTTAATTATAACAAATTACCCACTTAATGAAGAAAACTTGCATATTTTTTAATAACGTACTCACTGCTTTTCTTGCTCCTTTTATTCATCTTGTGTTCTTCATTTCATACTTTTTCATAATTAACTTCATATCATGATAATTCACGCCAAGATTTTTAATTAATATGAAAGCTCGCGTTTTGCATGTTTTTTTACTGAGGAAAATAAATCAATTGTTTAAGAGTAACCTTTCATGTTCTTCGTGTCAATTAGCATTAAAAAAGAGTAATTTTTTGAAAATCTGAAAAGAACCTCTGTCTCAACTTTTAATTAAAAGTAATCAAAAATTGCAACCAAACTGTAAAGGCATAGAAATGTGGACAGTTCTGCAATAAAAACACTACGTTTGGAAAAAGAAAAGCATGAAGTGTTGCTTATTGTTTATTAGTAAAAGTAGTGTCGTGAAACCAAAATATTTATTTTATTCACGATTTAACATATAACAAAATCATGGTACATTATTCAATTTCAATCATTGAGCTGTTAAAAAGGACAACAATGGCAACCTATATCGTGATTGCATCCTAATTCATCGGTATTGACATTATTATTAGCAATTGCGGCTGCGATTTGTGTATAATCCAATTCAAGTGTTGCTCGGGTCCAATATAATAGATTGTTTGCGAAATTCTGAGGTGGAATCTGAAAGATTTATAAATTCAAAATTAAAATTGAAAGTGTTATTAAATACCGCCTCGTAATTAAAAATTCAATCCATCAGATTAGCAGTTAAGTGCCTTGCTGGTCGAATAGGTAAGGCGTTTGGCTCAAATTTGGTATGGTAACTCGAAGGTCGTCGGTTCGAATCCAGCCATTTCCAAATTTGTTCTTTTTCAGAAGTTTAGATACTTCGACTGCTTAATGTACGAGATCAAGCCATAATTGGGCATTTTGGGCAACGTTGGATTAAGGAACGGATCAGGAACTTGAAGTGTAGTGGGAGAAAAAGGAACGAGAGCTACAAGATTACCTTATAATGGAATATTGTCAGAACGGATCTGTAATGTATCACGTCACGCCTACAGAAGATTGAAACGAGAGCCTTAGTTTATTTGAAATTTAGATATGAAGATTAGAAGCTTGATTCTACGTCACCCATAGTTATATGAAATGTATCACTAATCAATTTAAAAAGTAAAACATGTATAAATACTAATTCATCCGGACGGTAACGTCGACAAATAAATAATAATAATAAAATAATAATAATTTTAATTTTCCTTTATAAATCCATATAAACATATTTATCCTTAGTGATGTGTTGTGCATAGAATAACTTTAATAATTTCTAATTGTATTGTGTATTCATTTCTGAAATTCTATTGTTCATTAACGTCTTATAAAATGAATTTACGGCAGACTTAAATAGAGAGAGTTTCATCGTTTAATGGAATTTTTATAAAAAAAATTTAATTTTCATAACAATTAAAGTTTGTCTTCGTCTGGATATATTCTTTTGAATGTTTTAGTCATTTTCTTTCTTTAAGTGAATAAGTTGACAAGTTCATATATGAGCGACACAAAGGTTCCGCGTGGCTTTCAAATGAGGGCTCTTTCCTTCACTCTCCATTTAAAAATCTTCCGAAAACCTTACTATTATAGAACCTTGTCGGAGCCAAAGCTCTGAAAATCCTCCGTCAGACTTGACATTTTTCATACAAATTTAATATATTTGCCATAACTTTTGCATCTTTTGTTTTATTGAGCTGAATACTGGCAAGTAGACACAATGGCTGCTCCTGAATATGGAAACGACACCATTTTGGATTTCAAGGGTTGGAAACCTTTGTAAAAGTTGATTTCGCTTTAAAGCGTTTTGGGCGTTTTTTACCACGTTTTTCTTAACTTGCTTTCTTGTTTGTTTGTTTGCAAAAAATTTCAAATCTTGCGATCGATTTTTCGACTACTTCTACTGCTCCAATCGAGCTGAAATTTTGCATGCACTTATCTTTCCGATGACAAAACAATATTCAAGCATTTGTGGAGCTTAGAAATGCTTAATTATAGTAAAAACATTTAAATTATGAAAATAATTCAATGTCAATGACAGGCAATTTTAATGAATTTTCACATTAATTAATAACACCTTTATGAAACTGAATGAAGATTAAATTTAAGCTTTCCAAATATACAATATTAATCAATGCGCCCACGTTTTAAGATGTAGAACGATATGGTCAAAGTGAACAAATTTGCAATTCATGTATGGTCATGACTTTAGTATGAAACTTTCAAATCAATCTCAAATTTTCAAACCAATATCCTTTGAACCCAATAAAAAAGTTATTTTCTACTTTTTAGTCCACGGGTAAAAACGTGGTTTTTTAAAAAGTTTTTTTTTATAAAATATTTATTTCAAATATTTTTTGACCGTTATTTTTCAAATAGTTTAAGTTTTTGGATTTTATTTTCTACTCGAATTCTGTGCGGGGAAAATGCGCTTCGGTCGATCACGCTTGATCACCTCTTTACTAGTTTAAAGCTTGAAATGAGACAATATTGATCAATAAAGCTATTTAACAATATTTCAATCCACTACATCTAGACTTAGACCTTTGTCTTTTTAAAATTGGAACGCACGAATGTTTCGGAATTTCATTCAAAAATAGCGGAATTCATATGGAAAGCAAATGGAAGCTTTATGGAGTATGAGAAATGAACCCTCCATTTACTCTCCTCATAGTTGAGGCAGTTTCCAAATGGATTTCATATGGAGACCTTCCTCCACCTTGTGTCACTCGGAATAGTAGTTTAATTGATATTTTTCTTCTGTTTTAGAGTTAGTAAATAAATTTGATGAATTTACACAACATATATTAACGGTTTTTCATAACGTTGAGAATATGACAAGTTTTATGCTCGTGGATTTGATACATTTTACATAGCATAAAAAAATTATCAACAATATAAGTGTCGATTAAATAGGACTTATTTTTGATTTTATTTTAACCTTCTTGAACTTTTTCATCTTTGCTTAGTGTCAAAAAGATTAAATTTCACAATAACAAATTTAAACTCTCATACATGAGAGTTCTCTCATTTATTGTGTTAAAAATTGTATTTATCAAAATTGTGAAATCATATGAAAGATGCTGTGGAAATAGATATTTTAAGCAAAGGAGGATGGAAAAAAGTTCAACATAAAGCTTGTGTATTATTGCGACATAATCACGTACCATTAAAATTCTTATGCTATATCGTAATATTCATAGATTAAACTACTAAAGATATGAAAACTAAGGAATTACAAAGAACTCAAGTAATTTTATGTATTCAACTCCATAAACGCTATTAAATATGTAAAATTCTATCGTTCAAAAAAGCACTTGTTACACGTCTCTAAAGAACTTTTCATTTAAAAGACAACGACTTTAGAATCGCACTAAGTTTTTATTTTATATGCTTATATGTGTTAAATATCGTCGAAACTTGATAAAATGAAAATGTTTCCACTGTCAACTAATTTTGTATGTAAGATTTAGCAACATATTATTTCTACAAAATCTTATCAGAAATTTCACCCCAAGAATTTTTAAGGAACAATGTCAATGTGTGCATATAAACATTTATTTTCACTGAAAGCTTTTTCTCTATGGCTTTCTACGCCAAACAGCATCCGCAAAAAGTTTCTTCTCACATCCTCACACTCATTTCCTATGTAAACGTTTTGAATAGCTCATTTCTTGAATAAAATGTAAATGCGTGAATGGAATTTTAAGAGCTCAATGGTATTTAGTTGAAAATTTCGCACAATCAATCATGATAATAACTAATTTTGTTTAATCAAAAATTCTCTTCCATCTGCATGTTAAGTGATTTTATGTTTCAAGTAATTTTACTACTCTTATTTTTATTCACGTCTTAATTTGTTGTTAAATTAACTTATTGTTTTGTTCGTAATACTTATTTAATTTTGTATATTTGCAAAGCATTAAATGATTAATCATTTCCAAGACTATTAAAGCAATAAAAAAAAATCTTTTAATTATATTATGATTGAGTTGATTAATTTATTTAAATGATATTTAAAGACTATGTTCTCATAAGTACATATTATGTCTTCCCATTCATTATTTACTTTAGATGTTTACGAACAAGTCAAGGTGTTAAAAATATTTTTAAAGGTCATTAAAGTCACGTTTCATGTGACGAAAATCACATCACACTTGTATTATCTTACCCCAAATTCAGCTATCGGATTAGCAACACGTGGATCAGGAGATACATAAACTTGATGTCTCTGTAGAGCATCCGTTAGGAAATGCTTCACAAGTGAATCCCGCCCTAAATGTAAATGGAGAAATGAAAAAATAAATAAATGAAAATATTTATTAGGAGTGACTCTAATCATGGCTGATAAGATAGCAATTAATCATGTGTTGAATTTTTGACGTCAAGATTTAAATCAAAGAATTTATTAAGGAGCTATCTTGAAGCAATATAACACTTAAAAACAGTTGTGGATTATAAACATTTTAATTTTTGCAACATTTCTTATAAGACATAAATTCATAATTTAATATTCGACTTTGGACATGAAAATTTTTTCTCATAAAAAACATTCTTAAAGAATCTATTCGGATTAAAATTCAAACACATAATTATGTTGATGAAAAGTCATACTCACTGCTTGAATCTACAGACAAGAAAAATTCATTTCCAGTCATTTCAATTGATTTCGCAGATGTAAATAAAATGAAGGTAGAGTATATAACCAAAACAGCGCAAGCACGTAATAAAGCCATTATTTTAAGCTTTTCTTGTTCGGTTCTATATATTTTTAATATTCTTAAAAAAGAATTTTTACTTTTTAAATAAAAATAACCAAGGAATTTTTTTTAAATGCTATTTGTTAATTGTAATATCACTGAATTTAAAATAAACCTTAAATACCTTTAAATGCTGTGTTGCATTAAAAAAAACTTTTTAATTTTTTACTGTTTTATGAAAGTTAACGTAAATATATCGAATGCTTAAAAAGAACTGAATGTCTAGTGATATATTAAAGATACTTTTGATCGACAATAAAAACCTTTTCTAAACTTTTCAATAGATAACTTAACAAACGATAGGAATTTTGATTGTATTGTAAATGGATTTTATTCAGTTTAAGAAGCTTGATTTTAATTGATTTTACCAAGTGTGCGAACTCTTATTGAAAAATATTAATAATCATTCTGTCAAAATCTTATCACTTCCGACTCAAGTTTAAAAGCCAATTAAAATTTAATTAGGTAGCACTTTATTGTATTCCGATAAATCATTTGTTTTTCTGGAAAATGCAGTATGACAATTACTCTTTTAATTTTTTTATTGAACTCAATTGACGTAAAATTAAACTGTTGCCTACTCAAAAAATAGCTTCCATATATATAAAACATATTAAACATTTATACACCCTTATAAAATAGGGTCAGTCAAAAATGGCTTCAAAAATAAATTCTTGGCAATATCGTAAAAATAATATATTCAAAAATACTCGATGAAAATCGGATTTATAATATTTTTTTTTCCTTCGTAAGGATAAGGATATCTAAAATGTGCATTGAAATAAATTGTTGCAGCATCTGGGACATTTTATTTTATTTTTTCAAAAATTTTGCACTTAATTTTTGACTTACTTCAGATAACGAAATCCATTTTTTTTCCTATACATAAAATTCATCTGCTGTAATTTTTAAAATCTCATTTTGTTTTAATATTAGGAAACAATAAATAAATTTTTGAATAAAGAAAGTGTGTCAAAATAAAAAAAAAATCTTGTGAGAAGTCTTAAGGTACTTAATATATATAAAAACTCAATAAAAATTTATGTTTAAGTAAAATAAATAACAATCATTTATTCAATTTAGAAGTTTACTTTTAGAAATTTATAACTTTTTTTTTATTGCAATACTTTGATCCCGAGATTTTCAAGCTTTATTGTTTCATAAGACGAGATGTATAGGCTTTGAATAAATTTATATATACATCATATCAAGAAAAAGGATGCAACCTATTATCAAATTTTTTAATATAAAAATGTAATGCTGTATATATATGTCCCCTTTAAATAAACAAATATTACTTAAACTTACTCTGACTCATCTTGTCATGTATGCTTAAATTGCTTAGCATGTCTGTGATAATTTCTAATAAAAATATTGAGAAAAAATTTGTGTAAACTTTATAAGATATTCTTGCTTCTGGAATAGTTCTCTACAATGTCTCAATTCAAACAAGGCTATACTAAAAGCTCATCACATTTTTAAATTTCCCATTGACTCATAGGTATAAAGTGTTAATAAGATTTTTAAATATTTTGCAATTTTTATACCGGCGTGTTCGATAATAGCAACAAACAAAAGAAATTTCGTTGTTTACATTCACGCAATTTTGTATATAGATATAGTACATATATTTCAAGAATAGGTATTTGAACTTTTCATTTTGTATTGAGGTGTTAAATTTATAGTTTTTATCAGTGATTAATCTTTAAATATAAATGTTCAACGGTTGCAGAAGGTGTTAATTTTTGAGAGTAAGTATAAAAAGATGACAGTTTTTTTCATCATCTAACAGTTCAATTTTGGAAAGGGTGAAGTTAGGACTATAGTGCAGAAAATTATAAAATAATTCAAAATGAAATTTGTAAGAATTAAATAAAAATTCAAGTTCAATTTAATTAAACGTTGATTTTAATGTATTTTCAGGTCGTTGTTTTGTCACTCGTCGTTTTTGCAGTTGCAAATCCTATTGATAACAAACCAACATCAGTGCCAAAAGCTAATCCAGTAGACAATAAACAACTTGCGATTGACCCTATTCCTTTGAACTCAGCACCTTTATCTCCTTCAGCTGTTGATTTTCATCCATTAAACAAGCGTGATTCTCCTGTTAAGCAGGCTGATTCACAAAAAAAACAGCCAACCTTAACATCTCCAGTTGTTCAAAAAATTGATAACACAAAGACTGCTGAAAACAATCGTAAAACTCGTGACACAGTTTCAAAAAATTCTCAAGCTGCTACATCAAATGCCCAGCCTCAAAAAACAGTTGATCCAGTAAAAACTCAAGCAGCAGACAACTCCAAGCTTGTTGATAACAATCGTAAAACTCGTGACACAGTCCCAAAAAATTCTCAAACTGTTACATCAAATGCTAAGCCTCAAAAAACAGTTGATCCAGTAAAAACTCAAGCAGCAGACAACACCAAGCTTGTTGATAACAATCGTAAAACTCGTGACACAGTTTCAAAAAATTCTCAAGCTGCTACATCAAATGCCCAGCCTCAAAAAACAGTTGATCCAGTAAAAACTCAAGCAGCAGACAACACCAAGCTTGTTGATAACAATCGTAAAACTCGTGACACAGTCCCAAAAAATTCTCAAACTGTTACATCAAATGCTAAGCCTCAAAAAACAGTTGATCCAGTAAAAACTCAAGCAGCAGACAACACCAAGCTTGTTGATAACAATCGTAAAACTCGTGACACAGTCCCAAAAAATTCTCAAACTGTTACATCAAATGCTAAGCCTCAAAAAAGAGTTGATCCAGTAAAAACTCAAGCAGCAGACAGCACCAAGCTTGTTGATAACAATCGTAAAACTCGTGACACAGTTCCAAAAAATTCTCAAGCTGCTACATCAAATGCCCAGCCTCAAAAAACAGTTGATCCAGTAAAAACTCAAGCAGCAGACAACACCAAGCTTATTGATAACAATCGTAAAACTCGTGACACAGTCCCAAAAAATTCTCAAACTGTTACATCAAATGCCCAGCCTCAAAAAACGGTTGATCCAGTAAAAACTCAAGCAGCAGACAACACCAAGCTTATTGATAACAATCGTAAAACTCGTGAAACTGTTAAAACTGACGAAGTAAAGAAAACATTAACAGACAGTGCACAAAAAACATCTTCAACAGTAACGAATACTCCACAAGTTGTCCGAGTGCCTTTAACAAATTCACGCTCAAGACGTGATACATCAAAGACAGCTGATCAATCAAAACAAGTCTCAACTGTTGCTACAAATGTTAAGAGTGAAGCAAAAGCCAATTCTTCTTCAACAGTCACAGTCGCTGAAACAAAACCAAAAAGAGATACACCAACCGGGAATTCACAAATTCAACAGTCGGATTATCAAGGAGCAACTGGTTTGAAAAGACCAGTTCCGGTCGATCAGATTTTAAGAAGAAAACCAGCTGCAACAACAGAATCGTAATGTATTTTTATTTTAGAAATTATTAAAATTTAATAACGTAATTTATATTTACAGACCAGCCCCAATTGCCCCAGAAAGTTCTTAATCAACTGAATGTTAAAGATTAAATAAAACGAATTCTTGGATTATTGCAGGTTTTCAATCATATCAATAAAGTAATCAAAAAAATACATTGAATTTCAATTTTATAAAATTATTTTTTTATTTTTACCTTTTCAGTTTTGAAATTTTATAGATAATAATATATATGTTTACTCATCATGCATTGTTTATGCTTAATAATGATTTTGTATTCTTGAAATTTTCTTATCATATTCTACTATTTTATTTCTTAGAATCTAGGAGTAATCGTTGCAGCTCATTTAAATGTATGCCTAAGTTTCAAAATAAACCATAATATTATTTTTGAGAGACTTTTTATGACAATAAATATCTTTGGAGACAGAAGTTAAAGCAACGAATATTTTCTTGAAGCTACAAAGTTTTTTTTTTTCATTCAACCCAATTCATTTGTTTGATTTTTGACAACGGTTAACAATGCTCCGAAAATCTTAGTTTATTCTTTAGAAAATTCATTATTATATGGTGTCGTGGCAAAGCTAAAGAAACGGCATCAATCTTTGTTTCGCGATACCTTACAACGTCGTTTAAAAAACTTGAAAAGATTGGTGATTTAAGTGTGCACTCTGAAAAGGTTTTTTTTTCACCACTAATTTTTGGTGTTGAATCATTAATGGTAAGAATTGGCAACAGTTTACTTGAGAATTCCTGTCAGTTAATCATTCACTTAGGGGCTGTTCACTTATTACGTAACGTGAAAAAATGACTTCTTAGACCCCCCCCCCCTCGTAACAAAATTTGTATGAAAAAAAAATTTCCTTGTTTGAACCGTAACAAAATCTTAGACCCCCCTTCCCCCCTAAAAGCGTTACGTAATAAGTGAATGGCCCCTTACGAACTATATTATTAAGGAGGAGTTTGAGTTTGGAGACATGAGATACCTTAAAAATAAAAACTTTTTTTAAATTAAAATGTGTACGGAAATCTTTTTTTTTTTTAAAGAAGTCATAAGCGAATGAATGCCAATTATTCTTATTTCCCAGGACTATTAAGGAAGAGCATATAACTTTTTATACATTATGGAACAAAGATTTTTCTTTGATGCTCACGACATTACCCACATGATCGTTAAAGTTTCAATAGACAACGAAAATTTCTTTTTAATTGATTTCAATAAATAATTCAATGTAGTTAAATAACTTTTGTTATTTGAAATAAATTTCTAGTCAAATTATATCTAAATGAACTGGATAAAATGTTTTCATGTATATTCACTGATAGTCTATATAATGATTATATGTAAAATTTTATATGAAATTACTTTTATTATATTTAGTAAAGACATTGAAATCTAAGAATTACACAAAAAAAGTATTTTTTTTTCATCTTACAGCATTTCAATTATATTAAAATATTTTCATTTCATCTTCCTTTTTGTCTTGATTTGTTTCCTTAATACTCAGATATGAAATAATTTTAAAATTTTTTTTATAAAAATTTTCTTGTGTATTTTATCATTCATTTTTTTTATTTTTATCATAATCAGTTGATTCTCTTTTCTCATAATAATTTTTTAAACTTATAAAGGAAGTAAAATAAATCGACTAGCATGTTTTTTTTTTGTGATAAAGGAATAATCAAGCATGAATATAAAAATATTTAGAAATGACATTCTTTCAGCCTTTCATTATTTTACATGACGAAAGGATTGAAATGAAAGTAATGTGTTAATTAAGAGCTCTCAATGTACAGTTTGAAAAAATATTGGCATAAATGATTAGTACTTGAGACAGATGAACTGTGACTAAAAGGAGACACATTTAGAATAATCATGATAATTTTTTTAAAGTCCATTCACATAAGGTATGGTCTTCATATGCTCTTTGTCAAACTATTAGTATGCTAAAAATGAACACTTTTTGTCTAGCAGTGACTCGCAACGCAAAAAAATTGGACATTTATAACAATTTATAAGTGAACGACCCTTAAACGAGATCTTAAAATAGTCACAAATTAAACATAAATTGTGTTTGTTTGATTATCGTAAAACTATGGAAATGTATGTATTATTTTGAGAGATTTTATGTCCCCCTCATTAAACATCTATCATGAATAATAAGATATTTGAGCATCAAGCTTTTTTTTTTTTATCAAACACTTATCATATCATTTCATTCATAAGCCTTTTTTTACTGCTACACATTTATTTATCTTTATTAATTTATTTGAAATGCTTAAATAACATTATCATCATCATCATCCAGAGAAGAAGAAAAAATGAGGAATTAAGTCATATTATGAAAGACATTTTTATTTAATTATATTAAAAACACAAAACTCATAATCAGTCAATACTTTGGCCTTTTGGCATGCATAATAGTTTCTATTTGATTATGCAATATAAAGCATGGGGGATATTGTAAGGTAAGGAAGTATTAATCAGTTTTTAAAATAAAATTTTGGTGAGATGTACTGGAAAGGGGCTGTTCACTTATGACGTGCAGGGAGGGGGGGGGGGGGGTCAGCAAATGAAAAATGACCGTTATTTTCGGATGTCATAAGTGAACGACCCCAAACGAAGAGATAATTAAAATAAAAGAAAATTATACAATTTTATGCAGATAGTTTTTCGGAAAGATTAGCAAGGAGTATAGACGTAAATTATTATTTCATTAGTTATTCGATATATATATATATATACTATTCGTTATGTGTAGTAAATACTCCAAAAAAAAATGGTTCAATATATTATTTTAAGGGTAATATATTATAAGTGTGTGTTTGTGTATGTATAGAAGAAGTTAGGAGAGTAGAAAAATAGAGTCAAGGATTGAAATTTTATTCGTTTGAGAGGACCACATCAAATAGCCATTGAGAAAAAACGCTTTAAATTTGCACTCTATCTGTGCAATGCATTCGAAAGCTGTTTAAGCGATTGTCCAACTTCAATTAGCAGCTTTTCATTGTCTTGAACATTTTTTTGACCAGCAGTACGTAAACAGTTTGATTGATTTTCGACTCTCGTGACCAATTCACGAAATTGAAATTTTGTATGTAATGGCAAAGTATCTGCATATGTTACACATGACGATTGAATGATATTTAGCTTATCACTTAACTGTAACCATTGTGTGGCCGTAATAAAATTAACTGGTATTTTTAAATTGCACTCAACCATTTGAACAAGTTCGAGAATATTTTCACGACTTGCAGGAGGCGATGAATTTGTCGATGACATCACATTTGTTATAACATTATGATTATTATTTTCAACTCCTTTTGTTGTATTTTGTTGGTGTTGTTGCAGTGAAGTTGGTGTTGCATAAATTGTAAATTTTGATGGTTTTACTGGTACAGCTGGTTTTTTTGCTACCGGTGGATCCATACTTGATGATTCAGACTGTCCATTATTCGATGATGGACTATTATTATTTCCGTCATCAATGAAGTCGTCCTTTTTCTTTGGATTTCCCATTTTCGGACTTAGTTGATTTGTTTGCAAATCACTCGACGGAGCGGCAAGTTCTTTGGCTTCCCATAATTTCTTCAAGCTGCTAATACTTCCAGTGCTTTTTCTCTTATCATCCTCTTCGACTGTTAATACTTTTCCTTCGCCATTGCTTTCTCTTTTCTTATCTTCAACCACGTCTATTTTAATTTCAGTCTTTTTCAGTGGTTCCTTAACACTATTATTATTATTGTTATTGTTATTAGTGTTACAATTTGATTTTACTTTATTATTATTGTTACTGTTACAAGTTAACTCATCACCCTTGCTACTTATCTTATTAATATCATCTGGATTAATTTCAGAATCTGTTGGATCTACTTTACGTAATCGTGATTTAAAGTCAATTATACTCGTGGTTATTTCATCTTTAGGTGGTTCCTTTATTACCTTTTTTGGTTCAACTTTCTTCAGTTGGGCTTTAAATGCTATACCATTATTTGATTCTACAGGTAATGCTATGGGATTTTGCACATTCGAAAGTATTTGTTTAGCTGTGCTTGGTTTTCTGCCAAGATCTGATGGCTTAATAGGCGCCTCAGGTTTTGGAATGTGCATTGTTTCAGCCAATTCATTAATTAACAATGCAGCTGCTGGATCAATTTTTGGCACAATTTCGTTATTTTGAAAAGGTATTTTTGATACATCATTGAGATCATTTGCTGGACTACCGAGAGAGCTACAAGAATCTGTTGATGGCTCGCGCTTTCTTAAACTAACCCCGAATCGAGTACTTGCTTCCTCGACACTCGGAGCTGTATTTGAAACGTCATTATTGTTAGTATGATGTTTTAATGGTGGAATGTCGGAAATTAATTGATTATTTGATGTAACTCCATCGAATTCTTCTAAAAATAAATTTTAATGAGCATTAAGAAATATGCTTTAGAATGTTTATTAAGAGTGTTTTATTTAATTACCAGGTGGTGGAGGTGGAGGAAATTCTAAATCTTGTAATGCAGGAGCAGGAATACATCTTTTAGGACTATTATTACTTCCAGTACTTCTGAAGCTAGAAAATGTTGTCATCATTGTTCCATCTGTCGTTGTACGATGCCTCTGAAGTTTTGTTAAGCTAGCTGTAGCCGAATTTGTCATGGTTACTCCACCAGAAGAATTACTTCGAATCATTTGGGCTGGCGGTTGCATTTTGAGAGCAGTTCTTGGTGAATGATGATTGGATGGCAATTGATCAGATGATGGAATACCTAATATATTAACTTGTGATGGATTGACAGGCTGGATGATTTGCGGTGACTCATTTTCACCATTTTGTCGAAGAGATTCAAGGTATGCTCCAATTCTACTAGATTTTGGCAAGGTTCCATAACGATTTATCGCTCGTTTTACATTTTGAACTTCTAGTGCTCCCACTACTGTTTGCTGCTGTTGTTGTTGTTGTTGTTGTTGTGAATGCAAAGATTGTTGTTGTGGACTCATTGATTGATTACCTATTGGTGTTTTACGTTGACTCGACCTGGATTTGCTGTTTCTTGTATCCAAACGAGTGCCCATCATTGGAGCTCGCTTAAAAGAGGACGATTGATATTGTATTGGTGGCTTTGATAAATGTTCCTGACTATCTGTGTCAGTATCTGGTGTTATTTCTTGATTTTCATTTTCTGAATCTGCTCGAGAAGCCAAATTTGTAATTTCACGAGTAAATCCTGCAATAAAAACGTTCAACGAAAATATTACTGATTTGTTCAATAAAACTTTTGCATAAATAATTAGTTTGAAAAAGTAAAGGATGTATTAATGATAAAAGAGGATTAAAGGTATTTTCAAAATTTTCATTCATTTGTTATTGAACACACTTTTCGAAGATAACTCGCGAGCAATATTTACTATGTGTGTTAAAGCTTGTTATTAAAAATATTCTTTTGTTTCTACTTGTTTGGTTAGAAATACTCTAGAAAAGTTTACCATAACTCAAATCACACATCTTTAATATTGGAAATTTTCTATAAATTTTAAAAATACCTCGAAACAAGAGATCAATTATGAAGCTACTGCATGAAGAAGATTTTGCAATTTTACCCATACCATTAATTTCGTCAATATTCCGGTTGTCATCATCGCGATAGGTTGAATCCCGATTGGTTGAAAGCAAGCTTAAATCATAACATAGTTATTAATTACTATTACCATTATTATTATTATTTATAGTCAAATGACTTCTTGCTACATACCTTGTGCGTTTCGGTGGAGCTGGGGCTGTTTTTCCTTTTTTATTTGTGGTTCTTCTCATTTGTACAGCAGAGTTCAGTTTGGCTGATGAAAAAGTGCTCAATTTCGACGAAGAACCAGTTTCTGTAAACATCAATTGATAAAAATGATTAAGAATTAAAACTTGGAGGAAAAATAAGAAGAAAACAAAATATACCCGAAAGTGGAGTAATAGCTTGTTCGATTTGCTGTTGCTGTTGTTGTTGAACCATATGTGTTCCCATTTGAGGTTTTTTGCTCATCTGAGGAGTTAAAGTCGGTTGTATTTGAACCGTCGTTCCCTGTAATTGCTTTTCTACTGCTTCGATAATTGACGATTCCTTTATTTAGAAAGTTCGATTTACAATCAATTCAAATAATAAAAAAATACTTCATATCTTACCTGAAACATATGTTCTAAATCGTGATGAATACATTTAAAGGTTGGCCTATCCGTAGCGCTCCATTGCCAACATTTTCTCATTAGTTCATATACTTCTGGTGGACAGCCTTATTTTTAAATTGTTAAAACAAAGTTATTGATTTAGTCTTAATTTTAAATATAAGAGTCAAACCTGGTGGAATGTCCATTCTGTAGCCGGATTCGAGTCGATGATAAACATCCGTCAAATCAATTCCTGGATAAGGAGACATTCCATAAGTTGCTATTTCCCAAAGCAATACACCAAATGCCCAAACATCACTATAATTTAGATTTAAAAATTATTAGAATTATTATAGACATTATCTTTCTATTGTACCTACCTTCTTGTTGAAAATTTGTTATATGCTAAGCCTTCTGGCGCAGTCCACTTTAATTATTAAAAAAAAAAAAATAAAAATAAATTATCTTTCTTACGAAAACAACAAAAACTTTATATCTTACTTTGATGGGAAATTTAGCACCTGCATGGGCAGTATATGTATCATCACGCATCAATCTAGCAAGTCCAAAATCCTAAATCAGGAAAATTTTATATGAATTCGGTATGTGTATAAAAATAATCATATCTTACAGCAACTTTGACAAGATTGTTATCGCCTACAAGACAATTTCTTGCTGCCAAATCTCGGTGAATAAAATTTCTGCTTTCTAAATAGCTCATACCAGACGCAATTTGTGTTGCCATGTATAATAGAGCAACAGCATCAAGTGTTTCGCGTCCAGCAGCTCTCAAAAAGTCGAGTAAATTTCCATGAGACATGAATTCAGTTATTATATAGAAAGGAGGTTCACGAGTACAAACACCAATCAATTGTACTAAATTAGAATGTTTCATTTCTTTCATTATCGCAGCTTCTTCCAAGAAATCCTTAAGAGCCATAACATCTGTAAAGCAATAACTTTTAATAAAGCAAATAATTATTACAATTAAATCACAAAGTTTACCTTCTTTCAATGTTTTGACAGCAACAGTATTTCCATATCTTTTCCAAATAGCTTCGTAAACTTCACCATATTGACCTCCGCCTAATTTATGTTTCATAACAATATCCGTTCTGCTAATTTCCCATTCATCAGGTTCCTAAAAATATTAATTCATCTATGAGGACAGAAAGACAATATAATATATATGGTATAAAAACTTACAGGACTAAGAGGGAAAACTGTAGGTTTATTCTGTTTTGGCGCTGGATATAATAGAGGCGTTATCAGTCCATGACCTTCGTGTAAAACACTATGATGATGAACTAGTTCTGCCAATGTGTTGAACTTATATTCGGCAGTTACATAAACTTTTCCTTCGACATCCTCTTGAATGCGATAATGATAGACTCTCCCTTCGTATCGTAAGCTTATAGATCTTTGACCTGGCGAGCTCTCTGATTCACGAACTAAGAAACTGCCATTAATTCCCGAACTTAGTAAATACTCTGCTGCATTCCTTGATATTGGACCGTGATACCATGAATGTTTTTCCAATGAATTTAATGGTGTCACATAATTTGATGGAACCCAACCAATATGACCCGAATCACTATGTGCCTCACACCATTCGCCTGACTTGTTATAGGAGAGAATTCTCACTTGTTCACCCTTTCTTAAACTCAATTGATTTTCTCCACCTGCTTTAAAATCGTATAAAGCCACAAACAATTGTGGGTCATCATCCTCTGGTGCTGGTGTCAAAAGATTCTCTTTGGAGGTCCAACGATTCGCAGTTTCAAATGTTGACTGTGTATTACTGGTGTTGCTACCTTGTGAAAGTAACGTTCCACTATGATCAGAATTTTCTTGACACAAAACTTCTACCGGATTATGCGGCACATGAGGTAATGGCCGAGATTGCAGAAGCGCCTCTGTAAATAGAACAATTGATGAAATATAGATCAATTCTAAAATTGAGAGCAATTTTAAACAAACGAAAAAACATTGTGTACTAATTTAGTTCATTGCTATTTGTGTTTAAAAACACTAGTCAAAAAAATTGGAGATTATTTATTAAACGATCAGCGTCGATGAAAGAGAAGTTACGTTTTTAGAGAAACTTCTAATACACAAAAAAAAACGAATAAACATGTAATTTCCTTTGCAAGATTTCCGTTTTCGCTTTTTCACGCAATTATTGCACACTTATACGCAATAAATTTCTCTTCCGATCATGAATCCTTTATTATGGATTATAAACATGATTAAAATTTAATTTAAAGTGACAGCCAAGATTTTTGTTTTTACGAAGCCATAAAAATTTAAATAGGAAAATAAATATAAACCAAGAAAATATGATAAAAATTGCATTTAAACAATCAAGCACCTATGTACAACAGTATTTAAGAATAGCATGTGAATTGATGTTTAAATTTTTAAAATTAAATAGGATAATAGTATGAAGAAACTTAAGAAACATAAACAAGCAATTCATAGAATACTGAGTATAACTTTTTATTATTAATATTTTACTCATTCATCAGCATTTGCTTGCTCATTAATTTAGTTCTTGATTTATTTTGAATTTCAATCAACATAAGCAAATGAGTCATTGCTGAGAATTTTTCCTGGAATTTTGCGATATTCATGCTGTAATTTTGTCATTAAGTATTGAGCATATGAGACTTTTTATCTTTTTTCTAAATTCGCATTAAGTGTGAATAAGAGGATGTTACCAAACATGTTTTAAGTTTTAAAAAATAGAAATCTGACAACACAGCACCAACTATTATTAATTAAAGTTCGCCATTATTTTACAATAATAAGTGCTGATAAATAAGTATAAAAATATAAACACCGCAATCTTAAGCAGTCTTTGAAGCTTCAGCAACATTAGCCTTTTAGGATTTTTTCTCACACTAAGAATTAACTGCTTAATTTAATTATAAAAAAAAAATTGAACAATTGAACAATAAAAAAGAGCAAAAGAAAGAAAACTTTCTTTAGCGATTCGGCGAAAAAAAAACCAAGTTCACATAAAGTGGTTCATATATGCGGTAGAGCAAATAGACATAGGAAATTTATGGAAATTTACTTTAGTCGTGCATAAGTGCCCCATGAAATGAAGATCATCAGGGTTGTTAAAACATATTCTATTTTACAGAATATGTACACATATCCAACACATTTTGCATGTTCACGTGTACAATGTGTGGCAGAATTCATTTGTTGGCAGATAATATATGTCACACATTGCATATGTGCACATATTTTATGTGTGATGTGTGACACATTATTTTGTGTCACATATGAAAATGTGTGATGTGTGACACATTTTTATGTGTGTGGATATCATGTGTAAACATGCAAAATCTGCACATATTTATTAATTTGCGGGACTAAAGTGGTATTTTTTTGTAAAATTTATTGATATATAACCAAAACAGTCAAATACTGCATAAAAGAGTTAATTTTGTCGAAAATATGTTCATCAAACTGTAATTTTAAACTAATTTGACTTTTTTTTCGGAAAACTTGACTTAAAATTGATTTACGAGTGATTAAGGGACACGAGTTTTACTATTAAAGTATTGATCATAACTGAAGCTCATCATTCTTAGTTTAATCTTCATTTCTCCAACAAATAAAATCAAATTAGTTTAAAATTACAGTTTGATGAACATATTTTGGAGAAAATTAACTCTTTTATGCAGTATTTGACTGTTTTGGTTATATATCAATAATTTCTTAAATAAATTCTGCAAAAAAATACCACTTTAGTCCCGAAAATTAATAAATATGTGCAGATTTTGCATGTTTACACATGATATCCACACACATAAAAATGTGTCACACACCACACATTTTCATATGTGACACAAAATAATGTGTCACACATCACACATAAAATATGTGCACATATGCAATGTGTGACATATATTATCTGCCAACAAATGAATTCTGCCACACATTGTACACGTGACCATATTTTTAAAAAAGGCCAGATTCTATTTTTAACCACCCTGAAGATCATAATAAAGGAGAAATGAAATAAAATGACGAATCAAAGGCAGGGAACGAATTTGTATTGAATTATTGCATGATTTGCAAATAAAAATTATACCGGCAACAAAATAATAATCAAGTAATACACCGTGAATCTAAATGAATATCATTTTGTGCTGTCTATAAATTTTTAAATTAAATCGTTTATAACGGTTACAAAACCCATCAATAAAATCATCAATCTGAATATTAATTTCGTCTACTAAAGTTATTGTTCACAAAATTGAAGTTTAAAGAAAGTATCGGAAGGACATCATAAGTGATACAATTTTCCTTTGGAAATAATTTTTCGTTCAAAACAAGCCCAATAGAATTTAAATTTAAAGAAAAACATTAAACTAAATTTAAGAACCATTTGAATTTCTAAATCAACTGTTGCAGTTAATGTGAATATATTTAATAAAAATTTGACGGAAGATCATCCTGCAGACATTTAAAAAGAGAGCAGTAGCTATGTATTCGCCCCAGCGCACAATGGTCTAATTTTCAAAAAAAGGGGAAATGATATGTTTTTGGAAAAGTTTCACCATAAGTCTTCGGGGATGTCTCATTTTAAAGCTGACATTGATACACGATGATTTCCTAAGTTTCAAGTTTTTTTCGTCCATCTGGTGCTGAGTAGCAGGTCCTCAAAGTTAGGTATAGGCGAATTTTCTGTTTTTTGAGAATCTTTATTCAAACTCAATTTGCTCGATAACTACTCAACCAAATGAAAAATGGTTTTAGGTTCCTAAAAGCACATAATAGGACCTATATTTTGAAATATCACACTATTTGAAAATTTTTATCAAATGGAGTAGTGGCAGATTTAGTATGAAAAAATAGGGGAAAATCCCTCTACAAAAGTTCGTGACTGCCGCAAACTACCTGAATTAAGATCTAGCCTATTAAATTTACCTTTAGACTATATAGTCAAAACCTCCATCTTTCAAAATTGGTATCTCATTATACCCAGAGATTGCACTTTTTGAAGTTATAGTCAATCAGATTTGGCCAAAAATGCCAAATTTTAAAAACTTTATTTCTTAAAAACCATTCAAAAAATCAACTTTTGCTCTAAACAGGCTTAAACATGAAGTTTTTGATTCAATACTTGATTGTTGGGCTATTTATGATTGATTTTTAAAAAACTTTTTTAAAAAAATTGTATTTTGGGGACCCTATGCTGATTATCGACTTGACCCTTTCTTCCATCACTTAAACTGCTTTAACTTTTTATAGAGCAAATATTTTTCGAAAATTCGCCTATACCTAACTTTGAGGACCTGCTACTCAGCACCAGATGGACGAAAAAACTTGAAACTTAGGAAATCATCGTGTACCAATGTCAGCTTTAAAATGAGACATCCCCGAAGACTTATGGTGAAACTTTTCCAAAAACATATCATTTCCTCTTTTTTTGAAAATTAGACCAGTGTGCAGCGACTAAATAACTTAATCGTGCCTATACATATTCTCAATTTGAGCATAAACAACGAAACTATGTATTGTTGTTAATCAGTGTATTATTTAACTAGTAAAAAAATGTTTAACATTTATAATTCAGTTTGCTTATATAGCTCACACACTGAAGAATTTTAAATGGTTTATAATAATTTGAATAAGATTGCATGTCACTAATTCCTGGTGCTATTATTCTTTACGATTTTCACTTGAAATAGGATTTCGCTATCGTGATTTGGAACGATAATTTTCATGTCCTACTAAGAAAACTTCACTGAGGTGCCACATAAATACCATTTTCAAAAATTGGTGTGCTGGGAAAAATCTGTACTTTGTTTTAAGCGTTGTCATAATGGCAGTTAAACTTGGTCAGTCATTTTCATGAATATAAAGTGAGATGGAGAGAAAGCTCAAAGGGAATAACAATATAAATTAATTTCCACGCACTTTAAATGATTACGAAATTAAAAATTTGTTACTACTTCCTTCCAGTTCGAATTTGGAATCAAAATGTTATTAGGCAATTAAAAAAGTCAAAGTTGAATATAGAAATTTAAATATTAAAAAAATAGGATTAATGTCTTTTGTGTAGTTATTACTTCGTAAAACATTTGGATTTTCGCTATCTGTTCATCACATGCATCGATGCTTAACACATCGTTTAACAGCAAGTACATAGTTAACTTTGCATGCACAATATCGAACATATGATATAATTGAGAGTATTATCCATTAATTAGCAAAGAAACGTTTTCACTATCAGTTCCATAATGGAAAGTTTACAATTACCTATCTTATGGTAAATAATGAAAATGAAAGTGCAGTGGCATAAGACGTTTACATTGTACAATTGATGGATATTTAAAAAACTTATTTATGAAAAAAAAAATATAAAGTTCTGTTTGACTTAAAGAATTACACCGATTATAATCTCTAGACCTTGCGATTGTTGTGATCTATAAACACGTTCCAAATTGAAATTTAATTCCATAAATTATATTTTGAAGAACAAATCATATGTTGCGCTTAAATAATGATAACAGTAGAAGGAAGATGAATGTAGAATCAACAAATTTGGCAACAGTGCATTGCATCAGTCATTGAAAAATTTTCTCCCATTTTGGTCGCATAAAATATTTATTTTCTCTCATTTATTCTTCGATTTCTTTTTATTTTCCTCTTTAAATTGAAGAATTTCTCATTGGAGTCCATTCAATCAGCAACAACAATTAAAGTTTTGTGAACTTTATTACTTAATAACACATCGAAGACTTCTTGATTGATTGAGCATAATTTTCGCAATTTTAATTGCTTCTATACATGTTTTCATGAATACAGGAATTTACGTTCATACCAATCCACTTTTACATTTTTTATGCACAGCTCAAGAGCATCCAAAAAAATTCATGAAATTCATTTATGGAAGCAAAAAAAATAAAGTATGTCTAACTTTCAGACTCTCACTATTGTTATGACAAGTTGGACGGAAAATATTCTCATTAGACTGCATTATCATGTATGAAACAAGTATTATGGGAGAAAATCTGCTGTTGTTTAAAAATGCAATCTGAGTTATTTGAACCATATAAAAATTTATATATAAATATATTTAGAGAAGCATTAGAAGTGTCATGAAAAATCACACTTAAAAGCAAGAATAATAAAAAGGTAGAAATCTAGACATAGTAGTATACAATTTCTAAATGAGCATGACGAAAATAAAAAGCCGAAACATCTATGGCACAACATTTTCTATCAATACTGCGAGAAAGAAGTGAAAAAAATGAAGGAAACATCAATTTGAAATAATTTTACGCATTATAAGACTTTTAAGGCACAAAATCTTTCATTCTTTGTGCTTAAGTACTAAACAACTTTATGGTTTTTTTACTTACCACTGTGCTCAGTAAATATATTTGATCCTAATATCCTTGGATCTTTTGGAATTCTTGATTTTGAACGACTTGAACGGATAGATGATGGAACCGCACCTCCAATCGAAAGATTTGGTAAGGAAGATTGTTTAGACTCGGATTTTACTGACTGTTGATTTCCCATAATTCATTAAATTTGATTTTCTCTTAGCACTTGCACAAATTTCACTTTATGTGATCAAATCTTAATACATTTATCACCACTTTATATCATTATTTCAGATTTTTTGGGAAATTTTATAGTCATCGCCTTTTAAAGCTCTCATTTCTAATTTTTTTTTTTCAATTTTAATTTTTTTTTCTCTCTCTTCTTTTGTATGTACCCAAATTCACTTTTTCACTAATTTTCCTCTTTTGCTGATGGAATTTTAAGCATTTTTTGGCTTGGACTTTAATCACAGCACTTTATTGATCCAATTTAATTAATTTTAGAAAGTTATCTACTGTTTTGACTCTCATTCGAAAAAAATATAATATTCAATGATTCCGATCCATTCAGCAAATTTACTCAAATGATGGTGATGTATACTTTTTTAAAAACTTTGTATACTTTACAAGTTAAGATATTATTAGTATGTAATGAACAAAAGCGCATTTTTCGTTGTAACAGAAAACATTCTTCTTTCACAAGTAACCAGTGTTGCAAATGTAGATGTCTACACTAGATGAAGAATGTAGATTCTTCAATAGTTTTTGTCTAGCTAAGAAACTTTCTTCATAAAGATCGATTCTACATGTAGAAAGAAAAAAACCATCTACATGTAGATTGTGTCTACATGTAGAATCTGTCTACATGTAGATTCGATGTAGATGTCTATAATTCTACATTTTTTCCAGGTCTACATCAGAGAAGAATGTAGAATCGTAGTCATCTACATTAAATCTACATGTAGACAGATTCTACATGTAGACACAATCTACATGTAGATGGTTTATTTCTTTCTACATGTAGAATCGATTTTATGAAGAAATTTCTGTCTCAGAATTTATCTGATCCAGACAAATAGCCAGAATGCAACACTGCAAGTAACATTTGTTTATGCATAAATTTGTAACTGAATCTGTCAAATATGATCGCAATTTTTCAGCAGCTTAATAATTGAAACTTTTTCCTCAATAGATCTTGAAAATGACTGGCAGACTGACAGATAAAGTGAGGATAATAACACCTCATTGCCTTAAAAAAATATCCTTTTCCAAGAAAAAGATACTGAAAAAAAACGGAGATGTAAATACTAAAAAATGATTAAAGTTTCCAAAACTTTATATCAACAATCCATTTATCAATAAACTTTTAAGCTTTAGATTATATTCCGCAAACTTATATTGTTTAATTATGCTCATTACCGATTTTACTTCAATGTTGTTATTATGATCCATGTCAATAAAGCTTTATTTGAAAAAATTAAGAAAATTCATTTGTTTGAAGTAATTGATAAGATCACTATAATTAACATTTAATAATGTCTGAATGGGATCAAGTTACAGTTTTGAAGAAGAAACCATTGAAAGCAGCACAGTTAAAGACGGAATCTGCTGTTAATCAAGCCAGTAAATAATCATTTCGATGATATCAAAAATGGCCAACACACTAATATACTTTTTCACATTATTCTTTTATACTTTAGGGAGGCAAGGATTTGAAGTTGAAACACATCAGAAATGTGAGTAAATTTGACTTAATCATAGTGTTAATTTAATAACTATGTGTTACTCTAATGTAAAATAATAACAAGAACAAATTTGTCAAATATTGTGAAATTCTGGATGATTCCAAAAGTCTGTAGCGCATTTCCTTAAAATTGTAGTCTTTTGTTAATTTCATTACTTTTGTGACCAAGATTCATTAGTTTTTGATGGCAAAGGAACTAGAAATATGAATGTATGCTCTATTATTAAAGAAGTTCTAAATTACAGTTAATGCAGGAACTAATAAGCAACATTTACCGACAAAGAATACTGCAAAACTAGATCGTGAGACTGAAGAACTAAAGCACAAGGCAATTGATGTTTCTGTAGCAAGGCTAATTCAACAAGGTCGTCAGGCAAAAGGCTTATCACAAAAGGACCTTGCAACTAAAATCAATGAAAAACAGCAGATCATCACAGATTATGAAGCAGGAAGGTAAATCCTAACGGGTTTGGGACATTTGCCCACTGGCTTTTGCCCACTCTACATATGCCCACTGACATTTTCCCACTGGTACTTATGCCCACTGGTACTTTTACCCATTGATATATTTGCCCACTGATACTTTAGCCCACTCGTATATTTGCCCACTGTATAGTTGATAAAAGTATTTATGTTCAAAAAATAATTTTTAACGCATTTTCGAAACTTGATTCGGTACTTTTTTAAGATTTTTATTTTTAGGGTTTGAGGCATTCAATTTACCTATCTTCTCTTAAAATTTGATTTAATTTCTGTTTTTGGTTTTACTTGATGTTTAATTTGATTATTTGGTGTTTCGCGATGCAAAAGGACTGTTTAAGTTTGCTTTTGAAATCTGGCATAAACCTCTGGCTATTCTCTACAAGATAAATTGCGAAATTTTTCACTAAACTTAATAAGGGTTTCAGTACTCAATATACTTTTGGCCATTTCCAGATATCAGATAAAATAATAAAATACAGTATTGTATTAAATACAGCACTCTATTTGGATAAACCCTCGAAGAAGAAAAAGGGAAAAACTAGATTTTGACTAAGCGCGCCCTTAGTCTACAATTGAAAATGTAACTATTCAGACGTGTTTCCTTCACTTTCACACTACACATTATTTTCGACAGTGTTGCTTTTAGCAGCCTTTAAAGCTAATGAGGGAAATTAATTCTGCCTTTATATCCCAAAGTTCCTCTCTGTTGATGGTGTCATATGCTACACGAAGATCAACCAAGAGATGTAGGGTTTCTACGTTCATATCATAACATTTCAAGACTATTTGACAAATGCTTAACAATTGGTCAAATATCTTTCGTTCCTTTTGCTTTAAATAACAAAATATTTGGATTTTTGTGACAATCGCCTTATTCCAAAAAATGTCATTCTGATTTCTCAAGCAAAAATGCATGCTTTTAAGCGGCTTCATAACTATTTATTTTTATCGTGTACATTTTACCTACTTTTAAAATTGTAAACACCAAATAAATCAAATTAAACATCAGGTTAAACCAAAAACAGAAATTAGATCAAATTTTAAGAGAAGATAGGCAAATTGAATGCCTGAAACCCTTAAAAATTAAAATCTTAAAAATGTACCGAATCAAGTTTCAAAAATGCGTTAAAAATTATTTTTTGAACATAAATACTTTTATCAACTATACAGTGGGCAAATATACGAGTGGGCTAAAGTATCAGTGGGCTAATGTTTCAGTGGGCAAAAGTACCAGTGGGAAAATGTCAGTGGGCATATGTAGAGTGGGCAAAAGTCAGTGGGCAAATGTCGGTAACCCATCCTAACACGTCAATAATTATATCACTAATAAAAAATCTAATACTCGATATGCTTGTCTTTGCAGGGGAATTCCCAATAACATCATCCTTGGAAAAATGGAAAGAGTCCTTGGTGTTAAATTGCGGGGAAAGGAAATTGGCAATCAGTTTGTTCCTCCGCCTCCTAGCACAAAAAAATAGATGCTGCATTTCTAGGAGGCGATGCTAAGATTATAAAATATCAATGCAGGCAATTGAACATCTCTTACATCTTCAACTAAATTACTTATCCAAATTTTATTTCGATATTCATTTAAAGCACACCCAACATTTATTTTTTGAACTGATGTCTGATAACTTTGTTTTATCACACATTTGGAGTGGTGTTTTTAGAATAATGAACTTTGGTAAATGCTGGATATTTGCTTTCCAATCGATAATTGTTTTTTTTCTTCTTTTTATTAATGAAAAAATGAAAATTCATGATTTTTGAGGATTTAAATAAAGTGTCAATACATGAAAAAGTCAAGAAACTAATCTGTTGAATTACACAGTGTTTTATTTACTTCCAGTAATTTAAAAGAATAGAAAAAAATGTGAGAAAATAAGGATAAAAATCTAAGAAAATTAAAGTTTTAATCTTTTCTCAATGGTTCATTACGCTTTTCAATGCCATTTTCAGTAACGATCGAAATTTGAATACCGTCGCCAGTATAGATATCACGTTCAGCTGCTGAGATGAAAGTATCTCTTACCAAATTAACAGCTCGTTCAATAGTCAATGGAACATTTGGTTTTTCCTCCATATTTTTTAAACCAATTTGATTGTCTAAAATTGGCTGCAATAATGCAGACGAGGATCCTCCTGCGCGATAAGTATGACGCTCACAATGACCGATTGGATCATAGGAATAAACATATCCTTTGCCTTCATAAATTCCAGCTAGAACATTTGAAACATAATAAGGGAAAAACCTGCGACCATACATCATTGTAGAGAGAAGCTGTGCTAATGCATTCAAACTAATTTCTTTATTCTCATGAGCGTCTGAATATTGTCGTACTCTGGTTTGTAAGATGCTCGTCAGTGTATCAGAATCGCACCAATTTCCACAACTTGCTAGAACGGCTGTTGAAGTCAAATGAAATAGCTTTGAGTGATTTCTTGAAAATATATTATATCCAGCACTTAATCGAGTATCAGCTCCAATGACTGCAAAGTTATCGCCAGCAATAGCAACAATCGAGCTATAAACAAAGAAATATTGTTAAATTAAGATTCTATTTTTTTTTGTTTGTCATCATCGCTAAGGTTAATAGAAATTTTCACCTTTTCCTCAAATACTCACCCTCCATTATATTCATATGGATTGAATTGATGCTGAACTGCTCCGGGGACTTGATATTCAGGAAATTGATTAACACCGAGCATTTTAATTGATTAATTACAGCTTTTTTTCGATTAAACAAATTCTTTTGAATTATTTTGAAATTATGAATTTTTATAGCAGTTTTTTGAGAACTGAAACCCCCACAAAGCTGCTATAAAACTAGTATATCGGGTAGAAACGCAATGCGGATATATTCACACCGTACCATCATAAGTCTTATGAATAGAGCAAGATTTGCTCAGCATATGTTTGAAGGTGTAAAGCTTGATAAGTCAGCTGATCTTCACTCAGCATAAATTTGAAGGTATAAAGCTAGCGATTCAGCTGAGCTTCGCTCAGCATAAGTTTAAAGGGGCCGTTCACTTATTATGTTACGCAAAAAAATGATTTTTTGATGACCCCCCCTACCCCCTATGTTACATTTGGTTACAATTTTTCAAACCCCCCCTCCCCTCTAAAATGCGAACGGCCCCAAAGGTATAAAACTAGCGAATCATCTGAGCTTCAAGTATATAAGTTTGAAAGTTTAAAGCTTGACGAACATTCTTTAAAAGTTTTTTAAAAAATTTTTCATCCAAAGTTGAATTTTATAAAAATCACAGTAAACTTTTTTTTTTGGAAAATTCGTAGGAAAGGAAACTTTTTTCCTTTTTCTGAAGCAACGGCTGTTCTTACCATGCCCAAAGACAATACAGCTCTTTTATAGAGCAGCACGGATCAAATGTAAAAAACTAGAAGTCTCTACGATGTCTCGATATTGAGATTTCTTGCTGATTAACTTGCTTGTTTGCTTGCTTACAGAAAGCGTGTTTTACGATTTTCTCAGCAATGCCTTCACACAAATTTGAATTCTGTTTTTTGCAGAAGATGTGAAATTTCAGGCACAAACTTTTCATCGCTGAGCATATTAAGCTGTCTTGTTCCATTTCCTCGCAAAATGCGAAAAACTGATTTTTCAATCTGAACAAAACCAATAAATTCACACGTGAAAACGGTGTGAATATAAAAATATTTTGATAATATTCACTTGTTTTCCCCCTGCTTTTAAGCTGATCACTTGAAGTTAACAAAATTCTCGTCCTTAATTACAATGACAGCACCTTTAATTAATTTAAATAATGACATTCAAATGCCAGCTTTCGGACTAGGCACTTATTTGGTAAGTAGTAATTTTCACATCAATATCATATATAAAAACAGTACTGATTAATTAAGTTAATCGATTATCGATATCTCTCTTTATCAGTTCTTTAAATTGCCTTATCGTATTTACAACAATGTCGTGATTTCGTAATCACCACAACTTCCCGTATATAATTAATTCTAATTCGAAAACATAATTAAAATACACTTTTGACATTTGAGCTGTATATCCATAATGGTGTTTGCTGGAATCAGATATTTTTATTTATATGTGCAACGATTAATTATTGTAGTTCAGTTCAGTGAAAATTCTGTAATTTATTTGTGTCATTCGAGTAGCCACAATAGGTCTGCTATATAAAGGATGTGGTTCTTAGTCCTTATGAACATATGTCTAAAAATAAACAATTTCTTTTCTAGAGTACTGAGTTCGATGGCTATAAATACACAAAGTTTTGTTTAGAAAATGGGTATCGACATATTGATACTGCCTATTTTTATGAAAATGAAGATGTGGTTGGAAAAGCTATAAATGATGTTATATCGACTGGATTACTGAAACGAGAGGATATTTTTGTAACAACAAAATTATGGAATATCCATCATGAACCGGAACTTGTAGAAAAGGCATGCCGCAAAAGTCTTGAAAATCTCAAGCTTGACTATATTGATTTATACTTGATGCATACTCCAATCGGATATAAATATTCTGAGAATGAAGAATTGCTTCCAAAAGATGCTGACGGAAACTTTCTCTTTAGTGATGTCGATTATCTTGATACATGGAAGGCAATGGAAAAGCTCGTTGGACCAGGACGGCCAGTCAAGTCTATAGGTTTAAGCAACTTCAACAGTGAGCAAATAACACGTATACTTGAAAATTGCGACATAAAGCCTGTCGTCAATCAAGTGGAATGTAATACTTCCATAAATCAAAAGAAGTTGATAGAATTCTGTAAAGCTAGAGATATTGTTGTTATGGCTTATTCACCAATGACGAGACCACACTATTTTGAAAAAGACAAATCTTTACCTAGACCAGCAATCTTACATGAAAAAGTAAAGGAAATAGGCCAAAAATATAACAAAAGTCCTGGACAGGTAGTCTTGAGATATCTTTATCAAATTGGCACAGTTCCAATTCCTAAATCATCAAATGAAAACCGAATTGTTGAAAATATTTCAATATTTGATTTTGAGTTGTCAGTCGAGGAAATGCAATTCATGGATGGATTTAATACTGGTCAAAGAACTGTTCCTTTCAATGCCTGCAAAACTCACAAATATTACATGTTCAATATTGAGTTTTAAGAAGCCTTATTATGTTTGGATAAAATGGCATGAAGAAAAATGTATTTTTTTAACCATAATTTTTGAAAGTTATGCTTAATAAAATTTAAAGATCGCAATTAATTGATATTATTTCTTGGTTTGAGCACTTTGTTATTTTAATTCTTATGATATTCTGCAGATATTTTAAGTATGTTTCTGTAGAAAACATGAGAAAAAATAAAATTTTTATCTTTGCTGTGTCTGATAGGGCTGGTCAAACTATGACAAGTTTCCCATACGCTAGCAGTGTCCTGTGTAAATTCTTAACTCAAAATTTGATTTTATCTTATAGCCAGTACTTTTATCTTTCCAACAATACCAAATTTATGACATATACTTGAGATTTTATGTAGTTTTGAGCAAAAATGTTAAGTATATAGTATATTTAAAGTCATTTACATCTCAGAGAAAATGAAAAATACTGATAATTCAAATCAAAATGATTCAAGTCCGTGCCAAAAACTCAAATTGATTTTAAAACATTAAAAACATTATTTTCTATCATTCCTGAAAGTTTCATCAAGTATGGGGATGATTTTTGATGAAAAAAGTTGAAAAAGATTTTTGAGGTGTATGCAGATGGCATGTTTCAAATTGTTTCAAATGGTTCAAAGTTGAAAATTTGGCGGAACTTTTTTCCAGGTTTTCACAGTTTCAGAAAGATACAAGTGAGAGCTATGTAAAACAGTTAAAACTTGTCTCTCCACTTACTTGGAATATGCAGTTATAGTCAATTGAAGTAAAAACATAGTAAAAAACCTATATTTTTCGAAAATATCTTAATATTTTGATGCATAAATATAATTTTAAACCTTAAGATTGATATTTTTCTTGGAGATCTAGCAAAGGGCTACAATTGAATGAAAAAAGAAAAACATTTAAATGCATCAGTAATCTGCATACTCAAAAAAAGTGTGCCGTACTACTAACATTTGAAGTTTCGTCAATTTTTAAGCGTTTCCATGAAGTAAAACTTACATGACTGATATTTATATTAAAGCTTCAATTTATATCTGTCATTTAAACAAAGTTTCAAGAAAATTGGTTGAGACAAGAAAAGTTCTGATAAATTAAAAATATTTACAATCGATGGTCATCAAAATACATTTAGGACTATATCTCCAGCATTGCTGCACTTTGGGCCAAAATTAAAATAGATTCTGATTCCTTGGATAAAGACCTTTCAAATAAGCCAATAAAATAATTTTTGGAAAAAAAATTCGATTTATCCCATAGTGCCCCGTATTCATGTCTGAATGTATTGTTTTTGTTCAGTTTAAACTGGAAGTTAATATTAACTTTGAGCAATGTAGCTTTTTAACTTTAAACATTTATATTTGCTGAGCGAAGCTTGATCTATTAACAAGACTTTCGATGGTAATGTGTGAATATATCGACTTTGTGTTTATACCCGATACATTGATAATAGCCATGCATAAAATTCGATTTTTATGATTTATGTTTCAAAATAATATTTTATTTTGTTTAATTAGATAACATAATTGTACATATTTTTAAAATCACAATTTTAATTAAAATATGAATAGGTTTTGTGATGAAGCATCCATTTATTTTGCTAGCTTAAAGCTTGTTTTGAAACAAATTTAGATGTATATATATATATATATATATATATATAATATGGTTTAGAAACAGATCTATTCTGGAATTATGGACTAATAGTTGTTACTAGTTTGAAGCAAGCTCTACAAACCGGAACAAGTTTTTTGGAATGATGGCCGGGTAATGGAATAAATTTATCAATACATCTAGTGCAAAATATTTCACCGCATCGCCAGCAATGGGTCTAATGGGAAAGAAAAAATATTAAAAAAATAAAACAATATATAGAATTTTCAATTCTTAGTACCTTCTTCATTTCTTGAGAGAATGGGGTGGAACATTGACATGCTGTTGCACTTCGAAGGCTCTTCCAATCAAGAGCAACTGAATTGATTTCAGCAGTAATTTGATCGACTTCTTCGGAATTATTGTCAGAAACAGATAAGTTTGAGAAACAGTAACTTTCAGACTTCAAAGGATTTAGTGGATGGTCGTGATCAGCTGATTGAAGTTCACTTAATTTCTTATTATCATAATTAAATTTGTTATCTGCTCTTCCCGTTGCATTTTGTAATAAATTTGCTCCGTTGGTTTGAAGCTTCTTTGCAGATTTGGATATTAAATTTTTCAAATTACCAATACGCTAAAACATTATAAAAAAGGATTTAATTGATTTTAATATAAATATGACTTGAAAAAATATCTTACTTTAGTCAAATGTTGAACATGTTCGTCTAATGAGGAGCAGTGCTCTTTACTTGCAAGTAAGAAATCGCTAACGTCTTCTCTTGGATGAATTCCACTTTCAAATCGACTGTACATGCCTCGCCAAAATTTAATACACTGAGGCGCTAAGTTTGGCACTAAGATGTCGTCCACTTCTCCCGGTTTATACAACGGATTTAGATATTCATTCATATGATTAGCCATAAAACCCCATAATGAAAATGTTTTTTCACATAATTTTAAATCTAGTCTATCCTTTTCACAATTTCCAACAAAAGTTCCAAATTGACAAGACATGACATGATCGTGCAGTATTAAAAGAAATCGTTCATTAAATTCAAAAGCATCGATTCTCTGTTGCATCATTTGCCATACGCTATCAAGAAATTGCGTGAAAATTGGTGAAATTTCTTTTGGATCAGTGCTTAAATGTCCACATCTTTCGCTAAATTTGTGCCCAAATGACAGCCAATCTTTTTCAATAAGACATTGAAAACCTTTTATTGTACGATAATAGGGATCTAACATCAATGAAGCTAATGAGCAAACTTGAGAAGTTCTATCCCAACCATCACTACAATGAACGACGACTGAAATGCCTTTATAAACTGCATTTGCTATGAAATATGAAGTATCTAACATTGAACGAATGTGTTTTAACCATCCAGATGATTCAAGTGCTGACAAAAATCCGCTCATTGACTTTTGTTCGCACGTTTCAATAAGTTTTTGTAAGCTCGCTCTCATAATATGAATATTTTCAATGCCCAGAAAATGAAATTTTGTATTTTCGTAAAAAAGTTCATTCTCATAGCCTTTTCCAGCAGCTCGATTCGCCAATGCATTCATCTACATTTTAATGAGGTTTTAGATAAGACTTTCAATTCAATAAAAACAAAAACTGTTTTTAAGCTTACCCTTGGTCGAGTGTCTACGACATATAAAATATTTGAATTTGGATTATTTTTTCTTATTTTAACAAATAATTGTTCATCCTCAACACAACGAGCTGAGAACCCAGCTAAAGGCTGCGAACATCTGCATATAGAAGCTTTATTGGGATGAAGATAGGTTAAAGCTGGAAGTCGGCCTTTGCTTCGGAATCTTGAGCTTCCCAAAAGAATTGCTTTATCTACTGAATTCGGTACATAAAACTGATTTGGATATGTATCACATAACTCATAGCCTTTGTTCATCTTGCATAGTTGCCACTCATCATTCGGAACTTTCATACGTTTAAATTCACTTTCTAACTTAAAGTAATCCCAACCTGCACATTTCTGCAGGTCCTCAGTGCTTGATGTATACTGAAAACAATACAGATTCTGATAGCTTACTGGAAAAGAATATAATTCAAGAACTATTAAGAAACAGTTATATTAATTAAATACTATTAAGTTAATTACCAGGCTGATACAATTTCGATAATGTTGTATATACGTCATGACATTCTCGCTCTTTAGCTATGACAAATGTTACTGACAAAAATGTTTTGCATCGTATTAAAAGTGGAGATCCTGTAGTCGTCAATGGTTGTTTCTCGACATTTGAAATGTGCATATGAAGAATCTTTAAATATTGCCATAAATCAGTTGAAAAATTTAAATTTAAATTGAAGTATCCTTACCCATGTTTCTTTATTGGCTATTGGATCGACAAAGATGAGATGAGTTGCCGTTAAATAGAGTGTTCCGACAATTGAATTTTTGCTATTATACCTATCAATCATCCTTACATTCTCAACCTGCAAAGAATGTTTTTTGATATTTATTTCTTATTTGCCAAAAAAATGACATTTTACGTAACAAGCTTAATAATCATCACCTTTCGAATCATAAGGACATCGCGAAAGAAAACTGGAAGAATCAATTCTTGATCAGAAGCTAAATTATCTTCAAGCCATTTCTTAAAATCAACAATTAATTTTGGCAAGCTTAATCCGAGTATACATGATCTACGATTTAGTTCTTTAAAATCATTGACTAATAAATCACTATAATACTGAATTTCTTCTGGGGAAACTAAATCAAAATTTTGCTTAAAATCACTAAAACTTGAAGTATTTTCATAATCTGAAAATCTATTCATTGCCTTCAATTAATCTAAATAAGAGAAATGTGAATTACAATTTTTTTTTCTTTTTTCCTTTCCTTCTGAATTGATTTTCCTTAATGATCCTTAAAGGAATATTTTGAAGAGAGTAAATTTCCATAAGAGAGAACTTTCTTAAAATTCTCATTTTCCTAATTTTGAGCACAAGAACTTCTATATGATATATTTTATGATTTGCAGGCTTTTTTAAATATATTAAATTAAATATAAATAAAAGCTTCAAAAAGACTCATTTTTTATCGAACAATAGGCTGATATAATTAATTGTATTCTACAATACATATCATTCAAAATTGCATTTTTAGTGAAAATTGCATCGTTTTAATTTATTTTTTTGGAACTAGTAATATAGAAACCATAGGTTTGTTAATAATGAAGCATTAATTATATAAAATATCACAACAAAAATATGAAAATAAGCGATTATGCTCTTATCAAGTTTCGAAAAAACATACAAAAAGTTTTTAACACAGCTTTTAACATGTTTTCCACTTTATTACCTTTGGTATTCTTATATGCTCCATCTTTAAAAGTGTCACAATTATATTTATTCTAAACTTGATTATTTATACTATCCTTATTATCATGAAAAGCTTAGTTTTTAATTTTTTAAAAATATTTTCTTTATGATTTAAAAAGACAAGCAATTTCTATAAAGAATGTCAATAGCTTTTGTTTGACGGAATGTCTGGAATTTAAATTATTATTGACAGTTATTAATTAGACATAAATCATTGAATTTCTGTATCAATTTAATTAACAACAAGTCAAGTTTCGAAAGTTTATTATTAAAGCTTAATAAGGTATTTATAAGGTTGGAAAAGTTTATAAAAATAAAAAAGATATTTTTAACGGCTTTTTAAATTTATTCTGTAAGTTTTGCATGGACATTATTGTGAGCGTCATGTACAACAGCTCAAAAAATCATTGTCATTAAAAATAATAAATTTAAGCGAGTAATTGGTGTTTTCTGTTATATTAAATAGTTGTAAAATATAGTTTGAAGAAAGATCAATAATTGTGACAAAAATTTGGTAAGTAATTAATTAATTTAAAGTGAAAAAACAAGTTTTAAAAAGAGTTATCAAAACACTCCTCCAAAAAAGCCGTTTTTTTACATCAAGACTCTCTGATTCTCTTAAAGAGCAATGCGAAGATTTTTGTGAGCGTATGTTTATTTCACGGCTAAGATAAATAAGATTAGTTGTAAAGTGTATACCTGTTTATTTGTACATTAAAACTGATAATTTTGATAACTATGGTTTGGTATGCGTAAAAAAACCGACGCATCATTTAGTAAGGCGACCAACGGAATTAAAATTAGGCGAGAGTTCTTCGTGATTAAATAATAAAAAGAAGACTTCCCAGATAGAGTTTTATTGAAGATAATGTAAAATAATGTTGAGAAATGATCGCGTGTCTCTCGCTGCATATTTTGTTTTGGAATGACTATTTCGAGTGTTTTTGGTAATATGCATTTTTGTATGATTACGATTACATATAACACATTTTGGGAACCAAACATTGATAGAAACTACCAGAGGGCGAAGTCGACTCGAAATTTGTATGAAGTCGAGTGAACTCAAGTCGACTTTTCCATACAAAATCCGAGTCGACTTCGCCCTCTGGAAACTACAATTCAAAGAAATGAGAGAGGGAGCTAAAAATAAACATTATAAAAAATGAACTTTCCAATAAGTAGCAAAGCTAGGCATTTTCGGTCTCATTTTCTTTAAATATATTCAATAATATTCAAGTTGTTCTCTTGTTTAAAACGCGCGTAAAAATAAGGTTTCTCCCGACATTTTTTTTCAAACTCGCTAGATCTCGTAACAATTAATTGAAATGTATAACATTGTTTTATTTCTTTTCTATAGATTATAAATAATATATGAGTAAATAACTTTAAATACAACAATGTCGGATAATCTTGTAATTGAAACTCGTAGTCGATCAAGATCAAAAACACCAGGACTACTTTCAAATGAAAACGGAGATTCTAAAGGAGCAAAAAAAATCCCTACAGTGAGTCTTATTGAGGAAGAGGAAGATGTCATTGGAGTCTCTTCGCAGCCTTCACAAAGGCCAAAACGTCAGCGTCGAAGCGCGAAGAATGCTACATCAGACACTTCCGGCGATACTCAGCTAGAAACAGTAGTCAGCAATAGCAAGCAGTCAAAGAGTACAGTAACAGCAACTACAACAACAACAATAATACAGACATCTAAACAGACAACAAATGGAACTCAAGAGAAAAGTGAAGAATCGACATCGGTAAAGACCATAACACATACCGCATCTAATAATGATGCAACTGAATTTCCAGAAAGTCAAAGTATATTCAATAATATATTTAATGCTATAAAAACAAGTACGCCAATTTTATCTACCAAACGTACAAAGAGAACTACTCTCGAAAGTAGCTCCTCAACTGGAAATGTTGATTTCAATCTCCATCCTGCTTACAAAGAATATAAAGAGGCTGGCGAGTATTGGAACAAATTTCCGAAAACTGATTATACTTATTCGGAATTGTCACCACATCGACGAGAGTTGGGTGCTGGAATTGTTGCCATGCCAAATATGTCTCGAAAATCACTTGACAAATATCAAAATCGTATCGAAGCTATGATTCAGCAAAATCCTACCGAAGAAAGTTTCATTCGACGTAAATTTCTTAGCAATATGTCATATCAAAAAAAGGCAGCAGATTTGCAATATGATTCTGCTGACGAAGTTGACGTTTCTGACTTGTACAAAAACTTGTCAGCAAGACGTAATTCGGAAAAGAATGTTTTCTCCAGATTTATCATGTTTGTTATTGGAGTCTTTTCATCTTCATACTCAAATTTAAAGCGAAAAGTTTCTTATGGATCCAAGCAACACATCTCTTATACACCTATTAAAAGACATCATCAGCAAGGTAGGCATATCTAATTACCTGAATATCAACATAAATATATTCTTATCATTAAATTTTAATTCATCGTTGTTTGTATTAGGATTTTGGCGAGGAATTTACAACTTTGCTCAAAGCTTTGTTTTGTTATGCATCAGCAAAGTTTATCTGTTCATCTCAACAGTTTTGTGTTTGGACACATGGCTTCTTTATACACGCTCTGAAAATGTTCACCAAAATCAAAAGCGTAAACGATTTTTGATCGGATTGTTAGTTCTTCTTCCATTGATGCTGTTTGGTGGTAAGTGATTATTATTTACTTTATCAAGTTAATCGAATTGAAAAAGAAAAAAAATTGGAACTTGTAACATGACAAATATTATTTCTTGTTTTATTTACAGGAACTTACATTTACCTTGATCCTCCACAAAACATTTCTTTTTCTCAAATATCCCTCCCTAAAATGTCCCTTCCAAAAATCGCATTTCCATCTATTACAATACCAAAAATTTCATTTGATTTCATCAAATGGCCAGAATTTTCACTTCCTTCTTTGCCTGAATGGTTCAAATTTCCGAAAATTGCAATGCCAACAATTTCTTTTCCATCTATCTCATTACCGCAAATATCATTTGATTTCATTAAATTTTCCTGGCCTGAATTTTCTTTGCCATTGTGGCTTAAATTTCCAGAATTTACATTTTCGTTACCTTCTTGGTTCCGTCTGCCTAGCTTTTCATTCAATTTACCTGATTTTTCATTCAACTGGCCAGAACTTTCGTTTGAATGGCTTAAAATGCCAGAAATTTCATTTACTCTTCCAGCATGGTTCAAATTACCCGAATTTAATTTCTCAATGCCATCAATTTCTTTCGACTTTTTAAATTCAATCATTAGCTATACGGCTGATGTTTTTGGATCAGCAAAGTCGACATCAATTGAGTTTTTAGACAAAATTCGAAGTGTAACAATTGGCCTTTTGAATGAATTCCAAATTGTTTGGAATGAAAATTTCAATATTAAGTAGATTGTTAGAAGAAATTCATTGAAAAATATGTTTTGATGTCATAAGTTCGCATCAAACAAGAAAAAAAAATATTTAAAATTTGTTATCAGGCAAGATTTAACTTTCAAAGTATAGTTTTATTGATTTTCACTAAGAACAATATAATTTTTTGTAAGGTAAAAATAATTAATTAAAGATTAGCACTAATTTGTAGGTGTAATTTTGAGATAGATGGAAAATCGTTCAAAAACATGCGTAAATCTCATAGAAAATAAATTTCAAAGCACATAAAAGATATGATTTTACTGATTAAGAAAATGTTTTAATTAAAAAAAAAATTCACAATTCCTAAAAAATCCCACCACAAAATTGCCATATCATCACCGATACTAACCATACATATTTGCATCATGAACAATAACATAAAAAAAACATTTATACCAAAATCATAAGAAAAGCATCATAGAAGAAGGATAGAAAAATTATGTGGGCTTGACTAAACTCATCAATTGAATCAATTACTTTTTTTTGTAACAACAAAGAATTTTGTTCATTCTTTATCATTTATCTAGCAGTCCTATATATGTGTTTAAGATGTAAAACAAAACAAAAAAAATATTAAAGAAAGATTTTTATAGGATACTTTTTTTTTTGTTTTATATGATCAAAAAATTTTAAATAAAACTTAAGAAAATTATACAAAAAAATGCTAACTGTTGATTATGATTTATCAGACCCAAAAGTTTGCTTTAAAATAAATAACATAAAAAGGTGAGTGGAAATTTTAAGAATCTAATTGCTGCATATTTCATTCGTTTTCTCTATTTTTATTATTATCATTATTGAACTTCTATCCTTCTTCATTGAAGCTCTTTCATCCGCAAAAAAAAAAATATCAGCAGTAATAAGCACTATGAAAAATAATCTTCTTTTCTGCTTCTTGCTCATTTATTATTTTCATTTTAATTAATTTGAAGTTCTTTTTTTTTGAAGAAGGATGTGAAGTTCCAATTTTTATTTTTATGTTCATAACTCAAGTTATTGAGGTCTTTTAATATGATTTCAGCATTTCTTCTGTCTGAGGATAACAATTTCATTGCCAGAAAGAATTATCAACTTGAACGATTTAACTATAAATTAAATTATGTAACTCAATACTTTTCTGATGTATCTCTACCATCAATACCTCATTTCAATTTTGGATGGATATTATCTCCATTATTCTACACTCGAGCATTATTTCGAGGGTTCATTATGGATTCGACGACGAAACAACCAGAATTAAAATTGGACGAAGAAAGATTAAACATTATTTTAAAGCATATTAATGATTATGTTGACAATACAATTCAGGAAAAGCTAAAATTAAATAATGATATTTTAATCAATAAAGTCAATGAACGATTAGTGATTACAATAGCTAATCACTTAAATGATGCCTTAAAGAAATATGAATATCATCTTACAGCCAAAGATGTTGAAATAATCGTGAACCAAATAAAAGTGCAATTAAATAATGATTTAAATGAAAAAGAGAAGAGCATATTGGCAAAGATATCTCTAAATAATCAAGAAAATGTTGAGAAAATTAAATCCATCGCTAGTTTAAGCATGAGTCAGCAAAAAAATACACAAAATATTGATCTTGATAAGATTATCACAATGATTTTGGAGTCAAAAAAACTGCCAATACTTATTGATGATCGTATTAAGATCATCCATAATTCAGATGTCGAAAAAATTAAATTGGAAATTATTGGGAAATTTGCTGTCTATGACAATGAATTAAAAAGACTTAAAATTGGACAAACAAGTATTTCTGATGATTTGATTAGATTTAAAAGAGAAAATGATGACGGATTAAAAAGCATATTGATGAAAATTGATGACAAATTTACAACCTTCTCAGACTATTCATCTATAGACATGAGTGTAAGAAAAAGTCTTTTAAATATATTAGGACTAAAAAATCCTGAGATTGGTGATGAAACTTTACTGAAGGAATGGATTGAAAACACATTTGTTGCAAAAATTTACTTAGAACAGCATCTACAAAACTTGAACCTGAAACTGAATGAGGCTTTTTCGAAAGAGATCGATAAAAATGCGGGTATATTTATGGAAGATATCAATGAAAAGCTCAAAAGTCAAATTAAAATTCTTTTAGAACAGAAAAATGAGGAACATAAAAGTACAAATTTAAACATTCGTGGGGGAATTTTAACTGAAGATGATGTGATTAAAATTGTTAAAGATATATTGGCAGTCTACGATGCAGATAAAACTGGTCTCGTTGATTATGGACTTGAATCAGCGGGAGGAGAAATAATTTCAACAAGATGTACAGAAAATTATCGAACTAAGAGTGCTGAAATTTCAATTTTTGGAATTCCGATTTGGTATCCAAGAAACACACCAAGAACAGTTATATCACCTACAATTGCTCCTGGTGAATGTTGGGCTTTTCAAGGTTTTCCAGGCTTCCTCGTAATCAAACTCAGTAATCTCATAAAAGTAACGGGATTTACTGTTGAGCATATACCACAGTCAAATGCTCCAAACAATGTTATTGATTCTGCACCTAATAACTTTTCTGTTTGGGTAGGTCATAAATTATTTGGGTATCAAAAAAAAAATTATTTTGTTTCTTTCCATTATTTTTTCAGGGATTAACGAGTGAGTTCGATAAGAATCCAATTTTGTTTGGCAACTACTATTATTCAGCATCAAAAGATGCCCCAAGTCTTCAATACTTTCCCGTCCAAAACAAGGATATAGTTATAGCTCATCAATTTGTTGAGCTTGTGATTGAATCGAATCATGGAAATTCAAAATACACTTGTCTTTATAGGTTCCGAGTTCACGGAGAGATGTAATTGGAACAGTTCTTTTTATAAGAAATAGAAAACTTACAATCACATTCAAATATAGTCATTGAAATATTGTTAAATACTTTTGTCTTTTTAAGTAAACAATTTTGCGTCAATTTTTTTGCATTTTCAAACATTTATTTTACCTTTTGCATTATTGATAATGTCAGCTTTAAAGCCATAAGATTGCACGTAAAAGTGACCTAAACTTAAGAAAGAAACAGAGATGTTCATTTATATACCTACCTACAAAACGAAAGTAATTTTAAGTTCCTAGAATAAGTAAGCTATCTGAAAACAACGAGTAACGTACTACTCTCAACAAAATCAATTGTAAAGAAGATTTAAAGCTTTTATTTGCAGCTTTCAAAATGTAAATTTAAAAAGAAAAATTGGTGTGAATATGAAAAAAAAGTTATAAAGTTTAATTGGTATGACAAATTCAAAATTTATTATATGCATTGGCCTTAAGTAATTTATAAAAGAACCATTACTATTTACTTCCTCAAATTGATTAAATTTTTAATGTGACTTAAATTAAATTTAAAAATGTTGAATAAACTTAGAATAACCGTTCACTTATTACGTTCGCATTTTAGGGTGGAGGAGGGGTTTGAAAAATTGTAACAAAGGGGGGGGGGGGGGGGGGGGTGTCAAGAAGTATGTAACGTTCTAAATGTCGTCTGTCTTTTAAAAAAAAGTTCACGAAAAAAATTTGTTTACAAATTCACAACCAAAAACGTTTTTTTAAATTTTCCACCTTATTAATGATAAATTAAATTATGAACGTTCAAGTGGGGGGGGGGGGGGGGGGGGGTTGTGAGTTGTAACAAGGGGGGAGGGGAGGGGTGAAAAAGTCGTTTTTTGCGTAACGTAATAAATGAACGACCCCTTATTGGAACCTTTTTTTATATATATTATATATCATTGATCCAAAAATAAAGCATGCATATTTGACAACTATGACTTTAGGATGTAAATTTTCTGCTTCTTGCTCATTTAGTATTTTCATTTTATTTAATTTGAAGTTCTTTTTTTTTGAAGAAGGATGTGAAGTTCCAATTTTTATGTTCATAACATGATATAACTCAAGTTATTGAGGTCTTTTAATATGATTTCAGCATTTCTTCTGTCTGAGGATAACAATTTCATTGCCAGAAAGAATTATCGACTTGAATGATTTATTAAAGATATATTGGCAGTCTACGATGCAGATAAAACTGGTCTCGTTGATTATGGACTTGAACGAGCGGTTCCGATCCGACCAAATTCCGATTTGGTATCCAAGAAACACACCAAGAACAGTTATATCACCTACAATTTCTCCTGGTGAATGTTGGGCTTTTCAAGGTTTTCCAGGCTTCCTCGTAATCAAACTCAGTAATCTCATAAAAGTAACGGGATTTACTGTTGAGCATATACCACAGTCAAATGCTCCAAACAATGTTATTGATTCTGCACCTAAAAACTTTTCAGTTTGGGGAGGTCATAAATTATTTGGGTATCAAAAAAAAATTATTTTGTTTCCTTCCATTATTTTTTCAGGGATTAACGAGTGAGTTCGATAAGAATCCCTTGCATGACAAAGTGGTGCATGTCAATTAAAAGTTTTTTATTATAACTATGCTATTTAACTTAATAAATTTCAAATTATTATCCAAGAAGATCATCAATACCATTGAGTTGCTTATATGTATAAACTAAGTGGAAGTTTGTGCTGTACATCGCAAAAACTGTCTTTAAACTTTTGTGCTCATAAAACCTACAAACCTCAAAAAATTCATGTCTTGGAATGCCTGAATCTCCAACAAGAGAAAGCATACAATCTCCGAATCCAATATCAAATCAAACACCAAAGTCGAGTGCCAAAAAGCACTATCTATTAACACCAACCAGTGATAAGGATCTTAAGAATTTCATGGACGAAATGAGAGGTCAAATGAAATCAATGAGTCAGCGTATGGATGAATGGAACAGGAACTTTGACTGCAAAATTGACTAATTAATAGCTGATGTAAATCTAGTGAAGAAAGAACTTGAAGATGTGATAGGTAAAGTAATTAATCTCGAAGTTGATAATCTCGAAATTCACAAAAAGATGCAAAGCCATGATAGTCAAATAAATGCCATTAATCAAATTTTACTTGAGAAACAAATTATCATGGTCAACATAGCAACAACTATAAATGAAGGCAAATTTCTAGAAGACATGAATAAATGGAGTAATAACATACTAAAAGATACCCTTATGAGTCATAATTTTTCATCTAATGAGAAATACAAGTACAAATCTGCTCATTTACGCTTCAATACATCGAATGATAAAAAGAAGTTCCTCAGTTTCCTCAAAACAAAGCAAAAAGATGCAAACAATAAATACATCCCCGTCCTAAACGAAAACATATTCACCCTTAAAGACTCCGATGTCAACGTAGCTAAGGCTATTGAAGGAATAAAAAAATTATTTAAGTTAAAATCTTAATTTTACTCACATTTTTGTTGGCGTAAATTCTGCGTTGAAATACGATTCCTGGTAGACATGGCGGTGCGGAAATTGAAGCTGGTGATTCGTAAATGACTGTCTAGTCAGATGATGTGAGAATTTCTGTTTCGAAAACTTCAAAGGTTGTAGTTATTGGTTTAATTGCTATGTGATGGATTTTTGTTAAAATTTGGGCAAATAAGACTTAATCTATAGCTTACTTCCAGCTGCTTATTTTGTTCAAGTCATGAAATTGGTTTATATCCAGCCTCTTCTTCATGAACTTGATAGTATGGCTCAATCTAATAGGCTTGGGTTGCTTTTGTCACCCAATTAAGATCAGAAACCTTTTTGCTGCATTTCCTCTCCAAAATGTAAGTTTTCCAAGTCCCGAAAAAAAATTTGTACAGGACGATGGGGCGATTCCTAATTTATAAGTTGTAAAAATCCAAAAAAAGGAATAAAAAAAATTATTTAAGTTAAAATAAAATAAATAAAAGAAGAAAATATAAAAGTGAGATGGAGTATTCTCAAGATTACAGAAGGATCATAGTGGTGTTGCATTTTCATAGAGAATTAAAGTAGCAATTACTTACTTTGAGCTTGATTCCTTGTTCCCACATGAGTGTGCTTTCTAAAATGTTTCACTATCCTTTCAAAATGTTTTCCATACTTCAATTTCAATGAAGGTCCAGGAAAGATCCTTTTAGCCTTGAAGTTTTATTTGCAAAACCATATTGTACTAGTGGTGAATTAATTGGAAGACGAACTTGATTTGATTCTTGCAAAAATATCGTGTTGAGCAGTCATTTGATAAGTTTCGTTAAGTTAAATAAGCACAATAAGTGATGACGATTAATTTCAGCTACCGACGATGAGTGGCAAATAATAAATGATGTTCGGCTTCAACAGCTTCTGTAAAGTCATATTATTAAATTCAGTATTATTTTCACATACCTCTTTATCTTCTCGTGCCATTTGAGTTTCTCTTATCTGGTTCTTCATTTCTATGGACCTAATTCTAGATTTGTGTGTTACTTGCTCTAGATGTTTGCTTTACGATAGAAACTGGCTGTAATTCGATCATGTCTACGTCTTGCTGGACTTATTTCAACTTTCGATGTGACGAGAACCGCCTAAATTTCAGAGAAAAGAAAGAAAGAAAGAAAGAAAAAAAGAAAGAATGGATTACTTAATCTGATAAAAATAAAAAAAAAATAATAATTTTCTGCTCAGTCTGTTGGAGAAATGTCGCTGAATCCAATCTATTGGAAGCTATTTTATCATTGGTTTGCAATCTTCATCTTCAACTGATTGGCATTAGGATGTCTTCATCCTCATCTTCTAAGCAATTCTTCTGAGCAATTCTTTTGCCGGTAATTTCTTGACTAAAATCAATGTTGTCTATATCCTCTTATTCCTGAAAAAGTAAAAATACGCGTAAGAAGCAGCTAAGAAAATGTCCTAAATGTCTAATATTTCTAGATCCAATAATAAGAAGTGATAAGTCTAGCGCAGAATTTCGTACAAAAATAATCATAATAATTATGTAAGGGATAAGGGGGCTTAAAATCATGAAGGGTTTTACTTTCATGATTTAGTTGAATGATTTTGGATGTTGGATTGGTTTGAAACTACGAACCTTGAAAATTGAACTGCATGACAGCTGTGCAGCAATTTATAACATTCTTGATCACCTAAATGTTTGACTCGTTTCCTTTCATAAAATTGAGGTTGCTCAGCAGCAGTTGGTGACGAAGTTTTGGTCCACAGTTGACTGTCTTGACTGTGTATCATGCAACATACGACGAACTTGCAAATTTTAACATTGTTTCTTGCAAACTGAAGTATTTGGCGGTAAAAAATTTGATTTTTTGCAAGTCTTTCCCATTTTCATTTTTATTCTTCTTGGATTCCTGTTGCATGGATGTTTTTTTTCTCATGCTGTGATGATTCCTTAATTGTTTTGTCACAAAATTTCAGAATCATCGGCTTTGATTGATTGATTGACCTTACTGCAATCATTGAAGAAGAAGAAGAATTTAAAACATGCCTTAATGCATATGATACGAGTAATTATATTTTAAAGTATAAAAATAAAAATAACAGTTTGCAGCATTGGTGGAGACTGGACACATCATAGTTGTTTATGCACATCATGTTAAATGAGCAATTTAATGTTTTAAATTTATTTTATGATTGTTTAAAACAACGTTTAGGAAAGTCATATGCTGTGTAAAAGTGCAAGGCACAACATCAGAAATTGCCTTTAGAAAGGCGTAAAATTTACCTTCCCATCTACCATGCCTAGCCAAAATCAATACTTAGCCAAAAGAAATACATAGAAATGGACAATATATTTTGCCTTTACCTAGGCAGTGCCTATCGTAGTCATGTCTTTGATAATGGCAAATCCAAGATTAAATTCATGTAGGTTTTGCTCAGCTAAAGGCATGTCTAAGATAGGCAGTGCGTAAGCATAGGGAAAAAAATGTGGCCTATTTCTAGGTAAAGCCTTTGGCTAGTTATTGCATTTGACTAAGCACACAACGTGAAAGATCGAGTTTCGAGTCAATAAGAAAAGGCAAAATGTCACATGGTTGCTGCAACAGAGAGAATAAGGAAGCTAGTCGACTCTCATTTGGCCATTGAATAAAAAGATTCGAGGGAGTCGACGACTTTATCTACTTAGGATCCATTACAAGAAAGTATAACTTTGACGGTTCTACGGTCATTGAAGCAAGTAAATAAGAAAGTATGACTTACTATGAGCTTGATTACTTGATTCCATTTGCTTCCAAAAATGCTTCAAGATCCTTTAAAACATTGACTTTGTCCATCCTTTAATTCCAGGAAAGGTCTATTAGCTGATGCTGATATTTGTATAATGCAATAAAAGGAGCTTCATTTATTATCCATGATACTTGCTTAATTTCACGAAGTTAGAATACCGACAAGTCATATTGTACCAATGCATAATGTTTCCTAAAAGCTCACACTTTATTAATATCACTAGCATTCAAAACTATCCGAACATTCACTTCTTTTCATTCATTCATTGTCTCATACATGCTTGATTCATCCTTAAATTTATTGAATATCACAAACATGCTTGATTGTAATTATTTCAAAACAGCTTCTTCTTCTTTTAAATTCCCTTTTTTCTTCGTACATCGTCATCTAATTTTTTATTCGCGTCTTGTTTCTTTATCTTCTGATCATCATGCATTTCCTCATTTCATGTCTTCTTTCTCCTTCATTCCAAAATTTCCTTCATTCAAAATATTTTTTTCAATGTTTTGATTTTGAAGAATTCAAAAAAAAGAAGATTTTTTCAAATGTTGCTTTGTCATGTTTTTTTTGTGTTTGTTGATGAAAAAATTTAAAGAATTGAAGCAGATTTTGTGTGTGTGTCATTTAGGAATTGCAGAACTTTTTTCGGGAAAAATATGTCGAAAGTTGAATTCAGCTTATGAATTTTTCAAACTCTGTAATTAAATTTAAATTGTTTGCTTTATTTTGAAGAGTTAAATCTTGTCATTAATGAATCAAATCAATCATGAACTTTAAAATGTATTAAATAAGAAGCTTAAAATCATGATGATGATCCATTATCATTATTCCATAAAGCATAAAGCACTAAGGTCGCGATTTTGATTCAAAAATGATTCAATGTCTTTAAAGCATGATAAATTTAAAATTCAAAAGTTCTCACATGCTGAATCTGATGGAAGGACATAAAGGGCTGAAAACTATGGAATATAGAGTTACAGATCTATAGCCTTAGAGAAAATTGGTTTCAAAAATTTAATTGTATTTTATTATCTGCTAATAAATAAAAGAACCTGAAAATGATGTATACATTAAAACCTAAAAGCTCATTTGTTAAGGATATAATCGGAACATTATTATTTTTCAGTCATTGCTGATCTTCTATTGTACATCCTCAGCATTTAGTAAAGAAGATTTAATTTCAACTTTTCAGTCCACGAATCATTCTGATTTTTTTTTTTGTAAAGCCTAAGCTAGATACAGCACACATATTATAAGCCAAAAACCACACAAAAAGGTCAAACTGAATATGGAGATAGGATTACAGACGAACAGACAAGCAAATTTTGGGCAATAGTATCATTTAAAATCAAATAAAAAACAGTTTTAAGGTACAACTTCTCAGCTGTTCCTTTAAAATGGAAATTGCGTGAAATATTTTCACCACTTTACTTATTTTTATCTTCTCTTAAGCTGCTTTCACTACAATTTGGAATTACACAAAATACGAATGAAAGTAACGGCCCAATTTAATCAGTCACGTCGGATAATGATTCATTGCTTGTTCCTGCTTGTTCCATTGTTAAAAAAAAATATATAATATTTAAATTCAAAATTTAAATTAAGTATTTATTGCATAAAATATTTATGAACTATCCATTTAGGACATGTAACAATACAGCATGAATGTTCCTTATTCTCGCTAGTAATAAAAAACATTAATTTTTGGTGTTTCTTTATATGTGAAACAAATTCGATGTTCGCAAGGTTTGTTGAATTTTCATGAACTACCAATTTCAAGTTGAGCATTCCTTGTCTTCAATAAGTTCTTTAAATAATTCTAAACATTTCTTGACAAGAAAATCTTGTTTTTGACATTTAATAATGTTAAGTGGTAAATCTTCGGAATCAACAATACCCTTTATAAAGTTCTAATAATCAGGAATGAGATCTTTGCAATTGTCCATAATGAAAACGCAGGAACATTCAATTTGATGTTATTCTTCTTCTTAGCTTCAAATAAATCGAATGGGATATAACATGGAACAGAAAGCAATGCAAGGAATTCTAGTTGGATCTAGTTCAAAATGATCTTCCGAGTCGTTTTGTAAGCTCTTTTAGAATTCATCATGTTCTTCAGTTGTAATTCTTGCTAAGTTCTTCATCTTAACTGTATTCTTAACTTTGACGATTTTCTATTTCTTGTCTGAGCTTTTATCAGCATCTGATTGCCATCAACATTTTCAATCTTTGACTGGTCTTTGCCTTACTTTCTCATTTAACTTCCTGATCTTTTCCAACGTCACTACCTGCCTTTTACGTTCTTTTTAAATGACTAGCTTAATTCGATATCAAATAAATTGCGAAAGTTTTGTGCCAACTGATCTTTTATTTTTCCAAATATTGAGTCTGATCGTCTTTAATGCATAATACAATCTTTGTAACACGTCCTGAAGATTTATCAAAACCATGATTTAGTGAGAAAACATGAGATTTATTTAGAACCAACTAGAATTCCTTGCATTGCTTTCTGTTCGATGTCATATCCCATTCGATTTATTTGAAGCTAAGAAGAAGAATAACATCAAATTGAATGTTTCTGCATTTTCATTCTGGACAATTGCAAAGATCTCATTCCTGATTATTAGAACTTTATAAAGGGTATTATTGATTCCGAAGATTTACCACTAAACATTATTAAATGTCAAAAACAAGATTTTCTTGTCAAGAAATGTTTAGAATTATTTAACGAACTTATTGAAGACAAGCAAGCTTCAAGAAATTATATGCTCAACTTGAAATTGGTAGTTCATGAAAATTCAACAAACCTTGCGAACATCGAATTTGTTTCACATATAAAGAAACACCAAAAATTAATGTTTTTTATTACTAGCGAGAATAAGGAACATTCATGCTGTATTGTTACATGTCCTAAATGGATAGTTCATAAATGTTTTATTCAATAAATACTTAATTTAAATTTTGAATCTAAATATTTTATATTTTTTTTTAACAATGGATCAAGCAGGAACAAGCAATGAATCATTATCCGACGTGACTGATTAAATTGGACCGTTACTTTCATTCGTATTTTGTGTAATTCCAAATTGTAGTGAAAGCAGCTTAAGAGAAGATAAAAATAAGTAAAGTGGTGAAAATATTTCACGCAATTTCCATTTTAAAGGAACAGCTGAGAAGTTGTACCTTAAAACTGTTTTTTATTTGATTTTAAACTACTATTGCCCAAAATTTGCTTGTCTGTTCGTCCGTAATCCTATCTCCATATTCAGTTTGACCTTTTTGTGTGGTTTTTGGCTTATAATATGTGTGCTGTATCTAGCTTAGGCTTTACAAAAAAAAAATCAGAATGATTCGTGGACTGAAAAGTTGAAATTAAATCTTCTTTACTAAATGCTGAGGATGTACAATAGAAGATCAGCAATGACTGAAAAATAATAATGTTCCGATTATATCCTTAACAAATGAGCTTTTAGGTTTTAATGTATACATCATTTTTCAGGTTCTTTTATTTATTAGCAGAAAATAAAATACAATTAAATTTTTGAAACCAATTTTCTCTAAGGCTATAGATCTGTAACTCTATATTCCATAGTTTTCAGCCCTTTATGTCCTTCCATCAGATTCAGCATGTGAGAACTTTTGAATTTTAATTTTATCATGCTTTAAAGACATTGAATCATTTTTGAATCAAAATCGCGACCTTAGTGCTTTATGCTTTATGGAATAATGATAATGGATCATCATCATGATTTTAAGCTTCTTATTTAATACATTTTAAAGTTCATGATTGATTTGATTCATTAATGACAAGATTTAACTCTTCAAAATAAAGCAAACAATTTAAATTTAATTACAGAGTTTGAAAAATTCATAAGCTGAATTCAACTTTCGACATATTTTTCCCGAAAAAAGTTCTGCAATTCCTAAATGACACACACACAAAATCTGCTTCAATTCTTTAAATTTTTTCATCAACAAACACAAAAAAAACATGACAAAGCAACATTTGAAAAAATCTTCTTTTTTTTTGAATTCTTCAAAATCAAAACATTGAAAAAAATATTTTGAATGAAGGAAATTTTGGAATGAAGGAGAAAGAAGACATGAAATGAGGAAATGCATGATGATCAGAAGATAAAGAAACAAGACGCGAATAAAAAATTAGATGACGATGTACGAAGAAAAAAGGGAATTTAAAAGAAGAAGAAGCTGTTTTGAAATAATTACAATCAAGCATGTTTGTGATATTCAATAAATTTAAGGATGAATCAAGCATGTATGAGACAATGAATGAATGAAAAGAAGTGACTGTTCAGATAGTTTTGAATGCTAGTGATATTAATAAAGTGTGAGCTTTTAGGAAACATTATGCATTGGTACAATATGACTTGTCGGTATTCTAACTTCGTGAAATTAAGCAAGTATCATGGATAATAAATGAAGCTCCTTTTATTGCATTATACAAATATCAGCATCAGCTAATAGACCTTTCCTGGAATTAAAGGATGGACAAAGTCAATGTTTTAAAGGATCTTGAAGCATTTTTGGAAGCAAATGGAATCAAGTAAACACGCTCATAGTAAGTCATACTTTCTTATTTACTTGCTTCAATGACCGTAGAACCGTCAAAGTTATACTTTCTTGTAATGGATCCTAAGTAGATAAAGTCGTCGACTCCCTCGAATCTTTTTATTCAATGGCCAAATGAGAGTCGACTAGCTTCCTTATTCTCTCTGTTGCAGCAACCATGTGACATTTTGCCTTTTCTTATTGACTCGAAACTCGATCTTTCACGTTGTGTGCTTAGTCAAATGCAATAACTAGCCAAAGGCTTTACCTAGAAATAGGCCACATTTTTTTCCCTATGCTTACGCACTGCCTATCTTAGACATGCCTTTAGCTGAGCAAAACCTACATGAATTTAATCTTGGATTTGCCATTATCAAAGACATGACTACGATAGGCACTGCCTAGGTAAAGGCAAAATATATTGTCCATTTCTATGTATTTCTTTTGGCTAAGTATTGATTTTGGCTAGGCATGGTAGATGGGAAGGTAAATTTTACGCCTTTCTAAAGGCAATTTCTGATGTTGTGCCTTGCACTTTTACACAGCATATGACTTTCCTAAACGTTGTTTTAAACAATCATAAAATAAATTTAAAACATTAAATTGCTCATTTAACATGATGTGCATAAACAACTATGATGTGTCCAGTCTCCACCAATGCTGCAAACTGTTATTTTTATTTTTATACTTTAAAATATAATTACTCGTATCATATGCATTAAGGCATGTTTTAAATTCTTCTTCTTCTTCAATGATTGCAGTAAGGTCAATCAATCAATCAAAGCCGATGATTCTGAAATTTTGTGACAAAACAATTAAGGAATCATCACAGCATGAGAAAAAAAACATGCATGCAACAGGAATCCAAGAAGAATAAAAATGAAAATGGGAAAGACTTGCAAAAAATCAAATTTTTTACCGCCAAATACTTCAGTTTGCAAGAAACAATGTTAAAATTTGCAAGTTCGTCGTATGTTGCATGATACACAGTCAAGACAGTCAACTGTGGACCAAAACTTCGTCACCAACTGCTGCTGAGCAACCTCAATTTTATGAAAGGAAACGAGTCAAACATTTAGGTGATCAAGAATGTTATAAATTGCTGCACAGCTGTCATGCAGTTCAATTTTCAAGGTTCGTAGTTTCAAACCAATCCAACATCCAAAATCATTCAACTAAATCATGAAAGTAAAACCCTTCATGATTTTAAGCCCCCTTATCCCTTACATAATTATTATGATTATTTTTGTACGAAATTCTGCGCTAGACTTATCACTTCTTATTATTGGATCTAGAAATATTAGACATTTAGGACATTTTCTTAGCTGCTTCTTACGCGTATTTTTACTTTTTCAGGAATAAGAGGATATAGACAACATTGATTTTAGTCAAGAAATTACCGGCAAAAGAATTGCTCAGAAGAATTGGTTAGAAGATGAGGATGAAGACATCCTAATGCCAATCAGTTGAAGATGAAGATTGCAAACCAATGATAAAATAGCTTCCAATAGATTGGATTCAGCGACATTTCTCCAACAGACTGAGCAGAAAATTATTATTTTTTTTTTATTTTTATCAGATTAAGTAATCCATTCTTTCTTTTTTTCTTTCTTTCTTTCTTTCTTTTCTCTGAAATTTAGGCGGTTCTCGTCACATCGAAAGTTGAAATAAGTCCAGCAAGACGTAGACATGATCGAATTACAGCCAGTTTCTATCGTAAAGCAAACATCTAGAGCAAGTAACACACAAATCTAGAATTAGGTCCATAGAAATGAAGAACCAGATAAGAGAAACTCAAATGGCACGAGAAGATAAAGAGGTATGTGAAAATAATACTGAATTTAATAATATGACTTTACAGAAGCTGTTGAAGCCGAACATCATTTATTATTTGCCACTCATCGTCGGTAGCTGAAATTAATCGTCATCACTTATTGTGCTTATTTAACTTAACGAAACTTATCAAATGACTGCTCAACACGATATTTTTGCAAGAATCAAATCAAGTTCGTCTTCCAATTAATTCACCACTAGTACAAAATGGCTTTGCAAATAAAACTTCAAGGCTAAAAGGATCTTCCCTGGACCTTCATTGAAATTGAAGTATGGAAAACATTTTGAAAGGATAGTGAAACATTTTAGAAAGCACACTCATGTGGGAACAAGGAATCAAGCTCAAAGTAAGTAAGTGCTACTTTAATTCTCTATGAAAATGCAACACCACTATGATCCTTCTGTAATCTTGAGAATACTCCATCTCACTTTTATACTTTCTTCTTTTAACACGAAAAGTGGAATAAGACTTGCCTTAAATTGTCTCTGCTGAAAAATCTGATTTTAACTAAATGCTTCTCAGACTTTTTCTCACTTTTTCTCCTTGATAACCGGTCTTTTCAATTTAATTTTTTCCAGTCCAGCGCCAATTTCAAGCTTTTTTTCGGTACAGGAAATTTCACATCGACTGACTTGACAGTCATTAAGCAAGACGAATCGCCAGCTTCAAGTTTTGCACCGCCATAATTGCCAGGAATCGTTTTTTCATTCATCATTTGGGACAACAAAAAGTAAGTCAACACAAGATTTTAACTTCAATAATTTTTTTTCTTCCATTTTTAGGATTTTTACAATATTAAAAACAGGAGTCGCCCCACCGTCCTGCCCAAATTTTTTTTCGGCATTTGGAAAACTTATATTTTGGAGAGGAAAAGCAGCAAAAAGGTTTCCGATCTAAGTTGGGTGACAAAAGCAACCCAAGCCAATTAGATGCAGCCATACTTTTAAGTTCATGAAGAAGAGGCTGGATATAAACCAATTTCATGAATTGAACAAGATAAGCAGCTGGAAGTAAGCTATAGATTAAGTCTTATTTGCCCAAATATTAACAAAAATCCATCACATAGCAATTAAACCTATAACTACAAGCTTGGAAGTTTTCGAAACAGGAATTCTCACATCATCTGACTTGACAGTCAGTAAGCAAGACGAATCACTAGCTTCAATTTCCGCACCGCCATGCCTCCCAGGAAACGTATTTCAACACAGGATTTACGCCAACAAAAAAGTGAGTAAAATTAAAATTTTAACTTAAATAATTTTTTTTATTCCTTTTTTTGGATTTTTACAACTTATAAATTAGAAATCGCCCCACAGTCCTGCACAAATTTTTTTTCGGGATTTTGAAAACTTACATTTTGCAAAAAAAATGCAGCAAAAATGTTTCCGATCTAAGTTGGGTGACAAAAGCAACACGAGCCTATTAGATGGAGCCATACTATTAAGTTCATGAAGAAGAGGCTGGATATAAACCAATTTCATGACTTGAACAAAATAAGCAGCTGGAAATAAGCTATAGATTGAATCATATGTGCCCAAATCTTAACAAACATCCATCAGATATCATTCAAACACAGTCAGATTGCTAATTTACTTAAAATGAATGTTAAAGCTTCTAGTGTTTATTATATTCACACACTATTCATTTATTTTCTTGGGAAAATGAGTCACAAACTCATCTGATGCTTTGGATAAGTTGCTCTATGAGTTGCTGAATGATCCATCGAAATTGGACTCTATCAAGGAATTGTACATTAAGGTTATTTCTAATAAGGAAGCTCGTACCAAGACATTCATCGATAATTAATTGGTATGACTTAATAATGCTTCCAATTATTTCTATAATTTATCCTTTCGGTGTTGGGTTCTATTCATCATATTTAGATGCCGACAAAGTCACTGTTTACTCTAAGAACAATAATGATGAACAAAATGTTTGGGAATCATCTATCTGCAGGTAGCAGCTTTACAATTGGTATTGATAAATCTTCAGGACGTGTTACAAAGATTGTATTATACATTAAAGACGATCAGACTCAATATTTGGAAAAATAAAAGATCAGTTGGCACAAAACTTTCCCAATTTATTTGATATCGAATTAAGCTAGTCATTTAAAAAGAACGTAAAAGGCAGGTAGTGACGTTGGAAAAGATCAGGAAGTTAAAGGAGAAAGTAAGGCAAAGACCAGTCAAAGATTGAAAATGTTGATGACAATCAGATGCTGATAAAAGCTAAGACAAGAAATAGAAAATCGAAAATAGAAAATCTTGTTAAGAAATGTTTAGAATTATTTAAAGAACTTATTGAAGACAAGGAATGCTCAACTTGAAATTGGTAGTTCATGAAAATTCAACAAACCTTGCGAACATCGAATTTGTTTCACATATAAAGAAACACCAAAAATTAATGTTTTTTATTACTAGCGAGAATAAGGAACATTCATGCTGTATTGTTACATGTCCTAAATGGATAGTTCATAAATATTTTATGCAATAAATACTTAATTTAAATTTTGAATTTAAATATTATATATTTTTTTTTAACAATGGAACAAGCAGGAACAAGCAATGAATCATTATCCGACGTGACTGATTAAATTGGACCGTTACTTTCATTCGTATTTTGTGTAATTCCAAATTGTAGTGAAAGCAGCTTAAGAGAAGATAAAAATAAGTAAAGTGGTGAAAATATTTCACGCAATTTCCATTTTAAAGGAACAGCTGAGAAGTTGTACCTTAAAACTGTTTTTCATTTGATTTTAAATGATACTATTGCCCAAAATTTGCTTGTCTGTTCGTCTGTAATCCTATCTCCATATTCAGTTTGACCTTTTTGTGTGGTTTTTGGCTTATAATATGTGTGCTGTATCTAGCTTAGGCTTTACAAAAAAAAATCAGAATGATTCGTGGACTGAAAAGTTGAAATTAAATCTTCTTTACTAAATGCTGAGGATGTACAATAGAAGATCAGCAATGACTGAAAAATAATAATGTTCCGATTATATCCTTAACAAATGAGCTTTTAGGTTTTAATGTATACATCATTTTTCAGGTTCTTTTATTTATTAGCAGAAAATAAAATACAATTAAATTTTTGAAACCAATTTTCTCTAAGGCTATAGATCTGTAACTCTATATTCCATAGTTTTCAGCCCTTTATGTCCTTCCATCAGATTCAGCATGTGAGAACTTTTGAATTTTAAATTTATCATGCTTTAAAGACATTGAATCATTTTTGAATCAAAATCGCGACCTTAGTGCTTTATGCTTTATGGAATAATGATAATGGATCATCATCATGATTTTAAGCTTCTTATTTAATACATTTTAAAGTTCATGATTGATTTGATTCATTAATCACAAGATGGCCTTGTGCAAAAGTAGCTACTATTTAACATTTTTGACCATAAATCTGTCAGAACTTCACAGAAATTGCTCAAACTGAAAAAGCAATTTGTGCGAATGCTCTTAAATCAATAAAACATGACAAAAAATTTGTTTAACATGATTTCAAAGAAACAGTGAATTTATGATGCAACCTAGTGGAAAAGTAGCTACTATTTAACATTTTCGACTACAAATCTGCCAGAACTTCACAGAAATTGCTCAAACTGACAAAGCAATTTGTGCGAATGCTCATAAATCAATAAAACATGACAAAAAATTTGTTTAACATGATTTCAAAGTAACAGTGAATTTATGATGCAACCTAGTGGAAAAGTAGCTACTATTTAACATTTTCGACTACAAATCTGCCAGAACTTCACAGAAATTGCTCAAACTGACAAAACAATTTGTGCAAATGCTCATAAATCAATAAAACTTGACAAAAAATTTGTTTAACATGATTTCAAAGAAACAGTGAATTTATGATGCAACCTAGTGCAAAAGTAGCTACTATTTAACATTTTTGACTACAAATCTGCCAGAACTTCACAGAAATTGCTCAAACTGACAAAGCAATTTGTGCGAATGCTCTTAAATCAATAAAACATGACAAAAAATTTGTTTAACATGATTTCAAAGAAACAGTGAATTTTTGATGCAACCTAGTGGAAAAGTAGCTACTATTTAACATTTTCGACTACAAATCTGCCAGAACTTCACAGAAATTGCTCAAACTAACAAAGCAATTTGTGCGAATGCTCATAAATCAATAAAACTTGACAAAATATTTGTTTAACATGATTTCAAAGAAATAGTGAATTTATGATGCGACCAAGTGCAAAAGTAGCTACTATTTAACATTTTCGACTACAAATCTGCCAGAACTTCACAGAAATTGCTCAAACAGACAAAGCAATTTGTGCAAATGCTCTTAAATCAATAAAAAATGACAAAAAAATTGTTTAACATGATTTCAAAGAAACAGTGAATTTATGATGCAACCTAGTGGAAAAGTAGCTACTATTTAACATTTTCGACTACAAATCTGCCAGAACTTCACAGAAATTGCTCAAACTGACAAAGCAATTTGTGCGAATGCTCTTAAATCAATAAAACTTGACAAAACATTTGTTTAACATGATTTCAAAGAAACAGTGAATTTATGAAGCAACCTAGTGCAAACGTAGCTACTATTTAACATTTTCGATTACAAATCTGCCAGAACTTCACAGAAATTGCTCAAACTGACAAAACAATTTGTGCGAATGCTCTTAAATCAATAAAACTTGAAAAAAAAATTTGTTTAACATGATTTCAAAGAAACAGTGAATTTATGATGCAACCTAGTGGAAAAGTAGCTACTATTTAACATTTTCGACTACAAATCTGCCAGAACTTCACAGAAATTGCTCAAACTGACAAAGCAATTTGTGCAAATGCTCTTAAATCAATAAAACTTGACAAAAAATTTGTTTAACATGATTTCAAAGAAACAGTGAATTTATGATGCAACCTAGTGGAAAAGTAGCTACTATTTAACATTTTCGACTACAAATCTGCCAGAACTTCACAGAAATTGCTCAAACTGACAAAGCAATTTGTGCGAATGCTCTTAAATCAATAAAACTTGACAAAACATTTGTTTAACATGATTTCAAAGAAACAGTGAATTTATGAAGCAACCTAGTGCAAACGTAGCTACTATTTAACATTTTCGACTACAAATCTGCCAGAACTTTACAGAAATTGCTCAAACTGACAAAGCAATTTGTGCGAATGCTCTTAAATCAATAAAACAAGGCAAAATATTTGTTTAACATGATTTCAAAGAAACAGTGAATTTATGATGCAACCTAGTGGAAAAGTAGCTACTATTTAACATTTTCGACTACAAATCTGCCAGAACTTCACAGAAATTGCTCAAACTGACAAAGCAATTTGTGCAAATGCTCTTAAATCAATAAAACATGACAAAAAATTTGTTTAACATGATTTCAAAGAAACAGTGAATTTATGATGCAACCTAGTGGAAAAGTAGCTACTATTTAACATTTTCGACTACAAATCTGCCAGAACTTCACAGAAATTGCTCAAACTGACAAAGCAATTTGTGCAAATGCTCTTAAATCAATAAAACATGACAAAAAATTTGTTTAACATGATTTCAAAGTAACAGTGAATTTATGATGCAACCTAGTGGAAAAGTAGCTACTATTTAACATTTTCGACTACAAATCTGCCAGAACTTCACAGAAGTTGCTCAAACTGACAAAGCAATTTGTGCAAATGCTCTTAAATCAATAAAACATGACAAAATATTTGTTTAACATGATTTCAAAGAAACAGTGAATTTTTGAAGTAACTTAGTGCAAAAGTAGCTACTATTTAACATTTTTGACTATAAATCTGCTAGAACTTCACAGAAATTGCTCAAACTGACAAAGCAATTTGTGCGAATGCTCTTAAATCAATAAAACTCGACAAAAAATTTGTTTAACATGATTTCAAAGAAACAGTGAATTTATGATGCAACCTTGTGCCAAAGTAGCTACTATTTAACATTTTTGACTACAAATCTGCCAGAACTTCACAGAAATTGCTCAAACTGACAAAGCAATTTGTGCAAATGCTCTCAAATCAATAAAACACGACAAAAAATTTTATTAACATGATTTCAAAGAAACAGTGAATTTATGATGCAACCTTGTGCCAAAGTAGCTACTATTTAACATTTTTGACTACAAATCTGCCAGAACTTCACAGAAATTGCTCAAACTGACAAAGCAATTTGTGCAAATGCTCTTAAATCAATAAAACATGACAAACAATTTTATTAACATGATTTCAAAGAAACAGTGAATTTATGAAGCAACCTAGTGCAAACGTAGCTACTATTTAACATTTTCGACTACAAATCTGCCAGAACTTCACAGAAATTGCTCAAACTGACAAAGCAATTTGTGCGAATGCTCTTAAATCAATAAAACTTGACAAAAAATTTGTTTAACATGATTTCAAAGAAACAGTGAATTTATGATGCAACCTAGTGCAAACGTAGCTACTATTTAACATTTTCGACTACAAATCTGCCAGAACTTTACAGAAATTGCTCAAACTGACAAAGCAATTTGTGCGAATGCTCTTAAATCAATAAAACAAGGCAAAATATTTGTTTAACATGATTTCAAAGAAACAGTGAATTTTTGAAGTAACCTAGTGGATAAGTAGCTACTATTTAACATTTTCGACTACAAATCTGCCAGAACTTCACAGAAATTGCTCAAACTGACAAAGCAATTTGTGCGAATGCTCTTAAATCAATAAAACTTGACAAAAAATTTGTTTAACATGATTTCAAAGAAACAGTGAATTTATGATGCAACCTAGTGGAAAAGTAGCTACTATTTAACATTTTCGACTACAAATCTGCCAGAACTTCACAGAAATTGCTCAAACTGACAAAGCAATTTGTGCAAATGCTCTTAAATCAATAAAACATGACAAAAAATTTGTTTAACATGATTTCAAAGAAACAGTGAATTTATGATGCAACCTAGTGGAAAAGTAGCTACTATTTAACATTTTCGACTACAAATCTGCCAGAACTTCACAGAAATTGCTCAAACTGACAAAACAATTTGTGCGAATGCTCTTAAATCAATAAAACTTGACAAAAAATTTGTTTAACATGATTTCAAAGTAACAGTGAATTTATGATGCAACCTTGTGCAAAAGTAGCTACTTTTTAACATTTTTGACTACAAATCTGCCAGAACTTCACAGAAATTGCTCAAACTGACAAAGCAATTTGTGCAAATGCTCTCAAATCAATAAAACACGACAAAAAATTTTATTAACATGATTTCAAAGAAACAGTGAATTTATGATGCAACCTAGTGCAAACGTAGCTACTATTTAACATTTTCGACTACAAATCTGCCAGAACTTTACAGAAATTGCTCAAAGTGACAAAGCAATTTGTGCAAACGCTCTTAAATCAATAAAACTTGACAAAAAATTTGTTTAACATGATTTCAAAGAAACAGTGAATTTTTGAAGTAACCTAGTGCAAAAGTAGCTACTATTTAACATTTTCGACTACAAATCTGCATCAGAACTTTACAGAAATTGCTCAAACTGACAAAGCAATTTGTGCGAACGCTCTTAAATCAATAAAACATGACAAAAAATTTGTTTAACATGATTTCAAAGTAACAGTGAATTTTGATGCAACCTAGTGCAAAAGTAGCTACTATTTAACATTTTCGACTACAAATCTGCCAGAACTTTACAGAAACTGCTCAAACTGACAAAGCAATTTGTGCGAACGCTCTTAAATCAATAAAACATGACAAAAAATTTGTTTAACATGATTTCAAAGTAACAGTGAATTTATGATGCAACCTAGTGCAAAAGTAGCTACTATTTAACATTTTCGACTACAAATCTGCCAGAACTTCACAGAATTTGCTCAAACTGACAAAGCAATTTGTGAAAATGATCTTAAATCAATAAAACATGACAAAAAATTTGTTTAACATGATTTCAAAGAAACAGTGAATTTATGAAGCAACCTAGTGCAAAAGTAGCTACTATTTAACATTTTCGACTACAAATCTGCCAGAACTTTACAGAAACTGCTCAAACTGACAAAGCAATTTGTGCGAACGCTCTTAAATCAATAAAACATGACAAAAAATTTGTTTAACATGATTTCAAAGTAACAGTGAATTTATGATGCAACCTAGTGCAAAAGTAGCTACTATTTAACATTTTCGACTACAAATCTGCCAGAACTTCACAGAATTTGCTCAAACTGACAAAGCAATTTGTGAAAATGATCTTAAATCAATAAAACATGACAAAAAATTTGTTTAACATGATTTCAAAGAAACAGTGAATTTATGAAGCAACCGAGTGCAAAAGTAGCTACTATTTAACATTTTTGACTATAAATCTGCTAGAACTTCACAGAAATTGCTCAAACTGACAAAACAATTTGTGCGAACGCTCTTAAATCAATAAAAAATGACAAAAAATTTGTTTAACATGATTTCAAAGTAACAGTGAATTTTTGAAGTAACCTTGTGCAAAAGTAGCTACTATTTAACATTTTCGACTATAAATCTGCCAGAACTTTACAGAAATTGCTCAAACTGACAAAGCAATTTGTGCGAATGCTCTTAAATCAATAAAACATGACAAAAAATTTGTTTAACATGATTTCAAAGAAACAGTGAATTTATGAAGTAACCTAGTGCAAAAGTAGCTACTATTTAACATTTTCGACTACAAATCTGCCAGAACTTCATAGAAATTGCTTAAACTGACAAAGCAATTTGTGCAAATGCTCTTAAATCAATAAAACATGACAAAAAATTTGTTTAACATGATTTCAAAGAAACAGTGAATTTTTGAAGTAACTTAGTGCAAAAGTAGCTACTATTTAACATTTTTGACTATAAATCTGCTAGAACTTCACAGAAATTGCTCAAACTGACAAAGCAATTTGTGCAAATGCTCTTAAATCAATAAAACATGACAAACAATTTTATTAACATGATTTCAAAGAAACAGTGAATTTATGAAGCAACCTAGTGCAAACGTAGCTACTATTTAACATTTTCGACTACAAATCTGCCAGAACTTTACAGAAATTGCTCAAAGTGACAAAGCAATTTGTGCAAACGCTCTTAAATCAATAAAACATGACAAAAAATTTGTTTAACATGATTTCAAAGAAACAGTGAATTTTTGAAGTAACCTAGTGCAAAAGTAGCTACTATTTAACATTTTCGACTACAAATCTGCCAGAACTTTACAGAAACTGCTCAAACTGACAAAGCAATTTGTGCGAACGCTCTTAAATCAATAAAACATGACAAAAAATTTGTTTAACATGATTTCAAAGAAACAGTGAATTTATGAAGCAACCGAGTGCAAAAGTAGCTACTATTTAACATTTTTGACTATAAATCTGCTAGAACTTCACAGAAATTGCTCAAACTGACAAAACAATTTGTGCGAACGCTCTTAAATCAATAAAAAATGACAAAAAATTTGTTTAACATGATTTCAAAGTAACAGTGAATTTTTGAAGTAACCTTGTGCAAAAGTAGCTACTATTTAACATTTTCGACTATAAATCTGCCAGAACTTTACAGAAATTGCTCAAACTGACAAAGCAATTTGTGCGAATGCTCTTAAATCAATAAAACATGACAAAAAATTTGTTTAACATGATTTCAAAGAAACAGTGAATTTATGAAGTAACCTAGTGCAAAAGTAGCTACTATTTAACATTTTCGACTACAAATCTGCCAGAACTTCATAGAAATTGCTCAAACTGACAAAGCAATTTGTGCAAATGCTCTTAAATCAATAAAACATGACAAACAATTTTATTAACATGATTTCAAAGAAACAGTGAATTTATGAAGCAACCTAGTGCAAACGTAGCTACTATTTAACATTTTCGACTACAAATCTGCCAGAACTTTACAGAAATTGCTCAAAGTGACAAAGCAATTTGTGCAAACGCTCTTAAATCAATAAAACATGACAAAAAATTTGTTTAACATGATTTCAAAGAAACAGTGAATTTTTGAAGTAACCTAGTGCAAAAGTAGCTACTATTTAACATTTTCGACTACAAATCTGCCAGAACTTTACAGAAACTGCTCAAACTGACAAAGCAATTTGTGCGAACGCTCTTAAATCAATAAAACATGACAAAAAATTTGTTTAACATGATTTCAAAGAAACAGTGAATTTATGATGCAACCTTGTGCAAAAGTAGCTACTATTTAACATTTTCGACTACAAATCTGCCAGAACTTCACAGAATTTGCTCAAACTGACAAAGCAATTTGTGCAAATGATCTTAAATCAATAAAACATGACAAAAAATTTGTTTAACATGATTTCAAAGTAACAGTGAATTTTGATGCAACCTAGTGCAAAAGTAGCTACTATTTAACATTTTCGACTACAAATCTGCCAGAACTTTACAGAAACTGCTCAAACTGACAAAGCAATTTGTGCGAACGCTCTTAAATCAATAAAACATGACAAAAAATTTGTTTAACATGATTTCAAAGAAACAGTGAATTTATGATGCAACCTTGTGCAAAAGTAGCTACTATTTAACATTTTCGACTACAAATCTGCCAGAACTTCACAGAATTTGCTCAAACTGACAAAGCAATTTGTGCAAATGATCTTAAATCAATAAAACATGACAAAAAATTTGTTTAACATGATTTCAAAGAAACAGTGAATTTATGATGCAACCTTGTGCAAAAGTAGCTACTATTTAACATTTTCGACTACAAATCTGCCAGAACTTCACAGAAATTGCTCAAACTGACAAAACAATTTGTGCGAATGCTCTTAAATCAATAAAACTTGACAAAAAATTTGTTTAACATGATTTCAAAGTAACAGTGAATTTATGATGCAACCTTGTGCAAAAGTAGCTACTTTTTAACATTTTCGACTACAAATCTGCCAGAACTTCACAGAAATTGCTCAAACTGACAAAGCAATTTGTGCAAATGCTCTCAAATCAATAAAACACGACAAAAAATTTTATTAACATGATTTCAAAGAAACAGTGAATTTATGATGCAACCTTGTGCCAAAGTAGCTACTATTTAACATTTTTGACTACAAATCTGCCAGAACTTCACAGAAATTGCTCAAACTGACAAAGCAATTTGTGCAAATGCTCTTAAATCAATAAAACATGACAAACAATTTTATTAACATGATTTCAAAGAAACAGTGAATTTATGAAGCAACCTAGTGCAAACGTAGCTACTATTTAACATTTTCGACTACAAATCTGCCAGAACTTTACAGAAATTGCTCAAAGTGACAAAGCAATTTGTGCAAACGCTCTTAAATCAATAAAACTTGACAAAAAATTTGTTTAACATGATTTCAAAGAAACAGTGAATTTTTGAAGTAACCTAGTGCAAAAGTAGCTACTATTTAACATTTTCGACTACAAATCTGCCAGAACTTTACAGAAATTGCTCAAACTGACAAAGCAATTTGTGCGAACGCTCTTAAATCAATAAAACATGACAAAAAATTTGTTTAACATGATTTCAAAGTAACAGTGAATTTTGATGCAACCTAGTGCAAAAGTAGCTACTATTTAACATTTTCGACTACAAATCTGCCAGAACTTTACAGAAACTGCTCAAACTGACAAAGCAATTTGTGCGAACGCTCTTAAATCAATAAAACATGACAAAAAATTTGTTTAACATGATTTCAAAGTAACAGTGAATTTATGATGCAACCTAGTGCAAAAGTAGCTACTATTTAACATTTTCGACTACAAATCTGCCAGAACTTCACAGAATTTGCTCAAACTGACAAAGCAATTTGTGCAAATGATCTTAAATCAATAAAACATGACAAAAAATTTGTTTAACATGATTTCAAAGAAACAGTGAATTTATGAAGCAACCGAGTGCAAAAGTAGCTACTATTTAACATTTTTGACTATAAATCTGCTAGAACTTCACAGAAATTGCTCAAACTGACAAAACAATTTGTGCGAACGCTCTTAAATCAATAAAACATGACAAAAAATTTGTTTAACATGATTTCAAAGTAACAGTGAATTTTTGAAGTAACCTTGTGCAAAAGTAGCTACTATTTAACATTTTCGACTATAAATCTGCCAGAACTTTACAGAAATTGCTCAAACTGACAAAGCAATTTGTGCGAATGCTCTTAAATCAATAAAACATGACAAAAAATTTGTTTAACATGATTTCAAAGAAACAGTGAATTTATGAAGTAACCTAGTGCAAAAGTAGCTACTATTTAACATTTTCGACTACAAATCTGCCAGAACTTCATAGAAATTGCTCAAACTGACAAAGCAATTTGTGCAAATGCTCTTAAATCAATAAAACATGACAAAAAATTTGTTTAACATGATTTCAAAGAAACAGTGAATTTTTGAAGTAACTTAGTGCAAAAGTAGCTACTATTTAACATTTTTGACTATAAATCTGCTAGAACTTCACAGAAATTGCTCAAACTGACAAAGCAATTTGTGCAAATGCTCTTAAATCAATAAAACATGACAAACAATTTTATTAACATGATTTCAAAGAAACAGTGAATTTATGAAGTAACCTAGTGCAAAAGTAGCTACTATTTTAACATTTTCGACTACAAATCTGCCAGAACTTTACAGAAACTGCTCAAACTGACAAAGCAATTTGTGCGAACGCTCTTAAATCAATAAAACATGACAAAAAATTTGTTTTAACATGATTTCAAAGAAACAGTGAATTTATGATGCAACCTTGTGCAAAAGTAGCTACTATTTAACATTTTCGACTACAAATCTGCCAGAACTTCACAGAATTTGCTCAAACTGACAAAGCAATTTGTGCAAATGATCTTAAATCAATAAAACATGACAAAAAATTTGTTTAACATGATTTCAAAGAAACAGTGAATTTATGAAGTAACCTAGTGCAAAAGTAGCTACTATTTAACATTTTCGACTACAAATCTGCCAGAACTTCATAGAAATTGCTCAAACTGACAAAGCAATTTGTGCAAATGCTCTTAAATCAATAAAACATGACAAAAAATTTGTTTAACATGATTTCAAAGAAACAGTGAATTTTTGAAGTAACCTTGTGCAAAAGTAGCTACTATTTAACATTTTCGACTATAAATCTGCCAGAACTTCATAGAAATTGCTCAAACTGACAAAGCAATTTGTGCAAATGCTCTTAAATCAATAAAACATGACAAACAATTTTATTAACATGATTTCAAAGAAACAGTGAATTTATGAAGCAACCTAGTGCAAACGTAGCTACTATTTAACATTTTCGACTACAAATCTGCCAGAACTTCATAGAAATTGCTCAAACTGACAAAGCAATTTGTGCGAATGCTCTTAAATCAATAAAACTTGACAAAAAATTTGTTTAACATGATTTCAAAGTAACAGTGAATTTATGATGCAACCTAGTGGAAAAGTAGCTACTATTTAACATTTTCGACTATAAATCTGCCAGAACTTCATAGAAATTGCTCAAACTGACAAAGCAATTTGTGCAAATGCTCTTAAATCAATAAAACATGACAAACAATTTTATTAACATGATTTCAAAGAAACAGTGAATTTATGAAGCAACCTAGTGCAAACGTAGCTACTATTTAACATTTTCGACTACAAATCTGCCAGAACTTCATAGAAATTGCTCAAACTGACAAAGCAATTTGTGCGAATGCTCTTAAATCAATAAAACTTGACAAAAAATTTGTTTGCCATGATTTCAAAGAAACAGTGAATTTATGATGCAACCTTGTGCAAAAGTAGCTACTATTTAACATTTTCGACTATAAATCTGCCAGAACTTTACAGAAATTGCTCAAACTGACAAAGCAATTTGTGCGAATGCTCTTAAATCAATAAAACATGACAAAAAATTTGTTTAACATGATTTCAAAGAAACAGTGAATTTATGAAGTAACCTAGTGCAAAAGTAGCTACTATTTAACATTTTCGACTACAAATCTGCCAGAACTTCATAGAAATTGCTCAAACTGACAAAGCAATTTGTGCAAATGCTCTTAAATCAATAAAACATGACAAAAAATTTGTTTAACATGATTTCAAAGAAACAGTGAATTTTTGAAGTAACCTTGTGCAAAAGTAGCTACTATTTAACATTTTCGACTACAAATCTGCCAGAACTTCACAGAGATTGCTCAAACTGACAAAAAAATTTGTGCGAACGCTCTTAAATCAATAAAACATGACAAAAAATTTGTTTAACATGATTTCAAAGTAACAGTGAATTTTTGAAGTAACCTTGTGCAAAAGTAGCTACTATTTAACATTTTCGACTACAAATCTGCCAGAACTTTACAGAAACTGCTCAAACTGACAAAGCAATTTGTGCAAATGCTCTTAAATCAATAAAACTTGACAAAAAATTTGTTTAACATGATTTCAAAGAAACAGTGAATTTTTGAAGTAACCTAGTGGAAAAGTAGCTACTATTTAACATTTTCGACTACAAATCTGCCAGAACTGCACAGAAATTGCTCAAACTGGCAAAGCAATTTGTGCGAATGCTCTTAAATCAATAAAACTTGACAAAAAATTTGTTTAACATGATTTCAAAGAAACAGTGAATTTATAATGCAACCAAGTGGATAAGTAGCTACTATTTAACATTTTCGACTACAAATCTGCCAGAACTTCACAGAAATTGCTCAAACTGACAAAACAATTTGTGCGAATGCTCTTAAATCAATAAAACTTGAAAAAAAAATTTGTTTAACATGATTTCAAAGAAACAGTGAATTTATGATGCAACCTAGTGGAAAAGTAGCTACTATTTAACATTTTCGACTACAAATCTGCCAGAACTTCACAGAAATTGCTCAAACTGACAAAACAATTTGTGCGAATGCTCTTAAATCAATAAAACTTGAAAAAAAAATTTGTTTAACATGATTTCAAAGAAACAGTGAATTTATGATGCAACCTAGTGGAAAAGTAGCTACTATTTAACATTTTCGACTACAAATCTGCCAGAACTTCACAGAAATTGCTCAAACTGACAAAGCAATTTGTGCGAATGCTCTTAAATCAATAAAACAAGACAAAAAATTTGTTTAACATGATTTCAAAGAAACAGTGAATTTTTGAAGTAACCTAGTGGAAAAGTAGCTACTATTTAACATTTTCGACTACAAATCTGCCAGAACTGCACAGAAATTGCTCAAACTGGCAAAGCAATTTGTGCGAATGCTCTTAAATCAATAAAACTTGACAAAAAATTTGTTTAACATGATTTCAAAGAAACAGTGAATTTATGATGCAACCTAGTGCAAACGTAGCTACTATTTAACATTTTCGACTACAAATCTGCCAGAACTTCACAGAAATTGCTCAAACTGACAAAGCAATTTGTGCGAATGCTCTTAAATCAATAAAACTTGACAAAAAATTTGTTTAACATGATTTCAAAGTAACAGTGAATTTATGATGCAACCTAGTGGAAAAGTAGCTACTATTTAACATTTTCGACTACAAATCTGCCAGAACTGCACAGAAATTGCTCAAACTGGCAAAGCAATTTGTGCGAATGCTCTTAAATCAATAAAACTTGACAAAAAATTTGTTTAACATGATTTCAAAGAAACAGTGAATTTATGATGCAACCTAGTGCAAACGTAGCTACTATTTAACATTTTCGACTACAAATCTGCCAGAACTTCACAGAAATTGCTCAAACTGACAAAGCAATTTGTGCGAATGCTCTTAAATCAATAAAACTTGACAAAAAATTTGTTTAACATGATTTCAAAGTAACAGTGAATTTATGATGCAACCTAGTGGAAAAGTAGCTACTATTTAACATTTTCGACTACAAATCTGCCAGAACTTCACAGAAATTGCTCAAACTGACAAAGCAATTTGTGCAAATGCTCTTAAATCAATAAAACATGACAAAAAATTTGTTTAACATGATTTCAAAGAAACAGTGAATTTATGATGCAACCTAGTGCAAACGTAGCTACTATTTAACATTTTCGACTACAAATCTGCCAGAACTTCACAGAAATTGCTCAAACTGACAAAGCAATTTGTGCGAATGCTCTTAAATCAATAAAACTTGACAAAAAATTTGTTTAACATGATTTCAAAGTAACAGTGAATTTATGATGCAACCTAGTGGAAAAGTAGCTACTATTTAACATTTTCGACTACAAATCTGCCAGAACTTCACAGAAATTGCTCAAACTGACAAAGCAATTTGTGCAAATGCTCTTAAATCAATAAAACATGACAAAATATTTGTTTAACATGATTTCAAAGAAACAGTGAATTTTTGAAGTAACTTAGTGCAAAAGTAGCTACTATTTAACATTTTTGACTATAAATCTGCTAGAACTTCACAGAAATTGCTCAAACTGACAAAGCAATTTGTGCAAATGCTCTTAAATCAATAAAACATGACAAACAATTTTATTAACATGATTTCAAAGAAACAGTGAATTTATGAAGCAACCTAGTGCAAACGTAGCTACTATTTAACATTTTCGACTACAAATCTGCCAGAACTTTACAGAAATTGCTCAAAGTGACAAAGCAATTTGTGCAAACGCTCTTAAATCAATAAAACATGACAAAAAATTTGTTTAACATGATTTCAAAGAAACAGTGAATTTTTGAAGTAACCTAGTGCAAAAGTAGCTACTATTTAACATTTTCGACTACAAATCTGCCAGAACTTTACAGAAACTGCTCAAACTGACAAAGCAATTTGTGCGAACGCTCTTAAATCAATAAAACATGACAAAAAATTTGTTTAACATGATTTCAAAGAAACAGTGAATTTTTGAAGTGACCTTGTGCAAAAGTAGCTACTATTTAACATTTTCGACTACAAATCTGCCAGAACTTCATAGAAATTGCTCAAACTGACAAAGCAATTTGTGCAAATGCTCTTAAATCAATAGAACATGACAAAAAATTTGTTTAACATGATTTCAAAGAAACAGTGAATTTTTGAAGTGACCTTGTGCAAAAGTAGCTACTATTTAACATTTTCGACTACAAATCTGCCAGAACTTTACAGAAATTGCTCAAAGTGACAAAGCAATTTGTGCAAACGCTCTTAAATCAATAAAACATGACAAAAAATTTGTTTAACATGATTTCAAAGAAACAGTGAATTTTTGAAGTAACCTAGTGCAAAAGTAGCTACTATTTAACATTTTCGACTACAAATCTGCCAGAACTTTACAGAAACTGCTCAAACTGACAAAGCAATTTGTGCGAACGCTCTTAAATCAATAAAACATGACAAAAAATTTGTTTAACATGATTTCAAAGAAACAGTGAATTTATGAAGTAACCTAGTGCAAAAGTAGCTACTATTTAACATTTTCGACTACAAATCTGCCAGAACTTCATAGAAATTGCTCAAACTGACAAAGCAATTTGTGCAAATGCTCTTAAATCAATAAAACATGACAAAAAATTTGTTTAACATGATTTCAAAGAAACAGTGAATTTTTGAAGTGACCTTGTGCAAAAGTAGCTACTATTTAACATTTTCGACTACAAATCTGCCAGAACTTCACAGAAATTGCTCAAACTGACAAAAAAATTTGTGCGAACGCTCTTAAATCAATAAAACATGACAAAAAATTTGTTTAACATGATTTCAAAGTAACAGTGAATTTTTGAAGTAACCTTGTGCAAAAGTAGCTACTATTTAACATTTTCGACTACAAATCTTCCAGAACTTTACAGAAACTGCTCAAACTGACAAAGCAATTTGTGCAAATGCTCTTAAATCAATAAAACTTGACAAAAAATTTGTTTAACATGATTTCAAAGAAACAGTGAATTTTTGAAGTAACCTTGTGCAAAAGTAGCTACTATTTAACATTTTCGACTACAAATCTGCCAGAACTTTACAGAAATTGCTCAAACTGACAAAGCAATTTGTGCGAACGCTCTTAAATCAATAAAACATGACAAAAAATTTGTTTAACATGATTTCAAAGAAACAGTGAATTTTTGAAGTAACCTTGTGCAAAAGTAGCTACTATTTAACATTTTCGACTACAAATCTGCCAGAACTTCACAGAAATTGCTCAAACTGACAAAAAAATTTGTGCGAACGCTCTTAAATCAATAAAACATGACAAAAAATTTGTTTAACATGATTTCAAAGTAACAGTGAATTTTTGAAGTAACCTTGTGCAAAAGTAGCTACTATTTAACATTTTCGACTACAAATCTGCCAGAACTTTACAGAAATTGCTCAAACTGACAAAGCAATTTGTGCGAACGCTCTTAAATCAATAAAACATGACAAAAAATTTGTTTAACATGATTTCAAAGAAACAGTGAATTTTTGAAGTAACCTTGTGCAAAAGTAGCTACTATTTAACATTTTCGACTACAAATCTGCCAGAACTTCACAGAAATTGCTCAAACTGACAAAAAAATTTGTGCGAACGCTCTTAAATCAATAAAACATGACAAAAAATTTGTTTAACATGATTTCAAAGTAACAGTGAATTTTTGAAGTAACCTTGTGCAAAAGTAGCTACTATTTAACATTTTCGACTACAAATCTTCCAGAACTTTACAGAAACTGCTCAAACTGACAAAGCAATTTGTGCAAATGCTCTTAAATCAATAAAACTTGACAAAAAATTTGTTTAACATGATTTCAAAGAAACAGTGAATTTATGATGCAACCTAGTGGAAAAGTAGCTACTATTTAACATTTTCGACTACAAATCTGCCAGAACTTCACAGAAATTGCTCAAACTGACAAAGCAATTTGTGTGAATGCTCTTAAATCAATAAAACTTGACAAAAAATTTGTTTAACATGATTTCAAAGAAACAGTGAATTTATGATGCAACCTAGTGCAAACGTAGCTACTATTTAACATTTTCGACTACAAATCTGCCAGAACTTTACAGAAATTGCTCAAACTGACAAAGCAATTTGTGCGAATGCTCTTAAATCAATAAAACAAGGCAAAATATTTGTTTAACATGATTTCAAAGAAACAGTGAATTTTTGAAGTAACCTAGTGGATAAGTAGCTACTATTTAACATTTTCGACTACAAATCTGCCAGAACTTCACAGAAATTGCTCAAACTGACAAAGCAATTTGTGCGAATGCTCTTAAATCAATAAAACTTGACAAAAAATTTGTTTAACATGATTTCAAAGTAACAGTGAATTTATGATGCAACCTAGTGGAAAAGTAGCTACTATTTAACATTTTCGACTACAAATCTGCCAGAACTTCACAGAAATTGCTCAAACTGACAAAGCAATTTGTGCAAATGCTCTTAAATCAATAAAACATGACAAAATATTTGTTTAACATGATTTCAAAGAAACAGTGAATTTTTGAAGTAACCTTGTGCAAAAGTAGCTACTATTTAACATTTTCGACTACAAATCTGCCAGAACTTTACAGAATTTGCTTAAACTGACAAAGCAATTTGTGCAAATGATCTTAAATCAATAAAACATGACAAAAAATTTGTTTAACATGATTTCAAAGAAACAGTGAATTTATGATGCAACCTTGTGCAAAAGTAGCTACTTTTTAACATTTTTGACTACAAATCTGCCAGAACTTCACAGAAATTGCTCAAACTGACAAAGCAATTTGTGCAAATGCTCTCAAAAATCAATAAAACACGACAAAAAATTTGTTTAACATGATTTCAAAGAAACAGCGAATTATTGAAGTAACCTTGTGCAAAAGTAGCTACTATTTAACATTTTCGACTACAAATCTGCCAGAACTTTACAGAATTTGCTTAAACTGACAAAGCATTTGTGCAAATGATCTTAAATCAATAAACATGACAAAAAATTTGTTTAAATGATTTCAAAGAAACAGTGAATTTATGATGCAACCTTGTGCAAATGTAGCTACTTTTTAACATTTTTGACTACATATCTGCCAGAACTTCACAGAAATTGCTCAACTGACAAAGCAATTTGTGCAAATGCTCTCAAATCAATAAAACACGACAAAAAATTTGTTTAACATGATTTCAAAGAAACAGCGAATTTTTGAAGTAACCATGTGCAAAAGTAGCTACTATTTAACATTTTCGACTACAAATCTGCCAGAACTTTACAGAATTTGCTTAAACTGACAAAGCAATTTGTGCAAATGATCTTAAATCAATAAAACATGACAAAAAATTTGTTTAACATGATTTCAAAGAAACAGTGAATTTATGAAGCAACCGAGTGCAAAAGTAGCTACTATTTAACATTTTTGACTATAAATCTGCTAGAACTTCACAGAAATTGCTCAAACTGACAAAACAATTTGTGCGAACGCTCTTAAATCAATAAAACATGACAAAAAATTTGTTTAACATGATTTCAAAGAAACAGTGAATTTTTGAAGTAACCTTGTGCAAAAGTGGCTACTATTTAACATTTTCGACTATAAATCTGCCAGAACTTTACAGAAATTGCTCAAACTGACAAAGCAATTTGTGCGAATGCTCTTAAATCAATAAAAATGACAAAAAATTTGTTTAACATGATTTCAAAGAACAGTGATTTTTGAAGTAACCTTGTGCAAAAGTAGCTACTATTTAACATTATTCGACTACAAATCTGCCAGAACTTCACTGAATTGCTCAAACTGACAAAAAAATTTGTGCGAACGGCTCTAAATCAATAAAACATGACAAAAAATATAGTTTAACATGATTTCCAAAGTAACAGTGAATTTTTGAAGTAACCTTGTGCAAAGTAGCTACTATTTAACATTTTCGACTACAAATCTGCCAGAACTTCACAGAAATTGCTCAAACTGACAAAAAAATTTGTGCGAACGCTCTTAAATCAATAAAACATGACAAAAAATTTGTTTTAACATGATTTCAAAGTAACAGTGAATTTTTGAAGTAACCTTGTGCAAAAGTAGTTACTATTTAACATTTTCGACTACAAATCTGCCAGAACTTCACAGAAATTGCTCAAACTGAACAAAAAAATTTTGTGCGAACGCTCTTAAATCAATAAAACATGACAAAAAATTTGTTTAAACATGATTTCAAAGTAACAGTGAATTTTGAAGTAACCTTGTGCCAAAAGTAGCTACTATTTAACATTTTCGACTACAAATCTGCCAGAACTTCACAGAAATTGCTCAAACTGACAAAAAAATTTGTGCGAACGCTCTTAAATCAATAAACATGACAAAAAATTTGTTTAACATGATTTCAAAGTAACAGTGAATTTTTGAAGTAACCTTGTGCAAAAGTAGTTACTATTTAACATTTTCGACTACAAATCTGCCAGAACTTCACAGAAATTGCTCAAACTGACAAAAAAATTTGTGCGAACGCTCTTAAATCAATAAAACATGACAAAAAATTTGTTTAACATGATTTCAAAGTAACAGTGAATTTTTGAAGTAACCTTGTGCAAAAGTAGCTACTATTTAACATTTTCGACTACAAATCTGCCAGAACTTTACAGAAATTGCTCAAACTGACAAAGCAATTTGTGCGAACGCTCTTAAATAAATAAAACATGAAAAAAAAAAAAAACATGATTTCAAAAAAACAGTGAATTTTTGAAGTAACCTAGTGGAAAAGTAGCTACTATTTAACATTTTCGACTACAATCTGCCAGAACTTCACAGAAATTGCTCAAACTGACAAAAAAAATTTGTGCGAACGCTCTTAAATCAATAAAACATGACAAAAAATTTGTTTAACATGATTTCAAAGAAACAGTGAATTTTTGAAGTAACCTTGTGCAAAAGTAGCTACTATTTAACATTTTCGACTACAAATCTGCCAGAACTTCACAGAAATTGCTCAAACTGACAAAAAAATTTGTGCGAACGCTCTTAAATCAATAAAACATGACAAAAAATTTGTTTAACATGATTTCAAAGTAACAGTGAATTTGATGCAACCTAGTGGAAAAGTAGCTACTATTTAACATTTTCGACTACAAATCTGCCAGAACTTCACAGAAATTGCTCAAACTGACAAAGCAATTTGTGCAAATGCTCTTAAATCAATAAAACATGACAAAAAATTTGTTTAACATGATTTCAAAGAAACAGTGAATTTTTGAAGTAACCTTGTGCAAAAGTAGCTACTATTTAACATTTTCGACTACAAATCTGCCAGAACTTTACAGAAACTGCTCAACTGACAAAGCAATTTGTGCAAATGCTCTTAAATCAATAAAACTTGACAAAAAATTTGTTTAACATGATTTCAAAGTAACAGTGAATTTATGATGCAACCTAGTGGAAAAGTAGCTACTATTTAACATTTTCGACTACAAATCTGCCAGAACTTCACAGAAATTGCTCAAACTGACAAAAAAATTTGTGCGAACGCTCTTAAATCAATAAAAACATGACAAAAAATTTGTTTAACATGATTTCAAAGTAACAGTGAATTTTTGAAGTAACCTTGTGCAAAAGTAGCTACTATTTAACATTTTCGACTACAAATCTGCCAGAACTTTACAGAAATTGCTCAAACTGACAAAGCAATTTGTGCGAACGCTCTTAAATCAATAAAACATGACAAAAAATTTGTTTAACATGATTTCAAAGTAACAGTGAATTTTGATGCAACCTAGTGGAAAAGTAGCTACTATTAACATTTTCGACTACAAATCTGCCAGAACTTCACAGAAATTGCTCAAACTGACAAAGCAATTTGTGCGACGCTCTTAAATCAATAAAACATGACAAAAAATTTGTTTAACATGATTTCAAAGAAACAGTGAATTTTTGAAGTAACCTTGTGCAAAAGTAGCTACTATTTAACATTTTCGACTACAAATCTGCCAGAACTTTACAGAAATTGCTCAAACTGACAAAGCAATTTGTGCGAACGCTCTAATAATAACATGATTCAAAGAAACAGTGAATTATGATGCAACCTTGTGCAAAAGTAGCTACTATTTAACATTTTCGACTACAAATCTGCTAGAACTTCACAGAAATTGCTCAAACTGACAAAACAATTTGTGCGAACGCTCTTAAATCAATAAAACATGACAAAAAATTTGTTTAACATGATTTCAAAGAAACAGTGAATTTATGATCCAACCTTGTGCAAAAGTAGCTACTATTTAACATTTTGGACTACAAATCTGCCAGAACTTTACAGAAATTGCTCAAACTGACAAAGCAATTTGTGCAAACGCTCTTAAATCAATAAAACATGACAAAAAATTTGTTTAACATGATTTCAAAGAACAGTGAATTTTTGAAGTAACCTAGTGCAAAAGTAGCTACTATTTAACATTTTCGACTACAAATCTGCCAGAACTTCACAGAAATTGCTCAAACTGACAAAGCAATTTGTGCGAATGCTCTTAAATCAAAAAAACAAGACAAAATATTTGTTTAACATGATTTCAAAGAAACAGTGAATTTATGATGCAACCTAGTGGAAAAGTAGCTACTATTTAACATTTTCGACTACAAATCTGCCAGAACTTCACAGAAATTGCTCAAACTGAAAAAACAATTTGTGCGAATGCTCTTAAATCAATAAAACATGACAAAAAAATTTGTTTAACATGATTTCAAAGAAACAGTGAATTTTTGAAGTAACCTAGTGCAAAAGTAGCTACTATTTAACATTTTCGACTACAAATCTGCCAGAACTTCACAAAAATTGCTCAAACTGACAAAGCAATTTGTGCGAATGCTCTTAAATCAAAAAAACAAGACAAAATATTTGTTTAACATGATTTCAAAAAAACAGTGAATTTATGATGCAACCTAGTGGAAAAGTAGCTACTATTTAACATTTTCGACTACAAATCTGCCAGAACTTCACAGAAATTGCTCAAACTGACAAAACAATTTGTGCGAATGCTCTTAAATCAATAAAACATGACAAAAAATTTGTTTAACATGATTTCAAAGAAACAGTGAATGCTTCTAGGTCATCTGGCAGACGGAATTCCTAGGAACTTTTCTTAGGAATTCCTAGAAAGTTTTCTGCGATTTCATAAAAAAATTCCTTAGACTTCCTATCATTATGGCCCAAACTTCCTTAGTTTTTAAAAGTAATTCCTAGTAAATCTAGGAATTCCTAATTTTTTTAGAAATTCCTAGGAGATATATTTTTTTGTAATAATTGCGATTCGCAAAAATATTTTTTGAAAAATTCCTAAGAAAATTAGGAAGTTGTAGAAATTTCTAGAAACTTCCTAGTAATATTAGGAAATACTAGAAAATCCTAGTCATTCCTAGAACCCTCGTTAGAATAATTATAAAATGTTTATGTTTACTATGATTTCCTAGTATATCATTTGATTTCCTAGGATATTACAGAAAGTTCTTGAAAGGATTTCCCCAAAATCCTAGGAAATACTAGAATTACTTATATTTTCTAGGGTTTATCAGGATTTCTTAGGATTACCTAGAATATTTCAGGCTGTACTAAAGAAATCGCAAAAATTTTGAGAAATATTAGAAAATTCAACCCAAAAACGCCGATGGCTGAACGATTTTTTTAATCATTTTTAAAAATATCTTCTAGCAAAAGCGAGTATGTTATTTGTTTTTGTCAGAATACAATTGACTATATCGCAAAAAGTTTCTATCCAAACAAATTAAGATTTAATAGAATTCTGTACTATTTAGTCCTAATTTACAGCTTCATAACACAGGTGTAAGTTTTTGGGTCTATATGACATGCAGCTGTAAATTGAGGTATGTATTGTTTAGGAAATCGCTTATCTGTACTTAAAACGTGGTGGCTAAAATTGAAGCAAAAATAGAGACTTGTACAGAACTAATTCCGATCGGCATTTTTCTCCAGACTTTTTGTAAAAGGAAATAATATAGTCAAATTTGCAAAAGTTTAATGAACAAGTACCGATAAGCGTACCTAAGCAGTACGCATTATCTTTAATTAAAGCTGCTTGTTATTCAAACTAAAGGTCAAATTTGCAGCTATAATTTAATCCCTACGTATACATTCTTATTTATACGTAAGCCTAAGTATAATAAATTGTAAAATAACTGTTGTATACGTTAACCCATGATCGTTGTGTACTGCAATAATTAGGTATCGAAGTACTAAACAATTCCTACCGAGCTGCTTTAACACATATGCAATTAACAGCTGTGATTTAATATAGCTGTAAGTTAGTGCTGAATAGTATAGGTCATTCATGGCAGCATTTCAAATTTTTGAGAAGAAGTATTTTTATCGCAATTGGAAATATTTGCTTTTACAGTTTTTCGAGAAGCTGTTACAGTTTTTACTGCGTAGAAGTAAAAATTACTTAAGAATTTCTTAAGTTACCTAAGAATTTCTAGGATTTCCTAAGTAAATTCCTAGGAATTTTCTCAAAAATACTTTCGTCGTTAAGGAAAAAGTAGGAAATTTCCTAGGAATTTCTAGGAAATAATTTCGTTTTTCTAGAAATTCCTAGGAAATTAAAGGAAGTCCTAGGAGAATTTTCTACTTTTTCCTTGAAATTCCTACGTAAAGTAACAGGAATTCCAAAGAATTACTTTCTGCCAGGCTTTTAACACCCAATAAATGGTGAAGGATTTCTCGTCATGCAGACCTTGATAAAAGACCTACGATTCTTAGGAATTTCTAAAATGTATAGCAATACCTAAGAATCGCAGAAAATTAATTCTTTTAAAGTTCTTAAAAATTCCTACGATCTTTAGTAATTCCTTAAAATTTATAGTAATTTCTAAGAATTACTATAAGTTCCTAGGAATTTTCTAGGAATTTCTACAACTTCCTAATTTTCTTAGGAATTTTTCAAAAAATATTTTTGCGAATCGCAATTATTACAAAAAAAATATATCTCCTAGGAATTTCTAAAAAAATTAGGAATTCCTAGATTTACTAGGAATTACTTTTAAAAACTAAGGAAGTTTGGGCCATAATGATAGGAAGTCTAAGGAATTTTTTTAGGAAATCGCAGAAAACTTTCTAGGAATTCCTAAGAAAAGTTCCTAGGAATTCCGTCTGCCAGATGATCTTCACCCCAGTGAATTTATGATGCAACCTAGTGGAAAAGTAGCTACTATTTAACATTTTCGACTACAAATCTGCCAGAACTTTACAGAAATTGCTCAAACTGACAAAACAATTTGTGCGAACGCTCTCAAATCAATAAAACATGACAAAAAATTTGTTTATCATGATTTCAAAGAAACAGTGAATTTTTGAAGTAACCTTGTGCAAAAGTAGCTACTATTTAACATTTTCGACTATAAATCTGCCAGAACTTTACAGAAATTGCTCAAACTGACAAAGCAATTTGTGCGAACGCTCTCAAATCAATAAAACATGACAAAAAATTTGTTTAACATGATTTCAAAGAAACAGTGAATTTTTGAAGTAACCTTGTGCAAAAGTAGCTACTATTTAACATTTTCGACTATAAATCTGCCAGAACTTTACAGAAATTGCTCAAACTGACAAAGCAATTTGTGCGAACGCTCTCAAATCAATAAAACATGACAAAAAATTTGTTTAACATGATTTCAAAGAAACAGTGAATTTTTGAAGTAACCTTGTGCAAAAGTAGCTACTATTTAACATTTTCGACTATAAATCTGCCAGAACTTTACAGAAATTGCTCAAACTGACAAAGCAATTTGTGCGAACGCTCTTAAATCAATAAAACATGACAAAAAATTTGTTTAACATGATTTCAAAGAAACAGTGAATTTATGAAGCAACCGACTGCAAAAGTAGCTACTATTTAACATTTTCGACTATAAATCTGCCAGAACTTTACAGAAATTGCTCAAACTGACAAAGCAATTTGTGCGAACGCTCTTAAATCAATAAAACATGACAAAAAATTTGTTTAACATGATTTCAAAGAAACAGTGAATTTTTGAAGTAACCTTGTGCAAAAGTAGCTACTATTTAACATTTTCGACTATAAATCTGCCAGAACTTTACAGAAATTGCTCAAACTGACAAAGCAATTTGTGCTAACGCTCTTAAATCAATAAAACATGACAAAAAATTTGTTTAACATGATTTCAAAGAAACAGTGAATTTTTGAAGTAACCTTGTGCAAAAGTAGCTACTATTTAACATTTTCGACTACAAATCTGCCAGAACTTTACAGAAATTGCTCAAACTGACAAAGCAATTTGTGCGAACGCTCTTAAATCAATAAAACATGACAAAAAATTTGTTTAACATGATTTCAAAGAAACAGTGAATTTTTGAAGTAACCTTGTGCAAAAGTAGCTACTATTTAACATTTTCGACTACAAATCTGCCAGAACTTTACAGAAATTGCTCAAACTGACAAAGCAATTTGTGCGAACGCTCTTAAATCAATAAAACATGACAAACAATTTTATTAACATGATTTCAAAGAAACAGTGAATTTATGATGCAACCTTGTGCAAAAGTAGCTACTATTTAACATTTTCGACTACAAATCTGCCAGAACTTTACAGAAATTGCTCAAACTGACAAAGCAATTTGTGCTAACGCTCTTAAATCAATAAAACATGACAAAAAATTTGTTTAACATGATTTCAAAGAAACAGTGAATTTTTGAAGTAACCTTGTGCAAAAGTAGCTACTATTTAACATTTTCGACTATAAATCTGCCAGAACTTTACAGAAATTGCTCAAACTGACAAAGCAATTTGTGCTAACGCTCTTAAATCAATAAAACATGACAAAAAATTTGTTTAACATGATTTCAAAGAAACAGTGAATTTTTGAAGTAACCTTGTGCAAAAGTAGCTACTATTTAACATTTTCGACTACAAATCTGCCAGAACTTTACAGAAATTGCTCAAACTGACAAAGCAATTTGTGCTAACGCTCTTAAATCAATAAAACATGACAAAAAATTTGTTTAACATGATTTCAAAGAAACAGTGAATTTTTGAAGTAACCTTGTGCAAAAGTAGCTACTATTTAACATTTTCGACTACAAATCTGCCAGAACTTTACAGAAATTGCTCAAACTGACAAAGCAATTTGTGCGAACGCTCTTAAATCAATAAAACATGACAAACAATTTTATTAACATGATTTCAAAGAAACAGTGAATTTATGATGCAACCTTGTGCAAAAGTAGCTACTATTTAACATTTTCGACTACAAATCTGCTAGAACTTCACAGAAATTGCTCAAACTGAAAAAACAATTTGTGCGAATGCTCTTAAATCAATAAAACATGACAAAAAATTTGTTTAACATGATTTCAAAGAAACAGTGAATTTTTGAAGTAACCTAGTGCAAAAGTAGCTACTATTTAACATTTTCGACTACAAATCTGCCAGAACTTCACAAAAATTGCTCAAACTGACAAAGCAATTTGTGCGAATGCTCTTAAATCAATAAAACATGACAAAAAATTTGTTTAACATGATTTCAAAGAAACAGTGAATTTTTGAAGTAACCTAGTGCAAAAGTAGCTACTATTTAACATTTTCGACTACAAATCTGCCAGAACTTCACAAAAATTGCTCAAACTGACAAAGCAATTTGTGCGAATGCTCTTAAATCAATAAAACATGACAAAAAATTTGTTTAACATGATTTCAAAGAAACAGTGAATTTTTGAAGTAACCTAGTGCAAAAGTAGCTACTATTTAACATTTTCGACTACAAATCTGCTAGAACTTCACAGAAATTGCTCAAACTGAAAAAACAATTTGTGCGAATGCTCTTAAATCAATAAAACATGACAAAAAATTTGTTTAACATGATTTCAAAGAAACAGTGAATTTTTGAAGTAACCTAGTGCAAAAGTAGCTACTATTTAACATTTTCGACTACAAATCTGCCAGAACTTCACAAAAATTGCTCAAACTGACAAAGCAATTTGTGCGAATGCTCTTAAATCAAAAAAACAAGACAAAATATTTGTTTAACATGATTTCAAAAAAACAGTGAATTTATGATGCAACCTAGTGGAAAAGTAGCTACTATTTAACATTTTCGACTACAAATCTGCCAGAACTTCACAGAAATTGCTCAAACTGACAAAACAATTTGTGCGAATGCTCTTAAATCAATAAAACATGACAAAAAATTTGTTTAACATGATTTCAAAGAAACAGTGAATTTATGATGCAACCTAGTGGAAAAGTAGCTACTATTTAACATTTTCGACTACAAATCTGCCAGAACTTTACAGAAATTGCTCAAACTGACAAAACAATTTGTGCGAACGCTCTCAAATCAATAAAACATGACAAAAAATTTGTTTAACATGATTTCAAAGAAACAGTGAATTTTTGAAGTAACCTTGTGCAAAAGTAGCTACTATTTAACATTTTCGACTATAAATCTGCCAGAACTTTACAGAAATTGCTCAAACTGACAAAGCAATTTGTGCGAACGCTCTTAAATCAATAAAACATGACAAAAAATTTGTTTAACATGATTTCAAAGAAACAGTGAATTTATGAAGCAACCGACTGCAAAAGTAGCTACTATTTAACATTTTTGACTATAAATCTGCTAGAACTTTACAGAAATTGCTCAAACTGACAAAGCAATTTGTGCTAACGCTCTTAAATCAATAAAACATGACAAAAAATTTGTTTAACATGATTTCAAAGAAACAGTGAATTTTTGAAGTAACCTTGTGCAAAAGTAGCTACTATTTAACATTTTCGACTATAAATCTGCCAGAACTTTACAGAAATTGCTCAAACTGACAAAGCAATTTGTGCTAACGCTCTTAAATCAATAAAACATGACAAAAAATTTGTTTAACATGATTTCAAAGAAACAGTGAATTTTTGAAGTAACCTTGTGCAAAAGTAGCTACTATTTAACATTTTCGACTACAAATCTGCCAGAACTTTACAGAAATTGCTCAAACTGACAAAGCAATTTGTGCGAACGCTCTTAAATCAATAAAACATGACAAAAAATTTGTTTAACATGATTTCAAAGAAACAGTGAATTTTTGAAGTAACCTTGTGCAAAAGTAGCTACTATTTAACATTTTCGACTACAAATCTGCCAGAACTTTACAGAAATTGCTCAAACTGACAAAGCAATTTGTGCGAACGCTCTTAAATCAATAAAACATGACAAACAATTTTATTAACATGATTTCAAAGAAACAGTGAATTTATGATGCAACCTTGTGCAAAAGTAGCTACTATTTAACATTTTCGACTACAAATCTGCCAGAACTTTACAGAAATTGCTCAAACTGACAAAGCAATTTGTGCTAACGCTCTTAAATCAATAAAACATGACAAAAAATTTGTTTAACATGATTTCAAAGAAACAGTGAATTTTTGAAGTAACCTTGTGCAAAAGTAGCTACTATTTAACATTTTCGACTATAAATCTGCCAGAACTTTACAGAAATTGCTCAAACTGACAACACAATTTGTGCTAACGCTCTTAAATCAATAAAACATGACAAAAAATTTGTTTAACATGATTTCAAAGAAACAGTGAATTTTTGAAGTAACCTTGTGCAAAAGTAGCTACTATTTAACATTTTCGACTACAAATCTGCCAGAACTTTACAGAAATTGCTCAAACTGACAAAGCAATTTGTGCTAACGCTCTTAAATCAATAAAACATGACAAAAAATTTGTTTAACATGATTTCAAAGAAACAGTGAATTTTTGAAGTAACCTTGTGCAAAAGTAGCTACTATTTAACATTTTCGACTACAAATCTGCCAGAACTTTACAGAAATTGCTCAAACTGACAAAGCAATTTGTGCGAACGCTCTTAAATCAATAAAACATGACAAACAATTTTATTAACATGATTTCAAAGAAACAGTGAATTTATGATGCAACCTTGTGCAAAAGTAGCTACTATTTAACATTTTCGACTACAAATCTGCCAGAACTTTACAGAAATTGCTCAAACGGACAAAGCAATTTGTGCGAACGCTCTTAAATCAATAAAACATGACAAAAAATTTGTTTAACATGATTTCAAAGAAACAGTGAATTTTTGAAGTAACCTTGTGCAAAAGTAGCTACTATTTAACATTTTCGACTACAAATCTGCCAGAACTTTACAGAAATTGCTCAAACGGACAAAGCAATTTGTGCGAACGCTCTTAAATCAATAAAACATGACAAAAAATTTGTTTAACATGATTTCAAAGAAACAGTGAATTTATGATGCAACCTTGTGCAAAAGTAGCTACTATTTAACATTTTCGACTACAAATCTGCCAGAACTTCACACAAATTGCTCAAACTGACAAAGCAATTTGTGCGAATGCTCTTAAATCAAAAAAACAAGACAAAATATTTGTTTAACATGATTTCAAAAAAACAGTGAATTTATGATGCAATTTTGTGCAAAAGTAGCTACTATTTAACATTTTCGACTACAAATCTGCCAGAACTTCAAAGAAATTGCTCAAACTGACAAAGCAATTTGTGCGAACGCTCTTAAATCAATAAAACATGACAAAAAATTTGTTTAACATGATTTCAAAGAAACAGTGAATTTTTGAAGTAACCTTGTGCAAAAGTAGCTACTATTTAACATTTTCGACTACAAATCTGCCAGAACTTTACAGAAATTGCTCAAACTGACAAAGCAATTTGTGCGAACGCTCTTAAATCAATAAAACATGACAAAAAATTTGTTTAACATGATTTCAAAGAAACAGTGAATTTATGATGCAACCTTGTGCAAAAGTAGCTACTATTTAACATTTTCGACTATAAATCTGCCAGAACTTTACAGAAATTGCTCAAACTGACAAAGCAATTTGTGCGAACGCTCTTAAATCAATAAAACATGACAAAAAATTTGTTTAACATGATTTCAAAGAAACAGTGAATTTTTGAAGTAACCTTGTGCAAAAGTAGCTACTATTTAACATTTTCGACTACAAATCTGCCAGAACTTTACAGAAATTGCTCAAACTGACAAAGCAATTTGTGCGAACGCTCTTAAATCAATAAAACATGACAAAAAATTTGTTTAACATGATTTCAAAGAAACAGTGAATTTATGATGCAACCTTGTGCAAAAGTAGCTACTATTTAACATTTTCGACTACAAATCTGCCAGAACTTCACAGAAATTGCTCAAACTGAAAAAACAATTTGTGCGAATGCTCTTAAATCAATAAAACATGACAAAAAATTTGTTTAACACGATTTCAAAGAAACAGTGAATTTATGATGCAACCTTGTGCAAAAGTAGCTACTATTTAACATTTTCGACTACAAATCTGCCAGAACTTTACAGAAATTGCTCAAACTGACAAAGCAATTTGTGCGAACGCTCTTAAATCAATAAAACATGACAAAAAATTTGTTTAACATGATTTCAAAGAAACAGTGAATTTATGATGCAACCTTGTGCAAAAGTAGCTACTATTTAACATTTTCGACTATAAATCTGCCAGAACTTCACAAAAATTGCTCAAACTGACAAAGCAATTTGTGCGAATGCTCTTAAATCAAAAAAACAAGACAAAATATTTGTTTAACATGATTTCAAAGAAACAGTGAATTTATGATGCAACCTAGTGGAAAAGTAGCTACTATTTAACATTTTCGACTACAAATCTGCCAGAACTTTACAGAAATTGCTCAAACTGACAAAACAATTTGTGCAAACGCTCTTAAATCAATAAAACATGACAAAAAATTTGTTTAACATGATTTCAAAGAAACAGTGAATTTATGAAGCAACCGACTCACTATGGGCCAGAAATGGAAAATTTTTCCAAAAATTATTTCTACAACTTATATGATAGTTCTTATTCTGTCCTACATTTACGTCCTTAAAACTTTGCCTAAGTCGACAGCATGTCCGAGATATGGCACTTCAAAGTTGGTCAGACGACCATTTTCACGTTACATTGAAAATACTCTCACCAGTCACTGGATGAATGAATCTCCTTCAATTTTTTTTTGGTAATAGCTTTAAATAGTTCCTTCATTTTAAGGTATAAACAATTGCAAAAAACTTTGGAAAATTTTGTGAAAAACTTGATTTTTCTCAAAAACCACGTGTTCGTCATACTTCCGTTTGTGTAGGTCTTCACAAGCACAACCAAAGTTACTAATTTCTTTTTTATATTAAAGATTACATCAAAAGCTATAACTTTTGCATACATGTCGTATAATTTTAACAAAGTTTTGGTAGTGAAAAAAATTTTTTTTATAAAAAAAACACCAATTTTTTGACAAAAATCGCTGTAGTGCTCCAGGGATACCCATGGTAGTGGAATTTTATTTCACATTTAGAAAGCTCTCTAGATATGCTATCAATTAATGCAGTAAAATGAACAAGTGTTCTCTTGGCAAAGAGCACTTTTTTGACTCTGAAAGTCGTATGTCGAGCAAGGTCAAAAAAGAAAAATAATCATAAAAATTTCAGTTTTAAGTAAAATTTAATTTTTTTAAGTTAGATTGATAGATCTTTTTAAAACGCGTCTTTGAGTATAAATATGTCATAGTTTTGTCAAGTTTCATGATCAGTTTTTTAAAAAAATAGTTTTTTTTCAAAAAAAAACTTGAAAAATAAAGTATTTGACTTTAGAATTTCATAAAATGCATTCTTTTTAACATTTTTTTCACTATTTTGTCTAGTTTTGCTCCTCGTTTTTTCCTAAACATAAATCAATAAGAACTTAACATAATTGAAGCCATTTGGAGGTTAAATTGAGTTAAAAATCGTTTAAAATTTTTGTATTTCTTAAATAGTTCTTTACACAAGTATCTAAGATATAAAGTGTTGCATAGTTTTGAAAAGGTATTAAAATTGAAGCTTATTTAACTTCAGTTGTGCTTATCGTTGACTCATACGAATTTTAATGGATGAAAGCAGATGAAAGTCTTAAGCTATAAATTTGCAAAAAGGTATAACACTCTTACAAAACTTAATAAAATTAACCAGAAAATGCTAAAAAATTAAAATAGCGTAGAATTTTCATAAATTTTTGACACTTTTTTTATTGATTTCTCGCTAGTCTTATTTTTTTCGTAGATTGTTACATATCAATGAAAAGATATTGAAAAATGAAACAAAATAAGATATTTATTTATAAATAAAAAATCGGAATTATTGAGAAAAAAGGATTTTTAATATTGAAAATTTCAGATTTGGAGAACTCATGAAAAACTCAATAGAAAATTCCAAAACTTATACGAGTCATTAACATTTATATAACAAATAAGTGTGCAAACTTTGAGAGTTTTTCATAAAGTCTTTGCTGAGAAAAACGAAAAACATTAAAAACTAGCATATATAAAATGCGTTTTTTACCCAAATTGACTATATTACTTGTAAATTTTCCTAAAATTTTCATGTTAACATATTGGAAATTTTAATACCTTTTCAAAACTATGCAACACTTTATATCTTAGATACTTGTGTAAAGAACTATTTAAGAAATACAAAAATTTTAAACGATTTTTAACTCAATTTAACCTCCAAATGGCTTCAATTATGTTAAGTTCTTATTGATTTATGTTTAGGAAAAAACGAGGAGCAAAACTAGACAAAATAGTGAAAAAAATGTTAAAAAGAATGCATTTTATGAAATTCTAAAGTCAAATACTTTATTTTTCAAGTTTTTTTTTGAAAAAAACTATTTTTTTAAAAAACTGATCATGAAACTTGACAAAACTATGACATATTTATACTCAAAAGACGCGTTTTAAAAAGATCTATCAATCTAACTTAAAAAAATTAAATTTTACTTAAAACTGAAATTTTTATGATTATTTTTCTTTTTTGACCTTGCTCGACATACGACTTTCAGAGTCAAAAAAGTGCTCTTTGCCAAGAGAACACTTGTTCATTTTACTGCATTAATTGATAGCATATCTAGAGAGCTTTCTAAATGTGAAATAAAATTCCACTACCATGGGTATCCCTGGAGCACTACAGCGATTTTTGTCAAAAAATTGGTGTTTTTTTTATAAAAAAAATTTTTTTCACTACCAAAACTTTGTTAAAATTATACGACATGTATGCAAAAGTTATAGCTTTTGATGTAATCTTTAACATAAAAAAGAAATTAGTAACTTTGGTTGTGCTTGTGAAGACCTACACAAACGGAAGTATGACGAACACGTGGTTTTTGAGAAAAATCAAGTTTTTCACAAAATTTTCCAAAGTTTTTTGCAATTGTTTATACTTTAAAATGAAGGAACTATTTAAAGCTATTACCAAAAAAAAATTGAAGGAGATTCATCCATCCAGTGACTGGTGAGAGCATTTTCAATGTAACGTGAAAATGGTCGTCTGACCAACTTTGAAGTGCCATATCTCGGACACGCTGTCGACTTGGGCAAAGTTTTAAGAACGTAAATGTAGGGCAGAATAAGGACTTTCATATAAGCTGTAGAAATAATTTTTGGAAAAATTTTCCATTTCTGGCCCATAGTGCGACTGCAAAAGTAGCTACTATTTAACATTTTTGACTATAAATCTGCTAGAACTTCACAGAAATTGCTCAAACTGACAACACAATTTGTGCGAACGCTCTTAAATCAATAAACCATGACAAAAAATTTGTTTAACATGATTTCAAAGAAACAGTGAATTTTTGAAGTAACCTTGTGCAAAAGTAGCTACTATTTAACATTTTCGACTATAAATCTGCCAGAACTTTACAGAAATTGCTCAAACTGACAAAGCAATTTGTGCGAATGCTCTTAAATCAAAAAAACAAGACAAAATATTTGTTTAACATGATTTCAAAAAAACAGTGAATTTTTGAAGTAACCTAGTGCAAAAGTAGCTACTATTTAACATTTTCGACTACAAATCTGCCAGAACTTCACAAAAATTGCTCAAACTGACAAAGCAATTTGTGCGAATGCTCTTAAATCAAAAAAACAAGACAAAATATTTGTTTAACATGATTTCAAAGAAACAGTGAATTTATGATGCAACCTTGTGCAAAAGTAGCTACTATTTAACATTTTCGACTATAAATCTGCCAGAACTTTACAGAAATTGCTCAAACTGACAAAGCAATTTGTGCGAACGCTCTTAAATCAATAAAACATGACAAAAAATTTGTTTAACATGATTTCAAAGAAACAGTGAATTTTTGAAGTAACCTAGTGCAAAAGTAGCTACTATTTAACATTTTCGACTACAAATCTGCCAGAACTTTACAGAAATTGCTCAAACTGACAAAACAATTTGTGCGAACGCTCTTAAATCAATAAAACATGCCAAAAAATTTGTTTAACATGATTTCAAAGAAACAGTGAATTTTTGAAGTAACCTTGTGCAAAAGTAGCTACTATTTAACATTTTCGACTATAAATCTGCCAGAACTTCACAAAAATTGCTCAAACTGACAAAGCAATTTGTGCGAATGCTCTTAAATCAAAAAAACAAGACAAAATATTTGTTTAACATGATTTCAAAGAAACAGTGAATTTATGATGCAACCTTGTGCAAAAGTAGCTACTATTTAACATTTTCGACTATAAATCTGCCAGAACTTTACAGAAATTGCTCAAACTGACAAAGCAATTTGTGCGAACGCTCTTAAATCAATAAAACATGACAAAAAATTTGTTTAACATGATTTCAAAGAAACAGTGAATTTTTGAAGTAACCTAGTGCAAAAGTAGCTACTATTTAACATTTTCGACTATAAATCTGCCAGAACTTTACAGAAATTGCTCAAACTGACAAAGCAATTTGTGCGAATGCTCTTAAATCAAAAAAACAAGACAAAATATTTGTTTAACATGATTTCAAAGAAACAGTGAATTTTTGAAGTAACCTAGTGCAAAAGTAGCTACTATTTAACATTTTCGACTACAAATCTGCCAGAACTTCACAAAAATTGCTCAAACTGACAAAGCAATTTGTGCGAATGCTCTTAAATCAAAAAAACAAGACAAAATATTTGTTTAACATGATTTCAAAGAAACAGTGAATTTATGATGCAACCTTGTGCAAAAGTAGCTACTATTTAACATTTTCGACTATAAATCTGCCAGAACTTTACAGAAATTGCTCAAACTGACAAAGCAATTTGTGCGAATGCTCTTAAATCAAAAAAACAAGACAAAATATTTGTTTAACATGATTTCAAAGAAACAGTGAATTTATGATGCAACCTTGTGCAAAAGTAGCTACTATTTAACATTTTCGACTATAAATCTGCTAGAACTTCACAGAAATTGCTCAAACTGACAACACAATTTGTGCGAACGCTCTTAAATCAATAAACCATGACAAAAAATTTGTTTAACATGATTTCAAAGAAACAGTGAATTTTTGAAGTAACCTTGTGCAAAAGTAGCTACTATTTAACATTTTCGACTATAAATCTGCCAGAACTTTACAGAAATTGCTCAAACTGACAAAGCAATTTGTGCGAATGCTCTTAAATCAAAAAAACAAGACAAAATATTTGTTTAACATGATTTCAAAGAAACAGTGAATTTTTGAAGTAACCTAGTGCAAAAGTAGCTACTATTTAACATTTTCGACTACAAATCTGCCAGAACTTCACAAAAATTGCTCAAACTGACAAAGCAATTTGTGCGAATGCTCTTAAATCAAAAAAACAAGACAAAATATTTGTTTAACATGATTTCAAAGAAACAGTGAATTTATGATGCAACCTTGTGCAAAAGTAGCTACTATTTAACATTTTCGACTATAAATCTGCCAGAACTTTACAGAAATTGCTCAAACTGACAAAGCAATTTGTGCGAACGCTCTTAAATCAATAAAACATGACAAAAAATTTGTTTAACATGATTTCAAAGAAACAGTGAATTTTTGAAGTAACCTAGTGCAAAAGTAGCTACTATTTAACATTTTCGACTACAAATCTGCCAGAACTTCACAAAAATTGCTCAAACTGACAAAGCAATTTGTGCGAATGCTCTTAAATCAAAAAAACAAGACAAAATATTTGTTTAACATGATTTCAAAGAAACAGTGAATTTATGATGCAACCTAGTGGAAAAGTAGCTACTATTTAACATTTTCGACTACAAATCTGCCAGAACTTTACAGAAATTGCTCAAACTGACAAAACAATTTGTGCGAACGCTCTTAAATCAATAAAACATGACAAAAAATTTGTTTAACATGATTTCAAAGAAACAGTGAATTTATGAAGCAACCGACTGCAAAAGTAGCTACTATTTAACATTTTTGACTATAAATCTGCTAGAACTTCACAGAAATTGCTCAAACTGACAACACAATTTGTGCGAACGCTCTTAAATCAATAAACCATGACAAAAAATTTGTTTAACATGATTTCAAAGAAACAGTGAATTTTTGAAGTAACCTTGTGCAAAAGTAGCTACTATTTAACATTTTCGACTATAAATCTGCCAGAACTTTACAGAAATTGCTCAAACTGACAAAGCAATTTGTGCGAACGCTCTTAAATCAATAAAACATGACAAAAAATTTGTTTAACATGATTTCAAAGAAACAGTGAATTTTTGAAGTAACCTAGTGCAAAAGTAGCTACTATTTAACATTTTCGACTACAAATCTGCCAGAACTTCACAGAAATTGCTCAAACTGAAAAAACAATTTGTGCGAATGCTCTTAAATCAATAAAACATGACAAAAAATTTGTTTAACATGATTTCAAAGAAACAGTGAATTTTTGAAGTAACCTAGTGCAAAAGTAGCTACTATTTAACATTTTCGACTACAAATCTGCCAGAACTTCACGAAAATTGCTCAAACTGACAAAGCAATTTGTGCGAATGCTCTTAAATCAAAAAAACAAGACAAAATATTTGTTTAACATGATTTCAAAAAAACAGTGAATTTATGATGCAACCTAGTGGAAAAGTAGCTACTATTTAACATTTTCGACTACAAATCTGCCAGAACTTCACAGAAATTGCTCAAGCTGACAAAACAATTTGTGCGAATGCTCTTAAATCAATAAAACATGACAAAAAATTTGTTTAACATGATTTCAAAGAAACAGTGAATTTATGATGCAACCTAGTGGAAAAGTAGCTACTATTTAACATTTTCGACTACAAATCTGCCAGAACTTTACAGAAATTGCTCAAACTGACAAAACAATTTGTGCGAACGCTCTTAAATCAATAAAACATGACAAAAAATTTGTTTAACATGATTTCAAAGAAACAGTGAATTTATGAAGCAACCGACTGCAAAAGTAGCTACTATTTAACATTTTTGACTATAAATCTGCTAGAACTTCACAGAAATTGCTCAAACTGACAACACAATTTGTGCGAACGCTCTTAAATCAATAAACCATGACAAAAAATTTGTTTAACATGATTTCAAAGAAACAGTGAATTTTTGAAGTAACCTTGTGCAAAAGTAGCTACTATTTAACATTTTCGACTATAAATCTGCCAGAACTTTACAGAAATTGCTCAAACTGACAAAGCAATTTGTGCTAACGCTCTTAAATCAATAAAACATGACAAAAAATTTGTTTAACATGATTTCAAAGAAACAGTGAATTTTTGAAGTAACCTTGTGCAAAAGTAGCTACTTTTTAACATTTTCGACTACAAATCTGCCAGAACTTTACAGAAATTGCTCAAACTGACAAAGCAATTTGTGCGAACGCTCTTAAATCAATAAAACATGACAAACAATTTTATTAACATGATTTCAAAGAAACAGTGAATTTATGATGCAACCTTGTGCAAAAGTAGCTACTATTTAACATTTTCGACTACAAATCTGCCAGAACTTTACAGAAATTGCTCAAACGGACAAAGCAATTTGTGCGAACGCTCTTAAATCAATAAAACATGACAAAAAATTTGTTTAACATGATTTCAAAGTAACAGTGAATTTTTGAAGTAACCTTGTGCAAAAGTAGCTACTTTTTAACATTTTCGACTACAAATCTGCCAGAACTTTACAGAAATTGCTCAAACTGACAAAGCAATTTGTGCGAACGCTCTTAAATCAATAAAACATGACAAACAATTTTATTAACATGATTTCAAAGAAACAGTGAATTTATGATGCAACCTTGTGCAAAAGTAGCTACTATTTAACATTTTCGACTACAAATCTGCCAGAACTTTACAGAAATTGCTCAAACTGACAAAGCAATTTGTGCGAACGCTCTTAAATCAATAAAACATGACAAACAATTTTATTAACATGATTTCAAAGAAACAGTGAATTTATGATGCAACCTTGTGCAAAAGTAGCTACTATTTAACATTTTCGACTACAAATCTGCCAGAACTTTACAGAAATTGCTCAAACGGACAAAGCAATTTGTGCGAACGCTCTTAAATCAATAAAACATGACAAAAAATTTGTTTAACATGATTTCAAAGAAACAGTGAATTTTTGAAGTAACCTTGTGCAAAAGTAGCTACTATTTAACATTTTCGACTATAAATCTGCCAGAACTTTACAGAAATTGCTCAAACTGACAAAGCAATTTGTGCGAATGCTCTTAAATCAAAAAAACAAGACAAAATATTTGTTTAACATGATTTCAAAGAAACAGTGAATTTTTGAAGTAACCTAGTGCAAAAGTAGCTACTATTTAACATTTTCGACTACAAATCTGCCAGAACTTCACAAAAATTGCTCAAACTGACAAAGCAATTTGTGCGAATGCTCTTAAATCAAAAAAACAAGACAAAATATTTGTTTAACATGATTTCAAAGAAACAGTGAATTTATGATGCAACCTTGTGCAAAAGTAGCTACTATTTAACATTTTCGACTATAAATCTGCCAGAACTTTACAGAAATTGCTCAAACTGACAAAGCAATTTGTGCGAACGCTCTTAAATCAATAAAACATGACAAAAAATTTGTTTAACATGATTTCAAAGAAACAGTGAATTTTTGAAGTAACCTAGTGCAAAAGTAGCTACTATTTAACATTTTCGACTACAAATCTGCCAGAACTTCACAAAAATTGCTCAAACTGACAAAGCAATTTGTGCGAATGCTCTTAAATCAAAAAAACAAGACAAAATATTTGTTTAACATGATTTCAAAGAAACAGTGAATTTATGATGCAACCTAGTGGAAAAGTAGCTACTATTTAACATTTTCGACTACAAATCTGCCAGAACTTTACAGAAATTGCTCAAACTGACAAAACAATTTGTGCGAACGCTCTTAAATCAATAAAACATGCCAAAAAATTTGTTTAACATGATTTCAAAGAAACAGTGAATTTTTGAAGTAACCTTGTGCAAAAGTAGCTACTATTTAACATTTTCGACTATAAATCTGCCAGAACTTTACAGAAATTGCTCAAACTGACAAAGCAATTTGTGCGAATGCTCTTAAATCAAAAAAACAAGACAAAATATTTGTTTAACATGATTTCAAAGAAACAGTGAATTTTTGAAGTAACCTAGTGCAAAAGTAGCTACTATTTAACATTTTCGACTACAAATCTGCCAGAACTTCACAAAAATTGCTCAAACTGACAAAGCAATTTGTGCGAATGCTCTTAAATCAAAAAAACAAGACAAAATATTTGTTTAACATGATTTCAAAGAAACAGTGAATTTATGATGCAACCTTGTGCAAAAGTAGCTACTATTTAACATTTTCGACTATAAATCTGCCAGAACTTTACAGAAATTGCTCAAACTGACAAAGCAATTTGTGCGAATGCTCTTAAATCAAAAAAACAAGACAAAATATTTGTTTAACATGATTTCAAAGAAACAGTGAATTTATGATGCAACCTTGTGCAAAAGTAGCTACTATTTAACATTTTCGACTATAAATCTGCTAGAACTTCACAGAAATTGCTCAAACTGACAACACAATTTGTGCGAACGCTCTTAAATCAATAAACCATGACAAAAAATTTGTTTAACATGATTTCAAAGAAACAGTGAATTTTTGAAGTAACCTTGTGCAAAAGTAGCTACTATTTAACATTTTCGACTATAAATCTGCCAGAACTTTACAGAAATTGCTCAAACTGACAAAGCAATTTGTGCGAATGCTCTTAAATCAAAAAAACAAGACAAAATATTTGTTTAACATGATTTCAAAGAAACAGTGAATTTTTGAAGTAACCTAGTGCAAAAGTAGCTACTATTTAACATTTTCGACTACAAATCTGCCAGAACTTCACAAAAATTGCTCAAACTGACAAAGCAATTTGTGCGAATGCTCTTAAATCAAAAAAACAAGACAAAATATTTGTTTAACATGATTTCAAAGAAACAGTGAATTTATGATGCAACCTTGTGCAAAAGTAGCTACTATTTAACATTTTCGACTATAAATCTGCCAGAACTTTACAGAAATTGCTCAAACTGACAAAGCAATTTGTGCGAACGCTCTTAAATCAATAAAACATGACAAAAAATTTGTTTAACATGATTTCAAAGAAACAGTGAATTTTTGAAGTAACCTAGTGCAAAAGTAGCTACTATTTAACATTTTCGACTACAAATCTGCCAGAACTTCACAAAAATTGCTCAAACTGACAAAGCAATTTGTGCGAATGCTCTTAAATCAAAAAAACAAGACAAAATATTTGTTTAACATGATTTCAAAGAAACAGTGAATTTATGATGCAACCTAGTGGAAAAGTAGCTACTATTTAACATTTTCGACTACAAATCTGCCAGAACTTTACAGAAATTGCTCAAACTGACAAAACAATTTGTGCGAACGCTCTTAAATCAATAAAACATGACAAAAAATTTGTTTAACATGATTTCAAAGAAACAGTGAATTTATGAAGCAACCGACTGCAAAAGTAGCTACTATTTAACATTTTTGACTATAAATCTGCTAGAACTTCACAGAAATTGCTCAAACTGACAACACAATTTGTGCGAACGCTCTTAAATCAATAAACCATGACAAAAAATTTGTTTAACATGATTTCAAAGAAACAGTGAATTTTTGAAGTAACCTTGTGCAAAAGTAGCTACTATTTAACATTTTCGACTATAAATCTGCCAGAACTTTACAGAAATTGCTCAAACTGACAAAGCAATTTGTGCGAACGCTCTTAAATCAATAAAACATGACAAAAAATTTGTTTAACATGATTTCAAAGAAACAGTGAATTTTTGAAGTAACCTAGTGCAAAAGTAGCTACTATTTAACATTTTCGACTACAAATCTGCCAGAACTTCACAGAAATTGCTCAAACTGAAAAAACAATTTGTGCGAATGCTCTTAAATCAATAAAACATGACAAAAAATTTGTTTAACATGATTTCAAAGAAACAGTGAATTTTTGAAGTAACCTAGTGCAAAAGTAGCTACTATTTAACATTTTCGACTACAAATCTGCCAGAACTTCACGAAAATTGCTCAAACTGACAAAGCAATTTGTGCGAATGCTCTTAAATCAAAAAAACAAGACAAAATATTTGTTTAACATGATTTCAAAAAAACAGTGAATTTATGATGCAACCTAGTGGAAAAGTAGCTACTATTTAACATTTTCGACTACAAATCTGCCAGAACTTCACAGAAATTGCTCAAGCTGACAAAACAATTTGTGCGAATGCTCTTAAATCAATAAAACATGACAAAAAATTTGTTTAACATGATTTCAAAGAAACAGTGAATTTATGATGCAACCTAGTGGAAAAGTAGCTACTATTTAACATTTTCGACTACAAATCTGCCAGAACTTTACAGAAATTGCTCAAACTGACAAAACAATTTGTGCGAACGCTCTTAAATCAATAAAACATGACAAAAAATTTGTTTAACATGATTTCAAAGAAACAGTGAATTTATGAAGCAACCGACTGCAAAAGTAGCTACTATTTAACATTTTTGACTATAAATCTGCTAGAACTTCACAGAAATTGCTCAAACTGACAACACAATTTGTGCGAACGCTCTTAAATCAATAAACCATGACAAAAAATTTGTTTAACATGATTTCAAAGAAACAGTGAATTTTTGAAGTAACCTTGTGCAAAAGTAGCTACTATTTAACATTTTCGACTATAAATCTGCCAGAACTTTACAGAAATTGCTCAAACTGACAAAGCAATTTGTGCTAACGCTCTTAAATCAATAAAACATGACAAAAAATTTGTTTAACATGATTTCAAAGAAACAGTGAATTTTTGAAGTAACCTTGTGCAAAAGTAGCTACTTTTTAACATTTTCGACTACAAATCTGCCAGAACTTTACAGAAATTGCTCAAACTGACAAAGCAATTTGTGCGAACGCTCTTAAATCAATAAAACATGACAAACAATTTTATTAACATGATTTCAAAGAAACAGTGAATTTATGATGCAACCTTGTGCAAAAGTAGCTACTATTTAACATTTTCGACTACAAATCTGCCAGAACTTTACAGAAATTGCTCAAACTGACAAAGCAATTTGTGCGAACGCTCTTAAATCAATAAAACATGACAAACAATTTTATTAACATGATTTCAAAGAAACAGTGAATTTATGATGCAACCTTGTGCAAAAGTAGCTACTATTTAACATTTTCGACTACAAATCTGCCAGAACTTTACAGAAATTGCTCAAACGGACAAAGCAATTTGTGCGAACGCTCTTAAATCAATAAAACATGACAAAAAATTTGTTTAACATGATTTCAAAGAAACAGTGAATTTTTGAAGTAACCTTGTGCAAAAGTAGCTACTATTTAACATTTTCGACTACAAATCTGCCAGAACTTTACAGAAATTGCTCAAACTGACAAAGCAATTTGTGCGAACGCTCTTAAATCAATAAAACATGACAAAAAATTTGTTTAACATGATTTCAAATAAACAGTGAATTTATGATGCAACCAAATGCAAAAGTAGCTACTATTTAACATTTTCGACTACAAATCTGCCAGAACTTCACAGAAATTGCTCAAACTGACAAAGCAATTTGTGCGAACGCTCTTAAATCAATAAAACATGACAAAAAATTTGTTTAACATGATTTCAAAGAAACAGTGAATTTTTGAAGTAACCTTGTGCAAAAGTAGCTACTATTTAACATTTTCGACTACAAATCTGCCAGAACTTTACAGAAATTGCTCAAACTGACAAAGCAATTTGTGCGAACGCTCTTAAATCAATAAAACATGACAAAAAATTTGTTTAACATGATTTCAAAGAAACAGTGAATTTTTGAAGTAACCTAGTGCAAAAGTAGCTACTATTTAACATTTTCGACTACAAATCTGCCAGAACTTCACAGAAATTGCTCAAACTGAAAAAACAATTTGTGCGAATGCTCTTAAATCAATAAAACATGACAAAAAATTTGTTTAACATGATTTCAAAGAAACAGTGAATTTTTGAAGTAACCTAGTGCAAAAGTAGCTACTATTTAACATTTTCGACTACAAATCTGCCAGAACTTCACGAAAATTGCTCAAACTGACAAAGCAATTTGTGCGAATGCTCTTAAATCAAAAAAACAAGACAAAATATTTGTTTAACATGATTTCAAAAAAACAGTGAATTTATGATGCAACCTAGTGGAAAAGTAGCTACTATTTAACATTTTCGACTACAAATCTGCCAGAACTTCACAGAAATTGCTCAAGCTGACAAAACAATTTGTGCGAATGCTCTTAAATCAATAAAACATGACAAAAAATTTGTTTAACATGATTTCAAAGAAACAGTGAATTTATGATGCAACCTAGTGGAAAAGTAGCTACTATTTAACATTTTCGACTACAAATCTGCCAGAACTTTACAGAAATTGCTCAAACTGACAAAACAATTTGTGCGAACGCTCTTAAATCAATAAAACATGACAAAAAATTTGTTTAACATGATTTCAAAGAAACAGTGAATTTATGAAGCAACCGACTGCAAAAGTAGCTACTATTTAACATTTTTGACTATAAATCTGCTAGAACTTCACAGAAATTGCTCAAACTGACAACACAATTTGTGCGAACGCTCTTAAATCAATAAACCATGACAAAAAATTTGTTTAACATGATTTCAAAGAAACAGTGAATTTTTGAAGTAACCTTGTGCAAAAGTAGCTACTATTTAACATTTTCGACTATAAATCTGCCAGAACTTTACAGAAATTGCTCAAACTGACAAAGCAATTTGTGCTAACGCTCTTAAATCAATAAAACATGACAAAAAATTTGTTTAACATGATTTCAAAGAAACAGTGAATTTTTGAAGTAACCTTGTGCAAAAGTAGCTACTTTTTAACATTTTCGACTACAAATCTGCCAGAACTTTACAGAAATTGCTCAAACTGACAAAGCAATTTGTGCGAACGCTCTTAAATCAATAAAACATGACAAACAATTTTATTAACATGATTTCAAAGAAACAGTGAATTTATGATGCAACCTTGTGCAAAAGTAGCTACTATTTAACATTTTCGACTACAAATCTGCCAGAACTTTACAGAAATTGCTCAAACGGACAAAGCAATTTGTGCGAACGCTCTTAAATCAATAAAACATGACAAAAAATTTGTTTAACATGATTTCAAAGTAACAGTGAATTTTTGAAGTAACCTTGTGCAAAAGTAGCTACTTTTTAACATTTTCGACTACAAATCTGCCAGAACTTTACAGAAATTGCTCAAACTGACAAAGCAATTTGTGCGAACGCTCTTAAATCAATAAAACATGACAAACAATTTTATTAACATGATTTCAAAGAAACAGTGAATTTATGATGCAACCTTGTGCAAAAGTAGCTACTATTTAACATTTTCGACTACAAATCTGCCAGAACTTTACAGAAATTGCTCAAACTGACAAAGCAATTTGTGCGAACGCTCTTAAATCAATAAAACATGACAAACAATTTTATTAACATGATTTCAAAGAAACAGTGAATTTATGATGCAACCTTGTGCAAAAGTAGCTACTATTTAACATTTTCGACTACAAATCTGCCAGAACTTTACAGAAATTGCTCAAACGGACAAAGCAATTTGTGCGAACGCTCTTAAATCAATAAAACATGACAAAAAATTTGTTTAACATGATTTCAAAGAAACAGTGAATTTTTGAAGTAACCTTGTGCAAAAGTAGCTACTATTTAACATTTTCGACTACAAATCTGCCAGAACTTTACAGAAATTGCTCAAACTGACAAAGCAATTTGTGCGAACGCTCTTAAATCAATAAAACATGACAAAAAATTTGTTTAACATGATTTCAAATAAACAGTGAATTTATGATGCAACCAAATGCAAAAGTAGCTACTATTTAACATTTTCGACTACAAATCTGCCAGAACTTCACAGAAATTGCTCAAACTGACAAAGCAATTTGTGCGAACGCTCTTAAATCAATAAAACATGACAAAAAATTTGTTTAACATGATTTCAAAGAAACAGTGAATTTTTGAAGTAACCTTGTGCAAAAGTAGCTACTATTTAACATTTTCGACTACAAATCTGCCAGAACTTTACAGAAATTGCTCAAACTGACAAAGCAATTTGTGCGAACGCTCTTAAATCAATAAAACATGACAAAAAATTTGTTTAACATGATTTCAAAGAAACAGTGAATTTTTGAAGTAACCTAGTGCAAAAGTAGCTACTATTTAACATTTTCGACTACAAATCTGCCAGAACTTCACAAAAATTGCTCAAACTGACAAAGCAATTTGTGCGAATGCTCTTAAATCAAAAAAACAAGACAAAATATTTGTTTAACATGATTTCAAAGAAACAGTGAATTTATGATGCAACCTAGTGGAAAAGTAGCTACTATTTAACATTTTCGACTACAAACCTGCCAGAACTTCACAAAAATTGCTCAAACTGAAAAAACAATTTGTGCGAATGCTCTTAAATCAATAAAACATGACAAAAAATTTGTTTAACATGATTTCAAAGAAACAGTGAATTTTTGAAGTAACCTAGTGCAAAAGTAGCTACTATTTAACATTTTCGACTACAAATCTGCCAGAACTTCACAAAAATTGCTCAAACTGACAAAGCAATTTGTGCGAATGCTCTTAAATCAAAAAAACAAGACAAAATATTTGTTTAACATGATTTCAAAAAAACAGTGAATTTATGATGCAACCTAGTGGAAAAGTAGCTACTATTTAACATTTTTGACTATAAATCTGCTAGAACTTCACAGGAATTGCTCAAACTGACAAAGCAATTTGTGCGAACGCTCTTAAATCAATAAACCATGACAAAAAATTTGTTTAACATGATTTCAAAGAAACAGTGAATTTTTGAAGTAACCTTGTGCAAAAGTAGCTACTATTTAACATTTTCGACTACAAATCTGCCAGAACTTTACAGAAATTGCTCAAACTGACAAAACAATTTGTGCGAACGCTCTTAAATCAATAAAACATGACAAAAAATTTGTTTAACATGATTTCAAAGAAACAGTGAATTTATGAAGCAACCGACTGCAGAAGTAGCTACTATTTAACATTTTTGACTATAAATCTGCTAGAACTTCACAGAAATTGCTCAAACTGACAACACAATTTGTGCGAACGCTCTTAAATCAATAAACCATGACAAAAAATTTGTTTAACATGATTTCAAAGAAACAGTGAATTTATGATGCAACCTTGTGCAAAAGTAGCTACTATTTAACATTTTCGACTACAAATCTGCCAGAACTTCACAGAAATTGCTCAAACTGACAAAGCAATTTGTGCGAATGCTTATAAATCAATAAAACTTGACAAAAAATTTGTTTAACATGATTTCAAAGAAACAGTGAATTTATGATGCAACCTTGTGCAAAAGTAGCTACTATTTAACATTTTCCACTACAAATCTGCCAGAACTTTACAGAAATTGCTCAAACTGACAAAGCAATTTGTGCGAACGCTCTTAAATCAATAAAACATGACAAAAAATTTGTTTAACATGATTTCAAAGAAACAGTGAATTTTTGAAGTAACCTTGTGCAAAAGTAGCTACTATTTAACATTTTCGACTACAAATCTGTCAGAACTTCACTGAAATTGCTCAAACTGACAAAGCAATTTGTGCGAACGCTCTTAAATCAATAAAACATGACAAAGAATTTGTTTAACATGATTTCAAAGTAACAGTGAATTTTTGAAGTAACCTTGTGCAAAAGTAGCTACTATTTAACATTTTCGACTATAAATCTGCCAGAACTTTACAGAAATTGCTCAAACTGACAAAGCAATTTGTGCGAACGCTCTTAAATCAATAAAACATGACAAAAAATTTGTTTAACATGATTTCAAAGAAACAGTGAATTTATGATGCAACCTTGTGCAAAAGTAGCTACTATTTAACATTTTCGACTACAAATCTGCCAGAACTTCACAGAAATTGCTCAAACTGACAAAGCAATTTGTGCAAATGATCTTAAATCAATAAAAAATGAAAAAAAATTTGTTTAACATGATTTCAAAGAAACAGTGAATTTATGATGCAACCTTGTGCAAAAGTAGCTACTTTTTAACATTTTTGACTACAAATCTGCCAGAACTTCACAGAAATTGCTCAAACTGACAAAGCAATTTGTGCAAATGCTCTCAAATCAATAAAACACGACAAAAAATTTGTTTAACATGATTTCAAAGAAACAGCGAATTTTTGAAGTAACCTTGTGCAAAAGTAGCTACTATTTAACATTTTCGACTACAAATCTGCCAGAACTTTACAGAATTTGCTTAAACTGACAAAGCAATTTGTGCAAATGATCTTAAATCAATAAAACATGACAAAAAATTTGTTTAACATGATTTCAAAGAAACAGTGAATTTATGATGCAACCTTGTGCAAAAGTAGCTACTTTTTAACATTTTTGACTACAAATCTGCCAGAACTTCACAGAAATTGCTCAAACTGACAAAGCAATTTGTGCAAATGCTCTCAAATCAATAAAACACGACAAAAAATTTGTTTAACATGATTTCAAAGAAACAGCGAATTTTTGAAGTAACCTTGTGCAAAAGTAGCTACTATTTAACATTTTCGACTACAAATCTGCCAGAACTTTACAGAATTTGCTTAAACTGACAAAGCAATTTGTGCAAATGATCTTAAATCAATAAAACATGACAAAAAATTTGTTTAACATGATTTCAAAGAAACAGTGAATTTATGAAGCAACCGAGTGCAAAAGTAGCTACTATTTAACATTTTTGACTATAAATCTGCTAGAACTTCACAGAAATTGCTCAAACTGACAAAACAATTTGTGCGAACGCTCTTAAATCAATAAAACATGACAAAAAATTTGTTTAACATGATTTCAAAGAAACAGTGAATTTTTGAAGTAACCTTGTGCAAAAGTGGCTACTATTTAACATTTTCGACTATAAATCTGCCAGAACTTTACAGAAATTGCTCAAACTGACAAAGCAATTTGTGCGAATGCTCTTAAATCAATAAAAAATGACAAAAAATTTGTTTAACATGATTTCAAAGAAACAGTGAATTTTTGAAGTAACCTTGTGCAAAAGTAGCTACTATTTAACATTTTCGACTACAAATCTGCCAGAACTTCACAGAAATTGCTCAAACTGACAAAAAAATTTGTGCGAACGCTCTTAAATCAATAAAACATGACAAAAAATTTGTTTAACATGATTTCAAAGTAACAGTGAATTTTTGAAGTAACCTTGTGCAAAAGTAGCTACTATTTAACATTTTCGACTACAAATCTGCCAGAACTTCACAGAAATTGCTCAAACTGACAAAAAAATTTGTGCGAACGCTCTTAAATCAATAAAACATGACAAAAAATTTGTTTAACATGATTTCAAAGTAACAGTGAATTTTTGAAGTAACCTTGTGCAAAAGTAGTTACTATTTAACATTTTCGACTACAAATCTGCCAGAACTTCACAGAAATTGCTCAAACTGACAAAAAAATTTGTGCGAACGCTCTTAAATCAATAAAACATGACAAAAAATTTGTTTAACATGATTTCAAAGTAACAGTGAATTTTGAAGTAACCTTGTGCAAAAGTAGCTACTATTTAACATTTTCGACTACAAATCTGCCAGAACTTCACAGAAATTGCTCAAACTGACAAAAAAATTTGTGCGAACGCTCTTAAATCAATAAAACATGACAAAAAATTTGTTTAACATGATTTCAAAGTAACAGTGAATTTTTGAAGTAACCTTGTGCAAAAGTAGTTACTATTTAACATTTTCGACTACAAATCTGCCAGAACTTCACAGAAATTGCTCAAACTGACAAAAAAATTTGTGCGAACGCTCTTAAATCAATAAAACATGACAAAAAATTTGTTTAACATGATTTCAAAGTAACAGTGAATTTTTGAAGTAACCTTGTGCAAAAGTAGCTACTATTTAACATTTTCGACTACAAATCTGCCAGAACTTTACAGAAATTGCTCAAACTGACAAAGCAATTTGTGCGAACGCTCTTAAATAAATAAAACATGAAAAAAAAAAAAACATGATTTCAAAAAAACAGTGAATTTTTGAAGTAACCTTGTGCAAAAGTAGCTACTATTTAACATTTTCGACTACAAATCTGCCAGAACTTCACAGAAATTGCTCAAACTGACAAAAAAATTTGTGCGAACGCTCTTAAATCAATAAAACATGACAAAAAATTTGTTTAACATGATTTCAAAGAAACAGTGAATTTTTGAAGTAACCTTGTGCAAAAGTAGCTACTATTTAACATTTTCGACTACAAATCTGCCAGAACTTCACAGAAATTGCTCAAACTGACAAAAAAATTTGTGCGAACGCTCTTAAATCAATAAAACATGACAAAAAATTTGTTTAACATGATTTCAAAGTAACAGTGAATTTTGATGCAACCTAGTGGAAAAGTAGCTACTATTTAACATTTTCGACTACAAATCTGCCAGAACTTCACAGAAATTGCTCAAACTGACAAAGCAATTTGTGCAAATGCTCTTAAATCAATAAAACATGACAAAAAATTTGTTTAACATGATTTCAAAGAAACAGTGAATTTTTGAAGTAACCTTGTGCAAAAGTAGCTACTATTTAACATTTTCGACTACAAATCTGCCAGAACTTTACAGAAACTGCTCAAACTGACAAAGCAATTTGTGCAAATGCTCTTAAATCAATAAAACTTGACAAAAAATTTGTTTAACATGATTTCAAAGAAACAGTGAATTTATGATGCAACCTAGTGGAAAAGTAGCTACTATTTAACATTTTCGACTACAAATCTGCCAGAACTTCACAGAAATTGCTCAAACTGACAAAAAAATTTGTGCGAACGCTCTTAAATCAATAAAACATGACAAAAAATTTGTTTAACATGATTTCAAAGTAACAGTGAATTTTTGAAGTAACCTTGTGCAAAAGTAGCTACTATTTAACATTTTCGACTACAAATCTGCCAGAACTTTACAGAAATTGCTCAAACTGACAAAGCAATTTGTGCGAACGCTCTTAAATCAATAAAACATGACAAAAAATTTGTTTAACATGATTTCAAAGTAACAGTGAATTTTGATGCAACCTAGTGGAAAAGTAGCTACTATTTAACATTTTCGACTACAAATCTGCCAGAACTTCACAGAAATTGCTCAAACTGACAAAGCAATTTGTGCGAACGCTCTTAAATCAATAAAACATGACAAAAAATTTGTTTAACATGATTTCAAAGAAACAGTGAATTTTTGAAGTAACCTTGTGCAAAAGTAGCTACTATTTAACATTTTCGACTACAAATCTGCCAGAACTTTACAGAAATTGCTCAAACTGACAAAGCAATTTGTGCGAACGCTCTTAATAATAACATGATTTCAAAGAAACAGTGAATTTATGATGCAACCTTGTGCAAAAGTAGCTACTATTTAACATTTTCGACTACAAATCTGCTAGAACTTCACAGAAATTGCTCAAACTGACAAAACAATTTGTGCGAACGCTCTTAAATCAATAAAACATGACAAAAAATTTGTTTAACATGATTTCAAAGAAACAGTGAATTTATGATCCAACCTTGTGCAAAAGTAGCTACTATTTAACATTTTGGACTACAAATCTGCCAGAACTTTACAGAAATTGCTCAAACTGACAAAGCAATTTGTGCAAACGCTCTTAAATCAATAAAACATGACAAAAAATTTGTTTAACATGATTTCAAAGAAACAGTGAATTTTTGAAGTAACCTAGTGCAAAAGTAGCTACTATTTAACATTTTCGACTACAAATCTGCCAGAACTTCACAGAAATTGCTCAAACTGACAAAGCAATTTGTGCGAATGCTCTTAAATCAAAAAAACAAGACAAAATATTTGTTTAACATGATTTCAAAGAAACAGTGAATTTATGATGCAACCTAGTGGAAAAGTAGCTACTATTTAACATTTTCGACTACAAATCTGCCAGAACTTCACAGAAATTGCTCAAACTGAAAAAACAATTTGTGCGAATGCTCTTAAATCAATAAAACATGACAAAAAATTTGTTTAACATGATTTCAAAGAAACAGTGAATTTTTGAAGTAACCTAGTGCAAAAGTAGCTACTATTTAACATTTTCGACTACAAATCTGCCAGAACTTCACAAAAATTGCTCAAACTGACAAAGCAATTTGTGCGAATGCTCTTAAATCAAAAAAACAAGACAAAATATTTGTTTAACATGATTTCAAAAAAACAGTGAATTTATGATGCAACCTAGTGGAAAAGTAGCTACTATTTAACATTTTCGACTACAAATCTGCCAGAACTTCACAGAAATTGCTCAAACTGACAAAACAATTTGTGCGAATGCTCTTAAATCAATAAAACATGACAAAAAATTTGTTTAACATGATTTCAAAGAAACAGTGAATTTATGATGCAACCTAGTGGAAAAGTAGCTACTATTTAACATTTTCGACTACAAATCTGCCAGAACTTTACAGAAATTGCTCAAACTGACAAAACAATTTGTGCGAACGCTCTCAAATCAATAAAACATGACAAAAAATTTGTTTATCATGATTTCAAAGAAACAGTGAATTTTTGAAGTAACCTTGTGCAAAAGTAGCTACTATTTAACATTTTCGACTATAAATCTGCCAGAACTTTACAGAAATTGCTCAAACTGACAAAGCAATTTGTGCGAACGCTCTCAAATCAATAAAACATGACAAAAAATTTGTTTAACATGATTTCAAAGAAACAGTGAATTTTTGAAGTAACCTTGTGCAAAAGTAGCTACTATTTAACATTTTCGACTATAAATCTGCCAGAACTTTACAGAAATTGCTCAAACTGACAAAGCAATTTGTGCGAACGCTCTCAAATCAATAAAACATGACAAAAAATTTGTTTAACATGATTTCAAAGAAACAGTGAATTTTTGAAGTAACCTTGTGCAAAAGTAGCTACTATTTAACATTTTCGACTATAAATCTGCCAGAACTTTACAGAAATTGCTCAAACTGACAAAGCAATTTGTGCGAACGCTCTTAAATCAATAAAACATGACAAAAAATTTGTTTAACATGATTTCAAAGAAACAGTGAATTTATGAAGCAACCGACTGCAAAAGTAGCTACTATTTAACATTTTCGACTATAAATCTGCCAGAACTTTACAGAAATTGCTCAAACTGACAAAGCAATTTGTGCGAACGCTCTTAAATCAATAAAACATGACAAAAAATTTGTTTAACATGATTTCAAAGAAACAGTGAATTTTTGAAGTAACCTTGTGCAAAAGTAGCTACTATTTAACATTTTCGACTATAAATCTGCCAGAACTTTACAGAAATTGCTCAAACTGACAAAGCAATTTGTGCTAACGCTCTTAAATCAATAAAACATGACAAAAAATTTGTTTAACATGATTTCAAAGAAACAGTGAATTTTTGAAGTAACCTTGTGCAAAAGTAGCTACTATTTAACATTTTCGACTACAAATCTGCCAGAACTTTACAGAAATTGCTCAAACTGACAAAGCAATTTGTGCGAACGCTCTTAAATCAATAAAACATGACAAAAAATTTGTTTAACATGATTTCAAAGAAACAGTGAATTTTTGAAGTAACCTTGTGCAAAAGTAGCTACTATTTAACATTTTCGACTACAAATCTGCCAGAACTTTACAGAAATTGCTCAAACTGACAAAGCAATTTGTGCGAACGCTCTTAAATCAATAAAACATGACAAACAATTTTATTAACATGATTTCAAAGAAACAGTGAATTTATGATGCAACCTTGTGCAAAAGTAGCTACTATTTAACATTTTCGACTACAAATCTGCCAGAACTTTACAGAAATTGCTCAAACTGACAAAGCAATTTGTGCTAACGCTCTTAAATCAATAAAACATGACAAAAAATTTGTTTAACATGATTTCAAAGAAACAGTGAATTTTTGAAGTAACCTTGTGCAAAAGTAGCTACTATTTAACATTTTCGACTATAAATCTGCCAGAACTTTACAGAAATTGCTCAAACTGACAAAGCAATTTGTGCTAACGCTCTTAAATCAATAAAACATGACAAAAAATTTGTTTAACATGATTTCAAAGAAACAGTGAATTTTTGAAGTAACCTTGTGCAAAAGTAGCTACTATTTAACATTTTCGACTACAAATCTGCCAGAACTTTACAGAAATTGCTCAAACTGACAAAGCAATTTGTGCTAACGCTCTTAAATCAATAAAACATGACAAAAAATTTGTTTAACATGATTTCAAAGAAACAGTGAATTTTTGAAGTAACCTTGTGCAAAAGTAGCTACTATTTAACATTTTCGACTACAAATCTGCCAGAACTTTACAGAAATTGCTCAAACTGACAAAGCAATTTGTGCGAACGCTCTTAAATCAATAAAACATGACAAACAATTTTATTAACATGATTTCAAAGAAACAGTGAATTTATGATGCAACCTTGTGCAAAAGTAGCTACTATTTAACATTTTCGACTACAAATCTGCTAGAACTTCACAGAAATTGCTCAAACTGAAAAAACAATTTGTGCGAATGCTCTTAAATCAATAAAACATGACAAAAAATTTGTTTAACATGATTTCAAAGAAACAGTGAATTTTTGAAGTAACCTAGTGCAAAAGTAGCTACTATTTAACATTTTCGACTACAAATCTGCCAGAACTTCACAAAAATTGCTCAAACTGACAAAGCAATTTGTGCGAATGCTCTTAAATCAATAAAACATGACAAAAAATTTGTTTAACATGATTTCAAAGAAACAGTGAATTTTTGAAGTAACCTAGTGCAAAAGTAGCTACTATTTAACATTTTCGACTACAAATCTGCCAGAACTTCACAAAAATTGCTCAAACTGACAAAGCAATTTGTGCGAATGCTCTTAAATCAATAAAACATGACAAAAAATTTGTTTAACATGATTTCAAAGAAACAGTGAATTTTTGAAGTAACCTAGTGCAAAAGTAGCTACTATTTAACATTTTCGACTACAAATCTGCTAGAACTTCACAGAAATTGCTCAAACTGAAAAAACAATTTGTGCGAATGCTCTTAAATCAATAAAACATGACAAAAAATTTGTTTAACATGATTTCAAAGAAACAGTGAATTTTTGAAGTAACCTAGTGCAAAAGTAGCTACTATTTAACATTTTCGACTACAAATCTGCCAGAACTTCACAAAAATTGCTCAAACTGACAAAGCAATTTGTGCGAATGCTCTTAAATCAAAAAAACAAGACAAAATATTTGTTTAACATGATTTCAAAAAAACAGTGAATTTATGATGCAACCTAGTGGAAAAGTAGCTACTATTTAACATTTTCGACTACAAATCTGCCAGAACTTCACAGAAATTGCTCAAACTGACAAAACAATTTGTGCGAATGCTCTTAAATCAATAAAACATGACAAAAAATTTGTTTAACATGATTTCAAAGAAACAGTGAATTTATGATGCAACCTAGTGGAAAAGTAGCTACTATTTAACATTTTCGACTACAAATCTGCCAGAACTTTACAGAAATTGCTCAAACTGACAAAACAATTTGTGCGAACGCTCTCAAATCAATAAAACATGACAAAAAATTTGTTTAACATGATTTCAAAGAAACAGTGAATTTTTGAAGTAACCTTGTGCAAAAGTAGCTACTATTTAACATTTTCGACTATAAATCTGCCAGAACTTTACAGAAATTGCTCAAACTGACAAAGCAATTTGTGCGAACGCTCTTAAATCAATAAAACATGACAAAAAATTTGTTTAACATGATTTCAAAGAAACAGTGAATTTATGAAGCAACCGACTGCAAAAGTAGCTACTATTTAACATTTTTGACTATAAATCTGCTAGAACTTTACAGAAATTGCTCAAACTGACAAAGCAATTTGTGCTAACGCTCTTAAATCAATAAAACATGACAAAAAATTTGTTTAACATGATTTCAAAGAAACAGTGAATTTTTGAAGTAACCTTGTGCAAAAGTAGCTACTATTTAACATTTTCGACTATAAATCTGCCAGAACTTTACAGAAATTGCTCAAACTGACAAAGCAATTTGTGCTAACGCTCTTAAATCAATAAAACATGACAAAAAATTTGTTTAACATGATTTCAAAGAAACAGTGAATTTTTGAAGTAACCTTGTGCAAAAGTAGCTACTATTTAACATTTTCGACTACAAATCTGCCAGAACTTTACAGAAATTGCTCAAACTGACAAAGCAATTTGTGCGAACGCTCTTAAATCAATAAAACATGACAAAAAATTTGTTTAACATGATTTCAAAGAAACAGTGAATTTTTGAAGTAACCTTGTGCAAAAGTAGCTACTATTTAACATTTTCGACTACAAATCTGCCAGAACTTTACAGAAATTGCTCAAACTTACAAAGCAATTTGTGCGAACGCTCTTAAATCAATAAAACATGACAAACAATTTTATTAACATGATTTCAAAGAAACAGTGAATTTATGATGCAACCTTGTGCAAAAGTAGCTACTATTTAACATTTTCGACTACAAATCTGCCAGAACTTTACAGAAATTGCTCAAACTGACAAAGCAATTTGTGCTAACGCTCTTAAATCAATAAAACATGACAAAAAATTTGTTTAACATGATTTCAAAGAAACAGTGAATTTTTGAAGTAACCTTGTGCAAAAGTAGCTACTATTTAACATTTTCGACTATAAATCTGCCAGAACTTTACAGAAATTGCTCAAACTGACAACACAATTTGTGCTAACGCTCTTAAATCAATAAAACATGACAAAAAATTTGTTTAACATGATTTCAAAGAAACAGTGAATTTTTGAAGTAACCTTGTGCAAAAGTAGCTACTATTTAACATTTTCGACTACAAATCTGCCAGAACTTTACAGAAATTGCTCAAACTGACAAAGCAATTTGTGCTAACGCTCTTAAATCAATAAAACATGACAAAAAATTTGTTTAACATGATTTCAAAGAAACAGTGAATTTTTGAAGTAACCTTGTGCAAAAGTAGCTACTATTTAACATTTTCGACTACAAATCTGCCAGAACTTTACAGAAATTGCTCAAACTGACAAAGCAATTTGTGCGAACGCTCTTAAATCAATAAAACATGACAAACAATTTTATTAACATGATTTCAAAGAAACAGTGAATTTATGATGCAACCTTGTGCAAAAGTAGCTACTATTTAACATTTTCGACTACAAATCTGCCAGAACTTTACAGAAATTGCTCAAACGGACAAAGCAATTTGTGCGAACGCTCTTAAATCAATAAAACATGACAAAAAATTTGTTTAACATGATTTCAAAGAAACAGTGAATTTTTGAAGTAACCTTGTGCAAAAGTAGCTACTATTTAACATTTTCGACTACAAATCTGCCAGAACTTTACAGAAATTGCTCAAACGGACAAAGCAATTTGTGCGAACGCTCTTAAATCAATAAAACATGACAAAAAATTTGTTTAACATGATTTCAAAGAAACAGTGAATTTATGATGCAACCTTGTGCAAAAGTAGCTACTATTTAACATTTTCGACTACAAATCTGCCAGAACTTCACACAAATTGCTCAAACTGACAAAGCAATTTGTGCGAATGCTCTTAAATCAAAAAAACAAGACAAAATATTTGTTTAACATGATTTCAAAAAAACAGTGAATTTATGATGCAATTTTGTGCAAAAGTAGCTACTATTTAACATTTTCGACTACAAATCTGCCAGAACTTCAAAGAAATTGCTCAAACTGACAAAGCAATTTGTGCGAACGCTCTTAAATCAATAAAACATGACAAAAAATTTGTTTAACATGATTTCAAAGAAACAGTGAATTTTTGAAGTAACCTTGTGCAAAAGTAGCTACTATTTAACATTTTCGACTACAAATCTGCCAGAACTTTACAGAAATTGCTCAAACTGACAAAGCAATTTGTGCGAACGCTCTTAAATCAATAAAACATGACAAAAAATTTGTTTAACATGATTTCAAAGAAACAGTGAATTTATGATGCAACCTTGTGCAAAAGTAGCTACTATTTAACATTTTCGACTATAAATCTGCCAGAACTTTACAGAAATTGCTCAAACTGACAAAGCAATTTGTGCGAACGCTCTTAAATCAATAAAACATGACAAAAAATTTGTTTAACATGATTTCAAAGAAACAGTGAATTTTTGAAGTAACCTTGTGCAAAAGTAGCTACTATTTAACATTTTCGACTACAAATCTGCCAGAACTTTACAGAAATTGCTCAAACTGACAAAGCAATTTGTGCGAACGCTCTTAAATCAATAAAACATGACAAAAAATTTGTTTAACATGATTTCAAAGAAACAGTGAATTTATGATGCAACCTTGTGCAAAAGTAGCTACTATTTAACATTTTCGACTACAAATCTGCCAGAACTTCACAGAAATTGCTCAAACTGAAAAAACAATTTGTGCGAATGCTCTTAAATCAATAAAACATGACAAAAAATTTGTTTAACACGATTTCAAAGAAACAGTGAATTTATGATGCAACCTTGTGCAAAAGTAGCTACTATTTAACATTTTCGACTACAAATCTGCCAGAACTTTACAGAAATTGCTCAAACTGACAAAGCAATTTGTGCGAACGCTCTTAAATCAATAAAACATGACAAAAAATTTGTTTAACATGATTTCAAAGAAACAGTGAATTTATGATGCAACCTTGTGCAAAAGTAGCTACTATTTAACATTTTCGACTATAAATCTGCCAGAACTTCACAAAAATTGCTCAAACTGACAAAGCAATTTGTGCGAATGCTCTTAAATCAAAAAAACAAGACAAAATATTTGTTTAACATGATTTCAAAGAAACAGTGAATTTATGATGCAACCTAGTGGAAAAGTAGCTACTATTTAACATTTTCGACTACAAATCTGCCAGAACTTTACAGAAATTGCTCAAACTGACAAAACAATTTGTGCAAACGCTCTTAAATCAATAAAACATGACAAAAAATTTGTTTAACATGATTTCAAAGAAACAGTGAATTTATGAAGCAACCGACTCACTATGGGCCAGAAATGGAAAATTTTTCCAAAAATTATTTCTACAACTTATATGATAGTTCTTATTCTGTCCTACATTTACGTCCTTAAAACTTTGCCTAAGTCGACAGCATGTCCGAGATATGGCACTTCAAAGTTGGTCAGACGACCATTTTCACGTTACATTGAAAATACTCTCACCAGTCACTGGATGAATGAATCTCCTTCAATTTTTTTTTGGTAATAGCTTTAAATAGTTCCTTCATTTTAAGGTATAAACAATTGCAAAAAACTTTGGAAAATTTTGTGAAAAACTTGATTTTTCTCAAAAACCACGTGTTCGTCATACTTCCGTTTGTGTAGGTCTTCACAAGCACAACCAAAGTTACTAATTTCTTTTTTATATTAAAGATTACATCAAAAGCTATAACTTTTGCATACATGTCGTATAATTTTAACAAAGTTTTGGTAGTGAAAAAAATTTTTTTTATAAAAAAAACACCAATTTTTTGACAAAAATCGCTGTAGTGCTCCAGGGATACCCATGGTAGTGGAATTTTATTTCACATTTAGAAAGCTCTCTAGATATGCTATCAATTAATGCAGTAAAATGAACAAGTGTTCTCTTGGCAAAGAGCACTTTTTTGACTCTGAAAGTCGTATGTCGAGCAAGGTCAAAAAAGAAAAATAATCATAAAAATTTCAGTTTTAAGTAAAATTTAATTTTTTTAAGTTAGATTGATAGATCTTTTTAAAACGCGTCTTTGAGTATAAATAAGTCATAGTTTTGTCAAGTTTCATGATCAGTTTTTTAAAAAAATAGTTTTTTTCAAAAAAAAACTTGAAAAATAAAGTATTTGACTTTAGAATTTCATAAAATGCATTCTTTTTAACATTTTTTTCACTATTTTGTCTAGTTTTGCTCCTCGTTTTTTCCTAAACATAAATCAATAAGAACTTAACATAATTGAAGCCATTTGGAGGTTAAATTGAGTTAAAAATCGTTTAAAATTTTTGTATTTCTTAAATAGTTCTTTACACAAGTATCTAAGATATAAAGTGTTGCATAGTTTTGAAAAGGTATTAAAATTGAAGCTTATTTAACTTCAGTTGTGCTTATCGTTGACTCATACGAATTTTAATGGATGAAAGCAGATGAAAGTCTTAAGCTATAAATTTGCAAAAAGGTATAACACTCTTACAAAACTTAATAAAATTAACCAGAAAATGCTAAAAAATTAAAATAGCGTAGAATTTTCATAAATTTTTGACACTTTTTTTATTGATTTCTCGCTAGTCTTATTTTTTTCGTAGATTGTTACATATCAATGAAAAGATATTGAAAAATGAAACAAAATAAGATATTTATTTATAAATAAAAAATCGGAATTATTGAGAAAAAAGGATTTTTAATATTGAAAATTTCAGATTTGGAGAACTCATGAAAAACTCAATAGAAAATTCCAAAACTTATACGAGTCATTAACATTTATATAACAAATAAGTGTGCAAACTTTGAGAGTTTTTCATAAAGTCTTTGCTGAGAAAAACGAAAAACATTAAAAACTAGCATATATAAAATGCGTTTTTTACCCAAATTGACTATATTACTTGTAAATTTTCCTAAAATTTTCATGTTAACATATTGGAAATTTTAATACCTTTTCAAAACTATGCAACACTTTATATCTTAGATACTTGTGTAAAGAACTATTTAAGAAATACAAAAATTTTAAACGATTTTTAACTCAATTTAACCTCCAAATGGCTTCAATTATGTTAAGTTCTTATTGATTTATGTTTAGGAAAAAACGAGGAGCAAAACTAGACAAAATAGTGAAAAAAATGTTAAAAAGAATGCATTTTATGAAATTCTAAAGTCAAATACTTTATTTTTCAAGTTTTTTTTTGAAAAAAACTATTTTTTTAAAAAACTGATCATGAAACTTGACAAAACTATGACATATTTATACTCAAAAGACGCGTTTTAAAAAGATCTATCAATCTAACTTAAAAAAATTAAATTTTACTTAAAACTGAAATTTTTATGATTATTTTTCTTTTTTGACCTTGCTCGACATACGACTTTCAGAGTCAAAAAAGTGCTCTTTGCCAAGAGAACACTTGTTCATTTTACTGCATTAATTGATAGCATATCTAGAGAGCTTTCTAAATGTGAAATAAAATTCCACTACCATGGGTATCCCTGGAGCACTACAGCGATTTTTGTCAAAAAATTGGTGTTTTTTTTATAAAAAAAATTTTTTTCACTACCAAAACTTTGTTAAAATTATACGACATGTATGCAAAAGTTATAGCTTTTGATGTAATCTTTAACATAAAAAAGAAATTAGTAACTTTGGTTGTGCTTGTGAAGACCTACACAAACGGAAGTATGACGAACACGTGGTTTTTGAGAAAAATCAAGTTTTTCACAAAATTTTCCAAAGTTTTTTGCAATTGTTTATACTTTAAAATGAAGGAACTATTTAAAGCTATTACCAAAAAAAAATTGAAGGAGATTCATCCATCCAGTGACTGGTGAGAGCATTTTCAATGTAACGTGAAAATGGTCGTCTGACCAACTTTGAAGTGCCATATCTCGGACACGCTGTCGACTTGGGCAAAGTTTTAAGAACGTAAATGTAGGGCAGAATAAGGACTTTCATATAAGCTGTAGAAATAATTTTTGGAAAAATTTTCCATTTCTGGCCCATAGTGCGACTGCAAAAGTAGCTACTATTTAACATTTTTGACTATAAATCTGCTAGAACTTCACAGAAATTGCTCAAACTGACAACACAATTTGTGCGAACGCTCTTAAATCAATAAACCATGACAAAAAATTTGTTTAACATGATTTCAAAGAAACAGTGAATTTTTGAAGTAACCTTGTGCAAAAGTAGCTACTATTTAACATTTTCGACTATAAATCTGCCAGAACTTTACAGAAATTGCTCAAACTGACAAAGCAATTTGTGCGAATGCTCTTAAATCAAAAAAACAAGACAAAATATTTGTTTAACATGATTTCAAAAAAACAGTGAATTTTTGAAGTAACCTAGTGCAAAAGTAGCTACTATTTAACATTTTCGACTACAAATCTGCCAGAACTTCACAAAAATTGCTCAAACTGACAAAGCAATTTGTGCGAATGCTCTTAAATCAAAAAAACAAGACAAAATATTTGTTTAACATGATTTCAAAGAAACAGTGAATTTATGATGCAACCTTGTGCAAAAGTAGCTACTATTTAACATTTTCGACTATAAATCTGCCAGAACTTTACAGAAATTGCTCAAACTGACAAAGCAATTTGTGCGAACGCTCTTAAATCAATAAAACATGACAAAAAATTTGTTTAACATGATTTCAAAGAAACAGTGAATTTTTGAAGTAACCTAGTGCAAAAGTAGCTACTATTTAACATTTTCGACTACAAATCTGCCAGAACTTCACAAAAATTGCTCAAACTGACAAAGCAATTTGTGCGAATGCTCTTAAATCAAAAAAACAAGACAAAATATTTGTTTAACATGATTTCAAAGAAACAGTGAATTTATGATGCAACCTAGTGGAAAAGTAGCTACTATTTAACATTTTCGACTACAAATCTGCCAGAACTTTACAGAAATTGCTCAAACTGACAAAACAATTTGTGCGAACGCTCTTAAATCAATAAAACATGCCAAAAAATTTGTTTAACATGATTTCAAAGAAACAGTGAATTTTTGAAGTAACCTTGTGCAAAAGTAGCTACTATTTAACATTTTCGACTATAAATCTGCCAGAACTTTACAGAAATTGCTCAAACTGACAAAGCAATTTGTGCGAATGCTCTTAAATCAAAAAAACAAGACAAAATATTTGTTTAACATGATTTCAAAGAAACAGTGAATTTTTGAAGTAACCTAGTGCAAAAGTAGCTACTATTTAACATTTTCGACTACAAATCTGCCAGAACTTCACAAAAATTGCTCAAACTGACAAAGCAATTTGTGCGAATGCTCTTAAATCAAAAAAACAAGACAAAATATTTGTTTAACATGATTTCAAAGAAACAGTGAATTTATGATGCAACCTTGTGCAAAAGTAGCTACTATTTAACATTTTCGACTATAAATCTGCCAGAACTTTACAGAAATTGCTCAAACTGACAAAGCAATTTGTGCGAATGCTCTTAAATCAAAAAAACAAGACAAAATATTTGTTTAACATGATTTCAAAGAAACAGTGAATTTATGATGCAACCTTGTGCAAAAGTAGCTACTATTTAACATTTTCGACTATAAATCTGCTAGAACTTCACAGAAATTGCTCAAACTGACAACACAATTTGTGCGAACGCTCTTAAATCAATAAACCATGACAAAAAATTTGTTTAACATGATTTCAAAGAAACAGTGAATTTTTGAAGTAACCTTGTGCAAAAGTAGCTACTATTTAACATTTTCGACTATAAATCTGCCAGAACTTTACAGAAATTGCTCAAACTGACAAAGCAATTTGTGCGAATGCTCTTAAATCAAAAAAACAAGACAAAATATTTGTTTAACATGATTTCAAAGAAACAGTGAATTTTTGAAGTAACCTAGTGCAAAAGTAGCTACTATTTAACATTTTCGACTACAAATCTGCCAGAACTTCACAAAAATTGCTCAAACTGACAAAGCAATTTGTGCGAATGCTCTTAAATCAAAAAAACAAGACAAAATATTTGTTTAACATGATTTCAAAGAAACAGTGAATTTATGATGCAACCTTGTGCAAAAGTAGCTACTATTTAACATTTTCGACTATAAATCTGCCAGAACTTTACAGAAATTGCTCAAACTGACAAAGCAATTTGTGCGAACGCTCTTAAATCAATAAAACATGACAAAAAATTTGTTTAACATGATTTCAAAGAAACAGTGAATTTTTGAAGTAACCTAGTGCAAAAGTAGCTACTATTTAACATTTTCGACTACAAATCTGCCAGAACTTCACAAAAATTGCTCAAACTGACAAAGCAATTTGTGCGAATGCTCTTAAATCAAAAAAACAAGACAAAATATTTGTTTAACATGATTTCAAAGAAACAGTGAATTTATGATGCAACCTAGTGGAAAAGTAGCTACTATTTAACATTTTCGACTACAAATCTGCCAGAACTTTACAGAAATTGCTCAAACTGACAAAACAATTTGTGCGAACGCTCTTAAATCAATAAAACATGACAAAAAATTTGTTTAACATGATTTCAAAGAAACAGTGAATTTATGAAGCAACCGACTGCAAAAGTAGCTACTATTTAACATTTTTGACTATAAATCTGCTAGAACTTCACAGAAATTGCTCAAACTGACAACACAATTTGTGCGAACGCTCTTAAATCAATAAACCATGACAAAAAATTTGTTTAACATGATTTCAAAGAAACAGTGAATTTTTGAAGTAACCTTGTGCAAAAGTAGCTACTATTTAACATTTTCGACTATAAATCTGCCAGAACTTTACAGAAATTGCTCAAACTGACAAAGCAATTTGTGCGAACGCTCTTAAATCAATAAAACATGACAAAAAATTTGTTTAACATGATTTCAAAGAAACAGTGAATTTTTGAAGTAACCTAGTGCAAAAGTAGCTACTATTTAACATTTTCGACTACAAATCTGCCAGAACTTCACAGAAATTGCTCAAACTGAAAAAACAATTTGTGCGAATGCTCTTAAATCAATAAAACATGACAAAAAATTTGTTTAACATGATTTCAAAGAAACAGTGAATTTTTGAAGTAACCTAGTGCAAAAGTAGCTACTATTTAACATTTTCGACTACAAATCTGCCAGAACTTCACGAAAATTGCTCAAACTGACAAAGCAATTTGTGCGAATGCTCTTAAATCAAAAAAACAAGACAAAATATTTGTTTAACATGATTTCAAAAAAACAGTGAATTTATGATGCAACCTAGTGGAAAAGTAGCTACTATTTAACATTTTCGACTACAAATCTGCCAGAACTTCACAGAAATTGCTCAAGCTGACAAAACAATTTGTGCGAATGCTCTTAAATCAATAAAACATGACAAAAAATTTGTTTAACATGATTTCAAAGAAACAGTGAATTTATGATGCAACCTAGTGGAAAAGTAGCTACTATTTAACATTTTCGACTACAAATCTGCCAGAACTTTACAGAAATTGCTCAAACTGACAAAACAATTTGTGCGAACGCTCTTAAATCAATAAAACATGACAAAAAATTTGTTTAACATGATTTCAAAGAAACAGTGAATTTATGAAGCAACCGACTGCAAAAGTAGCTACTATTTAACATTTTTGACTATAAATCTGCTAGAACTTCACAGAAATTGCTCAAACTGACAACACAATTTGTGCGAACGCTCTTAAATCAATAAACCATGACAAAAAATTTGTTTAACATGATTTCAAAGAAACAGTGAATTTTTGAAGTAACCTTGTGCAAAAGTAGCTACTATTTAACATTTTCGACTATAAATCTGCCAGAACTTTACAGAAATTGCTCAAACTGACAAAGCAATTTGTGCTAACGCTCTTAAATCAATAAAACATGACAAAAAATTTGTTTAACATGATTTCAAAGAAACAGTGAATTTTTGAAGTAACCTTGTGCAAAAGTAGCTACTTTTTAACATTTTCGACTACAAATCTGCCAGAACTTTACAGAAATTGCTCAAACTGACAAAGCAATTTGTGCGAACGCTCTTAAATCAATAAAACATGACAAACAATTTTATTAACATGATTTCAAAGAAACAGTGAATTTATGATGCAACCTTGTGCAAAAGTAGCTACTATTTAACATTTTCGACTACAAATCTGCCAGAACTTTACAGAAATTGCTCAAACGGACAAAGCAATTTGTGCGAACGCTCTTAAATCAATAAAACATGACAAAAAATTTGTTTAACATGATTTCAAAGTAACAGTGAATTTTTGAAGTAACCTTGTGCAAAAGTAGCTACTTTTTAACATTTTCGACTACAAATCTGCCAGAACTTTACAGAAATTGCTCAAACTGACAAAGCAATTTGTGCGAACGCTCTTAAATCAATAAAACATGACAAACAATTTTATTAACATGATTTCAAAGAAACAGTGAATTTATGATGCAACCTTGTGCAAAAGTAGCTACTATTTAACATTTTCGACTACAAATCTGCCAGAACTTTACAGAAATTGCTCAAACTGACAAAGCAATTTGTGCGAACGCTCTTAAATCAATAAAACATGACAAACAATTTTATTAACATGATTTCAAAGAAACAGTGAATTTATGATGCAACCTTGTGCAAAAGTAGCTACTATTTAACATTTTCGACTACAAATCTGCCAGAACTTTACAGAAATTGCTCAAACGGACAAAGCAATTTGTGCGAACGCTCTTAAATCAATAAAACATGACAAAAAATTTGTTTAACATGATTTCAAAGAAACAGTGAATTTTTGAAGTAACCTTGTGCAAAAGTAGCTACTATTTAACATTTTCGACTATAAATCTGCCAGAACTTTACAGAAATTGCTCAAACTGACAAAGCAATTTGTGCGAATGCTCTTAAATCAAAAAAACAAGACAAAATATTTGTTTAACATGATTTCAAAGAAACAGTGAATTTTTGAAGTAACCTAGTGCAAAAGTAGCTACTATTTAACATTTTCGACTACAAATCTGCCAGAACTTCACAAAAATTGCTCAAACTGACAAAGCAATTTGTGCGAATGCTCTTAAATCAAAAAAACAAGACAAAATATTTGTTTAACATGATTTCAAAGAAACAGTGAATTTATGATGCAACCTTGTGCAAAAGTAGCTACTATTTAACATTTTCGACTATAAATCTGCCAGAACTTTACAGAAATTGCTCAAACTGACAAAGCAATTTGTGCGAACGCTCTTAAATCAATAAAACATGACAAAAAATTTGTTTAACATGATTTCAAAGAAACAGTGAATTTTTGAAGTAACCTAGTGCAAAAGTAGCTACTATTTAACATTTTCGACTACAAATCTGCCAGAACTTCACAAAAATTGCTCAAACTGACAAAGCAATTTGTGCGAATGCTCTTAAATCAAAAAAACAAGACAAAATATTTGTTTAACATGATTTCAAAGAAACAGTGAATTTATGATGCAACCTAGTGGAAAAGTAGCTACTATTTAACATTTTCGACTACAAATCTGCCAGAACTTTACAGAAATTGCTCAAACTGACAAAACAATTTGTGCGAACGCTCTTAAATCAATAAAACATGCCAAAAAATTTGTTTAACATGATTTCAAAGAAACAGTGAATTTTTGAAGTAACCTTGTGCAAAAGTAGCTACTATTTAACATTTTCGACTATAAATCTGCCAGAACTTTACAGAAATTGCTCAAACTGACAAAGCAATTTGTGCGAATGCTCTTAAATCAAAAAAACAAGACAAAATATTTGTTTAACATGATTTCAAAGAAACAGTGAATTTTTGAAGTAACCTAGTGCAAAAGTAGCTACTATTTAACATTTTCGACTACAAATCTGCCAGAACTTCACAAAAATTGCTCAAACTGACAAAGCAATTTGTGCGAATGCTCTTAAATCAAAAAAACAAGACAAAATATTTGTTTAACATGATTTCAAAGAAACAGTGAATTTATGATGCAACCTTGTGCAAAAGTAGCTACTATTTAACATTTTCGACTATAAATCTGCCAGAACTTTACAGAAATTGCTCAAACTGACAAAGCAATTTGTGCGAATGCTCTTAAATCAAAAAAACAAGACAAAATATTTGTTTAACATGATTTCAAAGAAACAGTGAATTTATGATGCAACCTTGTGCAAAAGTAGCTACTATTTAACATTTTCGACTATAAATCTGCTAGAACTTCACAGAAATTGCTCAAACTGACAACACAATTTGTGCGAACGCTCTTAAATCAATAAACCATGACAAAAAATTTGTTTAACATGATTTCAAAGAAACAGTGAATTTTTGAAGTAACCTTGTGCAAAAGTAGCTACTATTTAACATTTTCGACTATAAATCTGCCAGAACTTTACAGAAATTGCTCAAACTGACAAAGCAATTTGTGCGAATGCTCTTAAATCAAAAAAACAAGACAAAATATTTGTTTAACATGATTTCAAAGAAACAGTGAATTTTTGAAGTAACCTAGTGCAAAAGTAGCTACTATTTAACATTTTCGACTACAAATCTGCCAGAACTTCACAAAAATTGCTCAAACTGACAAAGCAATTTGTGCGAATGCTCTTAAATCAAAAAAACAAGACAAAATATTTGTTTAACATGATTTCAAAGAAACAGTGAATTTATGATGCAACCTTGTGCAAAAGTAGCTACTATTTAACATTTTCGACTATAAATCTGCCAGAACTTTACAGAAATTGCTCAAACTGACAAAGCAATTTGTGCGAACGCTCTTAAATCAATAAAACATGACAAAAAATTTGTTTAACATGATTTCAAAGAAACAGTGAATTTTTGAAGTAACCTAGTGCAAAAGTAGCTACTATTTAACATTTTCGACTACAAATCTGCCAGAACTTCACAAAAATTGCTCAAACTGACAAAGCAATTTGTGCGAATGCTCTTAAATCAAAAAAACAAGACAAAATATTTGTTTAACATGATTTCAAAGAAACAGTGAATTTATGATGCAACCTAGTGGAAAAGTAGCTACTATTTAACATTTTCGACTACAAATCTGCCAGAACTTTACAGAAATTGCTCAAACTGACAAAACAATTTGTGCGAACGCTCTTAAATCAATAAAACATGACAAAAAATTTGTTTAACATGATTTCAAAGAAACAGTGAATTTATGAAGCAACCGACTGCAAAAGTAGCTACTATTTAACATTTTTGACTATAAATCTGCTAGAACTTCACAGAAATTGCTCAAACTGACAACACAATTTGTGCGAACGCTCTTAAATCAATAAACCATGACAAAAAATTTGTTTAACATGATTTCAAAGAAACAGTGAATTTTTGAAGTAACCTTGTGCAAAAGTAGCTACTATTTAACATTTTCGACTATAAATCTGCCAGAACTTTACAGAAATTGCTCAAACTGACAAAGCAATTTGTGCGAACGCTCTTAAATCAATAAAACATGACAAAAAATTTGTTTAACATGATTTCAAAGAAACAGTGAATTTTTGAAGTAACCTAGTGCAAAAGTAGCTACTATTTAACATTTTCGACTACAAATCTGCCAGAACTTCACAGAAATTGCTCAAACTGAAAAAACAATTTGTGCGAATGCTCTTAAATCAATAAAACATGACAAAAAATTTGTTTAACATGATTTCAAAGAAACAGTGAATTTTTGAAGTAACCTAGTGCAAAAGTAGCTACTATTTAACATTTTCGACTACAAATCTGCCAGAACTTCACGAAAATTGCTCAAACTGACAAAGCAATTTGTGCGAATGCTCTTAAATCAAAAAAACAAGACAAAATATTTGTTTAACATGATTTCAAAAAAACAGTGAATTTATGATGCAACCTAGTGGAAAAGTAGCTACTATTTAACATTTTCGACTACAAATCTGCCAGAACTTCACAGAAATTGCTCAAGCTGACAAAACAATTTGTGCGAATGCTCTTAAATCAATAAAACATGACAAAAAATTTGTTTAACATGATTTCAAAGAAACAGTGAATTTATGATGCAACCTAGTGGAAAAGTAGCTACTATTTAACATTTTCGACTACAAATCTGCCAGAACTTTACAGAAATTGCTCAAACTGACAAAACAATTTGTGCGAACGCTCTTAAATCAATAAAACATGACAAAAAATTTGTTTAACATGATTTCAAAGAAACAGTGAATTTATGAAGCAACCGACTGCAAAAGTAGCTACTATTTAACATTTTTGACTATAAATCTGCTAGAACTTCACAGAAATTGCTCAAACTGACAACACAATTTGTGCGAACGCTCTTAAATCAATAAACCATGACAAAAAATTTGTTTAACATGATTTCAAAGAAACAGTGAATTTTTGAAGTAACCTTGTGCAAAAGTAGCTACTATTTAACATTTTCGACTATAAATCTGCCAGAACTTTACAGAAATTGCTCAAACTGACAAAGCAATTTGTGCTAACGCTCTTAAATCAATAAAACATGACAAAAAATTTGTTTAACATGATTTCAAAGAAACAGTGAATTTTTGAAGTAACCTTGTGCAAAAGTAGCTACTTTTTAACATTTTCGACTACAAATCTGCCAGAACTTTACAGAAATTGCTCAAACTGACAAAGCAATTTGTGCGAACGCTCTTAAATCAATAAAACATGACAAACAATTTTATTAACATGATTTCAAAGAAACAGTGAATTTATGATGCAACCTTGTGCAAAAGTAGCTACTATTTAACATTTTCGACTACAAATCTGCCAGAACTTTACAGAAATTGCTCAAACTGACAAAGCAATTTGTGCGAACGCTCTTAAATCAATAAAACATGACAAACAATTTTATTAACATGATTTCAAAGAAACAGTGAATTTATGATGCAACCTTGTGCAAAAGTAGCTACTATTTAACATTTTCGACTACAAATCTGCCAGAACTTTACAGAAATTGCTCAAACGGACAAAGCAATTTGTGCGAACGCTCTTAAATCAATAAAACATGACAAAAAATTTGTTTAACATGATTTCAAAGAAACAGTGAATTTTTGAAGTAACCTTGTGCAAAAGTAGCTACTATTTAACATTTTCGACTACAAATCTGCCAGAACTTTACAGAAATTGCTCAAACTGACAAAGCAATTTGTGCGAACGCTCTTAAATCAATAAAACATGACAAAAAATTTGTTTAACATGATTTCAAATAAACAGTGAATTTATGATGCAACCTTGTGCAAAAGTAGCTACTATTTAACATTTTCGACTACAAATCTGCCAGAACTTCACAGAAATTGCTCAAACTGACAAAGCAATTTGTGCGAACGCTCTTAAATCAATAAAACATGACAAAAAATTTGTTTAACATGATTTCAAAGAAACAGTGAATTTTTGAAGTAACCTTGTGCAAAAGTAGCTACTATTTAACATTTTCGACTACAAATCTGCCAGAACTTTACAGAAATTGCTCAAACTGACAAAGCAATTTGTGCGAACGCTCTTAAATCAATAAAACATGACAAAAAATTTGTTTAACATGATTTCAAAGAAACAGTGAATTTTTGAAGTAACCTAGTGCAAAAGTAGCTACTATTTAACATTTTCGACTACAAATCTGCCAGAACTTCACAGAAATTGCTCAAACTGAAAAAACAATTTGTGCGAATGCTCTTAAATCAATAAAACATGACAAAAAATTTGTTTAACATGATTTCAAAGAAACAGTGAATTTTTGAAGTAACCTAGTGCAAAAGTAGCTACTATTTAACATTTTCGACTACAAATCTGCCAGAACTTCACGAAAATTGCTCAAACTGACAAAGCAATTTGTGCGAATGCTCTTAAATCAAAAAAACAAGACAAAATATTTGTTTAACATGATTTCAAAAAAACAGTGAATTTATGATGCAACCTAGTGGAAAAGTAGCTACTATTTAACATTTTCGACTACAAATCTGCCAGAACTTCACAGAAATTGCTCAAGCTGACAAAACAATTTGTGCGAATGCTCTTAAATCAATAAAACATGACAAAAAATTTGTTTAACATGATTTCAAAGAAACAGTGAATTTATGATGCAACCTAGTGGAAAAGTAGCTACTATTTAACATTTTCGACTACAAATCTGCCAGAACTTTACAGAAATTGCTCAAACTGACAAAACAATTTGTGCGAACGCTCTTAAATCAATAAAACATGACAAAAAATTTGTTTAACATGATTTCAAAGAAACAGTGAATTTATGAAGCAACCGACTGCAAAAGTAGCTACTATTTAACATTTTTGACTATAAATCTGCTAGAACTTCACAGAAATTGCTCAAACTGACAACACAATTTGTGCGAACGCTCTTAAATCAATAAACCATGACAAAAAATTTGTTTAACATGATTTCAAAGAAACAGTGAATTTTTGAAGTAACCTTGTGCAAAAGTAGCTACTATTTAACATTTTCGACTATAAATCTGCCAGAACTTTACAGAAATTGCTCAAACTGACAAAGCAATTTGTGCTAACGCTCTTAAATCAATAAAACATGACAAAAAATTTGTTTAACATGATTTCAAAGAAACAGTGAATTTTTGAAGTAACCTTGTGCAAAAGTAGCTACTTTTTAACATTTTCGACTACAAATCTGCCAGAACTTTACAGAAATTGCTCAAACTGACAAAGCAATTTGTGCGAACGCTCTTAAATCAATAAAACATGACAAACAATTTTATTAACATGATTTCAAAGAAACAGTGAATTTATGATGCAACCTTGTGCAAAAGTAGCTACTATTTAACATTTTCGACTACAAATCTGCCAGAACTTTACAGAAATTGCTCAAACGGACAAAGCAATTTGTGCGAACGCTCTTAAATCAATAAAACATGACAAAAAATTTGTTTAACATGATTTCAAAGTAACAGTGAATTTTTGAAGTAACCTTGTGCAAAAGTAGCTACTTTTTAACATTTTCGACTACAAATCTGCCAGAACTTTACAGAAATTGCTCAAACTGACAAAGCAATTTGTGCGAACGCTCTTAAATCAATAAAACATGACAAACAATTTTATTAACATGATTTCAAAGAAACAGTGAATTTATGATGCAACCTTGTGCAAAAGTAGCTACTATTTAACATTTTCGACTACAAATCTGCCAGAACTTTACAGAAATTGCTCAAACTGACAAAGCAATTTGTGCGAACGCTCTTAAATCAATAAAACATGACAAACAATTTTATTAACATGATTTCAAAGAAACAGTGAATTTATGATGCAACCTTGTGCAAAAGTAGCTACTATTTAACATTTTCGACTACAAATCTGCCAGAACTTTACAGAAATTGCTCAAACGGACAAAGCAATTTGTGCGAACGCTCTTAAATCAATAAAACATGACAAAAAATTTGTTTAACATGATTTCAAAGAAACAGTGAATTTTTGAAGTAACCTTGTGCAAAAGTAGCTACTATTTAACATTTTCGACTACAAATCTGCCAGAACTTTACAGAAATTGCTCAAACTGACAAAGCAATTTGTGCGAACGCTCTTAAATCAATAAAACATGACAAAAAATTTGTTTAACATGATTTCAAATAAACAGTGAATTTATGATGCAACCAAATGCAAAAGTAGCTACTATTTAACATTTTCGACTACAAATCTGCCAGAACTTCACAGAAATTGCTCAAACTGACAAAGCAATTTGTGCGAACGCTCTTAAATCAATAAAACATGACAAAAAATTTGTTTAACATGATTTCAAAGAAACAGTGAATTTTTGAAGTAACCTTGTGCAAAAGTAGCTACTATTTAACATTTTCGACTACAAATCTGCCAGAACTTTACAGAAATTGCTCAAACTGACAAAGCAATTTGTGCGAACGCTCTTAAATCAATAAAACATGACAAAAAATTTGTTTAACATGATTTCAAAGAAACAGTGAATTTTTGAAGTAACCTAGTGCAAAAGTAGCTACTATTTAACATTTTCGACTACAAATCTGCCAGAACTTCACAAAAATTGCTCAAACTGACAAAGCAATTTGTGCGAATGCTCTTAAATCAAAAAAACAAGACAAAATATTTGTTTAACATGATTTCAAAGAAACAGTGAATTTATGATGCAACCTAGTGGAAAAGTAGCTACTATTTAACATTTTCGACTACAAACCTGCCAGAACTTCACAAAAATTGCTCAAACTGAAAAAACAATTTGTGCGAATGCTCTTAAATCAATAAAACATGACAAAAAATTTGTTTAACATGATTTCAAAGAAACAGTGAATTTTTGAAGTAACCTAGTGCAAAAGTAGCTACTATTTAACATTTTCGACTACAAATCTGCCAGAACTTCACAAAAATTGCTCAAACTGACAAAGCAATTTGTGCGAATGCTCTTAAATCAAAAAAACAAGACAAAATATTTGTTTAACATGATTTCAAAAAAACAGTGAATTTATGATGCAACCTAGTGGAAAAGTAGCTACTATTTAACATTTTTGACTATAAATCTGCTAGAACTTCACAGGAATTGCTCAAACTGACAAAGCAATTTGTGCGAACGCTCTTAAATCAATAAACCATGACAAAAAATTTGTTTAACATGATTTCAAAGAAACAGTGAATTTTTGAAGTAACCTTGTGCAAAAGTAGCTACTATTTAACATTTTCGACTACAAATCTGCCAGAACTTTACAGAAATTGCTCAAACTGACAAAACAATTTGTGCGAACGCTCTTAAATCAATAAAACATGACAAAAAATTTGTTTAACATGATTTCAAAGAAACAGTGAATTTATGAAGCAACCGACTGCAGAAGTAGCTACTATTTAACATTTTTGACTATAAATCTGCTAGAACTTCACAGAAATTGCTCAAACTGACAACACAATTTGTGCGAACGCTCTTAAATCAATAAACCATGACAAAAAATTTGTTTAACATGATTTCAAAGAAACAGTGAATTTATGATGCAACCTTGTGCAAAAGTAGCTACTATTTAACATTTTCGACTACAAATCTGCCAGAACTTCACAGAAATTGCTCAAACTGACAAAGCAATTTGTGCGAATGCTTATAAATCAATAAAACTTGACAAAAAATTTGTTTAACATGATTTCAAAGAAACAGTGAATTTATGATGCAACCTTGTGCAAAAGTAGCTACTATTTAACATTTTCCACTACAAATCTGCCAGAACTTTACAGAAATTGCTCAAACTGACAAAGCAATTTGTGCGAACGCTCTTAAATCAATAAAACATGACAAAAAATTTGTTTAACATGATTTCAAAGAAACAGTGAATTTTTGAAGTAACCTTGTGCAAAAGTAGCTACTATTTAACATTTTCGACTACAAATCTGTCAGAACTTCACTGAAATTGCTCAAACTGACAAAGCAATTTGTGCGAACGCTCTTAAATCAATAAAACATGACAAAGAATTTGTTTAACATGATTTCAAAGTAACAGTGAATTTTTGAAGTAACCTTGTGCAAAAGTAGCTACTATTTAACATTTTCGACTATAAATCTGCCAGAACTTTACAGAAATTGCTCAAACTGACAAAGCAATTTGTGCGAACGCTCTTAAATCAATAAAACATGACAAAAAATTTGTTTAACATGATTTCAAAGAAACAGTGAATTTATGATGCAACCTTGTGCAAAAGTAGCTACTATTTAACATTTTCGACTACAAATCTGCCAGAACTTCACAGAAATTGCTCAAACTGACAAAGCAATTTGTGCAAATGATCTTAAATCAATAAAAAATGAAAAAAAATTTGTTTAACATGATTTCAAAGAAACAGTGAATTCATGATGCAACCTTGTGCAAAAGTAGCTACTATTTAACATTTTCGACTACAAATCTGCCAGAACTTCACAGAAATTGCTCAAACTGACAAAGCAATTTGTGCAGATGATATTAAATCAATAAAACTTGACAAAAAATTTGTTTAACATGATTTCAAAGAAACAGTGAATTTATGATGCAACCTTGTGCAAAAGTAGCTACTATTTAACATTTTCGACTATAAATCTGCCAGAACTTTACAGAAATTGCTCAAACTGACAAAGCAATTTGTGCTAACGCTCTTAAATCAATAAAACATGACAAAAAATTTGTTTAGCATTATTTCAAAGAAACAGTGAATTTATGATGCAACCTTGTGCAAAAGTAGCTACTATTTAACATTTTCGACTACAAATCTGCCAGAACTTTACAGAAATTGCTCAAACTGACAAAGCAATTTGTGCGAACGCTCTTAAATCAATAAAACATGACAAAGAATTTGTTTAACATGATTTCAAAGTAACAGTGAATTTTTGAAGTAACCTTGTGCAAAAGTAGCTACTTTTTAACATTTTCGACTATAAATCTGCCAGAACTTTACAGAAATTGCTCAAACTGACAAAGCAATTTGTGCGAACGCTCTTAAATCAATAAAACATGACAAAAAATTTGTTTAACATGATTTCAAAGAAACAGTGAATTTTTGAAGTAATCTAGTGCAAAAGTAGCTACTACTTAACATTTTCGACTATGAATCTGCTAGAACTTCACAGAAATTGCTCAAACTGACAACACAATTTGTGCGAACGCTCTTAAATCAATAAACCATGACAAAAAATTTGTTTAACATGATTTCAAAGAAACAGTGAATTTTTGAAGTAACCTTGTGCAAAAGTAGCTACTATTTAACATTTTCGACTATAAATCTGCCAGAACTTTACAGAAATTGCTCAAACTGACAAAGCAATTTGTGCTAACGCTCTTAAATCAATAAAACATGACAAAAAATTTGTTTAACATGATTTCAAAGAAACAGTGAATTTATGATGCAACCTTGTGCAAAAGTAGCTACTATTTAACATTTTCGACTACAAATCTGCCAGAACTTCACAGAAATTGCTCAAACTGACAAAGCAATTTGTGCAAATGATCTTAAATCAATAAAAAATGAAAAAAAATTTGTTTAACATGATTTCAAAGAAACAGTGAATTTATGATGCAACCTTGTGCAAAAGTAGCTACTATTTAACATTTTCGACTACAAATCTGCCAGAACTTCACAGAAATTGCTCAAACTGACAAAGCAATTTGTGCAGATGATATTAAATCAATAAAACTTGACAAAAAATTTGTTTAACATGATTTCAAAGAAACAGTGAATTTATGATGCAACCTTGTGCAAAAGTAGCTACTATTTAACATTTTCGACTATAAATCTGCCAGAACTTTACAGAAATTGCTCAAACTGACAAAGCAATTTGTGCTAACGCTCTTAAATCAATAAAACATGACAAAAAATTTGTTTAGCATGATTTCAAAGAAACAGTGAATTTATGATGCAACCTTGTGCAAAAGTAGCTACTATTTAACATTTTCGACTACAAATCTGCCAGAACTTTACAGAAATTGCTCAAACTGACAAAGCAATTTGTGCGAACGCTCTTAAATCAATAAAACATGACAAAAAATTTGTTTAACATGATTTCAAAGAAACAGTGAATTTTTGAAGTAACCTTGTGCAAAAGTAGCTACTATTTAACATTTTCGACTACAAATCTGTCAGAACTTCACTGAAATTGCTCAAACTGACAAAGCAATTTGTGCGAACGCTCTTAAATCAATAAAACATGACAAAGAATTTGTTTAACATGATTTCAAAGTAACAGTGAATTTTTGAAGTAACCTTGTGCAAAAGTAGCTACTTTTTAACATTTTCGACTATAAATCTGCCAGAACTTTACAGAAATTGCTCAAACTGACAAAGCAATTTGTGCGAACGCTCTTAAATCAATAAAACATGACAAAAAATTTGTTTAACATGATTTCAAAGAAACAGTGAATTTTTGAAGTAACCTTGTGCAAAAGTAGCTACTATTTAACATTTTCGACTATAAATCTGCCAGAACTTTACAGAAATTGCTCAAACTGACAAAGCAATTTGTGTTAACGCTCTTAAATCAATAAAACATGACAAAAAATTTGTTTAACATGATTTCAAAGAAACAGTGAATTTATGATGCAACCTTGTGCAAAAGTAGCTACTATTTAACATTTTCGACTACAAATCTGCCAGAACTTCACAGAAATTGCTCAAACTGACAAAGCAATTTGTGCAAATGATCTTAAATCAATAAAAAATGACAAAAAATTTGTTTAACATGATTTCAAAGAAACAGTGAATTTATGATGCAACCTTGTGCAAAAGTAGCTACTATTTAACATTTTCGACTACAAATCTGCCAGAACTTCACAGAAATTGCTCAAACTGACAAAGCAATTTGTGCGAATGCTTATAAATCAATAAAACTTGACAAAAAATTTGTTTAACATGATTTCAAAGAAACAGTGAATTTATGATGCAACCTTGTGCAAAAGTAGCTACTATTTAACATTTTCCACTACAAATCTGCCAGAACTTTACAGAAATTGCTCAAACTGACAAAGCAATTTGTGCGAACGCTCTTAAATCAATAAAACATGACAAAAAATTTGTTTAACATGATTTCAAAGAAACAGTGAATTTTTGAAGTAACCTTGTGCAAAAGTAGCTACTATTTAACATTTTCGACTACAAATCTGTCAGAACTTCACTGAAATTGCTCAAACTGACAAAGCAATTTGTGCGAACGCTCTTAAATCAATAAAACATGACAAAGAATTTGTTTAACATGATTTCAAAGTAACAGTGAATTTTTGAAGTAATCTAGTGCAAAAGTAGCTACTATTTAACATTTTCGACTATAAATCTGCCAGAACTTTACAGAAATTGCTCAAACTGACAAAGCAATTTGTGCTAACGCTCTTAAATCAATAAAACATGACAAAAAATTTGTTTAACATGATTTCAAAGAAACAGTGAATTTATGATGCAACCTTGTGCAAAAGTAGCTACTATTTAACATTTTCGACTACAAATCTGCTAGAACTTTACAGAAATTGCTCAAACTGACAAAGCAATTTGTGCGAACGCTCTTAAATCAATAAAACATGACAAAAAATTTGTTTAACATGATTTCAAAGAAACAGTGAATTTATGATGCAACCTTGTGCAAAAGTAGCTACTATTTAACATTTTCGACTACAAATCTGCCAGAACTTCACAGAAATTGCTCAAACTGACAAAGCAATTTGTGCAAATGATCTTAAATCAATAAAAAATGACAAAAAATTTGTTTAACATGATTTCAAAGAAACAGTGAATTTATGATGCAACCTTGTGCAAAAGTAGCTACTATTTAACATTTTCGACTACAAATCTGCCAGAACTTCACAGAAATTGCTCAAACTGACAAAGCAATTTGTGCAGATGATATTAAATCAATAAAACTTGACAAAAAATTTGTTTAACATGATTTCAAAGAAACAGTGAATTTATGATGCAACCTTGTGCAAAAGTAGCTACTATTTAACATTTTCGACTACAAATCTGCCAGAACTTCACAGAAATTGCTCAAACTGACAAAGCAATTTGTGCGAATGCTTATAAATCAATAAAACTTGACAAAAAATTTGTTTAACATGATTTCAAAGAAACAGTGAATTTATGATGCAACCTTGTGCAAAAGTAGCTACTATTTAACATTTTCCACTATAAATCTGCCAGAACTTTACAGAAATTGCTCAAACTGACAAAGCAATTTGTGCGAACGCTCTTAAATCAATAAAACATGACAAAAAATTTGTTTAACATGATTTCAAAGAAACAGTGAATTTTTGAAGTAATCTAGTGCAAAAGTAGCTACTATTTAATATTTCGACTATAAATCTGCCAGAACTTTACAGAAATTGCTCAAACTGACAAAGCAATTTGTGCGAACGCTCTTAAATCAATAAAACATGACAAAAAATTTGTTTAACATGATTTCAAAGAAACAGTGAATTTTTGAAGTAACCTTGTGCAAAAGTAGCTACTATTTAACATTTTCGACTATAAATCTGCCAGAACTTTACAGAAATTGCTCAAACTGACAAAGCAATTTGTGCAAACGCTCTTAAATCAATAAAACATGACAAAAAATTTGTTTAACATGATTTCAAAGAAACAGTGAATTTATGATGCAACCTTGTGCAAAAGTAGCTACTATTTAACATTTTCGACTACAAATCTGCCAGAACTTCACAAAAATTGCTCAAACTGACAAAGCAATTTGTGCGAATGCTCTTAAATCAAAAAAACAAGACAAAATATTTGTTTAACATGATTTCAAAAAAAACAGTGAATTTATGATGCAACCTTGTGCAAAAGTAGCTACTATTTAACATTTTCGACTACAAATCTGCCAGAACTTCACAGAAATTGCTCAAACTGACAAAGCAATTTGTGCGAACGCTCTTAAATCAATAAAACATGACAAAGAATTTGTTTAACATGATTTCAAAGTAACAGTGAATTTTTGAAGTAACCTTGTGCAAAAGTAGCTACTTTTTAACATTTTCGACTACAAATCTGCCAGAACTTCACAGAAATTGCTCAAACTGACAAAGCAATTTGTGCGAATGCTCTTAAATCAAAAAAACAAGACAAAATATTTGTTTAACATGATTTCAAAGAAACAGTGAATTTATGATGCAACCTTGTGCAAAAGTAGCTACTATTTAACATTTTCGACTACAAATCTGCCAGAACTTTACAGAAATTGCTCAAACTGACAAAGCAATTTGTGCTAACGCTCTTAAATCAATAAAACATGACAAAAAATTTGTTTAACATGATTTCAAAGAAACAGTGAATTTATGATGCAACCTTGTGCAAAAGTAGCTACTATTTAACATTTTCGACTACAAATCTGCCAGAACTTTACAGAAATTGCTCAAACTGACAAAGCAATTTGTGCGAACGCTCTTAAATCAATAAAACATGACAAAAAATTTGTTTAACATGATTTCAAAGAAACAGTGAATTTTTGAAGTAACCTTGTGCAAAAGTAGCTACTATTTAACATTTTCGACTATTGATCTGCCAGAACTTTACAGAAATTGCTCAAACTGACAAAGCAATTTGTGCGAATGCTCTTAAATCAATAAAAAATGACAAAAAATTTGTTTAACATGATTTCAAAGAAACAGTGAATTTTTGAAGTAACCTTGTGCAAAAGTAGCTACTATTTAACATTTTCGACTATAAATCTGCCAGAACTTTACAGAAATTGCTCAAACTGACAAAGCAATTTGTGCGAACGCTCTTAAATCAATAAAAAATGACAAAAAATTTGTTTAACATGATTTCAAAGAAACAGTGAATTTATGATGCAACCTTGTGCAAAAGTAGCTACTATTTAACATTTTCGACTACAAATCTGCCAGAACTTTACAGAAATTGCTCAAACTGACAAAGCAATTTGTGCGAATGCTCTTAAATCAATAAAACATGACAAAAAATTTGTTTATCATGATTTCAAAGAAACAGTGAATTTATGATGCAACCTTGTGCAAAAGTAGCTACTATTTAACATTTTCGACTACAAATCTGCCAGAACTTCACAGAAATTGCTCAAACTGACAAAGCAATTTGTGCGAATGCTCTTAAATCAAAAAAACAAGACAAAATATTTGTTTAACATGATTTCAAAAAAACAGTGAATTTATGATGCAACCTTGTGCAAAAGTAGCTACTATTTAACATTTTCGACTACAAATCTGCCAGAACTTCACAGAAATTGCTCAAACTGACAAAGCAATTTGTGCGAACGCTCTTAAATCAATAAAACATGACAAAAAATTTGTTTAACATGATTTCAAAGAAACAGTGAATTTTTGAAGTAACCTTGTGCAAAAGTAGCTACTATTTAACATTTTCGACTACAAATCTGCCAGAACTTTACAGAAATTGCTCAAACTGACAAAGCAATTTGTGCGAACGCTCTTAAATCAATAAAACATGACAAAAAATTTGTTTAACATGATTTCAAAGAAACAGTGAATTTTTGAAGTAACCTTGTGCAAAAGTAGCTACTATTTAACATTTTCGACTATTGATCTGCCAGAACTTTACAGAAATTGCTCAAACTGACAAAGCAATTTGTGCGAACGCTCTTAAATCAATAAAACATGACAAAAAATTTGTTTAACATGATTTCAAAGAAACAGTAAATTTATGATGCAACCTTGTGCAAAAGTAGCTACTATTTAACATTTTTGACTATAAATCTGCTAGAACTTCACAGAAATTGCTCAAACTGACAACACAATTTGTGCGAACGCTCTTAAATCAATAAACCATGACAAAAAATTTGTTTAACATGATTTCAAAGAAACAGTGAATTTTTGAAGTAACCTTGTGCAAAAGTAGCTACTATTTAACATTTTCGACTACAAATCTGCCAGAACTTCACAGAAATTGCTCAAACTGACAAAGCAATTTGTGCGAACGCTCTTAAATCAATAAAACATGACAAAAAATTTGTTTAACATGATTTCAAAGAAACAGTGAATTTTTGAAGTAACCTTGTGCAAAAGTAGCTACTATTTAACATTTTCGACTATAAATCTGCCAGAACTTTACAGAAATTGCTCAAACTGACAACACAATTTGTGCGAACGCTCTTAAATCAATAAACCATGACAAAAAATTTGTTTAACATGATTTCAAAGAAACAGTGAATTTATGATGCAACCTTGTGCAAAAGTAGCTACTATTTAACATTTTCGACTATAAATCTGCCAGAACTTTACAGAAATTGCTCAAACTGACAACACAATTTGTGCGAACGCTCTTAAATCAATAAACCATGACAAAAAATTTGTTTAACATGATTTCAAAGAAACAGTGAATTTATGATGCAACCTTGTGCAAAAGTAGCTACTATTTAACATTTTCGACTACAAATCTGCCAGAACTTCACAAAAATTGCTCAAACTGACAAAGCAATTTGTGCGAATGCTCTTAAATCAAAAAAACAAGACAAAATATTTGTTTAACATGATTTCAAAAAAACAGTGAATTTATGATGCAACCTTGTGCAAAAGTAGCTACTATTTAACATTTTCGACTACAAATCTGCCAGAACTTCACAGAAATTGCTCAAACTGACAAAGCAATTTGTGCGAACGCTCTTAAATCAATAAAACATGACAAAAAATTTGTTTAACATGATTTCAAAGAAACAGTGAATTTTTGAAGTAACCTTGTGCAAAAGTAGCTACTATTTAACATTTTCGACTACAAATCTGCCAGAACTTTACAGAAATTGCTCAAACTGACAAAGCAATTTGTGCGAACGCTCTTAAATCAATAAAACATGACAAAAAATTTGTTTAACATGATTTCAAAGAAACAGTGAATTTTTGAAGTAACCTAGTGCAAAAGTAGCTACTATTTAACATTTTCGACTACAAATCTGCCAGAACTTCACAAAAATTGCTCAAACTGACAAAGCAATTTGTGCGAATGCTCTTAAATCAAAAAAACAAGACAAAATATTTGTTTAACATGATTTCAAAGAAACAGTGAATTTATGATGCAACCTAGTGGAAAAGTAGCTACTATTTAACATTTTCGACTACAAATCTGCCAGAACTTCACAAAAATTGCTCAAACTGAAAAAACAATTTGTGCGAATGCTCTTAAATCAATAAAACATGACAAAAAATTTGTTTAACATGATTTCAAAGAAACAGTGAATTTTTGAAGTAACCTAGTGCAAAAGTAGCTACTATTTAACATTTTCGACTACAAATCTGCCAGAACTTCACAAAAATTGCTCAAACTGACAAAGCAATTTGTGCGAATGCTCTTAAATCAAAAAAACAAGACAAAATATTTGTTTAACATGATTTCAAAAAAACAGTGAATTTATGATGCAACCTAGTGGAAAAGTAGCTACTATTTAACATTTTCGACTACAAATCTGCCAGAACTTCACAGAAATTGCTCAAACTGACAAAACAATTTGTGCGAATGCTCTTAAATCAATAAAACATGACAAAAAATTTGTTTAACATGATTTCAAAGAAACAGTGAATTTATGATGCAACCTAGTGGAAAAGTAGGTACTATTTAACATTTTTGACTATAAATCTGCTAGAACTTCACAGAAATTGCTCAAACTGACAAAGCAATTTGTGCGAACGCTCTTAAATCAATAAACCATGACAAAAAATTTGTTTAACATGATTTCAAAGAAACAGTGAATTTTTGAAGTAACCTTGTGCAAAAGTAGCTACTATTTAACATTTTCGACTACAAATCTGCCAGAACTTTACAGAAATTGCTCAAACTGACAAAACAATTTGTGCGAACGCTCTTAAATCAATAAAACATGACAAAAAATTTGTTTAACATGATTTCAAAGAAACAGTGAATTTATGAAGCAACCGACTGCAAAAGTAGCTACTATTTAACATTTTTGACTATAAATCTGCTAGAACTTCACAGAAATTGCTCAAACTGACAACACAATTTGTGCGAACGCTCTTAAATCAATAAACCATGACAAAGAATTTGTTTAACATGATTTCAAAGTAACAGTGAATTTTTGAAGTAATCTAGTGCAAAAGTAGCTACTATTTAACATTTTCGACTATGAATCTGCTAGAACTTCACAGAAATTGCTCAAACTGACAACACAATTTGTGCGAACGCTCTTAAATCAATAAACCATGACAAAAAATTTGTTTAACATGATTTCGAAGAAACAGTGAATTTTTGAAGTAACCTTGTGCAAAAGTAGCTACTATTTAACATTTTCGACTATAAATCTGCCAGAACTTTACAGAAATTGCTCAAACTGACAAAGCAATTTGTGCTAACGCTCTTAAATCAATAAAACATGACAAAAAATTTGTTTAGCATGATTTCAAAGAAACAGTGAATTTATGATGCAACCTTGTGCAAAAGTAGCTACTATTTAACATTTTCGACTACAAATCTGCCAGAACTTTACAGAAATTGCTCAAACTGACAAAGCAATTTGTGCGAACGCTCTTAAATCAATAAAACATGACAAAAAATTTGTTTAACATGATTTCAAAGAAACAGTGAATTTTTGAAGTAACCTTGTGCAAAAGTAGCTACTATTTAACATTTTCGACTATAAATCTGCAAGAACTTTACAGAAATTGCTCAAACTGACAAAGAAATTTGTGCGAACGCTCTTAAATCAATAAAACATGACTAAAAAAAAATTTGTTTAACATGATTTCAAAGAAACAGTGAATTTTTGAAGTAACCTTGTGCAAAAGTAGCTACTATTTAACATTTTCGACTACAAATCTGTCAGAACTTCACTGAAATTGCTCAAACTGACAAAGCAATTTGTGCGAACGCTCTTAAATCAATAAAACATGACAAAGAATTTGTTTAACATGATTTCAAAGTAACAGTGAATTTTTGAAGTAACCTTGTGCAAAAGTAGCTACTTTTTAACATTTTCGACTATAAATCTGCCAGAACTTTACAGAAATTGCTCAAACTGACAAAGCAATTTGTGCGAACGCTCTTAAATCAATAAAACATGACAAAAAATTTGTTTAACATGATTTCAAAGAAACAGTGAATTTTTGAAGTAATCTAGTGCAAAAGTAGCTACTATTTAACATTTTCGACTATGAATCTGCTAGAACTTCACAGAAATTGCTCAAACTGACAACACAATTTGTGCGAACGCTCTTAAATCAATAAACCATGACAAAAAATTTGTTTAACATGATTTCAAAGAAACAGTGAATTTTTGAAGTAACCTTGTGCAAAAGTAGCTACTATTTAACATTTTCGACTATAAATCTTCCAGAACTTTACAGAAATTGCTCAAACTGACAAAGCAATTTGTGCTAACGCTCTTAAATCAATAAAACATGACAAAAAATTTGTTTAACATGATTTCAAAGAAACAGTGAATTTATGATGCAACCTTGTGCAAAAGTAGCTACTATTTAACATTTTCGACTACAAATCTGCCAGAACTTCACAGAAATTGCTCAAACTGACAAAGCAATTTGTGCAAATGATCTTAAATCAATAAAAAATGACAAAAAATTTGTTTAACATGATTTCAAAGAAACAGTGAATTTATGATGCAACCTTGTGCAAAAGTAGCTACTATTTAACATTTTCGACTACAAATCTGCCAGAACTTCACAGAAATTGCTCAAACTGACAAAGCAATTTGTGCAGATGATATTAAATCAATAAAACTTGACAAAAAATTTGTTTAACATGATTTCAAAGAAACAGTGAATTTATGATGCAACCTTGTGCAAAAGTAGCTACTATTTAACATTTTCGACTACAAATCTGCCAGAACTTCACAGAAATTGCTCAAACTGACAAAGCAATTTGTGCGAATGCTTATAAATCAATAAAACTTGACAAAAAATTTGTTTAACATGATTTCAAAGAAACAGTGAATTTATGATGCAACCTTGTGCAAAAGTAGCTACTATTTAACATTTTCCACTACAAATCTGCCAGAACTTTACAGAAATTGCTCAAACTGACAAAGCAATTTGTGCGAACGCTCTTAAATCAATAAAACATGACAAAAAATTTGTTTAACATGATTTCAAAGAAACAGTGAATTTATGATGCAACCTTGTGCAAAAGTAGCTACTATTTAACATTTTCGACTACAAATCTGCCAGAACTTTACAGAAATTGCTCAAACTGACAAAGCAATTCGTGCGAACGCTCTTAAATCAATAAAACATGACAAAAAATTTTTTTAACATGATTTCAAAGAAACAGTGAATTTTTGAAGTAACCTAGTGCAAAAGTAGCTACTATTTAACATTTTCGACTATAAATCTGCCAGAACTTTACAGAAATTGCTCAAACTGACAAAGCAATTTGTGCAAACGCTCTTAAATCAATAAAACATGACAAAAAATTTGTTTAACATGATTTCAAAGAAACAGTGAATTTTTGAAGTAATCTAGTGCAAAAGTAGCTACTATTTAACATTTTCGACTATGAATCTGCTAGAACTTCACAGAAATTGCTCAAACTGACAACACAATTTGTGCGAACGCTCTTATATCAATAAACCATGACAAAAAATTTGTTTAACATGATTTCAAAGAAACAGTGAATTTTTGAAGTAACCTTGTGCAAAAGTAGCTACTATTTAACATTTTCGACTATAAATCTGCCAGAACTTTACAGAAATTGCTCAAACTGACAAAGCAATTTGTGCTAACGCTCTTAAATCAATAAAACATGACAAAAAATTTGTTTAACATGATTTCAAAGAAACAGTGAATTTATGATGCAACCTTGTGCAAAAGTAGCTACTATTTAACATTTTCGACTACAAATCTGCTAGAACTTTACAGAAATTGCTCAAACTGACAAAGCAATTTGTGCGAACGCTCTTAAATCAATAAAACATGACAAAAAATTTGTTTAACATGATTTCAAAGAAACAGTGAATTTATGATGCAACCTTGTGCAAAAGTAGCTACTATTTAACATTTTCGACTACAAATCTGCCAGAACTTTACAGAAATTGCTCAAACTGACAAAGCAATTCGTGCGAACGCTCTTAAATCAATAAAACATGACAAAAAATTTGTTTAACATGATTTCAAAGAAACAGTGAATTTTTGAAGTAATCTAGTGCAAAAGTAGCTACTATTTAATATTTCGACTATAAATCTGCCAGAACTTTACAGAAATTGCTCAAACTGACAAAGCAATTTGTGCGAATGCTCTTAAATCAAAAAAACAAGACAAAATATTTGTTTAACATGATTTCAAAAAAACAGTGAATTTATGATGCAACCTTGTGCAAAAGTAGCTACTTTTTAACATTTTCGACTACAAATCTGCCAGAACTTCACAGAAATTGCTCAAACTGACAAAGCAATTTGTGCGAATGCTCTTAAATCAATAAAAAATAACAAAAAATTTGTTTAACATGATTTCAAAGAAACAGTGAATTTATGATGCAACCTTGTGCAAAAGTAGCTACTATTTAACATTTTCGACTACAAATCTGCCAGAACTTTACAGAAATTGCTCAAACTGACAAAGCAATTTGTGCTAACGCTCTTAAATCAATAAAACATGACAAAAAATTTGTTTAACATGATTTCAAAGTAACAGTGAATTTTTGAAGTAACCTTGTGCAAAAGTAGCTACTATTTAACATTTTCGACTACAAATCTGCCAGAACTTTACAGAAATTGCTCAAACTGACAAAGCAATTTGTGCGAACGCTCTTAAATCAATAAAACATTACAAAAAATTTGTTTAACATGATTTCAAAGAAACAGTGAATTTATGATGCAACCTTGTGCAAAAGTAGCTACTATTTAACATTTTCAACTACAAATCTGCCAGAACTTTACAGAAATTGCTCAAACTGACAAAGCAATTTGTGCGAACGCTCTTAAATCAATAAAACATGACAAAAAATTTGTTTAACATGATTTCAAAGAAACAGTGAATTTATGATGCAACCTTGTGCAAAAGTAGCTACTATTTAACATTTTCGACTACAAATCTGCCAGAACTTTACAGAAATTGCTCAAACTGACAAAGCAATTTGTGCGAACGCTCTTAAATCAATAAAACATGACAAAAAATTTGTTTAACATGATTTCAAAGAAACAGTGAATTTTTTAAGTAACCTTGTGCAAAAGTAGCTACTATTTAACATTTTCGACTATTGATCTGCCAGAACTTTACAGAAATTGCTCAAACTGACAAAGCAATTTGTGCGAACGCTCTTAAATCAATAAAACATGACAAAAAATTTGTTTAACATGATTTCAAAGAAACAGTAAATTTATGATGCAACCTTGTGCAAAAGTAGCTACTATTTAACATTTTTGACTATAAATCTGCTAGAACTTCACAGAAATTGCTCAAACTGACAACACAATTTGTGCGAACGCTCTTAAATCAATAAACCATGACAAAAAATTTGTTTAACATGATTTCAAAGAAACAGTGAATTTTTGAAGTAACCTTGTGCAAAAGTAGCTACTATTTAACATTTTCGACTATAAATCTGCCAGAACTTTACAGAAATTGCTCAAACTGACAAAGCAATTTGTGCGAACGCTCTTAAATCAATAAAAAATGACAAAAAATTTGTTTAACATGATTTCAAAGAAACAGTGAATTTATGATGCAACCTTGTGCAAAAGTAGCTACTATTTAACATTTTCGACTCCAAATCTACCAGAACTTTACAGAAATTGCTCAAACTGACAAAGCAATTTGTGCGAACGCTCTTAAATCAATAAAACATGACAAAAAATTTGTTTAACATGATTTCAAAGAAACAGTGAATTCTTGAGGTAACCTTGTGCAAAAGTAGCTACTATTTAACATTTTCGACTACAAATCTGCCAGAACTTTAAAAAAATTGCTCAAACTGACAAAGCAATTTGTGCGAACGCTCTTAAATCAATAAAACATGACAAAAAAATTGTTTAACATGATTTCAAAGAAACAGTGAATTTTTGAAGTAACCTAGTGCAAAAGTAGCTACTATTTAACATTTTCGACTACAAATCTGCCAGAACTTTACAGAAATTGCTCAAACTGACAAAGCAATTTGTGCGAATGCTCTTAAATCAATAAAAAATGACAAAAAATTTGTTTAACATGATTTCAAAGAAACAGTGAATTTATGATGCAACCTTGTGCAAAAGTAGCTACTATTTAACATTTTTGACTACAAATCTGCCAGAACTTTACAGAAATTGCTCAAACTGACAAAGCAATTTGTGCGAACGCTCTTAAATCAATAAAACATGACAAAAAATTTGTTTAACATGATTTCAAAGAAACAGTGAATTTTTGAAGTAACCTTGTGCAAAAGTAGCTACTATTTAACATTTTCGACTATAAATCTGCCAGAACTTTACAGAAATTGCTCAAACTGACAACACAATTTGTGCGAACGCTCTTAAATCAATAAACCATGACAAAAAATTTGTTTAACATGATTTCAAAGAAACAGTGAATTTTTGAAGTAACCTTGTGCAAAAGTAGCTACTATTTAACATTTTCGACTACAAATCTGCAAGAACTTCACAGAAATTGCTCAAACTGACAAAGCAATTTGTGCGAATGCTCTTAAATCAATAAAAAATGACAAAAAATTTGTTTAACATGATTTCAAAGAAACAGTGAATTTTTGAAGTAACCTTGTGCAAAAGTAGCTACTATTTAACATTTTCGACTATAAATCTGCCAGAACTTTACAGAAATTGCTCAAACTGACAACACAATTTGTGCGAACGCTCTTAAATCAATAAACCATGACAAAAAATTTGTTTAACATGATTTCAAAGAAACAGTGAATTTTTGAAGTAACCTTGTGCAAAAGTAGCTACTATTTAACATTTTCGACTCCAAATCTACCAGAACTTTACAGAAATTGCTCAAACTGACAAAGCAATTTGTGCGAACGCTCTTAAATCAATAAAACATGACAAAAAATTTGTTTAACATGATTTCAAAGAAACAGTGAATTTATGATGCAACCTTGTGCAAAAGTAGCTACTATTTAACATTTTCGACTACAAATCTACCAGAACTTTACAGAAATTGCTCAAACTGACAAAGCAATTTGTGCGAACGCTCTTAAATCAAAAAAAAATCACAAAAAATTTGTTTAACATGATTTCAAAGAAACAGTGAATTTATGATGCAACCTTGTGCAAAAGTAGCTACTATTTAACATTTTCGACTACAAGTCTGCCAGAACTTTACAGAAATTGCTCAAACTGACAAAGCAATTTGTGCGAACGCTCTTAAATCAATAAAACATGACAAACAATTTTATTAACATGATTTCAAAGAAACAGTGAATTTATGAAGCAACCGAGTGCAAAAGTAGCTACTATTTAACATTTTTGACTATAAATCTGCTAGAACTTCACAAAAACTGCTCAAACTGAGAAAACAATTTGTGCGAACGCTCTTAAATCAATAAAACATGACAAAAAAATTGTTTAACATGATTTCAAAGAAACAGTGAATTTTTGAAGTAACCTTGTGCAAAAGTAGCTACTATTTAACATTTTCGACTATAAATCTGCCAGAACTTTACAGAAATTGCTCAAACTGACAAAGCAATTTGTGCGAACGCTCTTAAATCAATAAAAAATGACAAAAAATTTGTTTAACATGATTTCAAAGAAACAGTGAATTTATGATGTGCAAAAGTAGCTACTATTTAACATTTTTGACTATAAATCTGCTAGAACTTTACAGAAATTGCTCAAACTGACAACACAATTTGTGCGAACGCTCTTAAATCAATAAACCATGACAAAAAATTTGTTTAACATGATTTCAAAGAAACAGTGAATTTTTGAAGTAACCTTGTGCAAAAGTAGCTACTATTTAACATTTTCGACTACAAATCTGCAAGAACTTCACAGAAATTGCTCAAACTGACAAAGCAATTTGTGCGAATGCTCTTAAATCAATAAAAAATGACAAAAAATTTGTTTAACATGATTTCAAAGAAACAGTGAATTTATGATGCAACCTTGTGCAAAAGTAGCTACTATTTAACATTTTCGACTACAAATCTGCCAGAACTTTACAGAAATTGCTCAAACTGACAAAGCAATTTGTGCGAACGCTCTTGAATCAATAAAACATGACAAAAAATTTGTTTAACATGATTTCAAAGAAACAGTGAATTTTTGAAGTAACCTTGTGCAAAAGTAGCTACTATTTAACATTTTCGACTATAAATCTGCCAGAACTTTACAGAAATTGCTCAAACTGACAAAGCAATTTGTGCGAACGCTCTTAAATCAATAAAAAATGACAAAAAATTTGTTTAACATGATTTCAAAGAAACAGTGAATTTATGATGTGCAAAAGTAGCTACTATTTAACATTTTCGACTCCAAATCTACCAGAACTTTACAGAAATTGCTCAAACTGACAAAGCAATTTGTGCGAACGCTCTTAAATCAATAAAACATGACAAAAAAATTGTTTAACATGATTTCAAAGAAACAGTGAATTTTTGAAGTAACCTTGTGCAAAAGTAGCTACTATTTAACATTTTCGACTATAAATCTGCCAGAACTTTACAGAAATTGCTCAAACTGACAAAGCAATTTGTGCGAACGCTCTTAAATCAATAAAAAATGACAAAAAATTTGTTTAACATGATTTCAAAGAAACAGTGAATTTATGATGTGCAAAAGTAGCTACTATTTAACATTTTTGACTATAAATCTGCTAGAACTTCACAGAAATTGCTCAAACTGACAACACAATTTGTGCGAACGCTCTTAAATCAATAAACCATGACAAAAAATTTGTTTGACATGATTTCAAAGAAACAGTGAATTTTTGAAGTAACCTTGTGCAAAAGTAGCTACTATTTAACATTTTCGACTACAAATCTGCCAGAACTTTACAGAAATTGCTCAAACTGACAAAGCAATTTGTGCGAACGCTCTTGAATCAATAAAACATGACAAAAAATTTGTTTAACATGATTTCAAAGAAACAGTGAATTTATGATGCAACCTTGTGCAAAAGTAGCTACTATTTAACATTTTCGACTACAAATCTGCCAGAACTTTACAGAAATTGCTCAAACTGACAAAGCAATTTGTGCGAATGCTCTTAAATCAATAAAAAATGACAAAAAATTTGTTTAACATGATTTCAAAGAAACAGTGAATTTATGATGCAACCTTGTGCAAAAGTAGCTACTATTTAACATTTTCGACTACAAATCTGCAAGAACTTCACAGAAATTGCTCAAACTGACAAAGCAATTTGTGCGAATGCTCTTAAATCAATAAAAAATGACAAAAAATTTGTTTAACATGATTTCAAAGAAACAGTGAATTTATGATGCAACCTTGTGCAAAAGTAGCTACTATTTAACATTTTCGACTACAAATCTGCAAGAACTTCACAGAAATTGCTCAAACTGACAAAGCAATTTGTGCGAATGCTCTTAAATCAATAAAAAATGACAAAAAATTTGTTTAACATGATTTCAAAGAAACAGTAAATTTATGATGCAACCTTGTGCAAAAGTAGCTACTATTTAACATTTTCGACTACAAATCTGCCAGAGCTTTACAGAAATTGCTCAAACTGACAAAGCAATTTGTGCGAACGCTCTTGAATCAATAAAACATGACAAAAAATTTGTTTAACATGATTTCAAAGAAACAGTGAATTTATGATGCAACCTTGTGCAAAAGTAGCTACTATTTAACATTTTCGACTACAAATCTGCCAGAACTTTACAGAAATTGCTCAAACTGACAAAGCAATTTGTGCGAACGCTCTTGAATCAATAAAACATGACAAAAAATTTGTTTAACATGATTTCAAAGAAACAGTGAATTTTTGAAGTAACCTTGTGCAAAAGTAGCTACTATTTAACATTTTTGACTATAAATCTGCCAGAACTTTACAGAAATTGCTCAAACTGACAAAGCAATTTGTGCGAACGCTCTTAAATCAATAAAACATGACAAAAAAATTGTTTAACATGATTTCAAAGAAACAGTGAATTTATGATGCAACCGACTGCAAAAGTAGCTACTATTTAACATTTTTGACTATAAATCTGCTAGAACTTCACAGAAATTGCTCAAACTGACAACACAATTTGTGCGAACGCTCTTAAATCAATAAACCATGACAAAAAATTTGTTTAACATGATTTCAAAGAAACAGTGAATTTTTGAAGTAACCTTGTGCAAAAGTAGCTACTATTTAACATTTTCGACTACAAATCTGCAAGAACTTCACAGAAATTGCTCAAACTGACAAAGCAATTTGTGCGAATGCTCTTAAATCAATAAAAAATGACAAAAAATTTGTTTAACATGATTTCAAAGAAACAGTGAATTTATGATGCAACCTTGTGCAAAAGTAGCTACTATTTAACATTTTCGACTACAAATCTGCCAGAACTTTACAGAAATTGCTCAAACTGACAAAGCAATTTGTGCGAACGCTCTTGAATCAATAAAACATGACAAAAAATTTGTTTAACATGATTTCAAAGAAACAGTGAATTTTTGAAGTAACCTTGTGCAAAAGTAGCTACTATTTAACATTTTTGACTATAAATCTGCCAGAACTTTACAGAAATTGCTCAAACTGACAAAGCAATTTGTGCGAACGCTCTTAAATCAATAAAACATGACAAAAAAATTGTTTAACATGATTTCAAAGAAACAGTGAATTTATGATGCAACCGACTGCAAAAGTAGCTACTATTTAACATTTTTGACTATAAATCTGCTAGAACTTCACAGAAATTGCTCAAACTGACAACACAATTTGTGCGAACGCTCTTAAATCAATAAACCATGACAAAAAATTTGTTTAACATGATTTCAAAGAAACAGTGAATTTTTGAAGTAACCTTGTGCAAAAGTAGCTACTATTTAACATTTTCGACTACAAATCTGCAAGAACTTCACAGAAATTGCTCAAACTGACAAAGCAATTTGTGCGAATGCTCTTAAATCAATAAAAAATGACAAAAAATTTGTTTAACATGATTTCAAAGAAACAGTGAATTTTTGAAGTAACCTTGTGCAAAAGTAGCTACTATTTAACATTTTCGACTACAAATCTGCCAGAACTTTACAGAAATTGCTCAAACTGACAACACAATTTGTGCGAACGCTCTTAAATCAATAAACCATGACAAAAAATTTGTTTAACATGATTTCAAAGAAACAGTGAATTTTTGAAGTAACCTTGTGCAAAAGTAGCTACTATTTAACATTTTCGACTACAAATCTGCAAGAACTTCACAGAAATTGCTCAAACTGACAACACAATTTGTGCGAACGCTCTTAAATCAATAAACCATGACAAAAAATTTGTTTAACATGATTTCAAAGAAACAGTGAATTTATGATGCAACCTTGTGCAAAAGTAGCTACTATTTAACATTTTCGACTACAAATCTACCAGAACTTTACAGAAATTGCTCAAACTGACAAAGCAATTTGTGCGAACGCTCTTAAATCAATAAAAAATGACAAAAAATATGTTTAACATGATTTCAAAGAAACAGTGAATTTATGATGCAACCTTGTGCAAAAGTAGCTACTATTTAACATTTTCGACTCCAAATCTACCAGAACTTTACAGAAATTGCTCAAACTGACAAAGCAATTTGTGCGAACGCTCTTAAATCAATAAAACATGACAAAAAAATTGTTTAACATGATTTCAAAGAAACAGTGAATTTTTGAAGTAACCTAGTGCAAAAGTAGCTACTATTTAACATTTTCGACTATTGATCTGCCAGAACTTTACAGAAATTGCTCAAACTTACAAAGCAATTTGTGCGAATGCTCTTAAATCAATAAAACATGACAAAAAATTTGTTTAACATGATTTCAAAGAAACAGTGAATTTTTGAAGTAACCTTGTGCAAAAGTAGCTACTATTTAACATTTTCGACTACAAATCTGCAAGAACTTCACAGAAATTGCTCAAACTGACAAAGCAATTTGTGCGAATGCTCTTAAATCAATAAAAAATGACAAAAAATTTGTTTAACATGATTTCAAAGTAACAGTGAATTTATGATGCAACCTTGTGCAAAAGTAGATACTATTTAACATTTTCGACTACAAATCTGCAAGAACTTCACAGAAATTGCTCAAACTGACAAAGCAATTTGTGCGAATGCTCTTAAATCAATAAAAAATGACAAAAAAATTGTTTAACATGATTTCAAAGAAACAGTGAATTTATGATGCAACCGACTGCAAAAGTAGCTACTATTTAACATTTTTGACTATAAATCTGCTAGAACTTCACAGAAATTGCTCAAACTGACAACACAATTTGTGCGAATGCTCTTAAATCAATAAACCATGACAAAAAATTTGTTTAACATGATTTCAAAGAAACAGTGAATTTATGATGCAACCTTGTGCAAAAGTAGCTACTATTTAACATTTTCGACTACAAATCTGCCAGAACTTTACAGAAATTGCTCAAACTGACAAAGCAATTTGTGCGAACGCTCTTGAATCAATAAAACATGACAAAAAATTTGTTTAACATGATTTCAAAGAAACAGTGAATTTTTGAAGTAACCTTGTGCAAAAGTAGCTACTATTTAACATTTTCGACTACAAATCTGCAAGAACTTCACAGAAATTGCTCAAACTGACAAAGCAATTTGTGCGAACGCTCTTAAATCAATAAAAAATGACAAAAAATTTGTTTAACATGATTTCAAAGAAACAGTGAATTTGTGATGCAACCTTGTGCAAAAGTAGCTACTATTTAACATTTTCGACTACAAATCTGCCAGAACTTTACAACAATTGCTCAAACTGACAAAGCAATTTGTGCGAACGCTCTTAAATCAATAAAACATGACAAAAAATTTGTTTAACATGATTTCAAAGAAACAGTGAATTTTTGAAGTAACCTTGTGCAAAAGTAGCTACTATTTAACATTTTCGACTACAAATCTGCAAGAACTTCACAGAAATTGCTCAAACTGACAAAGCAATTTGTGCGAACGCTCTTAAATCAATAAAAAATGACAAAAAATTTGTTTAACATGATTTCAAAGAAACAGTGAATTTGTGATGCAACCTTGTGCAAAAGTAGCTACTATTTAACATTTTCGACTACAAATCTGCCAGAACTTTACAGAAATTGCTCAAACTGACAAAGCAATTTGTGCGAACGCTCTTGAATCAATAAAACATGACAAAAAATTTGTTTAACATGATTTCAAAGAAACAGTGAATTTTTGAAGTAACCTTGTGCAAAAGTAGCTACTATTTAACATTTTCGACTACAAATCTGCAAGAACTTCACAGAAATTGCTCAAACTGACAAAGCAATTTGTGCGAACGCTCTTAAATCAATAAAAAATGACAAAAAATTTGTTTAACATGATTTCAAAGAAACAGTGAATTTGTGATGCAACCTTGTGCAAAAGTAGCTACTATTTAACATTTTCGACTATAAATCTGCCAGAACTTTACGGAAATTGCTCAAACTGACAAAGCAATTTGTGCGAACGCTCTTAAATCAATAAAAAATGACAAAAAATTTGTTTACCATGATTTCAATGAAACAGTGAATTTATGATGCAACCTTGTGCAAAAGTAGCTACTATTTAACATTTTCGACTACAAATCTGCCAGAACTTTACAGAAATTGCTCAAACGGACAAAGCAATTTGTGCGAACGCTCTTAAATCAATAAAACATGACAAAAAATTTGTTTAACATGATTTCAAAGAAACAGTGAATTTATGATGCAACCTTGTGCAAAAGTAGCTACTATTTAACATTTTCGACTACAAATCTGCCAGAACTTTACAGAAATTGCTCAAACTGACAAAGCAATTTGTGCGAACGCTCTTAAATCAATAAAACATGACAAAAAATTTGTTTAACATGATTTCAAAGAAACAGTGAATTTATGATGCAACCTGTGCAAAAGTAGCTAATATTTAACATTTTCGACTACAAATCTGCCAGAACTTTACAGAAATTGCTCAAACTGACAAAGCAATTTGTGCGAACGCTCTTAAATCAATAAAACATGACAAAAAATTTGTTTAACATGATTTCAAAGAAACAGTGAATTTATGATGCAACCTTGTGCAAAAGTAGCTACTATTTAACATTTTCGACTACAAATCTGCCAGAACTTTACAGAAATTGCTCAAACTGACAAAGCAATTTGTGCGAACGCTCTTAAATCAATAAACATGACAAAAAATTTGTTTAACATGATTTCAAAGAAACAGTGAATTTATGAAGCAACCGACTGCAAAAGTAGCTACTATTTAACATTTTTGACTATAAATCTGCTAGAACTTCACAAAAATTGCTCAAACTGACAAAGCAATTTGTGCGAACGCTCTTAAATCAATAAAACATGACAAAAAATTTGTTTAACATGATTTCAAAGAAACAGTGAATTTTTGAAGTAACCTAGTGCAAAAGTAGCTACTATTTAACATTTTTGACTATAAATCTGCTAGAACTTCACAAAAATTGCTCAAACTGACAAAGCAATTTGTGCGAACGCTCTTAAATCAATAAAACATGACAAAAAATTTGTTTAACATGATTTCAAAGAAACAGTGAATTTTTGAAGTAACCTAGTGCAAAAGTAGCTACTATTTAACATTTTCGACTACAAATCTGCCAGAACTTTACAGAAATTGCTCAAACTGACAAAGCAATTTGTGCGAACGCTCTTAAATCAATAAAACATGACAAAAAATTTGTTTAACATGATTTCAAAGAAACAGTGAATTTTTGAAGTAACCTTGTGCAAAAGTAGCTACTATTTAACATTTTCGACTATAAGTCTGCCAGAACTTTACAGAAATTGCTCAAACTGACAAAGCAATTTGTGCAAACGCTCTTAAATCAATAAACCATGACAAAAAATTTGTTTAACATGATTTCAAAGAAACAGTGAATTTATGATGCAACCTTGTGCAAAAGTAGCTACTATTTAACATTTTCGACTACAAATCTGCCAGAACCTTACAGAAATTGCTCAAACTGACAAAGCAATTTGTGCGAATGCTCTTAAATCAATAAAACATGACAAAAAATTTGTTTAACATGATTTCAAAGAAACAGTGAATTTTTGAAGTAACCTAGTGCAAAAGTAGCTACTATTTAATATTTTCGACAACAAATCTGCCAGAACTTCACAGAAATTGCTCAAACTGACAAAGCAATTTGTGCGAATGCTCTTAAATCAATAAAAAATGACAAAAAAATTTGTTTAACATGATTTCAAAGAAACAGTGAATTTATGATGCAACCTTGTGCAAAAGTAGCTACTATTTAACATTTTTGACTATAAATCTGCCAGAACTTTACAGAAATTGCTCAAACTGACAAAGCAATTTGTGCGAACGCTCTTAAATCAATAAAACATGACAAAAAATTTGTTTAACATGATTTCAAAGAAACAGTGAATTTTTGAAGTAACCTAGTGCAAAAGTAGCTACTATTTAACATTTTCGACTACAAATCTGCCAGAACTTTACAGAAATTGCTCAAACTGACAAAGCAATATGTGCGAATGCTCTTAAATCAATAAAAAATGACAAAAAATTTGTTTAACATGATTTCAAAGAAACAGTGAATTTATGATGCAACCTTGTGCAAAAGTAGCTACTATTTAACATTTTCGACTACAAATCTGCCAGAACTTTACAGAAATTGCTCAAACTGACAAAGCAATTTGTGCGAACGCTCTTAAATCAATAAAAAATGACAAAAAATTTGTTTAACATGATTTCAAAGAAACAGTGAATTTATGATGCAACCTTGTGCAAAAGTAGCTACTATTTAACATTTTCGACTACAAATCTGCCAGAACTTTACAGAAATTGCTCAAACTGACAAAGCAATTTGTGCGAACGCTCTTAAATCAATAAAACATGACAAAAAATTTGTTTAACATGATTTCAAAGAAACAGTGAATTTTTGAAGTAACCTAGTGCAAAAGTAGCTACTATTTAATATTTTCGACTACAAATCTGCCAGAACTTCACAGAAATTGCTCAAACTGACAAAGCAATTTGTGCGAATGCTCTTAAATCAATAAAAAATGACAAAAAATTTGTTTAACATGATTTCAAAGAAACAGTGAATTTTTGAAGTAACCTAGTGCAAAAGTAGCTACTATTTAACATTTTTGACTATAAATCTGCTAGAACTTCACAGAAATTGCTCAAACTGAGAAAACAATTTGTGCGAACGCTCTTAAATCAATAAAACATGACAAAAAATTTGTTTAACATGATTTCAAAGAAACAATGAATTTTTGAAGTAACCTTGTGCAAAAGTAGCTACTATTTAACATTTTCGACTATAAATCTGCCAGAACTTTACAGAAATTGCTCAAACTGACAAAGCAATTTGTGCGAACGCTCTTAAATCAATAAAACATGACAAAAAATTTGTTTAACATGATTTCAAAGAAACAGTGAATTTTTGAAGTAACCTTGTGCAAAAGTAGCTACTATTTAACATTTTTGACTATAAATCTGCTAGAACTTCACAGAAATTGCTCAAACTGAGAAAACAATTTGTGCGAATGCTCTTAAATCAATAAAACTTGACAAAAAATTTGTTTAACATGATTTCAAAGAAACAGAGAATTTTTGAAGTAACCTAGTGCAAAAGTAGCTACTATTTAACATTTTTGACTATAAATCTGCTAGAACTTCACAGAAATTGCTCAAACTAAGAAAACAATCTGTGCGAACGCTCTTAAATCAATAGAACATGACAAAAAATTTGTTTAACATGATTTCAAAGAAACAGTGAATTTTTGAAGTAACCTTGTGCAAAAGTAGCTACTATTTAACATTTTCGACTATAAATCTGCCAGAACTTTACAGAAATTGCTCAAACTGACAAAGCAATTTGTGCGAACGCTCTTAAATCAATAAAACATGACAAAAAATTTGTTTAACATGATTTCAAAGAAACAGTGAATTTGTGAAGCAACCGAGTGCAAAAGTAGCTACTATTTAACATTTTTGACTATAAATCTGCTAGAACTTCACAGAAATTGCTCAAACTGACAAAACAATTTGTGCGAACGCTCTTAAATCAATAAAACATGACAAAAAATTTGTTTAACATGATTTCAAAGAAACAGTGAATTTTTGAAGTAACCTTGTGCAAAAGTAGCTACTATTTAACATTTTCGACTATAAATCTGCCAGAACTTCACAGAAATTGCTCAAACTGACAAAGCAATTTGTGCGAATGCTCTTAAATTAATAAAAAATGACAAAAAATTTGTTTAACATGATTTCAAAGAAACAGTGAATTTATGATGCAACCTTGTGCAAAAGTAGCTACTATTTAACATTTTCGACTACAAATCTGCTAGAACTTCACAGAAATTGCTCAAACTGACAAAGCAATTTGTGCGAATGCTCTTAAATCAATAAAACTTGACAAAAAATTTGTTTAACATGATATCAAAGAAACAGTGATTTTATGATGCAACTTAGTGGAAAAGTAGCTACTATTTAACATTTTCGACTACAAATTCGCCAGAACTTTACAGAAATTGCTCAAACTGACAAAGCAATTTGTGCGAACACTCTTAAATCAATAAAACATGACAAAAAATTTGTTTAACATGATTTCAAAGAAACAGTGAATTTTTGAAGTAACCTTGTGCAAAAGTAGCTACTATTTAACATTTTCGACTATAAATCTGCCAGAACTTTACAGAAATTGCTCAAACTGACAAAGCAATTTGTGCGAACGCTCTTAAATCAATAAAACATGACAAAAAATTTGTTTAACATGATTTCAAAGAAACAGTGAATTTTTGAAGTAACCTTGTGCAAAAGTAGCTACTATTTAACATTTTTGACTATAAATCTGCTAGAACTTCACAGAAATTGCTCAAACTGAGAAAACAATTTGTGCGAATGCTCTTAAATCAATAAAACTTGACAAAAAATTTGTTTAACATGATTTCAAAGAAACAGAGAATTTTTGAAGTAACCTAGTGCAAAAGTAGCTACTATTTAACATTTTCGACTATAAATCTGCTAGAACTTCACAGAAATTGCTCAAACTGACAAAGCAATTTGTGCGAACGCTCTTAAATCAATAAAACATGACAAAAAATTTGTTTAACATGATTTCAAAGAAACAGTGAATTTATGAAGCAACCGAGTGCAAAAGTAGCTACTATTTAACATTTTTGACTATAAATCTGCTAGAACTTCACAGAAATTGCTCAAACTGACAAAACAATTTGTGCGAACGCTCTTAAATCAATAAAACATGACAAAAAATTTGTTTAACATGATTTCAAAGAAACAGTGAATTTTTGAAGTAACCTTGTGCAAAAGTAGCTACTATTTAACAATTTCGACTACAAATCTGCCAGAACTTCACAGAAATTGCTCAAACTGACAAAGCAATTTGTGCGAATGCTCTTAAATCAATAAAACTTGACAAAAAATTTGTTTAACATGATATCAAAGAAACAGTGAATTTATGATGCAACTTAGTGGAAAAGTAGCTACTATTTAACATTTTCGACTACAAATTCGCCAGAACTTTACAGAAATTGCTCAAACTGACAAAGCAATTTGTGCGAACACTCTTAAATCAATAAAACATGACAAAAAATTTGTTTAACATGATTTCAAAGAAACAGTGAATTTATGAAGCAACCGAGTGCAAAAGTAGCTACTATTTAACATTTTTGACTATAAATCTGCTAGAACTTCACAGAAATTGCTCAAACTGACAAAACAATTTGTGCGAACGCTCTTAAATCAATAAAACATGACAAAAAATTTGTTTAACATGATTTCAAAGAAACAGTGAATTTTTGAAGTAACCTTGTGCAAAAGTAGCTACTATCTAACAATTTCGACTACAAATCTGCCAGAACTTCACAGAAATTGCTCAAACTGACAAAGCAATTTGTGCGAATGCTCTTAAATCAATAAAAAATGACAAAAAATTTGTTTAACATGATTTCAAAGAAACAGTGAATTTATGATGCAACCTTGTGCAAAAGTAGCTACTATTTAACATTTTCGACTACAAATCTGCTAGAACTTCACAGAAATTGCTCAAACTGACAAAGCAATTTGTGCGAATGCTCTTAAATCAATAAAACTTGACAAAAAATTTGTTTAACATGATATCAAAGAAACAGTGAATTTATGATGCAACTTAGTGGAAAAGTAGCTACTATTTAACATTTTCGACTACAAATCTGCCAAAACTTCACAGAAATTGCTCAAACTGACAAAACAATTTGTGCAAACGCTCTTAAATCAATAAAACATGACAAAAAATTTGTTTAACATGATTTCAAAGAAACAGTGAATTTTTGAAGTAACCTTGTGCAAAAGTAGCTACTATTTAACATTTTCGACTATAAATCTGCCAGAACTTTACAGAAATTGCTCAAACTGACAAAGCAATTTGTGCGAACGCTCTTAAATCAATAAAACAAGACAAAATATTTGTTTAACATGATTTCAAAGAAACAGTGAATTTATGATGCAACCTAGTGGAAAAGTAGCTACTATTTAACATTTTCGATTACAAATCTGCCAGAACTTCACAGAAATTGCTCAAACTGACAAAACAATTTGTGCGAACGCTCTTAAATCAATTAAACATGACAAAAAATTTGTTTAACATGATTTCAAAGAAACAGTGAATTTTTGAAGTAACCTTGTGCAAAAGTAGCTACTATTTAACATTTTCGACTATAAATCTGCCAGAACTTTACAGAAATTGCTCAAACTGACAAAGCAATTTGTGCGAATGCTCTTAAATCAATAAAACTTGACAAAAAATTTGTTTAACATGATTTCAAAGAAACAGTGAATTTATGATGCAACTTAGTGGAAAAGTAGCTACTATTTAACATTTTCGACTACAAATCTGCCAGAACTTCACAGAAATTGCTCAAACTGACAAAGCAATTTGTGCGAACGCTCTTAAATCAATAAAACATGACAAAAAATTTGTTTAACATGATTTCAAAGAAACAGTGAATTTTTGAAGTAACCTTGTGCAAAAGTAGCTACTATTTAACATTTTCGACTATAAATCTGCCAGAACTTTACAGAAATTGCTCAAACTGACAAAGCAATTTGTGCGAACGCTCTTAAATCAATAAAACATGACAAAGAATTTGTTTAACATGATTTCAAAGTAACAGTGAATTTTTGAAGTAACCTTGTGCAAAAGTAGCTACTATTTAACATTTTCGACTACAAATCTGCCAGAACTTTACAGAAATTGCTCAAACTGACAAAGCAATTTGTGCGAACGCTCTTAAATCAATAAAACATGACAAAAAATTTGTTTAACATGATTTCAAAGAAACAGTGAATTTTTGAAGTAACCTTGTGCAAAAGTAGCTACTATTTAACATTTTCGACTACAAATCTGCCAGAACTTTACAGAAATTGCTCAAACTGACAAAGCAATTTGTGCGAACGCTCTTAAATCAATAAAACATGACAAAGAATTTGTTTAACATGATTTCAAAGTAACAGTGAATTTTTGAAGTAACCTTGTGCAAAAGTAGCTACTATTTAACATTTTCGACTACAAATCTGCCAGAACTTTACAGAAATTGCTCAAACTGACAAAGCAATTTGTGCGAACGCTCTTAAATCAATAAAACATGACAAAGAATTTGTTTAACATGATTTCAAAGTAACAGTGAATTTTTGAAGTAACCTTGTGCAAAAGTAGCTACTATTTAACATTTTCGACTACAAATCTGCCAGAACTTTACAGAAATTGCTCAAACTGACAAAGCAATTTGTGCGAACGCTCTTAAATCAATAAAACATGACAAAAAATTTGTTTAACATGATTTCAAAGAAACAGTGAATTTTTGAAGTAACCTTGTGCAAAAGTAGCTACTATTTAACATTTTCGACTACAAATCTGCCAGAACTTTACAGAAATTGCTCAAACTGACAAAGCAATTTGTGCGAACGCTCTTAAATCAATAAAACATGACAACAAATTTGTTTAACATGATTTCAAAGAAACAGTGAATTTTTGAAGTAACCTTGTGCAAAAGTAGCTACTATTTAACATTTTCGACTACAAATCTGCCAGAACTTTACAGAAATTGCTCAAACTGACAAAGCAATTTGTGGGAACGCTCTTAAATCAATAGAACATGACAAAAAATTTGTTTAACATGATTTCAAAGAAACAGTGAATTTTTGAAGTAACCTTGTGCAAAAGTAGCTACTATTTAACATTTTCGACTATAAATCTGCCAGAACTTTACAGAAATTGCTCAAACTGACAAAGCAATTTGTGCGAACGCTCTTAAATCAATAAAACATGACAAAGAATTTGTTTAACATGATTTCAAAGTAACAGTGAATTTTTGAAGTAACCTTGTGCAAAAGTAGCTACTTTTTAACATTTTCGACTACAAATCTGCCAGAACTTTACAGAAATTGCTCAAACTGACAAAGCAATTTGTGCGAACGCTCTTAAATCAATAGAACATGACAAAAAATTTGTTTAACATGATTTCAAAGAAACAGTGAATTTTTGAAGTAACCTTGTGCAAAAGTAGCTACTATTTAACATTTTCGACTATAAATCTGCCAGAACTTTACAGAAATTGCTCAAACTGACAAAGCAATTTGTGCGAATGCTCTTAAATCAATAAAACTTGACAAAAAATTTGTTTAACATGATTTCAAAGAAACAGTGAATTTATGATGCAACTTAGTGGAAAAGTAGCTACTATTTAACATTTTCGACTACAAATCTGCCAGAACTTCACAGAAATTGCTCAAACTGACAAAGCAATTTGTGCGAACGCTCTTAAATCAATAGAACATGACAAAAAATTTGTTTAACATGATTTCAAAGAAACAGTGAATTTTTGAAGTAACCTTGTGCAAAAGTAGCTACTATTTAACATTTTCGACTACAAATCTGCCAGAACTTTACAGAAATTGCTCAAACTGACAAAGCAATTTGTGCGAACGCTCTTAAATCAATAAAACATGACAAAAAATTTGTTTAGCATGATTTCAAAGAAACAGTGAATTTTTGAAGCAACCTTGTGCAAAAGTAGCTACTATTTAACATTTTCGACTACAAATCTGCCAGAACTTTACAGAAATTGCTCAAACTGACAAAGCAATTTGTGCGAACGCTCTTAAATCAATAAAACATGACAACAAATTTGTTTAACATGATTTCAAAGAAACAGTGAATTTTTGAAGTAACCTTGTGCAAAAGTAGCTCCTATTTAACATTTTCGACTACAAATCTGCCAGAACTTTACAGAAATTGCTCAAACTGACAAAGCAATTTGTGCGAACGCTCTTAAATCAATAAAACATGACAACAAATTTGTTTAACATGATTTCAAAGAAACAGTGAATTTTTGAAGTAACCTTGTGCAAAAGTAGCTACTATTTAACATTTTCGACTACAAATCTGCCAGAACTTTACAGAAATTGCTCAAACTGACAAAGCAATTTGTGCGAACGCTCTTAAATCAATAAAACATGACAAAAAATTTGTTTAACATGATTTCAAAGAAACAGTGAATTTTTGAAGTAACCTTGTGCAAAAGTAGCTACTATTTAACATTTTCGACTACAAATCTGCCAGAACTTTACAGAAATTGCTCAAACTGACAAAGCAATTTGTGCGAACGCTCTTAAATCAATAAAACATGACAAAAAATTTGTTTAACATGATTTCAAAGAAACAGTGAATTTTTGAAGTAACCTTGTGCAAAAGTAGCTACTATTTAACATTTTCGACTACAAATCTGCCAGAACTTTACAGAAATTGCTCAAACTGACAAAGCAATTTGTGCGAACGCTCTTAAATCAATAAAACATGACAACAAATTTGTTTAACATGATTTCAAAGAAACAGTGAATTTTTGAAGTAACCTTGTGCAAAAGTAGCTCCTATTTAACATTTTCGACTACAAATCTGCCAGAACTTTACAGAAATTGCTCAAACTGACAAAGCAATTTGTGCGAACGCTCTTAAATCAATAAAACATGACAAAGAATTTGTTTAACATGATTTCAAAGTAACAGTGAATTTTTGAAGTAACCTTGTGCAAAAGTAGCTACTATTTAACATTTTCGACTACAAATCTGCCAGAACTTTACAGAAATTGCTCAAACTGACAAAGCAATTTGTGCGAACGCTCTTAAATCAATAAAACATGACAAAGAATTTGTTTAACATGATTTCAAAGTAACAGTGAATTTTTGAAGTAACCTTGTGCAAAAGTAGCTACTATTTAACATTTTCGACTACAAATCTGCCAGAACTTTACAGAAATTGCTCAAACTGACAAAGCAATTTGTGCGAACGCTCTTAAATCAATAAAACATGACAAAAAATTTGTTTAACATGATTTCAAAGAAACAGTGAATTTTTGAAGTAACCTTGTGCAAAAGTAGCTACTATTTAACATTTTCGACTACAAATCTGCCAGAACTTTACAGAAATTGCTCAAACTGACAAAGCAATTTGTGCGAACGCTCTTAAATCAATAAAACATGACAACAAATTTGTTTAACATGATTTCAAAGAAACAGTGAATTTTTGAAGTAACCTTGTGCAAAAGTAGCTACTATTTAACATTTTCGACTACAAATCTGCCAGAACTTTAAATCAATAAAACATGACAAAAAATTTGTTTAACATGATTTCAAAGAAACAGTGAATTTTTGAAGTAACCTTGTGCAAAAGTAGCTACTATTTAACATTTTCGACTACAAATCTGCCAGAACTTTACAGAAATTGCTCAAACTGACAAAGCAATTTGTGGGAACGCTCTTAAATCAATAGAACATGACAAAAAATTTGTTTAACATGATTTCAAAGAAACAGTGAATTTTTGAAGTAACCTTGTGCAAAAGTAGCTACTATTTAACATTTTCGACTATAAATCTGCCAGAACTTTACAGAAATTGCTCAAACTGACAAAGCAATTTGTGCGAACGCTCTTAAATCAATAAAACATGACAAAGAATTTGTTTAACATGATTTCAAAGTAACAGTGAATTTTTGAAGTAACCTTGTGCAAAAGTAGCTACTTTTTAACATTTTCGACTACAAATCTGCCAGAACTTTACAGAAATTGCTCAAACTGACAAAGCAATTTGTGCGAACGCTCTTAAATCAATAGAACATGACAAAAAATTTGTTTAACATGATTTCAAAGAAACAGTGAATTTTTGAAGTAACCTTGTGCAAAAGTAGCTACTATTTAACATTTTCGACTACAAATCTGCCAGAACTTTACAGAAATTGCTCAAACTGACAAAGCAATTTGTGCGAACGCTCTTAAATCAATAAAACATGACAAAAAATTTGTTTAACATGATTTCAAAGAAACAGTGAATTTTTGAAGTAACCTTGTGCAAAAGTAGCAACTATTTAACATTTTCGACTACAAATCTGCCAGAACTTTACAGAAATTGCTCAAACTGACAAAGCAATTTGTGCGAACGCTCTTAAATCAATAAAACATGACAAAAAATTTGTTTAACATGATTTCAAAGAAACAGTGAATTTATGAAGCAACCGAGTGCAAAAGTAGCTACTATTTAACATTTTCGACTACAAATCTGCCAGAACTTTACAGAAATTGCTCAAACTGACAAAGCAATTTGTGCGAATGCTCTTAAATCAATAAAAAATGACAAAAAATTTGTTTAACATGATTTCAAAGAAACAGTGAATTTATGATGCAACCTTGTGCAAAAGTAGCTACTATTTAACATTTTCGACTACAAATCTGCCAGAACTTTACAGAAATTGCTCAAACTGACAAAGCAATTTGTGCGAACGCTCTTAAATCAATAAAACATGACAAAAAATTTGTTTAACATGATTTCAAAGAAACAGTGAATTTTTGAAGTAACCTTGTGCAAAAGTAGCTACTATTTAACATTTTCGACTATAAATCTGCCAGAACTTTACAGAAATTGCTCAAACTGACAAAGCAATTTGTGCAAACGCTCTTAAATCAATAAAACATGACAAAAAATTTGTTTAACATGATTTCAAAGTAACAGTGAATTTTTGAAGTAACCTTGTGCAAAAGTAGCTACTATTTAACATTTTCGACTATAAATCTGCCAGAACTTTACAGAAATTGCTCAAACTGACAAAGCAATTTGTGCGAACGCTCTTAAATCAATAAAACATGACAAAGAATTTGTTTAACATGATTTCAAAGAAACAGTGAATTTTTGAAGTAACCTTGTGCAAAAGTAGCAACTATTTAACATTTTCGACTACAAATCTGCCAGAACTTTACAGAAATTGCTCAAACTGACAAAGCAATTTGTGCGAACGCTCTTAAATCAATAAAACATGACAAAAAATTTGTTTAACATGATTTCAAAGAAACAGTGAATTTATGAAGCAACCGAGTGCAAAAGTAGCTACTATTTAACATTTTCGACTACAAATCTGCCAGAACTTTACAGAAATTGCTCAAACTGACAAAGCAATTTGTGCGAACGCTCTTAAATCAATAAAACATGACAAAAAATTTGTTTAACATGATTTCAAAAAAACAGTGAATTTTTGAAGTAACCTTGTGCAAAAGTAGCTACTTTTTAACATTTTCGACTATAAATCTGCCAGAACTTTACAAAAATTGCTCAAACTGACAAAGCAATTTGTGCAAACGCTCTTAAATCAATAAAACATGACAAAAAATTTGTTTAACATGATTTCAAAGAAACAGTGAATTTTTGAAGTAACCTTGTGCAAAAGTAGCTACTATTTAACATTTTCGACTACAAATCTGCCAGAACTTTACAGAAATTGCTCAAACTGACAAAGCAATTTGTGCGAACGCTCTTAAATCAATAAAACATGACCAAAAATTTGTTTAACATGATTTCAAAGAAACAGTGAATTTTTGAAGTAACCTTGTGCAAAAGTAGCTACTATTTAACATTTTCGACTACAAATCTGCCAGAACTTTACAGAAATTGCTCAAACTGACAAAACAATTTGTGCAAACGCTCTTAAATCAATAAAAAATGACAAAAAATTTGTTTAACATGATTTCAAAGAAACAGTGAATTTTTGAAGTAACCTAATGCAAAAGTTGCTTCTATTTAACATTTTCGACTACAAATCTGCCAGAACTTTACAGAAATTGCTCAAACTGACAAAGCAATTTGTGCGAACGCTCTTAAATCAATAAAACATGACAAAAAATTTGTTTAACATGATTTCAAAGAAACAGTGAATTTATGATGCAACCTTGTGCAAAAGTAGCTACTATTTAACATTTTCGACTATAAATCTGCCAGAACTTTACAGAAATTGCTCAAACTGACAAAGCAATTTGTGCGAACGCTCTTAAATCAATAAAACATGACAAAAAATTTGTTTATTATGATTTCAAAGAAACAGTGAATTTTTGAAGTAACCTAGTGCAAAAGTAGCTACTATTTAACATTTTCGACTATAAATCTGCCAGAACTTTACAGAAATTGCTCAAACTGACAAAGCAATTTGTGCGAATGCTCTTAAATCAATAAAACATGACAAAAAATTTGTTTAACATGATTTCAAAGAAACAGTGAATTTTTGAAGTAACCTTGTGCAAAAGTAGCTACTATTTAACATTTTCGACTATAAATCTGCCAGAACTTTACAGAAATTGCTCAAACTGACAAAGCAATTTGTGCGAACGCTCTTAAATCAATAGAACAGGACAAAAAATTTGTTTAACATGATTTCAAAGAAACAGTGAATTCTTGAAGTAACCTTGTGCAAAAGTAGCTACTATTTAACATTTTCGACTACAAATCTGCCAGAACTTTACAGAAATTGCTCAAACTGACAAAGCAATTTGTGCGAACGCTCTTAAATCAATAAAACATGACAAAAAATTTGTTTAACATGATTTCAAAGAAACAGTGAATTTTTGAAGTAACCTAGTGCAAAAGTAGCTACTATTTAACATTTTCGACTATAAATCTGCCAGAACTTTACAGAAATTGCTCAAACTGACAAAGCAATTTGTGCGAACGCTCTTAAATCAATAAAACATGACAAAAAATTTGTTTAACATGATTTCAAAGAAACAGTGAATTTTTGAAGTAACCTTGTGCAAAAGTAGCTACTATTTAACATTTTCGACTATAAATCTGCCAGAACTTTACAGAAATTGCTCAAACTGACAAAGCAATTTGTGCGAACGCTCTTAAATCAATAAAACATGACAAAAAATTTGTTTAACATGATTTCAAAGAAACAGTGAATTTTTGAAGTAACCTTGTGCAAAAGTAGCTACTATTTAACATTTTCGACTACAAATCTGCCAGAACTTTACAGAAATTGCTCAAACTGACAAAGCAATTTGTGCGAACGCTCTTAAATCAATAAAACATGACAAAAAATTTGTTTAACATGATTTCAAAGAAACAGTGAATTTTTGAAGTAACCTTGTGCAAAAGTAGCTACTATTTAACATTTTCGACTACAAATCTGCCAGAACTTTACAGAAATTGCTCAAACTGACAAAGCAATTTGCGCGAACGCTCTTAAATCAATAAACCATGACAAAAAATTTGTTTAACATGATTTCAAAGAAACAGTGAATTTTTGAAGTAACCTTGTGCAAAAGTAGCTACTATTTAACATTTTCGACTACAAATCTGCCAGAACTTTACAGAAATTGCTCAAACTGACAAAGCAATTTGTGCGAACGCTCTTAAATCAATAAAACATGACAACAAATTTGTTTAACATGATTTCAAAGAAACAGTGAATTTTTGAAGTAACCTTGTGCAAAAGTAGCTACTATTTAACATTTTCGACTACAAATCTGCCAGAACTTTAAATCAATAAAACATGACAAAAAATTTGTTTAACATGATTTCAAAGAAACAGTGAATTTTTGAAGTAACCTTGTGCAAAAGTAGCTACTATTTAACATTTTCGACTACAAATCTGCCAGAACTTTACAGAAATTGCTCAAACTGACAAAGCAATTTGTGGGAACGCTCTTAAATCAATAGAACATGACAAAAAATTTGTTTAACATGATTTCAAAGAAACAGTGAATTTTTGAAGTAACCTTGTGCAAAAGTAGCTACTATTTAACATTTTCGATTATAAATCTGCCAGAACTTTACAGAAATTGCTCAAACTGACAAAGCAATTTGTGCGAACGCTCTTAAATCAATAGAACATGACAAAAAATTTGTTTAACATGATTTCAAAGAAACAGTGAATTTTTGAAGTAACCTTGTGCAAAAGTAGCTACTATTTAACATTTTCGACTACAAATCTGCCAGAACTTTACAGAAATTGCTCAAACTGACAAAGCAATTTGTGCGAACGCTCTTAAATCAATAGAACATGACAAAAAATTTGTTTAACATGATTTCAAAGAAACAGTGAATTTTTGAAGTAACCTTGTGCAAAAGTAGCTACTATTTAACATTTTCGACTACAAATCTGCCAGAACTTTACAGAAATTGCTCAAACTGACAAAGCAATTTGTGCGAACGCTCTTAAATCAATAAAACATGACAAAAAAATTTGTTTAACATGATTTCAAAGAAACAGTGAATTTTTGAAGTAACCTTGTGCAAAAGTAGCAACTATTTAACATTTTCGACTACAAATCTGCCAGAACTTTACAGAAATTGCTCAAACTGACAAAGCAATTTGTGCGAACGCTCTTAAATCAATAAAACATGACAAAAAATTTGTTTAACATGATTTCAAAGAAACAGTGAATTTATGAAGCAACCGAGTGCAAAAGTAGCTACTATTTAACATTTTCGACTACAAATCTGCCAGAACTTTACAGAAATTGCTCAAACTGACAAAGCAATTTGTGCGAATGCTCTTAAATCAATAAAAAATGACAAAAAATTTGTTTAACATGATTTCAAAGAAACAGTGAATTTATGATGCAACCTTGTGCAAAAGTAGCTACTATTTAACATTTTCGACTACAAATCTGCCAGAACTTTACAGAAATTGCTCAAACTGACAAAGCAATTTGTGCGAACGCTCTTAAATCAATAAAACATGACAAAAAATTTGTTTAACATGATTTCAAAGAAACAGTGAATTTTTGAAGTAACCTTGTGCAAAAGTAGCTACTATTTAACATTTTCGACTATAAATCTTCCAGAACTTTACAGAAATTGCTCAAACTGACAAAGCAATTTGTGCAAACGCTCTTAAATCAATAAAACATGACAAAAAATTTGTTTAACATGATTTCAAAGTAACAGTGAATTTTTGAAGTAACCTTGTGCAAAAGTAGCTACTATTTAACATTTTCGACTATAAATCTGCCAGAACTTTACAGAAATTGCTCAAACTGACAAAGCAATTTGTGCGAACGCTCTTAAATCAATAAAACATGACAAAGAATTTGTTTAACATGATTTCAAAGAAAAAGTGAATTTTTGAAGTAACCTTGTGCAAAAGTAGCTACTATTTAACATTTTCGACTACAAATCTGCCAGAACTTTACAGAAATTGCTCAAACTGACAAAGCAATTTGTGCGAACGCTCTTAAATCAATAAAACATGACAACAAATTTGTTTAACATGATTTCAAAGAAACAGTGAATTTTTGAAGTAACCTTGTGCAAAAGTAGCTACTATTTAACATTTTCGACTACAAATCTGCCAGAACTTTACAGAAATTGCTCAAACTGACAAAGCAATTTGTGCGAACGCTCTTAAATCAATAGAACATGACAAAAAATTTGTTTAACATGATTTCAAAGAAACAGTGAATTTTTGAAGTAACCTTGTGCAAAAGTAGCTACTATTTAACATTTTCGACTACAAATCTGCCAGAACTTTACAGAAATTGCTCAAACTGACAAAGCAATTTGTGCGAACGCTCTTAAATCAATAAAACATGACAAAAAATTTGTTTAACATGATTTCAAAGAAACAGTGAATTTTTGAAGTAACCTTGTGCAAAAGTAGCAACTATTTAACATTTTCGACTACAAATCTGCCAGAACTTTACAGAAATTGCTCAAACTGACAAAGCAATTTGTGCGAACGCTCTTAAATCAATAAAACATGACAAAAAATTTGTTTAACATGATTTCAAAGAAACAGTGAATTTATGAAGCAACCGAGTGCAAAAGTAGCTACTATTTAACATTTTCGACTACAAATCTGCCAGAACTTTACAGAAATTGCTCAAACTGACAAAGCAATTTGTGCGAATGCTCTTAAATCAATAAAAAATGACAAAAAATTTGTTTAACATGATTTCAAAGAAACAGTGAATTTATGATGCAACCTTGTGCAAAAGTAGCTACTATTTAACATTTTCGACTACAAATCTGCCAGAACTTTACAGAAATTGCTCAAACTGACAAAGCAATTTGTGCGAACGCTCTTAAATCAATAAAACATGACAAAAAATTTGTTTAACATGATTTCAAAAAAACAGTGAATTTTTGAAGTAACCTTGTGCAAAAGTAGCTACTTTTTAACATTTTCGACTATAAATCTGCCAGAACTTTACAAAAATTGCTCAAACTGACAAAGCAATTTGTGCAAACGCTCTTAAATCAATAAAACATGACAAAAAATTTGTTTAACATGATTTCAAAGAAACAGTGAATTTTTGAAGTAACCTTGTGCAAAAGTAGCTACTATTTAACATTTTCGACTACAAATCTGCCAGAACTTTACAGAAATTGCTCAAACTGACAAAGCAATTTGTGCGAACGCTCTTAAATCAATAAAACATGACCAAAAATTTGTTTAACATGATTTCAAAGAAACAGTGAATTTTTGAAGTAACCTTGTGCAAAAGTAGCTACTATTTAACATTTTCGACTACAAATCTGCCAGAACTTTACAGAAATTGCTCAAACTGACAAAACAATTTGTGCAAACGCTCTTAAATCAATAAAAAATGACAAAAAATTTGTTTAACATGATTTCAAAGAAACAGTGAATTTTTGAAGTAACCTAATGCAAAAGTTGCTTCTATTTAACATTTTCGACTACAAATCTGCCAGAACTTTACAGAAATTGCTCAAACTGACAAAGCAATTTGTGCGAACGCTCTTAAATCAATAAAACATGACAAAAAATTTGTTTAACATGATTTCAAAGAAACAGTGAATTTTTGAAGTAACCTTGTGCAAAAGTAGCTACTATTTAACATTTTCGACTATAAATCTTCCAGAACTTTACAGAAATTGCTCAAACTGACAAAGCAATTTGTGCAAACGCTCTTAAATCAATAAAACATGACAAAAAATTTGTTTAACATGATTTCAAAGTAACAGTGAATTTTTGAAGTAACCTTGTGCAAAAGTAGCTACTATTTAACATTTTCGACTATAAATCTGCCAGAACTTTACAGAAATTGCTCAAACTGACAAAGCAATTTGTGCGAACGCTCTTAAATCAATAAAACATGACAAAGAATTTGTTTAACATGATTTCAAAGAAAAAGTGAATTTTTGAAGTAACCTTGTGCAAAAGTAGCTACTATTTAACATTTTCGACTACAAATCTGCCAGAACTTTACAGAAATTGCTCAAACTGACAAAGCAATTTGTGCGAACGCTCTTAAATCAATAGAACATGACAAAAAATTTGTTTAACATGATTTCAAAGAAACAGTGAATTTTTGAAGTAACCTTGTGCAAAAGTAGCTACTATTTAACATTTTCGACTACAAATCTGCCAGAACTTTACAGAAATTGCTCAAACTGACAAAGCAATTTGTGCGAACGCTCTTAAATCAATAAAACATGACAAAAAATTTGTTTAACATGATTTCAAAGAAACAGTGAATTTTTGAAGTAACCTTGTGCAAAAGTAGCAACTATTTAACATTTTCGACTACAAATCTGCCAGAACTTTACAGAAATTGCTCAAACTGACAAAGCAATTTGTGCGAACGCTCTTAAATCAATAAAACATGACAAAAAATTTGTTTAACATGATTTCAAAGAAACAGTGAATTTATGAAGCAACCGAGTGCAAAAGTAGCTACTATTTAACATTTTCGACTACAAATCTGCCAGATATAGACCAAAAGGAAATCGAGCATGCTTTCAAGAAGGAAATCAAACTGAAAAAGAATGTGAACGGGAATTTTATGAAAAAGATCATTGTTGTAATTTTCGCAAACATTGGCACAAAAATTAGAGTCATGAAGGCTAAACGTGACATAAAAACAGAAAGCTCTATTTATTTCAACCAATCACTAACCGTCATTAACAGGAGTCTGATATTCAAAGCGAAAACGATCGTAGGAAAGAAATTAAAAGTTTATTTTGCAAGAGGATGTGTTAGAGTACAGAAGAAAGACGAAAGTGAAATTACTGTGGATGATGAATCTAAACTGGAAGAAGTCCAATTGTATTTCGATCAAATAAAAAACCAAAAATAGCAATCAACTAAGCCACCTCAACCTCAACCTAAAGTTAAAATTACATCTAACACCTATTACCAAACAGTAAAACTATTTAAGGATGCAGGCATTAAAGACAAAAGTTTATCGATTCTTCAATTGAACATTCAAGGTCTCAATAAACCAAGTAAATTTGACCAATTCAAAAACCTGTTATCCAGTCTTAATTTTGTTACAGATGTGATCATTCTTGGTGAAGTAAAGCTTAAGAAATCATTCCCACATGGAATTTATAATTTACAAAATTACAATAAATACGTTTGCTGTCGCAAGGCGGCTAATAGTGGAGGTGGCTTACTAGTTTTTATGAAGAAAAGTCTATCAGTTTTTAAAGTTGAAACGCACTCATCTGGCTTTGAGAGGATCTCAATTAACTTCAAGATAAATAATAAAGGGTACAAATTAATTGCCTACTATAGAGCACCAGTCCAGGAAAATATGAAACCCTTTCTTGTTGATCTTGAAAATGAGATCGCTTCCACAAATGACCGAATAATTTTATCTGGAGATATAAATATCAATGTGAATGATGACTGTAGATCTACAACTGAATATATCAACATACTCGATGCATACAGCCTTAAAGTGATGAATAACATCAAAACAAGAAATATTAGTGGTAAAGTTATTGATCACTTTGGGTGTAATTTCTATGACGAGACAGCAATAGCGAACTTCACAGTGTATAACAGCTTATCGGATCACAACCTCATAATCTCGAGCATAGAAGATACAAATTCTTATCAACCCTCTGAGTCAAAGTACCTCAAGCGAATAAATTATGCTTGTGCAGCAAAACAGCTAAGTATATCAATTAATAAGCTAATGATTTTTGGAATTGAAGATCCTGATATAATTGCAGATCAGCTACTGAAAGTCACACAAGAATCATTAAATGATAACTCGGTTTCCATTAAAATAAGAGTTAAGGCCAACAACATTCACTGTCCATGGTTCAACTGGAAAGTCCTTAATGCGATAAAAAAGAAACAAAATATATCAAAAAGACTAAAAAGAACAAAGTTGATGAAAGAAATGTTTCAACGTCGGCTAAAATCCGAGTCATTGAAAGTAAAGAAGATAATTGAGAAGGAAAAACAAAAATTCTATAGTCTACACCTGCAAAGCAACAATCCAAAAATTCTTTGGAACAAACTAAATGGAATATTAGGAAGAAATACAAAATCTAAAATGGAATTTCTAAATATGAACGGAAGCGTGATCACTGATGAATCAACGATAGCAGAGAAAGTCAACGAATTCTTCATTAAGAGTGTTACAGATGCAGTAAAAGACCGAAGAAAAAATGCTAAAAGCATCAAATTTTCATCTGTGCCACATTCTCTAGTGTTAGATGAAGCTGATGAAGAGGAAATCGCTACAATCATTAGAAATCTCAAAAATTCCTCAGCTGGGAATGATAATATTTCATCAATGGACGTAAAAAAACTTTGCCCTGAGTTATGCTCATCTTTATGCCACTTAATTAATGCTATTATCAAGACTGGAAAGTATCCAAAAGCATTTAAATACGCAACGGTTATCCCAATAAGTAAAACGGGAAAAATAAATGATATTAATGATCTACGCCCTATTTCAATACTCTCCACATTTAACAAGATAGTAGAAAAGTTTCTTTACAATCGCATTATCAAATTTGTAATGAAAAATAATACCCTGTCTGATAAGCAATTTGGATTTCGACCGAAAAGTTGCACGGAAACCGCTGCAACCGAGTTAGTGAGTACGCTTAGAAAGTCACTTGACAAAAAGAAGATAGCATCAGTTGTATTCATGGATATAAAAAAGGCTTTTGACTTGGTGGACAGGAAAATTCTCATGCAAATGCTAAACCTGATTGGCATTAGAGGAAAAATTGAGGAAATTATTGCAAGCTACCTATTTTCGAGATTCCAATCTGTCAAAATAGGATCCAAGATCAGTAAACCACTGAAAGTGGAATATGGCGTTGTTCAGGGTAGTATTTTGGGTAGCCTACTATTTAATATATTTTTCAATGAAGTTACCAAGCTGAATGGACTATCTGGCACGATAATTTTGTATGCTGATGATTTGGCGCTGATTAATGAACATAATCCAAAAGATGACATTGCAACAGTAATCAAAAATGACATGGAATTAATACTCAACTTTCTAGACTACCAGAAAATGATCATAAATATTAAAAAAACGAATTTTATGGTCTTTCATTCCCCTTTCATTAAATGTGTACAGCCTCAGTCAATCAAAATAAATGATGAGTATGAAATAATGCAGATTACATCAATGAAGTACTTAGGACTTCATCTGGATCCTCACTTGAAATGGGATATTCATGGAAGGCATGTTCAACAGAAATTATCTATGGCATCAAGCATAATGTGGAAGCTAAAGAACGTTCTGCCATTCACAGCCAAGAAAAAGATTTATCATTCACTCTTTGCAACACACATCAACTATATGATAACCGTTTGGGGAAATGCCTGCGACACAGTCATCAAACCAATACAAACAATCCAAAATCGAATGTTAAGGAACATGTATGGATTTAATAGGCTGGACAATAGAATTGAAATGTACAAAAAACTCACAACAGATAATATTTTCCCCATTCGCGCAATGAATTACATAAACACAGCATCATTCATCTTTCTATGCAGAAACAAATCCATTCATACAAATATTTCATTCGAGTGCAATAAGGGAGCACGTACCAAAATGAATCTGCGTCCATCAACCTCAAGAAACAATTATGGAAGGAAAGATATTCACCACTTTGGAGTTAACGTGTACAACCATTTACCATTGCTAATAAGAAAAGCGGTGCATGTCCATTCCTTCAAATTTCAGACAAAACAGTTTGTGTCCAATGAGCAGTTCCTCTCAATGTGTTTCGATAATAGCTACCTTAAGTCTTTCGGATGATTTTGATAGCTAAAATTACATGAAAAACTGTCAGAGTCTCGAATGCTCTTTTAATCGTTGTTATAGTCTAAATGTCAGCAAAATCATTCGTTAAATTGTTCAGTCATCAATATTTTATTTTTTTCACATCTTTCCGTTAAAATGTTGTTTACGTATGTGATTTCAAAATTCAACTTAGCTAAGACACACACACCAATAATATAATCCGTCAAATATTTTAAATCTAAATTTATTTCAACTGCTAATAATTTAAAATGAAAATGTCTGTTGGTTTTAAGATCTTTAACGATATTTAATTATCACTGATCTTAATATTTTAAGCATGTAATTCAAGTTAATTTAACTAAGGTTTTTATGCCATTTTAAAAAGTTTAAATACATTTAAAATGGCTTTTCCTTATGATAGATAAATAAAATAATAATAATAATAATAATAATAACTTTACAGAAATTGCTCAAACTGACAAAGCAATTTGTGCGAATGCTCTTAAATCAATAAAAAATGACAAAAAATTTGTTAACATGATTTCAAAGAAACAGTGAATTTATGATGCAACCTTGTGCAAAAGTAGCTACTATTTAACATTTTCGACTACAAATCTGCCAGAACTTTACAGAAATTGCTCAAACTGACAAAGCAATTTGTGCGAACGCTCTTAAATCAATAAAACATGACAAAAAATTTGTTTAACATGATTTCAAAAAAACAGTGAATTTTTGAAGTAACCTTGTGCAAAAGTAGCTACTTTTTAACATTTTCGACTATAAATCTGCCAGAACTTTACAAAAATTGCTCAAACTGACAAAGCAATTTGTGCAAACGCTCTTAAATCAATAAAACATGACAAAAAATTTGTTTAACATGATTTCAAAGAAACAGTGAATTTTTGAAGTAACCTTGTGCAAAAGTAGCTACTATTTAACATTTTCGACTACAAATCTGCCAGAACTTTACAGAAATTGCTCAAACTGACAAAGCAATTTGTGCGAACGCTCTTAAATCAATAAAACATGACCAAAAATTTGTTTAACATGATTTCAAAGAAACAGTGAATTTTTGAAGTAACCTTGTGCAAAAGTAGCTACTATTTAACATTTTCGACTACAAATCTGCCAGAACTTTACAGAAATTGCTCAAACTGACAAAACAATTTGTGCAAACGCTCTTAAATCAATAAAAAATGACAAAAAATTTGTTTAACATGATTTCAAAGAAACAGTGAATTTTTGAAGTAACCTAATGCAAAAGTTGCTTCTATTTAACATTTTCGACTACAAATCTGCCAGAACTTTACAGAAATTGCTCAAACTGACAAAGCAATTTGTGCGAACGCTCTTAAATCAATAAAACATGACAAAAAATTTGTTTAACATGATTTCAAAGAAACAGTGAATTTTTGAAGTAACCTTGTGCAAAAGTAGCTACTATTTAACATTTTCGACTATAAATCTGCCAGAACTTTACAGAAATTGCTCAAACTGACAAAGCAATTTGTGCGAACGCTCTTAAATCAATAGAACAGGACAAAAAATTTGTTTAACATGATTTCAAAGAAACAGTGAATTCTTGAAGTAACCTTGTGCAAAAGTAGCTACTATTTAACATTTTCGACTACAAATCTGCCAGAACTTTACAGAAATTGCTCAAACTGACAAAGCAATTTGTGCGAACGCTCTTAAATCAATAAAACATGACAAAAAATTTGTTTAACATGATTTCAAAGAAACAGTGAATTTTTGAAGTAACCTTGTGCAAAAGTAGCTACTATTTAACATTTTCGACTATAAATCTGCCAGAACTTTACAGAAATTGCTCAAACTGACAAAGCAATTTGTGCGAACGCTCTTAAATCAATAGAACAGGACAAAAAATTTGTTTAACATGATTTCAAAGAAACAGTGAATTTTTGAAGTAACCTAGTGCAAAAGTAGCTACTATTTAACATTTTCGACTACAAATCTGCCAGAACTTTACAGAAATTGCTCAAACTGACAAAGCAATTTGTGCGAATGCTCTTAAATCAATAAAACATGACAAAAAATTTGTTTAACATGATTTCAAAGAAACAGTGAATTTATGATGCAACCTTGTGCAAAAGTAGCTACTATTTAACATTTTCGACTACAAATCTGCCAGAACTTCACAGAAATTGCTCAAACTGACAAAGCAATTTGTGCGAACGCTCTTAAATCAATAAAACATGACAAAAAATTTGTTTAGCATGATTTCAAAGAAACAGTGAATTTTTGAAGTAACCTAGTGCAAAAGTAGCTACTATTTAACATTTTCGACTATAAATCTGCCAGAACTTTACAGAAATTGCTCAAACTGACAAAGCAATTTGTGCGAACGCTCTTAAATCAATAAAACATGACAAAAAATTTGTTTAACATGATTTCAAAGAAACAGTGAATTTTTGAAGTAACCTTGTGCAAAAGTAGCTACTATTTAACATTTTCGACTACAAATCTGCCAGAACTTTACAGAAATTGCTCAAACTGACAAAGCAATTTGTGCAAACGCTCTTAAATCAATAGAACATGACAAAAAATTTGTTTAACATGATTTCAAAGAAACAGTGAATTTATGAAGCAACCGAGTGCAAAAGTAGCTACTATTTAACATTTTCGACTACAAATCTGCCAGAACTTTACAGAAATTGCTCAAACTGACAAAGCAATTTGTGCGAACGCTCTTAAATCAATAAAACATGACAAAGAATTTGTTTAACATGATTTCAAAGAAACAGTGAATTTATGATGCAACCTTGTGCAAAAGTAGCTACTATTTAACATTTTCGACTACAAATCTGCCAGAACTTTACAGAAATTGCTCAAACTGACAAAGCAATTTGTGCGAACGCTCTTAAATCAATAAAACATGACAAAAAATTTGTTTAGCATGATTTCAAAGAAAAAGTGAATTTATGAAGCAACCGAGTGCAAAAGTAGCTACTATTTAACATTTTCGACTACAAATCTGCCAGAACTTTACAGAAATTGCTCAAACTGACAAAGCAATTTGTGCGAACGCTCTTAAATCAATAGAACAGGACAAAAAATTTGTTTAACATGATTTCAAAGAAACAGTGAATTTTTGATGCAACCTTGTGCAAAAGTAGCTACTATTTAACATTTTCGACTACAAATCTGCCAGAACTTTACAGAAATTGCTCAAACTGACAAAGCAATTTGTGCAAACGCTCTTAAATCAATAAAAAATGACAAAAAATTTGTTTAACATGATTTCAAAGAAACAGTGAATTTATGAAGCAACCGAGTGCAAAAGTAGCTACTATTTAACATTTTCGACTACAAATCTGCCAGAACTTTACAGAAATTGCTCAAACTGACAAAGCAATTTGTGCAAACGCTCTTAAATCAATAAAACATGACAAAAAATTTGTTTAACATGATTTCAAAGAAACAGTGAATTTATGATGCAACCTTGTGCAAAAGTAGCTACTATTTAACATTTTCGACTACAAATCTGCCAGAACTTTACAGAAATTCCTCAAACTGACAAAGCAATTTGCGCGAACGCTCTTAAATCAATAAAACATGACAAAAAATTTGTTTAGCATGATTTCAAAGAAACAGTGAATTTTTGAAGTAACCTAGTGCAAAAGTAGCTACTATTTAACATTTTCGACTATAAATCTGCTAGAACTTCACAGAAATTGCTCAAACTGACAAAACAATTTGTGCGAACGCTCTTAAATCAATAAAACATGACAAAAAATTTGTTTAACATGATTTCAAAGAAACAGTGAATTTTTGAAGTAACCTTGTGCAAAAGTATCTACTATTTAACAATTTCGACTACAAATCTGCCAGAACTTTACAGAAATTGCTCAAACTGACAAAGCAATGTGTGCGAACGCTCTTAAATCAATAAAACATGACAAAAAATTTGTTTAACATGATTTCAAAGTAACAGTGAATTTTTGAAGTAACCTTGTGCAAAAGTAGCTACTATTTAACAATTTCGACTACAAATCTGCCAGAACTTCACAAAAATTGCTCAAACTGACAAAGCAATTTGTGCGAATGCTCTTAAATCAATAAAAAATGACAAAAAATTTGTTTAACATGATTTCAAAGAAACAGTGAATTTATGATGCAACCTTGTGCAAAAGTAGCTACTATTTAACATTTTCGACTACAAATCTGCTAGAACTTCACAGAAATTGCTCAAACTGACAAAGCAGTTTGTGCGAATGCTCTTAAATCAATAAAACTTGACAAAAAATTTGTTTAACATGATTTCAAAGAAACAGTGAATTTATGATGCAACTTAGTGGAAAAGTAGCTACTATTTAACATTTTCGACTACAAATCTGCCAGAACTTCACAGAAATTGCTCAAACTGACAAAGCAATTTGTGCGAATGCTCTTAAATCAATAAAACTTGACAAAAAATTTGTTTAACATGATTTCAAAGAAACAGTGAATTTATGATGCAACTTAGTGGAAAAGTAGCTACTATTTAACATTTTCGACTACAAATCTGCTAGAACTTCACAGAAATTGCTCAAACTGACAAAGCAGTTTGTGCGAATGCTCTTAAATCAATAAAACTTGACAAAAAATTTGTTTAACATGATTTCAAAGAAACAGTGAATTTATGATGCAACTTAGTGGAAAAGTAGCTACTATTTAACATTTTCGACTACAAATCTGCCAGAACTTCACAGAAATTGCACAAATTGACAAAGCAATTTGTGCGAACGCTCTTAAATCAATAAAACATGACAAAAAATTTGTTTAACATGATTTCAAAGAAACAGTGAATTTTTGAAGTAACCTTGTGCAAAAGTAGCTACTATTTAACATTTTCGACTATAAATCTGCCAGAACTTTACAGAAATTGCTCAAACTGACAAAGCAATTTGTGCGAACGCTCTTAAATCAATAAAACATGACAAAAAATTTGTTTAACATGATTTCAAAGAAACAGTGAATTTTTGAAGTAACCTTGTGCAAAAGTAGCTACTATTTAACATTTTCGACTATAAATCTGCCAGAACTTTACAGAAATTGCTCAAACTGACAAAGCAATTTGTGCGAACGCTCTTAAATCAATAAAACATGACAAAAAATTTGTTTAACATGATTTCAAAGAAACAGTGAATTTATGAAGCAACCGAGTGCAAAAGTAGCTACTATTTAACATTTTCGACTACAAATCTGCCAGAACTTTACAGAAATTGCTCAAACTGACAAAGCAATTTGTGCGAACGCTCTTAAATCAATAAAACATGACAAAGAATTTGTTTAACATGATTTCAAAGAAACAGTGAATTTATGATGCAACCTTGTGCAAAAGTAGCTACTATTTAACATTTTCGACTACAAATCTGCCAGAACTTTACAGAAATTGCTCAAACTGACAAAGCAATTTGTGCGAACGCTCTTAAATCAATAAAACATGACAAAAAATTTGTTTAGCATGATTTCAAAGAAAAAGTGAATTTATGAAGCAACCGAGTGCAAAAGTAGCTACTATTTAACATTTTCGACTACAAATCTGCCAGAACTTTACAGAAATTGCTCAAACTGACAAAGCAATTTGTGCGAACGCTCTTAAATCAATAGAACAGGACAAAAAATTTGTTTAACATGATTTCAAAGAAACAGTGAATTTTTGATGCAACCTTGTGCAAAAGTAGCTACTATTTAACATTTTCGACTACAAATCTGCCAGAACTTTACAGAAATTGCTCAAACTGACAAAGCAATTTGTGCAAACGCTCTTAAATCAATAAAAAATGACAAAAAATTTGTTTAACATGATTTCAAAGAAACAGTGAATTTATGAAGCAACCGAGTGCAAAAGTAGCTACTATTTAACATTTTCGACTACAAATCTGCCAGAACTTTACAGAAATTGCTCAAACTGACAAAGCAATTTGTGCAAACGCTCTTAAATCAATAAAACATGACAAAAAATTTGTTTAACATGATTTCAAAGAAACAGTGAATTTATGATGCAACCTTGTGCAAAAGTAGCTACTATTTAACATTTTCGACTACAAATCTGCCAGAACTTTACAGAAATTCCTCAAACTGACAAAGCAATTTGCGCGAACGCTCTTAAATCAATAAAACATGACAAAAAATTTGTTTAGCATGATTTCAAAGAAACAGTGAATTTTTGAAGTAACCTAGTGCAAAAGTAGCTACTATTTAACATTTTCGTCTATAAATCTGCTAGAACTTCACAGAAATTGCTCAAACTGACAAAACAATTTGTGCGAACGCTCTTAAATCAATAAAACATGACAAAAAATTTGTTTAACATGATTTCAAAGAAACAGTGAATTTTTGAAGTAACCTTGTGCAAAAGTATCTACTATTTAACAATTTCGACTACAAATCTGCCAGAACTTCACAAAAATTGCTCAAACTGACAAAGCAATTTGTGCGAATGCTCTTAAATCAATAAAAAATGACAAAAAATTTGTTTAACATGATTTCAAAGAAACAGTGAATTTATGATGCAACCTTGTGCAAAAGTAGCTACTATTTAACATTTTCGACTACAAATCTGCTAGAACTTCACAGAAATTGCTCAAACTGACAAAGCAGTTTGTGCGAATGCTCTTAAATCAATAAAACTTGACAAAAAATTTGTTTAACATGATTTCAAAGAAACAGTGAATTTATGATGCAACTTAGTGGAAAAGTAGCTACTATTTAACATTTTCGACTACAAATCTGCCAGAACTTCACAGAAATTGCTCAAACTGACAAAGCAATTTGTGCGAATGCTCTTAAATCAATAAAACTTGACAAAAAATTTGTTTAACATGATTTCAAAGAAACAGTGAATTTATGATGCAACTTAGTGGAAAAGTAGCTACTATTTAACATTTTCGACTACAAATCTGCTAGAACTTCACAGAAATTGCTCAAACTGACAAAGCAGTTTGTGCGAATGCTCTTAAATCAATAAAACTTGACAAAAAATTTGTTTAACATGATTTCAAAGAAACAGTGAATTTATGATGCAACTTAGTGGAAAAGTAGCTACTATTTAACATTTTCGACTACAAATCTGCCAGAACTTCACAGAAATTGCACAAATTGACAAAGCAATTTGTGCGAACGCTCTTAAATCAATAAAACATGACAAAAAATTTGTTTAACATGATTTCAAAGAAACAGTGAATTTTTGAAGTAACCTTGTGCAAAAGTAGCTACTATTAACAATTTTCGACTATAAATCTGCCAGAACTTTACAGAAATTGCTCAAACTGACAAAGCAATTTGTGCGAACGCTCTTAAATCAATAAAACATGACAAAAAATTTGTTTAACATGATTTCAAAGAAACAGTGAATTTTTGAAGTAACCTTGTGCAAAAGTAGCTACTATTTAACATTTTCGACTATAAATCTGCCAGAACTTTACAGAAATTGCTCAAACTGACAAAGCAATTTGTGCGAACGCTCTTAAATCAATAAAACATGACAAAAAATTTGTTTAACATGATTTCAAAGAAACAGTGAATTTTTGAAGTAACCTTGTGCAAAAGTAGCTACTATTTAACATTTTCGACTACAAATCTGCCAGAACTTTACAGAAATTGCTCAAACTGACAAAGCAATTTGTGCGAACGCTCTTAAATCAATAGAACATGACAAAAAATTTGTTTAACATGATTTCAAAGAAACAGTGAATTTTTGATGCAACCTTGTGCAAAAGTAGCTACTATTTAACATTTTCGACTACAAATCTGCCAGAACTTTACAGAAATTGCTCAAACTGACAAAGCAATTTGTGCAAACGCTCTTAAATCAATAAAAAATGACAAAAAATTTGTTTAACATGATTTCAAAGAAACAGTGAATTTATGAAGCAACCGAGTGCAAAAGTAGCTACTATTTAACATTTTCGACTACAAATCTGCCAGAACTTTACAGAAATTGCTCAAACTGACAAAGCAATTTGTGCGAACGCTCTTAAATCAATAAAACATGACAAAAAAATTTGTTTAGCATGATTTCAAAGAAACAGTGAATTTATGAAGCAACCGAGTGCAAAAGTAGCTACTATTTAACATTTTCGACTACAAATCTGCCAGAACTTTACAGAAATTGCTCAAACTGACAAAGCAATTTGTGCGAACGCTCTTAAATCAATAAAACATGACAAAAAATTTGTTTAGCATGATTTCAAAGAAACAGTGAATTTATGAAGCAACCGAGTGCAAAAGTAGCTACTATTTAACATTTTCGACTACAAATCTGCCAGAACTTTACAGAAATTGCTCAAACTGACAAAGCAATTTGTGCGAACGCTCTTAAATCAATAAAACATGACAAAAAATTTGTTTAACATGATTTCAAAGAAACAGTGAATTTATGATGCAACCTTGTGCAAAAGTAGCTACTATTTAACATTTTCGACTACAAATCTGCCAGAACTTTACAGAAATTGCTCAAACTGACAAAGCAATTTGCGCGAACGCTCTTAAATCAATAAAACATGACAAAAAATTTGTTTAACATGATTTCAAAGAAACAGTGAATTTTTGAAGTAACCTAGTGCAAAAGTAGCTACTATTTAACATTTTCGACTATAAATCTGCCAGAACTTTACAGAAATTGCTCAAACTGAATCTTAAATCAATAAAACATGACAAAAAATTTGTTTAACATGATTTCAAAGAAACAGTGAATTTTTGAAGTAACCTAATGCAAAAGTAGCTACTATTTAACATTTTTGACTATAAGTCTGCTAGAACTTCACAGAAATTGCTCAAACTGACAAAACAAGTTGTGCGAACGCTTTTTATTCAATATAACATGACAAAAAATTTGTTTAACATGATTTCAAAGTAACAGTGAATTTTTGAAGTAACCTTGTGCAAAAGTAGCTACTATTTAACATTTTCGACTACAAATCTGCCAGAACTTTACAGAAATTGCTCAAACTGACAAAGCAATTTGTGCGAACGCTCTTAAATCAATAGAACATGACAAAAAATTTGTTTAACATGATTTCAAAGAAACAGTGAATTTTTGATGCAACCTTGTGCAAAAGTAGCTACTATTTAACATTTTCGACTACAAATCTGCCAGAACTTTACAGAAATTGCTCAAACTGACAAAGCAATTTGTGCAAACGCTCTTAAATCAATAAAAAATGACAAAAAATTTGTTTAACATGATTTCAAAGAAACAGTGAATTTATGAAGCAACCGAGTGCAAAAGTAGCTACTATTTAACATTTTCGACTACAAATCTGCCAGAACTTTACAGAAATTGCTCAAACTGACAAAGCAATTTGTGCGAACGCTCTTAAATCAATAAAACATGACAAAAAATTTGTTTAGCATGATTTCAAAGAAACAGTGAATTTATGAAGCAACCGAGTGCAAAAGTAGCTACTATTTAACATTTTCGACTACAAATCTGCCAGAACTTTACAGAAATTGCTCAAACTGACAAAGCAATTTGTGCGAACGCTCTTAAATCAATAAAACATGACAAAAAATTTGTTTAGCATGATTTCAAAGAAACAGTGAATTTATGAAGCAACCGAGTGCAAAAGTAGCTACTATTTAACATTTTCGACTACAAATCTGCCAGAACTTTACAGAAATTGCTCAAACTGACAAAGCAATTTGTGCGAACGCTCTTAAATCAATAAAACATGACAAAAAATTTGTTTAACATGATTTCAAAGAAACAGTGAATTTATGATGCAACCTTGTGCAAAAGTAGCTACTATTTAACATTTTCGACTACAAATCTGCCAGAACTTTACAGAAATTGCTCAAACTGACAAAGCAATTTGTGCGAACGCTCTTAAATCAATAAAACATGACAAAAAATTTGTTTAACATGATTTCAAAGAAACAGTGAATTTTTGAAGTAACCTAGTGCAAAAGTAGCTACTATTTAACATTTTCGACTATAAATCTGCCAGAACTTTACAGAAATTGCTCAAACTGAATCTTAAATCAATAAAACATGACAAAAAATTTGTTTAACATGATTTCAAAGAAACAGTGAATTTTTGAAGTAACCTAATGCAAAAGTAGCTACTATTTAACATTTTTGACTATAAGTCTGCTAGAACTTCACAGAAATTGCTCAAACTGACAAAACAAGTTGTGCGAACGCTTTTTATTCAATATAACATGACAAAAAATTTGTTTAACATGATTTCAAAGTAACAGTGAATTTTTGAAGTAACCTTGTGCAAAAGTAGCTACTATTTAACATTTTCGACTACAAATCTGCCAGAACTTTACAGAAATTGCTCAAACTGACAAAGCGATTTGTGCGAACGCTCTTAAATCAATAAAACATGACAAAAAATTTGTTTAACATGATTTCAAAGAAACAGTGAATTTTTGAAGTAACCTTGTGCAAAAGTAGCTACTATTTAACATTTTCGACTATAAATCTGCCAGAACTTTACAGAAATTGCTCAAACTGACAAAGCAATTTGTGCGAACGCTCTTAAATCAATAAAACATGACAACAAATTTGTTTAACATGATTTCAAAGAAACAGTGAATTTTTGAAGTAACCTAGTGCAAAAGTAGCTACTATTTAACATTTTCGACTACAAATCTGCCAGAACTTCACAGAAATTGCTCAAACTGACAAAGCAATTTGTGCGAACGCTCTTAAATCAATAAAACATGACAAAAAATTTGTTTAACATGATTTCAAAGAAACAGTGAATTTATGATGCAACCTTGTGCAAAAGTAGCTACTATTTAACATTTTTGACTACAAATCTGCCAGAACTTTACAGAAATTGCTCAAACTGACAAAGCAATTTGTGCGAACGCTCTTAAATCAATAAAACATGACAACAAATTTGTTTAACATGATTTCAAAGAAACAGTGAATTTTTGAAGTAACCTAGTGCAAAAGTAGCTACTATTTAACATTTTCGACTACAAATCTGCCAGAACTTCACAGAAATTGCTCAAACTGACAAAGCAATTTGTGCGAACGCTCTTAAATCAATAAAACATGACAAAAAATTTGTTTAACATGATTTCAAAGAAACAGTGAATTTTTGAAGTAACCTTGTGCAAAAGTAGCTACTATTTAACATTTTCGACTATAAATCTGCCAGAACTTTACAGAAATTGCTCAAACTGACAAAGCAATTTGTGCGAACGCTCTTAAATCAATAAAACATGACAAAAAATTTGTTTAATATGATTTCAAAGAAACAGTGAATTTTTGAAGTAACCTAGTGCAAAAGGAGCTACTATTTAACATTTTCGACTATAAATCTGCCAAAACTTTACAGAAATTGCTCAAACTGACAAAGCAATTTGTGCGAACGCTCTTAAATCAATAAAACATGACAAAAAATTTGTTTAACATGATTTCAAAGAAACAGTGAATTTTTGAAGTAACCTAGTGCAAAAGTAGCTACTATTTAACATTTTCGACTACAAATCTGCCAGAACTTTACAGAAATTGCTCAAACTGACAAAGCAATTTGTGCGAACGCTCTTAAATCAATAAAACATGACAAAAAATTTGTTTAACATGATTTCAAAGAAACAGTGAATTTTTGAAGTAACCTAGTGCAAAAGTAGCTACTATTTAACATTTTCGACTATAAATCTGCCAGAACTTTACAGAAATTGCTCAAACTGACAAAGCAATTTGTGCGAACGCTCTTAAATCAATAAAACATGACAAAAAATTTGTTTAACATGATTTCAAAGAAACAGTGAATTTATGATGCAACCTTGTGCAAAAGTAGCTACTATTTAACATTTTTGACTATAAATCTGCCAGAACTTTACAGAAATTGCTCAAACTGACAAAGCAATTTGTGCGAACGCTCTTAAATCAATAGAACATGACAAAAAATTTGTTTAACATGATTTCAAAGAAACAGTGAATTTTTGATGCAACCTTGTGCAAAAGTAGCTACTATTTAACATTTTCGACTACAAATCTGCCAGAACTTTACAGAAATTGCTCAAACTGACAAAGCAATTTGTGCGAACGCTCTTAAATCAATAAAAAATGACAAAAAATTTGTTTAACATGATTTCAAAGAAACAGTGAATTTATGAAGCAACCGAGTGCAAAAGTAGCTACTATTTAACATTTTCGACTACAAATCTGCCAGAACTTTACAGAAATTGCTCAAACTGACAAAGCAATTTGTGCAAACGCTCTTAAATCAATAAAAAATGACAAAAAATTTGTTTAACATGATTTCAAAGAAACAGTGAATTTATGATGCAACCTTGTGCAAAAGTAGCTACTATTTAACATTTTTGACTATAAATCTGCCAGAACTTTACAGAAATTGCTCAAACTGACAAAGCAATTTGTGCGAACGCTCTTAAATCAATAGAACATGACAAAAAATTTGTTTAACATGATTTCAAAGAAACAGTGAATTTTTGATGCAACCTTGTGCAAAAGTAGCTACTATTTAACATTTTCGACTACAAATCTGCCAGAACTTTACAGAAATTGCTCAAACTGACAAAGCAATTTGTGCGAACGCTCTTAAATCAATAAAAAATGACAAAAAATTTGTTTAACATGATTTCAAAGAAACAGTGAATTTATGAAGCAACCGAGTGCAAAAGTAGCTACTATTTAACATTTTCGACTACAAATCTGCCAGAACTTTACAGAAATTGCTCAAACTGACAAAGCAATTTGTGCGAACGCTCTTAAATCAATAGAACATGACAAAAAATTTGTTTAACATGATTTCAAAGAAACAGTGAATTTTTGATGCAACCTTGTGCAAAAGTAGCTACTATTTAACATTTTCGACTACAAATCTGCCAGAACTTTACAGAAATTGCTCAAACTGACAAAGCAATTTGTGCGAACGCTCTTAAATCAATAAAACATGACAAAAAATTTGTTTAACATGATTTCAAAGAAACAGTGAATTTTTGAAGTAACCTTGTGCAAAAGTAGCTACTATTTAACATTTTCGACTACAAATCTGCCAGAACTTTACAGAAATTGCTCAAACTGACAAAGCAATTTGTGCGAACGCTCTTAAATCAATAGAACATGACAAAAAATTTGTTTAACATGATTTCAAAGAAACAGTGAATTTTTGATGCAACCTTGTGCAAAAGTAGCTACTATTTAACATTTTCGACTACAAATCTGCCAGAACTTTACAGAAATTGCTCAAACTGACAAAGCAATTTGTGCAAACGCTCTTAAATCAATAAAAAATGACAAAAAATTTGTTTAACATGATTTCAAAGAAACAGTGAATTTATGAAGCAACCGAGTGCAAAAGTAGCTACTATTTAACATTTTCGACTACAAATCTGCCAGAACTTTACAGAAATTGCTCAAACTGACAAAGCAATTTGTGCGAACGCTCTTAAATCAATAAAACATGACAAAAAATTTGTTTAGCATGATTTCAAAGAAACAGTGAATTTATGAAGCAACCGAGTGCAAAAGTAGCTACTATTTAACATTTTCGACTACAAATCTGCCAGAACTTTACAGAAATTGCTCAAACTGACAAAGCAATTTGTGCGAACGCTCTTAAATCAATAAAACATGACAAAAAATTTGTTTAGCATGATTTCAAAGAAACAGTGAATTTATGAAGCAACCGAGTGCAAAAGTAGCTACTATTTAACATTTTCGACTACAAATCTGCCAGAACTTTACAGAAATTGCTCAAACTGACAAAGCAATTTGTGCGAACGCTCTTAAATCAATAAAACATGACAAAAAATTTGTTTAACATGATTTCAAAGAAACAGTGAATTTATGATGCAACCTTGTGCAAAAGTAGCTACTATTTAACATTTTCGACTACAAATCTGCCAGAACTTTACAGAAATTGCTCAAACTGACAAAGCAATTTGCGCGAACGCTCTTAAATCAATAAAACATGACAAAAAATTTGTTTAACATGATTTCAAAGAAACAGTGAATTTTTGAAGTAACCTAGTGCAAAAGTAGCTACTATTTAACATTTTCGACTATAAATCTGCCAGAACTTTACAGAAATTGCTCAAACTGAATCTTAAATCAATAAAACATGACAAAAAATTTGTTTAACATGATTTCAAAGAAACAGTGAATTTTTGAAGTAACCTAATGCAAAAGTAGCTACTATTTAACATTTTTGACTATAAGTCTGCTAGAACTTCACAGAAATTGCTCAAACTGACAAAACAAGTTGTGCGAACGCTTTTTATTCAATATAACATGACAAAAAATTTGTTTAACATGATTTCAAAGTAACAGTGAATTTTTGAAGTAACCTTGTGCAAAAGTAGCTACTATTTAACATTTTCGACTACAAATCTGCCAGAACTTTACAGAAATTGCTCAAACTGACAAAGCAATTTGTGCGAACGCTCTTAAATCAATAGAACATGACAAAAAATTTGTTTAACATGATTTCAAAGAAACAGTGAATTTTTGATGCAACCTTGTGCAAAAGTAGCTACTATTTAACATTTTCGACTACAATCTGCCAGAACTTTACAGAAATTGCTCAAACTGACAAAGCAATTTGTGCAAACGCTCTTAAATCAATAAAAAATGACAAAAAATTTGTTTAACATGATTTCAAAGAAACAGTGAATTTATGAAGCAACCGAGTGCAAAAGTAGCTACTATTTAACATTTTCGACTACAAATCTGCCAGAACTTTACAGAAATTGCTCAAACTGACAAAGCAATTTGTGCGAACGCTCTTAAATCAATAAAACATGACAAAAAATTTGTTTAGCATGATTTCAAAGAAACAGTGAATTTATGAAGCAACCGAGTGCAAAAGTAGCTACTATTTAACATTTTCGACTACAAATCTGCCAGAACTTTACAGAAATTGCTCAAACTGACAAAGCAATTTGTGCGAACGCTCTTAAATCAATAAAACATGACAAAAAATTTGTTTAGCATGATTTCAAAGAAACAGTGAATTTATGAAGCAACCGAGTGCAAAAGTAGCTACTATTTAACATTTTCGACTACAAATCTGCCAGAACTTTACAGAAATTGCTCAAACTGACAAAGCAATTTGTGCGAACGCTCTTAAATCAATAAAACATGACAAAAAATTTGTTTAACATGATTTCAAAGAAACAGTGAATTTATGATGCAACCTTGTGCAAAAGTAGCTACTATTTAACATTTTCGACTACAAATCTGCCAGAACTTTACAGAAATTGCTCAAACTGACAAAGCAATTTGTGCGAACGCTCTTAAATCAATAAAACATGACAAAAAATTTGTTTAACATGATTTCAAAGAAACAGTGAATTTTTGAAGTAACCTAGTGCAAAAGTAGCTACTATTTAACATTTTCGACTATAAATCTGCCAGAACTTTACAGAAATTGCTCAAACTGAATCTTAAATCAATAAAACATGACAAAAAATTTGTTTAACATGATTTCAAAGAAACAGTGAATTTTTGAAGTAACCTAATGCAAAAGTAGCTAACTATTTAACATTTTTGACTATAAGTCTGCTAGAACTTCACAGAAATTGCTCAAACTGACAAAACAAGTTGTGCGAACGCTTTTTATTCAATATAACATGACAAAAAATTTGTTTAACATGATTTCAAAGTAACAGTGAATTTTTGAAGTAACCTTGTGCAAAAGTAGCTACTATTTAACATTTTCGACTACAAATCTGCCAGAACTTTACAGAAATTGCTCAAACTGACAAAGCGATTTGTGCGAACGCTCTTAAATCAATAAAACATGACAAAAAATTTGTTTAACATGATTTCAAAGAAACAGTGAATTTTTGAAGTAACCTTGTGCAAAAGTAGCTACTATTTAACATTTTCGACTATAAATCTGCCAGAACTTTACAGAAATTGCTCAAACTGACAAAGCAATTTGTGCGAACGCTCTTAAATCAATAAAACATGACAACAAAATTTGTTTAACATGATTTCAAAGAAACAGTGAATTTTTGAAGTAACCTAGTGCAAAAGTAGCTACTATTTAACATTTTCGACTACAAATCTGCCAGAACTTCACAGAAATTGCTCAAACTGACAAAGCAATTTGTGCGAACGCTCTTAAATCAATAAAACATGACAAAAAATTTGTTTAACATGATTTCAAAGAAACAGTGAATTTATGATGCAACCTTGTGCAAAAGTAGCTACTATTTAACATTTTTGACTACAAATCTGCCAGAACTTTACAGAAATTGCTCAAACTGACAAAGCAATTTGTGCGAACGCTCTTAAATCAATAAAACATGACAACAAATTTGTTTAACATGATTTCAAAGAAACAGTGAATTTTTGAAGTAACCTAGTGCAAAAGTAGCTACTATTTAACATTTTCGACTACAAATCTGCCAGAACTTCACAGAAATTGCTCAAACTGACAAAGCAATTTGTGCGAACGCTCTTAAATCAATAAAACATGACAAAAAATTTGTTTAACATGATTTCAAAGAAACAGTGAATTTTTGAAGTAACCTTGTGCAAAAGTAGCTACTATTTAACATTTTCGACTATAAATCTGCCAGAACTTTACAGAAATTGCTCAAACTGACAAAGCAATTTGTGCGAACGCTCTTAAATCAATAAAACATGACAAAAAATTTGTTTAATATGATTTCAAAGAAACAGTGAATTTTTGAAGTAACCTAGTGCAAAAGGAGCTACTATTTAACATTTTCGACTATAAATCTGCCAAAACTTTACAGAAATTGCTCAAACTGACAAAGCAATTTGTGCGAACGCTCTTAAATCAATAAAACATGACAAAAAATTTGTTTAACATGATTTCAAAGAAACAGTGAATTTTTGAAGTAACCTAGTGCAAAAGTAGCTACTATTTAACATTTTCGACTACAAATCTGCCAGAACTTTACAGAAATTGCTCAAACTGACAAAGCAATTTGTGCGAACGCTCTTAAATCAATAAAACATGACAAAAAATTTGTTTAACATGATTTCAAAGAAACAGTGAATTTTTGAAGTAACCTAGTGCAAAAGTAGCTACTATTTAACATTTTCGACTATAAATCTGCCAGAACTTTACAGAAATTGCTCAAACTGACAAAGCAATTTGTGCGAACGCTCTTAAATCAATAAAACATGACAAAAAATTTGTTTAACATGATTTCAAAGAAACAGTGAATTTATGATGCAACCTTGTGCAAAAGTAGCTACTATTTAACATTTTTGACTATAAATCTGCCAGAACTTTACAGAAATTGCTCAAACTGACAAAGCAATTTGTGCGAACGCTCTTAAATCAATAGAACATGACAAAAAATTTGTTTAACATGATTTCAAAGAAACAGTGAATTTTTGATGCAACCTTGTGCAAAAGTAGCTACTATTTAACATTTTCGACTACAAATCTGCCAGAACTTTACAGAAATTGCTCAAACTGACAAAGCAATTTGTGCGAACGCTCTTAAATCAATAAAAAATGACAAAAAATTTGTTTAACATGATTTCAAAGAAACAGTGAATTTATGAAGCAACCGAGTGCAAAAGTAGCTACTATTTAACATTTTCGACTACAAATCTGCCAGAACTTTACAGAAATTGCTCAAACTGACAAAGCAATTTGTGCAAACGCTCTTAAATCAATAAAAAATGACAAAAAATTTGTTTAACATGATTTCAAAGAAACAGTGAATTTATGAAGCAACCGAGTGCAAAAGTAGCTACTATTTAACATTTTCGACTACAAATCTGCCAGAACTTTACAGAAATTGCTCAAACTGACAAAGCAATTTGTGCGAACGCTCTTAAATCAATAAAACATGACAAAAAATTTGTTTAGCATGATTTCAAAGAAACAGTGAATTTTTGAAGTAACCTAGTGCAAAAGTAGCTACTATTTAACATTTTCGACTATAAGTCTGCTAGAACTTCACAGAAATTGCTCAAACTGACAAAACAAGTTGTGCGAACGCTTTTAAATCAATATAACATGACAAAAAATTTGTTTAACATGATTTCAAAGTAACAGTGAATTTTTGAAGTAACCTTGTGCAAAAGTAGCTACTATTTAACATTTTCGACTACAAATCTGCCAGAACTTTACAGAAATTGCTCAAACTGACAAAGCAATTTGTGCGAACGCTCTTAAATCAATAAAACACGACAAAAAATTTGTTTAACACGATTTCAAAGAAACAGTGAATTTTTGAAGTAACCTTGTGCAAAAGTAGCTACTATTTAACATTTTCGACTATAAATCTGCCAGAACTTTACAGAAATTGCTCAAACTGACAAAGCAATTTGTGCGAACGCTCTTAAATCAATAAAACATGACAAAAAATTTGTTTAGCATGATTTCAAAGAAACAGTGAATTTTTGAAGTAACCTAGTGCAAAAGTAGCTACTATTTAACATTTTCGACTATAAGTCTGCTAGAACTTCACAGAAATTGCTCAAACTGACAAAACAAGTTGTGCGAACGCTTTTAAATCAATATAACATGACAAAAAATTTGTTTAACATGATTTCAAAGTAACAGTGAATTTTTGAAGTAACCTTGTGCAAAAGTAGCTACCATTTAACAATTTCGACTATAAATCTGCCAGAACTTTACAGAAATTGCTCAAACTGACAAAGCAATTTGTGCGAACGCTCTTAAATCAATAAAACATGACAAAAAATTTGTTTAACATGATTTCAAAGTAACAGTGAATTTTTGAAGTAACCTTGTGCAAAAGTAGCTACTATTTAACATTTTCGACTATAAATCTGCCAGAACTTTACAGAAATTGCTCAAACTGACAAAGCAATTTGTGCGAACGCTCTTAAATCAATAAAACATGACAAAAAATTTGTTTAACATGATTTCAAAGAAACAGTGAATTTTTGAAGTAACCTTGTGCAAAAGTAGCTTCTATTTAACATTTTGACTATAAGTTTGCTAGAACTTCACAGAAATTGCTCAAACTGACAAAACAAGTTGTGCGAACGCTTTTAAATCAATATAACATGACAAAAAATTTGTTTACATGATTTCAAAGAAACAGTGAATTTATGATGCAACCTTGTGCAAAAGTAGCTACTATTTAACATTTTTGACTTCAAATCTGCTAGAACTTCACAGAAATTGCTCAAACTGACAAAGCAATTTGTGCGAACGCTCTTAAATCAATAAAACATGACAAAAAATTTGTTTAGCATGATTTCAAAGAAACAGTGAATTTTTGAAGTAACCTAGTGCAAAAGTAGCTACTATTTAACATTTTTGACTACAAATCTGCCAGAACTTTACAGAAATTGCTCAAACTGACAAAGCAATTTGTGCAAACGCTCTTAAATCAATAAAACATGACAAAAAATTTGTTTAACATGATTTCAAAGAAACAGTGAATTTTGAAGTAACCTAGTGCAAAAGTAGCTACTATTTAACATTTTCGACTATAAGTCTGCTAGAACTTCACAGAAATTGCTCAAACTGACAAACAAGTTGTGCGAACGCTCTTAAATCAATAAAACATGACAAAAAATTTGTTTAGCATGATTTCAAAGAAACAGTGAATTTATGATGCAACCTTGTGCAAAAGTAGCTACTATTTAACATTTTTGACTACAAATCTGCCAGAACTTTACAGAAATTGCTCAAACTGACAAAGCAATTTGTGCAAACGCTCTTAAATCAATAAAACATGACAAAAAATTGTTTAACATGATTTCAAAGAAACAGTGAATTTTTGAAGTAACCTAGTGCAAAAGTAGCTACTATTTAACATTTTTGACTACAAATCTGCCAGAACTTTACAGAAATTGCTCAAACTGACAAAGCAATTTGTGCAAACGCTCTTAAATCAATAAAACATGACAAAAAATTTGTTTAACATGATTTCAAAGAAACAGTGAATTTTTGAAGTAACCTAGTGCAAAAGTAGCTACTATTTAACATTTTCGACTATAAGTCTGCTAGAACTTCACAGAAATTGCTCAAACTGACAAAACAAGTTGTGCGAACGCTCTTAAATCAATAAAACATGACAAAAAATTTGTTTAGCATGATTTCAAAGAAACAGTGAATTTATGATGCAACCTTGTGCAAAAGTAGCTACTATTTAACATTTTTGACTACAAATCTGCCAGAACTTTACAGAAATTGCTCAAACTGACAAAGCAATTTGTGCAAACGCTCTTAAATCAATAAAACATGACAAAAAATTTGTTTAACATGATTTCAAAGAAGCAGTGAATTTTTGAAGTAACCTAGTGCAAAAGTAGCTACTATTTAACATTTTCGACTATAAGTCTGCTAGAACTTCACAGAAATTGCTCAAACTGACAAAACAAGTTGTGCGAACGCTTTTAAATAAATATAACATGACAAAAAATTTGTTTAACATGATTTCAAAGTAACAGTGAATTTTTGAAGTAACCTTGTGCAAAAGTAGCTACTATTTAACATTTTCGACTATAAATCTGCCAGAACTTTACAGAAATTGCTCAAACTGACAAAGCAATTTGTGCGAACGCTCTTAAATCAATAAAACATGACAAAAAATTTGTTTAACATGATTTCAAAGAAACAGTGAATTTTTGAAGTAACCTTGTCAAAAGTAACTACTATTTAACAATTTCGACTACAAATCTGCCAAAACTTTACAGAAATTGCTCAAATTGACAAAGCAATTGTGCGAACGCTCTTAAATCAATAAAACATGACAAAAAATTTGTTTAACATGATTTTAAAGAAACAGTGAATTTTTGAAATAACCTTGTGCAAAAGTAACTACTATTTAACAATTTCGACTACAAATCTGCCAAAACTTCACAGAAATTGCTCAAACTGACAAAACAAGTTGTGCGAACGCTTTTAAATCAATATAACATGACAAAAAATTTGTTTAACATGATTTCAAAGAAACAGTGAATTTATGATGCAACCTTGTGCAAAAGTAGCTACTATTTAACATTTTTGACTACAAATCTGCTAGAACTTCACAGAAATTGCTCAAACTGACAAAGCAATTTGTGCGAACGCTCTTAAATCAATAAAACATGACAAAAAATTTGTTTAGCATGATTTCAAAGAAACAGTGAATTTTTGAAGTAACCTAGTGCAAAAGTAGCTACTATTTAACATTTTCGACTATAAATCTGCCAGAACTTTACAGAAATTGCTCAAACTGACAAAGCAATTTGTGCGAACGCTCTTAAATCAATAAAACATGACAAAAAATTTGTTTAACATGATTTCAAAGAAACAGTGAATTTTTGAAGTAACCTTGTGCAAAAGTAGCTACTATTTAACATTTTCGACTACAAATCTGCCAGAACTTTACAGAAATTGCTCAAACTGACAAAGCAATTTGTGCGAACGCTCTTAAATCAATAGAACATGACAAAAAATTTGTTTAACATGATTTCAAAGAAACAGTGAATTTTTGATGCAACCTTGTGCAAAAGTAGCTACTATTTAACATTTTCGACTACAAATCTGCCAGAACTTTACAGAAATTGCTCAAACTGACAAAGCAATTTGTGCAAACGCTCTTAAATCAATAAAAAATGACAAAAAATTTGTTTAACATGATTTCAAAGAAACAGTGAATTTTTGAAGTAACCTAATGCAAAAGTAGATTCTATTTAACATTTTTGACTATAAGTCTGCTAGAACTTCACAGAAATTGCTCAAACTGAATCTTAAATCAATAAAACATGACAAAAAATTTGTTTAACATGATTTCAAAGAAACAGTGAATTTATGAAGCAACCGAGTGCAAAAGTAGCTACTATTTAACATTTTCGACTACAAATCTGCCAGAACTTTACAGAAATTACTCAAACTGACAAAGCAATTTTTGCGAACGCTCTTAAATCAATAAAACATGACAAAAAATTTGTTTAACATGATTTCAAAGAAACAGTGAATTTATGAAGCAACCGAGTGCAAAAGTAGCTACTATTTAACATTTTCGACTACAAATCTGCCAGAACTTTACAGAAATTGCTCAAACTGACAAAGCAATTTGTGCAAACGCTCTTAAATCAATAAAAAATGACAAAAAATTTGTTTAACATGATTTCAAAGAAACAGTGAATTTATGAAGCAACCTTGTGCAAAAGTAGCTACTATTTAACATTTTCGACTACAAATCTGCCAGAACTTTACAGAAATTGCTCAAACTGACAAAGCAATTTGTGCAAACGCTCTTAAATCAATAAACATGACAAAAAATTTGTTTAACATGATTTCAAAAAAACAGTGAATTTATGATGCAACCTTGTGCAAAAGTAGCTACTATTTAACATTTTCGACTACAAATCTGCCAGAACTTTACAGAAATTGCTCAAACTGACAAAGCAATTTGCGCGAACGCTCTTAAATCAATAAACATGACAAAAAATTTGTTTAGCATGATTTCAAAGAAACAGTGAATTTTTGAAGTAACCTAGTGCAAAAGTAGCTACTATTAACATTTCGACTATAAATCTGCCAGAACTTTACAGAAATTGCTCAAACTGAATCTTAAATCAATAAAACATGACAAAAATTTGTTTAACATGATTTCAAAGAAACAGTGAATTTTTGAAGTAACCTTGTGCAAAAGTAGCTACTATTTAACATTTTCGACTATAAATCTGCCAGAACTTCACAGAAATTGCTCAAACTGACAAAGCAATTTGTGCGAACGCTCTTAAATCAATAAACATGACAAAAAATTGTTTAGCATGATTCAAAGAAACAGTGAATTTTTGAAGTAACCTAGTGCAAAAGTAGCTACTATTTAACATTTTCGACTATAAATCTGCCAGAACTTTACAGAAATTGCTCAAACTGAATCTTAAATCAATAAACATGACAAAAAATTTGTTTAACATGATTTCAAAGAAACAGTGAATTTTTGAAGTAACCTTGTGCAAAAGTAGCTACTATTTAACATTTTCGACTATAATCTGCCAGAACTTCACAGAAATTGCTCAAACTGACAAAGCAATTTGTGCGAACGCTCTTAAATCAATAAAACATGACAAAAAATTTGTTTAGCATGATTTCAAAGAAACAGTGAATTTTTGAAGTAACCTAGTGCAAAAGTAGCTACTATTTAACATTTCGACTACAAATCTGCCAAAACTTTACAGAAATTGCTCAAATTGACAAAGCAATTTGTGCGAACGCTCTTAAATCAATAAAACATGACAAAAAATTTGTTTAGCATGATTTCAAAGAAACAGTGAATTTTTGAAGTAACCTAGTGCAAAAGTAGCTACTATTTAACATTTTCGACTACAAATCTGCCAGAACTTTACAGAAATTGCTCAAACTGACAAAGCAATTTGTGCGAACGCTCTTAATCAATAAAAAATGACAAAAAATTTGTTTAACATGATTTCAAAGAAACAGTGAATTTATGAAGCAACGAGTGCAAAAGTAGCTACTATTTAACATTTTCGACTATAAATCTGCCAGAACTTCACAGAAATTGCTCAAACTGACAAAGCAATTTGTGCGACGCTCTTAAATCAATAAAACATGACAAAAAATTTGTTTAGCATGATTTCAAAGAAACAGTGAATTTTTGAAGTAACCTAGTGCAAAAGTAGCTACTATTTAACATTTTCGACTACAAATCTGCCAGAACTTTACAGAAATTGCTCAAACTGACAAAGCAATTTGTGCGAACGCTCTTAAATCAATAAAAAATGACAAAAAATTTGTTTAACATGATTTCAAAGAAACAGTGAATTTATGAAGCAACCGAGTGCAAAAGTAGCTACTATTTAACATTTTCGACTACAAATCTGCCAGACTTTACAGAAATTGCTCAAACTGACAAAGCAATTTGTGCGAACGCTCTTAAATCAATAAAACATGACAAAGAATTTGTTTAACATGATTTCAAAGAAACAGTGAATTTATGATGCAACCTTTGTGCAAAAGTAGCTACTATTTAACATTTTCGACTACAAATCTGCCAGAACTTTACAGAAATTGCTCAAACTGACAAAGCAATTTGTGCGAACGCTCTTAAATCAATAAAACATGACAAAAAATTTGTTTAGCATGATTTCAAAGAAACAGTGAATTTATGAAGCAACCGAGTGCAAAGTAGCTACTATTTAACATTTTCGACTACAAATCTGCCAGAACTTTACAGAAATTGCTCAAACTGACAAAGCAATTTGTGCGAACGCTCTTAAATCATAGAACAGGACAAAAAATTTGTTTAACATGATTTCAAAGAAACAGTGAATTTTTGATGCAACCTTGTGCAAAAGTAGCTTCTATTTAACATTTCGACTACAAATCTGCCAGAACTTTACAGAAATTGCTCAAACTGACAAAGCAATTGTGCAAACGCTCTTAAATCAATAAAAAATGACAAAAAATTTGTTTAACATGATTTCAAAGAAACAGTGAATTTATGAAGCAACCGAGTGCAAAAGTAGCTACTATTTAACATTTTCGACTACAAATCTGCCAGAACTTTACAGAAATTGCTCAAACTGACAAAGCAATTTGTGCAAACGCTCTTAAATCAATAAAACATGACAAAAAATTTGTTTAACATGATTTCAAAGAAACAGTGAATTTATGATGCAACCTTGTGCAAAAGTAGCTACTATTTAACATTTTCGACTACAAATCTGCCAGAACTTTACAGAATTCCTCAAACTGACAAAGCAATTTGCTAGCGAACGCTCTTAAATCAATAAAACATGACAAAAAATTTGTTAGCAATGATTTCAAAGAAACAGTGAATTTTTGAAGTAACCTAGTGCAAAGTAGCTACTATTTAACATTTTCGACTATAAATCTGCTAGAACTTCACAGAAATTGCTCAAACTGACAAAACAATTTGTGCGAACGCTCTTAAATCAATAAAACATGACAAAAAATTTGTTTAACATGATTTCAAAGTAACAGTGAATTTTTGAAGTAACCTTGTGCAAAAGTAGCTACTATTTAACAATTTCGACTACAAATCTGCCAGAACTTCACAAAAATTGCTCAAACTGACAAAGCAATTTGTGCGAATGCTCTTAAATCAATAAAAAATGACAAAAAATTTGTTTAACATGATTTCAAAGAAACAGTGAATTTATGATGCAACCTTGTGCAAAAGTAGCTACTATTTAACATTTTCGACTACAAATCTGCTAGAACTTCACAGAAATTGCTCAAACTGACAAAGCAGTTTGTGCGAATGCTCTTAAATCAATAAAACTTGACAAAAAATTTGTTTAACATGATTTCAAAGAAACAGTGAATTTATGATGCAACTTAGTGGAAAAGTAGCTACTATTTAACATTTTCGACTACAAATCTGCCAGAACTTCACAGAAATTGCTCAAACTGACAAAGCAATTTGTGCGAATGCTCTTAAATCAATAAACTTGACAAAAAATTTGTTTAACATGATTTCAAAGAAACAGTGAATTTATGATGCAACTTAGTGGAAAAGTAGCTACTATTTAACATTTTCGACTACAAATCTGCCAGAACTTCACAAAAATTGCTCAAACTGACAAAGCAATTTGTGCGAATGCTCTTAAATCAATAAAACAAGACAAAATATTTGTTTAACATGATTTCAAAGAAACAGTGAATTTATGATGCAACCTAGTGGAAAAGTAGCTACTATTTAACATTTTCGACTACAAATCTGCCAGAACTTCACAGAAATTGCTCAAACTGACAAAGCAATTTGTGCGAACGCTCTTAAATCAATAAAACATGACAAAAAATTTGTTACATGATTTCAAAGAAACAGTGAATTTTTGAAGTAACCTGGTGCAAAAGTAACTACTATTTAACAATTTCGACTACAAATCTGCCAAAACTTTACAGAAATTGCACAAATTGACAAAGCAATTGTGCGAACGCTCTTAAATCAATAAAACATGACAAAAAATTTGTTTAACATGATTTCCAAGAAACAGTGAATTTTTGAAGTAACCTTGTGCAAAAGTAGCTACTATTTAACATTTTCGACTATAAATCTGCCAGAACTTTACAGAAATTGCTCAAACTGACAAAGCAATTTGTGCGAACGCTCTTAAATCAATAAAACATGACAAAAAATTTGTTTAACATGATTTCAAAGAAACAGTGAATTTTGAAGTAACCTGTGCAAAAGTAGCTACTATTTAACATTTTCGACTACAAATCTGCCAGAACTTTACAGAAATTGCTCAAACTGACAAAGCAATTTGTGCGAACGCTCTTAAATCAATAGAACATGACAAAAAATTTGTTTAACATGATTTCAAAGAAACAGTGAATTTCTGATGCAACCTTGTGCAAAAGTAGCTACTATTTAACATTTCGACTACAAATCTGCCAGAACTTTACAGAAATTGCTCAAACTGACAAAGCAATTTGTGCAAACGCTCTTAAATCAATAAAAAATGACAAAAAATTTGTTTAACATGATTTCAAAGAAACAGTGAATTTATGAAGCAACCGAGTGCAAAAAGTAGCTACTATTTAACATTTTCGACTACAAATCTGCCAGAACTTTACAGAAATTGCTCAAACTGACAAAGCAATTTGTGCGAACGCTCTTAAATCAATAAAACATGACAAAAAATTTGTTTAGCATGATTTCAAAGAAACAGTGAATTTATGAAGCAACCGAGTGCAAAAGTAGCTACTATTTAACATTTTCGGACTACAAATCTGCCAGAACTTTACAGAAATTGCTCAAACTGACAAAGCAATTTGTGCGAACGCTCTTAAATCAATAAAACATGACAAAAAATTTGTTTAGCATGATTCAAAGAAACAGTGAATTTATGAAGCAACCGAGTGCAAAAGTAGCTACTATTTAACATTTTCGACTACAAATCTGCCAGAACTTTACAGAAATTGCTCAAACTGACAAAGCAATTTGTGCGAACGCTCTTAAATCAATAAACATGACAAAAAATTTGTTTAACATGATTTCAAAGAAACAGTGAATTATGAAGCAACCGAGTGCAAAAGTAGCTACTATTTAACATTTTCGACTACAAATCTGCCAGAACTTTACAGAAATTGCTCAAACTGACAAAGCAATTTGTGCAAACGCTCTTAAATCAATAAACATGACAAAAAATTTGTTTAACATGTTTTCAAAGAAACAGTGAATTTATGAAGCAACCGAGTGCAAAAGTAGCTACTATTTAACATTTTCGACTACAAATCTGCCAGAACTTTACAGAAATTGCTCAAACTGACAAAGCAATTTGTGCAAACGCTCTTAAATCAATAAAACATGACAAAAAATTTGTTTAACATGATTCAAAGAAACAGTGACTTTTTGAAGTAACCTTGTGCAAAAGTAGCTACTATTTAACATTTTCGACTATAAATCTGCCAGAACTTTACAGAAATTGCTCAAACTGACAAAGCAATTTGTGCGAACGCTCTTAAATCAATAAAACATGACAACAAATTTGTTTAACATGATTTCAAAGAAACAGTGAATTTTTGAAGTAACCTAGTGCAAAAGTAGCTACTATTTAACATTTTCGACTACAAATCTGCCAGAACTTTACAGAAATTGCTCAAACTGACAAAGCAATTTGTGCGAACGCTCTTAAATCAATAAAACATGACAAAAAATTTGTTTAACATGATTTCAAAGAAACAGTGAATTTTTGAAGTAACCTAGTGCAAAAGTAGCTACTATTAACATTTTCGACTATAAATCTGCCAGAACTTTACAGAAATTGCTCAAACTGACAAAGCAATTTGTGCGAACGCTCTTAAATCAATAAAAAATGACAAAAAATTTGTTTAACATGATTTCAAAGAAACAGTGAATTTTTGAAGTAACCTAGTGCAAAAGTAGCTACTATTTAACATTTTCGACTATAAATCTGCCAGAACTTTACAGAAATTGCTCAAACTGACAAAGCAATTTGTGCGAACGCTCTTAAATCAATAAAACATGACAAACAATTTTATTAACATGATTCAAGAAACAGTGAATTTTGAAGTAACCTTGTGCAAAAGTAGCTACTATTTAACATTTTCGACTATAAATCTGCCAGAACTTTACAGAAGTTGCTCAAACTGACAAAGCAATTTGTGCGAACGCTCTTAAATCAATAAAACATGACAAAAAATTTGTTTAACATGATTTCAAAGAAACAGTGAATTTATGATGCAACCTTGTGCAAAAGTAGCTACTATTTAACATTTTCGACTACAAATCTGCCAGAACTTTACAGAAATTGCTCAAACTGACAAAGCAATTTGTGCGAACGCACTTAATCAATAAAACATGACAAACAATTTTATTAACATGATTTCAAAGAAACAGTGAATTTTTGAAGTAACCTTGTGCAAAAGTAGCTACTATTTAACATTTTCGACTATAAATCTGCCAGAACTTTACAGAAATTGCTCAAACTGACAAAGCAATTTGTGCGAACGCTCTTAAATCAATAAAACATGACAAAAAATTTGTTTAACATGATTTCAAAGAAACAGTGTATTTATGATGCAACCTTGTGCAAAAATAGCTACTATTTAACATTTTCGACTACAAATCGGCCAGAACTTTACAGAAATTGCTCAAACTGACAAAGCAATTTGTGCGAATGCTCTTAAATCAATAAAACATGACAAAAAATTTGTTTAACATGATTTCAAAGAAACAGTGAATTTATGATGCAACCTAGTGCAAAAGTAGCTACTATTTAACATTTTCGACTATAAATCTGCCAGAACTTTACAGAAATTGCTCAAACTGAATCTTAATCAATAAAACATGACAAAAATTTGTTTAACATGATTTCAAAGAAACAGTGAATTTTTGAAGTAACCTAATGCAAAAGTAGCTTCTATTTAACATTTTTGACTATAAGTCTGCTAGAACTTCACAGAAATTGCTCAAACTGACAAAACAAGTTGTGCGAACGCTTTTTATTCAATATAACATGACAAAAATTTGTTTAACATGATTTCAAAGTAACAGTGAATTTTTGAAGTAACCTTGTGCAAAAGTAGCTACTATTTAACCTTTTCGACTACAAATCTGCCAGAACTTTACAGAAATTGCTCAACTGACAAAGCGATTTGTGCGAACGCTCTTAAATCAATAAAACATGACAAAAAATTTGTTTAACATGATTCAAAGAAACAGTGAATTTTGAAGTAACCTTGTGCAAAAGTAGCTACTATTTAACATTTTCGACTATAAATCTGCCAGAACTTTACAGAAATTGCTCAAACTGACAAAGCAATTTGTGCGAACGCTCTTAAATCAATAAAACATGACAACAAATTGTTTAACATGATTTCAAAGAAACAGTGAATTTTTGAAGTAACCTAGTGCAAAGTAGCTACTATTTAACATTTTCGTACTACAAATCTGCCAGAACTTTACAGAAATTGCTCAAACTGACAAAGCAATTTGTGCGAACGCTCTTAAATCAATAAAACATGACAAAAAATTTGTTTACATGATTTCAAAGAAACAGTGAATTTTTGAAGTAACCTAGTGCAAAAGTAGCTACTATTTAACATTTTCGACTATAAATCTGCCAGAACTTTACAGAAATTGCTCAAACTGACAAAGCAATTTGTGCGAACGCTCTTAAATCAATAAAAAATGACAAAAAATTTGTTTAACATGATTTCAAAGAAACAGTGAATTTTTGAAGTAACCTAGTGCAAAAGTAGCTACTATTTAACATTTTCGACTATAAATCTGCCAGAACTTTACAGAAATGCTCAAACTGACAAAGCAATTTGTGCGAACGCTCTTAAATCAATAAAACATGACAAACAATTTTATTAACATGATTTCAAGGAAACAGTGAATTTTGAAGTAACCTTGTGCAAAGTAGCTACTATTTAACATTTTCGACTATAAATCTGCCAGAACTTTACAGAAGTTGCTCAAACTGACAAAGCAATTGTGCGAACGCTCTTAAATCAATAAAACGATGACAAAAAATTTGTTTAACATGATTTCAAAGAAACAGTGAATTTATGATGCAACCTTGTGCAAAAGTAGCTACTATTTAACATTTTCGACTACAAATCTGCCAGAACTTTACAGAAATTGCTCAAACTGACAAAGCAATTTGTGCGAACGCACTTAAATCAATAAAACATGACAAACAATTTTATTAACATGATTTCAAAAGAAAACAGTGAATTTTTGAAGTAACCTTGTGCAAAAGTAGCTACTATTTAACATTTTCGACTATAAATCTGCCAGAACTTTACAGAAATTGCTCAAACTGACAAAGCAATTTGTGCGAACGCTCTTAAATCAATAAAACATGACAAAAATTTGTTTAACATGATTTCAAAGAAACAGTGTATTTATGATGCAACCTGTGCCAAAATAGCTACTATTTAACATTTTCGACTACAAATCGGCCAGAACTTTACAGAAATTGCTCAAACTGACAAGCAATTTGTGCGAATGCTCTTAAATCAATAAAACATGACAAAAAATTTGTTTAACATGATTTCAAAGAAAACAGTGAATTTATGATGCAACCTTGTGCAAAAGTAGCTACTATTTAACATTTTCGACTACAAATCTGCCAGAACTTCACAAAAATGCTCAAACTGACAAAGCAATTTGTGCGAATGCTCTTAAATCAATAAAACATGGCAAAACATTTATTTACCATGATTTCAAAGGAAAACAGTGTATTTATGATGCAACCTTGTGCAAAATAGCTACTATTTAACATTTTCGACTACAAATCTGCCAGAACTTTACAAAAATTGCTCAAACTGACAAAGCAATTTGTGCAAATGCTTTTAAATCAATAAAACATGTCAAAAAATTTGTTTAACATGATTTCAAAGAAACAGTGAATTTATGATGCAACCTAGTGGAAAAGTAGCTACTATTTAACTTTTTCGACTACAAATCTGCCAGAACTTCACAAAAATTGCTAAAACTGACAAAGCAATTTGTGCGAATGCTCTTAAATCAATAAAACATGACAAAACATTTATTTAACATGATTTCAAAGAAACAGTGTATTTATGATGCAACCTTGTGCAAAAATAGCTACTATTTAACATTTTCGACTACAAATCTGCCAGAACTTTACAAAAATTGCTCAAACTGACAAAGCAATTTGTGCGAATGCTCTTAAATCAATAAAACATGACAAAAAATTTGTTTAACATGATTTCAAAGAAACAGTGAATTTATGATGCAACCTAGTGGAAAAGTAGCTACTATTTAACTTTTTCGACTACAAATCTGCCAGAACTTCACAAAAATTGCTCAAACTGACAAAGCAATTTGTGCGAATGCTATTAAATCAATAAAACATGACAAAAAATTTGTTTAACATGATTTCAAAGAAACAGTGAATTTATGATGCAACCTTGTGCAAAAGGAGCTACTATTTAACATTTTTGACTACAAATCCGCCAGAACTTCACAAAAATTGCTCAAACTGACAAAGCAATTTGTGCAAATGCTTTTAAATCAATAAAACATGTCAAAAAATTTGTTTAACATGATTTCAAAGAAACAGTGAATTTATGATGCAACCTTGTGCAAAAGAAGCTACTATTTAACATTTTTGACTACAAATCTGCCAGAACTTTACAGAAATTGCTCAAACTGACAAAGCAATTTGTGCGAATGCTTTTAAATCAATAAAACATGACAAAAAATTTGTTTAACATGATTTCAAAGAAACAGTGAATTTATGATGCAACCTTGCGCAAAAGAAGCTACTATTTAACATTTTTGACTACAAATCTGCCAGAACTTTACAGAAATTGCTTAAACTGACAAAGCAATTTGTGCGAACGCTCTTAAATCAATAAAAAATGACAAAAAATTTGTTTAACATGATTTCAAAGAAACAGTGAATTTATGATGCAACCTTGTGCAAAAGTAGCTACTATTTAACATTTTCGACTACAAATCTGCCAGAACTTTACAAAAATTGCTCAAACTGACAAAGCAATTTGTGCGAACGCTCTTAAATCAATAAAACATGACAAAAAATTTGTTTAACATGATTTCAAAGAAACAGTGAATTTTTGAAGTAACCTAGTGCAAAAGTAGCTACTATTTAACATTTTCGACTATAAATCTGCCAGAACTTTACAGAAATTGCTCAAACTGACAAAGCAATTTGTGCGAACGCTCTTAAATCAATAAAACATGACAAACAATTTTATTAACATGATTTCAAAGAAACAGTGAATTTTTGAAGTAACCTTGTGCAAAAGTAGCTACTATTTAACATTTTCGACTATAAATCTGCCAGAACTTTACAGAAATTGCTCAAACTGACAAAGCAATTTGTGCGAACGCTCTTAAATCAATAAAACATGACAAAAAATTTGTTTAACATGATTTCAAAGAAACAGTGAATTTATGATGCAACCTTGTGCAAAAGTAGCTACTATTTAACATTTTCGACTACAAATCTGCCAGAACTTTACAGAAATTGCTCAAACTGACAAAGCAATTTGTGCGAACGCTCTTAAATCAATAAAACATGACAAACAATTTTATTAACATGATTTCAAAGAAACAGTGAATTTTTGAAGTAACCTTGTGCAAAAGTAGCTACTATTTAACATTTTTGACTATAAATCTGCTAGAACTTCACAGAAATTGCTCAAACTGACAACACAATTTGTGCGAACGCTCTTAAATCAATAAAACATGACAAAAAATTTGCTTAACATGATTTCAAAGAAACAGTGAATTTTTGAAGTAACCTTGTGCAAAAGTAGCTACTATTTAACATTTTCGACTATAAATCTGCCAGAACTTTACAGAAATTGCTCAAACTGACAAAGCAATTTGTGCGAACGCTCTTAAATTAATAAAACATGACAAACAATTTTATTAACATGATTTCAAAGAAACAGTGAATTTTTGAAGTAACCTTGTGCAAAAGTAGCTACTATTTAACATTTTCGACTATAAATCTGCCAGAACTTTACAGAAATTGCTCAAACTGACAAAGCAATTTGTGCGAACGCTCTTAAATCAATAAAACATGACAAACAATTTTATTAACATGATTTCAAAGAAACAGTGTATTTATGATGCAACCTTGTGCAAAAATAGCTACTATTTAACATTTTCGACTACAAATCGGCCAGAACTTTACAGAAATTGCTCAAACTGACAAAGCAATTTGTGCGAATGCTCTTAAATCAATAAAACATGACAAAAAATTTGTTTAACATGATTTCAAAGAAACAGTGAATTTATGATGCAACCTTGTGCAAAAGTAGCTACTATTTAACATTTTCGACTACAAATCTGCCAGAACTTCACAAAAATTGCTCAAACTGACAAAGCAATTTGTGCGAATGCTCTTAAATCAATAAAACATGACAAAACATTTATTTAACATGATTTCAAAGAAACAGTGTATTTATGATGCAACCTTGTGCAAAAATAGCTACTATTTAACATTTTCGACTACAAATCTGCCAGAACTTTACAGAAATTGCTCAAACTGACAAAGCAATTTGTGCAAATGCTTTTAAATCAATAAAACATGTCAAAAAATTTGTTTAACATGATTTCAAAGAAACAGTGAATTTATGATGCAACCTAGTGGAAAAGTAGCTACTATTTAACTTTTTCGACTACAAATCTGCCAGAACTTCACAAAAATTGCTCAAACTGACAAAGCAATTTGTGCGAATGCTCTTAAATCAATAAAACATGACAAAACATTTATTTAACATGATTTCAAAGAAACAGTGTATTTATGATGCAACCTTGTGCAAAAATAGCTACTATTTAACATTTTCGACTACAAATCTGCCAGAACTTTACAAAAATTGCTCAAACTGACAAAGCAATTTGTGCGAATGCTCTTAAATCAATAAAACATGACAAAAAATTTGTTTAACATGATTTCAAAGAAACAGTGAATTTATGATGCAACCTAGTGGAAAAGTAGCTACTATTTAACTTTTTCGACTACAAATCTGCCAGAACTTCACAACAATTGCTCAAACTGACAAAGCAATTTGTGCGAATGCTATTAAATCAATAAAACATGACAAAAAATTTGTTTAACATGATTTCAAAGAAACAGTGAATTTATGATGCAACCTTGTGCAAAAGGAGCTACTATTTAACATTTTTGACTACAAATCCGCCAGAACTTCACAAAAATTGCTCAAACTGACAAAGCAATTTGTGCAAATGCTTTTAAATCAATAAAACATGTCAAAAAATTTGTTTAACATGATTTCAAAGAAACAGTGAATTTATGATGCAACCTTGTGCAAAAGAAGCTACTATTTAACATTTTTGACTACAAATCTGCCAGAACTTTACAGAAATTGCTCAAACTGACAAAGCAATTTGTGCGAATGCTCTTAAATCAATAAAACATGACAAAAAATTTGTTTAACATGATTTCAAAGAAACAGTGAATTTATGATGCAACCTTGCGCAAAAGAAGCTACTATTTAACATTTTTGACTACAAATCTGCCAGAACTTTACAGAAATTGCTCAAACTGACAAAGCAATTTGTGCGAACGCTCTTAAATCAATAAAAAATGACAAAAAATTTGTTTAACATGATTTCAAAGAAACAGTGAATTTATGATGCAACCTTGTGCAAAAGTAGCTACTATTTAACATTTTCGACTACAAATCTGCCAGAACTTTACAGAAATTGCTCAAACTGACAAAGCAATTTGTGCGAACGCTCTTAAATCAATAAAACATGACAAAAAATTTGTTTAACATGATTTCAAAGAAACAGTGAATTTTTGAAGTAACCTAGTGCAAAAGTAGCTACTATTTAACATTTTCGACTATAAATCTGCCAGAACTTTACAGAAATTGCTCAAACTGACAAAGCAATTTGTGCGAACGCTCTTAAATCAATAAAACATGACAAACAATTTTATTAACATGATTTCAAAGAAACAGTGAATTTTTGAAGTAACCTTGTGCAAAAGTAGCTACTATTTAACATTTTCGACTATAAATCTGCCAGAACTTTACAGAAATTGCTCAAACTGACAAAGCAATTTGTGCGAACGCTCTTAAATCAATAAAACATGACAAACAATTTTATTAACATGATTTCAAAGAAACAGTGAATTTTTGAAGTAACCTTGTGCAAAAGTAGCTACTATTTAACATTTTCGACTATAAATCTGCCAGAACTTTACAGAAATTGCTCAAACTGACAAAACAATTTGTGCGAACGCTCTTAAATCAATAAAACATGACAAAAAATTTGTTTAACATGATTTCAAAGAAACAGTGAATTTATGAAGCAACCGAGTGCAAAAGTAGCTACTATTTAACATTTTTGACTATAAATCTGCTAGAACTTCACAGAAATTGCTCAAACTGACAACACAATTTGTGCGAACGCTCTTAAATCAATAAAACATGACAAAAAATTTGTTTAACATGATTTCAAAGAAACAGTGAATTTTTGAAGTAACCTTGTGCAAAAGTAGCTACTATTTAACATTTTCGACTATAAATCTGCCAGAACTTTACAGAAATTGCTCAAACTGACAAAGCAATTTGTGCGAACGCTCTTAAATCAATAAAACATGACAAACAATTTTATTAACATGATTTCAAAGAAACAGTGAATTTTTGATGCAACCTTGTGCAAAAGTAGCTACTATTTAACATTTTCGACTATAAATCTGCCAGAACTTTACAGAAATTGCTCAAACTGACAAAGCAATTTGTGCGAATGCTCTTAAATCAATAAAAAATGACAAAAAATTTGTTTAACATGATTTCAAAGAAACAGTGAATTTTTGAAGTAACCTTGTGCAAAAGTAGCTACTATTTAACATTTTTGACTATAAATCTGCTAGCACTTCACAAAAATTGCTCAAACTGACAAAGCAATTTGTGCGAACGCTCTTAAATCAATAAAACATGACAAAAAATTTGTTTAACATGATTTCAAAGAAACAGTGAATTTATGAAGCAACCTTGTGCAAAAGTAGCTACTATTTAACATTTTCGACTACAAATCTGCCAGAACTTTACAGAAATTGCTCAAACTGACAAAGCAATTTGTGCGAACGCTCTTAAATCAATAAAACATGACAAAAAATTTGTTTAACATGATTTCAAAGAAACAGTGAATTTATGAAGCAACCTTGTGCAAAAGTAGCTACTATTTAACATTTTCGACTACAAATCTGCCAGAACTTTACAGAAATTGCTCAAACTGACAAAGCAATTTGTGCGAACGCTCTTAAATCAATAAAACATGACAAAAAATTTGTTTAACATGATTTCAAAGAAACAGTGAATTTATGATGCAACCTTGTGCAAAAGTAGCTACTATTTAACATTTTCGACTACAAATCTGCCAGAACTTTACAGAAATTGCTCAAACTGACAAAGCAATTTGTGCGAACGCTCTTAAATCAATAAAACATGACAAAAAATTTGTTTAACATGATTTCAAAGTAACAGTGAATTTTTGAAGTAACCTTGTGCAAAAGTAGCTACTATTTAACATTTTCGACTACAAATCTGCCAGAACTTTACAGAAATTGCTCAAACTGACAAAGCAATTTGTGCGAACGCTCTTAAATCAATAAAACATGACAAACAATTTTATTAACATGATTTCAAAGAAACAGTGAATTTATGAAGCAACCGAGTGCAAAAGTAGCTACTATTTAACATTTTCGACTACAAATCTGCCAGAACTTTACAGAAATTGCTCAAACTGACAAAGCAATTTGTGCGAACGCTCTTAAATCAATAAAACATGACAAAAAATTTGTTTAACATGATTTCAAAGAAACAGTGAATTTATGATGCAACCTTGTGCAAAAGTAGCTACTATTTAACATTTTCGACTACAAATCTGCCAGAACTTTACAGAAATTGCTCAAACTGACAAAGCAATTTGTGCGAACGCTCTTAAATCAATAAAACATGACAAAAAATTTGTTTAACATGATTTCAAAGTAACAGTGAATTTTTGAAGTAACCTTGTGCAAAAGTAGCTACTATTTAACATTTTCGACTATAAATCTGCTAGAACTTTACAGAAATTGCTCAAACTGACAAAGCAATTTGTGCGAACGCTCTTAAATCAATAAAACATGACAAACAATTTTATTAACATGATTTCAAAGAAACAGTGAATTTTTGAAGTAACCTTGTGCAAAAGTAGCTACTATTTAACATTTTCGACTACAAATCTGCCAGAACTTTACAGAAATTGCTCAAACTGACAAAGCAATTTGTGCGAACGCTCTTAAATCAATAAAACATGACAAAAAATTTGTTTAACATGATTTCAAAGAAACAGTGAATTTTTGAAGTAACCTTGTGCAAAAGTAGCTACTATTTAACATTTTCGACTATAAATCTGCTAGAACTTTACAGAAATTGCTCAAACTGACAAAGCAATTTGTGCGAACGCTCTTAAATCAATAAAACATGACAAACAATTTTATTAACATGATCTCAAAGAAACAGTGAATTTTTGAAGTAACCTTGTGCAAAAGTAGCTACTATTTAACATTTTCGACTATAAATCTGCTAGAACTTTACAGAAATTGCTCAAACTGACAAAGCAATTTGTGCGAACGCTCTTAAATCAATAAAACATGACAAACAATTTTATTAACATGATTTCAAAGAAACAGTGAATTTTTGAAGTAACCTTGTGCAAAAGTAGCTACTATTTAACATTTTCGACTACAAATCTGCCAGAACTTTACAGAAATTGCTCAAACTGACAAAGCAATTTGTGCGAATGCTCTTAAATCAATAAAAAATGACAAAAAATTTGTTTAACATGATTTCAAAGAAACAGTGAATTTATGATGCAACCTTGTGCAAAAGTAGCTACTATTTAACATTTTCGACTACAAATCTGCCAGAACTTTACAGAAATTGCTCAAACTGACAAAGCGAACGCTCTTAAATCAATAAAAAATGACAAAAAATTTGTTTAACATGATTTCAAAGAAACAGTGAATTTATGATGCAACCTTGTGCAAAAGTAGCTACTATTTAACATTTTCGACTACAAATCTGCCAGAACTTTACAGAAATTGCTCAAACTGACAAAGCAATTTGTGCGAACGCTCTTAAATCAATAAAACATGACAAAAAATTTGTTTAACATGATTTCAAAGAAACAGTGAATTTTTGAAGTAACCTAGTGCAAAAGTAGCTACTATTTAATATTTTCGACTACAAATCTGCCAGAACTTTACAGAAATTGCTCAAACTGACAAAGCAATTTGTGCGAACGCTCTTAAATCAATAAAAAATGACAAAAAATTTGTTTAACATGATTTCAAAGAAACAGTGAATTTATGATGCAACCGAGTGCAAAAGTAGCTACTATTTAATATTTTCGACTACAAATCTGCCAGAACTTCACAGAAATTGCTCAAACTGACAAAGCAATTTGTGCGAACGCTCTTAAATCAATAAAAAATGACAAAAAATTTGTTTAACACGATTTCAAAGAAACAGTGAATTTATGATGCAACCTTGTGTAAAAGTAGCTACTATTTAACATTTTCGACTACAAATCTGCCAGAACTTTACAGAAATTGCTCAAACTGACAAAGCAATTTGTGCGAACGCTCTTAAATCAATATAACATGACAAAAAATTGGTTTAACATGATTTCAAAGAAACAGCGAATTTTTGAAGTAACCTTGTGCAAAAGTAGCTACTATTTAACATTTTCGACTACAAATCTGCCAGAACTTTACAGAAATTGCTCAAACTGACAAAGCAATTTGTGCGAACGCTCTTAAATCAATAAAACATGACAAAAAATTGGTTTAACATGATTTCAAAGAAACAGCGAATTTTTGAAGTAACCTTGTGCAAAAGTAGCTACTATTTAACATTTTCGACTATAAATCTGCCAGAACTTTACAGAAATTGCTCAAACTGACAAAGCAATTTGTGCGAACGCTCTTAAATCAATAAAACATGACAAAAAATTTGTTTAACATGATTTCAAAGAAACAGTGAATTTTTGAAGTAACCTTGTGCAAAAGTAGCTACTATTTAACAATTTCGACTACAAATCTGCCAGAACTTTACAGAAATTGCTCAAACTGACAAAGCAATTTGTGCGAACGCTCTTAAATCAATAAAAAATGACAAAAAATTTGTTTAACATGATTTCAAAGAAACAGTGAATTTATGAAGCAACCAAATGCAAAAGTAGCTTCTATTTAACATTTTCGACTATAAATCTGCCAGAACTTTACAGAAATTGCTCAAACTGACAAAGCAAATTGTGCGAACGCTCTTAAATCAATAAAACATGACAAAAAATTTGTTTAACATGATTTCAAAGTAACAGTGAATTTTTGAAGTAACCTTGTGCAAAAGTAGCTACTACTTAACATTTTCGACTACAAATCTGCCAGAACTTTACAGAAATTGCTCAAACTGACAAAGCAATTTGTGCGAACGCTCTTAAATCAATAAAACATGACAAAAAATTTGTTTAACATGATTTCAAAGAAACAGTGAATTTTTGAAGTAACCTTGTGCAAAAGTAGCTACTATTTAACAATTTCGACTACAAATCTGCCAGAACTTTACAGAAATTGCTCAAACTGACAAAGCAATTTGTGCGAACGCTCTTAAATCAATAAAACATGACAAAAAATTTGTTTAACATGATTTCAAAGAAACAGTGAATTTATGAAGCAACCAAATGCAAAAGTAGCTTCTATTTAACATTTTCGACTATAAATCTGCCAGAACTTTACAGAAATTGCTCAAACTGACAAAGCAATTTGTGCGAACGCTCTTAAATCAATAAAACATGACAAAAAATTTGTTTAACATGATTTCAAAGAAACAGTGAATTTTTGAAGTAACCTTGTGCAAAAGTAGCTACTATTTAACATTTTCGACTATAAATCTGCCAGAACTTTACAGAAATTGCTCAAACTGACAAAGCAATTTGTGCGAACGCTCTTAAATCAATAAAAAATGACAAAAAATTTGTTTGCCATGATTTCAAAGAAACAGTGAATTTATGATGCAACCTTGTGCAAAAGTAGCTACTATTTATCATTTTCGACTACAAATCTGCCAGAACTTTACAGAAATTGCTCAAACTGACAAAGCAATTTGTGCAAACGCTCTTAAATCAATAAAACATGACAAAAAATTTGTTTAACATGATTTCAAAGAAACAGTGAATTTATGATACAACCTTGTGCAAAAGTAGCTACTATTTAACATTTTCGACTACAAATCTGCCAGAACTTTACAGAAATTGCTCAAACTGACAAAGCAATTTGTGCGAACGCTCTTAAATCAATAAAACATGACAAAAAATTTGTTTAACATGATTTCAAAGAAACAGTGAATTTTTGAAGTAACCTTGTGCAAAAGTAGCTACTATTTAACATTTTCGACTATAAATCTGCTAGCACTTCACAAAAATTGCTCAAACTGACAAAGCAATTTGTGCGAACGCTCTTAAATCAATAAAACATGACAAAAAATTTGTTTAACATGATTTCAAAGAAACAGTGAATTTTTGAAGTAACTTTGTGCAAAAGTAGCTACTATTTAACATTTTCGACTACAAATCTGCCAGAACTTTACAGAAATTGCTCAAACTGACAAAGCAATTTGTGCGAACGCTCTTAAATCAATAAAACATGACAAAAAATTTGTTTAACATGATTTCAAAGAAACAGTGAATTTATGAAGCAACCGAGTGCAAAAGTAGCTACTATTTAACATTTTCGACTACAAATCTGCCAGAACTTTACAGAAATTGCTCAAACTGACAAAGCAATTTGTGCGAACGCTCTTAAATCAATAAAACATGACAAAAAATTTGTTTAACATGATTTCAAAGAAACAGTGAATTTATGATGCAACCTTGTGCAAAAGTAGCTACTATTTAATATTTTCGACTACAAATCTGCCAGAACTTTACAGAAATTGCTCAAACTGACAAAGCAATTTGTGCGAACGCTCTTAAATCAATAAAAAATGACAAAAAATTTGTTTAACATGATTTCAAAGAAACAGTGAATTTATGATGCAACCGAGTGCAAAAGTAGCTACTATTTAATATTTTCGACTACAAATCTGCCAGAACTTCACAGAAATTGCTCAAACTGACAAAGCAATTTGTGCGAACGCTCTTAAATCAATAAAAAATGACAAAAAATTTGTTTAACATGATTTCAAAGAAACAGCGAATTTTTGAAGTAACCTTGTGCAAAAGTAGCTACTATTTAACATTTTCGACTACAAATCTGCCAGAACTTTACAGAAATTGCTCAAACTGACAAAGCAATTTGTGCGAACGCTCTTAAATCAATAAAACATGACAAAAAATTGGTTTAACATGATTTCAAAGAAACAGCGAATTTTTGAAGTAACTTTGTGCAAAAGTAGCTACTATTTAACATTTTCGACTACAAATCTGCCAGAACTTTACAGAAATTGCTCAAACTGACAAAGCAATTTGTGCGAACGCTCTTAAATCAATAAAACATGACAAAAAATTTGTTTAACATGATTTCAAAGAAACAGTGAATTTATGAAGCAACCGAGTGCAAAAGTAGCTACTATTTAATATTTTCGACTACAAATCTGCCAGAACTTTACAGAAATTGCTCAAACTGACAAAGCAATTTGTGCGAACGCTCTTAAATCAATAAAAAATGACAAAAAATTTGTTTAACATGATTTCAAAGAAACAGTGAATTTATGATGCAACCGAGTGCAAAAGTAGCTACTATTTAATATTTTCGACTACAAATCTGCCAGAACTTCACAGAAATTGCTCAAACTGACAAAGCAATTTGTGCGAACGCTCTTAAATCAATAAAAAATGACAAAAAATTTGTTTAACATGATTTCAAAGAAACAGCGAATTTTTGAAGTAACCTTGTGCAAAAGTAGCTACTATTTAACATTTTCGACTACAAATCTGCCAGAACTTTACAGAAATTGCTCAAACTGACAAAGCAATTTGTGCGAACGCTCTTAAATCAATAAAACATGACAAAAAATTGGTTTAACATGATTTCAAAGAAACAGCGAATTTTTGAAGTAACCTTGTGCAAAAGTAGCTACTATTTAACATTTTCGACTATAAATCTGCCAGAACTTTACAGAAATTGCTCAAACTGACAAAGCAATTTGTGCGAACGCTCTTAAATCAATAAAACATGACAAAAAATTTGTTTAACATGATTTCAAAGAAACAGTGAATTTTTGAAGTAACCTTGTGCAAAAGTAGCTACTATTTAACAATTTCGACTACAAATCTGCCAGAACTTTATAGAAATTGCTCAAACTGACAAAGCAATTTGTGCGAACGCTCTTAAATCAATAAAAAATGACAAAAAATTTGTTTAACATGATTTCAAAGAAACAGTGAATTTATGAAGCAACCAAATGCAAAAGTAGCTTCTATTTAACATTTTCGACTATAAATCTGCCAGAACTTTACAGAAATTGCTCAAACTGACAAAGCAATTTGTGCGAACGCTCTTAAATCAATAAAACATGACAAAAAATTTGTTTAACATGATTTCAAAGTAACAGTGAATTTTTGAAGTAACCTTGTGCAAAAGTAGCTACTACTTAACATTTTCGACTACAAATCTGCCAGAACTTTACAGAAATTGCTCAAACTGACAAAGCAATTTGTGCGAACGCTCTTAAATCAATAAAACATGACAAAAAATTTGTTTAACATGATTTCAAAGAAACAGTGAATTTTTGAAGTAACCTTGTGCAAAAGTAGCTACTATTTAACAATTTCGACTACAAATCTGCCAGAACTTTACAGAAATTGCTCAAACTGACAAAGCAATTTGTGCGAACGCTCTTAAATCAATAAAACATGACAAAAAATTTGTTTAACATGATTTCAAAGAAACAGTGAATTTATGAAGCAACCAAATGCAAAAGTAGCTTCTATTTAACATTTTCGACTATAAATCTGCCAGAACTTTACAGAAATTGCTCAAACTGACAAAGCAATTTGTGCGAACGCTCTTAAATCAATAAAACATGACAAAAAATTTGTTTAACATGATTTCAAAGAAACAGTGAATTTATGATGCAACCTTGTGCAAAAGTAGCTACTATTTAACATTTTCGACTACAAATCTGCCAGAACTTTACAGAAATTGCTCAAACTGACAAAGCAATTTGTGCGAACGCTCTTAAATCAATAAAACATGACAAACAATTTTATTAACATGATTTCAAAGAAACAGTGAATTTATGAAGCAACCGAGTGCAAAAGTAGCTACTATTTAACAATTTTGTCTATAAATCTGCTAGAACTTCACAAAAATTGCTCAAACTGAGAAAACAATTTGTGCGAACGCTCTTAAATCAATAAAACATGACAAAAAAATTGTTTAACATGATTTCAAAGTAACAGTGAATTTTTGAAGTAACCTTGTGCAAAAGTAGCTACTATTTAACATTTTCGACTACAAATCTGCCAGAACTTTACAGAAATTGCTCAAACTGACAAAGCAATTTGTGCGAACGCTCTTAAATCAATAAAACATGACAAACAATTTGTTTAACATGATTTCAAAGAAACAGTGAATTTATGATGCAACCTTGTGCAAAAGTAGCTACTATTTAACATTTTCGACTACAAATCTGCCAGAACTTTACAGAAATTGCTCAAACTGACAAAGCAATTTGTGCGAACGCTCTTAAATCAATAAAACATGACAAACAATTTTATTAACATGATTTCAAAGAAACAGTGAATTTATGAAGCAACCGAGTGCAAAAGTAGCTACTATTTAACATTTCGACTACAAATCTGCCAGAACTTTACAGAAAATTGCTCAAACTGACAAAGCAATTTGTGCGAACGCTCTTAAATCAATAAAACATGACAAAAAATTTGTTTAACATGATTTCAAAGAAACAGTGAATTTTTGAAGTAACCTTGTGCAAAAGTAGCTACTATTTAACATTTTCGACTACAAATCTGCCAGAACTTTACAGAAATTGCTCAAACTGACAAAGCAATTTGTGCGAACGCTCTTAAATCAATAAAACATGACAAAAAATTTGTTTAACATGATTTCAAAGTAACAGTGAATTTTTGAAGTAACCTTGTGCAAAAGTAGCTACTATTTAACATTTTCGACTACAAATCTGCCAGAACTTTACAGAAATTGCTCAAACTGACAAAGCAATTTGTGCGAACGCTCTTAAATCAATAAAACATGACAAAAAATTTGTTTAACATGATTTCAAAGTAACAGTGAATTTTTGAAGTAACCTTGTGCAAAAGTAGCTACTATTTAACATTTTCGACTACAAATCTGCCAGAACTTTACAGAAATTGCTCAAACTGACAAAGCAATCTGTGCAAACGCTCTTAAATCAATAAAACATGACAAAAAATTTGTTTAACATGATTTCAAAGAAACAGTGAATTTATGATGCAACCTTGTGCAAAAGTAGCTACTATTTAACATTTTCGACTACAAATCTGCCAGAACTTTACAGAAATTGCTCAAACTGACAAAGCAATTTGTGCGAACGCTCTTAAATCAATAAAACATGACAAACAATTTTATTAACATGATTTCAAAGAAACAGTGAATTTATGAAGCAACCGAGTGCAAAAGTAGCTACTATTTAACATTTTCGACTACAAATCTGCCAGAACTTTACAGAAATTGCTCAAACTGACAAAGCAATTTGTGCGAACGCTCTTAAATCAATAAAACATGACAAACAATTTTATTAACATGATTTCAAGAAACAGTGAATTTTTGAAGTAACCTTGTGCAAAAGTAGCTACTATTTAACATTTTCGACTATAAATCTGCCAGAACTTTACAGAAATTGCTCAAACTGACAAAGCAATTTGTGCGAACGCTCTTAAATCAATAAAACATGACAAAAAATTTGTTTAACATGATTTCAAAGAAACAGTGAATTTATGATGCAACCTTGTGCAAAAGTAGCTACTATTTAACATTTTCGACTACAAATCTGCCAGAACTTTACAGAAATTGCTCAAACTGACAAAGCAATTTGTGCGAACGCTCTTAAATCAATAAAACATGACAAAAAATTTGTTTAACATGATTTCAAAGAAACAGTGAATTTTTGAAGTAACCTAGTGCAAAAGTAGCTACTATTTAACATTTTCGACTATAAATCTGCCAGAACTTTACAGAAATTGCTCAAACTGACAAAGCAATTTGTGCGAACGCTCTTAAATCAATAAAACATGACAAACAATTTTATTAACATGATTTCAAAGAAACAGTGAATTTTTGAAGTAACCTTGTGCAAAAGTAGCTACTATTTAACATTTTCGACTATAAATCTGCCAGAACTTTACAGAAATTGCTCAAACTGACAAAACAATTTGTGCGAACGCTCTTAAATCAATAAAACATGACAACAATTTTATTAACATGATTTCAAAGAAACAGTGAATTTTTGATGCAACCTTGTGCAAAAGTAGCTACTATTTAACATTTTCGACTATAAATCTGCCAGAACTTTACAGAAATTGCTCAAACTGACAAAGCAATTTGTGCGAATGCTCTTAAATCAATAAAAAATGACAAAAAATTTGTTTAACATGATTTCAAAGAAACAGTGAATTTATGATGCAACCTTGTGCAAAAGTAGCTACTATTTAACATTTTTGACTATAAATCTGCTAGAACTTCACAAAAATTGCTCAAACTGACAAAGCAATTTGTGCGAATGCTCTTAAATCAATAAAAAATGACAAAAAATTTGTTTAACATGATTTCAAAGAAACAGTGAATTTATGATGCAACCTTGTGCAAAAGTAGCTACTATTTAACATTTTCGACTACAAATCTGCCAGAACTTTACAGAAATTGCTCAAACTGACAAAGCAATTTGTGCGAACGCTCTTAAATCAATAAAACATGACAAAAAATTTGTTTAACATGATTTCAAAGAAACAGTGAATTTATGAAGCAACCTTGTGCAAAAGTAGCTACTATTTAACATTTTCGACTACAAATCTGCCAGAACTTTACAGAAATTGCTCAAACTGACAAAGCAATTTGTGCGAACGCTCTTAAATCAATAAAACATGACAAAAAATTTGTTTAACATGATTTCAAAGAAACAGTGAATTTTTGAAGTAACCTAGTGCAAAGTAGCTACTATTTAACATTTTCGACTACAAATCTGCCAGAACTTTACAGAAATTGCTCAAACTGACAAAGCAATTTGTTGCGAACGCTCTTAAATCAATAAAACATGACAAAAAATTTGTTTAACATGATTTCAAAGAAACAGTGAATTTATGAAGCAACCGACTGCAAAAGTAGCTACTATTTAACATTTTTGACTATAAATCTGCTAGAACTTCACAGAAATTGCTCAAACTGACAACACAATTTGTGCGAACGCTCTTAAATCAATAAACCATGACAAAAAATTTGTTTCACATGATTTCAAAGAAACAGTGAATTTCCCGAATAGACAAAGAGCACGCTATGAGCGCGCTCAAATTTAGTGCTGAGCATGCTCGCGTGAGCGTGCTCTTTCATACGAAAAGTGATGCCACTACTTTACGCTAATGAGCACGTTTTTTGAGCATGCTCTGAGCACGTTATTTTAACAAATTTTGAGCATGCTCAAATTGTTGTGTGACATGCAACATTTTTTATGTCATATGATGTGACATTTGAGTACACTCAGTGAGTGTGCTCGTGAGTGTACTCTGAGCATGCTCACTGAGTGTACTCACATCATTTTATAATTTTCAAAAAAATTAAATTTTGAAATTATTTTTTTTGATATATTTTACTGTTGTAGAGTTTTTTAATGTTCTAGAATAAATTTTGTTCATTAATAATCTGAAAAAAACACTTAAGAAAATTTTGGATTTTACCTGGATTCGAACTTACGACCGCTCTGTTGCTAAGACCATTACCATAACCATTACACCACTGCTGCAATTTACCTTTATAATTTATTATGGCAAAAACTCATATATAAACTATAACAAAGTTAAATACTTCGAAATTGATCTCAAAATGTTTTTAAACAATGTTTATAGTTAAAAAGTAGATAACTATATATAATTCTAGAAACTTTGACTTGTGAAGTATATACAAAATCATGAGCATACTCAGAGTATGCTCAATAAATGTGCTCTTGAGCACGCTCAATAAAATGTGAAATATTATAAAAATTGTTTTTTTTTGTGAGCATATTCACAATGTGCTCACGAGTATGCTTAAGAGTGTACTCAAGTGAGCATGCTTAAGTTTGGTAATTGAGTATGCTCATGAGCATGCTCTCGAGAATGAGTATGCTCTCGAGCATGCTCAATAAAATGAAAAATTTTAAAAAAATTGATTTTTTGTGAGCATATTCACAATGTGCTCACGAGTATGCTTAAGAGTGTACTCAAGTGAGCATGCTTAGATTTAGGAATTGAGTATGCTCTCGAGCATGCTCAATAAAATAAAAAATTTCAAAAAATTTGTTTTTTGTGAGCATATTCACAATGTGCTCACAAGCATGTTCAACTGAGTGTGCTCAGGTGAGCACGTTAAATGATGATTTTGAGCATGCTCATTAACGTGCTCACAAAAGTGAGCACGCTCTTTGTCTATTCGGGTTTATGATGCAACCTTGTGCAAAAGTAGCTACTATTTAACATTTTCGACTATAAATCTGCCAGAACTTTACAGAAATTGCTCAAACTGACAAAGCAATTTGTGCGAACGCTCTTTAATCAATAAAAAATGACAAAAAATTTGTTTAACATGATTTCAAAGAAACAGTGAATTTATGATACAACCTTGTGCAAAAGTAGCTACTATTTAACATTTTCGACTACAAATCTACCAGAACTTTACAGAAATTGCTCAAACTGACAAAGCAATTTGTGCGAACGCTCTTAAATCAATAAAACATGACAAAAAATTTGTTTAACATGATTTCAAAGAAACAGTGAATTTATGAAGCAACCGAGTGCAAAAGTAGCTACTATTTAACATTTTTGACTATAAATCTGCTAGAACTTCACAAAAATTGCTCAAACTGACAAAGCAATTTGTGCGAACGCTCTTAAATCAATAAAACATGACAAAAAATTTGTTTAACATGATTTCAAAGAAACAGTGAATTTTTGAAGTAACCTTGTGCAAAAGTAGCTACTATTTAACATTTTCGACTATAAATCTGCTAGAACTTCACAAAAATTGCTCAAACTGACAAAGCAATTTGTGCGAATGCTCTTAAATCAATAAAAAATGACAAAAAATTTGTTTAACATGATTTCAAAGAAACAGTGAATTTATGATGCAACCTTGTGCAAAAGTAGCTACTATTTAACATTTTCGACTACAAATCTGCCAGAACTTTACAGAAATTGCTCAAACTGACAAAGCAATTTGTGCGAACGCTCTTAAATCAATAAAACATGACAAAAAATTTGTTTAACATGATTTCAAAGAAACAGTGAATTTTTGAAGTAACCTAGTGCAAAAGTAGCTACTATTTAATATTTTCGACTACAAATCTGCCAGAACTTTACAGAAATTGCTCAAACTGACAAAGCAATTTGTGCGAACGCTCTTAAATCAATAAAAAATGACAAAAAATTTGTTTAACATGATTTCAAAGAAACAGTGAATTTATGATGCAAATGAGTGCAAAAGTAGCTACTATTTAACATTTTCGACTATAAATCTGCCAGAACTTTACAGAAATTGCTCAAACTGACAAAGCAATTTGTGCTAACGCTCTTAAATCAATAAAACATGACAAAAAATTTGTTTAACATGATTTCAAAGAAACAGTGAATTTATGATGCAACCTTGTGCAAAAGTAGCTACTATTTAACATTTTCGACTACAAATCTGCCAGAACTTTACAGAAATTGCTCAAACTGACAAAGCAATTTGTGCGAACGCTCTTAAATCAATAAAACATGACAAAAAATTTGTTTAACATGATTTCAAAGAAACAGTGAATTTTTGAAGTAACCTAGTGCAAAAGTAGCTACTATTTAATATTTTCGACTACAAATCTGCCAGAACTTTACAGAAATTGCTCAAACTGACAAAGCAATTTGTGCGAACGCTCTTAAATCAATAAAACATGACAAAAAATTTGTTTAACATGATTTCAAAGAAACAGTGAATTTTTGAAGTAACCTAGTGCAAAAGTAGCTACTATTTAATATTTTCGACTACAAATCTGCCAGAACTTTACAGAAATTGCTCAAACTGACAAAGCAATTTGTGCGAACGCTCTTAAATCAATAAAAAATGACAAAAAATTTGTTTAACATGATTTCAAAGAAACAGTGAATTTATGATGCAAATGAGTGCAAAAGTAGCTACTATTTAACATTTTCGACTATAAATCTGCCAGAACTTTACAGAAATTGCTCAAACTGACAAAGCAATTTGTGCGAACGCTCTTAAATCAATATAACATGACAAAAAATTGGCTTAACATGATTTCAAAGAAACAGCGAATTTTTGAAGTAACCTTGTGCAAAAGTAGCTACTATTTAACATTTTCGACTACAAATCTGCCAGAACTTTACAGAAATTGCTCAAACTGACAAAGCAATTTGTGCGAACGCTCTTAAATCAATAAAACATGACAAAAAATTGGTTTAACATGATTTCAAAGAAACAGCGAATTTTTGAAGTAACCTTGTGCAAAAGTAGCTACTATTTAACATTTTCGACTATAAATCTGCCAGAATTTTACAGAAATTGCTCAAACTGACAAAGCAATTTGTGCGAACGCTCTTAAATCAATAAAACATGACAAAAAATTTGTTTAACATGATTTCAAAGAAACAGTGAATTTATGAAGCAACCAAATGCAAAAGTAGCTTCTATTTAACATTTTCGACTATAAATCTGCCAGAACTTTACAGAAATTGCTCAAACTGACAAAGCAATTTGTGCGAACGCTCTTAAATCAATAAAACATGACAAAAAATTTGTTTAACATGATTTCAAAGAAACAGTGAATTTATGAAGCAACCTTGTGCAAAAGTAGCTACTATTTAACATTTTCGACTACAAATCTGCCAGAACTTTACAGAAATTGCTCAAACTGACAAAGCAATTTGTGCGAACGCTCTTAAATCAATAAAACATGACAAAAAATTTGTTTAACATGATTTCAAAGAAACAGTGAATTTTTGAAGTAACCTAGTGCAAAAGTAGCTACTATTTAACATTTTCGACTACAAATCTGCCAGAACTTTACAGAAATTGCTCAAACTGACAAAGCAATTTGTGCGAACGCTCTTAAATCAATAAAACATGACAAAAAATTTGTTTAACATGATTTCAAAGAAACAGTGAATTTATGAAGCAACCGACTGCAAAAGTAGCTACTATTTAACATTTTTGACTATAAATCTGCTAGAACTTCACAGAAATTGCTCAAACTGACAACACAATTTGTGCGAACGCTCTTAAATCAATAAACCATGACAAAAAATTTGTTTCACATGATTTCAAAGAAACAGTGAATTTATGATGCAACCTTGTGCAAAAGTAGCTACTATTTAACATTTTCGACTATAAATCTGCCAGAACTTTACAGAAATTGCTCAAACTGACAAAGCAATTTGTGCGAACGCTCTTTAATCAATAAAAAATGACAAAAAATTTGTTTAACATGATTTCAAAGAAACAGTGAATTTATGATGCAACCTTGTGCAAAAGTAGCTACTATTTAACATTTTCGACTCCAAATCTACCAGAACTTTACAGAAATTGCTCAAACTGACAAAGCAATTTGTGCGAACGCTCTTAAATCAATAAAACATGACAAAAAATTTGTTTAACATGATTTCAAAGAAACAGTGAATTTATGAAGCAACCGAGTGCAAAAGTAGCTACTATTTAACATTTTTGACTATAAATCTGCTAGAACTTCACAAAAATTGCTCAAACTGACAAAGCAATTTGTGCGAACGCTCTTAAATCAATAAAAAATGACAAAAAATTTGTTTAACATGATTTCAAAGAAACAGTGAATTTATGATGCAACCTTGTGCAAAAGTAGCTACTATTTAACATTTTCGACTACAAATCTGCCAGAACTTTACAGAAATTGCTCAAACTGACAAAGCAATTTGTGCGAACGCTCTTAAATCAATAAAAAATGACAAAAAATTTGTTTAACATGATTTCAAAGAAACAGTGAATTTATGATGCAACCTTGTGCAAAAGTAGCTACTATTTAACATTTTCGACTACAAATCTGCCAGAACTTTACAGAAATTGCTCAAACTGACAAAGCAATTTGTGCGAACGCTCTTAAATCAATAAAACATGACAAAAAATTTGTTTAACATGATTTCAAAGAAACAGTGAATTTTTGAAGTAACCTAGTGCAAAAGTAGCTACTATTTAATATTTTCGACTACAAATCTGCCAGAACTTTACAGAAATTGCTCAAACTGACAAAGCAATTTGTGCGAACGCTCTTAAATCAATAAAAAATGACAAAAAATTTGTTTAACATGATTTCAAAGAAACAGTGAATTTATGATGCAAATGAGTGCAAAAGTAGCTACTATTTAATATTTTCGACTACAAATCTGCCAGAACTTCACAGAAATTGCTCAAACTGACAAAGCAATTTGTGCGAACGCTCTTAAATCAATAAAAAATGACAAAAAATTTGTTTAACACGATTTCAAAGAAACAGTGAATTTATGATGCAACCTTGTGTAAAAGTAGCTACTATTTAACATTTTCGACTACAAATCTGGAACTTTACAGAAATTGCTCAAACTGACAAAGCAATTTGTGCGAACGCTCTTAAATCAATAAAACATGACAAAAAATTTGTTTAACATGATTTCAAAGAAACAGTGAATTTTTGAAGTAACCTAGTGCAAAAGTAGCTACTATTTAATATTTTCGACTACAAATCTGCCAGAACTTCACAGAAATTGCTCAAACTGACAAAGCAATTTGTGCGAATGCTCTTAAATCAATAAAAAATGACAAAAAATTTGTTTAACATGATTTCAAAGAAACAGTGAATTTTTGAAGTAACCTAGTGCAAAAGTAGCTACTATTTAACATTTTTGACTATAAATCTGCTAGAACTTCACAGAAATTGCTCAAACTGAGAAAACAATTTGTGCGAACGCTCTTAAATCAATAAAACATGACAAAAAATTTGTTTAACATGATTTCAAAGAAACAATGAATTTTTGAAGTAACCTTGTGCAAAAGTAGCTACTATTTAACATTTTCGACTATAAATCTGCCAGAACTTTACAGAAATTGCTCAAACTGACAAAGCAATTTGTGCGAACGCTCTTAAATCAATAAAACATGACAAAAAATTTGTTTAACATGATTTCAAAGAACCAGTGAATTTTTGAAGTAACCTTGTGCAAAAGTAGCTACTATTTAACATTTTTGACTATAAATCTGCTAGAACTTCACAGAAATTGCTCAAACTGAGAAAACAATTTGTGCGAATGCTCTTAAATCAATAAAACTTGACAAAAAATTTGTTTAACATGATTTCAAAGAAACAGAGAATTTTTGAAGTAACCTAGTGCAAAAGTAGCTACTATTTAACATTTTTGACTATAAATCTGCTAGAACTTCACAGAAATTGCTCAAACTAAGAAAACAATCTGTGCGAACGCTCTTAAATCAATAGAACATGACAAAAAATTTGTTTAAAATGATTTCAAAGAAACAGTGAATTTTTGAAGTAACCTTGTGCAAAAGTAGCTACTATTTAACATTTTCGACTATAAATCTGCCAGAACTTTACAGAAATTGCTCAAACTGACAAAGCAATTTGTGCGAACGCTCTTAAATCAATAAAACATGACAAAAAATTTGTTTAACATGATTTCAAAGAAACAGTGAATTTGTGAAGCAACCGAGTGCAAAAGTAGCTACTATTTAACATTTTTGACTACAAATCTGCTAGAACTTCACAGAAATTGCTCAAACTGACAAAGCAATTTGTGCGAATGCTCTTAAATCAATAAAACTTGACAAAAAATTTGTTTAACATGATATCAAAGAAACAGTGATTTTATGATGCAACTTAGTGGAAAAGTAGCTACTATTTAACATTTTCGACTACAAATTCGCCAGAACTTTACAGAAATTGCTCAAACTGACAAAGCAATTTGTGCGAACACTCTTAAATCAATAAAACATGACAAAAAATTTGTTTAACATGATTTCAAAGAAACAGTGAATTTTTGAAGTAACCTTGTGCAAAAGTAGCTACTATTTAACATTTTCGACTATAAATCTGCCAGAACTTTACAGAAATTGCTCAAACTGACAAAGCAATTTGTGCGAACGCTCTTAAATCAATAAAACATGACAAAAAATTTGTTTAACATGATTTCAAAGAAACAGTGAATTTTTGAAGTAACCTTGTGCAAAAGTAGCTACTATTTAACATTTTTGACTATAAATCTGCTAGAACTTCACAGAAATTGCTCAAACTGAGAAAACAATTTGTGCGAATGCTCTTAAATCAATAAAACTTGACAAAAAATTTGTTTAACATGATTTCAAAGAAACAGAGAATTTTTGAAGTAACCTAGTGCAAAAGTAGCTACTATTTAACATTTTCGACTATAAATCTGCTAGAACTTCACAGAAATTGCTCAAACTGACAAAGCAATTTGTGCGAACGCTCTTAAATCAATAAAACATGACAAAAAATTTGTTTAACATGATTTCAAAGAAACAGTGAATTTATGAAGCAACCGAGTGCAAAAGTAGCTACTATTTAACATTTTTGACTATAAATCTGCTAGAACTTCACAGAAATTGCTCAAACTGACAAAACAATTTGTGCGAACGCTCTTAAATCAATAAAACATGACAAAAAATTTGTTTAACATGATTTCAAAGAAACAGTGAATTTTTGAAGTATCCTTGTGCAAAAGTAGCTACTATTTAACAATTTCGACTACAAATCTGCCAGAACTTCACAGAAATTGCTCAAACTGACAAAGCAATTTGTGCGAATGCTCTTAAATCAATAAAACTTGACAAAAAATTTGTTTAACATGATATCAAAGAAACAGTGAATTTATGATGCAACTTAGTGGAAAAGTAGCTACTATTTAACATTTTCGACTACAAATTCGCCAGAACTTTACAGAAATTGCTCAAACTGACAAAGCAATTTGTGCGAACACTCTTAAATCAATAAAACATGACAAAAAATTTGTTTAACATGATTTCAAAGAAACAGTGAATTTATGAAGCAACCGAGTGCAAAAGTAGCTACTATTTAACATTTTTGACTATAAATCTGCTAGAACTTCACAGAAATTGCTCAAACTGACAAAACAATTTGTGCGAACGCTCTTAAATCAATAAAACATGACAAAAAATTTGTTTAACATGATTTCAAAGAAACAGTGAATTTTTGAAGTAACCTTGTGCAAAAGTAGCTACTATCTAACAATTTCGACTACAAATCTGCCAGAACTTCACAGAAATTGCTCAAACTGACAAAGCAATTTGTGCGAATGCTCTTAAATCAATAAAAAATGACAAAAAATTTGTTTAACATGATTTCAAAGAAACAGTGAATTTATGATGCAACCTTGTGCAAAAGTAGCTACTATTTAACATTTTCGACTACAAATCTGCTAGAACTTCACAGAAATTGCTCAAACTGACAAAGCAATTTGTGCGAATGCTCTTAAATCAATAAAACTTGACAAAAAATTTGTTTAACATGATATCAAAGAAACAGTGAATTTATGATGCAACTTAGTGGAAAAGTAGCTACTATTTAACATTTTCGACTACAAATCTGCCAAAACTTCACAGAAATTGCTCAAACTGACAAAACAATTTGTGCAAACGCTCTTAAATCAATAAAACATGACAAAAAATTTGTTTAACATGATTTCAAAGAAACAGTGAATTTTTGAAGTAACCTTGTGCAAAAGTAGCTACTATTTAACATTTTCGACTATAAATCTGCCAGAACTTTACAGAAATTGCTCAAACTGACAAAGCAATTTGTGCGAACGCTCTTAAATCAATAAAACAAGACAAAATATTTGTTTAACATGATTTCAAAGAAACAGTGAATTTATGATGCAACCTAGTGGAAAAGTAGCTACTATTTAACATTTTCGATTACAAATCTGCCAGAACTTCACAGAAATTGCTCAAACTGACAAAACAATTTGTGCGAACGCTCTTAAATCAATTAAACATGACAAAAAATTTGTTTAACATGATTTCAAAGAAACAGTGAATTTTTGAAGTAACCTTGTGCAAAAGTAGCTACTATTTAACATTTTCGACTATAAATCTGCCAGAACTTTACAGAAATTGCTCAAACTGACAAAGCAATTTGTGCGAATGCTCTTAAATCAATAAAACTTGACAAAAAATTTGTTTAACATGATTTCAAAGAAACAGTGAATTTATGATGCAACTTAGTGGAAAAGTAGCTACTATTTAACATTTTCGACTACAAATCTGCCAGAACTTCACAGAAATTGCTCAAACTGACAAAGCAATTTGTGCGAACGCTCTTAAATCAATAAAACATGACAAAAAATTTGTTTAACATGATTTCAAAGAAACAGTGAATTTTTGAAGTAACCTTGTGCAAAAGTAGCTACTATTTAACATTTTCGACTATAAATCTGCCAGAACTTTACAGAAATTGCTCAAACTGACAAAGCAATTTGTGCGAACGCTCTTAAATCAATAAAACATGACAAAGAATTTGTTTAACATGATTTCAAAGTAACAGTGAATTTTTGAAGTAACCTTGTGCAAAAGTAGCTACTATTTAACATTTTCGACTAAAAATCTGCCAGAACTTTACAGAAATTGCTCAAACTGACAAAGCAATTTGTGCGAACGCTCTTAAATCAATAAAACATGACAAAAAATTTGTTTAACATGATTTCAAAGAAACAGTGAATTTTTGAAGTAACCTTGTGCAAAAGTAGCTACTATTTAACATTTTCGACTACAAATCTGCCAGAACTTTACAGAAATTGCTCAAACTGACAAAGCAATTTGTGCGAACGCTCTTAAATCAATAAAACATGACAAAGAATTTGTTTAACATGATTTCAAAGTAACAGTGAATTTTTGAAGTAACCTTGTGCAAAAGTAGCTACTATTTAACATTTTCGACTACAAATCTGCCAGAACTTTACAGAAATTGCTCAAACTGACAAAGCAATTTGTGCGAACGCTCTTAAATCAATAAAACATGACAAAGAATTTGTTTAACATGATTTCAAAGTAACAGTGAATTTTTGAAGTAACCTTGTGCAAAAGTAGCTACTATTTAACATTTTCGACTACAAATCTGCCAGAACTTTACAGAAATTGCTCAAACTGACAAAGCAATTTGTGCGAACGCTCTTAAATCAATAAAACATGACAAAAAATTTGTTTAACATGATTTCAAAGTAACAGTGAATTTTTGAAGTAACCTTGTGCAAAAGTAGCTACTATTTAACATTTTCGACTACAAATCTGCCAGAACTTTACAGAAATTGCTCAAACTGACAAAGCAATTTGTGCGAACGCTCTTAAATCAATAAAGCATGACAAAAAATTTGTTTAACATGATTTCAAAGAAACAGTGAATTTATGATGCAACCTTGTGCAAAAGTAGCTACTATTTAACATTTTCGACTACAAATCTGCCAGAACTTTACAGAAATTGCTCAAACTGACAAAGCAATTTGTGCGAACGCTCTTAAATCAATAAAACATGACAAAAAATTTGTTTAACATGATTTCAAAGAAACAGTGAATTTATGAAGCAACCAAATGCAAAAGTAGCTACTATTTAACATTTTCGACTACAAATCTGCCAGAACTTTACAGAAATTGCTCAAACTGACAAAGCAATTTGTGCGAACGCTCTTAAATCAATAAAACATGACAAAAAATTTGTTTAACATGATTTCAAAGAAACAGTGAATTTATGATGCAACCTTGTGCAAAAGTAGCTACTATTTAACATTTTCGACTACAAATCTGCCAGAACTTTACAGAAATTGCTCAAACTGACAAAGCAATTTGTGCGAACGCTCTTAAATCAATAAAACATGACAAAAAATTTGTTTAACATGATTTCAAAGAAACAGTGAATTTATGATGCAACCTTGTGCAAAAGTAGCTACTATTTAACATTTTCGACTACAAATCTGCCAGAACTTTACAGAAATTGCTCAAACTGACAAAGCAATTTGTGCGAACGCTCTTAAATCAATAAAAAATGACAAAAAATTTGTTTAACATGATTTCAAAGAAACAGTGAATTTATGTAGCAACCGAGTGCAAAAGTAGCTACTATTTAACATTTTCGACTACAAATCTGACAGAACTTTACAGAAATTGCTCAAACTGACAAAGCAATTTGTGCGAACGCTCTTAAATCAATAAAACATGACAAAAAATTTGTTTAACATGATTTCAAAGAAACAGCGAATTTTTGAAGTAACCTTGTGCAAAAGTAGCTACTATTTAACATTTTCGACTACAAATCTGCCAGAACTTTACAGAAATTGCTCAAACTGACAAAGCAATTTGTGCGAACGCTCTTAAATCAATAAAACATGACAAAAAATTTGTTTAACATGATTTCAAAGAAACAGTGAATTTATGAAGTAACCTTGTGCAAAAGTAGCTACTATTTAACATTTTCGACTACAAATCTGCCAGAACTTTACAGAAATTGCTCAAACTGACAAAGCAATTTGTGCGAACGCTCTTAAATCAATAAAACATGACAAAAAATTTGTTTAACATGATTTCAAAGAAACAGTGAATTTTTGAAGTAACCTAGTGCAAAAGTAGCTACTATTTAATATTTTTGACTACAAATCTTCCAGAACTTCACAGAAATTGCTCAAACTGACAAAGCAATTTGTGCGAACGCTCTTAAATCAATAAAACATGACAAAAAATTTGTTTAACATGATTTCAAAGAAACAGCGAATTTTTGAAGTAACCTTGTGCAAAAGTAGCTACTATTTAACATTTTCGACTATAAATCTGCCAGAACTTTACAGAAATTGCTCAAACTGACAAAGCAATTTGTGCGAACGCTCTTAAATCAATAAAACATGACCAACAATTTTATTAACATGATTTCAAAGAAGCAGTGAATTTATGAAGCAACCGAGTGCAAAAGTAGCTACTATTTAACATTTTCGACTACAAATCTGCCAGAACTTTACAGAAATTGCTCAAACTGACAAAGCAATTTGTGCAAACGCTCTTAAATCAATAAAACATGACAAAAAATTTGTTTAACATGATTTCAAAGAAACAGTGAATTTATGATGCAACCTTGTGCAAAAGTAGCTGCTATTTAACATTTTCGACTACAAATCTGCCAGAACTTTACAGAAATTGCTCAAACTGACAAAGCAATTTGTGCGAACGCTCTTAAATCAATAAAACATGACAAAAAATTTGTTTAACATGATTTCAAAGAAACAGTGAATTTTTGAAGTAACCTTGTGCAAAAGTAGCTACTATTTAACATTTTCGACTACAAATCTGCCAGAACTTTACAGAAATTGCTCAAACTGACAAAGCAATTTGTGCGAACGCTCTTAAATCAATAAAACATGACAAAAAATTTGTTTAACATGATTTCAAAGAAACAGTGAATTTATGATGCAACCTTGTGCAAAAGTAGCTACTATTTAACATTTTCGACTACAAATCTGCCGAACTTTACAGAAATTGCTCAAACTGACAAAGCAATTTGTGCGAACGCTCTTAAATCAATAAAACATGACAAAAAATTTGTTTAACATGATTTCAAAGAAACAGTGAATTTATGATGCAACCTTGTGCAAAAGTAGCTGCTATTTAACATTTTCGACTACAAATCTGCCAGAACTTTACAAAAATTGCTCAAACTGACAAAGCAATTTGTGCGAACGCTCTTAAATCAATAAAACATGACAAAAAATTTGTTTAACATGATTTCAAAGAAACAGTGAATTTTTGAAGTAACCTTGTGCAAAAGTAGCTACTATTTAACATTTTCGACTACAAATCTGCCAGAACTTTACAGAAATTGCTCAAACTGACAAAGCAATTTGTGCGAACGCTCTTAAATCAATAAAACATGACAAAAAATTTGTTTAACATGATTTCAAAGAAACAGTGAATTTATGATGCAACCTTGTGCAAAAGTAGCTACTATTTAACATTTTCGACTACAAATCTGCCGAACTTTACAGAAATTGCTCAAACTGACAAAGCAATTTGTGCGAACGCTCTTAAATCAATAAAACATGACAAAAAATTTGTTTAACATGATTTCAAAGAAACAGTGAATTTATGATGCAACCTTGTGCAAAAGTAGCTACTATTTAACATTTTCGACTACAAAATCTGCCAGAACTTTACAGAAATTGCTCAAACTGACAAAGCAATTTGTGCGAACGCTCTTAAATCAATAAAAAATGACAAAAAATTTGTTTAACATGATTTCAAAGAAACAGTGAATTTATGAAGCAACCGAGTGCAAAAGTAGCTACTATTTAACATTTTCGACTACAAATTTGCCAGAACTTTACAGAAATTGCTCAAACTGACAAAGCAATTTGTGCGAACGCTCTTAAATCAATAAAACATGACAAAAAATTTGTTTAACATGATTTCAAAGAAACAGTGAATTTATGATGCAACCTTGTGCAAAAGTAGCTACTATTTAACATTTTCGACTATAAATCTGCCAGAACTTTACAGAAATTGCTCAAACTGACAAAGCAATTTGTGCGAACGCTCTTAAATCAATAAAACATGACAAAAAATTTGTTTAACATGATTTCAAAGAAACAGTGAATTTATGATGCAACCTTGTGCAAAAGTAGCTACTATTTAACATTTTCGACTATAAATCTGCCAGAACTTTACAGAAATTGCTCAAACTGACAAAGCAATTTGTGCAAACGCTCTTAAATCAATAAAACATGACAAAAAATTTGTTTAACATGATTTCAAAGAAACAGTGAATTTTTGAAGTAACCTTGTGCAAAAGTAGCTACTATTTAACATTTTCGACTATAAATCTGCCAGAACTTCACAGAAATTGCTCAAACTGACAAAGCAATTTGTGCGAACGCTCTTAAATCAATAAAAAATGACAAAAAAATTGTTTAACATGATTTCAAAGTAACAGTGAATTTATGATGCAACCTTGTGCAAAAGTAGCTACTATTTAACATTTTCGACTACAAATCTGCCAGAACTTTACAGAAATTGCTCAAACTGACAAAGCAATTTGTGCGAACGCTCTTAAATCAATAAAACATGACAAAAAATTTGTTTAACATGATTTCAAAGAAACAGTGAATTTATGAAGCAACCGACTGCAAAAGTAGCTACTATTTAACATTTTCGACTATAAATCTGCCAGAACTTTACAGAAATTGCTCAAACTGACAAAGCAATTTGTGCGAACGCTCTTAAATCAATAAAGCATGACAAAAAATTTTGTTTAACATGATTTCAAAGAAACAGTGAATTTTTGAAGTAACCTTGTGCAAAAGTAGCTACTATTTAACATTTTCGACTACAAATCTGCCAGAACTTCACATAATTGCTCAAACTGACAAAGCAATTTGTGCGAATGCTCTTAAATCAATAAAAAATGACAAAAAATTTGTTTAACATGATTTCAAAGAAACAGTGAATTTATGATGCAACCTTGTGCAAAAGTAGCTACTATTTAACATTTTCGACTATAAATCTGCCAGAACTTTACAGAAATTGCTCAAACTGACAAAGCAATTTGTGCTAACGCTCTTAAATCAATAAAGCATGACAAAAAATTTTGTTTAACATGATTTCAAAGAAACAGTGAATTTTTGAAGTAACCTTGTGCAAAAGTAGCTACTATTTAACATTTTCGACTATAAATCTGCCAGAACTTTACAGAAATTGCTCAAACTGACAAAGCAATTTGTGCTAGTGCTCTTAAATCAATAAAGCATGACAAAAAATTTTGTTTAACATGATTTCAAAGAAACAGTGAATTTTTGAAGTAACCTTGTGCAAAAGTAGCTACTATTTAACATTTTCGACTCCAAATCTACCAGAACTTTACAGAAATTGCTCAAACTGACAAAGCAATTTGTGCGAACGCTCTTAAATCAATAAAACATGACAAAAAATTTGTTTAACATATGATTTCAAAGAAACAGTGAATTCTTGAAGTAACCTTGTGCAAAAGTAGCTACTATTTAACATTTTCGACTATAAATCTGCCAGAACTTTACAGAAATTGCTCAAACTGACAAAGCAATTTGTGCGAACGCTCTTAAATCAATAAAACATGACAAACAATTTTATTAACATGATTTCAAAGAAACAGTGAATTCTTGAAGTAACCTTGTGCAAAAGTAGCTACTTTTTAACATTTTCGACTACAAATCTGCCAGAACTTTACAGAAATTGCTCAAACTGACAACACAATTTGTGCGAACGCTCTTAAATCAATAAACCATGACAAAAAATTTGTTTAACATGATTTCAAAGAAACAGTGAATTTTTGAAGTAACCTTGTGCAAAAGTAGCTACTATTTAACATTTTCGACTACAAATCTGCCAGAACTTCACAGAAATTGCTCAAACTGACAAAGCAATTTGTGCGAATGCTCTTAAATCAATAAAAAATGACAAAAAATTTGTTTAACATGATTTCAAAGAAACAGTGAATTTATGATGCAACCTTGTGCAAAAGTAGCTACTATTTAACATTTTCGACTATAAATCTGCCAGAACTTTACAGAAATTGCTCAAACTGACAAAGCAATTTGTGCGAACGCTCTTAAATCAATAAAACATGACAAAAAATTTGTTTAACATGATTTCAAAGAAACAGTGAATTTATGATGCAACCTTGTGCAAAAGTAGCTACTATTTAACATTTTCGACTACAAATCTGCCAGAACTTTACAGAAATTGCTCAAACTGACAAAGCAATTTGTGCGAACGCTCTTAAATCAATAAAAAATGACAAAAAATTTGTTTAACATGATTTCAAAGAAACAGTGAATTTATGATGCAACCTTGTGCAAAAGTAGCTACTATTTAACATTTTCGACTACAAATCTGCCAGAACTTTACAGAAATTGCTCAAACTGACAAAGCAATTTGTGCAAACGCTCTTAAATCAATAAAACATGACAAAAAATTTGTTTAACATGATTTCAAAGAAACAGTGAATTTATGAAGCAACCAAATGCAAAAGTAGCTACTATTTAACATTTTCGACTACAAATCTGCCAGAACTTTACAGAAATTGCTCAAACTGACAAAGCAATTTGTGCGAACGCTCTTAAATCAATAAAACATGACAAAAAATTTGTTTAACATGATTTCAAAGAAACAGTGAATTTATGATGCAACCTTGTGCAAAAGTAGCTACTATTTAACATTTTCGACTACAAATCTGCCAGAACTTTACAGAAATTGCTGAAACTGACAAAGCAATTTGTGCGAACGCTCTTAAATCAATAAAACATGACAAAAAATTTGTTTAACATGATTTCAAAGAAACAGTGAATTTATGATGCAACCTTGTGCAAAAGTAGCTACTATTTAACATTTTCGACTACAAATCTGCCAGAACTTTACAGAAATTGCTCAAACTGACAAAGCAATTTGTGCGAACGCTCTTAAATCAATAAAAAATGACAAAAAATTTGTTTAACATGATTTCAAAGAAACAGTGAATTTATGTAGCAACCGAGTGCAAAAGTAGCTACTATTTAACATTTTCGACTACAAATCTGCCAGAACTTTACAGAAATTGCTCAAACTGACAAAGCAATTTGTGCGAACGCTCTTAAATCAATAAAACATGACAAAAAATTTGTTTAACATGATTTCAAAGAAACAGTGAATTTATGATGCAACCTTGTGCAAAAGTAGCTACTATTTAACATTTTCGACTATAAATCTGCCAGAACTTTACAGAAATTGCTCAAACTGACAAAGCAATTTGTGCGAATGCTCTTAAATCAATAAAACAAGACAAAATATTTGTTTAACATGATTTCAAAGAAACAGTGAATTTATGATGCAACCAAGTGGATAAGTAGCTACTATTTAACATTTTTGACTATAAATCTGCTAGAACTTCACAGAAATTGCTCAAACTGACAAAGCAATTTGTGCAAATGATCTTAAATCAATAAAACATGACAAAAAATTTGTTTAACATGATTTCAAAGAAACAGTGAATTTTTGAAGTAATCTAGTGCAAAAGTAGCTACTATTTAACATTTTCGACTATAAATCTGCCAGAACTTTACAAAAATTGCTCAAACTGACAAAGCAATTTGTGCGAACGCTCTTAAATCAATAAAACATGACAAAAAATTTGTTTAACATGATTTCAAAGAAACAGTGAATTTATGAAGCAACCGACTGCAAAAGTAGCTACTATTTAACATTTTCGACTACAAATCTGCCAGAACTTCACAAAAATTGCTCAAACTGACAAAGCAATTTGTGCGAATGCTCTTAAATCAATAAAACAAGACAAAATATTTGTTTAACATGATTTCAAAGAAACAGTGAATTTATGATGCAACCTTGTGCAAAAGGAGCTACTATTTAACATTTTCGACTACAAATCTGCCAGAACTTCACAGAAGTTGCTCAAACTGACAAAGCAATTTGTGCCTATGATCTTAAATCAATAAAACATGACAAAAAATTTGTTTAGCATGATTTCAAAGAAACAGTGAATTTATGATGCAACCTTGTGCAAAAGGAGCTACTATTTAACATTTTTTCCTATAAATCTGCTAGAACTTCACAGAAATTGCTCAAACTGACAAAGCAATTTGTGCAAACGCTCTTAAATCAATAAAACATGACAAAAAATTTGTTTAACATGATTTCAAAGAAACAGTGAATTTTTGAAGTAACCTAGTGCAAAAGTAGCTACTATTTAACATTTTCGACTATAAATCTGCCAGAACTTTACAGAAATTGCTCAAACTGACAAAGCAATTTGTGCGAACGCTCTTAAATCAATAAAACATGACAAAAAATTTGTTTAACATGATTTCAAAGAAACAGTGAATTTATGAAGTAATCTAGTGCAAAAGTAGCTACTATTTAACATTTTCGACTATAAATCTGCCAGAACTTTACAGAAATTGCTCAAACTGACAAAGCAATTTGTGCGAACGCTCTAAAATCAATAAAACATGACAAAAAATTTGTTTAACATGATTTCAAAGAAACAGTGAATTTTTGAAGTAATCTAGTGCAAAAGTAGCTACTATTTAACATTTTCGACTATAAATCTGCCAGAACTTTACAGAAATTGCTCAAACTGACAAAGCAATTTGTGCAAATGATCTTAAATCAATAAAACATGACAAAAAATTTGTTTAACATGATTTCAAAGAAACAGTGAATTTTTGAAGTAATCTAGTGCAAAAGTAGCTACTATTTAACATTTTCGACTATAAATCTGCCAGAACTTTACAAAAATTGCTCAAACTGACAAAGCAATTTGTGCGAACGCTCTTAAATCAATAAAACATGACAAAAAATTTGTTTAACATGATTTCAAAGAAACAGTGAATTTATGAAGCAACCGACTGCAAAAGTAGCTACTATTTAACATTTTCGACTACAAATCTGCCAGAACTTCACAAAAATTGCTCAAACTGACAAAGCAATTTGTGCGAATGCTCTTAAATCAATAAAACAAGACAAAATATTTGTTTAACATGATTTCAAAGAAACAGTGAATTTATGATGCAACCTTGTGCAAAAGGAGCTACTATTTAACATTTTCGACTACAAATCTGCCAGAACTTCACAGAAGTTGCTCAAACTGACAAAGCAATTTGTGCCTATGATCTTAAATCAATAAAACATGACAAAAAATTTGTTTAGCATGATTTCAAAGAAACAGTGAATTTATGATGCAACCTTGTGCAAAAGGTGCTACTATTTAACATTTTTTCCTATAAATCTGCTAGAACTTCACAGAAATTGCTCAAACTGACAAAGCAATTTGTGCAAACGCTCTTAAATCAATAAAACATGACAAAAAATTTGTTTAACATGATTTCAAAGAAACAGTGAATTTTTGAAGTAACCTAGTTGAAAAGTAGCTACTATTTAACATTTTCGATTACAAATCTGCCAGACCTTCACAGAAATTGCTCAAACTGACAAGGCAATTTGTGCAAATGTTCTTAAATCAATAAAACATGACAAAATATTTCTTTAACATGATTTCAAAGAAAAAGTGAATTTTTGAAGTAACCTGGTGGAAAAGTAGCTACTATTTAACATTTTCGACTACAAATCTGCCAGAACTTCACAGAAATTGCTTAAACTGACAAGGCAATTTGTGCAAATGTTCTTAAATCAATAAAACATGACAAAATATTTTTTTAACATGATTTCAAAGAAAAAGTGAATTTTTGAAGTAACCTAGTGGAAAAGTAGCTACTATTTAACATTTTCGATTACAAATCTGCCAGAACTTCACAGAAATTGCTCAAACTGACAAGGCAATTTGTGCAAATGTTCTTAAATCAATAAAACATGACAAAATATTTTTTTAACATGATTTCAAAGAAAAAGTGAATTTATGATGCAACCTTGTGCAAAAGTAGCTACTATTTAACATTTTCGACTACAAATCTGCCAGAACTTTACAGAAATTGCTCAAACTGACAAAGCAATTTGTGCAAATGATCTTAAATCAATAAAACATGACAAAAAATTTGTTTAACATGATTTCAAAGAAAAAGTGAATTTATGATGCAACCTTGTGCAAAAGTAGCTACTATTTAACATTTTCGACTACAAATCTGCCAGAACTTTACAGAAATTGCTCAAACTGACAAAGCAATTTGTGCAAATGATCTTAAATCAATAAAACATGACAAAAAATTTGTTTAACATGATTTCAAAGAAACAGTGAATTTATGATGCAACCTTGTGCAAAAGTAGCTACTATTTAACATTTTCGACTACAAATCTGCCAGAACTTCACAGAAATTGCTCAAACTGACAAAGCAATTTGTGCAAATGTTCTTAAATCAATAAAACATGACAAAATATTTGTTTAACATGATTTCAAAGAAAAAGTGAATTTATGATGCAACCTTGTGCAAAAGTAGCTACTATTTAACATTTTCGACTACAAATCTGCCAGAACTTCACAGAAATTGCTCAAACTGACAAAGCAATTTGTGCAGATGATCTTAAATCAATAAAACTTGACAAAAAATTTGTTTAACATGATTTCAAAGAAACAGTGAATTTATGAAGCAACCTTGTGCAAAAGTAGCTACTATTTAACATTTTCGACTACAAATCTGCCAGAACTTTACAGAAATTGCTCAAACTGACAAAGCAATTTGTGCGAACGCTCTTAAATCAATAAAACATGACAAAAAATTTGTTTAACATGATTTCAAAGTAACAGTGAATTTTTGAAGTAACCTTGTGCAAAAGTAGCTACTATTTAACATTTTCGACTACAAATCTGCCAGAACTTTACAGAAATTGCTCAAACTGACAAAGCAATTTGTGCGAACGCTCTTAAATCAATAAACCATGACAAAAAATTTGCTTAACATGATTTCAAAGAAACAGTGAATTTTTGAAGTAACCTTGTGCAAAAGTAGCTACTATTTAACATTTTCGACTATAAATCTGCCAGAACTTTACAGAAATTGCTCAAACTGACAAAGCAATTTTTTGCGAATGCTCTTAAATCAATAAAAAATGACAAAAAATTTGTTTAACATGATTTCAAAGTAACAGTGAATTTTTGAAGTAACCTTGTGCAAAAGTAGCTACTATTTAACATTTTCGACTACAAATCTGCCAGAACTTTACAGAAATTGCTCAAACTGACATAGCAATTTGTGCGAACGCTCTTAAATCAATAAAACATGACAAAAAATTTGTTTAACATGATTTCAAAGAAACAGTGAATTTATGAAGCAACCTTGTGCAAAAGTAGCTACTATTTAACATTTTCGACTACAAATCTGCCAGAACTTTACAGAAATTGCTCAAACTGACAAAGCAATTTGTGCGAACGCTCTTAAATCAATAAAACATGACAAAAAATTTGTTTAACATGATTTCAAAGAAACAGTGAATTTATGATGCAACCTTGTGCAAAAGTAGCTACTATTTAACATTTTCGACTACAAATCTGCCAGAACTTTACAGAAATTGCTCAAACTGACAAAGCAATTTGTGCAAACGCTCTTAAATCAATAAAACATGACAAAAAATTGTTTAACATGATTTCAAAGTAACAGTGAATTTTTGAAGTAACCTTGTGCAAAAGTAGCTACTATTTAACATTTTCGACTACAAATCTGCCAGAACTTTACAGAAATTGCTCAAACTGACAAAGCAATTTGTGCGAACGCTCTAAAATCAATAAAACATGACAAACAATTTTATTAACATGATTTCAAAGAAACAGTGAATTTATGAAGCAACCGAGTGCAAAAGTAGCTACTATTTAACATTTTTGACTATAAATCTGCTAGAACTTCACAAAAATTGCTCAAACTGAGAAAACAATTTGTGCGAACGCTCTTAAATCAATAAAACATGACAAAAAATTTGTTTAACATGATTTCAAAGAAACAGTGAATTCTTGAAGTAACCTTGTGCAAAAGTAGCTACTATTTAACATTTTCGACTACAAATCTGCCAGAACTTTACAAAAATTGCTCAAACTGACAAAGCAATTTGTGCGAACGCTCTTAAATCAATAAAACATGACAAAAAATTTGTTTAACATGATTTCAAAGAAACAGTGAATTCTTGAAGTAACCTTGTGCAAAAGTAGCTACTATTTAACATTTTCGACTACAAATCTGCCAGAACTTTACAAAAATTGCTCAAACTGACAAAGCAATTTGTGCGAACGCTCTTAAATCAATAAAACATGACAAAAAATTTGTTTAACATGATTTCAAAGAAACAGTGAATTTTTGAAGTTTAATTTAATCTATTTAATATTTTCGACTACAAATCTGCCAGAACTTTACAGAAATTGCTCAAACTGACAAAGCAATTTGTGCGAACGCTCTTAAATCAATAAAACATGACAAAAAATTTGTTTAACATGATTTCAAAGAAACAGTGAATTTATGATGCAACCAAGTGGATAAGTAGCTACTATTTAACATTTTCGACTACAAATCTGCTAGAACTTCACAGAAATTGCTCAAACTGACAAAGCAATTTGTGCGAATGCTCTTAAATCAATAAAACATGACAAAAAATTTGTTTAACATGATTTCAAAGAAACAGTGAATTTTTGAAGTAACCTAGTGGAAAAGTAGCCACTATTTAACATTTTCGACTACAAATCTGCCAGAACTTTACAGAAATTGCTCAAACTGACAAAGCAATTTGTGCAGATGATCTTAAATCAATAAAACTTGACAAAAAATTTGTTTAACATGATTTCAAAGAAACAGTGAATTTATGATGCAACCTTGTGCAAAAGTAGCTACTATTTAACATTTTCGACTACAAATCTGCCAGAACTTTACAGAAATTGCTCAAACTGACAAAGCAATTTGTGCGAACGCTCTTAAATCAATAAACCATGACAAAAAATTTGTTTAACATGATTTCAAAGAAACAGTGAATTTTTGAAGTAACCAAATGCAAAAGTAGCTACTATTTAACATTTTCGACTACAAATCTGCCAGAACTTTACAGAAATTGCTCAAACTGACAAAGCAATTTGTGCGAATGCTCTTAAATCAATAAAAAATGACAAAAAATTTGTTTAACATGATTTCAAAGAAACAGTGAATTTTTGAAGTAACCTTGTGCAAAAGTAGCTACTATTTAACATTTTCGACTACAAATCTGCCAGAACTTTACAGAAATTGCTCAAACTGACAACGCAATTTGTGCGAACGCTCTTAAATCAATAAAACATGACAAAAAATTTGTTTAACATGATTTCAAAGTAACAGTGAATTTTTGAAGTAACCTTGTGCAAAAGTAGCTACTATTTAACATTTTCGACTACAAATCTGCCAGAACTTTACAGAAATTGCTCAAACTGACATAGCAATTTGTGCGAACGCTCTTAAATCAATAAAACATGACAAAAAATTTGTTTAACATGATTTCAAAGAAACAGTGAATTTATGAAGCAACCTTGTGCAAAAGTAGCTACTATTTAACATTTTCGACTACAAATCTGCCAGAACTTTACAGAAATTGCTCAAACTGACAAAGCAATTTGTGCGAACGCTCTTAAATCAATAAAACATGACAAAAAATTTGTTTAACATGATTTCAAAGAAACAGTGAATTTATGATGCAACCTTGTGCAAAAGTAGCTACTATTTAACATTTTCGACTACAAATCTGCCAGAACTTTACAGAAATTGCTCAAACTGACAAAGCAATTTGTGCAAACGCTCTTAAATCAATAAAACATGACAAAAAATTGTTTAACATGATTTCAAAGTAACAGTGAATTTTTGAAGTAACCTTGTGCAAAAGTAGCTACTATTTAACATTTTCGACTACAAATCTGCCAGAACTTTACAGAAATTGCTCAAACTGACAAAGCAATTTGTGCGAACGCTCTAAAATCAATAAAACATGACAAACAATTTTATTAACATGATTTCAAAGAAACAGTGAATTTATGAAGCAACCGAGTGCAAAAGTAGCTACTATTTAACATTTTTGACTATAAATCTGCTAGAACTTCACAAAAATTGCTCAAACTGAGAAAACAATTTGTGCGAACGCTCTTAAATCAATAAAACATGACAAAAAATTTGTTTAACATGATTTCAAAGAAACAGTGTATTTATGATGCAACCTTGTGCAAAAGTAGCTTCTATTTAACATTTTCGACTCCAAATCTACCAGAACTTTACAGAAATTGCTCAAACTGACAAAGCAATTTGTGCGAACGCTCTTAAATCAATAAAACATGACAAAAAATTTGTTTAACATGATTTCAAAGAAACAGTGAATTCTTGAAGTAACCTTGTGCAAAAGTAGCTACTATTTAACATTTTCGACTACAAATCTGCCAGAACTTTATAGAAATTGCTCAAACTGACAAAGCAATTTGTGCGAACGCTCTTAAATCAATAAAACATGACAAAAAATTTGTTTAACATGATTTCAAAGTAACAGTGAATTTTTGAAGTAACCTTGTGCAAAAGTAGCTACTGTTTAACATTTTTGACTATAAATCTGCCAGAACTTTACAGAAATTGCTCAAACTGACAAAGCAATTTGTGCAAACGCTCTTAAATCAATAAAACATGACAAAAAATTGTTTAACATGATTTCAAAGTAACAGTGAATTTTTGAAGTAACCTTGTGCAAAAGTAGCTACTATTTAACATTTTCGACTACAAATCTGCCAGAACTTTACAGAAATTGCTCAAACTGACAAAGCAATTTGTGCGAACGCTCTAAAATCAATAAAACATGACAAACAATTTTATTAACATGATTTCAAAGAAACAGTGAATTTATGAAGCAACCGAGTGCAAAAGTAGCTACTATTTAACATTTTTGACTATAAATCTGCTAGAACTTCACAAAAATTGCTCAAACTGAGAAAACAATTTGTGCGAACGCTCTTAAATCAATAAAACATGACAAAAAATTTGTTTAACATGATTTCAAAGAAACAGTGTATTTATGATGCAACCTTGTGCAAAAGTAGCTTCTATTTAACATTTTCGACTCCAAATCTACCAGAACTTTACAGAAATTGCTCAAACTGACAAAGCAATTTGTGCGAACGCTCTTAAATCAATAAAACATGACAAAAAATTTGTTTAACATGATTTCAAAGAAACAGTGAATTCTTGAAGTAACCTTGTGCAAAAGTAGCTACTATTTAACATTTTCGACTACAAATCTGCCAGAACTTTATAGAAATTGCTCAAACTGACAAAGCAATTTGTGCGAACGCTCTTAAATCAATAAAACATGACAAAAAATTTGTTTAACATGATTTCAAAGTAACAGTGAATTTTTGAAGTAACCTAGTGCAAAAGTAGGTACTATTTAACATTTTCGACTACAAATCTGCCAGAACTTTATAGAAATTGCTCAAACTGACAAAGCAATTTGTGCAAACGCTCTTAAATCAATTAAACATGACAAAAAATTTGTTTAACATGATTTCAAAGAAACAGTGAATTTTTGAAGTTTAATTTAATCTATTTAATATTTTCGACTACAAATCTGCCAGAACTTCACAGAAATTGCTCAAACTGACAAAGCAATTTGTGCGAACGCTCTTAAATCAATAAAACATGACAAAAAATTTGTTTAACATGATTTCAAAGTAACAGTGAATTTTTGAAGTAACCTTGTGCAAAAGTAGCTACTGTTTAACATTTTTGACTATAAATCTGCTAGAACTTCACAAAAATTGCTCAAACTGAGAAAACAATTTGTGCAAACGCTCTTAAATCAATAAAACATGACAAAAAATTTGTTTAACATGATTTCAAAGAAAAAGTGAATTTTTGAAGTTTAATTTAATCTATTTAATATTTTCGACTACAAATCTGCCAGAACTTCATAGAAATTGCTCAAACTGACAAAGCAATTTGTGCGAACGCTCTTAAATCAATAAAACATGACAAAAAATTTGTTTAACATGATTTCAAAGTAACAGTGAATTTTTGAAGTAACCTTGTGCAAAAGGAGCTACTATTTAACATTTTCGACTACAAATCTGCCAGAACTTTACAGAAATTGCTCAAACTGACAAAGCAATTTGTGCGAACGCTCTTAAATCAATAAAACATGACAAAAAATTTGTTTAACATGATTTCAAAGAAACAGTGAATTTATGAAGCAACCTTGTGCAAAAGTATCTACTATTTAACATTTTCGACAACAAATCTGCCAGAACTTTACAGAAATTGCTCAAACTGACAAAGCAATTTGTGCGAACGCTCTTAAATCAATAAAACATGACAAAAAATTTGTTTAACATGATTTCAAAGTAACAGTGAATTTTTGAAGTAACCTTGTGCAAAAGGAGCTACTATTTAACATTTTCGACTACAAATCTGCCAGAACTTTACAGAAATTGCTCAAACTGACAAAGCAATTTGTGCGAACGCTCTTAAATCAATAAAACATGACAAAAAATTTGTTTAACATGATTTCAAAGAAACAGTGAATTTATGAAGCAACCTTGTGCAAAAGTATCTACTATTTAACATTTTCGACAACAAATCTGCCAGAACTTTACAGAAATTGCTCAAACTGACAAAGCAATTTGTGCGAACGCTCTTAAATCAATAAAACATGACAAAAAATTTGTTTAACATGATTTCAAAGTAACAGTGAATTTTTGAAGTAACCTTGTGCAAAAGGAGCTACTATTTAACATTTTCGACTACAAATCTGCCAGAACTTTACAGAAATTGCTCAAACTGACAAAGCAATTTGTGCGAACGCTCTTAAATCAATAAAACATGACAAAAAAGTTGTTTAACATGATTTCAAAGAAACAGTGAATTTATGAAGTAACCTTGTGCAAAAGGAGCTACTATTTAACATTTTCGACTACAAATCTGCCAGAACTTTACAGAAATTGCTCAAACTGACAAAGCAATTTGTGCGAACGCTCTTAAATCAATAAAACATGACAAAAAATTTGTTTAACATGATTTCAAAGAAACAGTGAATTTATGAAGTAACCTTGTGCAAAAGTATCTACTATTTAACATTTTCGACTACAAATCTGCCAGAACTTTACAGAAATTGCTCAAACTGACAAAGCAATTTGTGCAAACGCTCTTAAATCAATAAAACATGACAAAAAATTTGTTTAACATGATTTCAAAGTAACAGTGAATTTTTGAAGTAACCTTGTGCAAAAGGAGCTACTATTTAACATTTTCGACTACAAATCTGCCAGAACTTTACAGAAATTGCTCAAACTGACAAAGCAATTTGTGCGAACGCTCTTAAATCAATAAAACATGACAAAAAATTTGTTTAACATGATTTCAAAGAAACAGTGAATTTATGAAGCAACCTTGTGCAAAAGTAGCTACTATTTAACATTTTCGACTACAAATCTGCCAGAACTTTACAGAAATTGCTCAAACTGACAGAGCAATTTGTGCGAACGCTCTTAAATCAATAAAACATGACAAAAAATTTGTTTAACATGATTTCAAAGAAACAGTGAATTTATGATGCAACCTTGTGCAAAAGTAGCTACTATTTAACATTTTCGACTACAAATCTGCCAGAACTTTACAGAAATTGCTCAAACTGACAAAGCAATTTGTGCGAACGCTCTTAAATCAATAAAACATGACAAAAAATTTGTTTAACATGATTTCAAAGAAACAGTGAATTTTTGAAGTAACCTTGTGCAAAAGTAGCTACTATTTAACATTTTCGACTATAAATCTGCCAGAACTTTACAGAAATTGCTCAAACTGACAAAGCAATTTGTGCGAACGCTCTTAAATCAATAAAACATGACAAAAAATTTGTTTAACATGATTTCAAAGTAACAGTGAATTTTTGAAGTAACCTTGTGCAAAAGTAGCTACTATTTAACATTTTTGACTATAAATCTGCTATAACTTCACAAAAATTGCTCAAACTGAGAAAACAATTTGTGCAAACGCTCTTAAATCAATAAAACATGACAAAAAATTTGTTTAACATGATTTCAAAGAAAAAGTGAATTTTTGATGCAACCTTGTGCAAAAGTATCTACTATTTAACATTTTCGACTACAAATCTGCCAGAACTTTACAGAAATTGCTCAAACTGACAAAGCAATTTGTGCGAACGCTCTTAAATCAATAAAACATGACAAAAAATTTGTTTAACATGATTTCAAAGTAACAGTGAATTTTTGAAGTAACCTTGTGCAAAAGGAGCTACTATTTAACATTTTCGACTACAAATCTGCCAGAACTTTACAGAAATTGCTCAAACTGACAAAGCAATTTGTGCGAACGCTCTTAAATCAATAAAACATGACAAAAAAGTTGTTTAACATGATTTCAAAGAAACAGTGAATTTATGAAGTAACCTTGTGCAAAAGGAGCTACTATTTAACATTTTCGACTACAAATCTGCCAGAACTTTACAGAAATTGCTCAAACTGACAAAGCAATTTGTGCGAACGCTCTTAAATCAATAAAACATGACAAAAAATTTGTTTAACATGATTTCAAAGAAACAGTGAATTTATGAAGCAACCTTGTGCAAAAGTAGCTACTATTTAACATTTTCGACTACAAATCTGCCAGAACTTTACAGAAATTGCTCAAACTGACAGAGCAATTTGTGCGAACGCTCTTAAATCAATAAAACATGACAAAAAATTTGTTTAACATGATTTCAAAGAAACAGTGAATTTATGATGCAACCTTGTGCAAAAGTAGCTACTATTTAACATTTTCGACTACAAATCTGCCAGAACTTTACAGAAATTGCTCAAACTGACAAAGCAATTTGTGCGAACGCTCTTAAATCAATAAAACATGACAAAAAATTTGTTTAACATGATTTCAAAGTAACAGTGAATTTTTGAAGTAACCTTGTGCAAAAGTAGCTACTATTTAACATTTTTGACTATAAATCTGCTAGAACTTCACAAAAATTGCTCAAACTGAGAAAACAATTTGTGCAAACGCTCTTAAATCAATAAAACATGACAAAAAATTTGTTTAACATGATTTCAAAGAAAAAGTGAATTTTTGATGCAACCTTGTGCAAAAGTAGCTACTATTTAACATTTTCGACTACAAATCTGCCAGAACTTTACAGAAATTGCTCAAACTGACAAAACAATTTGTGCGAACGCTCTTAAATCAATAAAACATGACAAAAAATTTGTTTAACATGATTTCAAAGAAACAGTGAATTTATGATGCAACCTTGTGCAAAAGTAGCTACTATTTAACATTTTCGACTACAAATCTGCCAGAACTTTACAGAAATTGCTCAAACTGACAAAGCAATTTGTGCAAACGCTCTTAAATCAATAAAACATGACAAAAAATTTGTTTAACATGATTTAAAAGTAACAGTGAATTTTTGAAGTAACCTTGTGCAAAAGTAGCTACTATTTAACATTTTCGACTACAAATCTGCCAGAACTTTACAGAAATTGCTCAAACTGACAAAGCAATTTGTGCGAACGCTCTTAAATCAATAAAACATGACAAAAAATTTGTTTAACATGATTTCAAAGAAACAGTGAATTTATGATGCAACCTTGTGCAAAAGTAGCTACTATTTAACATTTTCGACTACAAATCTGCCAGAACTTTACAGAAATTGCTCAAACTGACAAAGCAATTTGTGCGAACGCTCTTAAATCAATAAAACATGACAAAAAATTTGTTTAACATGATTTTAAAGAAACAGTGAATTTTTGATGCAACCTTGTGCAAAAGTAGCTACTATTTAACATTTTCGACTACAAATCTGCCAGAACTTTACAGAAATTGCTTAAACTGACAAAGCAATTTGTGCGAACGCTCTTAAATCAATAAAACATGACAAAAAATTTGTTTAACATGATTTCAAAGTAACAGTGAATTTTTGAAGTAACCTTGTGCAAAAGTAGCTACTATTTAACATTTTCGACTACAAATCTGCCAGAACTTTACAGAAATTGCTCAAACTGACAAAGCAATTTGTGCGAACGCTCTTAAATCAATAAAACATGACAAAAAATTTGTTTAACATGATTTCAAAGAAACAGTGAATTTATGAAGCAACCGAGTGCAAAAGTAGCTACTATTTAACATTTTTGACTATAAATCTGCTAGAACTTCACAAAAATTGCTCAAACTGAGAAAACAATTTGTGCGAACGCTCTTAAATCAATAAAACATGAGAAAAAAATTGTTTAACATGATTTCAAAGTAACAGTGAATTTTTGAAGTAACCTTGTGCAAAAGTAGCTACTATTTAACATTTTCGACTACAAATCTGCCAGAACTTTACAGAAATTGCTCAAACTGACAAAGCAATTTGTGCGAACGCTCTTAAATCAATAAAACATGACAAACAATTTTATTAACATGATTTCAAAGAAACAGTGAATTTATGAAGCAACCGAGTGCAAAAGTAGCTACTATTTAACATTTTTGACTATAAATCTGCTAGAACTTCACAAAAATTGCTCAAACTGAGAAAACAATTTGTGCGAACGCTCTTAAATCAATAAAACATGAGAAAAAAATTGTTTAACATGATTTCAAAGTAACAGTGAATTTTTGAAGTAACCTTGTGCAAAAGTAGCTACTATTTAACATTTTTGACTACAAATCTGCCAGAACTTTACAGAAATTGCTCAAACTGACAAAGCAATTTGTGCGAACGCTCTTAAATCAATAAAACATGACAAAAAATTTGTTTAACATGATTTCAAAGAAACAGTGAATTTATGATGCAACCTTGTGCAAAAGTAGCTACTATTTAACATTTTCGACTACAAATCTGCCAGAACTTTACAGAAATTGCTCAAACTGACAAAGCAATTTGTGCGAACGCTCTTAAATCAATAAAACATGACAAAAAATTTGTTTAACATGATTTCAAAGAAACAGTGAATTTTTGAAGTAACCTAGTGCAAAAGTAGCTACTATTTAACATTTTCGACTACAAATCTGCCAGAACTTTACAGAAATTGCTCAAACTGACAAAGCAATTTGTGCGAACGCTCTTAAATCAATAAAACATGACAAAAAATTTGTTTAACATGATTTCAAAGAAACAGTGAATTTATGAAGCAACCGACTGCAAAAGTAGCTACTATTTAACATTTTTGACTATAAATCTGCTAGAACTTTACAGAAATTGCTCAAACTGACAACACAATTTGTGCGAACGCTCTTAAATCAATAAAACATGACAAAAAATTTGTTTAACATGATTTCAAAGAAACAGTGAATTTATGAAGCAACCGACTGCAAAAGTAGCTACTATTTAACATTTTTGACTATAAATCTGCTAGAACTTCACAAAAATTGCTCAAACTGACAAAGCAATTTGTGCGAACGCTCTTAAATCAATAAAACATGACAAAAAATTTGTTTAACATGATTTCAAAGAAACAGTGAATTTTTGAAGTAACCTAGTGCAAAAGTAGCTACTATTTAACATTTTCGACTACAAATCTGCCAGAACTTCACAGAAATTGCTCAAACTGACGAAGCAATTTGTGCGAATGCTCTTGAATCAATAAAAAATGACAAAAAATTTGTTTAACATGATTTCAAAGAAACAGTGAATTTATGATGCAACCTTGTGCAAAAGTAGCTACTATTTAACATTTTCGACTACAAATCTGCCAGAACTTTACAGAAATTGCTCAAACTGACAAAGCAATTTGTGCGAACGCTCTTAAATCAATAAAAAATGACAAAAAATTTGTTTAACATGATTTCAAAGAAACAGTGAATTTATGATGCAACCTTGTGCAAAAGTAGCTACTATTTAACATTTTCGACTACAAATCTGCCAGAACTTTACAGAAATTGCTCAAACTGACAAAGCAATTTGTGCGAACGCTCTTAAATCAATAAAACATGACAAAAAATTTGTTTAACATGATTTCAAAGAAACAGTGAATTTTTGAAGTAACCTAGTGCAAAAGTAGCTACTATTTAACATTTTCGACTACAAATCTGCCAGAACTTTACAGAAATTGCTCAAACTGACAAAGCAATTTGTGCGAACGCTCTTAAATCAATAAAACATGACAAAAAATTTGTTTAACATGATTTCAAAGTAACAGTGAATTTTTGAAGTAACCTTGTGCAAAAGTAGCTACTATTTAACATTTTTGACTATAAATCTGCTAGAACTTCACAAAAATTGCTCAAACTGAGAAAACAATTTGTGCAAACGCTCTTAAATCAATAAAACATGACAAAAAATTTGTTTAACATGATTTAAAAGTAACAGTGAATTTTTGAAGTAACCTTGTGCAAAAGTAGCTACTATTTAACATTTTCGACTACAAATCTGCCAGAACTTTACAGAAATTGCTCAAACTGACAAAGCAATTTGTGCGAACGCTCTTAAATCAATAAAACATGACAAAAAATTTGTTTAACATGATTTCAAAGAAACAGTGAATTTATGATGCAACCTTGTGCAAAAGTAGCTACTATTTAACATTTTCGACTACAAATCTGCCAGAACTTTACAGAAATTGCTCAAACTGACAAAGCAATTTGTGCGAACGCTCTTAAATCAATAAAACATGACAAAAAATTTGTTTAACATGATTTCAAAGAAACAGTGAATTTTTGATGCAACCTTGTGCAAAAGTAGCTACTATTTAACATTTTCGACTACAAATCTGCCAGAACTTTACAGAAATTGCTTAAACTGACAAAGCAATTTGTGCGAACGCTCTTAAATCAATAAAACATGACAAAAAATTTGTTTAACATGATTTCAAAGTAACAGTGAATTTTTGAAGTAACCTTGTGCAAAAGTAGCTACTATTTAACATTTTCGACTACAAATCTGCCAGAACTTTACAGAAATTGCTCAAACTGACAAAGCAATTTGTGCGAACGCTCTTAAATCAATAAAACATGACAAAAAATTTGTTTAACATGATTTCAAAGAAACAGTGAATTTATGAAGCAACCGAGTGCAAAAGTAGCTACTATTTAACATTTTTGACTATAAATCTGCTAGAACTTCACAAAAATTGCTCAAACTGAGAAAACAATTTGTGCGAACGCTCTTAAATCAATAAAACATGAGAAAAAAATTGTTTAACATGATTTCAAAGTAACAGTGAATTTTTGAAGTAACCTTGTGCAAAAGTAGCTACTATTTAACATTTTCGACTACAAATCTGCCAGAACTTTACAGAAATTGCTCAAACTGACAAAGCAATTTGTGCGAACGCTCTTAAATCAATAAAACATGACAAACAATTTTATTAACATGATTTCAAAGAAACAGTGAATTTATGAAGCAACCGAGTGCAAAAGTAGCTACTATTTAACATTTTTGACTATAAATCTGCTAGAACTTCACAAAAATTGCTCAAACTGAGAAAACAATTTGTGCGAACGCTCTTAAATCAATAAAACATGAGAAAAAAATTGTTTAACATGATTTCAAAGTAACAGTGAATTTTTGAAGTAACCTTGTGCAAAAGTAGCTACTATTTAACATTTTTGACTACAAATCTGCCAGAACTTTACAGAAATTGCTCAAACTGACAAAGCAATTTGTGCGAACGCTCTTAAATCAATAAAACATGACAAAAAATTTGTTTAACATGATTTCAAAGAAACAGTGAATTTATGATGCAACCTTGTGCAAAAGTAGCTACTATTTAACATTTTCGACTACAAATCTGCCAGAACTTTACAGAAATTGCTCAAACTGACAAAGCAATTTGTGCGAACGCTCTTAAATCAATAAAACATGACAAAAAATTTGTTTAACATGATTTCAAAGAAACAGTGAATTTTTGAAGTAACCTAGTGCAAAAGTAGCTACTATTTAACATTTTCGACTACAAATCTGCCAGAACTTTACAGAAATTGCTCAAACTGACAAAGCAATTTGTGCGAACGCTCTTAAATCAATAAAACATGACAAAAAATTTGTTTAACATGATTTCAAAGAAACAGTGAATTTATGAAGCAACCGACTGCAAAAGTAGCTACTATTTAACATTTTTGACTATAAATCTGCTAGAACTTTACAGAAATTGCTCAAACTGACAAAGCAATTTGTGCGAACGCTCTTAAATCAATAAAACATGACAAAAAATTTGTTTAACATGATTTCAAAGAAACAGTGAATTTATGAAGCAACCGACTGCAAAAGTAGCTACTATTTAACATTTTTGACTATAAATCTGCTAGAACTTCACAAAAATTGCTCAAACTGACAAAGCAATTTGTGCGAACGCTCTTAAATCAATAAAACATGACAAAAAATTTGTTTAACATGATTTCAAAGAAACAGTGAATTTTTGAAGTAACCTAGTGCAAAAGTAGCTACTATTTAACATTTTCGACTACAAATCTGCCAGAACTTCACAGAAATTGCTCAAACTGACGAAGCAATTTGTGCGAATGCTCTTGAATCAATAAAAAATGACAAAAAATTTGTTTAACATGATTTCAAAGAAACAGTGAATTTATGATGCAACCTTGTGCAAAAGTAGCTACTATTTAACATTTTCGACTACAAATCTGCCAGAACTTTACAGAAATTGCTCAAACTGACAAAGCAATTTGTGCGAACGCTCTTAAATCAATAAAACATGACAAAAAATTTGTTTAACATGATTTCAAAGAAACAGTGAATTTTTGAAGTAACCTAGTGCAAAAGTAGCTACTATTTAACATTTTCGACTACAAATCTGCCAGAACTTTACAGAAATTGCTCAAACTGACAAAGCAATTTGTGCGAACGCTCTTAAATCAATAAAACATGACAAACAATTTTATTAACATGATTTCAAAGAAACAGTGAATTTATGAAGCAACCGAGTGCAAAAGTAGCTACTATTTAACATTTTCGACTATAAATCTGCCAGAACTTTACAGAAATTGCTTAAACTGACAAAGCAATTTGTGCGAACGCTCTTAAATCAATAAAAAATGACAAAAAATTTGTTTAACATGATTTCAAAGAAACAGTGAATTTATGATGCAACCTTGTGCAAAAGTAGCTACTATTTAACATTTTCGACTCCAAATCTACCAGAACTTTACAGAAATTGCTCAAACTGACAAAGCAATTTGTGCGAACGCTCTTAAATCAATAAAACATGACAAAAAATTTGTTTAACATGATTTCAAAGAAACAGTGAATTCTTGAAGTAACCTTGTGCAAAAGTAGCTACTATTTAACATTTTTGACTACAAATCTGCCAGAACTTTACAGAAATTGCTCAAACTGACATAGCAATTTGTGCGAACGCTCTTGAATCAATAAAACATGACAAAAAATTTGTTTAACATGATTTCAAAGAAACAGTGAATTTTTGAAGTAACCTTGTGCAAAAGTAGCTACTATTTAACATTTTCGACTATAAATCTGCCAGAACTTTACAGAAATTGCTTAAACTGACAAAGCAATTTGTGCGAACGCTCTTAAATCAATAAAAAATGACAAAAAATTTGTTTAACATGATTTCAAAGAAACAGTGAATTTATGATGCAACCTTGTGCAAAAGTAGCTACTATTTAACATTTTCGACTCCAAATCTACCAGAACTTTACAGAAATTGCTCAAACTGAGAAAACAATTTGTGCGAACGCTCTTAAATCAATAAAACATGAGAAAAAAATTGTTTAACATGATTTCAAAGTAACAGTGAATTTTTGAAGTAACCTTGTGCAAAAGTAGCTACTATTTAACATTTTTGACTACAAATCTGCCAGAACTTTACAGAAATTGCTCAAACTGACATAGCAATTTGTGCGAACGCTCTTGAATCAATAAAACATGACAAAAAATTTGTTTAACATGATTTCAAAGAAACAGTGAATTTTTGAAGTAACCTTGTGCAAAAGTAGCTACTATTTAACATTTTCGACTATAAATCTGCCAGAACTTTACAGAAATTGCTTAAACTGACAAAGCAATTTGTGCGAACGCTCTTAAATCAATAAAAAATGACAAAAAATTTGTTTAACATGATTTCAAAGAAACAGTGAATTCTTGAAGTAACCTTGTGCAAAAGTAGCTACTATTTAACATTTTCGACTACAAATCTGCCAGAACTTTACAGAAATTGCTCAAACTGACAAAGCAATTTGTGCGAACGCTCTTAAATCAATAAAACATGACAAAAAATTTGTTTAACATGATTTCAAAGAAACAGTGAATTTTTGAAGTAACCTAGTGCAAAAGTAGCTACTATTTAACATTTTCGACTACAAATCTGCCAGAACTTTACAGAAATTGCTCAAACTGACAAAGCAATTTGTGCGAACGCTCTTAAATCAATAAAACATGACAAAAAATTTGTTTAACATGATTTCAAAGTAACAGTGAATTTTTGAAGTAACCTTGTGCAAAAGTAGCTACTATTTAACATTTTCGACTACAAATCTGCCAGAACTTTACAGAAATTGCTCAAACTGACAAAGCAATTTGTGCGAACGCTCTTAAATCAATAAAACATGACAAAAAATTTGTTTAACATGATTTCAAAGAAACAGTGAATTTTTGAAGTAACCTAGTGCAAAAGTAGCTACTATTTAACATTTTCGACTACAAATCTGCCAGAACTTTACAGAAATTGCTCAAACTGACAAAGCAATTTGTGCGAACGCTCTTAAATCAATAAAACATGACAAAAAATTTGTTTAACATGATTTCAAAGAAACAGTGAATTTATGATGCAACCTTGTGCAAAAGTAGCTACTATTTAACATTTTCGACTATAAATCTGCCAGAACTTTACAGAAATTGCTCAAACTGACAAAGCAATTTGTGCGAACGCTCTTAAATCAATAAAACATGACAAAAAATTTGTTTAACATGATTTCAAAGAAACAGTGAATTTATGATGCAACCTTGTGCAAAAGTAGCTACTATTTAACATTTTCGACTACAAATCTGCCAGAACTTTACAGAAATTGCTCAAACTGACAAAGCAATTTGTGCGAACGCTCTTAAATCAATAAAACATGACAAAAAATTTGTTTAACATGATTTCAAAGAAACAGTGAATTTTTGAAGTAACCTTGTGCAAAAGTAGCTACTATTTAACATTTTCGACTACAAATCTGCCAGAACTTTACAGAAATTGCTCAAACTGACAAAGCAATTTGTGCGAACGCTCTTAAATCAATAAAACATGACAAAAAATTTGTTTAACATGATTTCAAAGAAACAGTGAATTTTTGAAGTAACCTAGTGCAAAAGTAGCTACTATTTAACATTTTCGACTACAAATCTGCCAGAACTTTACAGAAATTGCTCAAACTGACAAAGCAATTTGTGCGAATGCTCTTAAATCAATAAAAAATGACAAAAAATTTGTTTAACATGATTTCAAAGTAACAGTGAATTTTTGAAGTAACCTTGTGCAAAAGTAGCTACTATTTAACATTTTCGACTATAAATCTGCCAGAACTTTACAGAAATTGCTCAAACTGACAAAGCAATTTGTGCGAACGCTCTTAAATCAATAAAACATGACAAAAAATTTGTTTAACATGATTTCAAAGAAACAGTGAATTTATGATGCAACCTTGTGCAAAAGTAGCTACTATTTAACATTTTCGACTATAAATCTGCCAGAACTTTACAGAAATTGCTCAAACTGACAAAGCAATTTGTGCGAACGCTCTTAAATCAATAAAACATGACAAAAAATGTGTTTAACATGATTTCAAAGAAACAGTGAATTTATGATGCAACCTTGTGCAAAAGTAGCTACTATTTAACATTTTCGACTACAAATCTGCCAGAACTTTACAGAAATTGCTCAAACTGACAAAGCAATTTGTGCGAACGGTCTTAAATCAATAAAACATGACAAAAAATTTGTTTAACATGATTTCAAAGAAACAGTGAATTTATGATGCAACCTTGTGCAAAAGTAGCTACTATTTAACATTTTCGACTACAAATCTGCCAGAACTTTACAGAAATTGCTCAAACTGACAAAGCAATTTGTGCGAACGCTCTTAAATCAATAAAACATGACAAAAAATTTGTTTAACATGATTTCAAAGAAACAGTGAATTTATGATGCAACCTTGTGCAAAAGTAGCTACTATTTAACATTTTCGACTACAGATCTGCCAGAACTTTACAGAAATTGCTCAAACTGACAAAGCAATTTGTGCGAACGCTCTTAAATCAATAAAACATGACAAAAAATTTGTTTAACATGATTTCAAAGAAACAGTGAATTTATGATGCAACCTTGTGCAAAAGTAGCTACTATTTAACATTTTCGACTACAGATCTGCCAGAACTTTACAGAAATTGCTCAAACTGACAAAGCAATTTGTGCGAACGCTCTTAAATCAATAAAAAATGACAAAAAATTTGTTTAACATGATTTCAAAGAAACAGTGAATTTATGATGCAACCTTGTGCAAAAGTAGCTACTATTTAACATTTTCGACTACAAATCTGCCAGAACTTTACAGAAATTGCTCAAACTGACAAAGCAATTTGTGCAAACGCTCTTAAATCAATAAAACATGATGTTTTGTTAGTGGGGCTGTATATTAGCCCTTTTTGAATTTTTGTCAACGCTCACCTCTACTTGAGTCTGTGGAATTAAGGATCCCTATGAGTGGCAAGGAATATATTTATGTCTGTGGAACAAAATGGCGATCTCTACAGGCAAAGACCTCTTTATCCTCTATCCAACTGGATTCAAATCTATTTTAAATTTTATTCACATTAATGACTTCTTTATCTTCACTATTTAATTTACTTACAATATTTTTGGCAAGCACTAACTTATTTAAAATATCTATTTTATTATAATTATTTGTGTGACCTTTTTTGCTGACCGTACTCAACTGACCCTCGGGTTTTTGAAGTCTCTTCAATATGGCTAAGATTCCGCCAATTTTTTCGGTCCAACGAATTGAAGTTGACTGTTGATTCTTCCTATTCAAATCTCTAGTGACTGTTATCTGTGAAATTAAATTCCTTCGCTTTTTACGCGACACTCCGGACAAACAGAAATTCTTATCTTATAGATCACAATTTTAAACGTATTATTCTTTTTCAAATATTTCACTCTACTTTTGTAGACTTTATTTCTCATACATTTCGAATTTGTAGAGTACGTTGCAGTGAGGTCTCAGTGTGAAGTTACATATTATTTAATGGAGAGCATGGATTGGAAATTTAAATTTAATTCATTTTATTGAAGAGTTTTGGGTCTTAATTCTGCGTTGAAAAAGGCAAAACATCACTAAGATAAGTATAATTAATTCGTTCCTGTCTGAAATATCCAATCTGTGACGAAACATATTTTTTTTTTTTTTTTTTTTTCAGTTTTGTTCGATGCAGCTTTTTTCCAATTCTTTGCGTTGATCATCATTTTTCATAGAACTTATGTTCTTTTTTGGATCTAAACGGTGAAAAGTTCCAATTATCTCAATTTAACTCTTCTGAGTTTTCATAATTCTTTTATCGTTTTAGCTAAAGTTCATTATGTTGCCGTAAATTATTTCTGGATTTTCGTTTGCTTATGCTTATCATCTATCAGGATGTATAATTCATTTAAAGAGCAGATGCGTGACTGATTTAATCTGATAGATCGATTTCTTCGTTGAGCATCAATATATCATTGTCGAGTTGCTGTTCTTTATCGGAACTGGTGAGTGTAAAGTGGATTGTATCCTGTATCTTGAACTTCTTCAAGAAGTCTCTCATTTTTATCGATCCTATCTTGATGATGGTTTTCTTACTATCATGAGCAATCGGCTCTTTCGAAATGTTTAGCGCTAGCGTCTCCTGTTGACTATTATTTGATGTTGTAGGGATATCTTGACTCACTGCTTGACTTTCGGTTCTTTTTGGCAGATTTATTTCTTCGTTATTTTCGTAACACAGACACATATAGCTTCTAGAATATTTTACTTCATAATTACTTATCGTTAATTCTTCGATAGCTCTGGCTGCATAGGTAGGAGTTTTAAATTTGATAAAAGTTAGTTCCTTCGCTTGCACGCATGATTCTATCGGTTGTTCATTCTCTCTTGGTCTAGTTAATCTTTTATCTAAATTCTTGAGAATGTCTACGATCGCTTCGTATTTTCTGGTCTTGACTTTAATCTCTCTGGTGCTAAATCTCAAATTGACGTTTGTCATCATCGATAAACTCCAATAATTCTTTCCCGGAAAGATAACTTCTATTTTGCTATTTAATAAGTAAAGGACTAGTTTCCCTTCTTCTTGATTGCATGCTCTTTTGAGCTTATTTATACTGTTAATTTGAAAGAAATATAGATACCAATAGTGCAGTTGTATAGATCCTTTAGTGTCTGTGTCTATATATATTCCAGCTAAGTCTTTGGCTGCCATATAGGAGTAATTCATTAATTTTGTTATTTCTATCCATAACTGCCTCATCGAAACATATTTCGGAACGTTATTTAATTTAACTAGCAACTTCTCTGAATTCATTTTACAATCTGTAATGTGTAGATAATATATAGAACTTGTGTTCGGATTTATAATTGCACCTTAAGTTCTAGAGAGGCTACTTGTGTAGCTGGTCTGGTGATAATCGAGAACTTCTCGTTTATATAGGTTTTCTTTAATTTCGCATTAGATTTGTTCGCGTTTTTGTCAATTGAATTTCTCTTGCCTAATCTAACCGTTATTTTTCTTATCTGATCTTTTGACCCTTCGTGAATGTCTATTATCGTGCCAATCCGCCATAAATTATGAACTGTAGGGTCTGCTGTTACTACAATATCTCCTATCTCTAACTTCTTTGATTTACTGAACCATTTTTCTCTGTGCAATAATTCGTTAATGTAGTATTTTTGAAAGTGACCCCATAATGACCCTATGAATTCCTTAACTTCTTCCCACGTTTCAACAAGACTACCTTTATAAGTCGTACATGAGGGATTAATTTGATAATTCGGCCGCAACATGAGAAAGTGATTAGGTGTAAGATATTTGTCTTTCGTGCCTTCAATTGGTGTCATACAGAGTGGTCTGTTATTTATGTTGCCCTCTATCTCTTTAATCATACAATCAAATGCTTCATCACTGGGTATTATTAAGCGTTTATTTAAAGTCTCATGCATTCCAGCTAAAACTTTTTTTATCATTCCGATCATGCGTTCGACACTTCCATTCATATGACTTGCCTTTGCTGGATTAAAGTCCCACTCTATTGGGTCGTCAATTAACTTTAAATCCAATAATTTATTGTTCCATTCCTCTTGCTTTTGTTCAAGAGTATTACTTCCTCCTGTAAAATTTGTACCATTATCGCTTATTATGCGTTTTGGGGCTCCTCGGGTGTTTATTAAATTTGATAACGCCATTAAGCATGAATCACTATTCATGGTATGGAGAGAATTGAGATAAACAGCGCGAGTGGTAAGACATGAGGCCACGAAAATCCATCTTTTTACAGTCTTTCTGTGGACTTTCACTGAAAATGGTCCACAAGTATCAACGATAATATAGGAGAAGGGATTTTCATGAACAGCTAATCTTGTAGTTGGTAAATCTCCCATCATCGGTTGATCGGTTCTGGCATTTAATCTTTTACACCTGTAGCACAATGATCTTATCGTATTGCTGACAGTCCATTTTATATGCGCTATGAAGTATTTTTGTCTGAGACTTGCGACTACTGAATTTTTAAAAACATGTTTGCTCGATTCGTGATAAAACATAATTATTAATTTAGTAACTCTGTGATCTTTTGGTAGAACTAGCGGACACCTTCTGTCATAATCAAATTTATCGTCATCTTCGGGCAATCGAGTTATTATCCTCATCACTCCTAAGTCGTCTATAAATGGGCTATACTTATAGAGATTGCTTCTGTGTTGAACGTTTCCATTTTTAATTAACTGTGTTACTTCTGACGATAAATCCTCTTCTTGGGCAAACTTAATTAATGCAGATTCTGATACTTTGCGTATCATTAGATGGTTTACTCCTTTTTTATGTTTTTCAATCATTTCCTCTATAGAAGTTTTAATTTTTTCATCTTGTGTCTTATTTAACTTCTTTTGAAGTACTTTTTCTCTTAGCATTGCTTTGAGTTTTAGCAGAATGCCTGTTTTCCTTATCAATTTATTCCAAGAAGACGAAGAATTAATCAGCTTCTTAATTCCATAATTTGTGTCCAAATTCTCTTCATTTTCTACGTGCGCGAGTATTTCTAGTACTTCTTCTTTGTCAGGCTCAATATTCATCCATTCGTTTTCATTAAGTGAGAACACCTTTGGGCAGTACCATTCATTCTCATAATTCATTGACGGAATTGAATCGAATTTTGTGCCAAAGTCAGCTGCCTGTAAATGAGTCGGTATCCAGTTCCATTGATCTTTCAATGATAATTCTTTTATCGTTTTCAATCTGTTTGCCATGTAGATAGTGGCTCTATTCGCATCATGTTTGATCCAAGTCCACACGCACGAGCTATCAGTGAGATAAACGATTTCGTCGAACTTAATAGTATGACTATCCTCTATTTGTTTCTTAAACTTGACACTTCTTGCTGACGCTTCCAATTCGAGTTCAGGAATTGTTCGGTTTTGTTTTAAAGGAACTGTATATGTTTTACTGGCCATAAATCGGTAATCTATTTGTTTTCGATCGTTGCCAAGAAGTCTAATATATGCTGCTGTACAAATCATCTCTTTTCCAGCGTCTCCAAATATAAGGAGCTGCTTTATTACCGCTTTGTCAATGTCTAAAGAGTATGATCTAGGGATTTCTATTTTTGTTATTTCTGGCAACATGCTCAGTATCCTTTCCCAGTAGCTAATATGCTTTTCATTAATAAATTGATTCCATTCGAGTTTATCCTTACATCCCCAATGATACAATAATTTTATTTTAGCCGTATAGTAACCGAAAAAACCTAGTGGATCATAAATTGACATAAGGAATTTAAGCACTTCCTTTTTGCTTGGAACTTTTGCCCCACTTATTAATTTTCTCAACGTTTTATCTGGATTAAAGGAAAGTTTCATAGTGTCGTTGTTATAGTTGATTAAATATCCCAAGAGTTTCTCCTCATCTCCTGTACTAAACACTTTTGTGTTACTTTTGTCTTCTTCTTTCAAGTTCTTTTTCACTGTGTCTAATAATTCTGGAATATTACCTCTTAACTTAACCAAATTAAATCCTCCAGAAGAGAGAATTGACCTAACATCATAAATCATCTTTTTTCCGTAATTTATGTCATTAAATGACTTTACTAAATCATCAACGTAAACATTATTCTCTATTACATCTGATGCTTCAGGATGTGCTTCCTTATTCTCATTTGCAATTCTGTTCTTTATATATTGAGATGTGCAAGGTGCACACACTGTGCCAAAAACCATAACTTGCATCTCATAATGTTCGATCTCTTGTGTGATTTTATTTATGAATAAAAATCTTAAGGCTGGACGATCTTCAGGTATTATGTCCACTTGGTGAAACATCTCTGAGATGTCTGCTTTTACGAAATATTTTCCCTCCCTTAGTTGCATTAATAGATTAACTAAGTCTGTATACAAGTTTGGACCCGGTAATAGGTAATCGTTTAGGGATTTATTCTGAACTTTTGCTGCAGCATCCCAAACAAGTCTTATTCTCTTCCCTTTTTGTTCTGAAATAAAGATGGGTAGATAGAATGTTTTCGGGGGAGGGTTAATCATATCTAGAGATGTCAATTTTCTAGCATATCCTTTTTGTATAAGGTTCTCAACTTGTTCAGTTATTTCGTTGAGTTTATTCAGCCTTTTCGCATGTTTTATGAGAATTTTAAGTCGACGTTCAGCTATTCTTAGCGAATTTTCTGTAGGTAATTGTGGATTATGGATCCGCCATAGAAGCGGTACCTGAAACTTTTGTTTCTCTTTCATGTAGATAGTTTTCTGCTTTAGAAGGTTCAACGCTATCTCTTCTTCTGCAATATTCCTATCATTTTCGTATGGTAATTTATATTCGATTCCCATTACTCGATCCTGCATTTTCATTAGTTCACTCTCTTCATCATCACTTATTTCATGAGTGCACTGAGACTGCTGGGAGTTTTGTTCGTAGAGATGGTTATATAGTTTTGGAAGAGGCAAAGTACTTCCTAGTAGACAGTAGCCTAGAGGAGTAAGGATAGCTGTTGGGGATTCATCAACATTTTTATGAGAATCTATCCAATCTAATTGCCTATGAAACCATTTCTGATCAGTTCCTATTATCCCGATAATGTTGTTGTAGGAAACGATTGATGTCTCTCTTAAATGTGGAAATTTCACTTTTAATTCCTCTGCGTTTAGAACTTGTTTCGGCATTCTTAAATTTCTCACAGTCCTAAAATAGACGTCATAGCTTTTAGCTCCTTTAAAAAATCCTTGAGCTTTTGCTCTAACTATTTTTGATTTTTGTTCGATTCTTGTAGTGCCTCCGCTCCACTTTAATTCTAATCTTTTGTTTGGACCGTCAAGTCCTAAATATTCTGCGTATTCCTCGTCGATCAAGCTAGCTGTACTCCCTGTATCAAGAAGTATCCCACATTTCACTGCCTTCTGACCGTTGCTGAGCTTTAAACAAACTACCGAGAATAAGTTCCTTGATGTGTAATGTGTTTGACTCATTGATGCATTTGTATCGTTCTTTTTATTTGAGTTTACTTCGACGATCGTCCATTGTGGCTCGGTTTCGTCTTCACTTCCTTCAATATTCAATTCGAGTGTATCTAAAATATCTTCAGATGTTCTTTCTTTATTTTTATTAGTGGTATTCGAAGTAGATGGTTTTCCGCTCTTGGAAGCATTCTTATTTCTCAGTTCTTTATGGGTATGTTGTTGATGAGATCCTGAATCCTCATCCTTTTTTTTGTTTTGATAACTATTCTTTTCATAATTGTTACGCTTGTAATTAGGGTCGTAATTTTGACTTCTTCCTTTATATCCTTGGTTAGACGTTTGCGAATTTCGTTTGTAACAAAAAATAGCAGCGTGATACATGTAGCAGTTAGGAATGTAACATTTATTACTTGCTCTGTATGGACAAATTTTATGATACTTTCTGCTGCAAATTAAACAGATTCCTCGTTCTCTTGCTATTTTTGCAACCTCAAACCCTGATTTCCTTAATAAAGCGTAGCATACTAAGGAGCTGTGTCCTGTACAGTTGTGATACCAACAGTAATTATTATTTAAGTCTTTTGTAGTTGACTCTTCTCCTTTAAAGGAATCTTTTTCATCCCTTTGAGAAAATGCAAAATGATCCGATGATCTAATTTTATCTTTCTTTTTGGGATCTCCTTGTTTATGATCTCTGTTTTTAAACTTTGGCTGACCTTCGACTTCCGCATCTATCATTAGAATATTTTCAATTTCATCTATCTGCTTATCTAACCAGTTTGAAAGGTCACTGATTAAGACATCTTCGGCTTCAGTTTTGAGCTTTGTGAATTCTTTCATCCATCCATTAAATAATTTCTCGGGAAGAAGTTTAGTTAAACTTAATACCAAGTTAAAATCGGATTTGTTCTGATGGTTACCTATGTCCTCAACCATTGTGGCATACTTTTTAATTTCACCGATAAACCTTATGGTTTCCTTTCTTTGGTTGTTGTCTAATTTCTTTTGTTCTAGCAACTTATGTTTCTCATTTAACAGCATTTTTGTTGGATTACCGATTCTTTTATTTATATATTCAAGTGCTTTTTCGTACGAATCTAAAGAAAATAAATTAAATCCTCCTATTTGCTTTATTTCGTTACTAAGAATCGCTTCTTGCAATCGACTGACATTTTCTTGGGGTGAGAAAAGGATTTTAGTTTCTAAAAATGTTTTATAAAAGACTTTCCATTCGTAATTTGCATTTTTAACTTTAGGGAGGGCTCTATATGCATTCTTCTTACTTTCTGCTATCTGATTTTCGGCTAGTATAATGAGTGCACTATCATTATTATTTACTTCATTTTTAAATCCGTGGTCGCTCCTACGTCGACCTATCTCAGCTTCCTCATCCAGTATTTCATCTAGATCATGTGCTGTCGACTCTGACCTAGCTAGACGGTTAATTTCGGATTTTCGAATGTTGGCTCTTACATTTTTATTTGACGTATTGGGTTCAAAAGATTCATTTTCTGATCTAGAAGGTTGTTTGTAGTTTTGATTAAGATTAGATTGCTGATTATTTTGGCTGAGTAATAAGGCAAAATTTGAAAACATTGTTTGCATCATTTGATTCTGTTGCTCTTGAAATGCTTTAAACATTTCTACGATATTTTGAGTATTTCCTTCATTGACATTTTTAGGAGCATTGCATTGGTCGGTTGAATACTTATTTGAGTTAGACTCTATTTGAGCACGAGGCTCTTGAGCTGAGGTTCGTGCATTTCCTGGAAATATTGAAATGCGTCTGGGTTCAAAATAATTATCATCTATTCTCATGTTTGCATATGTATCTGCTTGTAGAGCACTTTTCTCCTTTAATACCTCCTGATCTTCACCATCATAATTAAACAAGGATACATGTTGAGCCCATTTTATCAGACATTTACCGCAACACCAAGACCCTTCGATGTGGTTCATCCTGTCGTCTCCATTAATGCACTCGTCGTGACAATAAACTCTACAGCAATAGCAGAAGAAGAAGGCTCCTTCGATTCTTTTCGAGCATTGTGCACAGCTTTTTGATAAACAACCTGGTGGGTTATTAGATCCTGGACGATTTGGCATGCGCTTAGCTGATTTCTTTATCGTGTTTTGAGGTGGCTGCATTTCTTTGCGCCCATTATTTCCAATCTCATCTTCGTTCAGACCATCATCATTATCTCCGTCCTCTGACTCACTTTCTTCTTCTTGCTCATCTCCAATATCGTTGCTGGTCGATTGTCCTGGTGGAATCGATACAACAGATGATTCAAGAAGTGATATAATTTGTTGAGATAGCTGTAGGACTTGTTCATGATTCAAATTTTCTTTCCTATTGACTTTATCACTTTTTTTTGACTTTTTATTATCGGTGTAAGTGGTCGGTTTAGGGAAAGTATTTGATGGAGCAACGGGAAGAGGGGGTTCAGTAAGTTGGGCATTTTTACGACGTTTTTTGTCGTGATTTTTACAATAAAACTTTCCATCAGTATGCAAAACGTCATTGTCTCTTTCACAAATCGTATGAATACAAGTGTTACATTTCTGACATTTAATAATTTCTTTTTCACCTTTATTTATAGGGAATTCACATATCTGGCATGTTTTACCCATCCTTAGTAAATTTTATTTATCAATCTATCTGAAATTATAACGGTTGGCAAGTAATATTCAAATTGACAAGAACGTTCTGGAATTTTGCTCTAAAGCGATTTATTTTATTTATGTGTGTTCGTATATGAACGAGATAAAATATTCTAGTCCAATTTAGACGAATTTTGGTTGTGTTAGTGTTTTAGTAAACAACTATGGCGTAATTTTTCTTGAGTTTAATTAATTAATTTTGAGACGAGAATCCCGAGTTTTTTTCACTTTCGTGAATTATTTTAAATTCTTTAACTTCCACTTATGTGGGTATTAAATTTTGTGATTTCTTTCCCTTATGGGAATTTCTTTATTTTTTTGATTAATTAATATTGACCAGAAAAATATTATTTGAATGTTTTGTTAGTGGGGCTGTATATTAGCCCTTTTTGAATTTTTGTCAACGCTCACCTCTACTTGAGTCTGTGGAATTAAGGATCCCTATGAGTGGCAAGGAATATATTTATGTCTGTGGAACAAAATGGCGATCTCTACAGGCAAAGACCTCTTTATCCTCTATCCAACTGGATTCAAATCTATTTTAAATTTTATTCACATTAATGACTTCTTTATCTTCACTATTTAATTTACTTACAATATTTTTGGCAAGCACTAACTTATTTAAAATATCTATTTTATTATAATTATTTGTGTGACCTTTTTTGCTGACCGTACTCAACTGACCCTCGGGTTTTTGAAGTCTCTTCAATATGGCTAAGATTCCGCCAATTTTTTCGGTCCAACGAATTGAAGTTGACTGTTGATTCTTCCTATTCAAATCTCTAGTGACTGTTATCTGTGAAATTAAATTCCTTCGCTTTTTACGCGACACATGACAAAAAATTTGTTTAACATGATTTCAAAGAAACAGTGAATTTATGAAGCAACCAAATGCAAAAGTAGCTACTATTTAATATTTTCGACTACAAATCTGCCAGAACTTCACAGAAGTTGCTCAAACTGACAAAGCAATTTGTGCGAACGCTCTTAAATCAATAAAACATGACAAAGAATTTGTTTAACATGATTTCAAAGTAACAGTGAATTTTTGAAGTAACCTTGTGCAAAAGTAGCTACTTTTTAACATTTTCGACTATAAATCTGCCAAACGCTCTGTGCGAACGCTCTTAAATCAATAAAACATGACAAAAAATTTGTTTAACATGATTTCAAAGAAACAGTGAATTTATGATGCAACCTTGTGCAAAAGTAGCTACTATTTAACATTTTCGACTACAAATCTGCCAGAACTTTACAGAAATTGCTCAAACTGACAAAGCAATTTGTGCGAACGCTCTTAAATCAATAAAACATGACAAAAAATTTGTTTAACATGATTTCAAAGAAACAGTGAATTTATGATGCAACCTTGTGCAAAAGTAGCTACTATTTAACATTTTCGACTACAAATCTGCCAGAACTTTACAGAAATTGCTCAAACTGACAAAGCAATTTGTGCGAACGCTCTTAAATCAATAAAACATGACAAAAAATTTGTTTAACATGATTTCAAAGAAACAGTGAATTTTTGAAGTAACCTTGTGCAAAAGTAGCTACTATTTAACATTTTCGACTATAAATCTGCCAGAACTTTACAGAAATTGCTCAAACTGACAAAGCAATTTGTGCGAACGCTCTTAAATCAATAAAACATGACAAAAAATTTGTTTAACATGATTTCAAAGAAACAGTGAATTTATGAAGCAACCTTGTGCAAAAGTAGCTACTATTTAACATTTTCGACTATAAATCTGCCAGAACTTTACAGAAATTGCTCAAACTGACAACACAATTTGTGCGAACGCTCTTAAATCAATAAACCATGACAAAAAATTTGTTTAACATGATTTCAAAGAAACAGTGAATTTTTGAAGTAACCTTGTGCAAAAGTAGCTACTATTTAACATTTTCGACTATAAATCTGCCAGAACTTTACAGAAATTGCTCAAACTGACAAAGCAATTTGTGCAAACGCTCTTAAATCAATAAACCATGACAAAAAATTTGTTTAACATGATTTCAAAGTAACAGTGAATTTTTGATGTAACCTTGTGCAAAAGTAGCTACTATTTAAAATTTTCGACTACAAATCTGCCAGAACTTTACAGAAATTGCTCAAACTGACAAAGCAATTTGTGCGAACGCTCTTAAATCAATAAAACATGACAAAAAATTTGTTTAACATGATTTCAAAGAAACAGTGAATTTTTGAAGTAACCTTGTGCAAAAGTAGCTACTATTTAACATTTTCGACTAAAAATCTGCCAGAACTTTACAGAAATTGCTCAAACTGACAAAGCAATTTGTGCGAACGCTCTTAAATCAATAAAACATGACAAAAAATTTGTTTAACATGATTTCAAAGAAACAGTGAATTTATGATGCAACCTTGTGCAAAAGTAGCTACTATTTAACATTTTCGACTACAGATCTGCCAGAACTTTACAGAAATTGCTCAAACTGACAAAGCAATTTGTGCGAACGCTCTTAAATCAATAAAACATACAGTTGCAAACTAGATCTCAACGTGAACAGACGTGTTTACAAATAGCTCCGCAAATTATTCAAAAATCTCAAAAGAAACAAAACAGAGACTACCTGAGAAGCTTTTTGTTTGCAAAAAGTTTCAAAATCTCAGTTTGATTCTCAAAACATCAAAATGGTAGCATCACCAAAAACTACCAACAACGAAGAAAATCTTTCTCAAAATCAGCATGGACTTAATAGTTCTCAACAACAACATTCATCTTCAGTGACAATTCTCAATATTGAGGAAATTTTCAGTGAAGATGTTTCACAAGCAGCCGACATTGAGATGACAAATCTCAAACCAAAAAAACAAATATCAATAAAGAAGTTTCTCAATGAAGCAAGTAAAGCAGAAAAACGCCCTCGAGAAGTGATAGTTCCCAACGCTCTTTTAAAAAGAGTAGCAAACGAAAGCAAACCAAAAGATGGGAACAAACCACTGTTCGTACTCCCACCAGTGAAGAAAGCTTCGTCTTCTGGAGTACCGTATCTATTTGGTTCACCAGAACAGGAGAAAAAAGATCGACAACTTCTTCGTACTGGGGAGAAAACAGCAAAACATCAGAGCAACTAAAGACAATTTCCGTAAACACGGAAAGCAACAACAACAAATCTCAACAAAAATCAAAACCACCTCCAATTGTCATCAGCACAGGAGGAGCTGGTGAAATCAAGAGATTGACGAATGAAATAAACAATCAACCTGGAAGTTTCTTAATTGAGACCAAAAAGGGCAAACAAGGAACAAAAACGGTAACAACGGAGAGTTGGGATTACTACGAGAAATTCATCCAACTACTCAAAGACAAAAAGCATCACTTCCACACATACTCCAGCCAAGAACCACTGAAGAAGTACGTACTCTATGGACTCCCAGATATGGAAATCAGTGAGTTGGAGAAGGAACTTCAAACCGTAAAAATCACACCAGTAAAAATTGTCAAAATGACAATGAAACACAAAAGACACGAACAAGACGACGACCAGAACTACCTCGTGTACTTCAAAAAAGATGTAGAACAAGGTGGAAATTTCCTGGAATTCCTCAGAAAAATCAAAATTGTCAGCAGTTTCAAAATTAAATGGGCTGACTACAAAAATAGACAAGCTGGACCATCTCAATGTTCGAAATGTCTGCAGTTTGGTCATGGGCAAAACGGTTGTAACAAACCGTCCGTTTGCTTCAGATGCTCTGAGCAACATGACTCGAAAACGTGCCAGTACATATCGAAAGAGACCAACAAGGTTCCGCTCGGAAAACTCAAATGTTTCTTCTGCGGTGAAAAACATACAGCAATTTTCACAGGTTGTAAAACCAGACAAGAAATAATTGAAAAATGGAAATCAAAATCACAGAATGGAAACAACCAAAATCAAAACAAAACAGCAGGCCATTATTCATATGGACAACGGAGAAACAATCCTCCAACACCGCATCGTCCTGAGAGATCAACCAGAAACGTCCAACATGCACCAAAACCTCAATGGAGAAAGGAGTATATGGAACCATCAACATCTGGTACACAAAAGCCTGTTCATCAAAAACAAGTTCCAGTCAACCACAAACCAAGGAACACAAATCCTCCTCCAAATCACAAACCCTCAAATCAGGGAAATAAAAATAACTTGAACAACCAACAAAACAATAAAGAAAGAGGAAAACATTGGAAAAAGAATCAAAGAAAAAAGCAAAACGAGCGCATTAATAACAATCAACATCAAAAACCAAAGCAAGATGTTGAGCTTATGGACTCAGAAGACATCAGTGCAACAAGTCAGACCTCGAATGAAGTCTTCCCAGAACCGTCATTCAGTGTTGAGGTAGTGAATCGAAACATAACAACTAATCAACAAGCTCAAAGCACCAGCACAAGAGATAAAAACATCTCAGAAATAGAGGAATCAAAGTGCAAGTACCTTATCAGCGAGCTTCTCAAATTAATCGCCAAAAATCCAGAGTTCATCGACGAAATACTCCAAGCAATCGGCTCAAGTGCCAAAAACACCGCATACAATAATGGATTGTAGACAACAAAGTATCAACGTCCTCTGCTGGAATGCTAACGGCCTCACTGACAAAATGTTAGCAATTCTCGACTACCTAAGCAAGCAAAACGTCGATGTTGCTTGCATCTCAGAAACATTCCTAAAACCAAACTCAAAAATTGACTCGCATCCAGACTACGTAATTCATCGATTGGATCGCGTGGATAGACCAAAGGGTGGTGTTGCAATCATCGTCAAAAGAAATCTAAAACATCAGCTTCAACCAAGCTACAACACAAAACTAATGGAATGCATTGGAATCAAAGTCTTCATCAATGACACGGATAGTTGTCACATCCTCTCAGTCTATCTCCCAGGAGGAAGCAAAGGAGGGGAAATAGATCAACATCTGAGAGATGACATCAACAAAATAACAAATCTGAGAGGAAATTACTACATCTGTGGAGACTTCAATGCAAAACATCGAGAATGGAACTGCAACGTTGCAAATAAATCAGGAAATATTCTTCAGGAAATGTCAGGAGAGTTCATGATCTACTTTCCTGACTCGCCAACGTACTACCCAGAAGATCGAAACAAATCAGTGTCAACAATTGACCTGATGCTCTCGAATTCCAACCTCGAAACAACAGAACTTCAATGCACAGAGGCAATGAGTGATCACTGCGCTGTGTATTTCCAAATCAAAACATCAAAAATCGACAGAACTGAAAATACAGTCTACAGATATGACTACAAAAACGCAAACTGGAAAAAGTTCAAAGCACAAATTTCACGCCGCATTGAAGACAACATTGGAGAAAATTCTTGCAATACAACAGATGAGATCGAGAATCACATTAAGATTCTCTCTGAACTCATCATGGAAGCGAGGAACTCAAGTGTAAAAATGAAAAAGATCAAGTTCGAATCAACTAAAGTCACACCGGAGATTAAAGATCTAATCAACACAAAAAGGAGTCTTCGTCGAAGATGGCAGAGAAGCAGAGATAATCAACTCAAATCTGAATTGAATTATCTGCAGAGAGTCATCAATGAGAAAATTAAAGAACTCAAAAACAAAAACTGGAATAAGCGTCTCTCAGAGATTCAACCGTCAAACCAAACAGTTTGGAGAATAGCAAAATTTTGCAAAAAAGGTTCAAAAACAATGCCTCCATTGACAAATCTGGGTAAAACGTTCATCACCAACAAAGAAAAAGCCAGCGCACTCAGCGAGTATTTTCGTGAAGCTCACGAAAATCCTCTGGAACAAAACGATCCACAACATACACAGGAAGTAAACAACACAGTCAAAGAAGCATTGGAACAAGACAATGATGAGAATCCAGAACTAACAGATGTAAACGAAATCGTGAGCATCATAAGAAATCTGAAAAATCCAAAAGCTCCGGGACTAGATGAAGTCAACAACATACTCATCAAAAATCTTCCTGAAAAAGGTTTCGAATACTTGAAATTCATCATCAATTCGTGTCTGAAACTCAACCACTTCCCCAAAGTTTGGAAACATGCAAAAGTGATTCCTATTCCAAAACCTGGAAAACCAGCAAATGAGCTAAGCAGCTACAGGCCAATAAGTCTACTCAGCTCAATAAGCAAAATACTGGAGAGAGTATTACTGAATAGAATCAACGATCATCTTGAGGATAACAACATCATCCCAAACCAGCAGTGCGGCTTCCGGACTGGAAGATCAACATCTCACCAGCTCATCAAAGTGATCAAATCAGCAAAAGAAAACTTAAACAACAAAAAGTCAACAGGCATGATCTTCCTGGATGTAGAAAAAGCATTTGACAGAGTCTGGCATAACGGACTCTTGTACAAAATGCTCAAACTGAGATTTCCACTGCCACTTATAAAAACTGTAAGATCTTTCCTCAGTGAAAGATCTTTCGCAGTTTTTATTAAAGGTCAGTTCTCAGAAATCAAGGTAATCAAATTCGGAGTGCCACAAGGAGCAGTGCTTTCACCAACTCTCTACAACATCTTCACGTATGATGTTGTAAGAGAGACAACCAACAACATCGGTCTTTTCGCAGATGATACAGCACTGTATCATTCTGCAGAGAACTCGGCTGATATTGTGACATATCTACAGCACACAGGAAGAAAAGTTCAACAATACATGAACAAATGGAAGATCAACCTCAACAAACAGAAGACTCAAGCCTTATTCATCACAAACAGGCACTCCAGGCAACTACCAGGAAATAACATCAAATTTCTCAACGAAAACATCAAATGGGAAACAGAAGCTAAATATCTGGGAATGGTGATCGACAAGAGAGTGACATTAAAGCCGCATGTGGAGTATGTGACCAATAGGGCTCACACCGCATTAAGACAGCTTTATCCGCTCATCAGCAGGAACTCACAACTCGACGTACGAAACAAACTTCTCATCTACAAGCTAGCCATCAGACCAATATTCACATATGGTTGTCCAGCGTTTGGAAGCATGGCAAAAACCCATCTTCAAAAACTTCAAGTACTGCAAAACAAATTCTTGAGAATTGTTCTCAATAAAACAAGATATGAAAGGATCACCGATCTTCATACAGAAGCGAAAATACCGTCCATCGAAGACTACGTCGGAAAGTTGCAAGCGAACTTCAACAGTCGTCTTGCATCTCAAAACACCGAATAAATCAAATGAAATACAAAAGAAAGTAAAATCCGTAAATGAAATCAAAATTAAGAGACAAAAGGCAAATTGAATGCCTGAAACCTTAAAACAAAAAGCAACAAAATGTATAGAAACTTTGTACATACTTAAATTTAAATGTAAATAAATAAAAAGTTTAATTTAAAAAAAAAAAAAAAAGCTCAAACTGACAAAGCAATTTGTGCGAACGCTCTTAAATCAATAAAACATGACAAACAATTTTATTAACATGATTTCAAAGAAACAGTGAATTTTTGAAGTAACCTTGTGCAAAAGTAGCTACTATTTAACATTTTCGACTATAAATCTGCCAGAACTTTACAGAAATTGCTCAAACTGACAAAGCGATTTGTGCGAACGCTCTTAAATCAATAAAACATGACAAAAAATTTGTTTAACATGATTTCAAAGAAACAGTGAATTTTTGAAGTATTCTAGTGCAAAAGTAGCTACTATTTAACATTTTCGACTACAAATCTGCCAGAACTTTACAGAAATTGCTCAAACTGACAAAGCAATTTGTGCGAACGCTCTTAAATCAATAAAACATGACAAAAAATTTGTTTAACATGATTTCAAAGAAACAGTGAATTCTTGAAGTAACCTTGTGCAAAAGTAGCTACTATTTAACATTTTCGACTACAAATCTGCCAGAACTTTACAGAAATTGCTCAAACTGACAACACAATTTGTGCGAACGCTCTTAAATCAATAAACCATGACAAAAAATTGGTTTAACATGATTTCAAAGAAACAGTGAATTTTTGAAGTAACCTTGTGCAAAAGTAGCTACTATTTAACATTTTTGACTACAAATCTGCTAGAACTTCACAAAAATTGCTCAAACTGACAAAGCAATTTGTGAGAACGCTCTTAAATCAATAAAACATGACAAAAAATTTGTTTAACATGATTTCAAAGAAACAGTGAATTTTTGAAGTAACCTAGTGCAAAAGTAGCTACTATTTAACATTTTCGACTACAAATCTGCCAGAACTTAACAGAAATTGCTCAAACTGACAAAGCAATTTGTGCGAATGCTCTTAAATCAATAAAACATGACAAAAAATTTGCTTAACATGATTTCAAAGAAACAGTGAATTTTTGAAGTAACCTTGTGCAAAAGTAGCTACTATTTAACATTTTCGACTATAAATCTGCCAGAACTTTACAGAAATTGCTCAAACTGACAAAGCAATTTGTGCGAACGCTCTTAAATCAATAAAACATGACAAACAATTTTATTAACATGATTTCAAAGAAACAGTGAATTTATGAAGCAACCGAGTGCAAAAGTAGCTACTATTTAACATTTTTGACTATAAATCTGCTAGAACTTCACAAAAATTGCTCAAACTGAGAAAACAATTTGTGCGAACGCTCTTAAATCAATAAAACATGACAAAAAAATTGTTTAACATGATTTCAAAGTAAAAGTGAATTTTTGAAGTAACCTTGTGCAAAAGTAGCTACTATTTAACATTTTCGACTATAAATCTGCCAGAACTTTACAGAAATTGCTCAAACTGACAAAGCAATTTGTGCGAACGCTCTTAAATCAATAAAACATGATAAAAAATTTGTTTAACATGATTTCAAAGAAACAGTGAATTTTTGAAGTAACCTTGTGCAAAAGTAGCTACTATTTAACATTTTCGACTACGAATCTGCCAGAACTTTACAGAAATTGCTCAAACTGACAAAGCAATTTGTGCGAACGCTCTTAAATCAATAAAACATGACAAAAAATTTGTTTAACATGATTTCAAAGAAACAGTGAATTCTTGAAGTAACCTTGTGCAAAAGTAGCTACTATTTAACATTTTCGACTACAAATCTGCCAGAACTTTACAGAAATTGCTCAAACTGACAAAGCAATTTGTGCGAACGCTCTTAAATCAATAAAACATGACAAAAAATTTGTTTAACTTGATTTCAAAGTAACAGTGAATTTATGAAGCAACCGAGTGCAAAAGTAGCTACTATTTAACATTTTTGACTATAAATCTGCTAGAACTTCACAAAAATTGCTCAAACTGAGAAAACAATTTGTGCGAACGCTCTTAAATCAATAAAACATGACAAAAAAATTGTTTAACTTGATTTCAAAGTAACAGTGAATTTATGAAGCAACCGAGTGCAAAAGTAGCTACTATTTAACATTTTTGACTATAAATCTGCCAGAACTTTACAGAAATTGCTCAAACTGACAAAGCAATTTGTGCGAACGCTCTTAAATCAATAAAACATGACAAAAAATTTGTTTAACTTGATTTCAAAGTAACAGTGAATTTATGAAGCAACCGAGTGCAAAAGTATTTACTACTTAACATTTTTGACTATAAATCTGCTAGAACTTCACAAAAATTGCTCAAACTGAGAAAACAATTTGTGCGAACGCTCTTAAATCAATAAAACATGACAAAAAATTTGTTTAACATGATTTCAAAGAAACAGTGAATTCTTGAAGTAACCTTGTGCAAAAGTAGCTACTATTTAACATTTTCGACTACAAATCTGCCAGAACTTTACAGAAATTGCTCAAACTGACAAAGCAATTTGTGCGAACGCTCTTAAATCAATAAAACATGACAAAAAATTTGTTTAACATGATTTCAAAGAAACAGTGAATTTTTGAAGTAACCTAGTGCAAAAGTAGCTACTATTTAACATTTTCGACTACAAATCTGCCAGAACTTTACAGAAATTGCTCAAACTGACAAAGCAATTTGTGCGAACGCTCTTAAATCAATAAAACATGACAAAAAATTTGTTTAACATGATTTCAAAGAAACAGTGAATTTATGATGCATCCTAGTGCTAAAGTAGCTACTATTTAACATTTTCGACTACAAATCTGCCAGAAATTTACAGAAATTGCTCAAACTGACAAAGCAATTTGTGCGAACGCTCTTAAATCAATAAAAAATGACAAAAAATTTGTTTAACATGATTTCAAAGAAACAGTGAATTTATGATGCAACCTTGTGCAAAAGTAGCTACTATTTAACATTTTCGACTACAAATCTGCCAGAACTTTACAGAAATTGCTCAAACTGACAAAGCAATTTGTGCGAACGCTCTTAAATCAATAAAACATGACAAACAATTTTATTAACATGATTTCAAAGAAACAGTGAATTTTTGAAGTAACCTTGTGCAAAAGTAGCTACTATTTAACATTTTCGACTACAAATCTGCCAGAACTTTACAGAAATTGCTCAAACTGACAAAGCAATTTGTGCGAACGCTCTTAAATCAATAAAACATGACAAAAAATTTGTTTAACATGATTTCAAAGAAACAGTGAATTTATGAAGCAACCGACTGCAAAAGTAGCTACTATTTAACATTTTTGACTATAAATCTGCTAGAACTTTACAGAAATTGCTCAAACTGACAAAGCAATTTGTGTGAACGCTCTTAAATCAATAAAACATGACAAAAAATTTGTTTAACATGATTTCAAAGAAACAGTGAATTTATGAAGCAACCGACTGCAAAAGTAGCTACTATTTAACATTTTTGACTATAAATCTGCCAGAACTTTACAGAAATTGCTCAAACTGACAAAGCAATTTGTGCGAACGCTCTTAAATCAATAAAACATGACAAAAAATTTGTTTAACATGATTTCAAAGAAACAGTGAATTTTTGAAGTAACCTAGTGCAAAAGTAGCTACTATTTAATATTTTCGACTATAAATCTGCCAGAACTTCACAGAAATTGCTCAAACTGACAAAGCAATTTGTGCGAATGCTCTTAAATCAATAAAAAATGACAAAAAATTTGTTTAACATGATTTCAAAGAAACAGTGAATTTATGATGCAACCTTGTGCAAAAGTAGCTAATATTTAACATTTTCGACTATAAATCTGCCAGAACTTTACAGAAATTGCTCAAACTGACAAAGCAATTTGTGCGAACGCTCTTAAATCAATAAAAAATGACAAAAAATTTGTTTAACATGATTTCAAAGAAACAGTGAATTTTTGAAGTAACCTTGTGCAAAAGTAGCTACTACTTAACATTTTCGACTACAAATCTGCCAGAACTTTACAGAAATTGCTCAAACTGACAAAGCAATTTGTGCGAACGCTCTTAAATCAATAAAACATGACAAAAAATTTGTTTAACATGATTTCAAAGAAACAGCGAATTTTTGAAGTAACCTTGTGCAAAAGTAGCTACTATTTAACATTTTCGACTACAAATCTGCCAGAACTTTACAGAAATTGCTCAAACTGACAAAGCAATTTGTGCGAACGCTCTTAAATCAATTAAACATGACAAAAAATTTGTTTAACATGATTTCAAAGAAACAGTGAATTTATGAAGCAACCAAATGCAAAAGTAGCTTCTATTTAACATTTTCGACTATAAATCTGCCAGAACTTTACAGAAATTGCTCAAACTGACAAAGCAATTTGTGCGAACGCTCTTAAATCAATAAAACATGACAAAAAATTTGTTTAACATGATTTCAAAGAAACAGTGAATTTTTGAAGTAACCTTGTGCAAAAGTAGCTACTATTTAACATTTTCGACTATAAATCTGCCAGAACTTTACAGAAATTGCTCAAACTGACAAAGCAATTTATGCGAACGCTCTTAAATCAATAAAAAATGACAAAAAATTTGTTTGCCATGATTTCAAAGAAACAGTGAATTTATGATGCAACCTTGTGCAAAAGTAGCTACTATTTAACATTTTCGACTATAAATCTGCCAGAACTTTACAGAAATTGCTCAAACTGACAAAGCAATTTGTGCGAACGCTCTTAAATCAATAAAACATGACAAAAAATTTGTTTAACATGATTTCAAAGAAACAGTGAGTTTTTGAAGTAACCTTGTGCAAAAGTAGCTACTATTTAACATTTTCGACTACAAATCTGCCAGAACTTCACAGAAATTGCTCAAACTGACAAAGCAATTTGTGCGAATGCTCTTAAATCAATAAAACATGACAAAAAATTTGTTTAACATGATTTCAAAGAAACAGTGAATTTATGAAGCAACCTTGTGCAAAAGTAGCTACTATTTAACATTTTCGACTACAAATCTGCCAGAACTTTACAGAAATTGCTCAAACTGACAAAGCAATTTGTGCGAACGCTCTTAAATCAATAAAACATGACAAAAAATTTGTTTAACATGATTTCAAAGAAACAGTGAATTTATGATGCAACCTTGTGCAAAAGTAGCTACTATTTAACATTTTCGACTACAAATCTGCCAGAACTTTACAGAAATTGCTCAAACTGACAAAGCAATTTGTGCGAACGCTCTTAAATCAATAAAACATGACAAAAAATTTGTTTAACATGATTTCAAAGAAACAGTGAATTTATGATGCAACCTTGTGCAAAAGTAGCTACTAGTTAACATTTTCGACTACAAATCTGCCAGAACTTTACAAAAATTGCTCAAACTGACAAAGCAATTTGTGCGAACGCTCTTAAATCAATAAAACATGACAAAAAATTTGTTTAACATGATTTCAAAGAAACAGTGAATTTATGATGCAACCTTGTGCAAAAGTAGCTACTATTTAACATTTTCGACTACAAATCTGCCAGAACTTTACAGAAATTGCTCAAACTGACAAAGCAATTTGTGCGAACGCTCTTAAATCAATAAAACATGACAAAAAATTTGTTTAACATGATTTCAAAGAAACAGTGAATTTATGATGCAACCTTGTGCAAAAGTAGCTACTATTTAACATTTTTGACTATAAATCTGCTAGAACTTCACAAAAATTGCTCAAACTGAGAAAACAATTTGTGCGAACGCTCTTAAATCAATAAAACATGACAAAAAAATTGTTTAACATGATTTCAAAGTAACAGTGAATTTTTGAAGTAACCTTGTGCAAAAGTAGCTACTATTTAACATTTTCGACTATAAATCTGCCAGAACTTTACAGAAATTGCTCAAACTGACAAAGCAATTTGTGCGAACGCTCTTAAATCAATAAAACATGACAAAAAATTTGTTTAACATGATTTCAAAGAAACAGTGAATTTATGAAGCAACCGACTGCAAAAGTAGCTACTATTTAACATTTTTGACTATAAATCTGCTAGAACTTCACAGAAATTGCTCAAACTGACAACACAATTTGTGCGAACGCTCTTAAATCAATAAACCATGACAAAAAATTTGTTTAACATGATTTCAAAGAAACAGTGAATTTTTGAAGTAACCTTGTGCAAAAGTAGCTACTATTTTCGACTACAAATCTGCCAGAACTTCACAGAAATTGCTCAAACTGACAAAGCAATTTGTGCGAATGCTCTTAAATCAATAAAACATGACAAAAAATTTGTTTAACATGATTTCAAAGAAACAGTGAATTTTTGAAGTAACCTTGTGCAAAAGTAGCTACTATTTAACATTTTCGACTACAAATCTGCCAGAACTTTACAGAAATTGCTCAAACTGACAAAGCAATTTGTGCGAACGCTCTTAAATCAATAAAACATGACAAAAAATTTGTTTAACATGATTTCAAAGAAACAGTGAATTTATGATGCAACCTTGTGCAAAAGTAGCTACTATTTAACATTTTCGACTACAAATCTGCCAGAACTTTACAGAAATTGCTCAAACTGACAAAGCAATTTGTGCGAACGCTCTTAAATCAATAAAAAATGACAAAAAATTTGTTTAACATGATTTCAAAGAAACAGTGAATTTATGATGCAACCTTGTGCAAAAGTAGCTACTATTTAACATTTTCGACTACAAATCTGCCAGAACTTTACAGAAATTGTTCAAACTGACAAAGCAATTTGTGCGAACGCTCTTAAATCAATAAAACATGACAAAAAATTTGTTTAACATGATTTCAAAGAAACAGTGAATTTTTGAAGTAACCTTGTGCAAAAGTAGCTACTATTTAACATTTTCGACTACAAATCTGCCAGAACTTTACAGAAATTGCTCAAACTGACAAAGCAATTTGTGCGAACGCTCTTAAATCAATAAAACATGACAAAAAATTTGTTTAACATGATTTCAAAGAAACAGTGAATTTATGAAGCAACCGACTGCAAAAGTAGCTACTATTTAACATTTTTGACTATAAATCTACTAGAACTTTACAGAAATTGCTCAAACTGACAAAGCAATTTGTGCGAACGCTCTTAAATCAATAAAACATGACAAAAAATTTGTTTAACATGATTTCAAAGAAACAGTGAATTTTTGAAGTAACCTAGTGCAAAAGTAGCTACTATTTAACATTTTCGACTACAAATCTGCCAGAACTTCACAGAAATTGCTCAAACTGACAAAGCAATTTGTGCGAATGCTCTTAAATCAATAAAAAATGACAAAAAATTTGTTTAACATTATTTCAAAGAAACAGTGAATTTATGATGCAACCTTGTGCAAAAGTAGCTACTATTTAACATTTTCGACTACAAATCTGCCAGAACTTTACAGAAATTGCTCAAACTGACAAAGCAATTTGTGCGAACGCTCTTAAATCAATAAAAAATGACAAAAAATTTGTTTAACATGATTTCAAAGAAACAGTGAATTTATGATGCAACCTTGTGCAAAAGTAACTACTATTTAACATTTTCGACTACAAATCTGCCAGAACTTTACAGAAATTGCTCAAACTGACAAAGCAATTTGTGCGAACGCTCTTAAATCAATAAAACATGACAAAAAATTTGTTTAACATGATTTCAAAGAAACAGTGAATTTTTGAAGTAACCTAGTGCAAAAGTAGCTACTATTTAATATTTTCGACTACAAATCTGCCAGAACTTCACAAAAATTGCTCAAACTGACAAAGCAATTTGTGCGAATGCTCTTAAATCAATAAAAAATGACAAAAAATTTGTTTAACATGATTTCAAAGAAACAGTGAATTTATGATGCAACCTTGTGCAAAAGTAGCTAATATTTAACATTTTCGACTACAAATCTGCCAGAACTTTACAGAAATTGCTCAAACTGACAAAACAATTTGTGCGAACGCTCTTAAATCAATAAAACATGACAAAAAATTTGTTTAACATGATTTCAAAGAAACAGTGAATTTATGATGCAACCTTGTGCAAAAGTAGCTACTATTTAACATTTTCGACTACAAATCTGCCAGAACTTTACAGAAATTGCTCAAACTGACAAAGCAATTTGTGCGAATGCTCTTAAATCAATAAAACATGACAAAAAATTTGTTTAACATGATTTCAAAGTAACAGTGAATTTTTGAAGTAACCTTGTGCAAAAGTAGCTACTACTTAACATTTTCGACTACAAATCTGCCAGAACTTTACAGAAATTGCTCAAACTGACAAAGCAATTTGTGCGAACGCTCTTAAATCAATAAAACATGACAAAAAATTGGTTTAACATGATTTCAAAGAAACAGCGAATTTTTGAAGTAACCTTGTGCAAAAGTAGCTACTATTTAACAATTTCGACTACAAATCTGCCAGAACTTTACAGAAATTGCTCAAACTGACAAAGCAATTTGTGCGAACGCTCTTAAATCAATAAAACATGACAAAAAATTTGTTTAACATGATTTCAAAGAAACAGTGAATTTATGAAGCAACCAAATGCAAAAGTAGCTTCTATTTAACATTTTCGACTATAAATCTGCCAGAACTTTACAGAAATTGCTCAAACTGACAAAGCAATTTGTGCGAACGCTCTTAAATCAATAAAACATGACAAAAAATTTGTTTAACATGATTTCAAAGAAACAGTGAATTTTTGAAGTAACCTTGTGCAAAAGTAGCTACTATTTAACATTTTCGACTATAAATCTGCCAGAACTTTACAGAAATTGCTCAAACTGACAAAGCAATTTGTGCGAACGCTCTTAAATCAATAAAAAATGACAAAAAATTTGTTTGCCATGATTTCAAAGAAACAGTGAATTTATGATGCAACCTTGTGCAAAAGTAGCTACTATTTAACATTTTCGACTATAAATCTGCCAGAACTTTACAGAAATTGCTCAAACTGACAAAGCAATTTGTGCGAACGCTCTTAAATCAATAAAACATGACAAAAAATTTGTTTAACATGATTTCAAAGAAACAGTGAATTTATGAAGCAACCGACTGCAAAAGTAGCTACTATTTAACATTTTTGACTATAAATCTGCTAGAACTTTACAACAATTGCTCAAACTGACAAAGCAATTTGTGTGAACGCTCTTAAATCAATAAAACATGACAAAAAATTTGTTTAACATGATTTCAAAGAAACAGTGAATTTATGAAGCAACCGACTGCAAAAGTAGCTACTATTTAACATTTTTGACTATAAATCTGCCAGAACTTTACAGAAATTGCTCAAACTGACAAAGCAATTTGTGCGAACGCTCTTAAATCAATAAAACATGACAAAAAATTTGTTTAACATGATTTCAAAGAAACAGTGAATTTTTGAAGTAACCTAGTGCAAAAGTAGCTACTATTTAACATTTTCGACTACAAATCTGCCAGAACTTCACAGAAATTGCTCAAACTGACAAAGCAATTTGTGCGAATGCTCTTAAATCAATAAAAAATGACAAAAAATTTGTTTAACATTATTTCAAAGAAACAGTGAATTTATGATGCAACCTTGTGCAAAAGTAGCTACTATTTAACATTTTCGACTACAAATCTGCCAGAACTTTACAGAAATTGCTCAAACTGACAAAGCAATTTGTGCGAACGCTCTTAAATCAATAAAAAATGACAAAAAATTTGTTTAACATGATTTCAAAGAAACAGTGAATTTATGATGCAACCTTGTGCAAAAGTAACTACTATTCAACATTTTCGACTACAAATCTGCCAGAACTTTACAGAAATTGCTCAAACTGACAAAGCAATTTGTGCGAACGCTCTTAAATCAATAAAACATGACAAAAAATTTGTTTAACATGATTTCAAAGAAACAGTGAATTTTTGAAGTAACCTAGTGCAAAAGTAGCTACTATTTAATATTTTCGACTACAAATCTGCCAGAACTTCACAGAAATTGCTCAAACTGACAAAGCAATTTGTGCGAATGCTCTTAAATCAATAAAAAATGACAAAAAATTTGTTTAACATGATTTCAAAGAAACAGTGAATTTATGATGCAACCTTGTGCAAAAGTAGCTAATATTTAACATTTTCGACTACAAATCTGCCAGAACTTTACAGAAATTGCTCAAACTGACAAAGCAATTTGTGCGAACGCTCTTAAATCAATAAAAAATGACAAAAAATTTGTTTAACATGATTTCAAAGAAACAGTGAATTTATGATGCAACCGAGTGCAAAAGTAGCTACTATTTAACATTTTTGACTATAAATCTGCTAGAACTTAACAAAAATTGCTCAAACTGAGAAAACAATTTGTGCAAACGCTCTTAAATCAATAAAACATGACAAAAAATTTGTTTAACATGATTTCAAAGAAACAGTGAATTTTTGAAGTAACCTAGTGCAAAAGTAGCTACTATTTAACATTTTCGACTACAAATCTGCCAGAACTTTACAGAAATTGCTCAAACTGACAAAACAATTTGTGCGAACGCTCTTAAATCAATAAAACATGACAAAAAATTTGTTTAACATGATTTCAAAGAAACAGTGAATTTATGATGCAACCTTGTGCAAAAGTAGCTACTATTTAACATTTTCGACTACAAATCTGCCAGAACTTTACAGAAACTGCTCAAACTGACAACGCAATTTGTGCGAATGCTCTTAAATCAATAAAACATGACAAAAAATTTGTTTAACATGATTTCAAAGTAACAGTGAATTTTTGAAGTAACCTTGTGCAAAAGTAGCTTCTATTTAACATTTTCGACTATAAATCTGCCAGAACTTTACAGAAATTGCTCAAACTGACAAAGCAATTTGTGCGAACGCTCTTAAATCAATAAAACATGACAAAAAATTTGTTTAACATGATTTCAAAGAAACAGTGAATTTTTGAAGTAACCTTGTGCAAAAGTAGCTACTATTTAACATTTTCGACTATAAATCTACCAGAACTTTACAGAAATTGCTCAAACTGACAAAGCAATTTGTGCGAACGCTCTTAAATCAATAAAAAATGACAAAAAATTTGTTTGCCATGATTTCAAAGAAACAGTGAATTTATGATGCAACCTTGTGCAAAAGTAGCTACTATTTAACATTTTCGACTATAAATCTGCCAGAACTTCACAGAAATTGCTCAAACTGACAAAGCAATTTGTGCGAATGCTCTTAAATCAATAAAAAATGACAAAAAATTTGTTTAACATGATTTCAAAGAAACAGTGAGTTTTTGAAGTAACCTTGTGCAAAAGTAGCTACTATTTAACATTTTCGACTACAAATCTGCCAGAACTTCACAGAAATTGCTCAAACTGACAAAGCAATTTGTGCGAATGCTCTTAAATCAATAAAAAATGACAAAAAATTTGTTTAACATGATTTCAAAGAAACAGTGAATTTATGATGCAACCTTGTGCAAAAGTAGCTACTATTTATCATTTTCGACTACAAATCTGCCAGAACTTTACAGAAATTGCTCAAACTGACAAAGCAATTTGTGCGAACGCTCTTAAATCAATAAAACATGACAAAAAATTTGTTTAACATGATTTCAAAGAAACAGTGAATTTATGATGCAACCTTGTGCAAAAGTAGCTACTATTTATCATTTTCGACTACAAATCTGCCAGAACTTTACAGAAATTGCTCAAACTGACAAAGCAATTTGTGCGAATGCTCTTAAATCAATAAAAAATGACAAAAAATTTGTTTAACATGATTTCAAAGAAACAGTGAATTTATGATGCAACCTTGTGCAAAAGTAGCTACTATTTAACATTTTCGACTACAAATCTGCCAGAACTTTACAGAAATTGCTCAAACTGACAAAGCAATTTGTGCGAACGCTCTTAAATCAATAAAACATGACAAAAAATTTGTTTAACATGATTTCAAAGAAACAGTGAATTTATGATGCAACCTTGTGCAAAAGTAGCTACTATTTAACATTTTCGACTACAAATCTGCCAGAACTTTACAGAAATTGCTCAAACTGACAAAGCAATTTGTGCGAACGCTCTTAAATCAATAAAACATGACAAAAAATTTGTTTAACATGATTTCAAAGAAACAGTGAATTTATGAAGCAACCAAATGCAAAAGTAGCTACTATTTAACATTTTCGACTATAAATCTGCCAGAACTTTACAGAAATTGCTCAAACTGACAAAGCAATTTGTGCGAACGCTCTTAAATCAATAAAACATGACAAAAAATTTGTTTAACATGATTTCAAAGAAACAGTGAATTTATGAAGCAACCAAATGCAAAAGTAGCTACTATTTAACATTTTCGACTACAAATCTGCCAGAACTTTACAGAAATTGCTCAAACTGATAAAGCAATTTGTGCGAACGCTCTTAAATCAATAAAACATGACAAAAAATTTGTTTAACATGATTTCAAAGAAACAGTGAATTTTTGAAGTAACCTTGTGCAAAAGTAGCTACTATTTAACATTTTCGACTACAAATCTGCCAGAACTTTACAGAAATTGCTCAAACTGACAAAGCAATTTGTGCGAACGCTCTTAAATCAATAAAACATGACAAAAAATTTGTTTAACATGATTTCAAAGAAACAGTGAATTTTTGAAGTAACCTTGTGCAAAAGTAGCTACTATTTAACATTTTCGACTACAAATCTGCCAGAACTTTACAGAAATTGCTCAAACTGACAAAGCAATTTGTGCGAACGCTCTTAAATCAATAAAACATGACAAAAAATTTGTTTAACATGATTTCAAAGAAACAGTGAATTTATGAAGCAACCAAATGCAAAAGTAGCTACTATTTAACATTTTCGACTACAAATCTGCCAGAACTTTACAGAAATTGCTCAAACTGACAAAGCAATTTGTGCGAACGCTCTTAAATCAATAAAACATGACAAAAAATTTGTTTAACATGATTTCAAAGAAACAGTGAATTTTTGAAGTAACCTTGTGCAAAAGTAGCTACTATTTAACATTTTCGACTACAAATCTGCCAGAACTTTACAGAAATTGCTCAAACTGACAAAGCAATTTGTGCGAACGCTCTTAAATCAATAAAACATGACAAAAAATTTGTTTAACATGATTTCAAAGAAACAGTGAATTTATGATGCAACCTTGTGCAAAAGTAGCTACTATTTAACATTTTCGACTACAAATCTGCCAGAACTTTACAGAAATTGCTCAAACTGACAAAGCAATTTGTGCGAACGCTCTTAAATCAATAAAGCATGACAAAAAATTTGTTTAACATGATTTCAAAGAAACAGTGAATTTATGATGCAACCTTGTGCAAAAGTAGCTACTATTTAACATTTTCGACTACAAATCTGCCAGAACTTTACAGAAATTGCTCAAACTGACAAAGCAATTTGTGCGAACGCTCTTAAATCAATAAAACATGACAAAAAATTTGTTTAACATGATTTCAAAGAAACAGTGAATTTATGAAGCAACCAAATGCAAAAGTAGCTACTATTTAACATTTTCGACTATAAATCTGCCAGAACTTTACAGAAATTGCTCAAACTGACAAAGCAATTTGTGCGAACGCTCTTAAATCAATAAAACATGACAAAAAATTTGTTTAACATGATTTCAAAGAAACAGTGAATTTATGAAGCAACCAAATGCAAAAGTAGCTACTATTTAACATTTTCGACTATAAATCTGCCAGAACTTTACAGAAATTGCTCAAACTGACAAAGCAATTTGTGCGAACGCTCTTAAATCAATAAAACATGACAAAAAATTTGTTTAACATGATTTCAAAGAAACAGTGAATTTATGAAGCAACCAAATGCAAAAGTAGCTACTATTTAACATTTTCGACTACAAATCTGCCAGAACTTTACAGAAATTGCTCAAACTGACAAAGCAATTTGTGCGAACGCTCTTAAATCAATAAAACATGACAAAAAATTTGTTTAACATGATTTCAAAGAAACAGTGAATTTTTGAAGTAACCTTGTGCAAAAGTAGCTACTATTTAACATTTTCGACTACAAATCTGCCAGAACTTTACAGAAATTGCTCAAACTGACAAAGCAATTTGTGCGAACGCTCTTAAATCAATAAAACATGACAAAAAATTTGTTTAACATGATTTCAAAGAAACAGTGAATTTATGATGCAACCTTGTGCAAAAGTAGCTACTATTTAACATTTTCGACTACAAATCTGCCAGAACTTCACAGAAATTGCTCAAACTGACAAAGCAATTTGTGCGAACGCTCTTAAATCAATAAAACATGACAAAAAATTTGTTTAACATGATTTCAAAGAAACAGTGAATTTTTGAAGTAACCTTGTGCAAAAGTAGCTACTATTTAACATTTTCGACTACAAATCTGCCAGAACTTTACAGAAATTGCTCAAACTGACAAAGCAATTTGTGCGAACGCTCTTAAATCAATAAAACATGACAAAAAATTTGTTTAACATGATTTCAAAGAAACAGTGAATTTTTGAAGTAACCTTGTGCAAAAGTAGCTACTATTTAACATTTTCGACTACAAATCTGCCAGAACTTTACAGAAATTGCTCAAACTGACAAAGCAATTTGTGCGAACGCTCTTAAATCAATAAAACATGACAAAAAATTTGTTTAACATGATTTCAAAGAAACAGTGAATTTATGATGCAACCTTGTGCAAAAGTAGCTACTATTTAACATTTTCGACTACAAATCTGCCAGAACTTTACAGAAATTGCTCAAACTGACAAAGCAATTTGTGCGAACGCTCTTAAATCAATAAAGCATGACAAAAAATTTGTTTAACATGATTTCAAAGAAACAGTGAATTTATGATGCAACCTTGTGCAAAAGTAGCTACTATTTAACATTTTCGACTACAAATCTGCCAGAACTTTACAGAAATTGCTCAAACTGACAAAGCAATTTGTGCGAACGCTCTTAAATCAATAAAACATGACAAAAAATTTGTTTAACATGATTTCAAAGAAACAGTGAATTTATGAAGCAACCAAATGCAAAAGTAGCTACTATTTAACATTTTCGACTATAAATCTGCCAGAACTTTACAGAAATTGCTCAAACTGACAAAGCAATTTGTGCGAACGCTCTTAAATCAATAAAAAATGACAAAAAATTTGTTTAACATGATTTCAAAGAAACAGTGAATTTATGAAGCAACCAAATGCAAAAGTAGCTACTATTTAACATTTTCGACTACAAATCTGCCAGAACTTTACAGAAATTGCTCAAACTGACAAAGCAATTTGTGCGAACGCTCTTAAATCAATAAAACATGACAAAAAATTTGTTTAACATGATTTCAAAGAAACAGTGAATTTATGATGCAACCTTGTGCAAAAGTAGCTACTATTTAACATTTTCGACTACAAATCTGCCAGAACTTTACAGAAATTGCTCAAACTGACAAAGCAATTTGTGCGAACGCTCTTAAATCAATAAAACATGACAAAAAATTTGTTTAACATGATTTCAAAGAAACAGTGAATTTATGATGCAACCTTGTGCAAAAGTAGCTACTATTTAACATTTTCGACTACAAATCTGCCAGAACTTCACAAAAATTGCTCAAACTGACAAAGCAATTTGTGCGAACGCTCTTAAATCAATAAAAAATGACAAAAAATTTGTTTAACATGATTTCAAAGAAACAGTGAATTTATGTAGCAACCTTGTGCAAAAGTAGCTACTATTTAACATTTTCGACTACAAATCTGCCAGAACTTTACAGAAATTGCTCAAACTGACAAAGCAATTTGTGCGAACGCTCTTAAATCAATAAAACATGACAAAAAATTTGTTTAACATGATTTCAAAGTAACAGTGAATTTATGAAGCAACCAAATGCAAAAGTAGCTACTATTTAACATTTTCGACTACAAATCTGCCAGAACTTTACAGAAATTGCTCAAACTGACAAAGCAATTTGTGCGAACGCTCTTAAATCAATAAAGCATGACAAAAAATTTGTTTAACATGATTTCAAAGAAACAGTGAATTTATGATGCAACCTTGTGCAAAAGTAGCTACTATTTAACATTTTCGACAACAAATCTGCCAGAACTTTACAGAAATTGCTCAAACTGACAAAGCAATTTGTGCGAACGCTCTTAAATCAATAAAAAATGACAAAAAATTTGTTTAACATGATTTCAAAGAAACAGTGAATTTATGTAGCAACCTTGTGCAAAAGTAGCTACTATTTAACATTTTCGACTACAAATCTGCCAGAACTTCACAGAAATTGCTCAAATTGACAAAGCAATCTGTGCAAATGATCTTAAATCAATAAAACAAGACAAAAAATTTGTTTAACATGATTTCAAAGAAACAGTGAATTTTTGAAGTAACCTAGTGGAAAAGTAGCTACTATTTAACATTTTCGACTACAAATCTGCCAGAACTTTACAGAAATTGCTCAAACTGACAAAGCAATTTGTGCGAACGCTCTTAAATCAATAAAACATGACAAAAAATTTGTTTAACATGATTTCAAAGAAACAGTGAATTTTTGAAGTAACCTAGTGCAAAAGTAGCTACTATTTAACATTTTCGACTATAAATCTTCCAGAACTTCACAGAAATTGCTCAAACTGACAAAGCAATTTGTGCGAACGCTCTTAAATCAATAAAAAATGACAAAAAATTTGTTTACCATGATTTCAAAGAAACAGTGAATGTTTGATGCAACCTTGTGCAAAAGTAGCTACTATTTAACATTTTCGACTACAAATCTGCCAGAACTTTACAGAAATTGCTCAAACTGACAAAGCAATTTGTGCGAACGCTCTTAAATCAATAAAACATGACAAAAAATTTGTTTAACATGATTTCAAAGAAACAGTGAATTTTTGAAGTAACCTTGTGCAAAAGTAGCTACTATTTAACATTTTCGACTACAAATCTGCCAGAACTTTACAGAAATTGCTCAAACTGACAAAGCAATTTGTGCGAACGCTCTTAAATCAATAAAACATGACAAAAAATTTGTTTAACATGATTTCAAAGAAACAGTGAATTTTTGAAGTAACCTAGTGCAAAAGTAGCTACTATTTAATATTTTCGACTACAAATCTTCCAGAACTTCACAGAAATTGCTCAAACTGACAAAGCAATTTGTGCGAACGCTCTTAAATCAATAAAACATGACAAAAAATTTGTTTAACATGATTTCAAAGAAACAGTGAATTTTTGAAGTAACCTAGTGCAAAAGTAGCTACTATTTAATATTTTCGACTATAAATCTTCCAGAACTTCACAGAAATTGCTCAAACTGACAAAGCAATTTGTGCGAACGCTCTTAAATCAATAAAAAATGACAAAAAATTTGTTTACCATGATTTCAAAGAAACAGTGAATGTTTGATGCAACCTTGTGCAAAAGTAGCTACTATTTAACATTTTCGACTACAAATCTGCCAGAACTTTACAGAAATTGCTCAAACTGACAAAGCAATTTGTGCGAACGCTCTTAAATCAATAAAACATGACAAAAAATTTGTTTAACATGATTTCAAAGAAACAGTGAATTTTTGAAGTAACCTTGTGCAAAAGTAGCTACTATTTAACATTTTCGACTACAAATCTGCCAGAACTTTACAGAAATTGCTCAAACTGACAAAGCAATTTGTGCGAACGCTCTTAAATCAATAAAACATGACAAAAAATTTGTTTAACATGATTTCAAAGAAACAGTGAATTTTTGAAGTAACCTTGTGCAAAAGTAGCTACTATTTAACATTTTCGACTACAAATCTGCCAGAACTTTACAGAAATTGCTCAAACTGACAAAGCAATTTGTGCGAACGCTCTTAAATCAATAAAACATGACAAACAATTTGTTTAACATGATTTCAAAGAAACAGTGAATTTATGAAGCAACCAAATGCAAAAGTAGCTACTATTTAACATTTTCGACTATAAATCTGCCAGAACTTTACAGAAATTGCTCAAACTGACAAAGCAATTTGTGCGAACGCTCTTAAATCAATAAAACATGACAAAAAATTTGTTTAACATGATTTCAAAGAAACAGTGAATTTATGAAGCAACCAAATGCAAAAGTAGCTACTATTTAACATTTTCGACTACAAATCTGCCAGAACTTTACAGAAATTGCTCAAACTGACAAAGCAATTTGTGCGAACGCTCTTAAATCAATAAAACATGACAAAAAATTTGTTTAACATGATTTCAAAGAAACAGTGAATTTATGATGCAACCTTGTGCAAAAGTAGCTACTATTTAACATTTTCGACTACAAATCTGCCAGAACTTTACAGAAATTGCTCAAACTGACAAAGCAATTTGTGCGAACGCTCTTAAATCAATAAAACATGACAAAAAATTTGTTTGCCATGATTTCAAAGAAACAGTGAATTTATGATGCAACCTTGTGCAAAAGTAGCTACTATTTAACATTTTCGACTACAAATCTGCCAGAACTTTACAGAAATTGCTCAAACTGACAAAGCAATTTGTGCGAACGCTCTTAAATCAATAAAACATGACAAAAAATTTGTTTAACATGATTTCAAAGAAACAGTGAATTTATGATGCAACCTTGTGCAAAAGTAGCTACTATTTAACATTTTCGACTACAAATCTGCCAGAACTTTACAGAAATTGCTCAAACTGACAAAGCAATTTGTGCGAACGCTCTTAAATCAATAAAACATGACAAACAATTTTATTAACATGATTTCAAAGAAACAGTGAATTTTTGAAGTAACCTTGTGCAAAAGTAGCTACTATTTAACATTTTCGACTACAAATCTGCCAGAACTTTACAGAAATTGCTCAAACTGACAAAGCAATTTGTGCGAACGCTCTTAAATCAATAAAACATGACAAAAAATTTGTTTAACATGATTTCAAAGAAACAGTGAATTTATGAAGCAACCGACTGCAAAAGTAGCTACTATTTAACATTTTTGACTATAAATCTGCTAGAACTTTACAGAAATTGCTCAAACTGACAAAGCAATTTGTGTGAACGCTCTTAAATCAATAAAACATGACAAAAAATTTGTTTAACATGATTTCAAAGAAACAGTGAATTTATGATGCAACCTTGTGCAAAAGTAGCTACTATTTAATATTTTCGACTATAAATCTTCCAGAACTTCACAGAAATTGCTCAAACTGACAAAGCAATTTGTGCGAACGCTCTTAAATCAATAAAAAATGACAAAAAATTTGTTTACCATGATTTCAAAGAAACAGTGAATGTTTGATGCAACCTTGTGCAAAAGTAGCTACTATTTAACATTTTCGACTACAAATCTGCCAGAACTTTACAGAAATTGCTCAAACTGACAAAGCAATTTGTGCGAACGCTCTTAAATCAATAAAACATGACAAAAAATTTGTTTAACATGATTTCAAAGAAACAGTGAATTTTTGAAGTAACCTTGTGCAAAAGTAGCTACTATTTAACATTTTCGACTACAAATCTGCCAGAACTTTACAGAAATTGCTCAAACTGACAAAGCAATTTGTGCGAACGCTCTTAAATCAATAAAACATGACAAAAAATTTGTTTAACATGATTTCAAAGAAACAGTGAATTTTTGAAGTAACCTTGTGCAAAAGTAGCTACTATTTAACATTTTCGACTACAAATCTGCCAGAACTTTACAGAAATTGCTCAAACTGACAAAGCAATTTGTGCGAACGCTCTTAAATCAATAAAACATGACAAACAATTTGTTTAACATGATTTCAAAGAAACAGTGAATTTATGAAGCAACCAAATGCAAAAGTAGCTACTATTTAACATTTTCGACTATAAATCTGCCAGAACTTTACAGAAATTGCTCAAACTGACAAAGCAATTTGTGCGAACGCTCTTAAATCAATAAAACATGACAAAAAATTTGTTTGCCATGATTTCAAAGAAACAGTGAATTTATGATGCAACCTTGTGCAAAAGTAGCTACTATTTAACATTTTCGACTACAAATCTGCCAGAACTTTACAGAAATTGCTCAAACTGACAAAGCAATTTGTGCGAACGCTCTTAAATCAATAAAACATGACAAAAAATTTGTTTAACATGATTTCAAAGAAACAGTGAATTTATGAAGCAACCAAATGCAAAAGTAGCTACTATTTAACATTTTCGACTACAAATCTGCCAGAACTTTACAGAAATTGCTCAAACTGACAAAGCAATTTGTGCGAACGCTCTTAAATCAATAAAACATGACAAAAAATTTGTTTGCCATGATTTCAAAGAAACAGTGAATTTATGATGCAACCTTGTGCAAAAGTAGCTACTATTTAACATTTTCGACTACAAATCTGCCAGAACTTTACAGAAATTGCTCAAACTGACAAAGCAATTTGTGCGAACGCTCTTAAATCAATAAAACATGACAAAAAATTTGTTTAACATGATTTCAAAGAAACAGTGAATTTATGATGCAACCTTGTGCAAAAGTAGCTACTATTTAACATTTTCGACTACAAATCTGCCAGAACTTTACAGAAATTGCTCAAACTGACAAAGCAATTTGTGCGAACGCTCTTAAATCAATAAAACATGACAAACAATTTTATTAACATGATTTCAAAGAAACAGTGAATTTTTGAAGTAACCTTGTGCAAAAGTAGCTACTATTTAACATTTTCGACTACAAATCTGCCAGAACTTTACAGAAATTGCTCAAACTGACAAAGCAATTTGTGCGAACGCTCTTAAATCAATAAAACATGACAAAAAATTTGTTTAACATGATTTCAAAGAAACAGTGAATTTATGAAGCAACCGACTGCAAAAGTAGCTACTATTTAACATTTTTGACTATAAATCTGCTAGAACTTTACAGAAATTGCTCAAACTGACAAAGCAATTTGTGTGAACGCTCTTAAATCAATAAAACATGACAAAAAATTTGTTTAACATGATTTCAAAGAAACAGTGAATTTATGATGCAACCTTGTGCAAAAGTAGCTACTATTTAACATTTTCGACTACAAATCTGCCAGAACTTTACAGAAATTGCTCAAACTGACAAAGCAATTTGTGCGAACGCTCTTAAATCAATAAAACATGACAAACAATTTTATTAACATGATTTCAAAGAAACAGTGAATTTTTGAAGTAACCTTGTGCAAAAGTAGCTACTATTTAACATTTTCGACTACAAATCTGCCAGAACTTTACAGAAATTGCTCAAACTGACAAAGCAATTTGTGCGAACGCTCTTAAATCAATAAAACATGACAAAAAATTTGTTTAACATGATTTCAAAGAAACAGTGAATTTATGATGCAACCTTGTGCAAAAGTAGCTACTATTTAACATTTTCGACTACAAATCTGCCAGAACTTTACAGAAATTGCTCAAACTGACAAAGCAATTTGTGCGAACGCTCTTAAATCAATAAAACATGACAAAAAATTTGTTTAACATGATTTCAAAGAAACAGTGAATTTATGAAGCAACCGACTGCAAAAGTAGCTACTATTTAACATTTTTGACTATAAATCTGCTAGAACTTTACAGAAATTGCTCAAACTGACAAAGCAATTTGTGTGAACGCTCTTAAATCAATAAAACATGACAAAAAATTTGTTTAACATGATTTCAAAGAAACAGTGAATTTATGATGCAACCTTGTGCAAAAGTAGCTACTATTTAACATTTTCGACTACAAATCTGCCAGAACTTTACAGAAATTGCTCAAACTGACAAAGCAATTTGTGCGAACGCTCTTAAATCAATAAAACATGACAAACAATTTTATTAACATGATTTCAAAGAAACAGTGAATTTTTGAAGTAACCTTGTGCAAAAGTAGCTACTATTTAACATTTTCGACTACAAATCTGCCAGAACTTTACAGAAATTGCTCAAACTGACAAAGCAATTTGTGCGAACGCTCTTAAATCAATAAAACATGACAAACAATTTTATTAACATGATTTCAAAGAAACAGTGAATTTTTGAAGTAACCTTGTGCAAAAGTAGCTACTATTTAACATTTTCGACTACAAATCTGCCAGAACTTTACAGAAATTGCTCAAACTGACAAAGCAATTTGTGCGAACGCTCTTAAATCAATAAAACATGACAAAAAATTTGTTTAACATGATTTCAAAGAAACAGTGAATTTATGAAGCAACCGACTGCAAAAGTAGCTACTATTTAACATTTTTGACTATAAATCTGCTAGAACTTTACAGAAATTGCTCAAACTGACAAAGCAATTTGTGTGAACGCTCTTAAATCAATAAAACATGACAAAAAATTTGTTTAACATGATTTCAAAGAAACAGTGAATTTATGATGCAACCTTGTGCAAAAGTAGCTAATATTTAACATTTTCGACTACAAATCTGCCAGAACTTTACAGAAATTGCTCAAACTGACAAAGCAATTTGTGTGAACGCTCTTAAATCAATAAAACATGACAAAAAATTTGTTTAACATGATTTCAAAGAAACAGTGAATTTTTGAAGTAACCTTGTGCAAAAGTAGCTACTATTTAACATTTTCGACTACAAATCTGCCAGAACTTTACAGAAATTGCTCAAACTGACAAAGCAATTTGTGCGAACGCTCTTAAATCAATAAAACATGACAAAAAATTTGTTTAACATGATTTCAAAGAAACAGTGAATTTTTGAAGTAACCTTGTGCAAAAGTAGCTACTATTTAACATTTTCGACTACAAATCTGCCAGAACTTTACAGAAATTGCTCAAACTGACAAAGCAATTTGTGCGAACGCTCTTAAATCAATAAAACATGACAAAAAATTTGTTTAACATGATTTCAAAGAAACAGTGAATTTTTGAAGTAACCTTGTGCAAAAGTAGCTACTATTTAACATTTTCGACTACAAATCTGCCAGAACTTTACAGAAATTGCTCAAACTGACAAAGCAATTTGTGCGAACGCTCTTAAATCAATAAAACATGACAAAAAATTTGTTTAACATGATTTCAAAGAAACAGTGAATTTATGAAGCAACCAAATGCAAAAGTAGCTACTATTTAACATTTTTGACTATAAATCTGCTAGAACTTCACAAAAATTGCTCAAACTTGTTGATATTTAAGATTTGATTGAGATTGTTTTTAACGTACTTTTAGTTTTTGAATATCTACCAGCGGGGTATGAAACTATTCTTACTGTTAACATACCAGAAGCAATAAAGAAAGATTATATATTTAACATAATTAAACCATTATATACAATATTATTAATAAAGTTCCACTGCAATCAACAGGTTATCGGCCCAGTAATCTGAGAACATTCGAGTTCAGTGAAAAATAGTGAGTTTAAGTGGAAAATTGTCAAATATAAAAAGTGTGAATAGATCCGGAAATCAAAATGGCGGACAAGTTATTGCAGCATTTTGAAAAGTTGAATAATCGAAATTATATTCACTGGAGTTTCAAAATGAAGATGTTAATGATAAAAGAGGATTGCTGGAATGCTGTAAATGAAGATGCACCTAATCCAGAAACAGATTGTTGGAAGAAAAAGGATGCAAAGGCAAGCTATTTCATAGCATTTTGTGTTGATGATTCGCAGTTGACGATTATTAAGAATTCAAGTCTGAAATCAGCTAAGCAACAGTGGGATGCGTTAAAGAAGCAACATCAAAAATCGTCATTTGGAAGCAAGATTCGTATTCTGAAAAAGCTATTCAAAGCGGAGCTCAAAAGAGGCGATGATGTTGAGGCACATCTTAATTTAGTGTTTACATGGATGGACGAGTTAAGTGAACGTGGATTTGCTATTGAAGACAAAATGAAAATAGCAATTATTCTATCAAGTTTGAATGAAGAATATGACACGTTGATTACTGCTTTGGAAGCTCGTGAAGAAGACAAGCTAAGCATTGAGGATGTTAAATCAAAGATTCTGGATGAAGGAGATCGTCGGAAACAGAAAAACGACAGTGATTTAACAACAGCATTGAAAATCTCGAAGAATATGAGCACTAAGAAGAACAATAAGAAATCTGTAAAGTGTTATTCTTGTGGTAAAGCTGGACATTACAAAAATGAATGTGAGAAAAATAAGGAATCCAAGACTGGAGATTCTAAGAAAGGTAATCAACATGCAAACATGGTTTCATCATCTAAGCATGTGATCTTTCATGCTCAACATTCTAATATAGCAAATGGATGGTGTATAGATTCAGGTGCAACATGTCACATCTCAAGTCAATTGGAATTATTCTCAACAATTAATACAGAGATTAAGGAGGAGCTAACTGTGGCTAATGGTGAAAAGATACTATCAGTCGGAAAAGGCAGTGTAGATTTGATGTTGATGACAGGACCTAAAAGTAAGCAAAAGGTTACAATCGAGGAAGTGTTATATGTTCCAAAAGCCAAGGGAAATTTGCTATCAGTGCAAAAGCTCATTGAGAAAGGTTTTCAAATTAATTTTCATAACAATCAGGCGAAAATTATGAAAGGACAGGAAGTTAATGGTATTGGTGACTTGATACATGGACTATATATTCTACGAGAAGCAGATGAGAATCGTGTGAATTTTGCAAGAAAGACGAACAAATTATGTATTCATCAGTGGCATCGTGTATTAGCACACAGACATTTGGAAGATATCCGAAAGATGTCAGAATATGGAATTGATATAAAGGATTGTTCGTGTAGTAATGATTGCGAGTCATGTATAATGGGAAAAATGCATAGAGTGCCATTTCCAAAGAAATCATTCAACCCGGCAAAGGAAAGATTGGATGTAATAGTGAGCGATGTGTGTGGACCACTTCCAGTAGAGTCAATTGGCAGAAACAAATATTATGTTACTTTTACAGATGAGTATACTAAATTTAGTCATGTTTATTTCATTAAACAGAAATCTCAGGTTGCGGACATACTAATTGAGCACATGGAGACGTTGAAAACTAAATTTAGACGTAAAGCCAAGATCTTCAGAAGCGACAACGGCGGTGAATATGTAAATTCAAAAGTGCAGAACTATTTGAAATATGAAGGTATACAGATTCAGTATACAGTACCATATTCAGCTTTCCAGAATGGAATTTCAGAACGTCGTAATCGCACATTGATGGATGCAGCAAGAAGTATTATTTTCGGAGCATCATTAGAAGATTGTTATTGGGCTGAGGCTGTAAGTTATGCTAATTATATTCAAAATCGTATAATTAACAGTGCCACAAAGAAAACTCCATATGAATTATGGAATGATATTAAACCAGACATGACTGATTTACATGAGTTTGGTTGTGATGCATTCGCATGGATTCCAAATGAGAAAAGAAACAAGCTTAATGAGAAAGCACGAAAACTCAAATTTATTGGATTTGATGACCATTCAAAGGGCTACAGATTAATTGATCCTAATTCAAAGAAGGTTATAGTAGCAAGAGATGTTCGTTTTTTGGAATCAAACAAAGTGAATGATAATGTCAAAATTGAATTGAAATCTAACAAGTCACATGAGATTGCAATTCAGGAGGAGAATGATGACATTGATGATAAGGCAGAAATGCAAGAAGATGCAGTTCCAGAGTTGCCAGGAAATGAGTTAGAGAATGATGAAACATTTATGGATAATGAGTCAAGTTATTATCAGTCTGATCCAAGCATTTATGAAACTGATTATCAAGACACTGATGATGAAGGTTATCAGAATGAAACCGTAACTCAAATCAATCCTGGAGAACCTGTAAGAAGATCCAATAGAGGAAATGCAGGAACAACAATGAAATATAATGATTATCTATGCAACGTTACAAATACACATGAGAAAGAACCAACAACTTATAAGGAGGCAGTCCAGTGCACCAAAAGTGAAGAATGGATTCGAGCTATGAAAGATGAAATGAATTCCATCACAAAGAATGATACTTGGACTCTTGTGGATTTACCAAAGAATCGCAAGGCAATCGGTTCTAAGTGGGTGTATAAGATTAAACGAGATGTCAACGGTGAAGTGTCAAGATACAAAGCTCGTTTGGTTGCTCAAGGTTATAATCAAAAATATGGAACTGACTACGACGAAGTGTTTGCACCAGTGGTGAGACAAACAACATTTCGTACATTATTAAGTTTAGCAGCAAAGAGACACTACGTTGTTAAGCACTATGACATAAAGACGGCATTTCTGAATGGTGAATTGGAAGAGGAAGTCTATATGAAACAACCACCAGGTTTTGCAAAGGGACATAAAGTTTGTAAACTCAACAAAGGACTTTATGGATTAAAGCAGGCAGCAAGATCGTGGAATATGGCCATTCACAGTCTATTATTGAATAATGGATATAGACAAAGTAAACATGACAAATGCCTGTATATGAATGACGGAAAGGAAGACTGTTATATATTGATTTTTGTTGACGACATCGTAATAGCATCAAAGAGCGATAAAGAGATCAACAAAATAGCAACAATTATTGGAAACAAGTTTGAAACAAAGAATTTAGGAGACATCAAACAGTTCTTAGGCATGGAAGTATCAAGAGACAATGAAGGAAATTTCATGCTAAGTCAACGTAACTATATCAACAAAGTAGTTAGCGATTGTGGATTATCAGATGCCAAAGTTTCCAAGATTCCTATTGATAGTGGATATGACAAATTGAGCTGTGATAAAATGCTCAAAGACAACAAGATTTATCAAAAGATAATCGGACAGCTGTTATATATCTCAACTATGACTAGACCGGATATAGCAGCAAGTGTATCGATATTGAGTCAACGATCAAGAAATCCTCGTGAATTAGATTTGACAGAAGTCAAGCGAACTGTGCGATATTTAAAAGGATCGATAGATTACAAGTTGATGCTGAGCACAAATGGAAAGGAACAAAATCTAATCGGATATACTGATGCAAATTGGGCTGAAAACAGAATTGATCGCAAGTCGAACAGTGGATATGTTTTCATGCTTAATGGAGGAACAATTTCATGGTCGTGTCGCAAGCAAGTGAGTGTATCGTTATCTTCAACTGAGGCTGAATATATCGCGCTAAGTGAAGGATGTCAGGAACTTGTTTGGATTGAAGGAATTTGCAATGATTTCAAAGTAAAGTGTGGGCTAACCACAATATACGCAGACAATCAGAGTTGCATCAAGATGGTAGAGAATGAAAAGTTCAGCAACCGTACCAAGCACATTGATACAAGATATCACTTCATACGAGATATGAAAGATAAAGGAAAGATACAACTAGAGTATGTTCCAACGGAGGACAACATTGCTGATTTATTGACAAAGCCATTGGGACCGAAAAGAACTGACTATTTGAGAACAAAAATCAATATAGTATAGAGGAAGATATTGAGTTAAAAACAAGGAGGAGTGTTGATATTTAAGATTTGATTGAGATTGTTTTTAACGTACTTTTAGTTTTTGAATATCTACCAGCGGGGTATGAAACTATTCTTACTGTTAACATACCAGAAGCAATAAAGAAAGATTATATATTTAACATAATTAAACCATTATATACAATATTATTAATAAAGTTCCACTGCAATCAACAAAACTGACAAAGCAATTTGTGCGAACGCTCTTAAATCAATAAAACATGACAAAAAATTTGTTTAACATGATTTCAAAGAAACAGTGAATTTTTGAAGTAACCTTGTGCAAAAGTAGCTACTATTTAACATTTTCGACTACAAATCTGCCAGAACTTTACAGAAATTGCTCAAACTGACAAAGCAATTTGTGCGAACGCTCTTAAATCAATAAAACATGACAAAAAATTTGTTTAACATGATTTCAAAGAAACAGTGAATTTATGATGCAACCTTGTGCAAAAGTAGCTACTATTTAACATTTTCGACTACAAATCTGCCAGAACTTTACAGAAATTGCTCAAACTGACAAAGCAATTTGTGCGAACGCTCTTAAATCAATAAAACATGACAAAAAATTTGTTTAACATGATTTCAAAGAAACAGTGAATTTTTGAAGTAACCTTGTGCAAAAGTAGCTACTATTTAACATTTTCGACTACAAATCTGCCAGAACTTTACAGAAATTGCTCAAACTGACAAAGCAATTTGTGCGAACGCTCTTAAATCAATAAAACATGACAAAAAATTTGTTTAACATGATTTCAAAGAAACAGTGAATTTATGATGCAACCTTGTGCAAAAGTAGCTACTATTTAACATTTTCGACTACAAATCTGCCAGAACTTTACAGAAATTGCTCAAACTGACAAAGCAATTTGTGCGAACGCTCTTAAATCAATAAAACATGACAAAAAATTTGTTTAACATGATTTCAAAGAAACAGTGAATTTATGAAGCAACCAAATGCAAAAGTAGCTACTATTTAACATTTTCGACTATAAATCTGCCAGAACTTTACAGAAATTGCTCAAACTGACAAAGCAATTTGTGCGAACGCTCTTAAATCAATAAAAAATGACAAAAAATTTGTTTAACATGATTTCAAAGAAACAGTGAATTTATGAAGCAACCAAATGCAAAAGTAGCTACTATTTAACATTTTCGACTACAAATCTGCCAGAACTTTACAGAAATTGCTCAAACTGACAAAGCAATTTGTGCGAACGCTCTTAAATCAATAAAACATGACAAAAAATTTGTTTAACATGATTTCAAAGAAACAGTGAATTTATGATGCAACCTTGTGCAAAAGTAGCTACTATTTAACATTTTCGACTACAAATCTGCCAGAACTTCACAGAAATTGCTCAAACTGACAAAGCAATTTGTGCGAACGCTCTTAAATCAATAAAAAATGACAAAAAATTTGTTTAACATGATTTCAAAGAAACAGTGAATTTATGATGCAACCTTGTGCAAAAGTAGCTACTATTTAACATTTTCGACTACAAATCTGCCAGAACTTCACAGAAATTGCTCAAATTGACAAAGCAATCTGTGCAAATGATCTTAAATCAATAAAACATGACAAAAAATTTGTTTAACATGATTTCAAAGTAACAGTGAATTTTTGAAGTAACCTTGTGCAAAAGTAGCTACTATTTAACATTTTCGACTACAAATCTGCCAGAACTTTACAGAAATTGCTCAAACTGACAAAGCAATTTGTGCGAACGCTCTTAAATCAATAAAACATGACAAAAAATTTGTTTAACATGATTTCAAAGAAACAGTGAATTTTTGAAGTAACCTTGTGCAAAAGTATCTACTATTTAACATTTTCGACTACAAATCTGCCAGAACTTTACAGAAATTGCTCAAACTGACAAAGCAATTTGTGCGAACGCTCTTAAATCAATAAAACATGACAAAAAATTTGTTTAACATGATTTCAAAGAAACAGTGAATTTTTGAAGTAACCTAGTGCAAAAGTAGCTACTATTTAATATTTTCGACTACAAATCTGCCAGAACTCCACAGAAATTGCTCAAACTGACAAAGCAATTTGTGCGAATGCTCTTAAATCAATAAAAAATGACAAAAAATTTGTTTACCATGATTTCAAAGAAACAGTGAATGTTTGATGCAACCTTGTGCAAAAGTAGCTACTATTTAACATTTTCGACTACAAATCTGCCAGAACTTTACAGAAATTGCTCAAACTGACAAAGCAATTTGTGCGAACGCTCTTAAATCAATAAAACATGACAAAAAATTTGTTTAACATGATTTCAAAGAAACAGTGAATTTTTGAAGTAACCTAGTGCAAAAGTAGCTACTATTTAATATTTTCGACTATAAATCTTCCAGAACTTCACAGAAATTGCTCAAACTGACAAAGCAATTTGTGCGAACGCTCTTAAATCAATAAAACATGACAAAAAATTTGTTTAACATGATTTCAAAGAAACAGTGAATTTATGATGCAACCTTGTGCAAAAGTAGCTACTATTTAACATTTTCGACTACAAATCTGCCAGAACTTTACAGAAATTGCTCAAACTGACAAAGCAATTTGTGCAAACGCTCTTAAATCAATAAAACATGACAAAAAATTTGTTTAACATGATTTCAAAGAAACAGTGAATTTATGATGCAACCTTGTGCAAAAGTAGCTACTATTTAACATTTTCGACTACAAATCTGCCAGAACTTTACAGAAATTGCTCAAACTGACAAAGCAATTTGTGCGAACGCTCTTAAATCAATAAAACATGACAAAAAATTTGTTTAACATGATTTCAAAGAAACAGTGAATTTTTGAAGTAACCTTGTGCAAAAGTAGCTACTATTTAACATTTTCGACTACAAATCTGCCAGAACTTTACAGAAATTGCTCAAACTGACAAAGCAATTTGTGCGAACGCTCTTAAATCAATAAAACATGACAAAAAATTTGTTTAACATGATTTCAAAGAAACAGTGAATTTTTGAAGTAACCTTGTGCAAAAGTAGCTACTATTTAACATTTTCGACTACAAATCTGCCAGAACTTTACAGAAATTGCTCAAACTGACAAAGCAATTTGTGCGAACGCTCTTAAATCAATAAAACATGACAAACAATTTGTTTAACATGATTTCAAAGAAACAGTGAATTTATGAAGCAACCAAATGCAAAAGTAGCTACTATTTAACATTTTCGACTATAAATCTGCCAGAACTTTACAGAAATTGCTCAAACTGACAAAGCAATTTGTGCGAACGCTCTTAAATCAATAAAACATGACAAAAAATTTGTTTAACATGATTTCAAAGAAACAGTGAATTTATGAAGCAACCAAATGCAAAAGTAGCTACTATTTAACATTTTCGACTACAAATCTGCCAGAACTTTACAGAAATTGCTCAAACTGACAAAGCAATTTGTGCGAACGCTTTGAAATCAATAAAACATGACAAAAAATTTGTTTAACATGATTTCAAAGAAACAGTGAATTTATGATGCAACCTAGTGCAAAAGTAGCTACTATTTAACATTTTCGACTACAAATCTGCCAGAACTTTACAGAAATTGCTCAAACTGACAAAGCAATTTGTGCGAACGCTCTTAAATCAATAAAACATGACAAAAAATTTGTTTAACATGATTTCAAAGAAACAGTGAATTTATGATGCAACCTTGTGCAAAAGTAGCTACTATTTAACATTTTCGACTACAAATCTGCCAGAACTTCACAGAAATTGCTCAAACTGACAAAGCAATTTGTGCGAACGCTCTTAAATCAATAAAAAATGACAAAAAATTTGTTTAACATGATTTCAAAGAAACAGTGAATTTATGTAGAAACCGAGTGCAAAAGTAGCTACTATTTAACATTTTCGACTACAAATCTGCCAGAACTTTACAGAAATTGCTCAAACTGACAAAGCAATTTGTGCGAACGCTCTTAAATCAATAAAACATGACAAAAAAATTTGTTTAACATGATTTCAAAGAAACAGTGAATTTATGATGCAACCTTGTGCAAAAGTAGCTACTATTTAACATTTTCGACTACAAATCTGCCAGAACTTCACAGAAATTGCTCAAATTGACAAAGCAATCTGTGCAAATGATCTTAAATCAATAAAACATGACAAAAAATTTGTTTAACATGATTTCAAAGTAACAGTGAATTTTTGAAGTAACCTTGTGCAAAAGTAGCTACTATTTAACATTTTCGACTACAAATCTGCCAGAACTTTACAGAAATTGCTCAAACTGACAAAGCAATTTGTGCGAACGCTCTTAAATCAATAAAACATGACAAAAAATTTGTTTAACATGATTTCAAAGAAACAGTGAATTTTTGAAGTAACCTTGTGCAAAAGTAGCTACTATTTAACATTTTCGACTACAAATCTGCCAGAACTTTACAGAAATTGCTCAAACTGACAAAGCAATTTGTGCGAACGCTCTTAAATCAATAAAACATGACAAAAAATTTGTTTAACATGATTTCAAAGAAACAGTGAATTTTTGAAGTAACCTAGTGCAAAAGTAGCTACTATTTAATATTTTCGACTACAAATCTGCCAGAACTCCACAGAAATTGCTCAAACTGACAAAGCAATTTGTGCGAATGCTCTTAAATCAATAAAAAATGACAAAAAATTTGTTTACCATGATTTCAAAGAAACAGTGAATGTTTGATGCAACCTTGTGCAAAAGTAGCTACTATTTAACATTTTCGACTACAAATCTGCCAGAACTTTACAGAAATTGCTCAAACTGACAAAGCAATTTGTGCGAACGCTCTTAAATCAATAAAACATGACAAAAAATTTGTTTAACATGATTTCAAAGAAACAGTGAATTTTTGAAGTAACCTAGTGCAAAAGTAGCTACTATTTAATATTTTCGACTACAAATCTTCCAGAACTTCACAGAAATTGCTCAAACTGACAAAGCAATTTGTGCGAACGCTCTTAAATCAATAAAAAATGACAAAAAATTTGTTTACCATGATTTCAAAGAAACAGTGAATGTTTGATGCAACCTTGTGCAAAAGTAGCTACTATTTAACATTTTCGACTACAAATCTGCCAGAACTTTACAGAAATTGCTCAAACTGACAAAGCAATTTGTGCGAACGCTCTTAAATCAATAAAACATGACAAAAAATTTGTTTAACATGATTTCAAAGAAACAGTGAATTTTTGAAGTAACCTTGTGCAAAAGTAGCTACTATTTAACATTTTCGACTACAAATCTGCCAGAACTTTACAGAAATTGCTCAAACTGACAAAGCAATTTGTGCGAACGCTCTTAAATCAATAAAACATGACAAAAAATTTGTTTAACATGATTTCAAAGAAACAGTGAATTTTTGAAGTAACCTTGTGCAAAAGTAGCTACTATTTAACATTTTCGACTACAAATCTGCCAGAACTTTACAGAAATTGCTCAAACTGACAAAGCAATTTGTGCGAACGCTCTTAAATCAATAAAACATGACAAACAATTTGTTTAACATGATTTCAAAGAAACAGTGAATTTATGAAGCAACCAAATGCAAAAGTAGCTACTATTTAACATTTTCGACTATAAATCTGCCAGAACTTTACAGAAATTGCTCAAACTGACAAAGCAATTTGTGCGAACGCTCTTAAATCAATAAAACATGACAAAAAATTTGTTTAACATGATTTCAAAGAAACAGTGAATTTATGAAGCAACCAAATGCAAAAGTAGCTACTATTTAACATTTTCGACTACAAATCTGCCAGAACTTTACAGAAATTGCTCAAACTGACAAAGCAATTTGTGCGAACGCTCTTAAATCAATAAAACATGACAAAAAATTTGTTTAACATGATTTCAAAGAAACAGTGAATTTATGATGCAACCTTGTGCAAAAGTAGCTACTATTTAACATTTTCGACTACAAATCTGCCAGAACTTTACAGAAATTGCTCAAACTGACAAAGCAATTTGTGCAAACGCTCTTAAATCAATAAAACATGACAAAAAATTTGTTTAACATGATTTCAAAGAAACAGTGAATTTATGATGCAACCTTGTGCAAAAGTAGCTACTATTTAACATTTTCGACTACAAATCTGCCAGAACTTTACAGAAATTGCTCAAACTGACAAAGCAATTTGTGCGAACGCTCTTAAATCAATAAAACATGACAAAAAATTTGTTTAACATGATTTCAAAGAAACAGTGAATTTTTGAAGTAACCTTGTGCAAAAGTAGCTACTATTTAACATTTTCGACTACAAATCTGCCAGAACTTTACAGAAATTGCTCAAACTGACAAAGCAATTTGTGCGAACGCTCTTAAATCAATAAAACATGACAAAAAATTTGTTTAACATGATTTCAAAGAAACAGTGAATTTTTGAAGTAACCTTGTGCAAAAGTAGCTACTATTTAACATTTTCGACTACAAATCTGCCAGAACTTTACAGAAATTGCTCAAACTGACAAAGCAATTTGTGCGAACGCTCTTAAATCAATAAAACATGACAAACAATTTGTTTAACATGATTTCAAAGAAACAGTGAATTTATGAAGCAACCAAATGCAAAAGTAGCTACTATTTAACATTTTCGACTATAAATCTGCCAGAATTTTACAGAAATTGCTCAAACTGACAAAGCAATTTGTGCGAACGCTCTTAAATCAATAAAACATGACAAAAAATTTGTTTAACATGATTTCAAAGAAACAGTGAATTTATGATGCAACCTTGTGCAAAAGTAGCTACTATTTAACATTTTCGACTACAAATCTGCCAGAACTTTACAGAAATTGCTCAAACTGACAAAGCAATTTGTGCAAACGCTCTTAAATCAATAAAACATGACAAAAAATTTGTTTAACATGATTTCAAAGAAACAGTGAATTTATGATGCAACCTTGTGCAAAAGTAGCTACTATTTAACATTTTCGACTACAAATCTGCCAGAACTTCACAGAAATTGCTCAAACTGACAAAGCAATTTGTGCGAACGCTCTTAAATCAATAAAAAATGACAAAAAATTTGTTTAACATGATTTCAAAGAAACAGTGAATTTATGTAGCAACCGAGTGCAAAAGTAGCTACTATTTAACATTTTCGACTACAAATCTGCCAGAACTTTACAGAAATTGCTCAAACTGACAAAGCAATCTGTGCAAATGATCTTAAATCAATAAAACATGACAAAAAATTTGTTTAACATGATTTCAAAGAAACAGTGAATTTTTGAAGTAACCTTGTGCAAAAGTAGCTACTATTTAACATTTTCGACTACAAATCTGCCAGAACTTTACAGAAATTGCTCAAACTGACAAACCAATTTGTGCGAACGCTCTTAAATCAATAAAACATGACAAAAAATTTGTTTAACATGATTTCAAAGAAACAGTGAATTTTTGAAGTAACCTTGTGCAAAAGTAGCTACTATTTAACATTTTCGACTACAAATCTGCCAGAACTTTACAGAAATTGCTCAAACTGACAAAGCAATTTGTGCGAACGCTCTTAAATCAATAAAACATGACAAAAAATTTGTTTAACATGATTTCAAAGAAACAGTGAATGTTTGATGCAACCTTGTGCAAAAGTAGCTACTATTTAACATTTTCGACTACAAATCTGCCAGAACTTTACAGAAATTGCTCAAACTGACAAAGCAATTTGTGCGAACGCTCTTAAATCAATAAAACATGACAAAAAATTTGTTTAACATGATTTCAAAGAAACAGTGAATTTTTGAAGTAACCTAGTGCAAAAGTAGCTACTATTTAATATTTTCGACTACAAATCTTCCAGAACTTCACAGAAATTGCTCAAACTGACAAAGCAATTTGTGCGAATGCTCTTAAATCAATAAAAAATGACAAAAAATTTGTTTACCATGATTTCAAAGTAACAGTGCATTTTTGAAGTAACCTTGTGCAAAAGTAGCTACTACTTAACATTTTCGACTACAAATCTGCCAGAACTTCACAGAAATTGCTCAAACTGACAAAGCAATTTGTGCAAACGCTCTTAAATCAATAAAACATGACAAAAAATTTGTTTAACATGATTTCAAAGAAACAGTGAATTTTTGAAGTAACCTTGTGCAAAAGTAGCTACTATTTAACATTTTCGACTACAAATCTGCCAGAACTTTACAGAAATTGCTCAAACTGACAAAGCAATTTGTGCGAACGCTCTTAAATCAATAAAACATGACAAAAAATTTGTTTAACATGATTTCAAAGAAACAGTGAATTTTTGAAGTAACCTTGTGCAAAAGTAGCTACTATTTAACATTTTCGACTACAAATCTGCCAGAACTTCACAGAAATTGCTCAAACTGACAAAGCAATTTGTGCGAACGCTCTTAAATCAATAAAACATGACAAACAATTTTATTAACATGATTTCAAAGAAGCAGTGAATTTATGAAGCAACCGAGTGCAAAAGTAGCTACTATTTAATATTTTTGACTATAAATCTGCCAGAACTTTACAGAAATTGCTCAAACTGACAAAGCAATTTGTGCGAACGCTCTTAAATCAATAAAACATGACAAAAAATTTGTTTAACATGATTTCAAAGAAACAGTGAATTTTTGAAGTAACCTTGTGCAAAAGTAGCTACTATTTAACATTTTCGACTACAAATCTGCCAGAACTTTACAGATATTGCTCAAACTGACAAAGCAATTTGGGCGAACGCTCTTAAATCAATAAAACATGACAAAAAATTTGTTTAACATGATTTCAAAGAAACAGTGAATTTTTGAAGTAACCTAGTGCAAAAGTAGCTACTATTTAATATTTTTGACTACAAATCTTCCAGAAATTGCTCAAACTGACAAAGCAATTTGTGCGAATGCTTTTAAATCAATAAAAAATGACAAAAAATTTGTTTAACATGATTTCAAAGAAACAGTGAATTTTTGAAGTAACCTAGTGCAAAAGTAGCTACTATATAATATTTTTGACTACAAATCTTCCAGAACTTCACAGAAATTGCTCAAACTGACAAAGCAATTTGTGCGAATGCTCTTAAATCAATAAAAAATGACAAAAAATTTGTTTACCATGATTTCAAAGAAACAGTGAATTTATGATGCAACCTTGTGCAAAAGTAGCTACTATTTAACATTTTCGACTACAAATCTGCCAGAACTTTACAGAAATTGCTCAAACTGACAAAGCAATTTGTGCGAACGCTCTTAAATCAATAAAAAATGACAAAAAATTTGTTTAACATGATTTCAAAGAAACAGTGAATTTATGATGCAACCTTGTGCAAAAGTAGCTACTATTTAACATTTTCGACTACAAATCTGCCAGAACTTTACAGAAATTGCTCAAACTGACAAAGCAATTTGTGCGAACGCTCTTAAATCAATAAAACATGACAAACAATTTTATTAACATGATTTCAAAGAAACAGTGAATTTTTGAAGTAACCTTGTGCAAAAGTAGCTACTATATAATATTTTTGACTACAAATCTTCCAGAACTTCACAGAAATTGCTCAAACTGACAAAGCAATTTGTGCGAATGCTCTTAAATCAATAAAAAATGACAAAAAATTTGTTTACCATGATTTCAAAGAAACAGTGAATTTATGATGCAACCTTGTGCAAAAGTAGCTACTATTTAACATTTTCGACTACAAATCTGCCAGAACTTTACAGAAATTGCTCAAACTGACAAAGCAATTTGTGCGAACGCTCTTAAATCAATAAAAAATGACAAAAAATTTGTTTAACATGATTTCAAAGAAACAGTGAATTTATGATGCAACCTTGTGCAAAAGTAGCTACTATTTAACATTTTCGACTACAAATCTGCCAGAACTTTACAGAAATTGCTCAAACTGACAAAGCAATTTGTGCGAACGCTCTTAAATCAATAAAAAATGACAAAAAATTTGTTTAACATGATTTCAAAGAAACAGTGAATTTATGATGCAACCTTGTGCAAAAGTAGCTACTATTTAACATTTTCGACTACAAATCTGCCAGAACTTTACAGAAATTGCTCAAACTGACAAAGCAATTTGTGCGAACGCTCTTAAATCAATAAAACATGACAAAAAATTTGTTTAACATGATTTCAAAGAAACAGTGAATTTATGAAGCAACCGACTGCAAAAGTAGCTACTATTTAACATTTTCGACTACAAATCTGCCAGAACTTCACAGAAATTGCTCAAATTGACAAAGCAATCTGTGCGAACGCTCTTAAATCAATAAAACATGACAAAAAATTTGTTTAACATGATTTCAAAGAAACAGTGAATTTTTGAAGTAACCTTGTGCAAAAGTAGCTACTATTTAACATTTTCGACTACAAATCTGCCAGAACTTTACAGAAATTGCTCAAACTGACAAAGCAATTTGTGCGAACGCTCTTAAATCAATAAAACATGACAAAAAATTTGTTTAACATGATTTCAAAGAAACAGTGAATTTATGATGCAACCTTGTGCAAAAGTAGCTAATATTTAACATTTTCGACTACAAATCTGCCAGAACTTTACAGAAATTGCTCAAACTGACAAAACAATTTGTGCGAACGCTCTTAAATCAATAAAAAATGACAAAAAATTTGTTTAACATGATTTCAAAGAAACAGTGAGTTTATGATGCAACCGAGTGCAAAAGTAGCTACTATTTAACATTTTTGACTACAAATCTGCTAGAACTTAACAAAAATTGCTCAAACTGAGAAAACAATTTGTGCAAACGCTCTTAAATCAATAAAACATGACAAAAAATTTGTTTAACATGATTTCAAAGAAACAGTGAATTTTTGAAGTAACCTAGTGCAAAAGTAGCTACTATTTAATATTTTCGACTACAAATCTGCCAGAACTTTACAGAAATTGCTCAAACTGACAAAGCAATTTGTGCGAACGCTCTTAAATCAATAAAACATGACAAAAAAATTTGTTTAACATGATTTCAAAGAAACAGTGAATTTATGATGCAACCTTGTGCAAAAGTAGCTACTATTTAACATTTTCGACTACAAATCTGCCAGAACTTCACAGAAATTGCTCAAATTGACAAAGCAATCTGTGCGAACGCTCTTAAATCAATAAAACATGACAAAAAATTTGTTTAACATGATTTCAAAGAAACAGTGAATTTTTGAAGTAACCTTGTGCAAAAGTAGCTACTATTTAACATTTTCGACTACAAATCTGCCAGAACTTTACAGAAATTGCTCAAACTGACAAAGCAATTTGTGCGAACGCTCTTAAATCAATAAAACATGACAAAAAATTTGTTTAACATGATTTCAAAGAAACAGTGAATTTTTGAAGTAACCTAGTGCAAAAGTAGCTACTATTTAATATTTTCGACTACAAATCTGCCAGAACTCCACAGAAATTGCTCAAACTGACAAAGCAATTTGTGCGAATGCTCTTAAATCAATAAAAAATGACAAAAAATTTGTTTACCATGATTTCAAAGAAACAGTGAATGTTTGATGCAACCTTGTGCAAAAGTAGCTACTATTTAACATTTTCGACTACAAATCTGCCAGAACTTTACAGAAATTGCTCAAACTGACAAAGCAATTTGTGCGAACGCTCTTAAATCAATAAAACATGACAAAAAATTTGTTTAACATGATTTCAAAGAAACAGTGAATTTTTGAAGTAACCTTGTGCAAAAGTAGCTACTATTTAACATTTTCGACTACAAATCTGCCAGAACTTTACAGAAATTGCTCAAACTGACAAAGCAATTTGTGCGAACGCTCTTAAATCAATAAAACATGACAAAAAATTTGTTTAACATGATTTCAAAGAAACAGTGAATTTTTGAAGTAACCTTGTGCAAAAGTAGCTACTATTTAACATTTTCGACTACAAATCTGCCAGAACTTTACAGAAATTGCTCAAACTGACAAAGCAATTTGTGCGAACGCTCTTAAATCAATAAAACATGACAAACAATTTGTTTAACATGATTTCAAAGAAACAGTGAATTTATGAAGCAACCAAATGCAAAAGTAGCTACTATTTAACATTTTCGACTATAAATCTGCCAGAACTTTACAGAAATTGCTCAAACTGACAAAGCAATTTGTGCGAACGCTCTTAAATCAATAAAACATGACAAAAAATTTGTTTAACATGATTTCAAAGAAACAGTGAATTTATGAAGCAACCAAATGCAAAAGTAGCTACTATTTAACATTTTCGACTACAAATCTGCCAGAACTTTACAGAAATTGCTCAAACTGACAAAGCAATTTGTGCGAACGCTCTTAAATCAATAAAACATGACAAAAAATTTGTTTAACATGATTTCAAAGAAACAGTGAATTTATGATGCAACCTTGTACAAAAGTAGCTACTATTTAACATTTTCGACTACAAATCTGCCAGAACTTTACAGAAATTGCTCAAACTGACAAAGCAATTTGTGCAAACGCTCTTAAATCAATAAAACATGACAAAAAATTTGTTTAACATGATTTCAAAGAAACAGTGAATTTATGATGCAACCTTGTGCAAAAGTAGCTACTATTTAACATTTTCGACTACAAATCTGCCAGAACTTTACAGAAATTGCTCAAACTGACAAAGCAATTTGTGCGAACGCTCTTAAATCAATAAAACATGACAAAAAATTTGTTTAACATGATTTCAAAGAAACAGTGAATTTTTGAAGTAACCTTGTGCAAAAGTAGCTACTATTTAACATTTTCGACTACAAATCTGCCAGAACTTTACAGAAATTGCTCAAACTGACAAAGCAATTTGTGCGAACGCTCTTAAATCAATAAAACATGACAAACAATTTGTTTAACATGATTTCAAAGAAACAGTGAATTTATGAAGCAACCAAATGCAAAAGTAGCTACTATTTAACATTTTCGACTATAAATCTGCCAGAACTTTACAGAAATTGCTCAAACTGACAAAGCAATTTGTGCGAACGCTCTTAAATCAATAAAACATGACAAAAAATTTGTTTAACATGATTTCAAAGAAACAGTGAATTTATGATGCAACCTTGTGCAAAAGTAGCTACTATTTAACATTTTCGACTACAAATCTGCCAGAACTTTACAGAAATTGCTCAAACTGACAAAGCAATTTGTGCAAACGCTCTTAAATCAATAAAACATGACAAAAAATTTGTTTAACATGATTTCAAAGAAACAGTGAATTTATGATGCAACCTTGTGCAAAAGTAGCTACTATTTAACATTTTCGACTACAAATCTGCCAGAACTTCACAGAAATTGCTCAAACTGACAAAGCAATTTGTGCGAACGCTCTTAAATCAATAAAAAATGACAAAAAATTTGTTTAACATGATTTCAAAGAAACAGTGAATTTATGTAGCAACCGAGTGCAAAAGTAGCTACTATTTAACATTTTCGACTACAAATCTGCCAGAACTTTACAGAAATTGCTCAAACTGACAAAGCAATCTGTGCAAATGATCTTAAATCAATAAAACATGACAAAAAATTTGTTTAACATGATTTCAAAGAAACAGTGAATTTTTGAAGTAACCTTGTGCAAAAGTAGCTACTATTTAACATTTTCGACTACAAATCTGCCAGAACTTTACAGAAATTGCTCAAACTGACAAACCAATTTGTGCGAACGCTCTTAAATCAATAAAACATGACAAAAAATTTGTTTAACATGATTTCAAAGAAACAGTGAATTTTTGAAGTAACCTTGTGCAAAAGTAGCTACTATTTAACATTTTCGACTACAAATCTGCCAGAACTTTACAGAAATTGCTCAAACTGACAAAGCAATTTGTGCGAACGCTCTTAAATCAATAAAACATGACAAAAAATTTGTTTAACATGATTTCAAAGAAACAGTGAATGTTTGATGCAACCTTGTGCAAAAGTAGCTACTATTTAACATTTTCGACTACAAATCTGACAGAACTTTACAGAAATTGCTCAAACTGACAAAGCAATTTGTGCGAACGCTCTTAAATCAATAAAACATGACAAAAAATTTGTTTAACATGATTTCAAAGAAACAGTGAATTTTTGAAGTAACCTAGTGCAAAAGTAGCTACTATTTAATATTTTCGACTACAAATCTTCCAGAACTTCACAGAAATTGCTCAAACTGACAAAGCAATTTGTGCGAATGCTCTTAAATCAATAAAAAATGACAAAAAATTTGTTTACCATGATTTCAAAGTAACAGTGCATTTTTGAAGTAACCTTGTGCAAAAGTAGCTACTACTTAACATTTTCGACTACAAATCTGCCAGAACTTCACAGAAATTGCTCAAACTGACAAAGCAATTTGTGCAAACGCTCTTAAATCAATAAAACATGACAAAAAATTTGTTTAACATGATTTCAAAGAAACAGTGAATTTTTGAAGTAACCTTGTGCAAAAGTAGCTACTATTTAACATTTTCGACTACAAATCTGCCAGAACTTTACAGAAATTGCTCAAACTGACAAAGCAATTTGTGCGAACGCTCTTAAATCAATAAAACATGACAAAAAATTTGTTTAACATGATTTCAAAGAAACAGTGAATTTTTGAAGTAACCTTGTGCAAAAGTAGCTACTATTTAACATTTTCGACTACAAATCTGCCAGAACTTCACAGAAATTGCTCAAACTGACAAAGCAATTTGTGCGAACGCTCTTAAATCAATAAAACATGACAAACAATTTTATTAACATGATTTCAAAGAAGCAGTGAATTTATGAAGCAACCGAGTGCAAAAGTAGCTACTATTTAATATTTTTGACTATAAATCTGCCAGAACTTTACAGAAATTGCTCAAACTGACAAAGCAATTTGTGCGAACGCTCTTAAATCAATAAAACATGACAAAAAATTTGTTTAACATGATTTCAAAGAAACAGTGAATTTTTGAAGTAACCTTGTGCAAAAGTAGCTACTATTTAACATTTTCGACTACAAATCTGCCAGAACTTTACAGATATTGCTCAAACTGACAAAGCAATTTGGGCGAACGCTCTTAAATCAATAAAACATGACAAAAAATTTGTTTAACATGATTTCAAAGAAACAGTGAATTTTTGAAGTAACCTAGTGCAAAAGTAGCTACTATTTAATATTTTTGACTACAAATCTTCCAGAAATTGCTCAAACTGACAAAGCAATTTGTGCGAATGCTTTTAAATCAATAAAAAATGACAAAAAATTTGTTTAACATGATTTCAAAGAAACAGTGAATTTTTGAAGTAACCTAGTGCAAAAGTAGCTACTATATAATATTTTTGACTACAAATCTTCCAGAACTTCACAAAATTGCTCAAACTGACAAAGCAATTTGTGCGAATGCTCTTAAATCAATAAAAAATGACAAAAAATTTGTTTACCATGATTTCAAAGAAACAGTGAATTTATGATGCAACCTTGTGCAAAAGTAGCTACTATTTAACATTTTCGACTACAAATCTGGCAGAACTTTACAGAAATTGCTCAAACTGACAAAGCAATTTGTGCAAATGCTCTTAAATCAATAAAACATGACAAAAAATTTGTTTAACATGATTTCAAAGAAACAGCGAATTTTTGAAGTAACCTTGTGCAAAAGTAGCTACTATTTAACATTTTCGACTACAAATCTGCCAGAACTTTACAGAAATTGCTCAAACTGACAAAGCAATTTGTGCGAACGCTCTTAAATCAATAAAAAATGACAAAAAATTTGTTTAACATGATTTCAAAGAAACAGTGAATTTATGATGCAACCTTGTGCAAAAGTAGCTACTATTTAACATTTTCGACTACAAATCTGCCAGAACTTTACAGAAATTGCTCAAACTGACAAAGCAATTTGTGCGAACGCTCTTAAATCAATAAAACATGACAAACAATTTTATTAACATGATTTCAAAGAAACAGTGAATTTTTGAAGTAACCTTGTGCAAAAGTAGCTACTATTTAACATTTTCGACTACAAATCTGCCAGAACTTTACAGAAATTGCTCAAACTGACAAAGCAATTTGTGCGAACGCTCTTAAATCAATAAAACATGACAAAAAATTTGTTTAACATGATTTCAAAGAAACAGTGAATTTATGAAGCAACCGACTGCAAAAGTAGCTACTATTTAACATTTTTGACTATAAATCTGCTAGAACTTTACAGAAATTGCTCAAACTGACAAAGCAATTTGTGTGAACGCTCTTAAATCAATAAAACATGACAAAAAATTTGTTTAACATGATTTCAAAGAAACAGTGAATTTATGATGCAACCTTGTGCAAAAGTAGCTAATATTTAACATTTTCGACTACAAATCTGCCAGAACTTTACAGAAATTGCTCAAACTGACAAAACAATTTGTGCGAACGCTCTTAAATCAATAAAAAATGACAAAAAATTTGTTTAACATGATTTCAAAGAAACAGTGAGTTTATGATGCAACCGAGTGCAAAAGTAGCTACTATTTAACATTTTTGACTACAAATCTGCTAGAACTTAACAAAAATTGCTCAAACTGAGAAAACAATTTGTGCAAACGCTCTTAAATCAATAAAACATGACAAAAAATTTGTTTAACATGATTTCAAAGAAACAGTGAATTTTTGAAGTAACCTAGTGCAAAAGTAGCTACTATTTAATATTTTCGACTACAAATCTGCCAGAACTTTACAGAAATTGCTCAAACTGACAAAGCAATTTGTGCGAACGCTCTTAAATCAATAAAACATGACAAAAAATTTGTTTAACATGATTTCAAAGAAACAGTGAATTTATGAAGCAACCAAATGCAAAAGTAGCTACTATTTAACATTTTCGACTATAAATCTGCCAGAACTTTACAGAAATTGCTCAAACTGACAAAGCAATTTGTGCGAACGCTCTTAAATCAATAAAACATGACAAAAAATTTGTTTAACATGATTTCAAAGTAACAGTGAATTTTTGAAGTAACCTTGTGCAAAAGTAGCTACTACTTAACATTTTCGACTACAAATCTGCCAGAACTTTACAGAAATTGCTCAAACTGACAAAGCAATTTGTGCGAACGCTCTTAAATCAATAAAAAATGACAAAAAATTTGTTTAACATGATTTCAAAGAAACAGTGAATTTATGATGCAACCTTGTGCAAAAGTAGCTACTATTTAACATTTTCGACTACAAATCTGCCAGAACTTTACAGAAATTGCTCAAACTGACAAAGCAATTTGTGCGAACGCTCTTAAATCAATAAAACATGACAAACAATTTTATTAACATGATTTCAAAGAAACAGTGAATTTTTGAAGTAACCTTGTGCAAAAGTAGCTACTATTTAACATTTTCGACTACAAATCTGCCAGAACTTTACAGAAATTGCTCAAACTGACAAAGCAATTTGTGCGAACGCTCTTAAATCAATAAAACATGACAAAAGATTTGTTTAACATGATTTCAAAGAAACAGTGAATTTTTGAAGCAACCAAATGCAAAAGTAGCTACTATTTAACATTTTCGACTATAAATCTGCCAGAACTTTACAGAAATTGCTCAAACTGACAAAGCAATTTGTGCGAACGCTCTTAAATCAATAAAACATGACAAAAAATTTGTTTAACATGATGTCAAAGTAACAGTGAATTTTTGAAGTAACCTTGTGCAAAAGTAGCTACTACTTAACATTTTCGACTACAAATCTGCCAGAACTTTACAGAAATTGCTCAAACTGACAAAGCAATTTGTGCGAACGCTCTTAAATCAATAAAACATGACAAAAAATTTGTTTAACATGATTTCAAAGAAACAGCGAATTTTTGAAGTAACCTTGTGCAAAAGTAGCTACTATTTAACATTTTCGACTACAAATCTGCCAGAACTTTACAGAAATTGCTCAAACTGACAAAGCAATTTGTGCGAACGCTCTTAAATCAATAAAACATGACAAAAAATTTGTTTAACATGATTTCAAAGAAACAGTGAATTTATGATGCAACCTTGTGCAAAAGTAGCTACTATTTAACATTTTCGACTACAAATCTGCCAGAACTTTACAGAAATTGCTCAAACTGACAAAGCAATTTGTGCGAACGCTCTTAAATCAATAAAGCATGACAAACAATTTTATTAACATGATTTCAAAGAAACAGTGAATTTTTGAAGTAACCTTGTGCAAAAGTAGCTACTATTTAAAATTTTCGACTACAAATCTGCCAGAACTTTACAGAAATTGCTCAAACTGACAAAGCAATTTGTGCGAACGCTCTTAAATCAATAAAACATGACAAAAAATTTGTTTAACATGATTTCAAAGAAACAGTGAATTTATGAAGCAACCGACTGCAAAAGTAGCTACTATTTAACATTTTTGACTATAAATCTGCTAGAACTTTACAGAAATTGCTCAAACTGACAAAGCAATTTGTGTGAACGCTCTTAAATCAATAAAACATGACAAAAAATTTGTTTAACATGATTTCAAAGAAACAGTGAATTTATGAAGCAACCGACTGCAAAAGTAGCTACTATTTAACATTTTTGACTATAAATCTGCCAGAACTTTACAGAAATTGCTCAAACTGACAAAGCAATTTGTGCGAACGCTCTTAAATCAATAAAACATGACAAAAAATTTGTTTAACATGATTTCAAAGAAACAGTGAATTTTTGAAGTAACCTAGTGCAAAAGTAGCTACTATTTAACATTTTCGACTACAAATCTGCCAGAACTTTACAGAAATTGCTCAAACTGACAAAACAATTTGTGCGAACGCTCTTAAATCAATAAAAAATGACAAAAAATTTGTTTAACATGATTTCAAAGAAACAGTGAGTTTATGATGCAACCGAGTGCAAAAGTAGCTACTATTTAACATTTTTGACTACAAATCTGCTAGAACTTAACAAAAATTGCTCAAACTGAGAAAACAATTTGTGCAAACGCTCTTAAATCAATAAAACATGACAAAAAATTTGTTTAACATGATTTCAAAGAAACAGTGAATTTTTGAAGTAACCTAGTGCAAAAGTAGCTACTATTTAATATTTTCGACTACAAATCTGCCAGAACTTCACAGAAATTGCTCAAACTGACAAAGCAATTTGTGCGAATGCTCTTAAATCAATAAAAAATGACAAAAAATTTGTTTAACACGATTTCAAAGAAACAGTGAATTTATGATGCAACCTTGTGCAAAAGTAGCTACTATTTAACATTTTCGACTACAAATCTGCCAGAACTTTACAGAAATTGCTCAAACTGACAAAGCAATTTGTGCAAACGCTCTTAAATCAATAAAACATGACAAAAAATTTGTTTAACATGATTTCAAAGAAACAGTGAATTTATGAAGCAACCAAATGCAAAAGTAGCTACTATTTAACATTTTCGACTATAAATCTGCCAGAACTTTACAGAAATTGCTCAAACTGACAAAGCAATTTGTGCGAACGCTCTTAAATCAATAAAACATGACAAAAAATTTGTTTAACATGATTTCAAAGTAACAGTGAATTTTTGAAGTAACCTTGTGCAAAAGTAGCTACTACTTAACATTTTCGACTACAAATCTGCCAGAACTTTACAGAAATTGCTCAAACTGACAAAGCAATTTGTGCGAACGCTCTTAAATCAATAAAACATGACAAAAAATTTGTTTAACATGATCAAAGAAACAGCGAATTTTTGAAGTAACCTTGTGCAAAAGTAGCTACTATTTAACATTTTCGACTACAAATCTGCCAGAACTTTACAGAAATTGCTCAAACTGACAAAGCAATTTGTGCGAACGCTCTTAAATCAATAAAACATGACAAAAAATTTGTTTAACATGATTTCAAAGAAACAGTGAATTTATGATGCAACCTTGTGCAAAAGTAGCTACTATTTAACATTTTCGACTACAAATCTGCCAGAACTTTACAGAAATTGCTCAAACTGACAAAGCAATTTGTGCGAACGCTCTTAAATCAATAAAACATGACAAAAAATTTGTTTAACATGATTTCAAAGAAACAGCGAATTTTTGAAGTAACCTTGTGCAAAAGTAGCTACTATTTAACATTTTCGACTACAAATCTGCCAGAACTTCACAGAAATTGCTCAAACTGACAAAGCAATTTGTGCGAACGCTCTTAAATCAATAAAACATGACAAAAAATTTGTTTAACATGATTTCAAAGAAACAGTGAATTTATGAAGCAACCAAATGCAAAAGTAGCTACTATTTAACATTTTCGACTATAAATCTGCCAGAACTTTACAGAAATTGCTCAAACTGACAAAGCAATTTGTGCGAACGCTCTTAAATCAATAAAACATGACAAAAAATTTGTTTAACATGATTTCAAAGAAACAGCGAATTTTTGAAGTAACCTTGTGCAAAAGTAGCTACTATTTAACATTTTCGACTACAAATCTGCCAGAACTTTACAGAAATTGCTCAAACTGACAAAGCAATTTGTGCGAACGCTCTTAAATCAATAAAACATGACAAAAAATTTGTTTAACATGATTTCAAAGAAACAGTGAATTTATGATGCAACCTTGTGCAAAAGTAGCTACTATTTAACATTTTCGACTACAAATCTGCCAGAACTTTACAGAAATTGCTCAAACTGACAAAGCAATTTGTGCGAACGCTCTTAAATCAATAAAGCATGACAAACAATTTTATTAACATGATTTCAAAGAAACAGTGAATTTTTGAAGTAACCTTGTGCAAAAGTAGCTACTATTTAACATTTTCGACTACAAATCTGCCAGAACTTTACAGAAATTGCTCAAACTGACAAAGCAATTTGTGCGAACGCTCTTAAATCAATAAAACATGACAAAAAATTTGTTTAACATGATTTCAAAGAAACAGTGAATTTATGAAGCAACCGACTGCAAAAGTAGCTACTATTTAACATTTTTGACTATAAATCTGCTAGAACTTTACAGAAATTGCTCAAACTGACAACGCAATTTGTGTGAACGCTCTTAAATCAATAAAACATGACAAAAAATTTGTTTAACATGATTTCAAAGAAACAGTGAATTTATGAAGCAACCGACTGCAAAAGTAGCTACTATTTAACATTTTTGACTATAAATCTGCCAGAACTTTACAGAAATTGCTCAAACTGACAAAGCAATTTGTGCGAACGCTCTTAAATCAATAAAACATGACAAAAAATTTGTTTAACATGATTTCAAAGAAACAATGAATTTTTGAAGTAACCTAGTGCAAAAGTAGCTACTATTTAACATTTTCGACTACAAATCTGCCAGAACTTCACAGAAATTGCTCAAACTGACAAAGCAATTTGTGCGAATGCTCTTAAATCAATAAAAAATGACAAAAAATTTGTTTAACATTATTTCAAAGAAACAGTGAATTTATGATGCAACCTTGTGCAAAAGTAGCTACTATTTAACATTTTCGACTACAAATCTGCCAGAACTTTACAGAAATTGCTCAAACTGACAAAGCAATTTGTGCGAACGCTCTTAAATCAATAAAACATGACAAAAAATTTGTTTAACATGATTTCAAAGAAACAGTGAATTTATGATGCAACCTTGTGCAAAAGTAGCTACTATTTAACATTTTCGACTACAAATCTGCCAGAACTTTACAGAAATTGCTCAAACTGACAAAGCAATTTGTGCGAACGCTCTTAAATCAATAAAACATGACAAAAAATTTGTTTAACATGATTTCAAAGAAACAGTGAATTTATGATGCAACCTTGTGCAAAAGTAGCTACTATTTAACATTTTCGACTACAAATCTGCCAGAACTTCACAGAAATTGCTCAAACTGACAAAGCAATTTGTGCGAATGCTCTTAAATCAATAAAAAATGACAAAAAATTTGTTTAACATTATTTCAAAGAAACAGTGAATTTATGATGCAACCTTGTGCAAAAGTAGCTACTATTTAACATTTTCGACTACAAATCTGCCAGAACTTTACAGAAATTGCTCAAACTGACAAAGCAATTTGTGCGAACGCTCTTAAATCAATAAAACATGACAAAAAATTTGTTTAACATGATTTCAAAGAAACAGTGAATTTATGATGCAACCTTGTGCAAAAGTAGCTACTATTTAACATTTTCGACTACAAATCTGCCAGAACTTTACAGAAATTGCTCAAACTGACAAAGCAATTTGTGCGAACGCTCTTAAATCAATAAAACATGACAAAAAATTTGTTTAACATGATTTCAAAGAAACAGCGAATTTTTGAAGTAACCTTGTGCAAAAGTAGCTACTATTTAACATTTTCGACTACAAATCTGCCAGAACTTTACAGAAATTGCTCAAACTGACAAAGCAATTTGTGCGAACGCTCTTAAATCAATAAAACATGACAAAAAATTTGTTTAACATGATTTCAAAGAAACAGTGAATTTATGATGCAACCTTGTGCAAAAGTAGCTACTATTTAACATTTTCGACTACAAATCTGCCAGAACTTTACAGAAATTGCTCAAACTGACAAAGCAATTTGTGCGAACGCTCTTAAATCAATAAAACATGACAAAAAATTTGTTTAACATGATTTCAAAGAAACAGTGAATTTTTGAAGTAACCTAGTGCAAAAGTAGCTACTATTTAATATTTTCGACTACAAATCTGCCAGAACTTCACAGAAATTGCTCAAACTGACAAAGCAATTTGTGCGAACGCTCTTAAATCAATAAAACATGACAAAAAATTTGTTTAACATGATTTCAAAGAAACAGTGAATTTATGAAGCAACCAAATGCAAAAGTAGCTACTATTTAACATTTTCGACTATAAATCTGCCAGAACTTTACAGAAATTGCTCAAACTGACAAAGCAATTTGTGCGAACGCTCTTAAATCAATAAAACATGACAAAAAATTTGTTTAACATGATTTCAAAGAAACAGCGAATTTTTGAAGTAACCTTGTGCAAAAGTAGCTACTATTTAACATTTTCGACTACAAATCTGCCAGAACTTTACAGAAATTGTTCAAACTGACAAAGCAATTTGTGCGAACGCTCTTAAATCAATAAAACATGACAAAAAATTTGTTTAACATGATTTCAAAGAAACAGTGAATTTATGATGCAACCTTGTGCAAAAGTAGCTACTATTTAACATTTTCGACTACAAATCTGCCAGAACTTTACAGAAATTGCTCAAACTGACAAAGCAATTTGTGCGAACGCTCTTAAATCAATAAAGCATGACAAACAATTTTATTAACATGATTTCAAAGAAACAGTGAATTTTTGAAGTAACCTTGTGCAAAAGTAGCTACTATTTAACATTTTCGACTACAAATCTGCCAGAACTTTACAGAAATTGCTCAAACTGACAAAGCAATTTGTGCGAACGCTCTTAAATCAATAAAACATGACAAAAAATTTGTTTAACATGATTTCAAAGAAACAGTGAATTTATGAAGCAACCGACTGCAAAAGTAGCTACTATTTAACATTTTTGACTATAAATCTGCTAGAACTTTACAGAAATTGCTCAAACTGACAAAGCAATTTGTGTGAACGCTCTTAAATCAATAAAACATGACAAAAAATTTGTTTAACATGATTTCAAAGAAACAGTGAATTTATGAAGCAACCGACTGCAAAAGTAGCTACTATTTAACATTTTTGACTATAAATCTGCCAGAACTTTACAGAAATTGCTCAAACTGACAAAGCAATTTGTGCGAACGCTCTTAAATCAATAAAACATGACAAAAAATTTGTTTAACATGATTTCAAAGAAACAGTGAATTTTTGAAGTAACCTAGTGCAAAAGTAGCTACTATTTAACATTTTCGACTACAAATCTGCCAGAACTTCACAGAAATTGCTCAAACTGACAAAGCAATTTGTGCGAATGCTCTTAAATCAATAAAAAATGACAAAAAATTTGTTTAACATTATTTCAAAGAAACAGTGAATTTATGATGCAACCTTGTGCAAAAGTAGCTACTATTTAACATTTTCGACTACAAATCTGCCAGAACTTTACAGAAATTGCTCAAACTGACAAAGCAATTTGTGCGAACGCTCTTAAATCAATAAAACATGACAAAAAATTTGTTTAACATGATTTCAAAGAAACAGTGAATTTATGATGCAACCTTGTGCAAAAGTAGCTACTATTTAACATTTTCGACTACAAATCTGCCAGAACTTTACAGAAATTGCTCAAACTGACAAAGCAATTTGTGCGAACGCTCTTAAATCAATAAAACATGACAAACAATTTTATTAACATGATTTCAAAGAAACAGTGAATTTTTGAAGTAACCTTGTGCAAAAGTAGCTACTATTTAACATTTTCGACTACAAATCTGCCAGAACTTTACAGAAATTGCTCAAACTGACAAAGCAATTTGTGCGAACGCTCTTAAATCAATAAAACATGACAAAAAATTTGTTTAACATGATTTCAAAGAAACAGTGAATTTTTGAAGTAACCTAGTGCAAAAGTAGCTACTATTTAATATTTTCGACTACAAATCTGCCAGAACTTCACAGAAATTGCTCAAACTGACAAAGCAATTTGTGCGAATGCTCTTAAATCAATAAAAAATGACAAAAAATTTGTTTAACACGATTTCAAAGAAACAGTGAATTTATGATGCAACCTTGTGCAAAAGTAGCTACTATTTAACATTTTCGACTACAAATCTGCCAGAACTTTACAGAAATTGCTCAAACTGACAAAGCAATTTGTGCGAACGCTCTTAAATCAATAAAACATGACAAAAAATTTGTTTAACATGATTTCAAAGAAACAGTGAATTTATGAAGCAACCAAATGCAAAAGTAGCTACTATTTAACATTTTCGACTATAAATCTGCCAGAACTTTACAGAAATTGCTCAAACTGACAAAGCAATTTGTGCGAACGCTCTTAAATCAATAAAACATGACAAAAAATTTGTTTAACATGATTTCAAAGTAACAGTGAATTTTTGAAGTAACCTTGTGCAAAAGTAGCTACTACTTAACATTTTTGACTACAAATCTGCCAGAACTTTACAGAAATTGCTCAAACTGACAAAGCAATTTGTGCGAACGCTCTTAAATCAATAAAACATGACAAAAAATTTGTTTAACATGATTTCAAAGAAACAGCGAATTTTTGAAGTAACCTTGTGCAAAAGTAGCTACTATTTAACATTTTCGACTATAAATCTGCCAGAACTTTACAGAAATTGCTCAAACTGACAAAGCAATTTGTGCGAACGCTCTTAAATCAATAAAACATGACAAAAAATTTGTTTAACATGATTTCAAAGAAACAGTGAATTTATGATGCAACCTTGTGCAAAAGTAGCTACTATTTAACATTTTCGACTACAAATCTGCCAGAACTTTACAGAAATTGCTCAAACTGACAAAGCAATTTGTGCGAACGCTCTTAAATCAATAAAGCATGACAAACAATTTTATTAACATGATTTCAAAGAAACAGTGAATTTTTGAAGTAACCTTGTGCAAAAGTAGCTACTATTTAACATTTTCGACTACAAATCTGCCAGAACTTTACAGAAATTGCTCAAACTGACAAAGCAATTTGTGCGAACGCTCTTAAATCAATAAAACATGACAAAAAATTTGTTTAACATGATTTCAAAGAAACAGTGAATTTATGAAGCAACCGACTGCAAAAGTAGCTACTATTTAACATTTTTGACTATAAATCTGCTAGAACTTTACAGAAATTGCTCAAACTGACAAAGCAATTTGTGTGAACGCTCTTAAATCAATAAAACATGACAAAAAATTTGTTTAACATGATTTCAAAGAAACAGTGAATTTATGAAGCAACCGACTGCAAAAGTAGCTACTATTTAACATTTTTGACTATAAATCTGCCAGAACTTTACAGAAATTGCTCAAACTGACAAAGCAATTTGTGCGAACGCTCTTAAATCAATAAAACATGACAAAAAATTTGTTTAACATGATTTCAAAGAAACAGTGAATTTTTGAAGTAACCTAGTGCAAAAGTAGCTACTATTTAACATTTTCGACTACAAATCTGCCAGAACTTCACAGAAATTGCTCAAACTGACAAAGCAATTTGTGCGAATGCTCTTAAATCAATAAAAAATGACAAAAAATTTGTTTAACATTATTTCAAAGAAACAGTGAATTTATGATGCAACCTTGTGCAAAAGTAGCTACTATTTAACATTTTCGACTACAAATCTGCCAGAACTTTACAGAAATTGCTCAAACTGACAAAGCAATTTGTGCGAACGCTCTTAAATCAATAAAAAATGACAAAAAATTTGTTTAACATGATTTCAAAGAAACAGTGAGTTTATGATGCAACCGAGTGCAAAAGTAGCTACTATTTAACATTTTTGACTACAAATCTGCTAGAACTTAACAAAAATTGCTCAAACTGAGAAAACAATTTGTGCAAACGCTCTTAAATCAATAAAACATGACAAAAAATTTGTTTAACATGATTTCAAAGAAACAGTGAATTTTTGAAGTAACCTAGTGCAAAAGTAGCTACTATTTAATATTTTCGACTACAAATCTGCCAGAACTTCACAGAAATTGCTCAAACTGACAAAGCAATTTGTGCGAATGCTCTTAAATCAATAAAAAATGACAAAAAATTTGTTTAACACGATTTCAAAGAAACAGTGAATTTATGATGCAACCTTGTGCAAAAGTAGCTACTATTTAACATTTTCGACTACAAATCTGCCAGAACTTTACAGAAATTGCTCAAACTGACAAAGCAATTTGTGCGAACGCTCTTAAATCAATAAAACATGACAAAAAATTTGTTTAACATGATTTCAAAGAAACAGTGAATTTATGAAGCAACCAAATGCAAAAGTAGCTACTATTTAACATTTTCGACTATAAATCTGCCAGAACTTTACAGAAATTGCTCAAACTGACAAAGCAATTTGTGCGAACGCTCTTAAATCAATAAAACATGACAAAAAATTTGTTTAACATGATTTCAAAGTAACAGTGAATTTTTGAAGTAACCTTGTGCAAAAGTAGCTACTACTTAACATTTTCGACTACAAATCTGCCAGAACTTTACAGAAATTGCTCAAACTGACAAAGCAATTTGTGCGAACGCTCTTAAATCAATAAAACATGACAAAAAATTTGTTTAACATGATTTCAAAGAAACAGCGAATTTTTGAAGTAACCTTGTGCAAAAGTAGCTACTATTTAACATTTTCGACTACAAATCTGCCAGAACTTTACAGAAATTGCTCAAACTGACAAAGCAATTTGTGCGAACGCTCTTAAATCAATAAAACATGACAAAAAATTTGTTTAACATGATTTCAAAGAAACAGTGAATTTTTGAAGTAACCTTGTGCAAAAGTAGCTACTATTTAACAATTTCGACTACAAATCTGCCAGAACTTTACAGAAATTGCTCAAACTGACAAAGCAATTTGTGCGAACGCTCTTAAATCAATAAAACATGACAAAAAATTTGTTTAACATGATTTCAAAGAAACAGTGAATTTTTGAAGTAACCTTGTGCAAAAGTAGCTACTATTTAACATTTTCGACTATAAATCTGCCAGAACTTTACAGAAATTGCTCAAACTGACAAAGCAATTTGTGCGAACGCTCTTAAATCAATAAAACATGACAAAAAATTTGTTTAACATGATTTCAAAGAAACAGTGAGTTTTTGAAGTAACCTTGTGCAAAAGTAGCTACTATTTAACATTTTTGACTACAAATCTGCCAGAACTTCACAGAAATTGCTCAAACTGACAAAGCAATTTGTGCGAATGCTCTTAAATCAATAAAAAATGACAAAAAATTTGTTTAACATGATTTCAAAGAAACAGTGAATTTATGATGCAACCTTGTGCAAAAGTAGCTACTATTTAACATTTTCGACTACAAATCTGCCAGAACTTTACAGAAATTGCTCAAACTGACAAAGCAATTTGTGCGAACGCTCTTAAATCAATAAAAAATGACAAAAAATTTGTTTAACATGATTTCAAAGAAACAGTGAATTTATGATGCAACCTTGTGCAAAAGTAGCTAATATTTAACATTTTCGACTACAAATCTGCCAGAACTTTACAGAAATTGCTCAAACTGACAAAACAATTTGTGCGAACGCTCTTAAATCAATAAAAAATGACAAAAAATTTGTTTAACATGATTTCAAAGAAACAGTGAGTTTATGATGCAACCGAGTGCAAAAGTAGCTACTATTTAACATTTTTGACTACAAATCTGCTAGAACTTAACAAAAATTGCTCAAACTGAGAAAACAATTTGTGCAAACGCTCTTAAATCAATAAAACATGACAAAAAATTTGTTTAACATGATTTCAAAGAAACAGTGAATTTTTGAAGTAACCTAGTGCAAAAGTAGCTACTATTTAATATTTTCGACTACAAATCTGCCAGAACTTCACAGAAATTGCTCAAACTGACAAAGCAATTTGTGCGAATTCTCTTAAATCAATAAAAAATGACAAAAAATTTGTTTAACACGATTTCAAAGAAACAGTGAATTTATGATGCAACCTTGTGCAAAAGTAGCTACTATTTATCATTTTCGACTACAAATCTGCCAGAACTTTACAGAAATTGCTCAAACTGACGAAGCAATTTGTGCGAACGCTCTTAAATCAATAAAACATGACAAAAAATTTGTTTAACATGATTTCAAAGAAACAGTGAATTTATGAAGCAACCAAATGCAAAAGTAGCTTCTATTTAACATTTTCGACTATAAATCTGCCAGAACTTTACAGAAATTGCTCAAACTGACAAAGCAATTTGTGCGAACGCTCTTAAATCAATAAAACATGACAAAAAATTTGTTTAACATGATTTCAAAGAAACGGTGAATTTTTGAAGTAACCTTGTGCAAAAGTAGCTACTATTTAACATTTTCGACTATAAATCTGCCAGAACTTTACAGAAATTGCTCAAACTGACAAAGCAATTTGTGCGAACGCTCTTAAATCAATAAAAAATGACAAAAAATTTGTTTGCCATGATTTCAAAGAAACAGTGAATTTATGATGCAACCTTGTGCAAAAGTAGCTACTATTTAACATTTTCGACTATAAATCTGCCAGAACTTTACAGAAATTGCTCAAACTGACAAAGCAATTTGTGCGAACGCTCTTAAATCAATAAAACATGACAAAAAATTTGTTTAACATGATTTCAAAGAAACAGTGAGTTTTTGAAGTAACCTTGTGCAAAAGTAGCTACTATTTAACATTTTCGACTACAAATCTGCCAGAACTTCACAGAAATTGCTCAAACTGACAAAGCAATTTGTGCGAATGCTCTTAAATCAATAAAAAATGACAAAAAATTTGTTTAACATGATTTCAAAGAAACAGTGAATTTATGATGCAACCTTGTGCAAAAGTAGCTACTATTTATCATTTTCGACTACAAATCTGCCAGAACTTTACAGAAATTGCTCAAACTGACAAAGCAATTTGTGCGAACGCTCTTAAATCAATAAAACATGACAAAAAATTTGTTTAACATGATTTCAAAGAAACAGTGAATTTATGATGCAACCTTGTGCAAAAGTAGCTACTATTTAACATTTTCGACTACAAATCTGCCAGAACTTTACAGAAATTGCTCAAACTGACAAAACAATTTGTGCGAACGCTCTTAAATCAATAAAACATGACAAAAAATTTGTTTAACATGATTTCAAAGAAACAGTGAATTTTTGAAGTAACCTTGTGCAAAAGTAGCTACTATTTAACATTTTCGACTACAAATCTGCCAGAACTTTACAGAAATTGCTCAAACTGACAAAGCAATTTGTGCGAACGCTCTTAAATCAATAAAACATGACAAAAAATTTGTTTAACATGATTTCAAAGAAACAGTGAATTTTTGAAGTAACCTTGTGCAAAAGTAGCTACTATTTAACATTTTCGACTACAAATCTGCCAGAACTTTACAGAAATTGCTCAAACTGACAAAGCAATTTGTGCGAACGCTCTTAAATCAATAAAACATGACAAAAAATTTGTTTAACATGATTTCAAAGAAACAGTGAATTTATGATGCAACCTTGTGCAAAAGTAGCTACTATTTAACATTTTCAACTACAAATCTGCCAGAACTTTACAGAAATTGCTCAAACTGACAAAGCAATTTGTGCGAACGCTCTTAAATCAATAAAACATGACAAAAAATTTGTTTAACATGATTTCAAAGAAACAGTGAATTTATGATGCAACCTTGTGCAAAAGTAGCTACTATTTAACATTTTCGACTACAAATCTGCCAGAACTTTACAGAAATTGCTCAAACTGACAAAGCAATTTGTGCGAACGCTCTTAAATCAATAAAAAATGACAAAAAATTTGTTTAACATGATTTCAAAGAAACAGTGAATTTATGTAGCAACCGAGTGCAAAAGTAGCTACTATTTAACATTTTCGACTACAAATCTGCCAGAACTTTACAGAAATTGCTCAAACTGACAAAGCAATTTGTGCGAACGCTCTTAAATCAATAAAACATGACAAAAAATTTGTTTAACATGATTTCAAAGAAACAGTGAATGTTTGATGCAACCTTGTGCAAAAGTAGCTACTATTTAACATTTTCGACTACAAATCTGCCAGAACTTTACAGAAATTGCTCAAATTGACAAAGCAATTTGTGCGAACGCTCTTAAATCAATAAAAAATGACAAAAAATTTGTTTAACATGATTTCAAAGAAACAGTGAATTTTTGAAGTAACCTTGTGCAAAAGTAGCTACTATTTAACATTTTCGACTACAAATCTGCCAGAACTTTACAGAAATTGCTCAAACTGACAAAGCAATTTGTGCGAACGCTCTTAAATCAATAAAACATGACAAAAAATTTGTTTAACATGATTTCAAAGAAACAGTGAATTTATGATGCAACCTTGTGCAAAAGTAGCTACTATTTAACATTTTCAACTACAAATCTGCCAGAACTTTACAGAAATTGCTCAAACTGACAAAGCAATTTGTGCGAACGCTCTTAAATCAATAAAACATGACAAAAAATTTGTTTAACATGATTTCAAAGAAACAGTGAATTTATGATGCAACCTTGTGCAAAAGTAGCTACTATTTAACATTTTCGACTACAAATCTGCCAGAACTTTACAGAAATTGCTCAAACTGACAAAGCAATTTGTGCGAACGCTCTTAAATCAATAAAAAATGACAAAAAATTTGTTTAACATGATTTCAAAGAAACAGTGAATTTATGTAGCAACCGAGTGCAAAAGTAGCTACTATTTAACATTTTCGACTACAAATCTGCCAGAACTTTACAGAAATTGCTCAAACTGACAAAGCAATTTGTGCGAATGCTCTTAAATCAATAAAAAATGACAAAAAATTTGTTTACCATGATTTACAAAAAAAAAAAACAGTGAATGTTTGATGCAACCTTGTGCAAAAGTAGCTACTATTTAACATTTTCGACTACAAATCTGCCAGAACTTTACAGAAATTGCTCAAACTGACAAAGCAATTTGTGCGAACGCTCTTAAATCAATAAAACATGACAAAAAATTTGTTTAACATGATTTCAAAGAAACAGTGAATTTATGATGCAACCTTGTGCAAAAGTAGCTACTATTTAACATTTTCGACTACAAATCTGCCAGAACTTTACAGAAATTGCTCAAACTGACAAAGCAATTTGTGCGAACGCTCTTAAATCAATAAAACATGACAAAAAATTTGTTTAACATGATTTCAAAGAAACAGTGAATTTATGATGCAACCAAATGCAAAAGTAGCTACTATTTAACATTTTCGACTACAAATCTGCCAGAACTTTACAGAAATTGCTCAAACTGACAAAGCAATTTGTGCGAACGCTCTTAAATCAATAAAACATGACAAAAAATTTGTTTAACATGATTTCAAAGAAACAGTGAATTTATGATGCAACCTTGTGCAAAAGTAGCTACTATTTAACATTTTCGACTACAAATCTGCCAGAACTTTACAGAAATTGCTCAAACTGACAAAGCAATTTGTGCGAACGCTCTTAAATCAATAAAACATGACAAAAAATTTGTTTAACATGATTTCAAAGAAACAGTGAATTTATGATGCAACCAAATGCAAAAGTAGCTACTATTTAACATTTTCGACTATAAATCTGCCAGAACTTTACAGAAATTGCTCAAACTGACAAAGCAATTTGTGCGAACGCTCTTAAATCAATAAAACATGACAAAAAATTTGTTTAACATGATTTCAAAGAAACAGTGAATTTTTGAAGTAACCTTGTGCAAAAGTAGCTACTATTTAATATTTTCGACTACAAATCTGCCAGAACTCCACAGAAATTGCTCAAACTGACAAAGCAATTTGTGCGAATGCTCTTAAATCAATAAAAAATGACAAAAAATTTGTTTACCATGATTTCAAAGAAACAGTGAATGTTTGATGCAACCTTGTGCAAAAGTAGCTACTATTTAACATTTTCGACTACAAATTTGCCAGAACTTTACAGAAATTGCTCAAACTGACAAAGCAATTTGTGCGAACGCTCTTAAATCAATAAAACATGACAAAAAATTTGTTTAACATGATTTCAAAGAAACAGTGAATTTTTGAAGTAACCTTGTGCAAAAGTAGCTCCTATTTAACATTTTCGACTACAAATCTGCCAGAACTTTACAGAAATTGCTCAAACTGACAAAGCAATTTGTGCGAATGCTCTTAAATCAATAAAAAATGACAAAAAATTTTTTTACCATGATTTCAAAGTAACAGTGCATTTTTGAAGTAACCTTGTGCAAAAGTAGCTACTACTTAACATTTTCGACTACAAATCTGCCAGAACTTCACAGAAATTGCTCAAACTGACAAAGCAATTTGTGCGAACGCTCTTAAATCAATAAAACATGACAAAAAATTTGTTTAACATGATTTCAAAGTAACAGTGCATTTTTGAAGTAACCTTGTGCAAAAGTAGCTACTACTTAACATTTTCGACTACAAATCTGGCAGAACTTTACAGAAATTGCTCAAAGTGACAAAGCAATTTGTGCAAACGCTCTTAAATCAATAAAACATGACAAAAAATTTGTTTAACATGATTTCAAAGAAACAGTGAATTTTTGAAGTAACCTTGTGCAAAAGTAGCTACTATTTAACATTTTCGACTACAAATCTGCCAGAACTTTACAGAAATTGCTCAAACTGACAAAGCAATTTGTGCGAACGCTCTTAAATCAATAAAACATGACAAAACATTTGTTTAACATGATTTCAAAGAAACAGTGAATTTTTGAAGTAACCTTGTGCAAAAGTAGCTACTATTTAACATTTTCGACTACAAATCTGCCAGAACTTTACAGAAGTTGCTCAAACTGACAAAGCAATTTGTGCGAACGCTCTTAAATCAATAAAACATGACAAACATTTTTATTAACATGATTTCAAAGAAGCAGTGAATTTATGAAGCAACCGAGTGCAAAAGTAGCTACTATTTAATATTTTTGACTATAAATCTGCCAGAACTTTACAGAAATTGCTCAAACTGACAAAACAATTTGTGCGAACGCTCTTAAATCAATAAAACATGACAAAAAATTTGTTTAACATGATTTCAAAGAAACAGTGAATTTATGAAGCAACCGAGTGCAAAAGTAGCTACTATTTAATATTTTTGACTATAAATCTGCCAGAACTTTACAGAAATTGCTCAAACTGACAAAGCAATTTGTGCGAACGCTCTTAAATCAATAAAACATGACAAAAAATTTGTTTAACATGATTTCAAAGAAACAGTGAATTTTTGAAGTAACCTTGTGCAAAAGTAGCTACTATTTAACATTTTCGACTACAAATCTGCCAGAACTTTACAGAAATTGCTCAAACTGACAAAGCAATTTGGGCGAACGCTCTTAAATCAATAAAACATGACAAAAAATTTGTTTAACATGATTTCAAAGAAACAGTGAATTTTTGAAGTAACCTAGTGCAAAAGTAGCTACTATTTAATATTTTTGACTACAAATCTTCCAGAACTTCACAGAAATTGCTCAAACTGACAAAGCAATTTGTGCGAATGCTTTTAAATCAATAAAAAATGACAAAAAATTTGTTTACCATGATTTCAAAGAAACAGTGAATTTATGATGCAACCTTGTGCAAAAGTAGCTACTATTTAACATTTTCGACTACAAATCTGCCAGAACTTTACAGAAATTGCTCAAACTGACAAAGCAATTTGTGCGAACGCTCTTAAATCAATAAAACATGACAAAAAATTTGTTTAACATGATTTCAAAGAAACAGCGAATTTTTGAAGTAACCTTGTGCAAAAGTAGCTACTATTTAACATTTTCGACTACAAATCTGCCAGAACTTTACAGAAATTGCTCAAACTGACAAAGCAATTTGTGCGAACGCTCTTAAATCAATAAAACATGACAAAAAATTTGTTTAACATGATTTCAAAGAAACAGTGAATTTTTGAAGTAACCTAGTGCAAAAGTAGCTACTATTTAATATTTTTGACTACAAATCTTCCAGAACTTCACAGAAATTGCTCAAACTGACAAAGCAATTTGTGCGAATGCTCTTAAATCAATAAAAAATGACAAAAAATTTGTTTACCATGATTTCAAAGAAACAGTGAATTTATGATGCAACCTTGTGCAAAAGTAGCTACTATTTAACATTTTCGACTACAAATCTGGCAGAACTTTACAGAAATTGCTCAAACTGACAAAGCAATTTGTGCAAACGCTCTTAAATCAATAAAACATGACAAAAAATTTGTTTAACATGATTTCAAAGAAACAGCGAATTTTTGAAGTAACCTTGTGCAAAAGTAGCTACTATTTAACATTTTCGACTACAAATCTGCCAGAACTTTACAGAAATTGCTCAAACTGACAAAGCAATTTGTGCGAACGCTCTTAAATCAATAAAACATGACAAAAAATTTGTTTAGCATGATTTCAAAGAAACAGTGAATTTATGATGCAACCTTGTGCAAAAGTAGCTACTATTTAACATTTTTGACTACAAATCTGCCAGAACTTTACAGAAATTGCTCAAACGGACAAAGCAATTTGTGCGAACGCTCTTAAATCAATAAAACATGACAAAAAATTTGTTTAACATGATTTCAAAGAAACAGTGAATTTATGATGTAACCTTGTGCAAAAGTAGCTACTATTTAACATTTTTGACTATAAATCTGCCAGAACTTTACAGAAATTGCTCAAACTGACAAAGCAATTTGTGCGAACGCTCTTAAATCAATAAAACATGACAAAAAATTTGTTTAACATGATTTCAAAGAAACAGTGAATTTATGATGCAACCTTGTGCAAAAGTAGCTACTATTTAACATTTTCGACTACAAATCTGCCAGAACTTTACAGAAATTGCTCAAACTGACAAAGCAATTTGTGCGAACGCTCTTAAATCAATAAAACATGACAAAAAATTTGTTTAGCATGATTTCAAAGAAACAGTGAATTTATGATGCAACCTTGTGCAAAAGTAGCTACTATTTAACATTTTCGACTACAAATCTGCCAGAACTTTACAGAAATTGCTCAAACGGACAAAGCAATTTGTGCGAACGCTCTTAAATCAATAAAACATGACAAAAAATTTGTTTAACATGATTTCAAAGAAACAGTGAATTTTTGAAGTAACCTTGTGCAAAAGTAGCTACTATTTAACATTTTCGACTACAAATCTGCCAGAACTTTACAGAAATTGCTCAAACTGACAAAGCAATTTGTGCGAACGCTCTTAAATCAATAAAACATGACAAAAAATTTGTTTAACATGATTTCAAAGAAACAGTGAATTTATGATGCAACCTTGTGCAAAAGTAGCTACTATTTAACATTTTCGACTACAAATCTGCCAGAACTTTACAGAAATTGCTCAAACTGACAAAGCAATTTGTGCGAACGCTCTTAAATCAATAAAAAATGACAAAAAATTTGTTTAACATGATTTCAAAGAAACAGTGAATTTATGATGCAACCTTGTGCAAAAGTAGCTACTATTTAACATTTTCGACTACAAATCTGCCAGAACTTTACAGAAATTGCTCAAACTGACAAAGCAATTTGTGCGAACGCTCTTAAATCAATAAAACATGACAAAAAATTTGTTTAACATGATTTCAAAGAAACAGTGAATTTATGATGCAACCTTGTGCAAAAGTAGCTAATATTTAACATTTTCGACTACAAATCTGCCAGAACTTTACAGAAATTGCTCAAACTGACAAAGCAATTTGTGCGAACGCTCTTAAATCAATAAAACATGACAAAAAATTTGTTTAACATGATTTCAAAGAAACAGTGAATTTTTGAAGTAACCTTGTGCAAAAGTAGCTACTATTTAACATTTTCGACTATAAATCTGCCAGAACTTTACGGAAATTGCTCAAACTGACAAAGCAATTTGTGCGAACGCTCTTAAATCAATAAAAAATGACAAAAAATTTGTTTACCATGATTTCAAAGAAACAGTGAATTTATGAAGCAACCGAGTGCAAAAGTAGCTACTATTTAACATTTTCGACTACAAATTTGCCAGAACTTTACAGAAATTGCTCAAACTGACAAAGCAATTTGTGCGAAAGCTCTTAAATCATTAAAAAATGACAAAAAATTTGTTTAACATGATTTCAAAGAAACAGTGAATTTATGAAGCAACCGAGTGCAAAAGTAGCTACTATTTAACATTTTCGACTACAAATTTGCCAGAACTTTACAGAAATTGCTCAAACTGACAAAGCAATTTGTGCGAAAGCTCTTAAATCAATAAAACATGACAAAAAATTTGTTTAACATGATTTCAAAGAAACAGTGAATTTATGATGCAACCTTGTGCAAAAGTAGCTACTATTTAACATTTTCGACTACAAATCTGCCAGAACTTTACAGAAATTGCTCAAACTGACAAAGCAATTTGTGCGAACGCTCTTAAATCAATAAAACATGACAAAAAATTTGTTTAACATGATTTCAAAGAAACAGTGAATTTTTGAAGTAACCTTGTGCAAAAGTAGCTACTATTTAACATTTTCGACTATAAATCTGCCAGAACTTTACAGAAATTGCTCAAACTGACAAAGCAATTTGTGCTAACGCTCTTAAATCAATAAAACATGACAAAAAATTTGTTTAGCATGATTTCAAAGAAACAGTGAATTTTTGAAGTAACCTTGTGCAAAAGTAGCTACTATTTAACATTTTCGACTATAAATCTGCCAGAACTTTACAGAAATTGCTCAAACTGACAAAGCAATTTGTGCAAACACTCTTAAATCAATAAAACATGACAAAAAATTTGTTTAACATGATTTCAAAGTAACAGTGAATTTTTGATGTAACCTTGTGCAAAAGTAGCTACTATTTAACATTTTCGACTACAAATCTGCCAGAACTTTACAGAAATTGCTCAAACTGACAAAGCAATTTGTGCGAACGCTCTTAAATCAATAAAACATGACAAAAAATTTGTTTAACATGATTTCAAAGAAACAGTGAATTTTTGAAGTAACCTTGTGCAAAAGTAGCTACTATTTAACATTTTCGACTACAAATCTGCCAGAACTTTACAGAAATTGCTCAAACTGACAAAGCAATTTGTGCGAACGCTCTTAAATCAATAAACCATGACAAAAAATTTGTTTAACATGATTTCAAAGAAACAGTGAATTTTTGAAGTAACCTTGTGCAAAAGTAGCTACTATTTAACATTTTCGACTACAAATCTGCCAGAACTTTACAGAAATTGCTCAAACTGACAAAGCAATTTGTGCGAACGCTCTTAAATCAATAAAACATGACAAAAAACATGATTTCAAAGAAACAGTGAATTTTTGAAGTAACCTTGTGCAAAAGTAGCTACTATTTAACATTTTCGACTACAAATCTGCCAGAACTTTACAGAAATTGCTCAAACTGACAAAGCAATTTGTGCGAACGCTCTTAAATCAATAAAACATGACAAACAATTTTATTAACATGATTTCAAAGAAACAGTGAATTTATGATGCAACCTTGTGCAAAAGTAGCTACTATTTAACATTTTCGACTACAAATCTGCCAGAACTTTACAGAAATTGCTCAAACGGACAAAGCAATTTGTGCGAACGCTCTTAAATCAATAAAACATGACAAAAAATTTGTTTAACATGATTTCAAAGAAACAGTGAATTTTTGAAGTAACCTTGTGCAAAAGTAGCTACTATTTAACATTTTCGACTACAAATCTGCCAGAACTTTACAGAAATTGCTCAAACTGACAAAGCAATTTGTGCGAACGCTCTTAAATCAATAAAACATGACAAAAAATTTGTTTAACATGATTTCAAAGAAACAGTGAATTTATGATGCAACCAAATGCAAAAGTAGCTACTATTTAACATTTTCGACTACAAATCTGCCAGAACTTTACAGAAATTGCTCAAACTGACAAAGCAATTTGTGCGAACGCTCTTAAATCAATAAAACATGACAAACAATTTGTTTAACATGATTTCAAAGAAACAGTGAATTTTTGAAGTAACCTTGTGCAAAAGTAGCTACTATTTAACATTTTCGACTACAAATCTGCCAGAACTTTACAGAAATTGCTCAAACTGACAAAGCAATTTGTGCGAACGCTCTTAAATCAATAAAACATGACAAAAAATTTGTTTAACATGATTTCAAAGAAACAGTGAATTTATGATGCAACCTTGTGCAAAAGTAGCTACTATTTAACATTTTCGACTACAAATCTGCCAGAACTTTACAGAAATTGATCAAACTGACAAAGCAATTTGTGCGAACGCTCTTAAATCAATAAAAAATGACAAAAAATTTGTTTAACATGATTTCAAAGAAACAGTGAATTTATGATGCAACCGGACAGTTACTATTTAACATTTTCGACTACAAATCTGCCAGAACTTTACAGAAATTGCTCAAACGGACAAAGCAATTTGTGCGAACGCTCTTAAATCAATAAAACATGACAAAAAATTTGTTTAACATGATTTCAAAGAAACAGTGAATTTATGATGCAACCTTGTGCAAAAGTAGCTAATATTTAACATTTTCGACTACAAATCTGCCAGAACTTTACAGAAATTGCTCAAACTGACAAAGCAATTTGTGCGAACGCTCTTAAATCAATAAAACATGACAAACGATTTTATTAACATGATTTCAAAGAAACAGTGAATTTATGATGCAACCTTGTGCAAAAGTAGCTACTATTTAACATTTTCGACTACAAATCTGCCAGAACTTTACAGAAATTGCTCAAACGGACAAAGCAATTTGTGCGAACGCTCTTAAATCAATAAAACATGACAAAAAATTTGTTTAACATGATTTCAAAGAAACAGTGAATTTTTGAAGTAACCTTGTGCAAAAGTAGCTACTATTTAACATTTTCGACTACAAATCTGCCAGAACTTTACAGAAATTGCTCAAACGGACAAAGCAATTTGTGCGAACGCTCTTAAATCAATAAAACATGACAAAAAATTTGTTTAACATGATTTCAAAGAAACAGTGAATTTTTGAAGTAACCTTGTGCAAAAGTAGCTACTATTTAACATTTTCGACTATAAATCTGCCAGAACTTTACAGAAATTGCTCAAACTGACAAAGCAATTTGTGCGAACGCTCTTAAATCAATAAAACATGACAAAAAATTTGTTTAACATGATTTCAAAGAAACAGTGAATTTATGATGCAACCTTGTGCAAAAGTAGCTACTATTTAACATTTTCGACTACAAATCTGCCAGAACTTTACAGAAATTGCTCAAACTGACAAAGCAATTTGTGCGAACGCTCTTAAATCAATAAAACATGACAAAAAATTTGTTTAACATGATTTCAAAGAATCAGTGAATTTTTGAAGTAACCTTGTGCAAAAGTAGCTACTATTTAACATTTTCGACTATAAATCTGCCAGAACTTTACGGAAATTGCTCAAACGGACAAAGCAATTTGTGCGAACGCTCTTAAATCAATAAAACATGACAAAAAATTTGTTTAACATGATTTCAAAGAAACAGTGAATTTATGATGCAACCTTGTGCAAAAGTAGCTACTATTTAACATTTTCGACTACAAATCTGCCAGAACTTTACAGAAATTGCTCAAACTGACAAAGCAATTTGTGCGAGCGCTCTTAAATCAATAAAACATGACAAAAAATTTGTTTAACATGATTTCAAAGAAACAGTGAATTTATGATGCAACCTTGTGCAAAAGTAGCTAATATTTAACATTTTCGACTACAAATCTGCCAGAACTTTACAGAAATTGTTCAAACTGACAAAGCAATTTGTGCGAACGCTCTTAAATCAATAAAACATGACAAACAATTTTATTAACATGATTTCAAAGAAACAGTGAATTTATGATGCAACCTTGTGCAAAAGTAGCTACTATTTAACATTTTCGACTACAAATCTGCCAGAACTTTACAGAAATTACTCAAACGGACAAAGCAATTTGTGCGAACGCTCTTAAATCAATAAAACATGACAAAAAATTTGTTTAACATGATTTCAAAGAAACAGTGAATTTTTGAAGTAACCTTGTGCAAAAGTAGCTACTATTTAACATTTTCGACTACAAATCTGCCAGAACTTTACAGAAATTGCTCAAACTGACAAAGCAATTTGTGCGAACGCTCTTAAATCAATAAAACATGACAAAAAATTTGTTTAACATGATTTCAAAGAAACAGTGAATTTATGATGCAACCAAATGCAAAAGTAGCTACTAATTAACATTTTCGACTATAAATCTGCCAGAATTTTACAGAAATTGCTCAAACTGACAAAGCAATTTGTGCGAACGCTCTTAAATCAATAAAAAATGACAAAAAATTTGTTTAACATGATTTCAAAGAAACAGTGAATTTATGATGCAACCTTGTGCAAAAGTAGCTACTATTTAACATTTTCGACTACAAATCTGCCAGAACTTTACAGAAATTGCTCAAACTGACAAAGCAATTTGTGCGAACGCTCTTAAATCAATAAAACATGACAAAAAATTTGTTTAACATGATTTCAAAGAAACAGTGAATTTTTGAAGTAACCTTGTGCAAAAGTAGCTACTATTTAACATTTTCGACTATAAATCTGCCAGAACTTTACGGAAATTGCTCAAACTGACAAAGCAATTTGTGCGAACGCTCTTAAATCAATAAAACATGACAAAAAATGTGTTTAACATGATTTCAAAGAAACAGTGAATTTATGAAGCAACCAAATGCAAAAGTAGCTACTATTTAATATTTTCGACTAAAAATCTGCCAGAACTTCATAGAAGTTGCTCAAACTGACAAAGCAATTTGTGCGAACGCTCTTAAATCAATAAAACATGACAAAAAATTTGTTTAACATGATTTCAAAGAAACAGTGAATTTTTGAAGTAACCTTGTGCAAAAGTAGCTACTATTTAACATTTTCGACTACAAATCTGCCAGAACTTTACAGAAATTGCTCAAACTGACAAAGCAATTTGTGCGAACGCTCTTAAATCAATAAAACATGACAAAAAATTTGTTTAACATGATTTCAAAGAAACAGTGAATTTATGATGCAACCAAATGCAAAAGTAGCTACTATTTAACATTTTCGACTATAAATCTGCCAGAACTTTACAGAAATTGCTCAAACTGACAAAGCAATTTGTGCGAACGCTCTTAAATCAATAAAACATGACAAAAAATTTGTTTAACATGATTTCAAAGAAACAGTGAATTTTTGAAGTAACCTTGTGCAAAAGTAGCTACTATTTAACATTTTCGACTACAAATCTGCCAGAACTTTACAGAAATTGCTCAAACTGACAAAGCAATTTGTGCGAACGCTCTTAAATCAATAAAACATGACAAAAAATTTGTTTAACATGATTTCAAAGAAACAGTGAATTTATGATGCAACCTTGTGCAAAAGTAGCTACTATTTAACATTTTCGACTACAAATCTGCCAGAACTTTACAGAAATTGCTCAAACTGACAAAGCAATTTGTGCGAACGCTCTTAAATCAATAAAACATGACAAAAAATTTGTTTAACATGATTTCAAAGAAACAGTGAATTTATGATGCAACCTTGTGCAAAAGTAGCTACTATTTAACATTTTCGACTACAAATCTGCCAGAACTTTACAGAAATTGCTCAAACTGACAAAGCAATTTGTGCGAACGCTCTTAAATCAATAAAAAATGACAAAACATTTGTTTACCATGATTTCAAAGAAACAGTGAATTTATGATGCAACCTTGTGCAAAAGTAGTTACTATTTAACATTTTCGACTACAAATCTGCCAGAACTTTACAGAAATTGCTCAAACTGACAAAGCAATTTGTGCGAACGCTCTTAAATCAATAAAACATGACAAAAAATTTGTTTAACATGATTTCAAAGAAACAGTGAATTTATGATGCAACCTTGTGCAAAAGTAGCTACTATTTAACATTTTCGACTACAAATCTGCCAGAACTTTACAGAAATTGCTCAAACTGACAAAGCAATTTGTGCGAACGCTCTTAAATCAATAAAACATGACAAAAAATTTGTTTAACATGATTTCAAAGAATCAGTGAATTTTTGAAGTAACCTTGTGCAAAAGTAGCTAATATTTAACATTTTCGACTACAAATCTGCCAGAACTTTACAGAAATTGCTCAAACTGACAAAGCAATTTGTGCGAACGCTCTTAAATCAATAAAACATGACAAAAAATTTGTTTAACATGATTTCAAAGAAACAGTGAATTTATGATGCAACCTTGTGCAAAAGTAGTTACTATTTAACATTTTCGACTACAAATCTGCCAGAACTTTACAGAAATTGCTCAAACTGACAAAGCAATTTGTGCGAACGCTCTTAAATCAATAAAACATGACAAAAAATTTGTTTAACATGATTTCAAAGAAACAGTGAATTTTTGAAGTAACCTTGTGCAAAAGTAGCTACTATTTAACATTTTCGACTACAAATCTGCCAGAACTTTACAGAAATTGCTCAAACTGACAAAGCAATTTGTGCGAACGCTCTTAAATCAATAAAACATGACAAAAAATTTGTTTAACATGATTTCAAAGAAACAGTGAATTTATGATGCAACCTTGTGCAAAAGTAGCTACTATTTAACATTTTCGACTACAAATCTGCCAGAACTTTACAGAAATTGCTCAAACTGACAAAGCAATTTGTGCGAACGCTCTTAAATCAATAAAACATGACAAAAAATTTGTTTAACATGATTTCAAAGAAACAGTGAATTTATGATGCAACCTTGTGCAAAAGTAGCTAATATTTAACATTTTCGACTACAAATCTGCCAGAACTTTACAGAAATTGTTCAAACTGACAAAGCAATTTGTGCGAACGCTCTTAAATCAATAAAACATGACAAACAATTTTATTAACATGATTTCAAAGAAACAGTGAATTTATGATGCAACCTTGTGCAAAAGTAGCTACTATTTAACATTTTCGACTACAAATCTGCCAGAACTTTACAGAAATTGCTCAAACTGACAAAGCAATTTGTGCGAACGCTCTTAAATCAATAAAACATGACAAAAAATTTGTTTAACATGATTTCAAAGAAACAGTGAATTTATGATGCAACCAAATGCAAAAGTAGCTACTATTTAACATTTTCGACTATAAATCTGCCAGAATTTTACAGAAATTGCTCAAACTGACAAAGCAATTTGTGCGAACGCTCTTAAATCAATAAAAAATGACAAAAAATTTGTTTAACATGATTTCAAAGAAACAGTGAATTTATGATGCAACCTTGTGCAAAAGTAGCTACTATTTAACATTTTCGACTACAAATCTGCCAGAACTTTACAGAAATTGCTCAAACTGACAAAGCAATTTGTGCGAACGCTCTTAAATCAATAAAACATGACAAAAAATTTGTTTAACATGATTTCAAAGAAACAGTGAATTTATGATGCAACCAAATGCAAAAGTAGCTACTATTTAACATTTTCGACTATAAATCTGCCAGAATTTTACAGAAATTGCTCAAACTGACAAAGCAATTTGTGCGAACGCTCTTAAATCAATAAAAAATGACAAAAAATTTGTTTAACATGATTTCAAAGAAACAGTGAATTTATGATGCAACCTTGTGCAAAAGTAGCTACTATTTAACATTTTCGACTACAAATCTGCCAGAACTTTACAGAAATTGCTCAAACTGACAAAGCAATTTGTGCGAACGCTCTTAAATCAATAAAACATGACAAAAAATTTGTTTAACATGATTTCAAAGAAACAGTGAATTTTTGAAGTTACCTTGTGCAAAAGTAGCTACTATTTAATATTTTCGACTACAAATCTGCCAGAACTTCACAGAAATTGCTCAAACTGCCAAAGCAATTTGTGCGAATGCTCTTAAATCAATAAAAAATGACAAAAAATTTGTTTAACATGATTTCAAAGAAACAGTGAATTTTTGAAGTAACCTTGTGCAAAAGTAGCTACTATTTAACATTTTCGACTATAAATCTGCCAGAACTTTACGGAAATTGCTCAAACTGACAAAGCAATTTGTGCGAACGCTCTTAAATCAATAAAAAATGACAAAAAATTTGTTTACCATGATTTCAAAGAAACAGTGAATTTATGATGCAAAATTGTGCAAAAGTAGTTACTATTTAACATTTTCGACTACAAATCTGCCAGAACTTTACAGAAATTGCTCAAACTGACAAAGCAATTTGTGCGAACGCTCTTAAATCAATAAAAAATGACAAAAAATTTGTTTAACATGATTTCAAAGAAACAGTGAATTTATGAAGCAACCGAGTGCAAAAGTAGCTACTATTTAACATTTTCGACTACAAATTTGCCAGAACTTTACAGAAATTGCTCAAACTGACAAAGCAATTTGTGCGAACGCTCTTAAATCAATAAAACATGACAAAAAATTTGTTTAACATGATTTCAAAGAAACAGTGAATTTATGATGCAACCTTGTGCAAAAGTAGCTACTATTTAACATTTTCGACTATAAATCTGCCAGAACTTTACAGAAATTGCTCAAACTGACAAAGCAATTTGTGCGAACGCTCTTAAATCAATAAAACATGACAAAAAATTTGTTTAACATGATTTCAAAGAAACAGTGAATTTATGATGCAACCTTGTGCAAAAGTAGCTACTATTTAACATTTTCGACTACAAATCTGCCAGAACTTTACAGAAATTGCTCAAACTGACAAAGCAATTTGTGCGAACGCTCTTAAATCAATAAAACATGACAAAAAATTTTATTAACATGATTTCAAAGAAACAGTGAATTTATGATGCAACCTTGTGCAAAAGTAGTTACTATTTAACATTTTCGACTACAAATCTGCCAGAACTTTACAGAAATTGCTCAAACTGACAAAGCAATTTGTGCGAACGCTCTTAAATCAATAAAACATGACAAAAAATTTGTTTAACATGATTTCAAAGAAACAGTGAATTTTTGAAGTAACCTTGTGCAAAAGTAGCTACTATTTAACATTTTCGACTACAAATCTGCCAGAACTTTACAGAAATTGCTCAAACTGACAAAGCAATTTGTGCGAACGCTCTTAAATCAATAAAACATGACAAAAAATTTGTTTAACATGATTTCAAAGAAACAGTGAATTTATGATGCAACCTTGTGCAAAAGTAGCTACTATTTAACATTTTCGACTACAAATCTGCCAGAACTTTACAGAAATTGCTCAAACTGACAAAGCAATTTGTGCGAACGCTCTTAAATCAATAAAACATGACAAAAAATTTGTTTAACATGATTTCAAAGAATCAGTGAATTTTTGAAGTAACCTTGTGCAAAAGTAGCTAATATTTAACATTTTCGACTACAAATCTGCCAGAACTTTACAGAAATTGCTCAAACTGACAAAGCAATTTGTGCGAACGCTCTTAAATCAATAAAACATGACAAAAAATTTGTTTAACATGATTTCAAAGAAACAGTGAATTTATGATGCAACCTTGTGCAAAAGTAGTTACTATTTAACATTTTCGACTACAAATCTGCCAGAACTTTACAGAAATTGCTCAAACTGACAAAGCAATTTGTGCGAACGCTCTTAAATCAATAAAACATGACAAAAAATTTGTTTAACATGATTTCAAAGAAACAGTGAATTTTTGAAGTAACCTTGTGCAAAAGTAGCTACTATTTAACATTTTCGACTACAAATCTGCCAGAACTTTACAGAAATTGCTCAAACTGACAAAGCAATTTGTGCGAACGCTCTTAAATCAATAAAACATGACAAAAAATTTGTTTAACATGATTTCAAAGAAACAGTGAATTTATGATGCAACCTTGTGCAAAAGTAGCTACTATTTAACATTTTCGACTACAAATCTGCCAGAACTTTACAGAAATTGCTCAAACTGACAAAGCAATTTGTGCGAACGCTCTTAAATCAATAAAACATGACAAAAAATTTGTTTAACATGATTTCAAAGAAACAGTGAATTTATGATGCAACCTTGTGCAAAAGTAGCTAATATTTAACATTTTCGACTACAAATCTGCCAGAACTTTACAGAAATTGTTCAAACTGACAAAGCAATTTGTGCGAACGCTCTTAAATCAATAAAACATGACAAACAATTTTATTAACATGATTTCAAAGAAACAGTGAATTTATGATGCAACCTTGTGCAAAAGTAGCTACTATTTAACATTTTCGACTACAAATCTGCCAGAACTTTACAGAAATTGCTCAAACTGACAAAGCAATTTGTGCGAACGCTCTTAAATCAATAAAACATGACAAAAAATTTGTTTAACATGATTTCAAAGAAACAGTGAATTTATGATGCAACCAAATGCAAAAGTAGCTACTATTTAACATTTTCGACTATAAATCTGCCAGAATTTTACAGAAATTGCTCAAACTGACAAAGCAATTTGTGCGAACGCTCTTAAATCAATAAAAAATGACAAAAAATTTGTTTAACATGATTTCAAAGAAACAGTGAATTTATGATGCAACCTTGTGCAAAAGTAGCTACTATTTAACATTTTCGACTACAAATCTGCCAGAACTTTACAGAAATTGCTCAAACTGACAAAGCAATTTGTGCGAACGCTCTTAAATCAATAAAAAATGACAAAAAATTTGTTTAACATGATTTCAAAGAAACAGTGAATTTATGATGCAACCTTGTGCAAAAGTAGCTACTATTTAACATTTTCGACTACAAATCTGCCAGAACTTTACAGAAATTGCTCAAACTGACAAAGCAATTTGTGCGAACGCTCTTAAATCAATAAAACATGACAAAAAATTTGTTTAACATGATTTCAAAGAAACAGTGAATTTATGATGCAACCAAATGCAAAAGTAGCTACTATTTAACATTTTCGACTATAAATCTGCCAGAATTTTACAGAAATTGCTCAAACTGACAAAGCAATTTGTGCGAACGCTCTTAAATCAATAAAAAATGACAAAAAATTTGTTTAACATGATTTCAAAGAAACAGTGAATTTATGATGCAACCTTGTGCAAAAGTAGCTACTATTTAACATTTTCGACTACAAATCTGCCAGAACTTTACAGAAATTGCTCAAACTGACAAAGCAATTTGTGCGAACGCTCTTAAATCAATAAAACATGACAAAAAATTTGTTTAACATGATTTCAAAGAAACAGTGAATTTTTGAAGTTACCTTGTGCAAAAGTAGCTACTATTTAATATTTTCGACTACAAATCTGCCAGAACTTCACAGAAATTGCTCAAACTGCCAAAGCAATTTGTGCGAATGCTCTTAAATCAATAAAAAATGACAAAAAATTTGTTTAACATGATTTCAAAGAAACAGTGAATTTTTGAAGTAACCTTGTGCAAAAGTAGCTACTATTTAATATTTTCGACTATAAATCTGCCAGAACTTTACGGAAATTGCTCAAACTGACAAAGCAATTTGTGCGAACGCTCTTAAATCAATAAAAAATGACAAAAAATTTGTTTACCATGATTTCAAAGAAACAGTGAATTTATGATGCAAAATTGTGCAAAAGTAGTTACTATTTAACATTTTCGACTACAAATCTGCCAGAACTTTACAGAAATTGCTCAAACTGACAAAGCAATTTGTGCGAACGCTCTTAAATCAATAAAAAATGACAAAAAATTTGTTTAACATGATTTCAAAGAAACAGTGAATTTATGAAGCAACCGAGTGCAAAAGTAGCTACTATTTAACATTTTCGACTACAAATTTGCCAGAACTTTACAGAAATTGCTCAAACTGACAAAGCAATTTGTGCGAACGCTCTTAAATCAATAAAACATGACAAAAAATTTGTTTAACATGATTTCAAAGAAACAGTGAATTTATGATGCAACCTTGTGCAAAAGTAGCTACTATTTAACATTTTCGACTATAAATCTGCCAGAACTTTACAGAAATTGCTCAAACTGACAAAGCAATTTGTGCGAACGCTCTTAAATCAATAAAACATGACAAAAAATTTGTTTAACATGATTTCAAAGAAACAGTGAATTTATGATGCAACCTTGTGCAAAAGTAGCTACTATTTAACATTTTCGACTACAAATCTGCCAGAACTTTACAGAAATTGCTCAAACTGACAAAGCAATTTGTGCGAACGCTCTTAAATCAATAAAACATGACAAAAAATGTGTTTAACATGATTTCAAAGAAACAGTGAATTTATGAAGCAACCAAATGCAAAAGTAGCTACTATTTAATATTTTCGACTAAAAATCTGCCAGAACTTCATAGAAGTTGCTCAAACTGACAAAGCAATTTGTGCGAACGCTCTTAAATCAATAAAACATGACAAAAAATTTGTTTAACATGATTTCAAAGAAACAGTGAATTTTTGAAGTAACCTTGTGCAAAAGTAGCTACTATTTAACATTTTCGACTACAAATCTGCCAGAACTTTACAGAAATTGCTCAAACTGACAAAGCAATTTGTGCGAACGCTCTTAAATCAATAAAACATGACAAAAAATTTGTTTAACATGATTTCAAAGAAACAGTGAATTTATGATGCAACCAAATGCAAAAGTAGCTACTATTTAACATTTTCGACTATAAATCTGCCAGAACTTTACAGAAATTGCTCAAACTGACAAAGCAATTTGTGCGAACGCTCTTAAATCAATAAAACATGACAAAAAATTTGTTTAACATGATTTCAAAGAAACAGTGAATTTTTGAAGTAACCTTGTGCAAAAGTAGCTACTATTTAACATTTTCGACTACAAATCTGCCAGAACTTTACAGAAATTGCTCAAACTGACAAAGCAATTTGTGCGAACGCTCTTAAATCAATAAAACATGACAAAAAATTTGTTTAACATGATTTCAAAGAAACAGTGAATTTATGATGCAACCTTGTGCAAAAGTAGCTACTATTTAACATTTTCGACTACAAATCTGCCAGAACTTTACAGAAATTGCTCAAACTGACAAAGCAATTTGTGCGAACGCTCTTAAATCAATAAAACATGACAAAAAATTTGTTTAACATGATTTCAAAGAAACAGTGAATTTATGATGCAACCTTGTGCAAAAGTAGCTACTATTTAACATTTTCGACTACAAATCTGCCAGAACTTTACAGAAATTGCTCAAACTGACAAAGCAATTTGTGCGAACGCTCTTAAATCAATAAAAAATGACAAAACATTTGTTTACCATGATTTCAAAGAAACAGTGAATTTATGATGCAACCTTGTGCAAAAGTAGTTACTATTTAACATTTTCGACTACAAATCTGCCAGAACTTTACAGAAATTGCTCAAACGGACAAAGCAATTTGTGCGAACGCTCTTAAATCAATAAAACATGACAAAAAATTTTATTAACATGATTTCAAAGAAACAGTGAATTTATGATGCAACCTTGTGCAAAAGTAGTTACTATTTAACATTTTCGACTACAAATCTGCCAGAACTTTACAGAAATTGCTCAAACTGACAAAGCAATTTGTGCGAACGCTCTTAAATCAATAAAACATGACAAAAAATTTGTTTAACATGATTTCAAAGAAACAGTGAATTTTTGAAGTAACCTTGTGCAAAAGTAGCTACTATTTAACATTTTCGACTACAAATCTGCCAGAACTTTACAGAAATTGCTCAAACTGACAAAGCAATTTGTGCGAACGCTCTTAAATCAATAAAACATGACAAAAAATTTGTTTAACATGATTTCAAAGAAACAGTGAATTTATGATGCAACCAAATGCAAAAGTAGCTACTATTTAACATTTTCGACTATAAATCTGCCAGAACTTTACAGAAATTGCTCAAACTGACAAAGCAATTTGTGCGAACGCTCTTAAATCAATAAAACATGACAAAAAATTTGTTTAACATGATTTCAAAGAAACAGTGAATTTTTTGAAGTAACCTTGTGCAAAAGTAGCTACTATTTAACATTTTCGACTACAAATCTGCCAGAACTTTACAGAAATTGCTCAAACTGACAAAGCAATTTGTGCGTACGCTCTTAAATCAATAAAACATGACAAAAAATTTGTTTAACATGATTTCAAAGAAACAGTGAATTTATGATGCAACCTTGTGCAAAAGTAGCTACTATTTAACATTTTCGACTACAAATCTGCCAGAACTTTACAGAAATTGCTCAAACGGACAAAGCAATTTGTGCGAACGCTCTTAAATCAATAAAACATGACAAAAAATTTGTTTAACATGATTTCAAAGAAACAGTGAATTTTTGAAGTAACCTTGTGCAAAAGTAGCTACTATTTAACATTTTCGACTACAAATCTGCCAGAACTTTACAGAAATTGCTCAAACTGACAAAGCAATTTGTGCGAACGCTCTTAAATCAATAAAACATGACAAAAAATTTGTTTAACATGATTTCAAAGAAACAGTGAATTTATGATGCAACCAAATGCAAAAGTAGCTACTATTTAACATTTTCGACTATAAATCTGCCAGAACTTTACAGAAATTGCTCAAACTGACAAAGCAATTTGTGCGAACGCTCTTAAATCAATAAAACATGACAAAAAATTTGTTTAACATGATTTCAAAGAAACAGTGAATTTTTGAAGTAACCTTGTGCAAAAGTAGCTACTATTTAACATTTTCGACTATAAATCTGCCAGAACTTTACAGAAATTGCTCAAACTGACAAAGCAATTTGTGCGAACGCTCTTAAATCAATAAAACATGACAAAAAATTTGTTTAACATGATTTCAAAGAAACAGTGAATTTATGATGCAACCTTGTGCAAAAGTAGCTACTATTTAACATTTTCGACTACAAATCTGCCAGAACTTTACAGAAATTGCTCAAACTGACAAAGCAATTTGTGCGAACGCTCTTAAATCAATAAAAAATGACAAAAAATTTGTTTACCATGATTTCAAAGAAACAGTGAATTTATGATGCAACCTTGTGCAAAAGTAGCTACTATTTAACATTTTCGACTACAAATCTGCCAGAACTTTACAGAAATTGCTCAAACGGACAAAGCAATTTGTGCGAACGCTCTTAAATCAATAAAACATGACAAAAAATTTGTTTAACATGATTTCAAAGAAACAGTGAATTTATGATGCAACCTTGTGCAAAAGTAGCTACTATTTAACATTTTCGACTACAAATCTGCCAGAACTTTACAGAAATTGCTCAAACTGACAAAGCAATTTGTGCGAACGCTCTTAAATCAATAAAACATGACAAAAAATTTGTTTAACATGATTTCAAAGAAACAGTGAATTTATGATGCAACCTTGTGCAAAAGTAGCTAATATTTAACATTTTCGACTACAAATCTGCCAGAACTTTACAGAAATTGTTCAAACTGACAAAGCAATTTGTGCGAACGCTCTTAAATCAATAAAACATGACAAACAATTTTATTAACATGATTTCAAAGAAACAGTGAATTTATGATGCAACCTTGTGCAAAAGTAGCTACTATTTAACATTTTCGACTACAAATCTGCCAGAACTTTACAGAAATTGCTCAAACGGACAAAGCAATTTGTGCGAACGCTCTTAAATCAATAAAACATGACAAAAAATTTGTTTAACATGATTTCAAAGAAACAGTGAATTTTTGAAGTAACCTTGTGCAAAAGTAGCTACTATTTAACATTTTCGACTACAAATCTGCCAGAACTTTACAGAAATTGCTCAAACTGACAAAGCAATTTGTGCGAACGCTCTTAAATCAATAAAACATGACAAAAAATTTGTTTAACATGATTTCAAAGAAACAGTGAATTTTTGAAGTAACCTTGTGCAAAAGTAGCTACTATTTAACATTTTCGACTACAAATCTGCCAGAACTTTACAGAAATTGCTCAAACTGACAAAGCAATTTGTGCGAACGCTCTTAAATCAATAAAACATGACAAAAAATTTGTTTAACATGATTTCAAAGAAACAGTGAATTTATGATGCAACCTTGTGCAAAAGTAGCTACTATTTAACATTTTCGACTACAAATCTGCCAGAACTTTACAGAAATTGCTCAAACGGACAAAGCAATTTGTGCAAACGCTCTTAAATCAATAAAACATGACAAAAAATTTGTTTAACATGATTTCAAAGAAACAGTGAATTTTTGAAGTAACCTTGTGCAAAAGTAGCTACTATTTAACATTTTCGACTACAAATCTGCCAGAACTTTACAGAAATTGCTCAAACTGACAAAGCAATTTGTGCGTACGCTCTTAAATCAATAAAACATGACAAAAAATTTGTTTAACATGATTTCAAAGAAACAGTGAATTTATGATGCAACCTTGTGCAAAAGTAGCTACTATTTAACATTTTCGACTATAAATCTGCCAGAACTTTACGGAAATTGCTCAAACGGACAAAGCAATTTGTGCGAACGCTCTTAAATCAATAAAACATGACAAAAAATTTGTTTAACATGATTTCAAAGAAACAGTGAATTTATGATGCAACCTTGTGCAAAAGTAGCTACTATTTAACATTTTCGACTACAAATCTGCCAGAACTTTACAGAAATTGCTCAAACTGACAAAGCAATTTGTGCGAACGCTCTTAAATCAATAAAACATGACAAAAAATTTGTTTAACATGATTTCAAAGAAACAGTGAATTTATGATGCAACCTTGTGCAAAAGTAGCTAATATTTAACATTTTCGACTACAAATCTGCCAGAACTTTACAGAAATTGTTCAAACTGACAAAGCAATTTGTGCGAACGCTCTTAAATCAATAAAACATGACAAACAATTTTATTAACATGATTTCAAAGAAACAGTGAATTTATGATGCAACCTTGTGCAAAAGTAGCTACTATTTAACATTTTCGACTACAAATCTGCCAGAACTTTACAGAAATTACTCAAACGGACAAAGCAATTTGTGCGAACGCTCTTAAATCAATAAAACATGACAAAAAATTTGTTTAACATGATTTCAAAGAAACAGTGAATTTTTGAAGTAACCTTGTGCAAAAGTAGCTACTATTTAACATTTTCGACTACAAATCTGCCAGAACTTTACAGAAATTGCTCAAACTGACAAAGCAATTTGTGCGAACGCTCTTAAATCAATAAAACATGACAAAAAATTTGTTTAACATGATTTCAAAGAAACAGTGAATTTATGATGCAACCAAATGCAAAAGTAGCTACTATTTAACATTTTCGACTATAAATCTGCCAGAATTTTACAGAAATTGCTCAAACTGACAAAGCAATTTGTGCGAACGCTCTTAAATCAATAAAACATGACAAAAAATTTGTTTAACATGATTTCAAAGAAACAGTGAATTTTTGAAGTAACCTTGTGCAAAAGTAGCTACTATTTAACATTTTCGACTACAAATCTGCCAGAACTTTACAGAAATTGCTCAAACTGACAAAGCAATTTGTGCGAACGCTCTTAAATCAATAAAACATGACAAAAAATTTGTTTAACATGATTTCAAAGAAACAGTGAATTTATGATGCAACCAAATGCAAAAGTAGCTACTATTTAACATTTTCGACTATAAATCTGCCAGAATTTTACAGAAATTGCTCAAACTGACAAAGCAATTTGTGCGAACGCTCTTAAATCAATAAAACATGACAAAAAATTTGTTTAACATGATTTCAAAGAAACAGTGAATTTATGATGCAACCAAATGCAAAAGTAGCTACTATTTAACATTTTCGACTATAAATCTGCCAGAATTTTACAGAAATTGCTCAAACTGACAAAGCAATTTGTGCGAACGCTCTTAAATCAATAAAACATGACAAAAAATTTGTTTAACATGATTTCAAAGAAACAGTGAATTTATGATGCAACCTTGTGCAAAAGTAGCTACTATTTAACATTTTCGACTATAAATCTGCCAGAACTTTACGGAAATTGCTCAAACGGACAAAGCAATTTGTGCGAACGCTCTTAAATCAATAAAACATGACAAAAAATTTGTTTAACATGATTTCAAAGAAACAGTGAATTTATGATGCAACCTTGTGCAAAAGTAGCTACTATTTAACATTTTCGACTACAAATCTGCCAGAACTTTACAGAAATTGCTCAAACTGACAAAGCAATTTGTGCGAACGCTCTTAAATCAATAAAACATGACAAAAAATTTGTTTAACATGATTTCAAAGAAACAGTGAATTTATGATGCAACCTTGTGCAAAAGTAGCTAATATTTAACATTTTCGACTACAAATCTGCCAGAACTTTACAGAAATTGTTCAAACTGACAAAGCAATTTGTGCGAACGCTCTTAAATCAATAAAACATGACAAACAATTTTATTAACATGATTTCAAAGAAACAGTGAATTTATGATGCAACCTTGTGCAAAAGTAGCTACTATTTAACATTTTCGACTACAAATCTGCCAGAACTTTACAGAAATTACTCAAACGGACAAAGCAATTTGTGCGAACGCTCTTAAATCAATAAAACATGACAAAAAATTTGTTTAACATGATTTCAAAGAAACAGTGAATTTTTGAAGTAACCTTGTGCAAAAGTAGCTACTATTTAACATTTTCGACTACAAATCTGCCAGAACTTTACAGAAATTGCTCAAACTGACAAAGCAATTTGTGCGAACGCTCTTAAATTAATAAAACATGACAAAAAATTTGTTTAACATGATTTCAAAGAAACAGTGAATTTATGATGCAACCAAATGCAAAAGTAGCTACTATTTAACATTTTCGACTATAAATCTGCCAGAATTTTACAGAAATTGCTCAAACTGACAAAGCAATTTGTGCGAACGCTCTTAAATCAATAAAACATGACAAAAAATTTGTTTAACATGATTTCAAAGAAACAGTGAATTTTTGAAGTAACCTTGTGCAAAAGTAGCTACTATTTAACATTTTCGACTACAAATCTGCCAGAACTTTACAGAAATTGCTCAAACTGACAAAGCAATTTGTGCGAACGCTCTTAAATCAATAAAACATGACAAAAAATTTGTTTAACATGATTTCAAAGAAACAGTGAATTTATGATGCAACCTTGTGCAAAAGTAGCTACTATTTAACATTTTCGACTACAAATCTGCCAGAACTTTACAGAAATTGCTCAAACTGACAAAGCAATTTGTGCGAACGCTCTTAAATCAATAAAAAATGACAAAAAATTTGTTTAACATGATTTCAAAGAAACAGTGAATTTATGATGCAACCTTGTGCAAAAGTAGCTACTATTTAACATTTTCGACTACAAATCTGCCAGAACTTTACAGAAATTGCTCAAACTGACAAAGCAATTTGTGCGAACGCTCTTAAATCAATAAAACATGACAAAAAATTTGTTTAACATGATTTCAAAGAAACAGTGAATTTTTGAAGTAACCTTGTGCAAAAGTAGCTACTATTTAACATTTTCGACTATAAATCTGCCAGAACTTTACAGAAATTGCTCAAACTGACAAAGCAATTTGTGCGAACGCTCTTAAATCAATAAAAAATGACAAAAAATTTGTTTAACATGATTTCAAAGAAACAGTGAATTTATGATGCAACCTTGTGCAAAAGTAGCTACTATTTAACATTTTCGACTACAAATCTGCCAGAACTTTACAGAAATTGCTCAAACTGACAAAGCAATTTGTGCGAACGCTCTTAAATCAATAAAACATGACAAAAAATTTGTTTAACATGATTTCAAAGAAACAGTGAATTTTTGAAGTAACCTTGTGCAAAAGTAGCTACTATTTAACATTTTCGACTATAAATCTGCCAGAACTTTACAGAAATTGCTCAAACTGACAAAGCAATTTGTGCGAACGCTCTTAAATCAATAAAAAATGACAAAAAATTTGTTTAACATGATTTCAAAGAAACAGTGAATTTTTGAAGTAACCTTGTGCAAAAGTAGCTACTATTTAACATTTTCGACTATAAATCTGCCAGAACTTTACGGAAATTGCTCAAACTGACAAAGCAATTTGTGCGAACGCTCTTAAATCAATAAAAAATGACAAAAAATTTGTTTACCATGATTTCAAAGAAACAGTGAATTTATGATGCAACCTTGTGCAAAAGTAGTTACTATTTAACATTTTCGACTACAAATCTGCCAGAACTTTACAGAAATTGCTCAAACTGACAAAGCAATTTGTGCGAACGCTCTTAAATCAATAAAACATGACAAAAAATTTGTTTAACATGATTTCAAAGAAACAGTGAATTTATGATGCAACCTTGTGCAAAAGTAGCTACTATTTAACATTTTCGACTATAAATCTGCCAGAACTTTACAGAAATTGCTCAAACTGACAAAGCAATTTGTGCGAACGCTCTTAAATCAATAAAACATGACAAAAAATTTGTTTAACATGATTTCAAAGAAACAGTGAATTTATGATGCAACCTTGTGCAAAAGTAGCTACTATTTAACATTTTCGACTACAAATCTGCCAGAACTTTACAGAAATTGCTCAAACTGACAAAGCAATTTGTGCGAACTCTCTTAAATCAATAAAACATGACAAAAAATTTGTTTAACATGATTTCAAAGAAACAGTGAATTTATGAAGCAACCAAATGCAAAAGTAGCTACTATTTAATATTTTCGACTAAAAATCTGCCAGAACTTCATAGAAGTTGCTCAAACTGACAAAGCAATTTGTGCGAACGCTCTTAAATCAATAAAACATGACAAAAAATTTGTTTAACATGATTTCAAAGAAACAGTGAATTTTTGAAGTAACCTTGTGCAAAAGTAGCTACTATTTAACATTTTCGACTACAAATCTGCCAGAACTTTACAGAAATTGCTCAAACTGACAAAGCAATTTGTGCGAACGCTCTTAAATCAATAAAACATGACAAAAAATTTGTTTAACATGATTTCAAAGAAACAGTGAATTTATGATGCAACCAAATGCAAAAGTAGCTACTATTTAACATTTTCGACTATAAATCTGCCATAACTTTACAGAAATTGCTCAAACTGACAAAGCAATTTGTGCGAACGCTCTTAAATCAATAAAACATGACAAAAAATTTGTTTAACATGATTTCAAAGAAACAGTGAATTTATGATGCAACCTTGTGCAAAAGTAGCTACTATTTAACATTTTCGACTACAAATCTGCCAGAACTTTACAGAAATTGCTCAAACTGACAAAGCAATTTGTGCGAACGCTCTTAAATCAATAAAACATGACAAAAAATTTGTTTAACATGATTTCAAAGAAACAGTGAATTTATGATGCAACCTTGTGCAAAAGTAGCTACTATTTAACATTTTCGACTACAAATCTGCCAGAACTTTACAGAAATTGCTCAAACGGACAAAGCAATTTGTGCGAACGCTCTTAAATCAATAAAACATGACAAAAAATTTTATTAACATGATTTCAAAGAAACAGTGAATTTATGATGCAACCTTGTGCAAAAGTAGTTACTATTTAACATTTTCGACTACAAATCTGCCAGAACTTTACAGAAATTGCTCAAACTGACAAAGCAATTTGTGCGAACGCTCTTAAATCAATAAAACATGACAAACAATTTTATTAACATGATTTCAAAGAAACAGTGAATTTATGATGCAACCTTGTGCAAAAGTAGCTACTATTTAACATTTTCGACTACAAATCTGCCAGAACTTTACAGAAATTGCTCAAACGGACAAAGCAATTTGTGCGAACGCTCTTAAATCAATAAAACATGACAAAAAATTTGTTTAACATGATTTCAAAGAAACAGTGAATTTTTGAAGTAACCTTGTGCAAAAGTAGCTACTATTTAACATTTTCGACTACAAATCTGCCAGAACTTTACAGAAATTGCTCAAACTGACAAAGCAATTTGTGCGAACGCTCTTAAATCAATAAAACATGACAAAAAATTTGTTTAACATGATTTCAAAGAAACAGTGAATTTATGATGCAACCAAATGCAAAAGTAGCTACTATTTAACATTTTCGACTATAAATCTGCCAGAACTTTACAGAAATTGCTCAAACTGACAAAGCAATTTGTGCGAACGCTCTTAAATCAATAAAACATGACAAAAAATTTGTTTAACATGATTTCAAAGAAACAGTGAATTTTTGAAGTAACCTTGTGCAAAAGTAGCTACTATTTAACATTTTCGACTATAAATCTGCCAGAACTTTACAGAAATTGCTCAAACTGACAAAGCAATTTGTGCGAACGCTCTTAAATCAATAAAACATGACAAAAAATTTGTTTAACATGATTTCAAAGAAACAGTGAATTTATGATGCAACCTTGTGCAAAAGTAGCTACTATTTAACATTTTCGACTACAAATCTGCCAGAACTTTACAGAAATTGCTCAAACTGACAAAGCAATTTGTGCGAACGCTCTTAAATCAATAAAACATGACAAAAAATTTGTTTAACATGATTTCAAAGAATCAGTGAATTTTTGAAGTAACCTTGTGCAAAAGTAGCTACTATTTAACATTTTCGACTATAAATCTGCCAGAACTTTACGGAAATTGCTCAAACTGACAAAGCAATTTGTGCGAACGCTCTTAAATCAATAAAACATGACAAAAAATTTGTTTACCATGATTTCAAAGAAACAGTGAATTTATGATGCAACCTTGTGCAAAAGTAGCTACTATTTAACATTTTCGACTACAAATCTGCCAGAACTTTACAGAAATTGCTCAAACGGACAAAGCAATTTGTGCGAACGCTCTTAAATCAATAAAACATGACAAAAAATTTGTTTAACATGATTTCAAAGAAACAGTGAATTTATGATGCAACCTTGTGCAAAAGTAGCTACTATTTAACATTTTCGACTACAAATCTGCCAGAACTTTACAGAAATTGCTCAAACTGACAAAGCAATTTGTGCGAACGCTCTTAAATCAATAAAACATGACAAAAAATTTGTTTAACATGATTTCAAAGAAACAGTGAATTTATGATGCAACCTTGTGCAAAAGTAGCTAATAATTAACATTTTCGACTACAAATCTGCCAGAACTTTACAGAAATTGTTCAAACTGACAAAGCAATTTGTGCGAACGCTCTTAAATCAATAAAACATGACAAACAATTTTATTAACATGATTTCAAAGAAACAGTGAATTTATGATGCAACCTTGTGCAAAAGTAGCTACTATTTAACATTTTCGACTACAAATCTGCCAGAACTTTACAGAAATTGCTCAAACGGACAAAGCAATTTGTGCGAACGCTCTTAAATCAATAAAACATGACAAAAAATTTGTTTAACATGATTTCAAAGAAACAGTGAATTTTTGAAGTAACCTTGTGCAAAAGTAGCTACTATTTAACATTTTCGACTACAAATCTGCCAGAACTTTACAGAAATTGCTCAAACTGAGAAAGCAATTTGTGTGAACGCTCTTAAATCAATAAAACATGACAAAAAATTTGTTTAACATGATTTCAAAGAAACAGTGAATTTATGATGCAACCAAATGCAAAAGTAGCTACTATTTAACATTTTCGACTATAAATCTGCCAGAATTTTACAGAAATTGCTCAAACTGACAAAGCAATTTGTGCAAACGCTCTTAAATCAATAAAACATGACAAAAAATTTGTTTAACATGATTTCAAAGAAACAGTGAATTTTTGAAGTAACCTTGTGCAAAAGTAGCTACTATTTAACATTTTCGACTACAAATCTGCCAGAACTTTACAGAAATTGCTCAAACTGACAAAGCAATTTGTGCGAACGCTCTTAAATCAATAAAACATGACAAAAAATTTGTTTAACATGATTTCAAAGAAACAGTGAATTTATGATGCAACCTTGTGCAAAAGTAGCTACTATTTAACATTTTCGACTACAAATCTGCCAGAACTTTACAGAAATTGCTCAAACGGACAAAGCAATTTGTGCGAACGCTCTTAAATCAATAAAACATGACAAAAAATTTGTTTAACATGATTTCAAAGAAACAGTGAATTTTTGAAGTAACCTTGTGCAAAAGTAGCTACTATTTAACATTTTCGACTACAAATCTGCCAGAACTTTACAGAAATTGCTCAAACTGACAAAGCAATTTGTGCGTACGCTCTTAAATCAATAAAACATGACAAAAAATTTGTTTAACATGATTTCAAAGAAACAGTGAATTTATGATGCAACCTTGTGCAAAAGTAGCTACTATTTAACATTTTCGACTACAAATCTGCCAGAACTTTACAGAAATTGCTCAAACGGACAAAGCAATTTGTGCGAACGCTCTTAAATCAATAAAACATGACAAAAAATTTGTTTAACATGATTTCAAAGAAACAGTGAATTTATGATGCAACCAAATGCAAAAGTAGCTACTATTTAACATTTTCGACTATAAATCTGCCAGAACTTTACAGAAATTGCTCAAACTGACAAAGCAATTTGTGCGAACGCTCTTAAATCAATAAAACATGACAAAAAATTTGTTTAACATGACTAAAGAAACAGTGAATTTTTGAAGTAACCTTGTGCAAAAGTAGCTACTATTTAACATTTTCGACTATAAATCTGCCAGAACTTTACAGAAATTGCTCAAACTGACAAAGCAATTTGTGCGAACGCTCTTAAATCAATAAAACATGACAAAAAATTTGTTTAACATGATTTCAAAGAAACAGTGAATTTATGATGCAACCTTGTGCAAAAGTAGCTACTATTTAACATTTTCGACTACAAATCTGCCAGAACTTTACAGAAATTGCTCAAACTGACAAAGCAATTTGTGCGAACGCTCTTAAATCAATAAAACATGACAGAAAATTTGTTTAACATGATTTCAAAGAAACAGTGAATTTATGATGCAACCTTGTGCAAAAGTAGCTAATATTTAACATTTTCGACTACAAATCTGCCAGAACTTTACAGAAATTGCTCAAACTGACAAAGCAATTTGTGCGAACGCTCTTAAATCAATAAAACATGACAAAAAATTTGTTTAACATGATTTCAAAGAATCAGTGAATTTATGATGCAACCTTGTGCAAAAGTAGCTACTATTTAACATTTTCGACTACAAATCTGCCAGAACTTTACAGAAATTGCTCAAACTGACAAAGCAATTTGTGCGAACGCTCTTAAATCAATAAAACATGACAAACAATTTTATTAACATGATTTCAAAGAAACAGTGAATTTATGATGCAACCTTGTGCAAAAGTAGCTACTATTTAACATTTTCGACTACAAATCTGCCAGAACTTTACAGAAATTGCTCAAACTGACAAAGCAATTTGTGCGAACGCTCTTAAATCAATAAAACATGACAAACAATTTTATTAACATGATTTCAAAGAAACAGTGAATTTATGATGCAACCTTGTGCAAAAGTAGCTACTATTTAACATTTTCGACTACAAATCTGCCAGAACTTTACAGAAATTGCTCAAACTGACAAAGCAATTTGTGCGAACGCTCTTAAATCAATAAAACATGACAAAAAATTTGTTTAACATGATTTCAAAGAAACAGTGAATTTATGATGCAACCAAATGCAAAAGTAGCTACTATTTAACATTTTCGACTATAAATCTGCCAGAATTTTACAGAAATTGCTCAAACTGACAAAGCAATTTGTGCGAACGCTCTTAAATCAATAAAACATGACAAAAAATTTGTTTAACATGATTTCAAAGAAACAGTGAATTTTTGAAGTAACCTTGTGCAAAAGTAGCTACTATTTAACATTTTCGACTACAAATCTGCCAGAACTTTACAGAAATTGCTCAAACTGACAAAGCAATTTGTGCGAACGCTCTTAAATCAATAAAACATGACAAAAAATTTGTTTAACATGATTTCAAAGAAACAGTGAATTTATGATGCAACCTTGTGCAAAAGTAGCTACTATTTAACATTTTCGACTACAAATCTGCCAGAACTTTACAGAAATTGCTCAAACTGACAAAGCAATTTGTGCGAACGCTCTTAAATCAATAAAAAATGACAAAAAATTTGTTTAACATGATTTCAAAGAAACAGTGAATTTATGATGCAACCTTGTGCAAAAGTAGCTACTATTTAACATTTTCGACTACAAATCTGCCAGAACTTTACAGAAATTGCTCAAACTGACAAAGCAATTTGTGCGAACGCTCTTAAATCAATAAAACATGACAAAAAATTTGTTTAACATGATTTCAAAGAAACAGTGAATTTTTGAAGTAACCTTGTGCAAAAGTAGCTACTATTTAACATTTTCGACTATAAATCTGCCAGAACTTTAAAGAAATTGCTCAAACTGACAAAGCAATTTGTGCGAACGCTCTTAAATCAATAAAACATGACAAAAAATTTGTTTAACATGATTTCAAAGAAACAGTGAATTTTTGAAGTAACCTTGTGCAAAAGTAGCTACTATTTAATATTTTCGACTACAAATCTGCCAGAACTTCACAGAAATTGCTCAAACTGCCAAAGCAATTTGTGCGAATGCTCTTAAATCAATAAAACATGACAAAAAATTTGTTTAACATGATTTCAAAGAAACAGTGAATTTTTGAAGTAACCTTGTGCAAAAGTAGCTACTATTTAACATTTTCGACTATAAATCTGCCAGAACTTTACAGAAATTGCTCAAACTGACAAAGCAATTTGTGCGAACGCTCTTAAATCAATAAAAAATGACAAAAAATTTGTTTACCATGATTTCAAAGAAACAGTGAATTTATGATGCAACCTTGTGCAAAAGTAGTTACTATTTAACATTTTCGACTACAAATCTGCCAGAACTTTACAGAAATTGCTCAAACTGACAAAGCAATTTGTGCGAACGCTCTTAAATCAATAAAAAATGACAAAAAATTTGTTTAACATGATTTCAAAGAAACAGTGAATTTATGAAGCAACCGAGTGCAAAAGTAGCTACTATTTAACATTTTCGACTACAAATTTGCCAGAACTTTACAGAAATTGCTCAAACTGACAAAGCAATTTGTGCGAACGCTCTTAAATCAATAAAACATGACAAAAAATTTGTTTAACATGATTTCAAAGAAACAGTGAATTTATGATGCAACCTTGTGCAAAAGTAGCTACTATTTAACATTTTCGACTACAAATCTGCCAGAACTTTACAGAAATTGATCAAACTGACAAAGCAATTTGTGCGAACGCTCTTAAATCAATAAAAAATGACAAAAAATTTGTTTAACATGATTTCAAAGAAACAGTGAATTTATGATGCAACCTTGTGCAAAAGTAGCTACTATTTAACATTTTCGACTACAAATCTGCCAGAACTTTACAGAAATTGCTCAAACTGACAAAGCAATTTGTGCGAACGCTCTTAAATCAATAAAACATGACAAAACATTTGTTTAACATGATTTCAAAGAAACAGTGAATTTATGATGCAACCTTGTGCAAAAGTAGCTACTATTTAACATTTTCGACTACAAATCTGCCAGAACTTTACAGAAATTGCTCAAACTGACAAAGCAATTTGTGCGAACGCTCTTAAATCAATAAAAAATGACAAAAAATTTGTTTACCATGATTTCAAAGAAACAGTGAATTTATGATGCAACCTTGTGCAAAAGTAGCTACTATTTAACATTTTCGACTACAAATCTGCCAGAACTTTACAGAAATTGCTCAAACTGACAAAACAATTTGTGCGAACGCTCTCAAATCAATAAAACATGACAAAAAATTTGTTTAACATGATTTCAAAGAAACAGTGAATTTTTGAAGTAACCTTGTGCAAAAGTAGCTACTATTTAACATTTTCGACTATAAATCTGCCAGAACTTTACAGAAATTGTTCAAACTGACAAAGCAATTTGTGCGAACGCTCTTAAATCAATAAAACATGACAAAAAATTTGTTTAACATGATTTCAAAGAAACAGTGAATTTTTGAAGTAACCTTGTGCAAAAGTAGCTACTATTTAACATTTTCGACTACAAATCTGCCAGAACTTTACAGAAATTGTTCAAACTGACAAAGCAATTTGTGCGAACGCTCTTAAATCAATAAAACATGACAAAAAATTTGTTTAACATGATTTCAAAGAAACAGTGAATTTATGATGCAACCTAGTGGAAAAGTAGCTACTATTTAACATTTTCGACTACAAATCTGCCAGAACTTTACAGAAATTGCTCAAACTGACAAAACAATTTGTGCGAACGCTCTCAAATCAATAAAACATGACAAAAAATTTGTTTAACATGATTTCAAAGAAACAGTGAATTTTTGAAGTAACCTTGTGCAAAAGTAGCTACTATTTAACATTTTCGACTATAAATCTGCCAGAACTTTACAGAAATTGCTCAAACTGACAAAGCAATTTGTGCGAACGCTCTTAAATCAATAAAACATGACAAACAATTTTATTAACATGATTTCAAAGAAACAGTGAATTTATGATGCAACCTTGTGCAAAAGTAGCTACTATTTAACATTTTCGACTACAAATCTGCCAGAACTTTACAGAAATTGCTCAAACTGACAAAACAATTTGTGCGAACGCTCTCAAATCAATAAAACATGACAAAAAATTTGTTTAACATGATTTCAAAGAAACAGTGAATTTTTGAAGTAACCTTGTGCAAAAGTAGCTACTATTTAACATTTTCGACTATAAATCTGCCAGAACTTTACAGAAATTGCTCAAACTGACAAAGCAATTTGTGCGAACGCTCTTAAATCAATAAAACATGACAAAAAATTTGTTTAACATGATTTCAAAGAATCAGTGAATTTTTGAAGTAACCTTGTGCAAAAGTAGCTACTATTTAACATTTTCGACTATAAATCTGCCAGAACTTTACGGAAATTGCTCAAACTGACAAAGCAATTTGTGCGAACGCTCTTAAATCAATAAAAAATGACAAAAAATTTGTTTACCATGATTTCAAAGAAACAGTGAATTTATGATGCAACCTTGTGCAAAAGTAGCTACTATTTAACATTTTCGACTACAAATCTGCCAGAACTTTACAGAAATTGTTCAAACTGACAAAGCAATTTGTGCGAACGCTCTTAAATCAATAAAACATGACAAACAATTTTATTAACATGATTTCAAAGAAACAGTGAATTTATGATGCAACCTTGTGCAAAAGTAGCTACTATTTAACATTTTCGACTACAAATCTGCCAGAACTTTACAGAAATTGCTCAAACTGACAAAGCAATTTGTGCGAACGCTCTTAAATCAATAAAACATGACAAAAAATTTGTTTAACATGATTTCAAAGAAACAGTGAATTTATGATGCAACCAAATGCAAAAGTAGCTACTATTTAACATTTTCGACTATAAATCTGCCAGAATTTTACAGAAATTGCTCAAACTGACAAAGCAATTTGTGCGAACGCTCTTAAATCAATAAAACATGACAAAAAATTTGTTTAACATGATTTCAAAGAAACAGTGAATTTTTGAAGTAACCTTGTGCAAAAGTAGCTACTATTTAATATTTTCGACTACAAATCTGCCAGAACTTCACAGAAATTGCTCAAACTGCCAAAGCAATTTGTGCGAATGCTCTTAAATCAATAAAAAATGACAAAAAATTTGTTTAACATGATTTCAAAGAAACAGTGAATTTTTGAAGTAACCTTGTGCAAAAGTAGCTACTATTTAACATTTTCGACTATAAATCTGCCAGAACTTTACGGAAATTGCTCAAACTGACAAAGCAATTTGTGCGAACGCTCTTAAATCAATAAAACATGACAAAAAATTTGTTTAACATGATTTCAAAGAAACAGTGAATTTATGATGCAACCTTGTGCAAAAGTAGCTACTATTTAACATTTTCGACTACAAATCTGCCAGAACTTTACAGAAATTGCTCAAACTGACAAAACAATTTGTGCGAACGCTCTCAAATCAATAAAACATGACAAAAAATTTGTTTAACATGATTTCAAAGAAACAGTGAATTTTTGAAGTAACCTTGTGCAAAAGTAGCTACTATTTAACATTTTCGACTATAAATCTGCCAGAACTTTACAGAAATTGCTCAAACTGACAAAGCAATTTGTGCGAACGCTCTTAAATCAATAAAACATGACAAAAAATTTGTTTAACATGATTTCAAAGAATCAGTGAATTTTTGAAGTAACCTTGTGCAAAAGTAGCTACTATTTAACATTTTCGACTATAAATCTGCCAGAACTTTACGGAAATTGCTCAAACTGACAAAGCAATTTGTGCGAACGCTCTTAAATCAATAAAAAATGACAAAAAATTTGTTTACCATGATTTCAAAGAAACAGTGAATTTATGATGCAACCTTGTGCAAAAGTAGCTACTATTTAACATTTTCGACTACAAATCTGCCAGAACTTTACAGAAATTGTTCAAACTGACAAAGCAATTTGTGCGAACGCTCTTAAATCAATAAAACATGACAAACAATTTTATTAACATGATTTCAAAGAAACAGTGAATTTATGATGCAACCTTGTGCAAAAGTAGCTACTATTTAACATTTTCGACTACAAATCTGCCAGAACTTTACAGAAATTGCTCAAACTGACAAAGCAATTTGTGCGAACGCTCTTAAATCAATAAAACATGACAAAAAATTTGTTTAACATGATTTCAAAGAAACAGCGAATTTATGATGCAACCAAATGCAAAAGTAGCTACTATTTAACATTTTCGACTATAAATCTGCCAGAACTTTACGGAAATTGCTCAAACTGACAAAGCAATTTGTGCGAACGCTCTTAAATCAATAAAACATGACAAAAAATTTGTTTAACATGATTTCAAAGAAACAGTGAATTTATGATGCAACCTTGTGCAAAAGTAGCTACTATTTAACATTTTCGACTACAAATCTGCCAGAACTTTACAGAAATTGCTCAAACTGACAAAGCAATTTGTGCGAACGCTCTTAAATCAATAAAAAATGACAAAAAATTTGTTTAACATGATTTCAAAGAATCAGTGAATTTTTGAAGTAACCTTGTGCAAAAGTAGCTACTATTTAACATTTTCGACTACAAATCTGCCAGAACTTTACAGAAATTACTCAAACGGACAAAGCAATTTGTGCGAACGCTCTTAAATCAATAAAACATGACAAAAAATTTGTTTAACATGATTTCAAAGAAACAGTGAATTTTTGAAGTAACCTTGTGCAAAAGTAGCTACTATTTAACATTTTCGACTATAAATCTGCCAGAACTTTACAGAAATTGCTCAAACTGACAAAGCAATTTGTGCTAACGCTCTTAAATCAATAAAACATGACAAAAAATTTGTTTAACATGATTTCAAAGAAACAGTGAATTTATGATGCAACCTTGTGCAAAAGTAGCTACTATTTAACATTTTCGACTACAAATCTGCTAGAACTTCACAGAAATTGCTCAAACTGACAAAACAATTTGTGCGAACGCTCTTAAATCAATAAAACATGACAAAAAATTTGTTTAACATGATTTCAAAGAAACAGTGAATTTATGATGCAACCTTGTGCAAAAGTAGCTACTATTTAACATTTTGGACTACAAATCTGCCAGAACTTTACAGAAATTGCTCAAACTGACAAAGCAATTTGTGCAAACGCTCTTAAATCAATAAAACATGACAAAAAATTTGTTTAACATGATTTCAAAGAAACAGTGAATTTATGATGCAACCTTGTGCAAAAGTAGCTACTATTTAACATTTTCGACTACAAATCTGCTAGAACTTCACAGAAATTGCTCAAACTGACAAAACAATTTGTGCGAACGCTCTTAAATCAATAAAACATGACAAAAAATTTGTTTAACATGATTTCAAAGAAACAGTGAATTTATGATGCAACCTTGTGCAAAAGTAGCTACTATTTAACATTTTGGACTACAAATCTGCCAGAACTTTACAGAAATTGCTCAAACTGACAAAGCAATTTGTGCAAACGCTCTTAAATCAATAAAACATGACAAAAAAATTGTTTAACATGATTTCAAAGAAACAGTGAATTTTTGAAGTAACCTAGTGCAAAAGTAGCTACTATTTAACATTTTCGACTACAAATCTGCCAGAACTTCACAGAAATTGCTCAAACTGACAAAGCAATTTGTGCGAATGCTCTTAAATCAAAAAAACAAGACAAAATATTTGTTTAACATGATTTCAAAGAAACAGTGAATTTATGATGCAACCTAGTGCAAAAGTAGCTACTATTTAACATTTTCGACTACAAATCTGCCAGAACTTCACAAAAATTGCTCAAACTGACAAAGCAATTTGTGCGAATGCTCTTAAATCAAAAAAACAAGACAAAATATTTGTTTAACATGATTTCAAAAAAACAGTGAATTTATGATGCAACCTAGTGGAAAAGTAGCTACTATTTAACATTTTCGACTACAAATCTGCCAGAACTTCACAGAAATTGCTCAAACTGACAAAACAATTTGTGCGAATGCTCTTAAATCAATAAAACATGACAAAAAATTTGTTTAACATGATTTCAAAGAAACAGTGAATTTATGATGCAACCTAGTGGAAAAGTAGCTACTATTTAACATTTTCGACTACAAATCTGCCAGAACTTTACAGAAATTGCTCAAACTGACAAAACAATTTGTGCGAACGCTCTCAAATCAATAAAACATGACAAAAAATTTGTTTAACATGATTTCAAAGAAACAGTGAATTTTTGAAGTAACCTTGTGCAAAAGTAGCTACTATTTAACATTTTCGACTATAAATCTGCCAGAACTTTACAGAAATTGCTCAAACTGACAAAGCAATTTGTGCGAACGCTCTTAAATCAATAAAACATGACAAAAAATTTGTTTAACATGATTTCAAAGAAACAGTGAATTTATGATGCAACCTAGTGGAAAAGTAGCTACTATTTAACATTTTCGACTACAAATCTGCCAGAACTTTACAGAAATTGCTCAAACTGACAAAACAATTTGTGCGAACGCTCTCAAATCAATAAAACATGACAAAAAATTTGTTTAACATGATTTCAAAGAAACAGTGAATTTTTGAAGTAACCTTGTGCAAAAGTAGCTACTATTTAACATTTTTGACTATAAATCTGCTAGAACTTCACAGAAATTGCTCAAATTGACCACACAATTTGTGCGAACGCTCTTAAATCAATAAACCATGACAAAAAATTTGTTTAACATGATTTCAAAGAAACAGTGAATTTTTGAAGTAACCTTGTGCAAAAGTAGCTACTATTTAACATTTTCGACTATAAATCTGCCAGAACTTTACAGAAATTGCTCAAACTGACAAAGCAATTTGTGCTAACGCTCTTAAATCAATAAAACATGACAAAAAATTTGTTTAACATGATTTCAAAGAAACAGTGAATTTTTGAAGTAACCTTGTGCAAAAGTAGCTACTATTTAACATTTTCGACTATAAATCTGCCAGAACTTTACAGAAATTGCTCAAACTGACAAAGCAATTTGTGCTAACGCTCTGAAATCAATAAAACATGACAAAAAATTTGTTTAACATGATTTCAAAGAAACAGTGAATTTTTGAAGTAACCTTGTGCAAAAGTAGCTACTATTTAACATTTTCGACTACAAATCTGCCAGAACTTTACAGAAATTGCTCAAACTGACAAAGCAATTTGTGCGAACGCTCTTAAATCAATAAAACATGACAAAAAATTTGTTTAACATGATTTCAAAGAAACAGTGAATTTTTGAAGTAACCTTGTGCAAAAGTAGCTACTATTTAACATTTTCGACTATAAATCTGCCAGAACTTTACAGAAATTGCTCAAACTGACAAAGCAATTTGTGCTAACGCTCTTAAATCAATAAAACATGACAAAAAATTTGTTTAACATGATTTCAAAGAAACAGTGAATTTTTGAAGTAACCTTGTGCAAAAGTAGCTACTATTTAACATTTTCGACTACAAATCTGCCAGAACTTTACAGAAATTGCTCAAACTGACAAAGCAATTTGTGCGAACGCTCTTAAATCAATAAAACATGACAAAAAATTTGTTTAACATGATTTCAAAGAAACAGTGAATTTTTGAAGTAACCTTGTGCAAAAGTAGCTACTATTTAACATTTTCGACTACAAATCTGCCAGAACTTTACAGAAATTGCTCAAACTGACAAAGCAATTTGTGCGAACGCTCTTAAATCAATAAAACATGACAAACAATTTTATTAACATGATTTCAAAGAAACAGTGAATTTATGATGCAACCTTGTGCAAAAGTAGCTACTATTTAACATTTTCGACTACAAATCTGCCAGAACTTTACAGAAATTGCTCAAACGGACAAAGCAATTTGTGCGAACGCTCTTAAATCAATAAAACATGACAAAAAATTTGTTTAACATGATTTCAAAGAAACAGTGAATTTATGAAGCAACCGAGTGCAAAAGTAGCTACTATTTAACATTTTCGACTATAAATCTGCCAGAACTTTACAGAAATTGCTCAAACTGACAAAGCAATTTGTGCGAACGCTCTTAAATCAATAAAACATGACAAACAATTTTATTAACATGATTTCAAAGAAACAGTGAATTTATGATGCAACCTTGTGCAAAAGTAGCTACTATTTAACATTTTCGACTACAAATCTGCCAGAACTTTACAGAAATTGCTCAAACGGACAAAGCAATTTGTGCGAACGCTCTTAAATCAATAAAACATGACAAAAAATTTGTTTAACATGATTTCAAAGAAACAGTGAATTTTTGAAGTAACCTTGTGCAAAAGTAGCTACTATTTAACATTTTCGACTACAAATCTGCCAGAACTTTACAGAAATTGCTCAAACTGACAAAGCAATTTGTGCGAACGCTCTTAAATCAATAAAACATGACAAAAAATTTGTTTAACATGATTTCAAAGAAACAGTGAATTTATGATGCAACCAAATGCAAAAGTAGCTACTATTTAACATTTTCGACTACAAATCTGCTAGAACTTCACAGAAATTGCTCAAACTGACAAAACAATTTGTGCGAACGCTCTTAAATCAATATAACATGACAAAAAATTTGTTTAACATGATTTCAAAGAAACAGTGAATTTATGATGCAACCTTGTGCAAAAGTAGCTACTATTTAACATTTTCGACTACAAATCTGCCAGAACTTCACAAAAATTGCTCAAACTGACAAAGCAATTTGTGCGAATGCTCTTAAATCAAAAAAACAAGACAAAATATTTGTTTAACATGATTTCAAAAAAACAGTGAATTTATGATGCAACCTTGTGCAAAAGTAGCTACTATTTAACATTTTCGACTACAAATCTGCCAGAACTTCACAGAAATTGCTCAAACTGACAAAGCAATTTGTGCGAACGCTCTTAAATCAATAAAACATGACAAAAAATTTGTTTAACATGATTTCAAAGAAACAGTGAATTTTTGAAGTAACCTAGTGCAAAAGTAGCTACTATTTAACATTTTCGACTACAAATCTGCCAGAACTTCACAAAAATTGCTCAAACTGACAAAGCAATTTGTGCGAATGCTCTTAAATCAAAAAAACAAGACAAAATATTTGTTTAACATGATTTCAAAAAAACAGTGAATTTATGATGCAACCTAGTGGAAAAGTAGCTACTATTTAACATTTTCGACTACAAATCTGCCAGAACTTCACAGAAATTGCTCAAACTGACAAAACAATTTGTGCGAATGCTCTTAAATCAATAAAACATGACAAAAAATTTGTTTAACATGATTTCAAAGAAACAGTGAATTTATGATGCAACCTAGTGGAAAAGTAGCTACTATTTAACATTTTCGACTACAAATCTGCCAGAACTTTACAGAAATTGCTCAAACTGACAAAACAATTTGTGCGAACGCTCTTAAATCAATAAAACATGACAAAAAATTTGTTTAACATGATTTCAAAGAAACAGTGAATTTATGAAGCAACCGACTGCAAAAGTAGCTACTATTTAACATTTTTGACTATAAATCTGCTAGAACTTCACAGAAATTGCTCAAACTGACAACACAATTTGTGCGAACGCTCTTAAATCAATAAACCATGACAAAAAATTTGTTTAACATGATTTCAAAGAAACAGTGAATTTTTGAAGTAACCTTGTGCAAAAGTAGCTACTATTTAACATTTTCGACTATAAATCTGCCAGAACTTTACAGAAATTGCTCAAACTGACAAAGCAATTTGTGCTAACGCTCTTAAATCAATAAAACATGACAAAAAATTTGTTTAACATGATTTCAAAGAAACAGTGAATTTTTGAAGTAACCTTGTGCAAAAGTAGCTGGGCAAGATCAAAAATGAATTGTTCGTGACGCTTAACAATAATTTACAATTTTTGAATCAATAATGCGAAATATGTATTAAAGACTAGTGTTTTTCTTAAAGTCCTTGCCAAGACCTTTATTTTGGTGTATAACAAGTATCTCTTAGACATTGCATTATAATTAAAAATTAATTTAAAGTGCTAAGCGTCACGAACAATTTTGAGGAAATTCGATTTTACACCATGTTGCAAATGTAAAATCTCTGCGAATACTTCATTAATCATAACAATTTTTTCACCAGATAATTAAGTAATCAGTTCATTAAAAGTTTTGTCTAAAATATACAAAATGGCGGATTTGTAAGTTAGCCTAAATCAGCTTTAAAATGTTAAAGCTGACATTTTGATATGAAGGAAATAGATTAGGAACTAGCTTTCTTTACAAAAAAGGTAACATATGTAATTTTCTTTAAGTTTGTGAAGGAAAATTTTCAATTCTACTATAATTAACCATGTTATGATGAGTTTTACAAAACTAGTCATAAGTCATTGCTGTGTTATTCGTCTACTGATTTTTTCATATCAAACTATAGAATTCAACAATGTTTATCATATTGCAAAAGAAATATTACTTTTTGTTCAAGACAAGCAGAGAAAATTAAATTATAGTAAAAAATTTGACCAAAAATTTTATAACGGTTTTTAAAATTATAAATTTGTGAGCAAATAAGAGCAAAATTTGTTGCTCAACTTAAATTTCATTGTTTTTATAGTTAATTTAACTTACTTTTAAGCCTTTTTCGAATGTAAATTATATAGTAAAAGACTCTTTAGATATCAAGTAATTGTTCTTGACCGATTAAGGTTAATAGTTTTGATTTAAAAATACATTTTACATTCAATTTGGTTTTCAGTTAATTTAACTAAAATAACTCATTTTTAATAAAATCTATTTTGATCATATGATAGAAAAAAGCAAGCTCTACAACTTTTGTCAAGCTTCCAAACATTTATCTTGCTTTCTTTTCAAAGAAAAATCGATTTCAAATATTAATTTGTTAATTAAACTAACTTAATAAGTCGCCATTTTGAAAAATGAATGTTAAAAAGAAACTTACTATTATTAGCTATCATGTAGTGAAGGAATCATATTAATTAAGATATTAAAAGCAGAGAAATCTGAATTTGAATATTTATTCCCTTTTTTTCTGATCTTGCCCAGCTACTATTTAACATTTTCGACTACAAATCTGCCAGAACTTTACAGAAATTGCTCAAACGGACAAAGCAATTTGTGCGAACGCTCTTAAATCAATAAAACATGACAAAAAATTTGTTTAACATGATTTCAAAGAAACAGTGAATTTATGATGCAACCAAATGCAAAAGTAGCTACTTTTTAACATTTTCGACTACAAATCTGCCAGAACTTTACAGAAATTGCTCAAACTGACAAAGCAATTTGTGCGAACGCTCTTAAATCAATAAAACATGACAAACAATTTTATTAACATGATTTCAAAGAAACAGTGAATTTATGATGCAACCTTGTGCAAAAGTAGCTACTATTTAACATTTTCGACTACAAATCTGCCAGAACTTTACAGAAATTGCTCAAACGGACAAAGCAATTTGTGCGAACGCTCTTAAATCAATAAAACATGACAAAAAATTTGTTTAACATGATTTCAAAGAAACAGTGAATTTTTGAAGTAACCTTGTGCAAAAGTAGCTACTATTTAACATTTTCGACTACAAATCTGCCAGAACTTTACAGAAATTGCTCAAACTGACAAAGCAATTTGTGCGAACGCTCTTAAATCAATAAAACATGACAAAAAATTTGTTTAACATGATTTCAAATAAACAGTGAATTTATGATGCAACCAAATGCAAAAGTAGCTACTATTTAACATTTTCGACTACAAATCTGCTAGAACTTCACAGAAATTGCTCAAACTGACAAAACAATTTGTGCGAACGCTCTTAAATCAATATAACATGACAAAAAATTTGTTTAACATGATTTCAAAGAAACAGTGAATTTATGATGCAACCTTGTGCAAAAGTAGCTACTATTTAACATTTTCGACTACAAATCTGCCAGAACTTCACAGAAATTGCTCAAACTGACAAAGCAATTTGTGCGAACGCTCTTAAATCAATAAAACATGACAAAAATTTGTTTAACATGATTTCAAAGAAACAGTGAATTTTTGAAGTAACCTTGTGCAAAAGTAGCTACTATTTAACATTTTCGACTACAAATCTGCCAGAACTTTACAGAAATTGCTCAAACTGACAAAGCAATTTGTGCGAACGCTCTTAAATCAATAAAACATGACAAAAAATTTGTTTAACATGATTTCAAAGAAACAGTGAATTTATGATGCAACCTTGTGCAAAAGTAGCTACTATTTAACATTTTTGACTATAAATCTGCTAGACTTCACAGAAATTGCTCAAACTGACAAAGCAATTTGTGCGAACGCTCTTAAATCAATAAACCATGACAAAAAATTTGTTTAACATGATTTCAAAGAAACAGTGAATTTTTGAAGTAACCTTGTGCAAAAGTAGCTACTATTTAACATTTTCGACTACAAATCTGCCAGAACTTTACAGAAATTGCTCAAACTGACAAAACAATTTGTGCGAACGCTCTTAAATCAATAAAACATGACAAAAAATTTGTTTAACATGATTTCAAAGAAACAGTGAATTTATGAAGCAACCGACTGCAAAAGTAGCTACTATTTAACATTTTTGACTATAAATCTGCTAGAACTTCACAGAAATTGCTCAAACTGACAACACAATTTGTGCGAACGCTCTTAAATCAATAAACCATGACAAAAAATTTGTTTAACATGATTTCAAAGAAACAGTGAATTTTTGAAGTAACCTTGTGCAAAAGTAGCTACTATTTAAAATTTTCGACTACAAATCTGTCAGAACTTCACTGAAATTGCTCAAACTGACAAAGCAATTTGTGCGAACGCTCTTAAATCAATAAAACATGACAAAGAATTTGTTTAACATGATTTCAAAGTAACAGTGAATTTTTGAAGTAATCTAGTGCAAAAGTAGCTACTATTTAACATTTTCGACTACAAATCTGTCAGAACTTCACTGAAATTGCTCAAACTGACAAAGCAATTTGTGCGAACGCTCTTAAATCAATAAAACATGACAAAGAATTTGTTTAACATGATTTCAAAGAAACAGTGAATTTTTGAAGTAACCTTGTGCAAAAGTAGCTACTATTTAACATTTTCCACTACAAATCTGCCAGAACTTCACAGAAATTGCTCAAACTGACAAAGCAATTTGTGCAGATGATATTAAATCAATAAAACTTGACAAAAAATTTGTTTAACATGATTTCAAAGAAACAGTGAATTTATGATGCAACCTTGTGCAAAAGTAGCTACTATTTAACATTTTCCACTACAAATCTGCCAGAACTTTACAGAAATTGCTCAAACTGACAAAGCAATTTGTGCGAACGCTCTTAAATCAATAAAACATGACAAAAAATTTGTTTAACATGATTTCAAAGAAACAGTGAATTTATGATGCAACCTTGTGCAAAAGTAGCTACTATTTAACATTTTCGACTACAAATCTGCCAGAACTTTACAGAAATTGCTCAAACTGACAAAGCAATTTGTGCGAACGCTCTTAAATCAATAAAACATGACAAAAAATTTGTTTAACATGATTTCAAAGAAACAGTGAATTTATGATGCAACCTTGTGCAAAAGTAGCTACTATTTAACATTTTCGACTACAAATCTGCCAGAACTTTACAGAAATTGCTCAAACTGACAAAGCAATTCGTGCGAACGCTCTTAAATCAATAAAACATGACAAAAAAATTTTTTAACATGATTTCAAAGAAACAGTGAATTTTTGAAGTAACCTAGTGCAAAAGTAGCTACTATTTAACATTTTCGACTATAAATCTGCCAGAACTTTACAGAAATTGCTCAAACTGACAAAGCAATTTGTGCGAACGCTCTTAAATCAATAAAACATGACAAAAAATTTGTTTAACATGATTTCAAAGAAACAGTGAATTTTTGAAGTAATCTAGTGCAAAAGTAGCTACTATTTAATATTTCGACTATAAATCTGCCAGAACTTTACAGAAATTGCTCAAACTGACAAAGCAATTTGTGCAAACGCTCTTAAATCAATAAAACATGACAAAAAATTTGTTTAACATGATTTCAAAGAAACAGTGAATTTATGATGCAACCTTGTGCAAAAGTAGCTACTATTTAACATTTTCGACTACAAATCTGCCAGAACTTCACAGAAATTGCTCAAACTGACAAAGCAATTTGTGCGAACGCTCTTAAATCAATAAAACATGACAAAGAATTTGTTTAACATGATTTCAAAGTAACAGTGAATTTTTGAAGTAACCTTGTGCAAAAGTAGCTACTTTTTAACATTTTCGACTACAAATCTGCCAGAACTTCACAAAAATTGCTCAAACTGACAAAGCAATTTGTGCGAACGCTCTTAAATCAATAAAACATGACAAACAATTTTATTAACATGATTTCAAAGAAACAGTGAATTTATGATGCAACCTTGTGCAAAAGTAGCTACTATTTAACATTTTCAACTACAAATCTGCCAGAACTTTACAGAAATTGCTCAAACTGACAAAGCAATTTGTGCGAACGCTCTTAAATCAATAAAACATGACAAAAAATTTGTTTAACATGATTTCAAAGAAACAGTGAATTTATGATGCAACCTTGTGCAAAAGTAGCTACTATTTAACATTTTCGACTACAAATCTGCCAGAACTTTACAGAAATTGCTCAAACTGACAAAGCAATTTGTGCGAACGCTCTTAAATCAATAAAACATGACAAAAAATTTGTTTAACATGATTTCAAAGAAACAGTGAATTTTTGAAGTAACCTTGTGCAAAAGTAGCTACTATTTAACATTTTCGACTATTGATCTGCCAGAACTTTACAGAAATTGCTCAAACTGACAAAGCAATTTGTGCGAACGCTCTTAAATCAATAAAACATGACAAAAAATTTGTTTAACATGATTTCAAAGAAACAGTAAATTATGATGCAACCTTGTGCAAAAGTAGCTACTATTTAACATTTTTGACTATAAATCTGCTAGAACTTCACAGAAATTGCTCAAACTGACAACACAATTTGTGCGAACGCTCTTAAATCAATAAACCATGACAAAAAATTTGTTTAACATGATTTCAAAGAAACAGTGAATTTTTGAAGTAACCTTGTGCAAAAGTAGCTACTATTTAACATTTTCGACTACAAATCTGCCAGAACTTTACAGAAATTGCTCAAAACTGACAAAGCAATTTGTGCGAATGCTCTTAAATCAATAAAAAATGACAAAAAATTTGTTTAACATGATTTCAAAGAAACGAGTGAATTTTTGAAGTAACCTTGTGCAAAAGTAGCTACTATTTAACATTTTCGACTATAAATCTGCCAGAACTTTACAGAAATTGCTCAAACTGACAAAGCAATTTGTGCGAACGCTCTTAAATCAATAAAAAATGACAAAAAATTTGTTTAACATGATTTCAAAGAAACAGTGAATTATGATGCAACCTTGTGCAAAAGTAGCTACTATTTAACATTTTCGACTCCAAATCTACCAGAACTTTACAGAAATTGCTCAAACTGACAAAGCAATTTGTGCGAACGCTCTTAAATCAATAAAACATGACAAAAAATTTGTTTAACATGATTTCAAAGAAACAGTGAATTCTTGAGGTAACCTTGTGCAAAAGTAGCTACTATTTAACATTTTCGACTACAAATCTGCCAGAACTTTAAAAAAATTGCTCAAACTGACAAAGCAATTTGTGCGAACGCTCTTAAATCAATAAAACATGACAAAAAAATTGTTTAACATGATTTCAAAGAAACAGTGAATTTTTGAAGTAACCTAGTGCAAAAGTAGCTACTATTTAACATTTTCGACTACAAATCTGCCAGAACTTTACAGAAATTGCTCAAACTGACAAGCAATTTGTGCGAATGCTCTTAAATCAATAAAAAATGACAAAAAATTTGTTTAAGATGATTTCAAAGAAACAGTGAATTTATGATGCAACCTTGTGCAAAAGTAGCTACTATTTAACATTTTTGACTACAAATCTGCCAGAACTTTACAGAAATTGCTCAAACTGACAAAGCAATTTTGTGCGAACGCTCTTAAATCAATAAAACATGACAAAAATTTGTTTAACATGATTTCAAAGAAACAGTGAATTTTTGAAGTAACCTTGTGCAAAAGTAGCTACTATTTAACATTTTCGACTATAAATCTGCCAGAACTTTACAGAAATTGCTCAAACTGACAACACAATTTGTGCGAACGCTCTTAAATCAATAAACCATGACAAAAAATTTGTTTAACATGATTTCAAAGAAACAGTGAATTTTTGAAGTAACCTTGTGCAAAAGTAGCTACTATTTAACATTTTCGACTACAAATCTGCAAGAACTTCACAGAAATTGCTCAAACTGACAAAGCAATTTGTGCGAATGCTCTTAAATCAATAAAAAATGACAAAAAATTTGTTTAACATGATTTCAAAGAAACAGTGAATTTTTGAAGTAACCTTGTGCAAAAGTAGCTACTATTTAACATTTTCGACTATAAATCTGCCAGAACTTTACAGAAATTGCTCAAACTGACAACACAATTTGTGCGAACGCTCTTAAATCAATAAACCATGACAAAAAATTTGTTAACATGATTTCAAAGAAACAGTGAATTTTTGAAGTAACCTTGTGCAAAAGTAGCTACTATTTAACATTTTCGACTCCAAATCTACCAGAACTTTACAGAAATTGCTCAAACTGACAAAGCAATTTGTGCGAACGCTCTTAAATCAATAAAACATGACAAAAAATTTGTTTAACATGATTTCAAAGAAACAGTGAATTTATGATGCAACCTTGTGCAAAAGTAGCTACTATTTAACATTTTCGACTACAAATCTACCAGAACTTTACAGAAATTGCTCAAACTGACAAAGCAATTTGTGCGAACGCTCTTAAATCAATAAAAAATGACAAAAAATTTGTTTAACATGATTTCAAAGAAACAGTGAATTTATGATGCAACCTTGTGCAAAAGTAGCTACTATTTAACATTTTCGACTACAAATCTGCCAGAACTTTACAGAAATTGCTCAAACTGACAAAGCAATTTGTGCGAACGCTCTTAAATCAATAAAACATGACAAAAAATTTGTTTAACATGATTTCAAAGAAACAGTGAATTCTTGAAGTAACCTTGTGCAAAAGTAGCTACTATTTAACATTTTCGACTACAAATCTGCCAGAACTTTACAGAAATTGCTCAAACTGACAAAGCAATTTGTGCGAACGCTCTTAAATCAATAAAACATGACAAAAAAATTGTTTAACATGATTTCAAAGAAACAGTGAATTTTTGAAGTAACCTAGTGCAAAAGTAGCTACTATTTAACATTTTCGACTACAAATCTGCCAGAACTTTACAGAAATTGCTCAAACTTACAAAGCAATTTGTGCGAATGCTCTTAAATCAATAAAACATGACAAAAAATTTGTTTAACATGATTTCAAAGAAACAGTGAATTTATGATGTGCAAAAGTAGCTACTATTTAACATTTTCGACTCCAAATCTACCAGAACTTTACAGAAATTGCTCAAACTGACAAAGCAATTTGTGCGAACGCTCTTAAATCAATAAAACATGACAAAAAATTTGTTTAACATGATTTCAAAGAAACAGTGAATTTATGATGCAACCTTGTGCAAAAGTAGCTACTATTTAACATTTTTGACTATAAATCTGCTAGAACTTCACAGAAATTGCTCAAACTGACAACACAATTTGTGCGAACGCTCTTAAATCAATAAACCATGACAAAAAATTTGTTTGACATGATTTCAAAGAAACAGTGAATTTTTGAAGTAACCTTGTGCAAAAGTAGCTACTATTTAACATTTTCGACTACAAATCTGCAAGAACTTCACAGAAATTGCTCAAACTGACAAAGCAATTTGTGCGAATGCTCTTAAATCAATAAAAAATGACAAAAAATTTGTTTAACATGATTTCAAAGAAACAGTGAATTTATGATGCAACCTTGTGCAAAAGTAGCTACTATTTAACATTTTCGACTACAAATCTGCCAGAACTTTACAGAAATTGCTCAAACTGACAAAGCAATTTGTGCGAACGCTCTTGAATCAATAAAACATGACAAAAAATTTGTTTAACATGATTTCAAAGAAACAGTGAATTTTTGAAGTAACCTTGTGCAAAAGTAGCTACTATTTAACATTTTTGACTATAAATCTGCCAGAACTTTACAGAAATTGCTCAAACTGACAAAGCAATTTGTGCGAACGCTCTTAAATCAATAAAAAATGACAAAAAATTTGTTTAACATGATTTCAAAGAAACAGTGAATTTATGATGCAACCTTGTGCAAAAGTAGCTACTATTTAACATTTTCGACTCCAAATCTACCAGAACTTTACAGAAATTGCTCAAACTGACAAAGCAATTTGTGCGAACGCTCTTAAATCAATAAAACATGACAAAAAATTTGTTTAACATGATTTCAAAGAAACAGTGAATTCTTGAAGTAACCTTGTGCAAAAGTAGCTACTATTTAACATTTTCGACTACAAATCTGCCAGAACTTTACAGAAATTGCTCAAACTGACAAAGCAATTTGTGCGAACGCTCTTAAATCAATAAAACATGACAAAAAAATTGTTTAACATGATTTCAAAGAAACAGTGAATTTTTGAAGTAACCTAGTGCAAAAGTAGCTACTATTTAACATTTTCGACTACAAATCTGCCAGAACTTTACAGAAATTGCTCAAACTTACAAAGCAATTTGTGCGAATGCTCTTAAATCAATAAAACATGACAAAAAATTTGTTTAACATGATTTCAAAGAAACAGTGAATTTTTGAAGTAACCTTGTGCAAAAGTAGCTACTATTTAACATTTTCGACTACAAATCTGCAAGAACTTCACAGAAATTGCTCAAACTGACAAAGCAATTTGTGCGAATGCTCTTAAATCAATAAAAAATGACAAAAAATTTGTTTAACATGATTTCAAAGAAACAGTGAATTTATGATGCAACCGACTGCAAAAGTAGCTACTATTTAACATTTTTGACTATAAATCTGCTAGAACTTCACAGAAATTGCTCAAACTGACAACACAATTTGTGCGAACGCTCTTAAATCAATAAACCATGACAAAAAATTTGTTTAACATGATTTCAAAGAAACAGTGAATTTTTGAAGTAACCTTGTGCAAAAGTAGCTACTATTTAACATTTTCGACTACAAATCTGCAAGAACTTCACAGAAATTGCTCAAACTGACAAAGCAATTTGTGCGAATGCTCTTAAATCAATAAAAAATGACAAAAAATTTGTTTAACATGATTTCAAAGAAACAGTGAATTTTTGAAGTAACCTTGTGCAAAAGTAGCTACTATTTAACATTTTCGACTACAAATCTGCCAGAACTTTACAGAAATTGCTCAAACTGACAACACAATTTGTGCGAACGCTCTTAAATCAATAAACCATGACAAAAAATTTGTTTAACATGATTTCAAAGAAACAGTGAATTTTTGAAGTAACCTTGTGCAAAAGTAGCTACTATTTAACATTTTCGACTACAAATCTGCCAGAACTTTACAGAAATTGCTCAAACTGACAAAGCAATTTGTGCGAACGCTCTTGAATCAATAAAACATGACAAAAAATTTGTTTAACATGATTTCAAAGAAACAGTGAATTTTTGAAGTAACCTTGTGCAAAAGTAGCTACTATTTAACATTTTCGACTCCAAATCTACCAGAACTTTACAGAAATTGCTCAAACTGACAAAGCAATTTGTGCGAACGCTCTTAAATCAATAAAACATGACAAAAAATTTGTTTAACATGATTTCAAAGAAACAGTGAATTTATGATGCAACCTTGTGCAAAAGTAGCTACTATTTAACATTTTCGACTCCAAATCTACCAGAACTTTACAGAAATTGCTCAAACTGACAAAGCAATTTGTGCGAACGCTCTTAAATCAATAAAACATGACAAAAAATTTGTTTAACATGATTTCAAAGAAACAGTGAATTCTTGAAGTAACCTTGTGCAAAAGTAGCTACTATTTAACATTTTCGACTACAAATCTGCCAGAACTTTACAGAAATTGCTCAAACTGACAAAGCAATTTGTGCGAACGCTCTTAAATCAATAAAACATGACAAAAAAATTGTTTAACATGATTTCAAAGAAACAGTGAATTTTTGAAGTAACCTAGTGCAAAAGTAGCTACTATTTAACATTTTCGACTACAAATCTGCCAGAACTTTACAGAAATTGCTCAAACTTACAAAGCAATTTGTGCGAATGCTCTTAAATCAATAAAACATGACAAAAAATTTGTTTAACATGATTTCAAAGAAACAGTGAATTTTTGAAGTAACCTTGTGCAAAAGTAGCTACTATTTAACATTTTCGACTACAAATCTGCAAGAACTTCACAGAAATTGCTCAAACTGACAAAGCAATTTGTGCGAATGCTCTTAAATCAATAAAAAATGACAAAAAATTTGTTTAACATGATTTCAAAGAAACAGTGAATTTTTGAAGTAACCTTGTGCAAAAGTAGCTACTATTTAACATTTTCGACTACAAATCTGCCAGAACTTTACAGAAATTGCTCAAACTGAGAAAGCAATTTGTGCGAACGCTCTTAAATCAATAAAACATGACAAAAAATTTGTTTAACATGATTTCAAAGAAACAGTGAATTTATGATGCAACCAAATGCAAAAGTAGCTACTATTTAACATTTTCGACTATAAATCTGCCAGAATTTTACAGAAATTGCTCAAACTGACAAAGCAATTTGTGCAAACGCTCTTAAATCAATAAAACATGACAAAAAATTTGTTTAACATGATTTCAAAGAAACAGTGAATTTTTGAAGTAACCTTGTGCAAAAGTAGCTACTATTTAACATTTTCGACTACAAATCTGCCAGAACTTTACAGAAATTGCTCAAACTGACAAAGCAATTTGTGCGAACGCTCTTAAATCAATAAAACATGACAAAAAATTTGTTTAACATGATTTCAAAGAAACAGTGAATTTATGATGCAACCTTGTGCAAAAGTAGCTACTATTTAACATTTTCGACTACAAATCTGCCAGAACTTTACAGAAATTGCTCAAACGGACAAAGCAATTTGTGCGAACGCTCTTAAATCAATAAAACATGACAAAAAATTTGTTTAACATGATTTCAAAGAAACAGTGAATTTTTGAAGTAACCTTGTGCAAAAGTAGCTACTATTTAACATTTTCGACTACAAATCTGCCAGAACTTTACAGAAATTGCTCAAACTGACAAAGCAATTTGTGCGTACGCTCTTAAATCAATAAAACATGACAAAAAATTTGTTTAACATGATTTCAAAGAAACAGTGAATTTATGATGCAACCTTGTGCAAAAGTAGCTACTATTTAACATTTTCGACTACAAATCTGCCAGAACTTCACAGAAATTGCTCAAACGGACAAAGCAATTTGTGCGAACGCTCTTAAATCAATAAAACATGACAAAAAATTTGTTTAACATGATTTCAAAGAAACAGTGAATTTATGATGCAACCAAATGCAAAAGTAGCTACTATTTAACATTTTCGACTATAAATCTGCCAGAACTTTACAGAAATTGCTCAAACTGACAAAGCAATTTGTGCGAACGCTCTTAAATCAATAAAACATGACAAAAAATTTGTTTAACATGACTAAAGAAACAGTGAATTTTTGAAGTAACCTTGTGCAAAAGTAGCTACTATTTAACATTTTCGACTATAAATCTGCCAGAACTTTACAGAAATTGCTCAAACTGACAAAGCAATTTGTGCGAACGCTCTTAAATCAATAAAACATGACAAAAAATTTGTTTAACATGATTTCAAAGAAACAGTGAATTTATGATGCAACCTTGTGCAAAAGTAGCTAATATTTAACATTTTCGACTACAAATCTGCCAGAACTTTACAGAAATTGCTCAAACTGACAAAGCAATTTGTGCGAACGCTCTTAAATCAATAAAACATGACAAAAAATTTGTTTAACATGATTTCAAAGAATCAGTGAATTTATGATGCAACCTTGTGCAAAAGTAGCTACTATTTAACATTTTCGACTACAAATCTGCCAGAACTTTACAGAAATTGCTCAAACTGACAAAGCAATTTGTGCGAACGCTCTTAAATCAATAAAACATGACAAACAATTTTATTAACATGATTTCAAAGAAACAGTGAATTTATGATGCAACCTTGTGCAAAAGTAGCTACTATTTAACATTTTCGACTACAAATCTGCCAGAACTTTACAGAAATTGCTCAAACTGACAAAGCAATTTGTGCGAACGCTCTTAAATCAATAAAACATGACAAACAATTTTATTACACAAGTTGTCCAAATAAATGAATCGTTTAGCAGGGAAGGTAAAATATCGGGCGGTATCACTCAGGGTTCTTGTGTTGGACCTACATTATTCAATATTTATATTAATGATATAAAAGACTTAAAACTGACATGCCAAAATTACCGTTTTGCGGACGATTCAATATTAATCTGGGATATTGGACATGAGGATGTAAATCAAGTAATTCTGAATGTGGATTCTGATCTTAAAGTACTCAGCAATTATTATGACGCAAATAAACTAAAATTAAATCTATCAAAGTCAAAATTCATCATACTAGGAACAGAAAATCCTGATCAGAACATCCTGAAACTCTTGTCATCCAAGAATATGATTAGAGCCGAGAATCTAGTCTATCTGGGAGTTCCGGTAGATCCGGCTTTAAGCTTCGACAAGTATAGTGATCAAATTAGATCGAAACTAGCACAAACAACTGGAGCCATATCAATTTTAAGGAATAGACTTACGACCGATCTGCTCATGAACTTTTTCCATGCACATTTCCAATCTCATCTATCTTATTGTGCCTTTCTACTACTTAGAGCTCCTTCACAGTCAATAAAAGGTCTTCAAGTCTTGCAGAACCGTTGCGTGAAAATGATATTTGGCTTGCCGATGATCTATCCAACATCAAAACTTTATAAAGAGGTCACGACTAGAGTTTTACCTGTTATGGGACTTCTCTTTTACTCATGTCTTGTCACGGTAAAGAAATCGCTCTTAGCAAATGATGAAACACTAGTACAATTTGAGGAACTAAGATCCGATCGGCTAAAAAATATCAAAATTAGTGAATGCAAATCCAACATTATGAGATATGATCTTACAGTACTTGGCTCATCCATCTACAACAGCTTACCACTAAAATTGAAGTCAATAAACAGCCTCAACGCCTTTAAAATTGAAACAAAACAATTCCTGCTGAAAAAAACTGATACTTTAATTTCACAACAACAAATGAACGTTAAAAATAAAATAATTTAAATTAGAGGGGTCGTGCATGAGATTGCCCACATTAGCTGTTGAAAATCCCCACTTCTTAATGTCAACAAATAAGTATTGAATTAACAACAAATAAGTATCATTCAAAGTGTAATCTAAAGCTATCATTATGGAAAGTTCAAATTTATATTCACAAGAAGACGTTTCATTTATAATCAAGCAATTGACAAAAACGAATGACCTCAACAGGGAAACCTATTTTGAAATTTCAAGAGCTGGATTGGGACTTGACTTACTGGATGTTGTGAACGAGCTCCGTCAGAAGAAGATTAACTTCCTAACTTCTATAGTACAGCGAATATCAATTGAAACTGGAAATAATTTACAATCATTTATAATTTCAGTCATTAACCAACATGAAATCTTTGATTTTTTAAGGATTCTTTCCAGGCAAAATGGAAATTTGAGGATAAAAGACTCCTATTGTCGAGTGAACATTATTCAAGGACCACTCAAATGTGCATTCACCAACTTGCCAATTGATTCTCCAGTTGAAAAAGCTGATCGTCTTCCTGTCTGCATTAAGTCTACGCTGAATCAAAAGTATCACAAATTCCTACCTTCAGTCTTACTTGTCGAATTCCTTCAGGAGCTCAAAGTCAGTGATAAACTATCAAGCATCAACGGAATTACACTTAAGTACCTATCAACACCAAGAATTATCGACAAAAATATAATTTTGAGGATCACTAACGAAGAAGCGGAAAGTGAAGTTTATTCAGTACTGCAGTACTATGGAAACACTGAAATTGAGACCCTTTTAGAATCTCAAATCTTGGCTCATCGGGATGTATGGGCTCAATGCTTTAGAAACCATAACGCTGAATCATCAAGCTACATACTGAATAACAATGTCATATCAAACGACCTATTCACCAATGGGAGAGATGTCAACTCTCTATTGAACAGACTCGGTCCCCGAGCATCTTAATTTATGGATTTACCTGCTTCGACATCTATTGCCATTTTTTTTTTTTTTATTTTTTTGGTGAAGCTAGGCTCTATTTTCCTTCTTTTTCTTTTCATGTAGTGCTTACTCATTTACACTCACTTAATAATTTTACAGACAGTATGTCTTAATAAACTCGACAATAAGTCGATTGAAATGAAAAAAAATTAACATGATTTCAAAGAAACAGTGAATTTATGATGCAACCTTGTGCAAAAGTAGCTACTATTTAACATTTTCGACTACAAATCTGCCAGAACTTTACAGAAATTGCTCAAACTGACAAAGCAATTTGTGCGAACGCTCTTAAATCAATAAAACATGACAAAAAATTTGTTTAACATGATTTCAAAGAAACAGTGAATTTATGATGCAACCAAATGCAAAAGTAGCTACTATTTAACATTTTCGACTATAAATCTGCCAGAACTTTACAGAAATTGCTCAAACTGACAAAGCAATTTGTGCGAACGCTCTTAAATCAATAAAACATGACAAAAAATTTGTTTAACATGATTTCAAAGAAACAGTGAATTTTTGAAGTAACCTTGTGCAAAAGTAGCTACTATTTAACATTTTCGACTATAAATCTGCCAGAACTTTACAGAAATTGCTCAAACTGACAAAGCAATTTGTGCGAACGCTCTTAAATCAATAAAACATGACAAAAAATTTGTTTAACATGATTTCAAAGAAACAGTGAATTTATGATGCAACCTTGTGCAAAAGTAGCTACTATTTAACATTTTCGACTACAACTCTGCCAGAACTTTACAGAAATTGCTCAAACTGACAAAGCAATTTGTGCGAACGCTCTTAAATCAATAAAACATGACAGAAAATTTGTTTAACATGATTTCAAAGAAACAGTGAATTTTTGAAGTAACCTTGTGCAAAAGTAGGTAATATTTAACATTTTCGACTACAAATCTGCCAGAACTTTACAGAAATTGCTCAAACTGACAAAGCAATTTGTGCGAACGCTCTTAAATCAATAAAACATGACAAAAAATTTGTTTAACATGATTTCAAAGAATCAGTGAATTTATGATGCAACCTTGTGCAAAAGTAGCTACTATTTAACATTTTCGACTACAAATCTGCCAGAACTTTACAGAAATTGCTCAAACTGACAAAGCAATTTGTGCGAACGCTCTTAAATCAATAAAACATGACAAACAATTTTATTAACATGATTTCAAAGAAACAGTGAATTTATGATGCAACCTTGTGCAAAAGTAGCTACTATTTAACATTTTCGACTACAAATCTGCCAGAACTTTACAGAAATTGCTCAAACTGACAAAGCAATTTGTGCGAACGCTCTTAAATCAATAAAACATGACAAACAATTTTATTAACATGATTTCAAAGAAACAGTGAATTTATGATGCAACCTTGTGCAAAAGTAGCTACTATTTAACATTTTCGACTACAAATCTGCCAGAACTTTACAGAAATTGCTCAAACTGACAAAGCAATTTGTGCAAACGCTCTTAAATCAATAAAACATGACAAAAAATTTGTTTAACATGATTTCAAAGAAACAGTGAATTTATGATGCAACCAAATGCAAAAGTAGCTACTATTTAACATTTTCGACTATAAATCTGCCAGAATTTTACAGAAATTGCTCAAACTGACAAAGCAATTTGTGCGAACGCTCTTAAATCAATAAAACATGACAAAAAATTTGTTTAACATGATTTCAAAGAAACAGTGAATTTTTGAAGTAACCTTGTGCAAAAGTAGCTACTATTTAACATTTTCGACTACAAATCTGCCAGAACTTTACAGAAATTGCTCAAACTGACAAAGCAATTTGTGCGAACGCTCTTAAATCAATAAAACATGACAAAAAATTTGTTTAACATGATTTCAAAGAAACAGTGAATTTATGATGCAACCTTGTGCAAAAGTAGCTACTATTTAACATTTTCGACTACAAATCTGCCAGAACTTTACAGAAATTGCTCAAACTGACAAAGCAATTTGTGCGAACGCTCTTAAATCAATAAAAAATGACAAAAAATTTGTTTAACATGATTTCAAAGAAACAGTGAATTTATGATGCAACCTTGTGCAAAAGTAGCTACTATTTAACATTTTCGACTACAAATCTGCCAGAACTTTACAGAAATTGCTCAAACTGACAAAGCAATTTGTGCGAACGCTCTTAAATCAATAAAACATGACAAAAAATTTGTTTAACATGATTTCAAAGAAACAGTGAATTTTTGAAGTAACCTTGTGCAAAAGTAGCTACTATTTAACATTTCGACTATAAATCTGCCAGAACTTTAAAGAAATTGCTCAAACTGACAAAGCAATTTGTGCGAACGCTCTTAAATCAATAAAACATGACAAAAAATTTGTTTAACATGATTTCAAAGAAACAGTGAATTTTTGAAGTAACCTTGTGCAAAAGTAGCTACTATTTAATATTTTCGACTACAAATCTGCCAGAACTTCACAGAAATTGCTCAAACTGCCAAAGCAATTTGTGCGAATGCTCTTAAATCAATAAAACATGACAAAAAATTTGTTTAACATGATTTCAAAGAAACAGTGAATTTTTGAAGTAACCTTGTGCAAAAGTAGCTACTATTTAACATTTTCGACTATAAATCTGCCAGAACTTTACAGAAATTGCTCAAACTGACAAAGCAATTTGTGCGAACGCTCTTAAATCAATAAAAAATGACAAAAAATTTGTTTACCATGATTTCAAAGAAACAGTGAATTTATGATGCAACCTTGTGCAAAAGTAGTTACTATTTAACATTTTCGACTACAAATCTGCCAGAACTTTACAGAAATTGCTCAAACTGACAAAGCAATTTGTGCGAACGCTCTTAAATCAATAAAAAATGACAAAAAATTTGTTTAACATGATTTCAAAGAAACAGTGAATTTATGAAGCAACCGAGTGCAAAAGTAGCTACTATTTAACATTTTCGACTACAAATTTGCCAGAACTTTACAGAAATTGCTCAAACTGACAAAGCAATTTGTGCGAACGCTCTTAAATCAATAAAACATGACAAAAAATTTGTTTAACATGATTTCAAAGAAACAGTGAATTTATGATGCAACCTTGTGCAAAAGTAGCTACTATTTAACATTTTCGACTATAAATCTGCCAGAACTTTACAGAAATTGCTCAAACTGACAAAGCAATTTGTGCGAACGCTCTTAAATCAATAAAACATGACAAAAAATTTGTTTAACATGATTTCAAAGAAACAGTGAATTTATGATGCAACCTTGTGCAAAAGTAGCTACTATTTAACATTTTCGACTACAAATCTGCCAGAACTTTACAGAAATTGCTCAAACTGACAAAGCAATTTGTGCGAACGCTCTTAAATCAATAAAACATGACAAAAAATTTGTTTAAAATGATTTCAAAGAAACAGTGAATTTATGAAGCAACCAAATGCAAAAGTAGCTACTATTTAATATTTTCGACTAAAAATCTGCCAGAACTTCATAGAAGTTGCTCAAACTGACAAAGCAATTTGTGCGAACGCTCTTAAATCAATAAAACATGACAAAAAATTTGTTTAACATGATTTCAAAGAAACAGTGAATTTTTGAAGTAACCTTGTGCAAAAGTAGCTACTATTTAACATTTTCGACTACAAATCTGCCAGAACTTTACAGAAATTGCTCAAACTGACAAAGCAATTTGTGCGAACGCTCTTAAATCAATAAAACATGACAAAAAATTTGTTTAACATGATTTCAAAGAAACAGTGAATTTATGATGCAACCAAATGCAAAAGTAGCTACTATTTAACATTTTCGACTATAAATCTGCCAGAACTTTACAGAAATTGCTCAAACTGACAAAGCAATTTGTGCGAACGCTCTTAAATCAATAAAACATGACAAAACATTTGTTTAACATGATTTCAAAGAAACAGTGAATTTTTGAAGTAACCTTGTGCAAAAGTAGCTACTATTTAACATTTTCGACTACAAATCTGCCAGAACTTTACAGAAATTGCTCAAACTGACAAAGCAATTTGTGCGAACGCTCTTAAATCAATAAAACATGACAAAAAATTTGTTTAACATGATTTCAAAGAAACAGTGAATTTATGATGCAACCTTGTGCAAAAGTAGCTACTATTTAACATTTTCGACTACAAATCTGCCAGAACTTTACAGAAATTGATCAAACTGACAAAGCAATTTGTGCGAACGCTCTTAAATCAATAAAAAATGACAAAAAATTTGTTTAACATGATTTCAAAGAAACAGTGAATTTATGATGCAACCTTGTGCAAAAGTAGCTACTATTTAACATTTTCGACTACAAATCTGCCAGAACTTTACAGAAATTGCTCAAACTGACAAAGCAATTTGTGCGAACGCTCTTAAATCAATAAAACATGACAAAACATTTGTTTAACATGATTTCAAAGAAACAGTGAATTTATGATGCAACCTTGTGCAAAAGTAGCTACTATTTAACATTTTCGACTACAAATCTGCCAGAACTTTACAGAAATTGCTCAAACTGACAAAGCAATTTGTGCGAACGCTCTTAAATCAATAAAAAATGACAAAAAATTTGTTTACCATGATTTCAAAGAAACAGTGAATTTATGATGCAACCTTGTGCAAAAGTAGCTACTATTTAACATTTTCGACTACAAATCTGCCAGAACTTTACAGAAATTGCTCAAACTGACAAAACAATTTGTGCGAACGCTCTCAAATCAATAAAACATGACAAAAAATTTGTTTAACATGATTTCAAAGAAACAGTGAATTTTTGAAGTAACCTTGTGCAAAAGTAGCTACTATTTAACATTTTCGACTATAAATCTGCCAGAACTTTACAGAAATTGCTCAAACTGACAAAGCAATTTGTGCGAACGCTCTTAAATCAATAAAACATGACAAAAAATTTGTTTAACATGATTTCAAAGAAACAGTGAATTTATGATGCAACCTTGTGCAAAAGTAGCTACTATTTAACATTTTCGACTACAAATCTGCTAGAACTTCACAGAAATTGCTCAAACTGACAAAACAATTTGTGCGAACGCTCTTAAATCAATAAAACATGACAAAAAATTTGTTTAACATGATTTCAAAGAAACAGTGAATTTATGATGCAACCTTGTGCAAAAGTAGCTACTATTTAACATTTTGGACTACAAATCTGCCAGAACTTTACAGAAATTGCTCAAACTGACAAAGCAATTTGTGCAAACGCTCTTAAATCAATAAAACATGACAAAAAATTTGTTTAACATGATTTCAAAGAAACAGTGAATTTATGATGCAACCTTGTGCAAAAGTAGCTACTATTTAACATTTTCGACTACAAATCTGCTAGAACTTCACAGAAATTGCTCAAACTGACAAAGCAATTTGTGCGAACGCTCTTAAATCAATAAAACATGACAAAAAATTTGTTTAACATGATTTCAAAGAAACAGTGAATTTATGATGCAACCTTGTGCAAAAGTAGCTACTATTTAACATTTTGGACTACAAATCTGCCAGAACTTTACAGAAATTGCTCAAACTGACAAAGCAATTTGTGCAAACGCTCTTAAATCAATAAAACATGACAAAAAATTTGTTAACATGATTTCAAAGAAACAGTGAATTTTTGAAGTAACCTAGTGCAAAAGTAGCTACTATTTAACATTTTCGACTACAAATCTGCCAGAACTTCACAGAAATTGCTCAAACTGACAAAGCAATTTGTGCGAATGCTCTTAAATCAAAAAAACAAGACAAAATATTTGTTTAACATGATTTCAAAGAAACAGTGAATTTATGATGCAACCTAGTGCAAAAGTAGCTACTATTTAACATTTTCGACTACAAATCTGCCAGAACTTCACAGAAATTGCTCAAACTGACAAAACAATTTGTGCGAATGCTCTTAAATCAATAAAACATGACAAAAAATTTGTTTAACATGATTTCAAAGAAACAGTGAATTTATGATGCAACCTAGTGGAAAAGTAGCTACTATTTAACATTTTCGACTACAAATCTGCCAGAACTTTACAGAAATTGCTCAAACTGACAAAACAATTTGTGCGAACGCTCTCAAATCAATAAAACATGACAAAAAATTTGTTTAACATGATTTCAAAGAAACAGTGAATTTATGATGCAACCTAGTGGAAAAGTAGCTACTATTTAACATTTTCGACTACAAATCTGCCAGAACTTCACAGAAATTGCTCAAACTGACAAAACAATTTGTGCGAATGCTCTTAAATCAATAAAACATGACAAAAAATTTGTTTAACATGATTTCAAGAAACAGTGAATTTATGATGCAACCTAGTGGAAAAGTAGCTACTATTTAACATTTTCGACTACAAATCTGCCAGAACTTTACAGAAATTGCTCAAACTGACAAAACAATTTGTGCGAACGCTCTCAAATCAATAAAACATGACAAAAAATTTGTTTAACATGATTTCAAAGAAACAGTGAATTTTTGAAGTAACCTTGTGCAAAAGTAGCTACTATTTAACATTTTCGACTATAAATCTGCCAGAACTTTACAGAAATTGCTCAAACTGACAAAGCAATTTGTGCGAACGCTCTTAAATCAATAAAACATGACAAAAAATTTGTTTAACATGATTTCAAAGAAACAGTGAATTTATGATGCAACCTAGTGGAAAAGTAGCTACTATTTAACATTTTCGACTACAAATCTGCCAGAACTTTACAGAAATTGCTCAAACTGACAAAACAATTTGTGCGAACGCTCTCAAATCAATAAAACATGACAAAAAATTTGTTTAACATGATTTCAAAGAAACAGTGAATTTTTGAAGTAACCTTGTGCAAAAGTAGCTACTATTTAACATTTTCGACTATAAATCTGCTAGAACTTCACAGAAATTGCTCAAATTGACCACACAATTTGTGCGAACGCTCTTAAATCAATAAACCATGACAAAAAATTTGTTTAACATGATTTCAAAGAAACAGTGAATTTTTGAAGTAACCTTGTGCAAAAGTAGCTACTATTTAACATTTTCGACTATAAATCTGCCAGAACTTTACAGAAATTGCTCAAACTGACAAAGCAATTTGTGCTAACGCTCTTAAATCAATAAAACATGACAAAAAATTTGTTTAACATGATTTCAAAGAAACAGTGAATTTTTGAAGTAACCTTGTGCAAAAGTAGCTACTATTTAACATTTTCGACTATAAATCTGCCAGAACTTTACAGAAATTGCTCAAACTGACAAAGCAATTTGTGCTAACGCTCTGAAATCAATAAAACATGACAAAAAATTTGTTTAACATGATTTCAAAGAAACAGTGAATTTTTGAAGTAACCTTGTGCAAAAGTAGCTACTATTTAACATTTTCGACTACAAATCTGCCAGAACTTTACAGAAATTGCTCAAACTGACAAAGCAATTTGTGCGAACGCTCTTAAATCAATAAAACATGACAAAAAATTTGTTTAACATGATTTCAAAGAAACAGTGAATTTTTGAAGTAACCTTGTGCAAAAGTAGCTACTATTTAACATTTTCGACTATAAATCTGCCAGAACTTTACAGAAATTGCTCAAACTGACAAAGCAATTTGTGCTAACGCTCTTAAATCAATAAAACATGACAAAAAATTTGTTTAACATGATTTCAAAGAAACAGTGAATTTTTGAAGTAACCTTGTGCAAAAGTAGCTACTATTTAACATTTTCGACTACAAATCTGCCAGAACTTTACAGAAATTGCTCAAACTGACAAAGCAATTTGTGCGAACGCTCTTAAATCAATAAAACATGACAAAAAATTTGTTTAACATGATTTAAAAGAAACAGTGAATTTTTGAAGTAACCTTGTGCAAAAGTAGCTACTATTTAACATTTTCGACTACAAATCTGCCAGAACTTTACAGAAATTGCTCAAACTGACAAAGCAATTTGTGCGAACGCTCTTAAATCAATAAAACATGACAAACAATTTTATTAACATGATTTCAAAGAAACAGTGAATTTATGATGCAACCTTGTGCAAAAGTAGCTACTATTTAACATTTTCGACTACAAATCTGCCAGAACTTTACAGAAATTGCTCAAACGGACAAAGCAATTTGTGCGAACGCTCTTAAATCAATAAAACATGACAAAAAATTTGTTTAACATGATTTCAAAGAAACAGTGAATTTATGAAGCAACCGAGTGCAAAAGTAGCTACTATTTAACATTTTCGACTATAAATCTGCCAGAACTTTACAGAAATTGCTCAAACTGACAAAGCAATTTGTGCGAACGCTCTTAAATCAATAAAACATGACAAACAATTTTATTAACATGATTTCAAAGAAACAGTGAATTTATGATGCAACCTTGTGCAAAAGTAGCTACTATTTAACATTTTCGACTACAAATCTGCCAGAACTTTACAGAAATTGCTCAAACGGACAAAGCAATTTGTGCGAACGCTCTTAAATCAATAAAACATGACAAAAAATTTGTTTAACATGATTTCAAAGAAACAGTGAATTTTTGAAGTAACCTTGTGCAAAAGTAGCTACTATTTAACATTTTCGACTACAAATCTGCCAGAACTTTACAGAAATTGCTCAAACTGACAAAGCAATTTGTGCGAACGCTCTTAAATCAATAAAACATGACAAAAAATTTGTTTAACATGATTTCAAAGAAACAGTGAATTTATGATGCAACCAAATGCAAAAGTAGCTACTATTTAACATTTTCGACTACAAATCTGCTAGAACTTCACAGAAATTGCTCAAACTGACAAAACAATTTGTGCGAACGCTCTTAAATCAATATAACATGACAAAAAATTTGTTTAACATGATTTCAAAGAAACAGTGAATTTATGATGCAACCTTGTGCAAAAGTAGCTACTATTTAACATTTTCGACTACAAATCTGCCAGAACTTCACAAAAATTGCTCAAACTGACAAAGCAATTTGTGCGAATGCTCTTAAATCAAAAAAACAAGACAAAATATTTGTTTAACATGATTTCAAAAAAACAGTGAATTTATGATGCAACCTAGTGGAAAAGTAGCTACTATTTAACATTTTCGACTACAAATCTGCCAGAACTTCACAGAAATTGCTCAAACTGACAAAACAATTTGTGCGAATGCTCTTAAATCAATAAAACATGACAAAAAATTTGTTTAACATGATTTCAAAGAAACAGTGAATTTATGATGCAACCTAGTGGAAAAGTAGCTACTATTTAACATTTTCGACTACAAATCTGCCAGAACTTTACAGAAATTGCTCAAACTGACAAAACAATTTGTGCGAACGCTCTTAAATCAATAAAACATGACAAAAAATTTGTTTAACATGATTTCAAAGAAACAGTGAATTTATGAAGCAACCGACTGCAAAAGTAGCTACTATTTAACATTTTCGACTACAAATCTGCCAGAACTTTACAGAAATTGCTCAAACGGACAAAGCAATTTGTGCGAACGCTCTTAAATCAATAAAACATGACAAAAAATTTGTTTAACATGATTTCAAAGAAACAGTGAATTTATGAAGCAACCGAGTGCAAAAGTAGCTACTATTTAACATTTTCGACTATAAATCTGCCAGAACTTTACAGAAATTGCTCAAACTGACAAAGCAATTTGTGCGAACGCTCTTAAATCAATAAAACATGACAAACAATTTTATTAACATGATTTCAAAGAAACAGTGAATTTATGATGCAACCTTGTGCAAAAGTAGCTACTATTTAACATTTTCGACTACAAATCTGCCAGAACTTTACAGAAATTGCTCAAACGGACAAAGCAATTTGTGCGAACGCTCTTAAATCAATAAAACATGACAAAAAATTTGTTTAACATGATTTCAAAGAAACAGTGAATTTTTGAAGTAACCTTGTGCAAAAGTAGCTACTATTTAACATTTTCGACTACAAATCTGCCAGAACTTTACAGAAATTGCTCAAACTGACAAAGCAATTTGTGCGAACGCTCTTAAATCAATAAAACATGACAAAAAATTTGTTTAACATGATTTCAAAGAAACAGTGAATTTATGATGCAACCAAATGCAAAAGTAGCTACTATTTAACATTTTCGACTACAAATCTGCTAGAACTTCACAGAAATTGCTCAAACTGACAAAACAATTTGTGCGAACGCTCTTAAATCAATATAACATGACAAAAAATTTGTTTAACATGATTTCAAAGAAACAGTGAATTTATGATGCAACCTTGTGCAAAAGTAGCTACTATTTAACATTTTCGACTACAAATCTGCCAGAACTTCACAAAAATTGCTCAAACTGACAAAGCAATTTGTGCGAATGCTCTTAAATCAAAAAAACAAGACAAAATATTTGTTTAACATGATTTCAAAGAAACAGTGAATTTTTGAAGTAACCTAGTGCAAAAGTAGCTACTATTTAACATTTTCGACTACAAATCTGCCAGAACTTCACAAAAATTGCTCAAACTGACAAAGCAATTTGTGCGAATGCTCTTAAATCAAAAAAACAAGACAAAATATTTGTTTAACATGATTTCAAAAAAACAGTGAATTTATGATGCAACCTAGTGGAAAAGTAGCTACTATTTAACATTTTCGACTACAAATCTGCCAGAACTTCACAGAAATTGCTCAAACTGACAAAACAATTTGTGCGAATGCTCTTAAATCAATAAAACATGACAAAAAATTTGTTTAACATGATTTCAAAGAAACAGTGAATTTATGATGCAACCTAGTGGAAAAGTAGCTACTATTTAACATTTTCGACTACAAATCTGCCAGAACTTTACAGAAATTGCTCAAACTGACAAAACAATTTGTGCGAACGCTCTTAAATCAATAAAACATGACAAAAAATTTGTTTAACATGATTTCAAAGAAACAGTGAATTTATGAAGCAACCGACTGCAAAAGTAGCTACTATTTAACATTTTTGACTATAAATCTGCTAGAACTTCACAGAAATTGCTCAAACTGACAACACAATTTGTGCGAACGCTCTTAAATCAATAAACCATGACAAAAAATTTGTTTAACATGATTTCAAAGAAACAGTGAATTTTTGAAGTAACCTTGTGCAAAAGTAGCTACTATTTAACGTTTTCGACTATAAATCTGCCAGAACTTTACAGAAATTGCTCAAACTGACAAAGCAATTTGTGCTAACGCTCTTAAATCAATAAAACATGACAAAAAATTTGTTTAACATGATTTCAAAGAAACAGTGAATTTTTGAAGTAACCTTGTGCAAAAGTAGCTACTATTTAACATTTTCGACTACAAATCTGTCAGAACTTCACTGAAATTGCTCAAACTGACAACGCAATTTGTGCGAACGCTCTTAAATCAATAAAACATGACAAAGAATTTGTTTAACATGATTTCAAAGTAACAGTGAATTTATGATGCAACCAAATGCAAAAGTAGCTACTTTTTAACATTTTCGACTACAAATCTGCCAGAACTTTACAGAAATTGCTCAAACGGACAAAGCAATTTGTGCGAACGCTCTTAAATCAATAAAACATGACAAAAAATTTGTTTAACATGATTTCAAAGAAACAGTGAATTTATGATGCAACCAAATGCAAAAGTAGCTACTTTTTAACATTTTCGACTACAAATCTGCCAGAACTTTACAGAAATTGCTCAAACTGACAAAGCAATTTGTGCGAACGCTCTTAAATCAATAAAACATGACAAACAATTTTATTAACATGATTTCAAAGAAACAGTGAATTTATGATGCAACCTTGTGCAAAAGTAGCTACTATTTAACATTTTCGACTACAAATCTGCCAGAACTTTACAGAAATTGCTCAAACGGACAAAGCAATTTGTGCGAACGCTCTTAAATCAATAAAACATGACAAAAAATTTGTTTAACATGATTTCAAAGAAACAGTGAATTTTTGAAGTAACCTTGTGCAAAAGTAGCTACTATTTAACATTTTCGACTACAAATCTGCCAGAACTTTACAGAAATTGCTCAAACTGACAAAGCAATTTGTGCGAACGCTCTTAAATCAATAAAACATGACAAAAAATTTGTTTAACATGATTTCAAATAAACAGTGAATTTATGATGCAACCAAATGCAAAAGTAGCTACTATTTAACATTTTCGACTACAAATCTGCTAGAACTTCACAGAAATTGCTCAAACTGACAAAACAATTTGTGCGAACGCTCTTAAATCAATATAACATGACAAAAAATTTGTTTAACATGATTTCAAAGAAACAGTGAATTTATGATGCAACCTTGTGCAAAAGTAGCTACTATTTAACATTTTCGACTACAAATCTGCCAGAACTTCACAAAAATTGCTCAAACTGACAAAGCAATTTGTGCGAATGCTCTTAAATCAAAAAAACAAGACAAAATATTTGTTTAACATGATTTCAAAAAAACAGTGAATTTATGATGCAACCTTGTGCAAAAGTAGCTACTATTTAACATTTTCGACTACAAATCTGCCAGAACTTCACAGAAATTGCTCAAACTGACAAAGCAATTTGTGCGAACGCTCTTAAATCAATAAAACATGACAAAAAATTTGTTTAACATGATTTCAAAGAAACAGTGAATTTTTGAAGTAACCTTGTGCAAAAGTAGCTACTATTTAACATTTTCGACTACAAATCTGCCAGAACTTTACAGAAATTGCTCAAACTGACAAAGCAATTTGTGCGAACGCTCTTAAATCAATAAAACATGACAAAAAATTTGTTTAACATGATTTCAAAGAAACAGTGAATTTATGATGCAACCTTGTGCAAAAGTAGCTACTATTTAACATTTTTGACTATAAATCTGCTAGAACTTCACAGAAATTGCTCAAACTGACAAAGCAATTTGTGCGAACGCTCTTAAATCAATAAACCATGACAAAAAATTTGTTTAACATGATTTCAAAGAAACAGTGAATTTTTGAAGTAACCTTGTGCAAAAGTAGCTACTATTTAACATTTTCGACTACAAATCTGCCAGAACTTTACAGAAATTGCTCAAACTGACAAAACAATTTGTGCGAACGCTCTTAAATCAATAAAACATGACAAAAAATTTGTTTAACATGATTTCAAAGAAACAGTGAATTTATGAAGCAACCGACTGCAAAAGTAGCTACTATTTAACATTTTTGACTATAAATCTGCTAGAACTTCACAGAAATTGCTCAAACTGACAACACAATTTGTGCGAACGCTCTTAAATCAATAAACCATGACAAAAAATTTGTTTAACATGATTTCAAAGAAACAGTGAATTTTTGAAGTAACCTTGTGCAAAAGTAGCTACTATTTAAAATTTTCGACTACAAATCTGTCAGAACTTCACTGAAATTGCTCAAACTGACAAAGCAATTTGTGCGAACGCTCTTAAATCAATAAAACATGACAAAGAATTTGTTTAACATGATTTCAAAGTAACAGTGAATTTTTGAAGTAATCTAGTGCAAAAGTAGCTACTATTTAACATTTTCGACTACAAATCTGTCAGAACTTCACTGAAATTGCTCAAACTGACAAAGCAATTTGTGCGAACGCTCTTAAATCAATAAAACATGACAAAGAATTTGTTTAACATGATTTCAAAGAAACAGTGAATTTTTGAAGTAACCTTGTGCAAAAGTAGCTACTATTTAACATTTTCCACTACAAATCTGCCAGAACTTCACAGAAATTGCTCAAACTGACAAAGCAATTTGTGCAGATGATATTAAATCAATAAAACTTGACAAAAAATTTGTTTAACATGATTTCAAAGAAACAGTGAATTTATGATGCAACCTTGTGCAAAAGTAGCTACTATTTAACATTTTCGACTACAAATCTGCCAGAACTTTACAGAAATTGCTCAAACTGACAAAGCAATTTGTGCGAACGCTCTTAAATCAATAAAACATGACAAAAAATTTGTTTAACATGATTTCAAAGAAACAGTGAATTTATGATGCAACCTTGTGCAAAAGTAGCTACTATTTAACATTTTTGACTATAAATCTGCTAGAACTTCACAGAAATTGCTCAAACTGACAAAGCAATTTGTGCGAACGCTCTTAAATCAATAAACCATGACAAAAAATTTGTTTAACATGATTTCAAAGAAACAGTGAATTTTTGAAGTAACCTTGTGCAAAAGTAGCTACTATTTAACATTTTCGACTACAAATCTGCCAGAACTTTACAGAAATTGCTCAAACTGACAAAACAATTTGTGCGAACGCTCTTAAATCAATAAAACATGACAAAAAATTTGTTTAACATGATTTCAAAGAAACAGTGAATTTATGAAGCAACCGACTGCAAAAGTAGCTACTATTTAACATTTTTGACTATAAATCTGCTAGAACTTCACAGAAATTGCTCAAACTGACAACACAATTTGTGCGAACGCTCTTAAATCAATAAACCATGACAAAAAATTTGTTTAACATGATTTCAAAGAAACAGTGAATTTTTGAAGTAACCTTGTGCAAAAGTAGCTACTATTTAAAATTTTCGACTACAAATCTGTCAGAACTTCACTGAAATTGCTCAAACTGACAAAGCAATTTGTGCGAACGCTCTTAAATCAATAAAACATGACAAAGAATTTGTTTAACATGATTTCAAAGTAACAGTGAATTTTTGAAGTAATCTAGTGCAAAAGTAGCTACTATTTAACATTTTCGACTACAAATCTGTCAGAACTTCACTGAAATTGCTCAAACTGACAAAGCAATTTGTGCGAACGCTCTTAAATCAATAAAACATGACAAAGAATTTGTTTAACATGATTTCAAAGAAACAGTGAATTTTTGAAGTAACCTTGTGCAAAAGTAGCTACTATTTAACATTTTCCACTACAAATCTGCCAGAACTTCACAGAAATTGCTCAAACTGACAAAGCAATTTGTGCAGATGATATTAAATCAATAAAACTTGACAAAAAATTTGTTTAACATGATTTCAAAGAAACAGTGAATTTATGATGCAACCTTGTGCAAAAGTAGCTACTATTTAACATTTTCGACTACAAATCTGCCAGAACTTCACAGAAATTGCTCAAACTGACAAAGCAATTTGTGCGAATGCTTATAAATCAATAAAACTTGACAAAAAATTTGTTTAACATGATTTCAAAGAAACAGTGAATTTATGATGCAACCTTGTGCAAAAGTAGCTACTATTTAACATTTTCCACTACAAATCTGCCAGAACTTTACAGAAATTGCTCAAACTGACAAAGCAATTTGTGCGAACGCTCTTAAATCAATAAAACATGACAAAAAATTTGTTTAACATGATTTCAAAGAAACAGTGAATTTATGATGCAACCTTGTGCAAAAGTAGCTACTATTTAACATTTTCGACTACAAATCTGCCAGAACTTTACAGAAATTGCTCAAACTGACAAAGCAATTCGTGCGAACGCTCTTAAATCAATAAAACATGACAAAAAAATTTTTTAACATGATTTCAAAGAAACAGTGAATTTTTGAAGTAACCTAGTGCAAAAGTAGCTACTATTTAACATTTTCGACTATAAATCTGCCAGAACTTTACAGAAATTGCTCAAACTGACAAAGCAATTTGTGCGAACGCTCTTAAATCAATAAAACATGACAAAAAATTTGTTTAACATGATTTCAAAGAAACAGTGAATTTTTGAAGTAATCTAGTGCAAAAGTAGCTACTATTTAATATTTCGACTATAAATCTGCCAGAACTTTACAGAAATTGCTCAAACTGACAAAGCAATTTGTGCAAACGCTCTTAAATCAATAAAACATGACAAAAAATTTGTTTAACATGATTTCAAAGAAACAGTGAATTTATGATGCAACCTTGTGCAAAAGTAGCTACTATTTAACATTTTCAACTACAAATCTGCCAGAACTTTACAGAAATTGCTCAAACTGACAAAGCAATTTGTGCGAACGCTCTTAAATCAATAAAACATGACAAAAAATTTGTTTAACATGATTTCAAAGAAACAGTGAATTTATGATGCAACCTTGTGCAAAAGTAGCTACTATTTAACATTTTTGACTATAAATCTGCTAGAACTTCACAGAAATTGCTCAAACTGACAACACAATTTGTGCGAACGCTCTTAAATCAATAAACCATGACAAAAAATTTGTTTAACATGATTTCAAAGAAACAGTGAATTTTTGAAGTAACCTTGTGCAAAAGTAGCTACTATTTAACATTTTCGACTACAAATCTGCCAGAACTTTACAGAAATTGCTCAAACTGACAAAGCAATTTGTGCGAATGCTCTTAAATCAATAAAAAATGACAAAAAATTTGTTTAACATGATTTCAAAGAAACAGTGAATTTTTGAAGTAACCTTGTGCAAAAGTAGCTACTATTTAACATTTTCGACTATAAATCTGCCAGAACTTTACAGAAATTGCTCAAACTGACAAAGCAATTTGTGCGAACGCTCTTAAATCAATAAAAAATGACAAAAAATTTGTTTAACATGATTTCAAAGAAACAGTGAATTTATGATGCAACCTTGTGCAAAAGTAGCTACTATTTAACATTTTCGACTCCAAATCTACCAGAACTTTACAGAAATTGCTCAAACTGACAAAGCAATTTGTGCGAACGCTCTTAAATCAATAAAACATGACAAAAAATTTGTTTAACATGATTTCAAAGAAACAGTGAATTCTTGAGGTAACCTTGTGCAAAAGTAGCTACTATTTAACATTTTCGACTACAAATCTGCCAGAACTTTAAAAAAATTGCTCAAACTGACAAAGCAATTTGTGCGAACGCTCTTAAATCAATAAAACATGACAAAAAATTTGTTTAAGATGATTTCAAAGAAACAGTGAATTTATGATGCAACCTTGTGCAAAAGTAGCTACTATTTAACATTTTTGACTACAAATCTGCCAGAACTTTACAGAAATTGCTCAAACTGACAAAGCAATTTGTGCGAACGCTCTTAAATCAATAAAACATGACAAAAAATTTGTTTAACATGATTTCAAAGAAACAGTGAATTTTTGAAGTAACCTTGTGCAAAAGTAGCTACTATTTAACATTTTCGACTATAAATCTGCCAGAACTTTACAGAAATTGCTCAAACTGACAACACAATTTGTGCGAACGCTCTTAAATCAATAAACCATGACAAAAAATTTGTTTAACATGATTTCAAAGAAACAGTGAATTTTTGAAGTAACCTTGTGCAAAAGTAGCTACTATTTAACATTTTCGACTACAAATCTTCAAGAACTTCACAGAAATTGCTCAAACTGACAACACAATTTGTGCGAACGCTCTTAAATCAATAAACCATGACAAAAAATTTGTTTAACATGATTTCAAAGAAACAGTGAATTTATGATGCAACCTTGTGCAAAAGTAGCTACTATTTAACATTTTCGACTACAAATCTGCCAGAACTTTACAGAAATTGCTCAAACTGACAACACAATTTGTGCGAACGCTCTTAAATCAATAAACCATGACAAAAAATTTGTTTAACATGATTTCAAAGAAACAGTGAATTTATGATGCAACCTTGTGCAAAAGTAGCTACTATTTAACATTTTCGACTACAAATCTGCCAGAACTTTACAGAAATTGCTCAAACTGACAAAGCAATTTGTGCGAACGCTCTTGAATCAATAAAACATGACAAAAAATTTGTTTAACATGATTTCAAAGAAACAGTGAATTTTTGAAGTAACCTTGTGCAAAAGTAGCTACTATTTAACATTTTCGACTATAAATCTGCCAGAACTTTACAGAAATTGCTCAAACTGACAAAGCAATTTGTGCGAACGCTCTTAAATCAATAAAAAATGACAAAAAATTTGTTTAACATGATTTCAAAGAAACAGTGAATTTATGATGTGCAAAAGTAGCTACTATTTAACATTTTCGACTCCAAATCTACCAGAACTTTACAGAAATTGCTCAAACTGACAAAGCAATTTGTGCGAACGCTCTTAAATCAATAAAACATGACAAAAAATTTGTTTAACATGATTTCAAAGAAACAGTGAATTTATGATGCAACCTTGTGCAAAAGTAGCTACTATTTAACATTTTTGACTATAAATCTGCTAGAACTTCACAGAAATTGCTCAAACTGACAACACAATTTGTGCGAACGCTCTTAAATCAATAAACCATGACAAAAAATTTGTTTGACATGATTTCAAAGAAACAGTGAATTTTTGAAGTAACCTTGTGCAAAAGTAGCTACTATTTAACATTTTCGACTACAAATCTGCAAGAACTTCACAGAAATTGCTCAAACTGACAAAGCAATTTGTGCGAATGCTCTTAAATCAATAAAAAATGACAAAAAATTTGTTTAACATGATTTCAAAGAAACAGTGAATTTATGATGCAACCTTGTGCAAAAGTAGCTACTATTTAACATTTTCGACTACAAATCTGCCAGAACTTTACAGAAATTGCTCAAACTGACAAAGCAATTTGTGCGAACGCTCTTGAATCAATAAAACATGACAAAAAATTTGTTTAACATGATTTCAAAGAAACAGTGAATTTTTGAAGTAACCTTGTGCAAAAGTAGCTACTATTTAACATTTTTGACTATAAATCTGCCAGAACTTTACAGAAATTGCTCAAACTGACAAAGCAATTTGTGCGAACGCTCTTAAATCAATAAAAAATGACAAAAAATTTGTTTAACATGATTTCAAAGAAACAGTGAATTTATGATGCAACCTTGTGCAAAAGTAGCTACTATTTAACATTTTCGACTCCAAATCTACCAGAACTTTACAGAAATTGCTCAAACTGACAAAGCAATTTGTGCGAACGCTCTTAAATCAATAAAACATGAAAAAAAATTTGTTTAACATGATTTCAAAGAAACAGTGAATTCTTTAAGTAACCTTGTGCAAAAGTAGCTACTATTTAACATTTTCGACTACAAATCTGCCAGAACTTTACAGAAATTGCTCAAACTGACAAAGCAATTTGTGCGAACGCTCTTAAATCAATAAAACATGACAAAAAAATTGTTTAACATGATTTCAAAGAAACAGTGAATTTTTGAAGTAACCTAGTGCAAAAGTAGCTACTATTTAACATTTTCGACTACAAATCTGCCAGAACTTTACAGAAATTGCTCAAACTTACAAAGCAATTTGTGCGAATGCTCTTAAATCAATAAAACATGACAAAAAATTTGTTTAACATGATTTCAAAGAAACAGTGAATTTTTGAAGTAACCTTGTGCAAAAGTAGCTACTATTTAACATTTTCGACTACAAATCTGCAAGAACTTCACAGAAATTGCTCAAACTGACAAAGCAATTTGTGCGAATGCTCTTAAATCAATAAAAAATGACAAAAAATTTGTTTAACATGATTTCAAAGAAACAGTGAATTTATGATGCAACCGACTGCAAAAGTAGCTACTATTTAACATTTTTGACTATAAATCTGCTAGAACTTCACAGAAATTGCTCAAACTGACAACACAATTTGTGCGAACGCTCTTAAATCAATAAACCATGACAAAAAATTTGTTTAACATGATTTCAAAGAAACAGTGAATTTTTGAAGTAACCTTGTGCAAAAGTAGCTACTATTTAACATTTTCGACTACAAATCTGCAAGAACTTCACAGAAATTGCTCAAACTGACAAAGCAATTTGTGCGAATGCTCTTAAATCAATAAAAAATGACAAAAAATTTGTTTAACATGATTTCAAAGAAACAGTGAATTTTTGAAGTAACCTTGTGCAAAAGTAGCTACTATTTAACATTTTCGACTACAAATCTGCCAGAACTTTACAGAAATTGCTCAAACTGACAAAGCAATTTGTGCGAACGCTCTTAAATCAATAAACCATGACAAAAAATTTGTTTAACATGATTTCAAAGAAACAGTGAATTTTTGAAGTAACCTTGTGCAAAAGTAGCTACTATTTAACATTTTCGACTACAAATCTGCCAGAACTTTACAGAAATTGCTCAAACTGACAAAGCAATTTGTGCGAACGCTCTTGAATCAATAAAACATGACAAAAAATTTGTTTAACATGATTTCAAAGAAACAGTGAATTTTTGAAGTAACCTTGTGCAAAAGTAGCTACTATTTAACATTTTCGACTCCAAATCTACCAGAACTTTACAGAAATTGCTCAAACTGACAAAGCAATTTGTGCGAACGCTCTTGAATCAATAAAACATGACAAAAAATTTGTTTAACATGATTTCAAAGAAACAGTGAATTTTTGAAGTAACCTTGTGCAAAAGTAGCTACTATTTAACATTTTCGACTACAAATCTGCAAGAACTTCACAGAAATTGCTCAAACTGACAAAGCAATTTGTGCGAATGCTCTTAAATCAATAAAAAATGACAAAAAATTTGTTTAACATGATTTCAAAGAAACAGTGAATTTTTGAAGTAACCTTGTGCAAAAGTAGCTACTATTTAACATTTTCGACTACAAATCTGCCAGAACTTTACAGAAATTGCTCAAACTGACAACACAATTTGTGCGAACGCTCTTAAATCAATAAACCATGACAAAAAATTTGTTTAACATGATTTCAAAGAAACAGTGAATTTTTGAAGTAACCTTGTGCAAAAGTAGCTACTATTTAACATTTTCGACTATAAATCTGCCAGAACTTTACAGAAATTGCTCAAACTGACAAAGCAATTTGTGCGAACGCTCTTGAATCAATAAAACATGACAAAAAATTTGTTTAACATGATTTCAAAGAAACAGTGAATTTTTGAAGTAACCTTGTGCAAAAGTAGCTACTATTTAACATTTTCGACTCCAAATCTACCAGAACTTTACAGAAATTGCTCAAACTGACAAAGCAATTTGTGCGAACGCTCTTAAATCAATAAAACATGACAAAAAATTTGTTTAACATGATTTCAAAGAAACAGTGAATTTATGATGCAACCTTGTGCAAAAGTAGCTACTATTTAACATTTTCGACTACAAATCTACCAGAACTTTACAGAAATTGCTCAAACTGACAAAGCAATTTGTGCGAACGCTCTTAAATCAATAAAAAATGACAAAAAATTTGTTTAACATGATTTCAAAGAAACAGTGAATTTATGATGCAACCTTGTGCAAAAGTAGCTACTATTTAACATTTTCGACTCCAAATCTACCAGAACTTTACAGAAATTGCTCAAACTGACAAAGCAATTTGTGCGAACGCTCTTAAATCAATAAAACATGACAAAAAATTTGTTTAACATGATTTCAAAGAAACAGTGAATTCTTGAAGTAACCTTGTGCAAAAGTAGCTACTATTTAACATTTTCGACTACAAATCTGCCAGAACTTTACAGAAATTGCTCAAACTGACAAAGCAATTTGTGCGAACGCTCTTAAATCAATAAAACATGACAAAAAAATTGTTTAACATGATTTCAAAGAAACAGTGAATTTTTGAAGTAACCTAGTGCAAAAGTAGCTACTATTTAACATTTTCGACTACAAATCTGCCAGAACTTTACAGAAATTGCTCAAACTTACAAAGCAATTTGTGCGAATGCTCTTAAATCAATAAAACATGACAAAAAATTTGTTTAACATGATTTCAAAGAAACAGTGAATTTTTGAAGTAACCTAGTGCAAAAGTAGCTACTATTTAACATTTTCGACTACAAATCTGCCAGAACTTTACAGAAATTGCTCAAACTGACAAAGCAATTTGTGCGAACGCTCTTAAATCAATAAAACATGACAAAAAAATTGTTTAACATGATTTCAAAGAAACAGTGAATTCTTGAAGTAACCTTGTGCAAAAGTAGCTACTATTTAACATTTTCGACTACAAATCTGCCAGAACTTTACAGAAATTGCTCAAACTGACAAAGCAATTTGTGCGAACGCTCTTAAATCAATAAAACATGACAAAAAAATTGTTTAACATGATTTCAAAGAAACAGTGAATTTTTGAAGTAACCTAGTGCAAAAGTAGCTACTATTTAACATTTTCGACTACAAATCTGCCAGAACTTTACAGAAATTGCTCAAACTGACAAAGCAATTTGTGCGAACGCTCTTAAATCAATAAAACATGACAAAAAAATTGTTTAACATGATTTCAAAGAAACAGTGAATTTTTGAAGTAACCTAGTGCAAAAGTAGCTACTATTTAACATTTTCGACTACAAATCTGCAAGAACTTCACAGAAATTGCTCAAACTGACAAAGCAATTTGTGCGAATGCTCTTAAATCAATAAAAAATGACAAAAAATTTGTTTAACATGATTTCAAAGTAACAGTGAATTTATGATGCAACCTTGTGCAAAAGTAGCTACTATTTAACATTTTCGACTACAAATCTGCAAGAACTTCACAGAAATTGCTCAAACTGACAAAGCAATTTGTGCGAATGCTCTTAAATCAATAAAAAATGACAAAAAATTTGTTTAACATGATTTCAAAGAAACAGTGAATTTATGATGCAACCGACTGCAAAAGTAGCTACTATTTAACATTTTTGACTATAAATCTGCTAGAACTTCACAGAAATTGCTCAAACTGACAACACAATTTGTGCGAACGCTCTTAAATCAATAAACCATGACAAAAAATTTGTTTAACATGATTTCAAAGAAACAGTGAATTTATGATGCAACCTTGTGCAAAAGTAGCTACTATTTAACATTTTCGACTACAAATCTGCCAGAACTTTACAGAAATTGCTCAAACTGACAAAGCAATTTGTGCGAACGCTCTTGAATCAATAAAACATGACAAAAAATTTGTTTAACATGATTTCAAAGAAACAGTGAATTTTTGAAGTAACCTTGTGCAAAAGTAGCTACTATTTAACATTTTCGACTACAAATCTGCAAGAACTTTACAGAAATTGCTCAAACTGACAAAGCAATTTGTGCGAACGCTCTTAAATCAATAAAAAATGACAAAAAATTTGTTTAACATGATTTCAAAGAAACAGTGAATTTGTGATGCAACCTTGTGCAAAAGTAGCTACTATTTAACATTTTCGACTACAAATCTGCCAGAACTTTACAGAAATTGCTCAAACTGACAAAGCAATTTGTGCGAACGCTCTTAAATCAATAAAACATGACAAAAAATTTGTTTAACATGATTTCAAAGAAACAGTGAATTTATGAAGCAACCGACTGCAAAAGTAGCTACTATTTAACATTTTTGACTATAAATCTGCTAGAACTTCACAGAAATTGCTCAAACTGACAACACAATTTGTGCGAACGCTCTTAAATCAATAAACCATGACAAAAAATTTGTTTAACATGATTTCAAAGAAACAGTGAATTTATGATGCAACCTTGTGCAAAAGTAGCTACTATTTAACATTTTCGACTACAAATCTGCAAGAACTTCACAGAAATTGCTCAAACTGACAAAGCAATTTGTGCGAATGCTCTTAAATCAATAAAAAATGACAAAAAATTTGTTTAACATGATTTCAAAGAAACAGTGAATTTATGATGCAACCTTGTGCAAAAGTAGCTACTATTTAACATTTTTGACTACAAATCTGCCAGAACTTTACAGAAATTGCTCAAACTGACAAAGCAATTTGTGCGAACGCTCTTAAATCAATAAAACATGACAAAAAATTTGTTTAACATGATTTCAAAGAAACAGTGAATTTATGATGCAACCTTGTGCAAAAGTAGCTACTATTTAACATTTTCGACTACAAATCTGCCAGAACTTTACAGAAATTGCTCAAACTGACAAAGCAATTTGTGCGAACGCTCTTAAATCAATAAAACATGACAAAAAATTTGTTTAACATGATTTCAAAGAAACAGTGAATTTATGAAGCAACCGACTGCAAAAGTAGCTACTATTTAACATTTTTGACTATAAATCTGCTAGAACTTCACAGAAATTGCTCAAACTGACAACACAATTTGTGCGAACGCTCTTAAATCAATAAACCATGACAAAAAATTTGTTTAACATGATTTCAAAGAAACAGTGAATTTTTGAAGTAACCTTGTGCAAAAGTAGCTACTATTTAACATTTTCGACTACAAATCTGCAAGAACTTCACAGAAATTGCTCAAACTGACAAAGCAATTTGTGCGAATGCTCTTAAATCAATAAAAAATGACAAAAAATTTGTTTAACATGATTTCAAAGAAACAGTGAATTTATGATGCAACCTTGTGCAAAAGTAGCTACTATTTAACATTTTCGACTACAAATCTGCCAGAACTTTACAGAAATTGCTCAAACTGACAAAGCAATTTGTGCGAACGCTCTTGAATCAATAAAACATGACAAAAAATTTGTTTAACATGATTTCAAAGAAACAGAGAATTTTTGAAGTAACCTTGTGCAAAAGTAGCTACTATTTAACATTTTCGACTATAAATCTGCCAGAACTTTACAGAAATTGCTCAAACTGACAAAGCAATTTGTGCGAACGCTCTTAAATCAATAAAAAATGACAAAAAATTTGTTTAACATGATTTCAAAGAAACAGTGAATTCTTGAAGTAACCTTGTGCAAAAGTAGCTACTATTTAACATTTTCGACTACAAATCTGCCAGAACTTTAAAAAAATTGCTCAAACTGACAAAGCAATTTGTGCGAACGCTCTTAAATCAATAAAACATGACAAAAAAATTGTTTAACATGATTTCAAAGAAACAGTGAATTTTTGAAGTAACCTAGTGCAAAAGTAGCTACTATTTAACATTTTCGACTACAAATCTGCCAGAACTTTACAGAAATTGCTCAAACTGACAAAGCAATTTGTGCGAATGCTCTTAAATCAATAAAAAATGACAAAAAATTTGTTTAACATGATTTCAAAGAAACAGTGAATTTATGATGCAACCTTGTGCAAAAGTAGCTACTATTTAACATTTTCGACTACAAATCTGCCAGAACTTTACAACAATTGCTCAAACTGACAAAGCAATTTGTGCGAACGCTCTTAAATCAATAAAACATGACAAAAAATTTGTTTAACATGATTTCAAAGAAACAGTGAATTTATGATGCAACCTTGTGCAAAAGTAGCTAATATTTAACATTTTCGACTACAAATCTGCCAGAACTTTACAGAAATTGCTCAAACTGACAAAGCAATTTGTGCGAACGCTCTTAAATCAATAAAACATGACAAAAAATTTGTTTAACATGATTTCAAAGAATCAGTGAATTTTTGAAGTAACCTTGTGCAAAAGTAGCTACTATTTAACATTTTCGACTATAAATCTGCCAGAACTTTACGGAAATTGCTCAAACTGACAAAGCAATTTGTGCGAACGCTCTTAAATCAATAAAAAATGACAAAAAATTTGTTTACCATGATTTCAAAGAAACAGTGAATTTATGATGCAACCTTGTGCAAAAGTAGCTACTATTTAACATTTTCGACTACAAATCTGCCAGAACTTTACAGAAATTGCTCAAACGGACAAAGCAATTTGTGCGAACGCTCTTAAATCAATAAAACATGACAAAAAATTTGTTTAACATGATTTCAAAGAAACAGTGAATTTATGATGCAACCTTGTGCAAAAGTAGCTACTATTTAACATTTTCGACTACAAATCTGCCAGAACTTTACAGAAATTGCTCAAACTGACAAAGCAATTTGTGCGAACGCTCTTAAATCAATAAAACATGACAAAAATTTGTTTAACATGATTTCAAAGAAACAGTGAATTTATGATGCAACCTTGTGCAAAAGTAGCTAATATTTAACATTTTCGACTACAAATCTGCCAGAACTTTACAGAAATTGCTCAAACGGACAAAGCAATTTGTGCGAACGCTCTTAAATCAATAAAACATGACAAAAAATTTGTTTAACATGATTTCAAAGAAACAGTGAATTTATGATGCAACCTTGTGCAAAAGTAGCTACTATTTAACATTTTCGACTACAAATCTGCCAGAACTTTACAGAAATTGCTCAAACTGACAAAGCAATTTGTGCGAACGCTCTTAAATCAATAAAACATGACAAAAAATTTGTTTAACATGATTTCAAAGAAACAGTGAATTTTTGAAGTAACCTTGTGCAAAAGTAGCTACTATTTAACATTTTCGACTATTGATCTGCCAGAACTTTACAGAAATTGCTCAAACTGACAAAGCAATTTGTGCGAACGCTCTTAAATCAATAAAACATGACAAAAAATTTGTTTAACATGATTTCAAAGAAACAGTGAATTTATGAAGCAACCGACTGCAAAAGTAGCTACTATTTAACATTTTTGACTATAAATCTGCTAGAACTTCACAAAAATTGCTCAAACTGACAAAGCAATTTGTGCGAACGCTCTTAAATCAATAAAACATGACAAAAAATTTGTTTAACATGATTTCAAAGAAACAGTGAATTTTTGAAGTAACCTAGTGCAAAAGTAGCTACTATTTAACATTTTCGACTACAAATCTGCCAGAACTTTACAGAAATTGCTCAAACTGACAAAGCAATTTGTGCGAACGCTCTTAAATCAATAAAACATGACAAAAAATTTGTTTAACATGATTTCAAAGAAACAGTGAATTTTTGAAGTAACCTTGTGCAAAAGTAGCTACTATTTAACATTTTCGACTATAAATCTGCCAGAACTTTACAGAAATTGCTCAAACTGACAAAGCAATTTGTGCAAACGCTCTTAAATCAATAAAAAATGACAAAAAATTTGTTTAACATGATTTCAAAGAAACAGTGAATTTATGATGCAACCTTGTGCAAAAGTAGCTACTATTTAATATTTTCGACTACAAATCTGCCAGAACTTCACAGAAATTGCTCAAACTGACAAAGCAATTTGTGCGAATGCTCTTAAATCAATAAAAAATGACAAAAAAATTTGTTTAACATGATTTCAAAGAAACAGTGAATTTATGATGCAACCTTGTGCAAAAGTAGCTACTATTTAACATTTTCGACTATAAATCTGCCAGAACTTTACAGAAATTGCTCAAACTGACAAAGCAATTTGTGCGAACGCTCTTAAATCAATAAAAGATGACAAAAAATTTGTTTAACATGATTTCAAAGAAACAGTGAATTTATGAAGCAACCGACTGCAAAAGTAGCTACTATTTAACATTTTTGACTATAAATCTGCTAGAACTTCACAGAAATTGCTCAAACTGACAACACAATTTGTGCGAATGCTCTTAAATCAATAAAAAATGACAAAAAATTTGTTTAACATGATTTCAAAGAAACAGTGAATTTATGATGCAACCTTGTGCAAAAGTAGCTACTATTTAACATTTTCGACTACAAATCTGCCAGAACTTTACAGAAATTGCTCAAACTGACAAAGCAATTTGTGCGAACGCTCTTGAATCAATAAAACATGACAAAAAATTTGTTTAACATGATTTCAAAGAAACAGTGAATTTTTGAAGTAACCTTGTGCAAAAGTAGCTACTATTTAACATTTTCGACTATAAATCTGCCAGAACTTTACAGAAATTGCTCAAACTGACAAAGCAATTTGTGCGAACGCTCTTAAATCAATAAAACATGACAAAAAATTTGTTTAACATGATTTCAAAGAAACAGTGAATTCTTGAAGTAACCTTGTGCAAAAGTAGCTACTATTCAACATTTTCGACTACAAATCTGCCAGAACTTTAAAAAAATTGCTCAAACTGACAAAGCAATTTGTGCGAACGCTCTTAAATCAATAAAACATGACAAAAAAATTGTTTAACATGATTTCAAAGAAACAGTGAATTTTTGAAGTAACCTAGTGCAAAAGTAGCTACTATTTAACATTTTCGACTACAAATCTGCCAGAACTTTACAGAAATTGCTCAAACTGACAAAGCAATATGTGCGAATGCTCTTAAATCAATAAAAAATGACAAAAAATTTGTTTAACATGATTTCAAAGAAACAGTGAATTTATGATGCAACCTTGTGCAAAAGTAGCTACTATTTAACATTTTCGACTACAAATCTGCCAGAACTTTACAGAAATTGCTCAAACTGACAAAGCAATTTGTGCGAACGCTCTTAAATCAATAAAACATGACAAAAAATTTGTTTAACATGATTTCAAAGAAACAGTGAATTTTTGAAGTAACCTAGTGCAAAAGTAGCTACTATTTAATATTTTCGACTACAAATCTGCCAGAACTTCACAGAAATTGCTCAAACTGAGAAAACAATTTGTTGGAACGCTCTTAAATCAATAAAACATGACAAAAAATTTGTTTAACATGATTTCAAAGAAACAGTGAATTTTTGAAGTAACCTAGTGCAAAAGTAGCTACTATTTAACATTTTTGACTATAAATCTGCTAGAACTTCACAGAAATTGCTCAAACTGAGAAAACAATTTGTGCGAATGCTCTTAAATCAATAAAACTTGACAAAAAATTTGTTTAAGATGATTTCAAAGAAACAGAGAATTTTTGAAGTAACCTAGTGCAAAAGTAGCTACTATTTAACATTTTTGGCTATAAATCTGCTAGAACTTCACAGAAATTGCTCAAACTAAGAAAACAATCTGTGCGAACGCTCTTAAATCAATAGAACATGACAAAAAATTTGTTTAACATGATTTCAAAGAAACAGTGAATTTTTGAAGTAACCTTGTGCAAAAGTAGCTACTATTTAACATTTTCGACTATAAATCTGCCAGAACTTTACAGAAATTGCTCAAACTGACAAAGCAATTTGTGCAAACGCTCTTAAATCAATAAAACATGACAAAAAATTTGTTTAACATGATTTCAAAGAAACAGTGAATTTATGAAGCAACCGAGTGCAAAAGTAGCTATTATTTAACATTTTTGACTATAAATCTGCTAGAACTTCACAGAAATTGCTCAAACTGACAAAACAATTTGTGCGAACGCTCTTAAATCAATAAAACATGACAAAAAATTTGTTTAACATGATTTCAAAGAAACAGTGAATTTTTGAAGTAACCTTGTGCAAAAGTAGCTACTATTTAACATTTTTGACTATAAATCTGCTATAACTTCACAGAAATTGCTCTAAATAGCTACTATTTAACATTTTTGACTATAAATCTGCTATAACTTCACAGAAATTGCTCAAACTGAGAAAACAATTTGTGCGAACGCTCTTAAATCAATAAAACATGACAAAAAATTTGTTTAACATGATTTCAAAGAAACAGTGAATTTTTGAAGTAACCTTGTGCAAAAGTAGCTACTATTTAACATTTTCGACTATAAATCTGCCAGAACTTCACAGAAATTGCTCAAACTGACAAAGCAATTTGTGCGAATGCTCTTAAATCAATAAAAAATGACAAAAAATTTGTTTAACATGATTTCAAAGAAACAGTGAATTTATGATGCAACCTTGTGCAAAAGTAGCTACTATTTAACATTTTCGACTACAAATCTGCTAGAACTTCACAGAAATTGCTCAAACTGACAAAGCAATTTGTGCGAATGCTCTTAAATCAATAAAACTTGACAAAAAATTTGTTTAACATGATATCAAAGAAACAGTGAATTTATGATGCAACTTAGTGGAAAAGTAGCTACTATTTAACATTTTCGACTACAAATTCGCCAGAACTCTACAGAAATTGCTCAAACTGACAAAGCAATTTGTGCGAACACTCTTAAATCAATAAAACATGACAAAAAATTTGTTTAACATGATTTCAAAGAAACAGTGAATTTTTGAAGTAACCTTGTGCAAAAGTAGCTACTATTTAACATTTTTGACTATAAATCTGCCAGAACTTCACAGAAATTGCTCAAACTGAGAAAACAATTTGTGCGAATGCTCTTAAATCAATAAAACTTGACAAAAAATTTGTTTAACATGATTTCAAAGAAACAGAGAATTTTTGAAGTAACCTAGTGCAAAAGTAGCTACTATTTAACATTTTCGACTATAAATCTGCTAGAACTTCACAGAAATTGCTCAAACTGACAAAGCAATTTGTGCGAACGCTCTTAAATCAATAAAACATGACAAAAAATTTGTTTAACATGATTTCAAAGAAACAGTGAATTTTTGAAGTAACCTTGTGCAAAAGTAGCTACTATTTAACAATTTCGACTACAAATCTGCCAGAACTTCACAGAAATTGCTCAAACTGACAAAGCAATTTGTGCGAACGCTCTTAAATCAATAAAACATGACAAAAAATTTGTTTAACATGATTTCAAAGAAACAGTGAATTTTTGAAGTAACCTTGTGCAAAAGTAGCTACTATTTAACATTTTCGACTACAAATCTGCCAGAACTTTACAGAAATTGCTCAAACTGACAAAACAATTTGTGCGATCGCTCTTAAATCAATAAAACATGACAAAAAATTTGTTTAACATGATTTCAAAGAAACAGTGAATTTTTGAAGTAACCTTGTGCAAAAGTAGCTACTATTTAACATTTTTGACTATAAATCTGCTATAACTTCACAGAAATTGCTCAAACTGAGAAAACAATTTGTGCGAACGCTCTTAAATCAATAAAACATGACAAAAAATTTGTTTAACATGATTTCAAAGAAACAGTGAATTTTTGAAGTAACCTTGTGCAAAAGTAGCTACTATTTAACATTTTCGACTATAAATCTGCCAGAACTTCACAGAAATTGCTCAAACTGACAAAGCAATTTGTGCGAATGCTCTTAAATCAATAAAAAATGACAAAAAATTTGTTTAACATGATTTCAAAGAAACAGTGAATTTTTGAAGTAACCTTGTGCAAAAGTAGCTACTATTTAACATTTTCGACTATAAATCTGCCAGAACTTTACAGAAATTGCTCAAACTGACAAAGCAATTTGTGCGAACGCTCTTAAATCAATAAAACATGACAAAAAATTTGTTTAACATGATTTCAAAGAAACAGTGAATTTTTGAAGTAACCTTGTGCAAAAGTAGCTACTATTTAACATTTTTGACTATAAATCTGCTAGAACTTCACAGAAATTGCTCAAACTGAGAAAACAATTTGTGAGAATGCTCTTAAATCAATAAAACTTGACAAAAAATTTGTTTAACATGATTTCAAAGAAACAGAGAATTTTTGAAGTAACCTAGTGCAAAAGTAGCTACTATTTAACATTTTCGACTATAAATCTGCTAGAACTTCACAGAAATTGCTCAAACTGACAAAGCAATTTGTGCGAACGCTCTTAAATCAATAAAACATGACAAAAAATTTGTTTAACATGATTTCAAAGAAACAGTGAATTTTTGAAGTAACCTTGTGCAAAAGTAGCTACTATTTAACAATTTCGACTACAAATCTGCCAGAACTTCACAGAAATTGCTCAAACTGACAAAGCAATTTGTGCGAACGCTCTTAAATCAATAAAACATGACAAAAAATTTGTTTAACATGATTTCAAAGAAACAGTGAATTTTTGAAGTAACCTTGTGCAAAAGTAGCTACTATTTAACATTTTCGACTATAAATCTGCCAGAACTTCACAGAAATTGCTCAAACTGACAAAGCAATTTGTGCGAATGCTCTTAAATCAATAAAAAATGACAAAAAATTTGTTTAACATGATTTCAAAGAAACAGTGAATTTATGATGCAACTTAGTGGAAAAGTAGCTACTATTTAACATTTTCGACTACAAATTCGCCAGAACTCTACAGAAATTGCTCAAACTGACAAAGCAATTTGTGCGAACACTCTTAAATCAATAAAACATGACAAAAAATTTGTTTAACATGATTTCAAAGAAACAGTGAATTTTTGAAGTAACCTTGTGCAAAAGTAGCTACTATTTAACATTTTTGACTATAAATCTGCCAGAACTTCACAGAAATTGCTCAAACTGAGAAAACAATTTGTGCGAATGCTCTTAAATCAATAAAACTTGACAAAAAATTTGTTTAACATGATTTCAAAGAAACAGAGAATTTTTGAAGTAACCTAGTGCAAAAGTAGCTACTATTTAACATTTTCGACTATAAATCTGCTAGAACTTCACAGAAATTGCTCAAACTGACAAAGCAATTTGTGCGAACGCTCTTAAATCAATAAAACATGACAAAAAATTTGTTTAACATGATTTCAAAGAAACAGTGAATTTTTGAAGTAACCTTGTGCAAAAGTAGCTACTATTTAACAATTTCGACTACAAATCTGCCAGAACTTCACAGAAATTGCTCAAACTGACAAAGCAATTTGTGCGAACGCTCTTAAATCAATAAAACATGACAAAAAATTTGTTTAACATGATTTCAAAGAAACAGTGAATTTTTGAAGTAACCTTGTGCAAAAGTAGCTACTATTTAACATTTTCGACTACAAATCTGCCAGAACTTTACAGAAATTGCTCAAACTGACAAAACAATTTGTGCGATCGCTCTTAAATCAATAAAACATGACAAAAAATTTGTTTAACATGATTTCAAAGAAACAGTGAATTTTTGAAGTAACCTTGTGCAAAAGTAGCTACTATTTAACATTTTTGACTATAAATCTGCTATAACTTCACAGAAATTGCTCAAACTGAGAAAACAATTTGTGCGAACGCTCTTAAATCAATAAAACATGACAAAAAATTTGTTTAACATGATTTCAAAGAAACAGTGAATTTTTGAAGTAACCTTGTGCAAAAGTAGCTACTATTTAACATTTTCGACTATAAATCTGCCAGAACTTCACAGAAATTGCTCAAACTGACAAAGCAATTTGTGCGAATGCTCTTAAATCAATAAAAAATGACAAAAAATTTGTTTAACATGATTTCAAAGAAACAGTGAATTTTTGAAGTAACCTTGTGCAAAAGTAGCTACTATTTAACATTTTCGACTATAAATCTGCCAGAACTTTACAGAAATTGCTCAAACTGACAAAGCAATTTGTGCGAACGCTCTTAAATCAATAAAACATGACAAAAAATTTGTTTAACATGATTTCAAAGAAACAGTGAATTTTTGAAGTAACCTTGTGCAAAAGTAGCTACTATTTAACATTTTTGACTATAAATCTGCTAGAACTTCACAGAAATTGCTCAAACTGAGAAAACAATTTGTGAGAATGCTCTTAAATCAATAAAACTTGACAAAAAATTTGTTTAACATGATTTCAAAGAAACAGAGAATTTTTGAAGTAACCTAGTGCAAAAGTAGCTACTATTTAACATTTTCGACTATAAATCTGCTAGAACTTCACAGAAATTGCTCAAACTGACAAAGCAATTTGTGCGAACGCTCTTAAATCAATAAAACATGACAAAAAATTTGTTTAACATGATTTCAAAGAAACAGTGAATTTTTGAAGTAACCTTGTGCAAAAGTAGCTACTATTTAACAATTTCGACTACAAATCTGCCAGAACTTCACAGAAATTGCTCAAACTGACAAAGCAATTTGTGCGAATGCTCTTAAATCAATAAAACATGACAAAAAATTTGTTTAACATGATTTCAAAGAAACAGTGAATTTTTGAAGTAACCTTGTGCAAAAGTAGCTACTATTTAACAATTTCGACTACAAATCTGCTAGAACTTCACAGAAATTGCTCAAACTGACAAAGCAATTTGTGCGAATGCTCTTAAATCAATAAAACTTGACAAAAAATTTGTTTAACATGATATCAAAGAAACAGTGAATTTATGATGCAACTTAGTGGAAAAGTAGCTACTATTTAACATTTTCGACTACAAATTCGCCAGAACTTTACAGAAATTGCTCAAACTGACAAAGCAATTTGTGCGAACACTCTTAAATCAATAAAACATGACAAAAAATTTGTTTAACATGATTTCAAAGAAACAGTGAATTTATGAAGCAACCGAGTGCAAAAGTAGCTACTATTTAACATTTTTGACTATAAATCTGCTAGAACTTCACAGAAATTGCTCAAACTGACAAAACAATTTGTGCGAATGCTCTTAAATCAATAAAAAATGACAAAAAATTTGTTTAACATGATTTCAAAGAAACAGTGAATTTTTGAAGTAACCTTGTGCAAAAGTAGCTACTATCTAACAATTTCGACTACAAATCTGCCAGAACTTCACAGAAATTGCTCAAACTGACAAAGCAATTTGTGCGAATGCTCTTAAATCAATAAAAAATGACAAAAAATTTGTTTAACATGATTTCAAAGAAACAGTGAATTTATGATGCAACCTTGTGCAAAAGTAGCTACTATTTAACATTTTCGACTACAAATCTGCTAGAACTTCACAGAAATTGCTCAAACTGACAAAGCAATTTGTGCGAATGCTCTTAAATCAATAAAACTTGACAAAAAATTTGTTTAACATGATATCAAAGAAACAGTGAATTTATGATGCAACTTAGTGGAAAAGTAGCTACTATTTAACATTTTCGACTACAAATCTGCCAGAACTTCACAGAAATTGCTCAAACTGACAAAACAATTTGTGCAAACGCTCTTAAATCAATAAAACATGACAAAAAATTTGTTTAACATGATTTCAAAGAAACAGTGAATTTTTGAAGTAACCTTGTGCAAAAGTAGCTACTATTTAACATTTTCGACTATAAATCTGCCAGAACTTTACAGAAATTGCTCAAACTGACAAAGCAATTTGTGCGAACGCTCTTAAATCAATAAAACAAGACAAAATATTTGTTTAACATGATTTCAAAGAAACAGTGAATTTATGATGCAACCTAGTGGAAAAGTAGCTACTATTTAACATTTTCGATTACAAATCTGCCAGAACTTCACAGAAATTGCTCAAACTGACAAAACAATTTGTGCGAACGCTCTTAAATCAATTAAACATGACAAAAAATTTGTTTAACATGATTTCAAAGAAACAGTGAATTTTTGAAGTAACCTTGTGCAAAAGTAGCTACTATTTAACATTTTCGACTATAAATCTGCCAGAACTTTACAGAAATTGCTCAAACTGACAAAGCAATTGTGCGAACGCTCTTAAATCAATAGAACATGACAAAAAATTTGTTTAACATGATTTCAAAGAAACAGTGAATTTTTGAAGTAACCTTGTGCAAAAGTAGCTACTATTTAACATTTTCGACTACAAATCTGCCAGAACTTTACAGAAATTGCTCAAACTGACAAAGCAATTTGTGCGAACGCTCTTAAATCAATAGAACATGACAAAAAATTTGTTTAACATGATTTCAAAGAAACAGTGAATTTTTGAAGTAACCTTGTGCAAAAGTAGCTACTATTTAACATTTTCGACTATAAATCTGCCAGAACTTTACAGAAATTGCTCAAACTGACAAAGCAATTTGTGCGAACGCTCTTAAATCAATAAAACATGACAAAGAATTTGTTTAACATGATTTCAAAGTAACAGTGAATTTTTGAAGTAACCTTGTGCAAAAGTAGCTACTATTAACATTTTCGACTACAAATCTGCCAGAACTTTACAGAAATTGCTCAAACTGACAAAGCAATTTGTGCGAACGCTCTTAAATCAATAAAACATGACAAAAAATTTGTTTAACATGATTTCAAAGAAACAGTGAATTTTTGAAGTAACCTTGTGCAAAAGTAGCTACTATTTAACATTTTCGACTACAAATCTGCCAGAACTTTACAGAAATTGCTCAAACTGACAAAGCAATTTGTGCAAATGATCTTAAATCAATAAAAAATGACAAAAAATTTGTTTAACATGATTTCAAAGAAACAGTGAATTTTTGAAGTAACCTTGTGCAAAAGTAGCTCCTATTTAACATTTTCGACTACAAATCTGCCAGAACTTTACAGAAATTGCTCAAACTGACAAAGCAATTTGTGCGAACGCTCTTAAATCAATAAAACATGACAAAGAATTTGTTTAACATGATTTCAAAGTAACAGTGAATTTTTGAAGTAACCTTGTGCAAAAGTAGCTACTATTTAAACATTTTCGACTACAAATCTGCCAGAACTTTACAGAAATTGCTCAAACTGACAAAGCAATTTGTGCGAACGCTCTTAAATCAATAAAACATGACAAAGAATTTGTTTAACATGATTTCAAAGTAACAGTGAATTTTTGAAGTAACCTTGTGCAAAAGTAGCTACTATTTAACATTTTCGACTATAAATCTGCCAGAACTTTACAGAAATTGCTCAAACTGACAAAGCAATTTGTGCGAACGCTCTTAAATCAATAAACATGACAAAAAATTTGTTTAACATGATTTCAAAGAAACAGTGAATTTTTGAAGTAACCTTGTGCAAAAGTAGCTACTATTTAACATTTTCGACTACAAATCTGCCAGAACTTTACAGAAATTGCTCAAACTGACAAAGCAATTTGTGCGAACGCTCTTAAATCAATAAAACATGACAACAAATTTGTTTAACATGATTTCAAAGAAACAGTGAATTTATGATGCAACCTTGTGCAAAAGTAGCTACTATTTAACATTTTCGACTACAAATCTGCTAGAACTTCACAGAAATTGCTCAAACTGACAAAGCAATTTGTGCGAACGCTCTTAAATCAATAAAACATGACAAAAAATTTGTTTAACATGATTTCAAAGAAACAGTGAATTTTTGAAGTAACCTTGTGCAAAAGTAGCTACTATTTAACATTTTCGACTACAAATCTGCCAGAACTTTACAGAAATTGCTCAAACTGACAAAGCAATTTGTGCGAACGCTCTTAAATCAATAAAACATGACAACAAATTTGTTTAACATGATTTCAAAGAAACAGTGAATTTATGATGCAACCTTGTGCAAAAGTAGCTACTATTTAACATTTTCGACTACAAATCTGCTAGAACTTCACAGAAATTGCTCAAACTGACAAAGCAATTTGTGCGAATGCTCTTAAATCAATAAAACTTGACAAAAAATTTGTTTAACATGATTTCAAAGAAACAGTGAATTTTTGAAGTAACCTTGTGCAAAAGTAGCTACTATTTAACATTTTCGACTACAAATCTGCCAGAACTTCACAGAAATTGCTCAAACTGACAAAACAATTTGTGCAAACGCTCTTAAATCAATAAAACATGACAAAAAATTTGTTTAACATGATTTCAAAGAAACAGTGAATTTTTGAAGTAACCTTGTGCAAAAGTAGCTACTATTTAACATTTTCGACTATAAATCTGCCAGAACTTTACAGAAATTGCTCAAACTGACAAAGCAATTTGTGCGAACGCTCTTAAATCAATAAAACAAGACAAAATATTTGTTTAACATGATTTCAAAGAAACAGTGAATTTATGATGCAACCTAGTGGAAAAGTAGCTACTATTTAACATTTTCGATTACAAATCTGCCAGAACTTCACAGAAATTGCTCAAACTGACAAAACAATTTGTGCGAACGCTCTTAAATCAATTAAACATGACAAAAAATTTGTTTAACATGATTTCAAAGAAACAGTGAATTTTTGAAGTAACCTTGTGCAAAAGTAGCTACTATTTAACATTTTCGACTATAAATCTGCCAGAACTTTACAGAAATTGCTCAAACTGACAAAGCAATTTGTGCGAACGCTCTTAAATCAATAGAACATGACAAAAAATTTGTTTAACATGATTTCAAAGAAACAGTGAATTTTTGAAGTAACCTTGTGCAAAAGTAGCTACTATTTAACATTTTCGACTACAAATCTGCCAGAACTTTACAGAAATTGCTCAAACTGACAAAGCAATTTGTGCGAACGCTCTTAAATCAATAAAACATGACAAAAAATTTGTTTAGCATGATTTCAAAGAAACAGTGAATTTTTGTAGTAACCTTGTGCAAAAGTAGCTACTATTTAACATTTTCGACTACAAATCTGCCAGAACTTTACAGAAATTGCTCAAACTGACAAAGCAATTTGTGCGAACGCTCTTAAATCAATAAAACATGACAACAAATTTGTTTAACATGATTTCAAAGAAACAGTGAATTTTTGAAGTAACCTTGTGCAAAAGTAGCTCCTATTTAACATTTTCGACTACAAATCTGCCAGAACTTTACAGAAATTGCTCAAACTGACAAAGCAATTTGTGCGAACGCTCTTAAATCAATAAAACATGACAAAGAATTTGTTTAACATGATTTCAAAGTAACAGTGAATTTTTGAAGTAACCTTGTGCAAAAGTAGCTACTATTTAACATTTTCGACTACAAATCTGCCAGAACTTTACAGAAATTGCTCAAACTGACAAAGCAATTTGTGCGAACGCTCTTAAATCAATAAAACATGACAAAGAATTTGTTTAACATGATTTCAAAGTAACAGTGAATTTTTGAAGTAACCTTGTGCAAAAGTAGCTACTATTTAACATTTTCGACTACAAATCTGCCAGAACTTTACAGAAATTGCTCAAACTGACAAAGCAATTTGTGCGAACGCTCTTAAATCAATAAAACATAACAAAGAATTTGTTTAACATGATTTCAAAGTAACAGTGAATTTTTGAAGTAACCTTGTGCAAAAGTAGCTACTATTTAACATTTTCGACTACAAATCTGCCAGAACTTTACAGAAATTGCTCAAACTGACAAAGCAATTTGTGCGAACGCTCTTAAATCAATAAAACATGACAAAAAATTTGTTTAACATGATTTCAAAGAAAAAGTGAATTTTTGAAGTAACCTTGTGCAAAAGTAGCTACTATTTAACATTTTCGACTACAAATCTGCCAGAACTTTACAGAAATTGCTCAAACTGACAAAGCAATTTGTGCGAACGCTCTTAAATCAATAAAACATGACAACAAATTTGTTTAACATGATTTCAAAGAAACAGTGAATTTATGATGCAACCTTGTGCAAAAGTAGCTACTATTTAACATTTTCGACTACAAATCTGCTAGAACTTCACAGAAATTGCTCAAACTGACAAAGCAATTTGTGCGAATGCTCTTAAATCAATAAAACTTGACAAAAAATTTGTTTAACATGATATCAAAGAAACAGTGAATTTATGATGCAACTTAGTGGAAAAGTAGCTACTATTTAACATTTTCGACTACAAATCTGCCAGAACTTCACAGAAATTGCTCAAACTGACAAAACAATTTGTGCAAACGCTCTTAAATCAATAAAACATGACAAAAAATTTGTTTAACATGATTTCAAAGAAACAGTGAATTTTTGAAGTAACCTTGTGCAAAAGTAGCTACTATTTAACATTTTCGACTATAAATCTGCCAGAACTTTACAGAAATTGCTCAAACTGACAAAGCAATTTGTGCGAACGCTCTTAAATCAATAAAACAAGACAAAATATTTGTTTAACATGATTTCAAAGAAACAGTGAATTTATGATGCAACCTAGTGGAAAAGTAGCTACTATTTAACATTTTCGATTACAAATCTGCCAGAACATCACAGAAATTGCTCAAACTGACAAAACAATTTGTGCGAACGCTCTTAAATCAATTAAACATGACAAAAAATTTGTTTAACATGATTTCAAAGAAACAGTGAATTTTTGAAGTAACCTTGTGCAAAAGTAGCTACTATTTAACATTTTCGACTATAAATCTGCCAGAACTTTACAGAAATTGCTCAAACTGACAAAGCAATTTGTGCGAATGCTCTTAAATCAATAAAACTTGACAAAAAATTTGTTTAACATGATTTCAAAGAAACAGTGAATTTATGATGCAACTTAGTGGAAAAGTAGCTACTATTTAACATTTTCGACTACAAATCTGCCAGAACTTCACAGAAATTGCTCAAACTGACAAAGCAATTTGTACGAACGCTCTTAAATCAATAAAACATGACAAAAAATTTGTTTAACATGATTTCAAAGAAACAGTGAATTTTTGAAGTAACCTTGTGCAAAAGTAGCTACTATTTAACATTTTCGACTACAAATCTGCCAGAACTTTACAGAAATTGCTCAAACTGACAAAGCAATTTGTGCGAACGCTCTTAAATCAATAGAACATGACAAAAAATTTGTTTAACATGATTTCAAAGAAACAGTGAATTTTTGAAGTAACCTTGTGCAAAAGTAGCTACTATTTAACATTTTCGACTATAAATCTGCCAGAACTTTACAGAAATTGCTCAAACTGACAAAGCAATTTGTGCGAACGCTCTTAAATCAATAAATCATGACAAAGAATTTGTTTAACATGATTTCAAAGTAACAGTGAATTTTTGAAGTAACCTTGTGCAAAAGTAGCTACTATTTAACATTTTCGACTACAAATCTGCCAGAACTTTACAGAAATTGCTCAAACTGACAAAGCAATTTGTGCGAACGCTCTTAAATCAATAAAACATGACAAAAAATTTGTTTAACATGATTTCAAAGAAACAGTGAATTTTTGAAGTAACCTTGTGCAAAAGTAGCTACTATTTAACATTTTCGACTACAAATCTGCCAGAACTTTACAGAAATTGCTCAAACTGACAAAGCAATTTGTGCGAACGCTCTTAAATCAATAAAACATGACAAAAAATTTGTTTAGCATGATTTCAAAGAAACAGTGAATTTTTGAAGTAACCTTGTGCAAAAGTAGCTCCTATTTAACATTTTCGACTACAAATCTGCCAGAACTTTACAGAAATTGCTCAAACTGACAAAGCAATTTGTGCGAACGCTCTTAAATCAATAAAACATGACAAAGAATTTGTTTAACATGATTTCAAAGTAACAGTGAATTTTTGAAGTAACCTTGTGCAAAAGTAGCTACTATTTAACATTTTCGACTACAAATCTGCCAGAACTTTACAGAAATTGCTCAAACTGACAAAGCAATTTGTGCTAACGCTCTTAAATCAATAAAACATGACAAAGAATTTGTTTAACATGATTTCAAAGTAACAGTGAATTTTTGAAGTAACCTTGTGCAAAAGTAGCTACTATTTAACATTTTCGACTACAAATCTGCCAGAACTTTACAGAAATTGCTCAAACTGACAAAGCAATTTGTGCGAACGCTCTTAAATCAATAAAACATGACAAAGAATTTGTTTAACATGATTTCAAAGTAACAGTGAATTTTTGAAGTAACCTTGTGCAAAAGTAGCTACTATTTAACATTTTCGACTACAAATCTGCCAGAACTTTACAGAAATTGCTCAAACTGACAAAGCAATTTGTGCGAACGCTCTTAAATCAATAAAACATGACAAAAAATTTGTTTAACATGATTTCAAAGAAACAGTGAATTTTTGAAGTAACCTTGTGCAAAAGTAGCTACTATTTAACATTTTCGACTACAAATCTGCCAGAACTTTACAGAAATTGCTCAAACTGACAAAGCAATTTGTGCGAACGCTCTTAAATCAATAAAACATGACAACAAATTTGTTTAACATGATTTCAAAGAAACAGTGAATTTTTGAAGTAACCTTGTGCAAAAGTAGCTACTATTTAACATTTTCGACTACAAATCTGCCAGAACTTTAAATCAATAAAACATGACAAAAAATTTTTTTAACATGATTTCAAAGAAACAGTGAATTTTTGAAGTAACCTTGTGCAAAAGTAGCTACTATTTAACATTTTCGACTACAAATCTGCCAGAACTTTACAGAAATTGCTCAAACTGACAAAGCAATTTGTGCGAACGCTCTTAAATCAATAAAACATGACAAAAAATTTGTTTAACATGATTTCAAAGAAACAGTGAATTTTTGAAGTAACCTTGTGCAAAAGTAGCTACTATTTAACATTTTCGACTACAAATCTGCCAGAACTTTACAGAAATTGCTCAAACTGACAAAGCAATTTGTGCGAACGCTCTTAAATCAATAAAACATGACAACAAATTTGTTTAACATGATTTCAAAGAAACAGTGAATTTTTGAAGTAACCTTGTGCAAAAGTAGCTACTATTTAACATTTTCGACTATAAATCTGCCAGAACTTTACAGAAATTGCTCAAACTGACAAAGCAATTTGTGCGAACGCTCTTAAATCAATAAAACACGACAAAGAATTTGTTTAACATGATTTCAAAGTAACAGTGAATTTTTGAAGTAACCTTGTGCAAAAGTAGCTACTTTTTAACATTTTCGACTACAAATCTGCCAGAACTTTACAGAAATTGCTCAAACTGACAAAGCAATTTGTGCGAACGCTCTTAAATCAATAGAACATGACAAAAAATTTGTTTAACATGATTTCAAAGAAACAGTGAATTTTTGAGGTAACCTTGTGCAAAAGTAGCTACTATTTAACATTTTCGACTACAAATCTGCCAGAACTTTACAGAAATTGCTCAAACTGACAAAGCAATTTGTGCGAACGCTCTTAAATCAATAAAACATGACAAAAAATTTGTTTAACATGATTTCAAAGAAACAGTGAATTTTTGAAGTAACCTTGTGCAAAAGTAGCAACTATTTAACATTTTCGACTACAAATCTGCCAGAACTTTACAGAAATTGCTCAAACTGACAAAGCAATTTGTGCGAACGCTCTTAAATCAATAAAACATGACAAAAAATTTGTTTAACATGATTTCAAAGAAACAGTGAATTTTTGAAGTAACCTTGTGCAAAAGTAGCAACTATTTAACATTTTCGACTACAAATCTGCCAGAACTTTACAGAAATTGCTCAAACTGACAAAGCAATTTGTGCGAACGCTCTTAAATCAATAAAACATGACAAAAAATTTGTTTAACATGATTTCAAAGAAACAGTGAATTTATGAAGCAACCGAGTGCAAAAGTAGCTACTATTTAACATTTTCGACTACAAATCTGCCAGAACTTTACAGAAATTGCTCAAACTGACAAAGCAATTTGTGCGAACGCTCTTAAATCAATAAAACATGACAAAAAATTTGTTTAACATGATTTCAAAGAAACAGTGAATTTTTGAAGTAACCTTGTGCAAAAGTAGCTACTATTTAACATTTTCGACTATAAATCTGCCAGAACTTTACAGAAATTGCTCAAACTGACAAAGCAATTTGTGCAAACGCTCTTAAATCAATAAAACATGACAAAAAATTTGTTTAACATGATTTCAAAGTAACAGTGAATTTTTGAAGTAACCTTGTGCAAAAGTAGCTACTATTTAACATTTTCGACTATAAATCTGCCAGAACTTTACAGAAATTGCTCAAACTGACAAAGCAATTTGTGCGAACGCTCTTAAATCAATAAAACATGACAACAAATTTGTTTAACATGATTTCAAAGAAACAGTGAATTTTTGAAGTAACCTTGTGCAAAAGTAGCTACTATTTAACATTTTCGACTTCAAATCTGCCAGAACTTTACAGAAATTGCTCAAACTGACAAAGCAATTTGTGCGAACGCTCTTAAATCAATAGAACATGACAAAAAATTTGTTTAACATGATTTCAAAGAAACAGTGAATTTTTGAAGTAACCTTGTGCAAAAGTAGCTACTATTTAACATTTTCGACTACAAATCTGCCAGAACTTTACAGAAATTGCTCAAACTGACAAAGCAATTTGTGCGAACGCTCTTAAATCAATAAAACATGACAAAAAATTTGTTTAACATGATTTCAAAGAAACAGTGAATTTTTGAAGTAACCTTGTGCAAAAGTAGCAACTATTTAACATTTTCGACTACAAATCTGCCAGAACTTTACAGAAATTGCTCAAACTGACAAAGCAATTTGTGCGAACGCTCTTAAATCAATAAAACATGACAAAAAATTTGTTTAACATGATTTCAAAGAAACAGTGAATTTATGAAGCAACCGAGTGCAAAAGTAGCTACTATTTAACATTTTCGACTACAAATCTGCCAGAACTTTACAGAAATTGCTCAAACTGACAAAGCAATTTGTGCGAATGCTCTTAAATCAATAAAAAATGACAAAAAATTTGTTTAACATGATTTCAAAGAAACAGTGAATTTATGATGCAACCTTGTGCAAAAGTAGCTACTATTTAACATTTTCGACTACAAATCTGCCAGAACTTTACAGAAATTGCTCAAACTGACAAAGCAATTTGTGCGAACGCTCTTAAATCAATAAAACATGACCAAAAATTTGTTTAACATGATTTCAAAGAAACAGTGAATTTTTGAAGTAACCTTGTGCAAAAGTAGCTACTATTTAACATTTTCGACTACAAATCTGCCAGAACTTTACAGAAATTGCTCAAACTGACAAAACAATTTGTGCAAACGCTCTTAAATCAATAGAACATGACAAAAAATTTGTTTAACATGATTTCAAAGAAACAGTGAATTTATGATGCAACCTTGTGCAAAAGTAGCTACTATTTAACATTTTCGACTATAAATCTGCCAGAACTTTACAGAAATTGCTCAAACTGACAAAGCAATTTGTGCGAACGCTCTTAAATCAATAAAACATGACAAAAAATTTGTTTATTATGATTTCAAAGAAACAGTGAATTTTTGAAGTAACCTAGTGCAAAAGTAGCTACTATTTAACATTTTCGACTACAAATCTGCCAGAACTTTACAGAAATTGCTCAAACTGACAAAGCAATTTGTGCGAATGCTCTTAAATCAATAAAAAATGACAAAAAATTTGTTTAACATGATTTCAAAGAAACAGTGAATTTATGATGCAACCTTGTGCAAAAGTAGCTACTATTTAAAATTTTCGACTACAAATCTGCCAGAACTTTACAGAAATTGCTCAAACTGACAAAGCAATTTGTGCGAACGCTCTTAAATCAATAAAACATGACCAAAAATTTGTTTAACATGATTTCAAAGAAACAGTGAATTTTTGAAGTAACCTAATGCAAAAGTTGCTTCTATTTAACATTTTCGACTACAAATCTGCCAGAACTTTACAGAAATTGCTCAAACTGACAAAGCAATTTGTGCGAACGCTCTTAAATCAATAAAACATGACAAAAAATTTGTTTAACATGATTTCAAAGAAACAGTGAATTTATGATGCAACCTTGTGCAAAAGGAGCTACTATTTAACATTTTCGACTATAAATCTGCCAGAACTTTACAGAAATTGCTCAAACTGACAAAGCAATTTGTGCGAACGCTCTTAAATCAATAAAACATGACAAAAAATTTGTTTATTATGATTTCAAAGAAACAGTGAATTTTTGAAGTAACCTAGTGCAAAAGTAGCTACTATTTAACATTTTCGACTATAAATCTGCCAGAACTTTACAGAAATTGCTCAAACTGACAAAGCAATTTGTGCGAATGCTCTTAAATCAATAAAACATGACAAAAAATTTGTTTAACATGATTTCAAAGAAACAGTGAATTTTTGAAGTAACCTTGTGCAAAAGTAGCTACTATTTAACATTTTCGACTATAAATCTGCCAGAACTTTACAGAAATTGCTCAAACTGACAAAGCAATTTGTGCGAACGCTCTTAAATCAATAAAACATGACAAAAAATTTGTTTAACATGATTTCAAAGAAACAGTGAATTCTTGAAGTAACCTTGTGCAAAAGTAGCTACTATTTAACATTTTCGACTACAAATCTGCCAGAACTTTACAGAAATTGCTCAAACTGACAAAGCAATTTGTGCGAACGCTCTTAAATCAATAAAACATGACAAAAAATTTGTTTAACATGATTTCAAAGAAACAGTGAGTTTTTGAAGTAACCTTGTGCAAAAGTAGCTACTATTTAACATTTTCGACTACAAATCTGCCAGAACTTCACAGAAATTGCTCAAACTGACAAAGCAATTTGTGCAAACGCTCTTAAATCAATAAAACATGACAAAAAATTTGTTTAACATGATTTCAAAGAAACAGTGAATTTATGATGCAACCTTGTGCAAAAGTAGCTACTATTTAACATTTTCGACTACAAATCTGCCAGAACTTCACAGAAATTGCTCAAACTGACAAAGCAATTTGTGCGAACGCTCTTAAATCAATAAAACATGACAAAAAATTTGTTTAGCATGATTTCAAAGAAACAGTGAATTTTTGAAGTAACCTAGTGCAAAAGTAGCTACTATTTAACATTTTCGACTACAAATCTGCCAGAACTTTACAGAAATTGCTCAAACTGACAAAGCAATTTGTGCAAACGCTCTTAAATCAATAAAAAATGACAAAAAATTTGTTTAACATGATTTCAAAGAAACAGTGAATTTATGAAGCAACCGAGTGCAAAAGTAGCTACTATTTAACATTTTCGACTACAAATCTGCCAGAACTTTACAGAAATTGCTCAAACTGACAAAGCAATTTGTGCGAACGCTCTTAAATCAATAAAACATGACAAAGAATTTGTTTAACATGATTTCAAAGAAACAGTGAATTTATGATGCAACCTTGTGCAAAAGTAGCTACTATTTAACATTTTCGACTACAAATCTGCCAGAACTTTACAAAAAATTGCTCAAACTGACAAAGCAATTTGTGCGAACGCTCTTAAATCAATAAAACATGACAAAAAATTTGTTAAGCATGATTTCAAAGAAACAGTGAATTTATGAAGCAACCGAGTGCAAAAGTAGCTACTATTTAACATTTTCGACTACAAATCTGCCAGAACTTTACAGAAATTGCTCAAACTGACAAAGCAATTTGTGCGAACGCTCTTAAATCAATAGAACAGGACAAAAAATTTGTTTAACGTGATTTCAAAGAAACAGTGAATTTTTGATGCAACAACCTTGTGCAAAAGTAGCTACTATTTAACATTTTCGACTACAAATCTGCCAGAACTTTACAGAAATTGCTCAAACTGACAAAGCAATTTGTGCAAACGCTCTTAAATCAATAAAAAATGACAAAAAATTTGTTTAACATGATTTCAAAGAAACAGTGAATTTATGAAGCAACCGAGTGCAAAAGTAGCTACTATTTAACATTTTCGACTACAAATCTGCCAGAACTTTACAGAAATTGCTCAAACTGACAAAGCAATTTGTGCAAACGCTCTTAAATCAATAAAACATGACAAAAAATTAGTTTAACATGATTTCAAAGAAACAGTGAATTTATGATGCAACCTTGTGCAAAAGTAGCTACTATTTAACATTTTCGACTACAAATCTGCCAGAACTTTACAGAAATTCCTCAAACTGACAAAGCAATTTGCGCGAACGCTCTTAAATCAATAAAACATGACAAAAAATTTGTTTAGCATGATTTCAAAGAAACAGTGAATTTTTGAAGTAACCTAGTGCAAAAGTAGCTACTATTTAACATTTTCGACTATAAATCTGCCAGAACTTTACAGAAATTGCTCAAACTGAATCTTAAATCAATAAAACATGACAAAAAATTTGTTTAACATGATTTCAAAGAAACAGTGAATTTTTGAAGTAACCTAATGCAAAAGTAGCTACTATTTAACATTTTCGACTACAAATCTGCCAGAACTTTACAGAAATTGCTCAAACTGACAAAGCAATGTGTGCGAACGCTCTTAAATCAATAAAACATGACAAAAAATTTGTTTAACATGATTTCAAACAAACAGTGAATTTATGATGCAACCTTGTGCAAAAGTAGCTACTATTTAACATTTTCGACTACAAATCTGCTAGAACTTCACAGAAATTGCTCAAACTGACAAAGCAGTTTGTGCGAATGCTCTTAAATCAATAAAACTTGACAAAAAATTTGTTTAACATGATTTCAAAGAAACAGTGAATTTATGATGCAACTTAGTGGAAAAGTAGCTACTATTTAACATTTTCGACTACAAATCTGCCAGAACTTCACAGAAATTGCTCAAACTGACAAAGCAATTTGTGCGAATGCTCTTAAATCAATAAAACTTGACAAAAAATTTGTTTAACATGATTTCAAAGAAATAGTGAATTTATGATGCAACTTAGTGGAAAAGTAGCTACTATTTAACATTTTCGACTACAAATCTGCCAGAACTTCACAAAAATTGCTCAAACTGACAAAGCAATTTGTGCGAATGCTCTTAAATCAATAAAACAAGACAAAATATTTGTTTAACATGATTTCAAAGAAACAGTGAATTTATGATGCAACCTAGTGGAAAAGTAGCTACTATTTAACATTTTCGACTACAAATCTGCCAGAACTTCACAGAAATTGCTCAAACTGACAAAGCAATTTGTGCGAACGCTCTTAAATCAATAAAACATGACAAAAAATTTGTTTAACATGATTTCAAAGAAACAGTGAATTTTTGAAGTAACCTTGTGCAAAAGTAGCTACTATTTAACATTTTCGACTATAAATCTGCCAGAACTTTACAGAAATTGCTCAAACTGACAAAGCAATTTGTGCGAACGCTCTTAAATCAATAAAACATGACAAAAAATTTGTTTAACATGATTTCAAAGAAACAGTGAATTTTTGAAGTAACCTTGTGCAAAAGTAGCTACTATTTAACATTTTCGACTACAAATCTGCCAGAACTTTACAGAAATTGCTCAAACTGACAAAGCAATTTGTGCGAACGCTCTTAAATCAATAGAACATGACAAAAAATTTGTTTAACATGATTTCAAAGAAACAGTGAATTTTTGATGCAACCTTGTGCAAAAGTAGCTACTATTTAACATTTTCGACTACAAATCTGCCAGAACTTTACAGAAATTGCTCAAACTGACAAAGCAATTTGTGCGAACGCTCTTAAATCAATAAAACATGACAAAAAATTTGTTTAGCATGATTTCAAAGAAACGATGAATTTATGAAGCAACCGAGTGCAAAAGTAGCTACTATTTAACATTTTCGACTACAAATCTGCCAGAACTTTACAGAAATTGCTCAAACTGACAAAGCAATTTGTGCGAACGCTCTTAAATCAATAAAACATGACAAAAAATTTGTTTAGCATGATTTCAAAGAAACAGTGAATTTATGAAGCAACCGAGTGCAAAAGTAGCTACTATTTAACATTTTCGACTACAAATCTGCCAGAACTTTACAGAAATTGCTCAAACTGACAAAGCAATTTGTGCGAACGCTCTTAAATCAATAAAACATGACAAAAAATTTGTTTAACATGATTTCAAAGAAACAGTGAATTTATGAAGCAACCGAGTGCAAAAGTAGCTACTATTTAACATTTTCGACTACAAATCTGCCAGAACTTTACAGAAATTGCTCAAACTGACAAAGCAATTTGTGCAAACGCTCTTAAATCAATAAAACATGACAAAAAATTTGTTTAACATGATTTCAAAGAAACAGTGAATTTATGAAGCAACCGAGTGCAAAAGTAGCTACTATTTAACATTTTCGACTACAAATCTGCCAGAACTTTACAGAAATTGCTCAAACTGACAAAACAATTTGTGCAAACGCTCTTAAATCAATAAAACATGACAAAAAATTTGTTTAACATGATTTCAAAGAAACAGTGAATTTATGATGCAACCTTGTGCAAAAGTAGCTACTATTTAACATTTTCGACTACAAATCTGCCAGAACTTTACAGAAATTGCTCAAACTGACAAAGCAATTTGCGCGAACGCTCTTAAATCAATAAAACATGACAAAAAATTTGTTTAACATGATTTCAAAGAAACAGTGAATTTTTGAAGTAACCTAGTGCAAAAGTAGCTACTATTTAACATTTTCGACTATAAATCTGCCAGAACTTTACAGAAATTGCTCAAACTGAATCTTAAATCAATAAAACATGACAAAAAATTTGTTTAACATGATTTCAAAGAAACAGTGAATTTTTGAAGTAACCTAATGCAAAAGTAGCTTCTATTTAACATTTTTGACTATAAGTCTGCTAGAACTTCACAGAAATTGCTCAAACTGACAAAACAAGTTGTGCGAACGCTTTTTATTCAATATAACATGACAAAAAATTTGTTTAACATGATTTCAAAGTAACAGTGAATTTTTGAAGTAACCTAGTGCAAAAGTAGCTACTATTTAACATTTTCGACTACAAATCTGCCAGAACTTCACAGAAATTGCTCAAACTGACAAAGCAATTTGTGCGAACGCTCTTAAATCAATAAAACATGACAAAAAATTTGTTTAATATGATTTCAAAGAAACAGTGAATTTTTGAAGTAACCTTGTGCAAAAGTAGCTACTATTTAACATTTTCGACTACAAATCTGCCAGAACTTTACAGAAATTGCTCAAACTGACAAAGCGATTTGTGCGAACGCTCTTAAATCAATAAAACATGACAAAAAATTTGTTTAATATGATTTCAAAGAAACAGTGAATTTTTGAAGTAACCTTGTGCAAAAGTAGCTACTATTTAACATTTTCGACTATAAATCTGCCAGAACTTTACAGAAATTGCTCAAACTGACAAAGCAATTTGTGCGAACGCTCTTAAATCAATAAAACATGACAACAAATTTGTTTAACATGATTTCAAAGAAACAGTGAATTTTTGAAGTAACCTAGTGCAAAAGTAGCTACTATTTAACATTTTCGACTACAAATCTGCCAGAACTTTACAGAAATTGCTCAAACTGACAAAGCAATTTGTGCGAACGCTCTTAAATCAATAAAACATGACAAAAAATTTGTTTAGCATGATTTCAAAGAAACAGTGAATTTATGAAGCAACCGAGTGCAAAAGTAGCTACTATTTAACATTTTCGACTACAAATCTGCCAGAACTTTACAGAAATTGCTCAAACTGACAAAGCAATTTGTGCGAACGCTCTTAAATCAATAAAACATGACAAAAAATTTGTTTAACATGATTTCAAAGAAACAGTGAATTTTTGAAGTAACCTTGTGCAAAAGTAGCTACTATTTAACATTTTCGACTATAAATCTGCCAGAACTTTACAGAAATTGCTCAAACTGACAAAGCAATTTGTGCGAACGCTCTTAAATCAATAAAACATGACAACAAATTTGTTTAACATGATTTCAAAGAAACAGTGAATTTTTGAAGTAACCTAGTGCAAAAGTAGCTACTATTTAACATTTTCGACTACAAATCTGCCAGAACTTTACAGAAATTGCTCAAACTGACAAAGCAATTTGTGCGAACGCTCTTAAATCAATAAAACATGACAAAAAATTTGTTTAGCATGATTTCAAAGAAACAGTGAATTTATGAAGCAACCGAGTGCAAAAGTAGCTACTATTTAACATTTTCGACTACAAATCTGCCAGAACTTTACAGAAATTGCTCAAACTGACAAAGCAATTTGTGCGAACGCTCTTAAATCAATAAAACATGACAAAAAATTTGTTTAACATGATTTCAAAGAAACAGTGAATTTATGAAGCAACCGAGTGCAAAAGTAGCTACTATTTAACATTTTCGACTACAAATCTGCCAGAACTTTACAGAAATTGCTCAAACTGACAAAGCAATTTGTGCAAACGCTCTTAAATCAATAAAACATGACAAAAAATTTGTTTAACATGATTTCAAAGAAACAGTGAATTTTTGAAGTAACCTAGTGCAAAAGTAGCTACTATTTAACATTTTCGACTACAAATCTGCCAGAACTTTACAGAAATTGCTCAAACTGACAAAGCAATTTGTGCAAACGCTCTTAAATCAATAAAACATGACAAAAAATTTGTTTAACATGATTTCAAAGAAACAGTGAATTTATGAAGCAACCGAGTGCAAAAGTAGCTACTATTTAACATTTTCGACTACAAATCTGCCAGAACTTTACAGAAATTGCTCAAACTGACAAAGCAATTTGTGCAAACGCTCTTAAATCAATAAAACATGACAAAAAATTTGTTTAACATGATTTCAAAGAAACAGTGAATTTATGATGCAACCTTGTGCAAAAGTAGCTACTATTTAACATTTTCGACTACAAATCTGCCAGAACTTTACAGAAATTGCTCAAACTGACAAAGCAATTTGCGCGAACGCTCTTAAATCAATAAAACATGACAAAAAATTTGTTTAACATGATTTCAAAGAAACAGTGAATTTTTGAAGTAACCTAGTGCAAAAGTAGCTACTATTTAACATTTTCGACTATAAATCTGCCAGAACTTTACAGAAATTGCTCAAACTGAATCTTAAATCAATAAAACATGACAAAAAATTTGTTTAACATGATTTCAAAGAAACAGTGAATTTTTGAAGTAACCTAATGCAAAAGTAGCTTCTATTTAACATTTTTGACTATAAGTCTGCTAGAACTTCACAGAAATTGCTCAAACTGACAAAACAAGTTGTGCGAACGCTTTTTATTCAATATAACATGACAAAAAATTTGTTTAACATGATTTCAAAGTAACAGTGAATTTTTGAAGTAACCTTGTGCAAAAGTAGCTACTATTTAACATTTTCGACTACAAATCTGCCAGAACTTTACAGAAATTGCTCAAACTGACAAAGCGATTTGTGCGAACGCTCTTAAATCAATAAAACATGACAAAAAATTTGTTTAACATGATTTCAAAGAAACAGTGAATTTTTGAAGTAACCTTGTGCAAAAGTAGCTACTATTTAACATTTTCGACTATAAATCTGCCAGAACTTTACAGAAATTGCTCAAACTGACAAAGCAATTTGTGCGAACGCTCTTAAATCAATAAAACATGACAACAAATTTGTTTAACATGATTTCAAAGAAACAGTGAATTTTTGAAGTAACCTAGTGCAAAAGTAGCTACTATTTAACATTTTCGACTACAAATCTGCCAGAACTTCACAGAAATTGCTCAAACTGACAAAGCAATTTGTGCGAACGCTCTTAAATCAATAAAACATGACAAAAAATTTGTTTAACATGATTTCAAAGAAACAGTGAATTTATGATGCAACCTTGTGCAAAAGTAGCTACTATTTAACATTTTTGACTACAAATCTGCCAGAACTTTACAGAAATTGCTCAAACTGACAAAGCAATTTGTGCGAACGCTCTTAAATCAATAAAACATGACAAAAAATTTGTTTAACATGATTTCAAAGAAACAGTGAATTTTTGAAGTAACCTAGTGGAAAAGTAGCCACTATTTAACATTTTCGACTACAAATCTGCCAGAACTTTACAGAAATTGCTCAAACTGACAAAGCAATTTGTGCAGATGATCTTAAATCAATAAAACTTGACAAAAAATTTGTTTAACATGATTTCAAAGAAACAGTGAATTTATGAAGCAACCGAGTGCAAAAGTAGCTACTATTTAACATTTTCGACTATAAATCTGCCAGAACTTTACAGAAATTGCTCAAACTGACAAAGCAATTTGTGCGAATGCTCTTAAATCAATAAAACTTGACAAAAAATTTGTTTAACATGATTTCAAAGAAACAGTGAATTTATGATGCAACCTTGTGCAAAAGTAGCTACTATTTAACATTTTCGACTACAAATCTGCCAGAACTTTACAGAAATTGCTCAAACTGACAAAGCAATTTGTGCGAACGCTCTTAAATCAATAAACCATGACAAAAAATTTGTTTAACATGATTTCAAAGAAACAGTGAATTTTTGAAGTAACCAAATGCAAAAGTAGCTACTATTTAACATTTTCGACTACAAATCTGCCAGAACTTTACAGAAATTGCTCAAACTGACAAAGCAATTTGTGCGAACGCTCTTAAATCAATAAAACATGACAAAAAATTTGTTTAACATGATTTCAAAGAAACAGTGAATTTATGATGCAACCTTGTGCAAAAGTAGCTACTATTTAACATTTTTGACTACAAATCTGCCAGAACTTTACAGAAATTGCTCAAACTGACAAAGCAATTTGTGCAAACGCTCTTAAATCAATAAAACATGACAAAAAATTTGTTTAACATGATTTCAAAGTAACAGTGAATTTTTGAAGTAACCTTGTGCAAAAGTAGCTACTATTTAACATTTTCGACTACAAATCTGCCAGAACTTTACAGAAATTGCTCAAACTGACAAAGCAATTTGTGCGAACGCTCTTGAATCAATAAAACATGACAAAAAATTTGTTTAACATGATTTCAAAGAAACAGTGAATTTTTGAAGTAACCTTGTGCAAAAGTAGCTACTATTTAACATTTTCGACTATAAATCTGCCAGAACTTTACAGAAATTGCTCAAACTGACAAAGCAATTTGTGCGAACGCTCTTAAATCAATAAAACATGACAACAAATTTGTTTAACATGATTTCAAAGAAACAGTGAATTTTTGAAGTAACCTAGTGGAAAAGTAGCTACTATTTAACATTTTCGACTACAAATCTGCCAGAACTTTACAGAAATTGCTCAAACTGACAAAGCAATTTGTGCGAACGCTCTTAAATCAATAAAACATGACAAAAAATTTGTTTAACATGATTTCAAAGAAACAGTGAATTTTTGAAGTAACCTAGTGCAAAAGGAGCTACTATTTAACATTTTCGACTATAAATCTGCCAGAACTTTACAGAAATTGCTCAAACTGACAAAGCAATTTGTGCGAACGCTCTTAAATCAATAAAACATGACAACAAATTTGTTTAACATGATTTCAAAGAAACAGTGAATTTTTGAAGTAACCTAGTGCAAAAGTAGCTACTATTTAACATTTTCGACTACAAATCTGCCAGAACTTCACAGAAATTGCTCAAACTGACAAAGCAATTTGTGCGAACGCTCTTAAATCAATAAAACATGACAAAAAATTTGTTTAACATGATTTCAAAGAAACAGTGAATTTTTGAAGTAACCTAGTGCAAAAGTAGCTACTATTTAACATTTTCGACTACAAATCTGCCAGAACTTTACAGAAATTGCTCAAACTGACAAAGCAATTTGTGCGAACGCTCTTAAATCAATAAAACATGACAAAAAATTTGTTTAACATGATTTCAAAGAAACAGTGAATTTTTGAAGTAACCTTGTGCAAAAGTAGCTACTATTTAACATTTTCGACTATAAATCTGCCAGAACTTTACAGAAATTGCTCAAACTGACAAAGCAATTTGTGCGAACGCTCTTAAATCAATAAAACATGACAAAAAATTTGTTTAACATGATTTCAAAGAAACAGTGAATTTATGATGCAACCTTGTGCAAAAGTAGCTACTATTTAACATTTTTGACTATAAATCTGCTAGAACTTCACAGAAATTGCTCAAACTGACAAAGCAATTTGTGCGAACGCTCTAAAATCAATAAAACATGACAAAAAATTTGTTTAGCATGATTTCAAAGAAACAGTGAATTTTTGATGCAACCTTGTGCAAAAGTAGCTACTATTTAACATTTTTGACTACAAATCTGCCAGAACTTTACAGAAATTGCTCAAACTGACAAAGCAATTTGTGCAAACGCTCTTAAATCAATAAAACAAGACAACAAATTTGTTTAACATGATTTCAAAGAAACAGTGAATTTTTGAAGTAACCTAGTGCAAAAGTAGCTACTATTTAACATTTTCGACTACAAATCTGCCAGAACTTTACAGAAATTGCTCAAACTGACAAAGCAATTTGTGCGAACGCTCTTAAATCAATAAAACATGACAAAAAATTTGTTTAACATGATTTCAAAGAAACAGTGAATTTTTGAAGTAACCTAGTGCAAAAGGAGCTACTATTTAACATTTTCGACTATAAATCTGCCAGAACTTTACAGAAATTGCTCAAACTGACAAAGCAATTTGTGCGAACGCTCTTAAATCAATAAAACATGACAACAAATTTGTTTAACATGATTTCAAAGAAACAGTGAATTTTTGAAGTAACCTAGTGCAAAAGTAGCTACTATTTAACATTTTCGACTACAAATCTGCCAGAACTTCACAGAAATTGCTCAAACTGACAAAGCAATTTGTGCGAACGCTCTTAAATCAATAAAACATGACAAAAAATTTGTTTAACATGATTTCAAAGAAACAGTGAATTTTTGAAGTAACCTAGTGCAAAAGTAGCTACTATTTAACATTTTCGACTACAAATCTGCCAGAACTTTACAGAAATTGCTCAAACTGACAAAGCAATTTGTGCGAACGCTCTTAAATCAATAAAACATGACAAAAAATTTGTTTAACATGATTTCAAAGAAACAGTGAATTTTTGAAGTAACCTTGTGCAAAAGTAGCTACTATTTAACATTTTCGACTATAAATCTGCCAGAACTTTACAGAAATTGCTCAAACTGACAAAGCAATTTGTGCGAACGCTCTTAAATCAATAAAACATGACAAAAAATTTGTTTAACATGATTTCAAAGAAACAGTGAATTTATGATGCAACCTTGTGCAAAAGTAGCTACTATTTAACATTTTTGACTATAAATCTGCTAGAACTTCACAGAAATTGCTCAAACTGACAAAGCAATTTGTGCGAACGCTCTTAAATCAATAAAACATGACAAAAAATTTGTTTAGCATGATTTCAAAGAAACAGTGAATTTTTGAAGTAACCTAGTGCAAAAGTAGCTACTATTTAACATTTTTGACTATAAATCTGCCAGAACTTTACAGAAATTGCTCAAACTGACAAAGCAATTTGTGCGAACGCTCTTAAATCAATAGAACATGACAAAAAATTTGTTTAACATGATTTCAAAGAAACAGTGAATTTTTGATGCAACCTTGTGCAAAAGTAGCTACTATTTAACATTTTCGACTACAAATCTGCCAGAACTTTACAGAAATTGCTCAAACTGACAAAGCAATTTGAGCAAACGCTCTTAAATCAATAAAAAATGACAAAAAATTTGTTTAACATGATTTCAAAGAAACAGTGAATTTATGAAGCAACCGAGTGCAAAAGTAGCTACTATTTAACATTTTCGACTACAAATCTGCCAGAACTTTACAGAAATTGCTCAAACTGACAAAGCAATTTGTGCAAACGCTCTTAAATCAATAAAACATGACAAAAAATTTGTTTAACATGATTTCAAAGAAACAGTGAATTTATGATGCAACCTTGTGCAAAAGTAGCTACTATTTAACATTTTCGACTACAAATCTGCCAGAACTTTACAGAAATTGCTCAAACTGACAAACCAATTTGAGCGAACGCTCTTAAATCAATAAAACATGACAAAAAATTTGTTTAGCATGATTTCAAAGAAACAGTGAATTTTTGAAGTAACCTAGTGCAAAAGTAGCTACTATTTAACATTTTCGACTATAAGTCTGCTAGAACTTCACAGAAATTGCTCAAACTGACAAAACAAGTTGTGCGAACGCTTTTAAATCAATATAACATGACAAAAAATTTGTTTAACATGATTTCAAAGTAACAGTGAATTTTTGAAGTAACCTTGTGCAAAAGTAGCTACCATTTAACATTTTCGACTACAAATCTGCCAGAACTTTACAGAAATTGCTCAAACTGACAAAGCAATTTGTGCGAACGCTCTTAAATCAATAAAACACGACAAAAAATTTGTTTAACACGATTTCAAAGTAACAGTGAATTTTTGAAGTAACCTTGTGCAAAAGTAGCTACTATTTAACATTTTCGACTATAAATCTGCCAGAACTTTACAGAAATTGCTCAAACTGACAAAGCAATTTGTGCGAACGCTCTTAAATCAATAAAACATGACAAAAAATTTGTTTAACATGATTTCAAAGAAACAGTGAATTTTTGAAGTAACCTTGTGCAAAAGTAGCTACTATTTAACATTTTCGACTATAAATCTGCCAGAACTTTACAGAAATTGCTCAAACTGACAAAGCAATTTGTGCGAACGCTCTAAAATCAATAAAACATGACAAAAAATTTGTTTAACATGATTTCAAAGAAACAGTGAATTTTTGAAGTGATCTAGTGCAAAAGTAGCTACTATTTAACATTTTCGACTATAAATCTGCCAGAACTTTACAGAAATTGCTCAAACTGACAAAGCAATTTGTGCGAACGCTCTTAAATCAATATAACATGACAAAAAATTTGTTTAACATGATTTCAAAGAAACAGTGAATTTATGATGCAACCTGTGCAAAAGTAGCTACTATTTAACATTTTTGACTTCAAATCTGCTAGAACTTCACAGAAATTGCTCAAACTGACAAAGCAATTTGTGCGAACGCTCTTAAATCAATAAAACATGACAAAAAATTTGTTTAGCATGATTTCAAAGAAACAGTGAATTTTTGAAGTAACCTAGTGCAAAAGTAGCTACTATTTAACATTTTCGACTATAAATCTGCCAGAACTTTACAGAAATTGCTCAAACTGACAAAGCAATTTGTGCGAACGCTCTTAAATCAATAAAACATGACAAAAAATTTGTTTAACATGATTTCAAAGAAACAGTGAATTTTTGAAGTAACCTTGTGCAAAAGTAGCTACTATTTTACATTTTCGACTACAAATCTGCCAGAACTTTACAGAAATTGCTCAAACTGACAAAGCAATTTGTGCGAACGCTCTTAAATCAATAGAACATGACAAAAAATTTGTTTAACATGATTTCAAAGAAACAGTGAATTCTTGATGCAACCTTGTGCAAAAGTAGCTACTATTTAACATTTTCGACTACAAATCTGCCAGAACTTTACAGAAATTGCTCAAACTGACAAAGCAATTTGTGCGAACGCTCTTAAATCAATAAAACATGACAAAAAATTTGTTTAACATGATTTCAAAGAAACAGTGAATTTATGATGCAACCTTGTGCAAAAGTAGCTACTATTTAACATTTTTGACTACAAATCTGCCAGAACTTTACAGAAATTGCTCAAACTGACAAAGCAATTTGTGCAAACGCTCTTAAATCAATAAAACATGACAAAAAATTTGTTTAACATGATTTCAAAGAAACAGTGAATTTTTGAAGTAACCTAGTGCAAAAGTAGCTACTATTTAACATTTTCGACTATAAGTCTGCTAGAACTTCACAGAAATTGCTCAAACTGACAAAACAAGTTGTGCGAACGCTTTTAAATCAATATAACATGACAAAAAATTTGTTTAACATGATTTCAAAGTAACAGTGAATTTTTGAAGTAACCTTGTGCAAAAGTAGCTACTATTTAACATTTTCGACTATAAATCTGCCAGAACTTTACAGAAATTGCTCAAACTGACAAAGCAATTTGTGCGAACGCTCTTAAATCAATAAAACATGACAAAAAATTTGTTTAACATGATTTCAAAGAAACAGTGAATTTTTGAAGTAATCTAGTGCAAAAGTAGCTACTATTTAACATTTTCGACTATAAATCTGCCAGAACTTTACAGAAATTGCTCAAATTGACAAAGCAATTTGTGCGAACGCTCTTAAATCAATAAAACATGACAAAAAATTTGTTTAACATGATTTCAAAGAAACAGTGAATTTTTGATGCAACCTTGTGCAAAAGTAGCTACTATTTAACATTTTCGACTACAAATCTGCCAGAACTTTACAGAAATTGCTCAAACTGACAAAGCAATTTGTGCAAACGCTCTTAAATCAATAAAAAATGACAAAAAATTTGTTTAACATGATTTCAAAGAAACAGTGAATTTTTGATGCAACCTTGTGCAAAAGTAGCTACTATTTAACATTTTCGACTACAAATCTGCCAGAACTTTACAGAAATTGCTCAAACTGACAAAGCAATTTGTGCAAACGCTCTTAAATCAATAAAAAATGACAAAAAATTTGTTTAACATGATTTCAAAGAAACAGTGAATTTATGAAGCAACCGAGTGCAAAAGTAGCTACTATTTAACATTTTCGACTACAAATCTGCCAGAACTTTACAGAAATTGCTCAAACTGACAAAGCAATTTGCGCGAACGCTCTTAAATCAATAAAACATGACAAAAAATTTGTTTAGCATGATTTCAAAGAAACAGTGAATTTTTGAAGTAACCTAGTGCAAAAGTAGCTACTATTTAACATTTTCGACTATAAATCTGCCAGAACTTTACAGAAATTGCTCAAATTGACAAAGCAATTTGTGCGAACGCTCTTAAATCAATAAAACAGGACAAAAAATTTGTTTAACATGATTTCAAAGAAACAGTGAATTTTTGATGCAACCTTGTGCAAAAGTAGCTACTATTTAACATTTTCGACTACAAATCTGCCAGAACTTTACAGAAATTGCTCAAACTGACAAAGCAATTTGTGCAAACGCTCTTAAATCAATAAAAAATGACAAAAAATTTGTTTAACATGATTTCAAAGAAACAGTGAATTTATGAAGCAACCGAGTGCAAAAGTAGCTACTATTTAACATTTTCGACTACAAATCTGCCAGAACTTTACAGAAATTGCTCAAACTGACAAAGCAATTTGCGCGAACGCTCTTAAATCAATAAAACATGACAAAAAATTTGTTTAGCATGATTTCAAAGAAACAGTGAATTTTTGAAGTAACCTAGTGCAAAAGTAGCTACTATTTAACATTTTCGACTATAAATCTGCCAGAACTTTACAGAAATTGCTCAAACTGAATCTTAAATCAATAAAACATGACAAAAAATTTGTTTAACATGATTTCAAAGAAACAGTGAATTTATGAAGCAACCGAGTGCAAAAGTAGCTACTATTTAACATTTTTGACTATAAATCTGCTAGAACTTCACAGAAATTGCTCAAACTGACAAAGCAATTTGTGCGAACGCTCTTAAATCAATAGAACAGGACAAAAAATTTGTTTAACATGATTTCAAAGAAACAGTGAATTTTTGATGCAACCTTGTGCAAAAGTAGCTACTATTTAACATTTTCGACTACAAATCTGCCAGAACTTTACAGAAATTGCTCAAACTGACAAAGCAATTTGTGCAAACGCTCTTAAATCAATAAAAAATGACAAAAAATTTGTTTAACATGATTTCAAAGAAACAGTGAATTTATGAAGCAACCTTGTGCAAAAGTAGCTACTATTTAACATTTTCGACTACAAATCTGCCAGAACTTTACAGAAATTGCTCAAACTGAATCTTAAATCAATAAAACATGACAAAAAATTTGTTTAACATGATTTCAAAGAAACAGTGAATTTTTGAAGTAACCTTGTGCAAAAGTAGCTACTATTTAACATTTTCGACTATAAATCTGCCAGAACTTTACAGAAATTGCTCAAACTGACAAAGCAATTTGTGCGAACGCTCTTAAATCAATAAAACATGACAAAAAATTTGTTTAACATGATTTCAAAGAAACAGTGAATTTTTGAAGTAATCTAGTGCAAAAGTAGCTACTATTTAACATTTTCGACTATAAATCTGCCAGAACTTTACAGAAATTGCTCAAACTGACAAAGCAATTTGTGCGAACGCTCTTAAATCAATAAAACATGACAAAAAATTTGTTTAACATGATTTCAAAGAAACAGTGAATTTTTGAAGTAACCTTGTGCAAAAGTAGCTTCTATTTAACATTTTTGACTATAAGTTTGCTAGAACTTCACAGAAATTGCTCAAACTGACAAAACAAGTTGTGCGAACGCTTTTAAATCAATATAACATGACAAAAAATTTGTTTAACATGATTTCAAAGAAACAGTGAATTTATGATGCAACCTTGTGCAAAAGTAGCTACTATTTAACATTTTTGACTTCAAATCTGCTAGAACTTCACAGAAATTGCTCAAACTGACAAAGCAATTTGTGCGAACGCTCTTAAATCAATAAAACATGACAAAAAATTTGTTTAGCATGATTTCAAAGAAACAGTGAATTTTTGAAGTAACCTAGTGCAAAAGTAGCTACTATTTAACATTTTCGACTATAAATCTGCCAGAACTTTACAGAAATTGCTCAAACTGACAAAGCAATTTGTGCGAACGCTCTTAAATCAATAAAACATGACAAAAAATTTGTTTAACATGATTTCAAAGAAACAGTGAATTTTTGAAGTAACCTTGTGCAAAAGTAGCTACTATTTAACATTTTCGACTACAAATCTGCCAGAACTTTACAGAAATTGCTCAAACTGACAAAGCAATTTGTGCGAACGCTCTTAAATCAATAGAACATGACAAAAAAATTGTTTAACATGATTTCAAAGAAACAGTGAATTTTTGATGCAACCTTGTGCAAAAGTAGCTACTATTTAACATTTTTGACTACAAATCTGCTAGAACTTCACAGAAATTGCTCAAACTGACAAAACAAGTTGTGCGAACGCTTTTAAATCAATAAAACATGACAAAAAATTTGTTTAACATGATTTCAAAGAAACAGTGAATTTTTGAAGTAATCTAGTGCAAAAGTAGCTACTATTTAACATTTTCGACTATAAATCTGCCAGAACTTTACAGAAATTGCTCAAATTGACAAAGCAATTTGTGCGAACGCTCTTAAATCAATAAAACATGACAAAAAATTTGTTTAACATGATTTCAAAGAAACAGTGAATTTTTGAAGTAACCTTGTGCAAAAGTAACTACTATTTAACAATTTCGACTACAAATCTGCCAAAACTTTACAGAAATTGCTCAAATTGACAAAGCAATTTGTGCGAACGCTCTTAAATCAATAAAACATGACAAAAAATTTGTTTAACATGATTTCAAAGAAACAGTGAATTTTTGAAGTAACCTTGTGCAAAAGTAGCTTCTATTTAACATTTTTGACTATAAGTCTGCTAGAACTTCACAGAAATTGCTCAAACTGACAAAACAAGTTGTGCGAACGCTTTTAAATCAATATAACATGACAAAAAATTTGTTTAACATGATTTCAAAGAAACAGTGAATTTATGATGCAACCTTGTGCAAAAGTAGCTACTATTTAACATTTTTGACTACAAATCTGCTAGAACTTCACAGAAATTGATCAAACTGACAAAGCAATTTGTGCGAACGCTCTTAAATCAATAAAACATGACAAAAAATTTGTTTAGCATGATTTCAAAGAAACAGCCCACGTAACCATAAGTCGACGAATGGAAGATTTTATGTATTACATCAAAATCTTCCATGTATGTTCCATATGTACATTCCATGTATCGTACATTGGACATTATGCTAATATGAAAAGGGACGATTTTTAGTCGATTTCACGTCGATTTCACGTCGATTATTTTTTTGAACCAAAATCAAATTTTTTTTGACCGTTACAATATAAAAACCGATTAACGGGAAAATTTTGAATTTTTTTGTATGAAAATATTTTTTGTTAATTATACTATAATTTGTAGACAAAACCCAAAAAAAATTAATTAAGGATTTGTCTTTGAAAAAGAGAGTCGAAGTCTTCATTTAAATGAATGATTCGCATGCAATTAATTTAATTAATTAATCACACTTTGTATGAAAATTTGGCTGTGTCTTATATAAGTGATTTCTGATTGCACTTGTGAAGTATATAGCGGCTCAAGAAAAACGACGTGTAATGGATGAAAAATCGACGTCTATTGGATCATCCAAAAAATTGTACATTTAAGTCGATTTTTTCATTGACGGCGATATTGGTTACGTGGGAGTGAATTTTTGAAGTAACCTAGTGCAAAAGTAGCTACTATTTAACATTTTCGACTATAAATCTGCCAGAACTTTACAGAAATTGCTCAAACTGACAAAGCAATTTGTGCGAACGCTCTTAAATCAATAAAACATGACAAAAAATTTGTTTAACATGATTTCAAAGAAACAGTGAATTTTTGATGCAACCTTGTGCAAAAGTAGCTACTATTTAACATTTTCGACTACAAATCTGCCAGAACTTTACAGAAATTGCTCAAACTGACAAAGCAATTTGTGCAAACGCTCTTAAATCAATAAAAAATGACAAAAAATTTGTTTAACATGATTTCAAAGAAACAGTGAATTTATGAAGCAACCGAGTGCAAAAGTAGCTACTATTTAACATTTTCGACTACAAATCTGCCAGAACTTTACAGAAATTGCTCAAACTGACAAAGCAATTTGTGCGAACGCTCTTAAATCAATAAAACATGACAAAAAATTTGTTTAACATGATTTCAAAGAAACAGTGAATTTATGATGCAACCTTGTGCAAAAGTAGCTACTATTTAACATTTTCGACTATAAATCTGCCAGAACTTTACAGAAATTGCTCAAACTGACAAAGCAATTTGTGCGAACGCTCTTAAATCAATAAAACATGACAAAAAATTTGTTTAACATGATTTCAAAGAAACAGTGAATTTTTGATGCAACCTTGTGCAAAAGTAGCTACTATTTAACATTTTCGACTATAAATCTGCTAGAACTTTACAGAAATTGCTCAAACTGACAAAGCAATTTGTGCGAACGCTCTTAAATCAATAGAACAGGACAAAAAATTTGTTTAACATGATTTCAAAGAAACAGTGAATTTTTGATGCAACCTTGTGCAAAAGTAGCTACTATTTAACATTTTCGACTACAAATCTGCCAGAACTTTACAGAAATTGCTCAAACTGACAAAGCAATTTGTGCAAACGCTCTTAAATCAATAAAAAATGACAAAAAATTTGTTTAACATGATTTCAAAGAAACAGTGAATTTATGAAGCAACCGAGTGCAAAAGTAGCTACTATTTAACATTTTCGACTACAAATCTGCCAGAACTTTACAGAAATTGCTCAAACTGACAAAGCAATTTGTGCGAACGCTCTTAAATCAATAAAACATGACAAAAAATTTGTTTAACATGATTTCAAAAAAACAGTGAATTTATGATGCAACCTTGTGCAAAAGTAGCTACTATTTAACATTTTCGACTACAAATCTGCCAGAACTTTACAGAAATTGCTCAAACTGACAAAGCAATTTGTGCGAACGCTCTTAAATCAATAAAACATGACAAAAAATTTGTTTAACATGATTTCAAAGAAACAGTGAATTTTTGATGCAACCTTGTGCAAAAGTAGCTACTATTTAACATTTTCGACTACAAATCTGCCAGAACTTTACAGAAATTGCTCAAACTGACAAAGCAATTTGTGCAAACGCTCTTAAATCAATAAAAAATGACAAAAAATTTGTTTAACATGATTTCAAAGAAACAGTGAATTTATGAAGCAACCGAGTGCAAAAGTAGCTACTATTTAACATTTTCGACTACAAATCTGCCAGAACTTTACAGAAATTGCTCAAACTGACAAAGCAATTTGTGCGAACGCTCTTAAATCAATAAAACATGACAAAAAATTTGTTTAAAATGATTTCAAAGAAACAGTGAATTTATGATGCAACCTTGTGCAAAAGTAGCTACTATTTAACATTTTCGACTATAAATCTGCCAGAACTTTACAGAAATTGCTCAAACTGACAAAGCAATTTGTGCGAACGCTCTTAAATCAATAAAACATGACAAAAAATTTGTTTAACATGATTTCAAAGAAACAGTGAATTTTTGATGCAACCTTGTGCAAAAGTAGCTACTATTTAACATTTTCGACTATAAATCTGCTAGAACTTCACAGAAATTGCTCAAACTGACAAAGCAATTTGTGCGAACGCTCTTAAATCAATAGAACAGGACAAAAAATTTGTTTAACATGATTTCAAAGAAACAGTGAATTTTTGATGCAACCTTGTGCAAAAGTAGCTACTATTTAACATTTTCGACTACAAATCTGCCAGAACTTTACAGAAATTGCTCAAACTGACAAAGCAATTTGTGCAAACGCTCTTAAATCAATAAAAAATGACAAAAAATTTGTTTAACATGATTTCAAAGAAACAGTGAATTTATGAAGCAACCGAGTGCAAAAGTAGCTACTATTTAACATTTTCGACTACAAATCTGCCAGAACTTTACAGAAATTGCTCAAACTGACAAAGCAATTTGTGCGAACGCTCTTAAATCAATAGAACAGGACAAAAAATTTGTTTAACATGATTTCAAAGAAACAGTGAATTTTTGATGCAACCTTGTGCAAAAGTAGCTACTATTTAACATTTTCGACTACAAATCTGCCAGAACTTTACAGAAATTGCTCAAACTGACAAAGCAATTTGTGCAAACGCTCTTAAATCAATAAAACATGACAAAAAATTTGTTTAACATGATTTCAAAGAAACAGTGAATTTATGAAGCAACCGAGTGCAAAAGTAGCTACTATTTAACATTTTCGACTACAAATCTGCCAGAACTTTACAGAAATTGCTCAAACTGACAAAGCAATTTGTGCGAACGCTCTTAAATCAATAGAACAGGACAAAAAATTTGTTTAACATGATTTCAAAGAAACAGTGAATTTTTGATGCAACCTTGTGCAAAAGTAGCTACTATTTAACATTTTCGACTACAAATCTGCCAGAACTTTACAGAAATTGCTCAAACTGACAAAGCAATTTGTGCAAACGCTCTTAAATCAATAAAAAATGACAAAAAATTTGTTTAACATGATTTCAAAGAAACAGTGAATTTATGAAGCAACCGAGTGCAAAAGTAGCTACTATTTAACATTTTCGACTACAAATCTGCCAGAACTTTACAGAAATTGCTCAAACTGACAAAGCAATTTGTGCGAACGCTCTTAAATCAATAAAACATGACAAAAAATTTGTTTAGCATGATTTCAAAGAAACAGTGAATTTTTGAAGTAACCTAGTGCAAAAGTAGCTACTATTTAACATTTTCGACTATAAATCTGCCAGAACTTTACAGAAATTGCTCAAACTGAATCTTAAATCAATATAACATGACAAAAAATTTGTTTAACATGATTTCAAAGAAACAGTGAATTTTTGAAGTAACCTAATGCAAAAGTAGCTTCTATTTAACATTTTTGACTATAAGTCTGCTAGAACTTCACAGAAATTGCTCAAACTGAATCTTAAATCAATAAAACATGACAAAAAATTTGTTTAACATGATTTCAAAGAAACAGTGAATTTTTGAAGTAACCTTGTGCAAAAGTAGCTACTATTTAACATTTTCGACTATAAATCTGCCAGAACTTTACAGAAATTGCTCAAACTGACAAAGCAATTTGTGCGAACGCTCTTAAATCAATAAAACATGACAAAAAATTTGTTTAGCATGATTTCAAAGAAACAGTGAATTTTTGAAGTAACCTAGTGCAAAAGTAGCTACTATTTAACATTTTTGACTACAAATCTGCTAGAACTTCACAGAAATTGCTCAAACTGACAAAGCAATTTGTGCGAACGCTCTTAAATCAATAAAACATGACAAAAAATTTGTTTAACATGATTTCAAAGAAACAGTGAATTTTTGAAGTAACCTAGTGCAAAAGTAGCTACTATTTAACATTTTTGACTACAAATCTGCCAGAACTTTACAGAAATTGCTCAAACTGACAAAGCAATTTGTGCGAACGCTCTCAAATCAATAGAACATGACAAAAAATTTGTTTAACATGATTTCAAAGAAACAGTGAATTTATGAAGCAACCGAGTGCAAAAGTAGCTACTATTTAACATTTTTGACTATAAATCTGCTAGAACTTCACAGAAATTGCTCAAACTGACAAAGCAATTTGTGCGAACGCTCTTAAATCAATAGAACAGGACAAAAAATTTGTTTAACATGATTTCAAAGAAACAGTGAATTTTTGATGCAACCTTGTGCAAAAGTAGCTACTATTTAACATTTTCGACTACAAATCTGCCAGAACTTTACAGAAATTGCTCAAACTGACAAAGCAATTTGTGCAAACGCTCTTAAATCAATAAAAAATGACAAAAAATTTGTTTAACATGATTTCAAAGAAACAGTGAATTTATGAAGCAACCGAGTGCAAAAGTAGCTACTATTTAACATTTTCGACTACAAATCTGCCAGAACTTTACAGAAATTGCTCAAACTGAATCTTAAATCAATAAAACATGACAAAAAATTTGTTTAACATGATTTCAAAGAAACAGTGAATTTTTGAAGTAACCTTGTGCAAAAGTAGCTACTATTTAACATTTTCGACTATAAATCTGCCAGAACTTTACAGAAATTGCTCAAACTGACAAAGCAATTTGTGCGAACGCTCTTAAATCAATAAAACATGACAAAAAATTTGTTTAACATGATTTCAAAGAAACAGTGAATTTTTGAAGTAATCTAGTGCAAAAGTAGCTACTATTTAACATTTTCGACTACAAATCTGCCAGAACTTTACAGAAATTGCTCAAACTGACAAAGCAATTTGTGCGAACGCTCTTAAATCAATAAAACATGACAAAAAATTTGTTTAACATGATTTCAAAGAAACAGTGAATTTTTGAAGTAACCTTGTGCAAAAGTAGCTTCTATTTAACATTTTTGACTATAAGTTTGCTAGAACTTCACAGAAATTGCTCAAACTGACAAAACAAGTTGTGCGAACGCTTTTAAATCAATATAACATGACAAAAAATTTGTTTAACATGATTTCAAAGAAACAGTGAATTTATGATGCAACCTTGTGCAAAAGTAGCTACTATTTAACATTTTTGACTTCAAATCTGCTAGAACTTCACAGAAATTGCTCAAACTGACAAAGCAATTTGTGCGAACGCTCTTAAATCAATAAAACATGACAAAAAATTTGTTTAGCATGATTTCAAAGAAACAGTGAATTTTTGAAGTAACCTAGTGCAAAAGTAGCTACTATTTAACATTTTCGACTACAAATCTGCCAGAACTTTACAGAAATTGCTCAAACTGACAAAGCAATTTGTGCGAACGCTCTTAAATCAATAGAACATGACAAAAAATTTGTTTAACATGATTTCAAAGAAACAGTGAATTTTTGATGCAACCTTGTGCAAAAGTAGCTACTATTTAACATTTTTGACTACAAATCTGCTAGAACTTCACAGAAATTGCTCAAACTGACAAAACAAGTTGTGCGAACGCTTTTAAATCAATATAACATGACAAAAAATTTGTTTAACATGATTTCAAAGAAACAGTGAATTTTTGATGCAACCTTGTGCAAAAGTAGCTACTATTTAACATTTTCGACTATAAATCTGCCAGAACTTTACAGAAATTGCTCAAACTGAATCTTAAATCAATATAACATGACAAAAAATTTGTTTAACATGATTTCAAAGAAACAGTGAATTTTTGAAGTAACCTAATGCAAAAGTAGCTTCTATTTAACATTTTTGACTATAAGTCTGCTAGAACTTCACAGAAATTGCTCAAACTGAATCTTAAATCAATAAAACATGACAAAAAATTTGTTTAACATGATTTCAAAGAAACAGTGAATTTTTGAAGTAACCTTGTGCAAAAGTAGCTACTATTTAACATTTTCGACTATAAATCTGCCAGAACTTTACAGAAATTGCTCAAACTGACAAAGCAATTTGTGCGAACGCTCTTAAATCAATAAAACATGACAAAAAATTTGTTTAGCATGATTTCAAAGAAACAGTGAATTTTTGAAGTAACCTAGTGCAAAAGTAGCTACTATTTAACATTTTTGACTACAAATCTGCTAGAACTTCACAGAAATTGCTCAAACTGACAAAGCAATTTGTGCGAACGCTCTTAAATCAATAAAACATGACAAAAAATTTGTTTAGCATGATTTCAAAGAAACAGTGAATTTTTGAAGTAACCTAGTGCAAAAGTAGCTACTATTTAACATTTTCGACTATAAATCTGCCAGAACTTTACAGAAATTGCTCAAACTGACAAAGCAATTTGTGCGAACGCTCTTAAATCAATAAAACATGACAAAAAATTTGTTTAACATGATTTCAAAGAAACAGTGAATTTTTGAAGTAACCTTGTGCAAAAGTAGCTACTATTTAACATTTTCGACTACAAATCTGCCAGAACTTTACAGAAATTGCTCAAACTGACAAAGCAATTTGTGCGAACGCTGTCAAATCAATAGAACATGACAAAAAATTTGTTTAACATGATTTCAAAGAAACAGTGAATTTATGAAGCAACCGAGTGCAAAAGTAGCTACTATTTAACATTTTTGACTATAAATCTGCTAGAACTTCACAGAAATTGCTCAAACTGACAAAGCAATTTGTGCGAACGCTCTTAAATCAATAGAACAGGACAAAAAATTTGTTTAACATGATTTCAAAGAAACAGTGAATTTATGAAGCAACCTTGTGCAAAAGTAGCTACTATTTAACATTTTCGACTACAAATCTGCCAGAACTTTACAGAAATTGCTCAAACTGACAAAGCAATTTGTGCAAACGCTCTTAAATCAATAAAAAATGACAAAAAATTTGTTTAACATGATTTCAAAGAAACAGTGAATTTATGAAGCAACCGAGTGCAAAAGTAGCTACTATTTAACATTTTCGACTACAAATCTGCCAGAACTTTACAGAAATTGCTCAAACTGAATCTTAAATCAATAAAACATGACAAAAAATTTGTTTAACATGATTTCAAAGAAACAGTGAATTTTTGAAGTAACCTTGTGCAAAAGTAGCTACTATTTAACATTTTCGACTATAAATCTGCCAGAACTTTACAGAAATTGCTCAAACTGACAAAGCAATTTGTGCGAACGCTCTTAAATCAATAAAACATGACAAAAAATTTGTTTAACATGATTTCAAAGAAACAGTGAATTTTTGAAGTAATCTAGTGCAAAAGTAGCTACTATTTAACATTTTCGACTACAAATCTGCCAGAACTTTACAGAAATTGCTCAAACTGACAAAGCAATTTGTGCGAACGCTCTTAAATCAATAAAACATGACAAAAAATTTGTTTAACATGATTTCAAAGAAACAGTGAATTTTTGAAGTAACCTTGTGCAAAAGTAGCTTCTATTTAACATTTTTGACTATAAGTTTGCTAGAACTTCACAGAAATTGCTCAAACTGACAAAACAAGTTGTGCGAACGCTTTTAAATCAATATAACATGACAAAAAATTTGTTTAACATGATTTCAAAGAAACAGTGAATTTATGATGCAACCTTGTGCAAAAGTAGCTACTATTTAACATTTTTGACTTCAAATCTGCTAGAACTTCACAGAAATTGCTCAAACTGACAAAGCAATTTGTGCGAACGCTCTTAAATCAATAAAACATGACAAAAAATTTGTTTAGCATGATTTCAAAGAAACAGTGAATTTTTGAAGTAACCTAGTGCAAAAGTAGCTACTATTTAACATTTTCGACTACAAATCTGCCAGAACTTTACAGAAATTGCTCAAACTGACAAAGCAATTTGTGCGAACGCTCTTAAATCAATAGAACATGACAAAAAATTTGTTTAACATGATTTCAAAGAAACAGTGAATTTTTGATGCAACCTTGTGCAAAAGTAGCTACTATTTAACATTTTTGACTACAAATCTGCTAGAACTTCACAGAAATTGCTCAAACTGACAAAACAAGTTGTGCGAACGCTTTTAAATCAATATAACATGACAAAAAATTTGTTTAACATGATTTCAAAGAAACAGTGAATTTTTGAAGTAACCTTGTGCAAAAGTAACTACTATTTAACAATTTCGACTACAAATCTGCCAAAACTTTACAGAAATTGCTCAAATTGACAAAGCAATTTGTGCGAACGCTCTTAAATCAATAAAACATGACAAAAAATTTGTTTAACATGATTTCAAAGAAACAGTGAATTTTTGAAGTAACCTTGTGCAAAAGTAGCTACTATTTAACATTTTCGACTATAAATCTGCCAGAACTTTACAGAAATTGCTCAAACTGACAAAGCACTTTGTGCGAACGCTCTAAAATCAATAAAACATGACAAAAAATTTGTTTAACATGATTTCAAAGAAACAGTGAATTTTTGAAGTAATCTAGTGCAAAAGTAGCTACTATTTAACATTTTCGACTATAAATCTGCCAGAACTTTACAGAAATTGCTCAAACTGACAAAGCAATTTGTGCGAACGCTCTTAAATCAATAAAACATGACAAAAAATTTGTTTAACATGATTTCAAAGAAACAGTGAATTTTTGAAGTAACCTTGTGCAAAAGTAGCTTCTATTTAACATTTTTGACTATAAGTTTGCTAGAACTTCACAGAAATTGCTCAAACTGACAAAACAAGTTGTGCGAACGCTTTTAAATCAATATAACATGACAAAAAATTTGTTTAACATGATTTCAAAGAAACAGTGAATTTATGATGCAACCTTGTGCAAAAGTAGCTACTATTTAACATTTTTGACTACAAATCTGCTAGAACTTCACAGAAATTGCTCAAACTGACAAAGCAATTTGTGCGAACGCTCTTAAATCAATAAAACATGACAAAAAATTTGTTTAGCATGATTTCAAAGAAACAGTGAATTTTTGAAGTAACCTAGTGCAAAAGTAGCTACTATTTAACATTTTCGACTATAAATCTGCCAGAACTTTACAGAAATTGCTCAAACTGACAAAGCAATTTGTGCGAACGCTCTTAAATCAATAAAACATGACAAAAAATTTGTTTAACATGATTTCAAAGAAACAGTGAATTTTTGATGCAACCTTGTGCAAAAGTAGCTACTATTTAACATTTTCGACTACAAATCTGCCAGAACTTTACAGAAATTACTCAAACTGACAAAGCAATTTGTGCGAACGCTCTTAAATCAATAAAACATGACAAAAAATTTGTTTAACATGATTTCAAAGAAACAGTGAATTTATGAAGCAACCGAGTGCAAAAGTAGCTACTATTTAACATTTTTGACTATAAATCTGCTAGAACTTCACAGAAATTGCTCAAACTGACAAAGCAATTTGTGCGAACGCTCTTAAATCAATAGAACAGGACAAAAAATTTGTTTAACATGATTTCAAAGAAACAGTGAATTTTTGATGCAACCTTGTGCAAAAGTAGCTACTATTTAACATTTTCGACTACAAATCTGCCAGAACTTTACAGAAATTGCTCAAACTGACAAAGCAATTTGTGCAAACGCTCTTAAATCAATAAAAAATGACAAAAAATTTGTTTAACATGATTTCAAAGAAACAGTGAATTTATGAAGCAACCGAGTGCAAAAGTAGCTACTATTTAACATTTTCGACTACAAATCTGCCAGAACTTTACAGAAATTGCTCAAACTGACAAAGCAATTTGTGCAAACGCTCTTAAATCAATAAAACATGACAAAAAATTTGTTTAACATGATTTCAAAAAAACAGTGAATTTATGATGCAACCTTGTGCAAAAGTAGCTACTATTTAACATTTTCGACTACAAATCTGCCAGAACTTTACAGAAATTGCTCAAACTGACAAAGCAATTTGCGCGAACGCTCTTAAATCAATAAAACATGACAAAAAATTTGTTTAGCATGATTTCAAAGAAACAGTGAATTTTTGAAGTAACCTAGTGCAAAAGTAGCTACTATTTAACATTTTCGACTACAAATCTGCCAGAACTTTACAGAAATTGCTCAAACTGACAAAGCAATTTGTGCAAACGCTCTTAAATCAATAAAACATGACAAAAAATTTGTTTAACATGATTTCAAAAAAACAGTGAATTTATGATGCAACCTTGTGCAAAAGTAGCTACTATTTAACATTTTCGACTATAAATCTGCCAGAACTTTACAGAAATTGCTCAAACTGACAAAGCAATTTGCGCGAACGCTCTTAAATCAATAAAACATGACAAAAAATTTGTTTAGCATGATTTCAAAGAAACAGTGAATTTTTGAAGTAACCTAATGCAAAAGTAGCTTCTATTTAACATTTTTGACTATTAATCTGCTAGAACTTTACAGAAATTGCTCAAACTGACAAAGCAATTTGTGCGAACGCTCTTAAATCAATAAAACATGACAAAAAATTTGTTTAGCATGATTTCAAAGAAACAGTGAATTTTTGAAGTAACCTTGTGCAAAAGTAGCTACTATTTAACATTTTCGACTACAAATCTGCCAGAACTTTACAGAAATTGCTCAAACTGACAAAGCAATTTGTGCGAACGCTCTTAAATCAATAAAACATGACAAAAAATTTGTTTAACATGATTTCAAAGAAACAGTGAATTTTTGAAGTAATGTAGTGCAAAAGTAGCTGGGCAAGATCAAAAATGAATTGTTCGTGACGCTTAACAATAATTTACAATTTTTGAATCAATAATGCGAAATATGAATTTAAGACTTGTGTTTTTCTTAAAGTCCTTGCCAAGACCTATATTTTGGTGTATAACAAGTATCTCTTAGACAGTGTATTATAATTAAAAATTAATATAAAGTGCTAAGCGTCACGAACAATTTTGAGGAAATTCGATTTTACACCATGTTGCAAATGTAATATCTCTGCGAATACTTCATTAACCATAACGATTTTTTCACCAGATAATTAAGTAATCAGATCATTAAAAGTTTTGTCTAAAATATACAAAATGGCGGATTTGTAAGTTAGCTTAATTCAGCTTTAAAATGTTGAAGCTGAAATTTTGATATGAAGGAAATAGTTTAGGAACTATCTTTCTTTACAAAAAAGGTTACATATGTAATTTTCTTTAAGTTTGTGAGAGAAAATTTTCAATTCTACTATAGTTAACCAAGTTATGATGAGTTTTACAAAACTAGTCATAAGTCATTGCTGTGTTATTCGTCTACTGATTTTTTCATTTCAAACTATAGAATTCAACAATGTTTATCATATTGCAAAAGAAATATTACTTTTTGTTCAAGACAAGCAGAGAAAATTAAATTATAGTAAAAAATTTGACCAAAAATTTTGTAACGGTTTTTAAAATTATAAATTTGTGAGCAAATAAGAGCAAAATTTGTTGCTCAACTTAAATTTCATTGTTTTTATAGTTAATTTAACTTACTTTTAAGCCTTTTTCTAATGTAAATTAAATAGTAAAAGACTCTTTAGATATCAAGTAATTGTTCTTGACCGATTAAGGTTAATAGTTTTGATTTAAAAATACATTTTACATTCAATTTGGTTGTCAGTTAATTTAACTAAAATAACTCATTTTTAATAAAATCTATTTTGATCATTTGATAGAAAAAAGCAAGCTCTACAACTTTTGTGAAGCTTCCAAACATTTATCTTGCTTTCATTTCAAAGAAAAATTGATTTAAAATATTAATTTGTTAATTAAACTAACTTAATAAGTCGCCATTTTGAAAAATGAATGTTAAAAAGAAACTTACTATTATTAGCTATCATGTAGTGAAGGAATCATATTAATTAAGTTATTAAAAGCAGAGAAATCTGAATTTGAATATTTATTCCCTTTTTTTCTGATCTTGCCCAGCTACTATTTAATAGTTCGACTATAAATCTGCCAGAACTTTGCAGAAATTGCTCAAACTGACAAAGCAATTTGTGCGAACGCTCTTAAATCAATAAAACATGACAAAAAATTTGTTTAACATGATTTCAAAGAAACAGTGAATTTATGATGCAACCTTGTGCAAAAATAGCTTCTATTTAACATTTTCGACTACAAATCTGCCAGAACTTCACAAAAATTGCTCAAACTGACAAAGCAATTTGTGCGAATGCTCTTAAATCAATAAAACATGACAAAACATTTATTTAACATGATTTCAAAGAAACAGTGTATTTATGATGCAACCTTGTGCAAAAATAGCTACTATTTAACATTTTCGACTACAAATCTGCCAGAACTTTACAAAAATTGCTCAAACTGACAAAGCAATTTGTGCAAATGCTCTTAAATCAATAAAAAATGACAAAAAATTTGTTTAACATGATTTCAAAGAAACAGTGAATTTATGATGCAACCTAGTGGAAAAGTAGCTACTATTTAACTTTTTCGACTACAAATCTGCCAGAACTTCACAAAAATTGCTCAAACTGACAAAGCAATTTGTAAGAATGCTCTTAAATCAATAAAACATGACAAAACATTTATTTAACATGATTTCAAAGAAACAGTGTATTTATGATGCAACCTTGTGCAAAAATAGCTACTATTTAACATTTTCGACTACAAATCTGCCAGAACTTTACAAAAATTGCTCAAACTGACAAAGCAATTTGTGCGAATGCTCTTAAATCAATAAAACATGACAAAAAATTTGTTTAACATGATTTCAAAGAAACAGTGAATTTATGAAGCAACCGAGTGCAAAAATAGCTACTATTTAACATTTTCGACTATAAATCTGCCAGAACTTTACAGAAATTGCTCAAACTGACAAAGCAATTTGTGCGAATGCTCTTAAATCAATAAAACATGACAAAAAATTTGTTTAACATGATTTCAAAGAAACAGTGAATTTTTGAAGTAACCTTGTGCAAAAGTAGCTACTATTTAACATTTTCGACTATAAATCTGCCAGAACTTTACAGAAATTGCTCAAACTGACAAAGCAATTTGTGCGAACGCTCTTAAATCAATAAAACATGACAAAAAATTTGTTTAGCATGATTTCAAAGAAACAGTGTATTTATGATGCAACCTTGTGCAAAAATAGCTACTATTTAACATTTTCGACTATAAATCTGCCAGAACTTTACAGAAATTGCTCAAACTGACAAAGCAATTTGTGCGAACGCTCTTAAATCAATAAAACATGACAAAAAATTTGTTTAGCATGATTTCAAAGAAACAGTGAATTTTTGAAGTAACCTTGTGCAAAAGTAGCTACTATTTAACATTTTCGACTACAAATCTGCCAGAACTTTACAGAAATTGCTCAAACTGACAAAGCAATTTGTGCGAACGCTCTTAAATCAATAAAACATGACAAAAAATTTGTTTAACACGATTTCAAAGAAACAGTGAATTTTTGAAGCAACCTTGTGCAAAAGTAGCTACTATTTAACATTTTCGACTACAAATCTGCCAGAACTTTACAGAAATTGCTCAAACTGACAAAGCAATTTGTGCGAACGCTCTTAAATCAATAAAACATGACAAAAAATTTGTTTAACATGATTTCAAAGAAACAGTGAATTTATGAAGCAACCGAGTGCAAAAGTAGCTACTATTTAACATTTTTGACTATAAATCTGCTAGAACTTCACAGAAATTGCTCAAACTGACAAAACAATTTGTGCGAACGCTCTTAAATCAATAAAACATGACAAAAAATTTGTTTAACATGATTTCAAAGAAACAGTGAATTTTTGAAGTAACCTTGTGCAAAAGTAGCTACTATTTAACAATTTCGACTACAAATCTGCTAGAACTTCACAGAAATTGCTCAAACTGACAAAGCAATTTGTGCGAACGCTCTTAAATGAATAAAACATGACAAAAAATTTGTTTAACATGATTTCAAAGTAACAGTGAATTTTTGAAGTAACCTTGTGCAAAAGTAGCTACTATTTAACATTTTCGACTACAAATCTGCCAGAACTTTACAGAAATTGCTCAAACTGACAAAGCAATTTGTGCGAACGCTCTTAAATCAATAAAACATGACAAAAAATTTGTTTAACATGATTTCAAAGAAACAGTGAATTTTTGAAGTAACCTTGTGCAAAAGTAACTACTATTTAACAATTTCGACTACAAATCTGCCAAAACTTTACAGAAATTGCTCAAATTGACAAAGCAATTTGTGCGAACGCTCTTAAATCAATAAAACATGACAAAAAATTTGTTTAACATGATTTCAAAGAAACAGTGAATTTTTGAAGTAACCTTGTGCAAAAGTAGCTACTTTTTAACATTTTCGACTATAAATTTGCCAGAACTTTACAGAAATTGCTCAAACTGACAAAGCAATTTGTGCGAACGCTCTAAAATCAATAAAACATGACAAAAAATTTGTTTAACATGATTTCAAAGAAACAGTGAATTTTTGAAGTAATCTAGTGCAAAAGTAGCTACTATTTAACATTTTCGACTATAAATCTGCCAGAACTTTACAGAAATTGCTCAAACTGACAAAGCAATTTGTGCGAACGCTCTTAAATGAATAAAACATGACAAAAAATTTGTTTAACATGATTTCAAAGTAACAGTGAATTTTTGAAGTAACCTTGTGCAAAAGTAGCTACTATTTAACATTTTCGACTATAAATCTGCCAGAACTTTACAGAAATTGCTCAAACTGACAAAGCAATTTGTGCGAACGCTCTTAAATCAATAAAACATGACAAAAAATTTGTTTAACATGATTTCAAAGAAACAGTGAATTTTTGAAGTAACCTTGTGCAAAAGTAACTACTATTTAACAATTTCGACTACAAATCTGCCAAAACTTTACAGAAATTGCTCAAATTGACAAAGCAATTTGTGCGAACGCTCTAAAATCAATAAAACATGACAAAAAATTTGTTTAACATGATTTCAAAGAAACAGTGAATTTTTGAAGTAACCTTGTGCAAAAGTAGCTACTATTTAACATTTTCGACTATAAATCTGCCAGAACTTTACAGAAATTGCTCAAACTGACAAAGCAATTTGTGCGAACGCTCTTAAATCAATAAAACATGACAAAAAATTTGTTTAACATGATTTCAAAGAAACGGTGAATTTTTGAAGTAATCTAGTGCAAAAGTAGCTACTATTTAATATTTTGACTATAAATCTGCCAGAACTTTACAGAAATTGCTCAAACTGACAAAGCAATTTGTGCGAACGCTCTTAAATCAATAAAACATGACAAAAAATTTGTTTAACATGATTTCAAAGAAACAGTGAATTTATGAAGCAACCTTGTGCAAAAGTAGCTACTATTTAACATTTTCGACTACAAATCTGCCAGAACTTTACAGAAATTGCTCAAACTGACAAAGCAATTTGTGCGAACGCTCTTAAATTAATAAAACATGACAAAAAATTTGTTTAACATGATTTCAAAGAAACAGTGAATTTTTGAAGTAACCTTGTGCAAAAGTAGCTACTATTTAACATTTTCGACTATAAATCTGCCAGAACTTCACAAAAATTGCTAAAACTGATAAAGCAATTTGTGCGAATGCTCTTAAATCAATAAAACAAGACAAAATATTTGTTTAACATGATTTCAAAGAAACAGTGAATTTATGATGCAACCTTGTGCAAAAGTAGCTACTATTTAACATTTTCGACTACAAATCTGCCAGAACTTCACAAAAATTGCTCAAACTGATAAAGCAATTTGTGCGAATGCTCCTAAATCAATAAAACATGACAAAAAATTTGTTTAACATGATTTCAAAGAAACAGTGAATTTATGATGCAACCTTGTGCAAAAATAGCTACTATTTAACATTTTCGACTATAAATCTGCCAGAACTTTACAGAAATTGCTCAAACTGACAAAGCAATTTGTGCAAATGCTTTTAAATCAATAAAACATGTCAAAAAATTTGTTTAACATGATTTCAAAGAAACAGTGAATTTATGATGCAACCTTGTGCAAAAGTAGCTACTATTTAACATTTTCGACTACAAATCTGCCAGAACTTCACAAAAATTGCTCAAACTGATAAAGCAATTTGTGCGAATGCTCTTAAATCAATAAAACATGACAAAAAATTTGTTTAACATGATTTCAAAGAAACAGTGAATTTATGATGCAACCTTGTGCAAAAGTAGCTACTATTTAACATTTTCGACTACAAATCTGCCAGAACTTTACAGAAATTGCTTAAACTGACAAAGCAATTTGCGCGAATGCTCTTAAATCAATAAAACATGACAAAACATTTGTTTAACATGATTTCAAAGAAACAGTGAATTTATGATGCAACCTTGTGCAAAAGTAGCTACTATTTAACATTTTCGACTACAAATCTGCCAAAACTTCACAAAAATTGCTCAAACTGACAAAGCAATTTGTGCGAATGCTCTTAAATCAATAAAACATGACAAAAAATTTGTTTAACATGATTTCAAAGAAACAGTGAATTTATGATGCAACCTTGTGCAAAAATAGCTACTATTTAACATTTTCGACTACAAATCTGCCAGAACTTCACAAAAATTGCTCAAACTGACAAAGCAATTTGTGCAAATGCTCTTAAATCAATAAAACATGACAAAACATTTGTTTAACATGATTTCAAAGAAACAGTGAATTTATGATGCAACCTTGTGCAAAAATAGCTACTATTTAACATTTTCGACTACAAATCTGCCAGAACTTCACAAAAATTGCTCAAACTGACAAAGCAATTTGCGCGAATGCTCTTAAATCAATAAAACATGACAAAAAATTTGTTTAACATGATTTCAAAGAAACAGTGAATTTATGATGCAACCTTGTGCAAAAGTAGCTACTATTTAACATTTTCGACTACAAATCTGCCAGAACTTCACAAAAATTGCTCAAACTGACAAAGCAATTTGTGCGAATGCTCTTAAATCAATAAAACATGACAAAAAATTTGTTTAACATGATTTCAAAGAAACAGTGAATTTATGATGCAACCTTGTGCAAAAGTAGCTACTATTTAACATTTTCGACTATAAATCTGCCAGAACTTCACAAAAATTGCTCAAACTGACAAAGCAATTTGTGCGAATGCTCTTAAATCAATAAAACATGACAAAACATTTATTTAACATGATTTCAAAGAAACAGTGTATTTATTATGCAACCTTGTGCAAAAATAGCTACTATTTAACATTTTCGACTACAAATCTGCCAGAACTTTACAAAAATTGCTCAAACTGACAAAGCAATTTGTGCAAATGCTCTTAAATCAATAAAACATGTCAAAAAATTTGTTTAACATGATTTCAAAGAAACAGTGAATTTATGATGCAACCTAGTGGAAAAGTAGCTACTATTTAACTTTTTCGACTACAAATCTGCCAGAACTTCACAAAAATTGCTCAAACTGACAAAGCAATTTGTGCGAATGCTCTTAAATCAATAAAACATGACAAAACATTTATTTAACATGATTTCAAAGAAACAGTGTATTTATGATGCAACCTTGTGCAAAAATAGCTACTATTTAACATTTTCGACTACAAATCTGCCAGAACTTTACAAAAATTGCTCAAACTGACAAAGCAATTTGTGCGAATGCTCTTAAATCAATAAAACATGACAAAAAATTTGTTTAACATGATTTCAAAGAAACAGTGAATTTATGATGCAACCTAGTGGAAAAGTAGCTACTATTTAACTTTTTCGACTACAAATCTGCCAGAACTTCACAAAAATTGCTCAAACTGACAAAGCAATTTGTGCGAATGCTATTAAATCAATAAAACATGACAAAAAATTTGTTTAACATGATTTCAAAGAAACAGTGAATTTATGATGCAACCTTGCGCAAAAGAAGCTACTATTTAACATTTTTGACTACAAATCTGCCAGAACTTTACAGAAATTGCTCAAACTGACAAAGCAATTTGTGCGAATGCTCTTAAATCAATAAAACATGACAAAAAATTTGTTTAACATGATTTCAAAGAAACAGTGAATTTATGATGCAACCTTGCGCAAAAGAAGCTACTATTTAACATTTTTGACTACAAATCTGCCAGAACTTTACAGAAATTGCTCAAACTGACAAAGCAATTTGTGCGAACGCTCTTAAATCAATAAAAAATGACAAAAAATTTGTTTAACATGATTTCAAAGAAACAGTGAATTTATGATGCAACCTTGTGCAAAAGTAGCTACTATTTAACATTTTCGACTACAAATCTGCCAGAACTTTACAGAAATTGCTCAAACTGACAAAGCAATTTGTGCGAACGCTCTTAAATCAATAAAACATGACAAACAATTTTATTAACATGATTTCAAAGAAACAGTGAATTTTTGAAGTAACCTTGTGCAAAAGTAGCTACTATTTAACATTTTCGACTATAAATCTGCCAGAACTTTACAGAAATTGCTCAAACTGACAAAGCAATTTGTGCGAACGCTCTTAAATCAATAAAACATGACAAAAAATTTGTTTAACATGATTTCAAAGAAACAGTGAATTTATGATGCAACCTTGTGCAAAAGTAGCTACTATTTAACATTTTCGACTACAAATCTGCCAGAACTTTACAGAAATTGCTCAAACTGACAAAGCAATTTGTGCGAACGCTCTTAAATCAATAAAACATGACAAACAATTTTATTAACATGATTTCAAAGAAACAGTGAATTTTTGAAGTAACCTTGTGCAAAAGTAGCTACTATTTAACATTTTCGACTATAAATCTGCCAGAACTTTACAGAAATTGCTCAAACTGACAAAGCAATTTGTGCGAACGCTCTTAAATCAATAAAACATGACAAAAAATTTTGTTTAACATGATTTCAAAGAAACAGTGTATTTATGATGCAACCTTGTGCAAAAGTAGCTACTATTTAACATTTTCGACTACAAATCTGCCAGAACTTCACAAAAATTGCTCAAACTGACAAAGCAATTTGTGCGAATGCTCTTAAATCAATAAAACATGACAAAACATTTATTTAACATGATTTCAAAGAAACAGTGTATTTATGATGCAACCTTGTGCAAAAATAGCTACTATTTAACATTTTCGACTACAAATCTGCCAGAACTTTACAAAAATTGCTCAAACTGACAAAGCAATTTGTGCAAATGCTTTTAAATCAATAAAACATGTCAAAAAATTTGTTTAACATGATTTCAAAGAAACAGTGAATTTATGATGCAACCTAGTGGAAAAGTAGCTACTATTTAACTTTTTCGACTACAAATCTGCCAGAACTTCACAAAAATTGCTCAAACTGACAAAGCAATTTGTGCGAATGCTCTTAAATCAATAAAACATGACAAAACATTTATTTAACATGATTTCAAAGAAACAGTGTATTTATGATGCAACCTTGTGCAAAAGTAGCTACTATTTAACATTTTCGACTACAAATCTGCCAGAACTTTACAGAAATTGCTCAAACTGACAAAGCAATTTGTGCGAACGCTCTTAAATCAATAAAACATGACAAAAAATTTGTTTAACATGATTTCAAAGAAACAGTGAATTTTTGAAGTAACCTTGTGCAAAAGTAACTACTATTTAACAATTTCGACTACAAATCTGCCAAAACTTTACAGAAATTGCTCAAATTGACAAAGCAATTTGTGCGAACGCTCTTAAATCAATAAAACATGACAAAAAATTTGTTTAACATGATTTCAAAGAAACAGTGAATTTTTGAAGTAACCTTGTGCAAAAGTAGCTACTATTTAACATTTTCGACTATAAATCTGCCAGAACTTTACAGAAATTGCTCAAACTGACAAAGCAATTTGTGCGAACGCTCTAAAATCAATAAAACATGACAAAAAATTTGTTTAACATGATTTCAAAGAAACAGTGAATTTTTGAAGTAATCTAGTGCAAAAGTAGCTACTATTTAACATTTTCGACTATAAATCTGCCAGAACTTTACAGAAATTGCTCAAACTGACAAAGCAATTTGTGCGAACGCTCTTAAATCAATAAAACATGACAAAAAATTTGTTTAACATGATTTCAAAGAAACAGTGAATTTTTGAAGTAACCTTGTGCAAAAGTAGCTTCTATTTAACATTTTTGACTATAAGTTTGCTAGAACTTCACAGAAATTGCTCAAACTGACAAAACAAGTTGTGCGAACGCTTTTAAATCAATATAACATGACAAAAAATTTGTTTAACATGATTTCAAAGAAACAGTGAATTTATGATGCAACCTTGTGCAAAAGTAGCTACTATTTAACATTTTTGACTACAAATCTGCTAGAACTTCACAGAAATTGCTCAAACTGACAAAGCAATTTGTGCGAACGCTCTTAAATCAATAAAACATGACAAAAAATTTGTTTAGCATGATTTCAAAGAAACAGTGAATTTTTGAAGTAACCTAGTGCAAAAGTAGCTACTATTTAACATTTTCGACTATAAATCTGCCAGAACTTTACAGAAATTGCTCAAACTGACAAAGCAATTTGTGCGAACGCTCTTAAATCAATAAAACATGACAAAAAATTTGTTTAACATGATTTCAAAGAAACAGTGAATTTTTGATGCAACCTTGTGCAAAAGTAGCTACTATTTAACATTTTCGACTACAAATCTGCCAGAACTTTACAGAAATTACTCAAACTGACAAAGCAATTTGTGCGAACGCTCTTAAATCAATAAAACATGACAAAAAATTTGTTTAACATGATTTCAAAGAAACAGTGAATTTATGAAGCAACCGAGTGCAAAAGTAGCTACTATTTAACATTTTTGACTATAAATCTGCTAGAACTTCACAGAAATTGCTCAAACTGACAAAGCAATTTGTGCGAACGCTCTTAAATCAATAGAACAGGACAAAAAATTTGTTTAACATGATTTCAAAGAAACAGTGAATTTTTGATGCAACCTTGTGCAAAAGTAGCTACTATTTAACATTTTCGACTACAAATCTGCCAGAACTTTACAGAAATTGCTCAAACTGACAAAGCAATTTGTGCAAACGCTCTTAAATCAATAAAAAATGACAAAAAATTTGTTTAACATGATTTCAAAGAAACAGTGAATTTATGAAGCAACCGAGTGCAAAAGTAGCTACTATTTAACATTTTCGACTACAAATCTGCCAGAACTTTACAGAAATTGCTCAAACTGACAAAGCAATTTGTGCAAACGCTCTTAAATCAATAAAACATGACAAAAAATTTGTTTAACATGATTTCAAAAAAACAGTGAATTTATGATGCAACCTTGTGCAAAAGTAGCTACTATTTAACATTTTCGACTACAAATCTGCCAGAACTTTACAGAAATTGCTCAAACTGACAAAGCAATTTGCGCGAACGCTCTTAAATCAATAAAACATGACAAAAAATTTGTTTAGCATGATTTCAAAGAAACAGTGAATTTTTGAAGTAACCTAGTGCAAAAGTAGCTACTATTTAACATTTTCGACTATAAATCTGCCAGAACTTTACAGAAATTGCTCAAACTGAATCTTAAATCAATAAAACATGACAAAAAATTTGTTTAACATGATTTCAAAGAAACAGTGAATTTTTGAAGTAACCTAATGCAAAAGTAGCTTCTATTTAACATTTTTGACTATTAATCTGCTAGAACTTTACAGAAATTGCTCAAACTGACAAAGCAATTTGTGCGAACGCTCTTAAATCAATAAAACATGACAAAAAATTTGTTTAGCATGATTTCAAAGAAACAGTGAATTTTTGAAGTAACCTTGTGCAAAAGTAGCTACTATTTAACATTTTCGACTACAAATCTGCCAGAACTTTACAGAAATTGCTCAAACTGACAAAGCAATTTGTGCGAACGCTCTTAAATCAATAAAACATGACAAAAAATTTGTTTAACATGATTTCAAAGAAACAGTGAATTTTTGAAGTAATGTAGTGCAAAAGTAGCTACTATTTAATAGTTCGACTATAAATCTGCCAGAACTTTGCAGAAATTGCTCAAACTGACAAAGCAATTTGTGCGAACGCTCTTAAATCAATAAAACATGACAAAAAATTTGTTTAACATGATTTCAAAGAAACAGTGAATTTATGATGCAACCTTGTGCAAAAATAGCTTCTATTTAACATTTTCGACTACAAATCTGCCAGAACTTCACAAAAATTGCTCAAACTGACAAAGCAATTTGTGCGAATGCTCTTAAATCAATAAAACATGACAAAACATTTATTTAACATGATTTCAAAGAAACAGTGTATTTATGATGCAACCTTGTGCAAAAATAGCTACTATTTAACATTTTCGACTACAAATCTGCCAGAACTTTACAAAAATTGCTCAAACTGACAAAGCAATTTGTGCAAATGCTCTTAAATCAATAAAAAATGACAAAAAATTTGTTTAACATGATTTCAAAGAAACAGTGAATTTATGATGCAACCTAGTGGAAAAGTAGCTACTATTTAACTTTTTCGACTACAAATCTGCCAGAACTTCACAAAAATTGCTCAAACTGACAAAGCAATTTGTGCGAATGCTCTTAAATCAATAAAACATGACAAAAAATTTGTTTAACATGATTTCAAAGAAACAGTGAATTTATGAAGCAACCGAGTGCAAAAATAGCTACTATTTAACATTTTCGACTATAAATCTGCCAGAACTTTACAGAAATTGCTCAAACTGACAAAGCAATTTGTGCGAATGCTCTTAAATCAATAAAACATGACAAAAAATTTGTTTAACATGATTTCAAAGAAACAGTGAATTTTTGAAGTAACCTTGTGCAAAAGTAGCTACTATTTAACATTTTCGACTATAAATCTGCCAGAACTTTACAGAAATTGCTCAAACTGACAAAGCAATTTGTGCGAACGCTCTTAAATCAATAAAACATGACAAAAAATTTGTTTAGCATGATTTCAAAGAAACAGTGTATTTATGATGCAACCTTGTGCAAAAATAGCTACTATTTAACATTTTCGACTACAAATCTGCCAGAACTTTACAAAAATTGCTCAAACTGACAAAGCAATTTGTGCGAATGCTCTTAAATCAATAAAACATGACAAAAAATTTGTTTAACATGATTTCAAAGAAACAGTGAATTTTTGAAGTAACCTTGTGCAAAAGTAGCTACTATTTAACATTTTCGACTATAAATCTGCCAGAACTTTACAGAAATTGCTCAAACTGACAAAGCAATTTGTGCGAACGCTCTTAAATCAATAAAACATGACAAAAAATTTGTTTAGCATGATTTCAAAGAAACAGTGAATTTTTGAAGTAACCTTGTGCAAAAGTAGCTACTATTTAACATTTTCGACTACAAATCTGCCAGAACTTTACAGAAATTGCTCAAACTGACAAAGCAATTTGTGCGAACGCTCTTAAATCAATAAAACATGACAAAAAATTTGTTTAACACGATTTCAAAGAAACAGTGAATTTTTGAAGCAACCTTGTGCAAAAGTAGCTACTATTTAACATTTTCGACTACAAATCTGCCAGAACTTTACAGAAATTGCTCAAACTGACAAAGCAATTTGTGCGAACGCTCTTAAATCAATAAAACATGACAAAAAATTTGTTTAACATGATTTCAAAGAAACAGTGAATTTATGAAGCAACCGAGTGCAAAAGTAGCTACTATTTAACATTTTTGACTATAAATCTGCTAGAACTTCACAGAAATTGCTCAAACTGACAAAACAATTTGTGCGAACGCTCTTAAATCAATAAAACATGACAAAAAATTTGTTTAACATGATTTCAAAGAAACAGTGAATTTTTGAAGTAACCTTGTGCAAAAGTAGCTACTATTTAACAATTTCGACTACAAATCTGCCAGAACTTCACAGAAATTGCTCAAACTGACAAAGCAATTTGTGCGAATGCTCTTAAATCAATAAAAAATGACAAAAAATTTGTTTAACATGATTTCAAAGAAACAGTGAATTAATGAAGTAACCTTGTGCAAAAGTAGCTACTATTTAACATTTTCGACTACAAATCTGCTAGAACTTCACAGAAATTGCTCAAACTGACAAAGCAATTTGTGCGAACGCTCTTAAATGAATAAAACATGACAAAAAATTTGTTTAACATGATTTCAAAGTAACAGTGAATTTTTGAAGTAACCTTGTGCAAAAGTAGCTACTATTTAACATTTTCGACTACAAATCTGCCAGAACTTTACAGAAATTGCTCAAACTGACAAAGCAATTTGTGCGAATGCTCTTAAATCAATAAAACATGACAAAAAATTTGTTTAACATGATTTCAAAGAAACAGTGAATTTATGATGCAACCTTGCGCAAAAGAAGCTACTATTTAACATTTTTGACTACAAATCTGCCAGAACTTTACAGAAATTGCTCAAACTGACAAAGCAATTTGTGCGAACGCTCTTAAATCAATAAAAAATGACAAAAAATTTGTTTAACATGATTTCAAAGAAACAGTGAATTTATGATGCAACCTTGTGCAAAAGTAGCTACTATTTAACATTTTCGACTACAAATCTGCCAGAACTTTACAGAAATTGCTCAAACTGACAAAGCAATTTGTGCGAACGCTCTTAAATCAATAAAACATGACAAACAATTTTATTAACATGATTTCAAAGAAACAGTGAATTTTTGAAGTAACCTTGTGCAAAAGTAGCTACTATTTAACATTTTCGACTATAAATCTGCCAGAACTTTACAGAAATTGCTCAAACTGACAAAGCAATTTGTGCGAACGCTCTTAAATCAATAAAACATGACAAAAAATTTGTTTAACATGATTTCAAAGAAACAGTGAATTTATGATGCAACCTTGTGCAAAAGTAGCTACTATTTAACATTTTCGACTACAAATCTGCCAGAACTTTACAGAAATTGCTCAAACTGACAAAGCAATTTGTGCGAACGCTCTTAAATCAATAAAACATGACAAACAATTTTATTAACATGATTTCAAAGAAACAGTGAATTTTTGAAGTAACCTTGTGCAAAAGTAGCTACTATTTAACATTTTCGACTATAAATCTGCCAGAACTTTACAGAAATTGCTCAAACTGACAAAGCAATTTGTGCGAACGCTCTTAAATCAATAAAACATGACAAAAAATTTTGTTTAACATGATTTCAAAGAAACAGTGTATTTATGATGCAACCTTGTGCAAAAGTAGCTACTATTTAACATTTTCGACTACAAATCTGCCAGAACTTCACAAAAATTGCTCAAACTGACAAAGCAATTTGTGCGAATGCTCTTAAATCAATAAAACATGACAAAACATTTATTTAACATGATTTCAAAGAAACAGTGTATTTATGATGCAACCTTGTGCAAAAATAGCTACTATTTAACATTTTCGACTACAAATCTGCCAGAACTTTACAAAAATTGCTCAAACTGACAAAGCAATTTGTGCAAATGCTTTTAAATCAATAAAACATGTCAAAAAATTTGTTTAACATGATTTCAAAGAAACAGTGAATTTATGATGCAACCTAGTGGAAAAGTAGCTACTATTTAACTTTTTCGACTACAAATCTGCCAGAACTTCACAAAAATTGCTCAAACTGACAAAGCAATTTGTGCGAATGCTCTTAAATCAATAAAACATGACAAAACATTTATTTAACATGATTTCAAAGAAACAGTGTATTTATGATGCAACCTTGTGCAAAAGTAGCTACTATTTAACATTTTCGACTACAAATCTGCCAGAACTTTACAGAAATTGCTCAAACTGACAAAGCAATTTGTGCGAACGCTCTTAAATCAATAAAACATGACAAAAAATTTGTTTAACATGATTTCAAAGAAACAGTGAATTTTTGAAGTAACCTTGTGCAAAAGTAACTACTATTTAACAATTTCGACTACAAATCTGCCAAAACTTTACAGAAATTGCTCAAATTGACAAAGCAATTTGTGCGAACGCTCTTAAATCAATAAAACATGACAAAAAATTTGTTTAACATGATTTCAAAGAAACAGTGAATTTTTGAAGTAACCTTGTGCAAAAGTAGCTACTATTTAACATTTTCGACTATAAATCTGCCAGAACTTTACAGAAATTGCTCAAACTGACAAAGCAATTTGTGCGAACGCTCTAAAATCAATAAAACATGACAAAAAATTTGTTTAACATGATTTCAAAGAAACAGTGAATTTTTGAAGTAATCTAGTGCAAAAGTAGCTACTATTTAACATTTTCGACTATAAATCTGCCAGAACTTTACAGAAATTGCTCAAACTGACAAAGCAATTTGTGCGAACGCTCTTAAATCAATAAAACATGACAAAAAATTTGTTTAACATGATTTCAAAGAAACAGTGAATTTTTGAAGTAACCTTGTGCAAAAGTAGCTTCTATTTAACATTTTTGACTATAAGTTTGCTAGAACTTCACAGAAATTGCTCAAACTGACAAAACAAGTTGTGCGAACGCTTTTAAATCAATATAACATGACAAAAAATTTGTTTAACATGATTTCAAAGAAACAGTGAATTTATGATGCAACCTTGTGCAAAAGTAGCTACTATTTAACATTTTTGACTACAAATCTGCTAGAACTTCACAGAAATTGCTCAAACTGACAAAGCAATTTGTGCGAACGCTCTTAAATCAATAAAACATGACAAAAAATTTGTTTAGCATGATTTCAAAGAAACAGTGAATTTTTGAAGTAACCTAGTGCAAAAGTAGCTACTATTTAACATTTTCGACTATAAATCTGCCAGAACTTTACAGAAATTGCTCAAACTGACAAAGCAATTTGTGCGAACGCTCTTAAATCAATAAAACATGACAAAAAATTTGTTTAACATGATTTCAAAGAAACAGTGAATTTTTGATGCAACCTTGTGCAAAAGTAGCTACTATTTAACATTTTCGACTACAAATCTGCCAGAACTTTACAGAAATTACTCAAACTGACAAAGCAATTTGTGCGAACGCTCTTAAATCAATAAAACATGACAAAAAATTTGTTTAACATGATTTCAAAGAAACAGTGAATTTATGAAGCAACCGAGTGCAAAAGTAGCTACTATTTAACATTTTTGACTATAAATCTGCTAGAACTTCACAGAAATTGCTCAAACTGACAAAGCAATTTGTGCGAACGCTCTTAAATCAATAGAACAGGACAAAAAATTTGTTTAACATGATTTCAAAGAAACAGTGAATTTTTGATGCAACCTTGTGCAAAAGTAGCTACTATTTAACATTTTCGACTACAAATCTGCCAGAACTTTACAGAAATTGCTCAAACTGACAAAGCAATTTGTGCAAACGCTCTTAAATCAATAAAAAATGACAAAAAATTTGTTTAACATGATTTCAAAGAAACAGTGAATTTATGAAGCAACCGAGTGCAAAAGTAGCTACTATTTAACATTTTCGACTACAAATCTGCCAGAACTTTACAGAAATTGCTCAAACTGACAAAGCAATTTGTGCAAACGCTCTTAAATCAATAAAACATGACAAAAAATTTGTTTAACATGATTTCAAAAAAACAGTGAATTTATGATGCAACCTTGTGCAAAAGTAGCTACTATTTAACATTTTCGACTACAAATCTGCCAGAACTTTACAGAAATTGCTCAAACTGACAAAGCAATTTGCGCGAACGCTCTTAAATCAATAAAACATGACAAAAAATTTGTTTAGCATGATTTCAAAGAAACAGTGAATTTTTCAAGTAACCTAGTGCAAAAGTAGCTACTATTTAACATTTTCGACTATAAATCTGCCAGAACTTTACAGAAATTGCTCAAACTGAATCTTAAATCAATAAAACATGACAAAAAATTTGTTTAACATGATTTCAAAGAAACAGTGAATTTTTGAAGTAACCTAATGCAAAAGTAGCTTCTATTTAACATTTTTGACTATTAATCTGCTAGAACTTTACAGAAATTGCTCAAACTGACAAAGCAATTTGTGCGAACGCTCTTAAATCAATAAAACATGACAAAAAATTTGTTTAGCATGATTTCAAAGAAACAGTGAATTTTTGAAGTAACCTTGTGCAAAAGTAGCTACTATTTAACATTTTCGACTACAAATCTGCCAGAACTTTACAGAAATTGCTCAAACTGACAAAGCAATTTGTGCGAACGCTCTTAAATCAATAAAACATGACAAAAAATTTGTTTAACATGATTTCAAAGAAACAGTGAATTTTTGAAGTAATGTAGTGCAAAAGTAGCTACTATTTAATAGTTCGACTATAAATCTGCCAGAACTTTGCAGAAATTGCTCAAACTGACAAAGCAATTTGTGCGAACGCTCTTAAATCAATAAAACATGACAAAAAATTTGTTTAACATGATTTCAAAGAAACAGTGAATTTATGATGCAACCTTGTGCAAAAATAGCTTCTATTTAACATTTTCGACTACAAATCTGCCAGAACTTCACAAAAATTGCTCAAACTGACAAAGCAATTTGTGCGAATGCTCTTAAATCAATAAAACATGACAAAACATTTATTTAACATGATTTCAAAGAAACAGTGTATTTATGATGCAACCTTGTGCAAAAATAGCTACTATTTAACATTTTCGACTACAAATCTGCCAGAACTTTACAAAAATTGCTCAAACTGACAAAGCAATTTGTGCAAATGCTCTTAAATCAATAAAAAATGACAAAAAATTTGTTTAACATGATTTCAAAGAAACAGTGAATTTATGATGCAACCTAGTGGAAAAGTAGCTACTATTTAACTTTTTCGACTACAAATCTGCCAGAACTTCACAAAAATTGCTCAAACTGACAAAGCAATTTGTGCGAATGCTCTTAAATCAATAAAACATGACAAAACATTTATTTAACATGATTTCAAAGAAACAGTGTATTTATGATGCAACCTTGTGCAAAAATAGCTACTATTTAACATTTTCGACTACAAATCTGCCAGAACTTTACAAAAATTGCTCAAACTGACAAAGCAATTTGTGCGAATGCTCTTAAATCAATAAAACATGACAAAAAATTTGTTTAACATGATTTCAAAGAAACAGTGAATTTATGAAGCAACCGAGTGCAAAAATAGCTACTATTTAACATTTTCGACTATAAATCTGCCAGAACTTTACAGAAATTGCTCAAACTGACAAAGCAATTTGTGCGAATGCTCTTAAATCAATAAAACATGACAAAAAATTTGTTTAACATGATTTCAAAGAAACAGTGAATTTTTGAAGTAACCTTGTGCAAAAGTAGCTACTATTTAACATTTTCGACTATAAATCTGCCAGAACTTTACAGAAATTGCTCAAACTGACAAAGCAATTTGTGCGAACGCTCTTAAATCAATAAAACATGACAAAAAATTTGTTTAGCATGATTTCAAAGAAACAGTGTATTTATGATGCAACCTTGTGCAAAAATAGCTACTATTTAACATTTTCGACTACAAATCTGCCAGAACTTTACAAAAATTGCTCAAACTGACAAAGCAATTTGTGCGAATGCTCTTAAATCAATAAAACATGACAAAAAATTTGTTTAACATGATTTCAAAGAAACAGTGAATTTTTGAAGTAACCTTGTGCAAAAGTAGCTACTATTTAACATTTTCGACTATAAATCTGCCAGAACTTTACAGAAATTGCTCAAACTGACAAAGCAATTTGTGCGAACGCTCTTAAATCAATAAAACATGACAAAAAATTTGTTTAGCATGATTTCAAAGAAACAGTGAATTTTTGAAGTAACCTTGTGCAAAAGTAGCTACTATTTAACATTTTCGTCTACAAATCTGCCAGAACTTTACAGAAATTGCTCAAACTGACAAAGCAATTTGTGCGAACGCTCTTAAATCAATAAAACATGACAAAAAATTTGTTTAACACGATTTCAAAGAAACAGTGAATTTTTGAAGCAACCTTGTGCAAAAGTAGCTACTATTTAACATTTTCGACTACAAATCTGCCAGAACTTTACAGAAATTGCTCAAACTGACAAAGCAATTTGTGCGAACGCTCTTAAATCAATAAAACATGACAAAAAATTTGTTTAACATGATTTCAAAGAAACAGTGAATTTATGAAGCAACCGAGTGCAAAAGTAGCTACTATTTAACATTTTTGACTATAAATCTGCTAGAACTTCACAGAAATTGCTCAAACTGACAAAACAATTTGTGCGAACGCTCTTAAATCAATAAAACATGACAAAAAATTTGTTTAACATGATTTCAAAGAAACAGTGAATTTTTGAAGTTACCTTGTGCAAAAGTAGCTACTATTTAACAATTTCGACTACAAATCTGCCAGAACTTCACAGAAATTGCTCAAACTGACAAAGCAATTTGTGCGAATGCTCTTAAATCAATAAAAAATGACAAAAAATTTGTTTAACATGATTTCAAAGAAACAGTGAATTAATGAAGTAACCTTGTGCAAAAGTAGCTACTATTTAACATTTTCGACTACAAATCTGCTAGAACTTCACAGAAATTGCTCAAACTGACAAAGCAATTTGTGCGAACGCTCTTAAATGAATAAAACATGACAAAAAATTTGTTTAACATGATTTCAAAGTAACAGTGAATTTTTGAAGTAACCTTGTGCAAAAGTAGCTACTATTTAACAATTTCGACTACAAATCTGCCAAAACTTTACAGAAATTGCTCAAATTGACAAAGCAATTTGTGCGAACGCTCTTAAATCAATAAAACATGACAAAAAATTTGTTTAACATGATTTCAAAGAAACAGTGAATTTTTGAAGTAACCTTGTGCAAAAGTAGCTACTTTTTAACATTTTCGACTATAAATTTGCCAGAACTTTACAGAAATTGCTCAAACTGACAAAGCAATTTGTGCGAACGCTCTAAAATCAATAAAACATGACAAAAAATTTGTTTAACATGATTTCAAAGAAACAGTGAATTTTTGAAGTAATCTAGTGCAAAAGTAGCTACTATTTAACATTTTCGACTATAAATCTGCCAGAACTTTACAGAAATTGCTCAAACTGACAAAGCAATTTGTGCGAACGCTCTTAAATGAATAAAACATGACAAAAAATTTGTTTAACATGATTTCAAAGTAACAGTGAATTTTTGAAGTAACCTTGTGCAAAAGTAGCTACTATTTAACATTTTCGACTATAAATCTGCCAGAACTTTACAGAAATTGCTCAAACTGACAAAGCAATTTGTGCGAACGCTCTTAAATCAATAAAACATGACAAAAAATTTGTTTAACATGATTTCAAAGAAACAGTGAATTTTTGAAGTAACCTTGTGCAAAAGTAACTACTATTTAACAATTTCGACTACAAATCTGCCAAAACTTTACAGAAATTGCTCAAATTGACAAAGCAATTTGTGCGAACGCTCTAAAATCAATAAAACATGACAAAAAATTTGTTTAACATGATTTCAAAGAAACAGTGAATTTTTGAAGTAACCTTGTGCAAAAGTAGCTACTATTTAACATTTTCGACTATAAATCTGCCAGAACTTTACAGAAATTGCTCAAACTGACAAAGCAATTTGTGCGAACGCTCTTAAATCAATAAAACATGACAAAAAATTTGTTTAACATGATTTCAAAGAAACGGTGAATTTTTGAAGTAATCTAGTGCAAAAGTAGCTACTATTTAATATTTTGACTATAAATCTGCCAGAACTTTACAGAAATTGCTCAAACTGACAAAGCAATTTGTGCGAACGCTCTTAAATCAATAAAACATGACAAAAAATTTGTTTAACATGATTTCAAAGAAACAGTGAATTTATGAAGCAACCTTGTGCAAAAGTAGCTACTATTTAACATTTTCGACTACAAATCTGCCAGAACTTTACAGAAATTGCTCAAACTGACAAAGCAATTTGTGCGAACGCTCTTAAATTAATAAAACATGACAAAAAATTTGTTTAACATGATTTCAAAGAAACAGTGAATTTTTGAAGTAACCTTGTGCAAAAGTAGCTACTATTTAACATTTTCGACTATAAATCTGCCAGAACTTCACAAAAATTGCTCAAACTGATAAAGCAATTTGTGCGAATGCTCTTAAATCAATAAAACAAGACAAAATATTTGTTTAACATGATTTCAAAGAAACAGTGAATTTATGATGCAACCTTGTGCAAAAGTAGCTACTATTTAACATTTTCGACTACAAATCTGCCAGAACTTCACAAAAATTGCTCAAACTGATAAAGCAATTTGTGCGAATGCTCCTAAATCAATAAAACATGACAAAAAATTTGTTTAACATGATTTCAAAGAAACAGTGAATTTATGATGCAACCTTGTGCAAAAATAGCTACTATTTAACATTTTCGACTATAAATCTGCCAGAACTTTACAGAAATTGCTCAAACTGACAAAGCAATTTGTGCAAATGCTTTTAAATCAATAAAACATGTCAAAAAATTTGTTTAACATGATTTCAAAGAAACAGTGAATTTATGATGCAACCTAGTGGAAAAGTAGCTACTATTTAACATTTTTGACTACAAATCTGCCAGAACTTTACAGAAATTGCTTAAACTGACAAAGCAATTTGCGCGAATGCTCTTAAATCAATAAAACATGACAAAAAATTTGTTTAACATGATTTCAAAGAAACAGTGAATTTATGATGCAACCTTGTGCAAAAGTAGCTACTATTTAACATTTTCGACTACAAATCTGCCAGAACTTCACAAAAATTGCTCAAACTGATAAAGCAATTTGTGCGAATGCTCTTAAATCAATAAAACATGACAAAAAATTTGTTTAACATGATTTCAAAGAAACAGTGAATTTATGATGCAACCTTGTGCAAAAGTAGCTACCATTTAACATTTTCGACTACAAATCTGCCAGAACTTTACAGAAATTGCTTAAACTGACAAAGCAATTTGCGCGAATGCTCTTAAATCAATAAAACATGACAAAACATTTGTTTAACATGATTTCAAAGAAACAGTGAATTTATGATGCAACCTTGTGCAAAAGTAGCTACTATTTAACATTTTCGACTACAAATCTGCCAAAACTTCACAAAAATTGCTCAAACTGATAAAGCAATTTGTGCGAATGCTCTTAAATCAATAAAACATGACAAAAAATTTGTTTAACATGATTTCAAAGAAACAGTGAATTTATGATGCAACCTTGTGCAAAAATAGCTACTATTTAACATTTTCGACTACAAATCTGCCAGAACTTCACAAAAATTGCTCAAACTGACAAAGCAATTTGTGCAAATGCTCTTAAATCAATAAAACATGACAAAACATTTGTTTAACATGATTTCAAAGAAACAGTGAATTTATGATGCAACCTTGTGCAAAAATAGCTACTATTTAACATTTTCGACTACAAATCTGCCAGAACTTCACAAAAATTGCTCAAACTGACAAAGCAATTTGCGCGAATGCTCTTAAATCAATAAAACATGACAAAAAATTTGTTTAACATGATTTCAAAGAAACAGTGAATTTATGATGCAACCTTGTGCAAAAGTAGCTACTATTTAACATTTTCGACTACAAATCTGCCAGAACTTCACAAAAATTGCTCAAACTGATAAAGCAATTTGTGCGAATGCTCTTAAATCAATAAAACATGACAAAAAATTTGTTTAACATGATTTCAAAGAAACAGTGAATTTATGATGCAACCTTGTGCAAAAGTAGCTACTATTTAACATTTTCGACTATAAATCTGCCAGAACTTCACAAAAATTGCTCAAACTGACAAAGCAATTTTGTGCGAATGCTCTTAAATCAATAAAACATGACAAAACATTTATTTAACATGATTTCAAAGAAACAGTGTATTTATTATGCAACCTTGTGCAAAAATAGCTACTATTTAACATTTTCGACTACAAATCTGCCAGAACTTTACAAAAATTGCTCAAACTGACAAAGCAATTTGTGCAAATGCTCTTAAATCAATAAAACATGTCAAAAAATTTGTTTAACATGATTTCAAAGAAACAGTGAATTTATGATGCAACCTAGTGGAAAAGTAGCTACTATTTAACTTTTTCGACTACAAATCTGCCAGAACTTCACAAAAATTGCTCAAACTGACAAAGCAATTTGTGCGAATGCTCTTAAATCAATAAAAATGACAAACATTTATTTAACATGATTTCAAAGAAACAGTGTATTTATGATGCAACCTTGTGCAAAAATAGCTACTATTTAACATTTTCGACTACAAATCTGCCAGAACTTTACAAAAATTGCTCAAACTGACAAAGCAATTTGTGCGAATGCTCTTAAATCAATAAAACATGACAAAAAATTTGTTTAACATGATTTCAAAGAAACAGTGAATTTATGATGCAACCTAGTGGAAAAGTAGCTACTATTTAACTTTTTCGACTACAAATCTGCCAGAACTTCACAAAAATTGCTCAAACTGACAAAGCAATTTGTGCAAATGCTATTAAATCAATAAAACATGACAAAAAATTTGTTTAACATGATTTCAAAGAAACAGTGAATTTATGATGCAACCTTGCGCAAAAGAAGCTACTATTTAACATTTTTGACTACAAATCTGCCAGAACTTTACAGAAATTGCTCAAACTGACAAAGCAATTTGTGCGAATGCTCTTAAATCAATAAAACATGACAAAAAATTTGTTTAACATGATTTCAAAGAAACAGTGAATTTATGATGCAACCTTGCGCAAAAGAAGCTACTATTTAACATTTTTGACTACAAATCTGCCAGAACTTTACAGAAATTGCTCAAACTGACAAAGCAATTTGTGCGAACGCTCTTAAATCAATAAAAAATGACAAAAAATTTGTTTAACATGATTTCAAAGAAACAGTGAATTTATGATGCAACCTTGTGCAAAAGTAGCTACTATTTAACATTTTCGACTACAAATCTGCCAGAACTTTACAGAAATTGCTCAAACTGACAAAGCAATTTGTGCGAACGCTCTTAAATCAATAAAACATGACAAACAATTTTATTAACATGATTTCAAAGAAACAGTGAATTTTTGAAGTAACCTTGTGCAAAAGTAGCTACTATTTAACATTTTCGACTATAAATCTGCCAGAACTTTACAGAAATTGCTCAAACTGACAAAGCAATTTGTGCGAACGCTCTTAAATCAATAAAACATGACAAAAAATTTGTTTAACATGATTTCAAAGAAACAGTGAATTTATGATGCAACCTTGTGCAAAAGTAGCTACTATTTAACATTTTCGACTACAAATCTGCCAGAACTTTACAGAAATTGCTCAAACTGACAAAGCAATTTGTGCGAACGCTCTTAAATCAATAAAACATGACAAACAATTTTATTAACATGATTTCAAAGAAACAGTGAATTTTTGAAGTAACCTTGTGCAAAAGTAGCTACTATTTAACATTTTCGACTATAAATCTGCCAGAACTTTACAGAAATTGCTCAAACTGACAAAGCAATTTGTGCGAACGCTCTTAAATCAATAAAACATGACAAAAAATTTTGTTTAACATGATTTCAAAGAAACAGTGTATTTATGATGCAACCTTGTGCAAAAGTAGCTACTATTTAACATTTTCGACTACAAATCTGCCAGAACTTCACAAAAATTGCTCAAACTGACAAAGCAATTTGTGCGAATGCTCTTAAATCAATAAAACATGACAAAACATTTATTTAACATGATTTCAAAGAAACAGTGTATTTATGATGCAACCTTGTGCAAAAATAGCTACTATTTAACATTTTCGACTACAAATCTGCCAGAACTTTACAAAAATTGCTCAAACTGACAAAGCAATTTGTGCAAATGCTTTTAAATCAATAAAACATGTCAAAAAATTTGTTTAACATGATTTCAAAGAAACAGTGAATTTATGATGCAACCTAGTGGAAAAGTAGCTACTATTTAACTTTTTCGACTACAAATCTGCCAGAACTTCACAAAAATTGCTCAAACTGACAAAGCAATTTGTGCGAATGCTCTTAAATCAATAAAACATGACAAAACATTTATTTAACATGATTTCAAAGAAACAGTGTATTTATGATGCAACCTTGTGCAAAAATAGCTACTATTTAACATTTTCGACTACAAATCTGCCAGAACTTTACAAAAATTGCTCAAACTGACAAAGCAATTTGTGCGAATGCTCTTAAATCAATAAAACATGACAAAAAATTTGTTTAACATGATTTCAAAGAAACAGTGAATTTATGATGCAACCTAGTGCAAAAGAAGCTACTATTTAACATTTTTGACTACAAATCTGCCAGAACTTTACAGAAATTGCTCAAACTGACAAAGCAATTTGTGCGAATGCTCTTAAATCAATAAAACATGACAAAAAATTTGTTTAACATGATTTCAAAGAAACAGTGAATTTATGATGCAACCTTGCGCAAAAGAAGCTACTATTTAACATTTTTGACTACAAATCTGCCAGAACTTTACAGAAGTTGCTCAAACTGACAAAGCAATTTGTGCGAACGCTCTTAAATCAATAAAAAATGACAAAAAATTTGTTTAACATGATTTCAAAGAAACAGTGAATTTATGATGCAACCTTGTGCAAAAGTAGCTACTATTTAACATTTTCGACTACAAATCTGCCAGAACTTTACAGAAATTGCTCAAACTGACAAAGCAATTTGTGCGAACGCTCTTAAATCAATAAAACATGACAAAAAATTTGTTTAACATGATCTCAAAGAAACAGTGAATTTATGATGCAACCTTGTGCAAAAGTAGCTACTATTTAACATTTTCGACTACAAATCTGCCAGAACTTTACAGAAATTGCTCAAACTGACAAAGCAATTTGTGCGAACGCTCTTAAATCAATAAAACATGACAAAAAATTTGTTTAACATGATTTCAAAGAAACAGTGAATTTTTGAAGTAACCTAGTGCAAAAGTAGCTACTATTTAACATTTTCGACTATAAATCTGCCAGAACTTTACAGAAATTGCTCAAACTGACAAAGCAATTTGTGCGAACGCTCTTAAATCAATAAAACATGACAAACAATTTTATTAACATGATTTCAAAGAAACAGTGAATTTTTGAAGTAACCTTGTGCAAAAGTAGCTACTATTTAACATTTTCGACTATAAATCTGCCAGAACTTTACAGAAATTGCTTAAACTGACAAAGCAATTTGTGCGAACGCTCTTAAATCAATAAAACATGACAAAAAATTTGTTTAACATGATTTCAAAGAAACAGTGAATTTATGATGCAACCTTGTGCAAAAGTAGCTACTATTTAACATTTTCGACTACAAATCTGCCAGAACTTTACAGAAATTGCTCAAACTGACAAAGCAATTTGTGCGAACGCTCTTAAATCAATAAAACATGACAAACAATTTTATTAACATGATTTCAAAGAAACAGTGAATTTTTGAAGTAACCTTGTGCAAAAGTAGCTACTATTTAACATTTTCGACTATAAATCTGCCAGAACTTTACAGAAATTGCTCAAACTGACAAAACAATTTGTGCGAACGCTCTTAAATCAATAAAACATGACAAAAAATTTGTTTAACATGATTTCAAAGAAACAGTGAATTTATGAAGCAACCGAGTGCAAAAGTAGCTACTATTTAACATTTTTGACTATAAATCTGCTAGAACTTCACAGAAATTGCTCAAACTGACAACACAATTTGTGCGAACGCTCTTAAATCAATAAAACATGACAAAAAATTTGCTTAACATGATTTCAAAGAAACAGTGAATTTTTGAAGTAACCTTGTGCAAAAGTAGCTACTATTTAACATTTTCGACTATAAATCTGCCAGAACTTTACAGAAATTGCTCAAACTGACAAAGCAATTTGTGCGAACGCTCTTAAATCAATAAAACATGACAAACAATTTTATTAACATGATCTCAAAGAAACAGTGAATTTATGATGCAACCTTGTGCAAAAGTAGCTACTATTTAACATTTTCGACTACAAATCTGCCAGAACTTTACAGAAATTGCTCAAACTGACAAAGCAATTTGTGCGAACGCTCTTAAATCAATAAAACATGACAAAAAATTTGTTTAACATGATTTCAAAGAAACAGTGAATTTTTGAAGTAACCTAGTGCAAAAGTAGCTACTATTTAACATTTTCGACTATAAATCTGCCAGAACTTTACAGAAATTGCTCAAACTGACAAAGCAATTTGTGCGAACGCTCTTAAATCAATAAAACATGACAAACAATTTTATTAACATGATTTCAAAGAAACAGTGAATTTTTGAAGTAACCTTGTGCAAAAGTAGCTACTATTTAACATTTTCGACTATAAATCTGCCAGAACTTTACAGAAATTGCTTAAACTGACAAAGCAATTTGTGCGAACGCTCTTAAATCAATAAAACATGACAAAAAATTTGTTTAACATGATTTCAAAGAAACAGTGAATTTATGATGCAACCTTGTGCAAAAGTAGCTACTATTTAACATTTTCGACTACAAATCTGCCAGAACTTTACAGAAATTGCTCAAACTGACAAAGCAATTTGTGCGAACGCTCTTAAATCAATAAAACATGACAAACAATTTTATTAACATGATTTCAAAGAAACAGTGAATTTTTGAAGTAACCTTGTGCAAAAGTAGCTACTATTTAACATTTTCGACTATAAATCTGCCAGAACTTTACAGAAATTGCTCAAACTGACAAAACAATTTGTGCGAACGCTCTTAAATCAATAAAACATGACAAAAAATTTGTTTAACATGATTTCAAAGAAACAGTGAATTTATGAAGCAACCGAGTGCAAAAGTAGCTACTATTTAACATTTTTGACTATAAATCTGCTAGAACTTCACAGAAATTGCTCAAACTGACAACACAATTTGTGCGAACGCTCTTAAATCAATAAAACATGACAAAAAATTTGCTTAACATGATTTCAAAGAAACAGTGAATTTTTGAAGTAACCTTGTGCAAAAGTAGCTACTATTTAACATTTTCGACTATAAATCTGCCAGAACTTTACAGAAATTGCTCAAACTGACAAAGCAATTTGTGCGAACGCTCTTAAATCAATAAAACATGACAAACAATTTTATTAACATGATTTCAAAGAAACAGTGAATTTTTGAAGTAACCTTGTGCAAAAGTAGCTACTATTTAACATTTTCGACTATAAATCTGCCAGAACTTTACAGAAATTGCTCAAACTGACAAAGCAATTTGTGCGAACGCTCTTAAATCAATAAAACATGACAAAAAATTTGTTTAACATGATTTCAAAGAAACAGTGTATTTATGATGCAACCTTGTGCAAAAATAGCTACTATTTAACATTTTCGACTACAAATCGGCCAGAACTTTACAGAAATTGCTCAAACTGACAAAGCAATTTGTGCGAATGCTCTTAAATCAATAAAACATGACAAAAAATTTGTTTAACATGATTTCAAAGAAACAGTGAATTTATGATGCAACCTTGTGCAAAAGTAGCTACTATTTAACATTTTCGACTACAAATCTGCCAGAACTTCACAAAAATTGCTCAAACTGACAAAGCAATTTGTGCGAATGCTCTTAAATCAATAAAACATGACAAAACATTTATTTAACATGATTTCAAAGAAACAGTGAATTTATGATGCAACCTAGTGGAAAAGTAGCTACTATTTAACTTTTTCGACTACAAATCTGCCAGAACTTCACAAAAATTGCTCAAACTGACAAAGCAATTTGTGCGAATGCTCTTAAATCAATAAAACATGACAAAAAATTTGTTTAACATGATTTCAAAGAAACAGTGAATTTATGATGCAACCTTGTGCAAAAGTAGCTACTATTTAACATTTTCGAATACAAATCTGCCAGAACTTCACAAAAATTGCTCAAACTGACAAAGCAATTTGTGCGAATGCTCTTAAATCAATAAAACATGACAAAACATTTATTTAACATGATTTCAAAGAAACAGTGAATTTATGATGCAACCTAGTGGAAAAGTAGCTACTATTTAACTTTTTCGACTACAAATCTGCCAGAACTTTACAAAAATTGCTCAAACTGACAAAGCAATTTGTGCAAATGCTTTTAAATCAATAAAACATGTCAAAAAATTTGTTTAACATGATTTCAAAGAAACAGTGAATTTATGATGCAACCTAGTGGAAAAGTAGCTACTATTTAACTTTTTCGACTACAAATCTGCCAGAACTTCACAAAAATTGCTCAAACTGACAAAGCAATTTGTGCGAATGCTCTTAAATCAATAAAACATGACAAAACATTTATTTAACATGATTTCAAAGAAACAGTGTATTTATGATGCAACCTTGTGCAAAAATAGCTACTATTTAACATTTTCGACTACAAATCTGCCAGAACTTTACAAAAATTGCTCAAACTGACAAAGCAATTTGTGCGAATGCTCTTAAATCAATAAAACATGACAAAAAATTTGTTTAACATGATTTCAAAGAAACAGTGAATTTATGATGCAACCTAGTGGAAAAGTAGCTACTATTTAACTTTTTCGACTACAAATCTGCCAGAACTTCACAAAAATTGCTCAAACTGATAAAGCAATTTGTGCGAATGCTCTTAAATCAATAAAACATGACAAAAAATTTGTTTAACATGATTTCAAAGAAACAGTGAATTTATGATGCAACCTTGTGCAAAAGTAGCTACTATTTAACATTTTCGACTACAAATCTGCCAGAACTTTACAGAAATTGCTTAAACTGACAAAGCAATTTGCGCGAATGCTCTTAAATCAATAAAACATGACAAAACATTTGTTTAACATGATTTCAAAGAAACAGTGAATTTATGATGCAACCTTGTGCAAAAATAGCTACTATTTAACATTTTCGACTACAAATCTGCCAGAACTTCACAAAAATTGCTCAAACTGACAAAGCAATTTGTGCGAATGCTATTAAATCAATAAAACATGACAAAAAATTTGTTTAACATGATTTCAAAGAAACAGTGAATTTATGATGCAACCTTGCGCAAAAATAGCTACTATTTAACATTTTCGACTACAAATCTGCCAGAACTTCACAAAAATTGCTCAAACTGATAAAGCAATTTGTGCGAATGCTCTTAAATCAATAAAACATGACAAAAAATTTGTTTAACATGATTTCAAAGAAACAGTGAATTTATGATGCAACCTTGTGCAAAAATAGCTACTATTTAACATTTTCGACTACAAATCTGCCAGAACTTCACAAAAATTGCTCAAACTGACAAAGCAATTTGTGCAAATGCTCTTAAATCAATAAAACATGACAAAACATTTGTTTAACATGATTTCAAAGAAACAGTGAATTTATGATGCAACCTTGTGCAAAAATAGCTACTATTTAACATTTTCGACTACAAATCTGCCAGAACTTCACAAAAATTGCTCAAACTGACAAAGCAATTTGCGCGAATGCTCTTAAATCAATAAAACATGACAAAAAATTTGTTTAACATGATTTCAAAGAAACAGTGAATTTATGATGCAACCTTGTGCAAAAGTAGCTACTATTTAACATTTTCGACTACAAATCTGCCAGAACTTCACAAAAATTGCTCAAACTGATAAAGCAATTTGTGCGAATGCTCTTAAATCAATAAAACATGACAAAAAATTTGTTTAACATGATTTCAAAGAAACAGTGAATTTATGATGCAACCTTGTGCAAAAGTAGCTACTATTTAACATTTTCGACTACAAATCTGCCAGAACTTCACAAAAATTGCTCAAACTGACAAAGCAATTTGTGCGAATGCTCTTAAATCAATAAAACATGACAAAACATTTGTTTAACATGATTTCAAAGAAACAGTGTATTTATGATGCAACCTTGTGCAAAAATAGCTACTATTTAACATTTTCGACTACAAATCGGCCAGAACTTTACAGAAATTGCTCAAACTGACAAAGCAATTTGTGCGAATGCTCTTAAATCAATAAAACATGACAAAAAATTTGTTTAACATGATTTCAAAGAAACAGTGAATTTATGATGCAACCTTGTGCAAAAGTAGCTACTATTTAACATTTTCGACTACAAATCTGCCAGAACTTCACAAAAATTGCTCAAACTGACAAAGCAATTTGTGCGAATGCTCTTAAATCAATAAAACATGACAAAACATTTATTTAACATGATTTCAAAGAAACAGTGTATTTATGATGCAACCTTGTGCAAAAATAGCTACTATTTAACATTTTCGACTACAAATCTGCCAGAACTTTACAAAAATTGCTCAAACTGACAAAGCAATTTGTGCGAATGCTCTTAAATCAATAAAACATGACAAAAAATTTGTTTAACATGATTTCAAAGAAACAGTGAATTTATGATGCAACCTAGTGGAAAAGTAGCTACTATTTAACTTTTTCGACTACAAATCTGCCAGAACTTCACAAAAATTGCTCAAACTGACAAAGCAATTTGTGCGAATGCTATTAAATCAATAAAACATGACAAAAAATTTGTTTAACATGATTTCAAAGAAACAGTGAATTTATGATGCAACCTTGCGCAAAAGAAGCTACTATTTAACATTTTTGACTACAAATCTGCCAGAACTTTACAGAAATTGCTCAAACTGACAAAGCAATTTGTGCGAATGCTCTTAAATCAATAAAACATGACAAACAATTTTATTAACATGATTTCAAAGAAACAGTGAATTTTTGAAGTAACCTTGTGCAAAAGTAGCTACTATTTAACATTTTCGACTATAAATCTGCCAGAACTTTACAGAAATTGCTTAAACTGACAAAGCAATTTGTGCGAACGCTCTTAAATCAATAAAACATGACAAAAAATTTGTTTAACATGATTTCAAAGAAACAGTGAATTTATGATGCAACCTTGTGCAAAAGTAGCTACTATTTAACATTTTCGACTACAAATCTGCCAGAACTTTACAGAAATTGCTCAAACTGACAAAGCAATTTGTGCGAACGCTCTTAAATCAATAAAACATGACAAAAAATTTGTTTAACATGATTTCAAAGAAACAGTGAATTTTTGAAGTAACCTAGTGCAAAAGTAGCTACTATTTAACATTTTCGACTATAAATCTGCCAGAACTTTACAGAAATTGCTCAAACTGACAAAGCAATTTGTGCGAACGCTCTTAAATCAATAAAACATGACAAACAATTTTATTAACATGATTTCAAAGAAACAGTGAATTTTTGAAGTAACCTTGTGCAAAAGTAGCTACTATTTAACATTTTCGACTATAAATCTGCCAGAACTTTACAGAAATTGCTTAAACTGACAAAGCAATTTGTGCGAACGCTCTTAAATCAATAAAACATGACAAAAAATTTGTTTAACATGATTTCAAAGAAACAGTGAATTTATGATGCAACCTTGTGCAAAAGTAGCTACTATTTAACATTTTCGACTACAAATCTGCCAGAACTTTACAGAAATTGCTCAAACTGACAAAGCAATTTGTGCGAACGCTCTTAAATCAATAAAACATGACAAACAATTTTATTAACATGATTTCAAAGAAACAGTGAATTTTTGAAGTAACCTTGTGCAAAAGTAGCTACTATTTAACATTTTTGACTACAAATCTGCCAGAACTTTACAGAAATTGCTCAAACTGACAAAGCAATTTGTGCGAATGCTCTTAAATCAATAAAACATGACAAAAAATTTGTTTAACATGATTTCAAAGAAACAGTGAATTTATGATGCAACCTTGCGCAAAAGAAGCTACTATTTAACATTTTTGACTACAAATCTGCCAGAACTTTACAGAAATTGCTCAAACTGACAAAGCAATTTGTGCGAACGCTCTTAAATCAATAAAACATGACAAAAAATTTGTTTAACATGATTTCAAAGAAACAGTGAATTTATGATGCAACCTAGTGCAAAAGAAGCTACTATTTAACATTTTTGACTACAAATCTGCCAGAACTTTACAGAAATTGCTCAAACTGACAAAGCAATTTGTGCGAATGCTCTTAAATCAATAAAACATGACAAAAAATTTGTTTAACATGATTTCAAAGAAACAGTGAATTTATGATGCAACCTTGCGCAAAAGAAGCTACTATTTAACATTTTTGACTACAAATCTGCCAGAACTTTACAGAAATTGCTCAAACTGACAAAGCAATTTGTGCGAACGCTCTTAAATCAATAAAAAATGACAAAAAATTTGTTTAACATGATTTCAAAGAAACAGTGAATTTATGATGCAACCTTGTGCAAAAGTAGCTACTATTTAACATTTTCGACTACAAATCTGCCAGAACTTTACAGAAATTGCTCAAACTGACAAAGCAATTTGTGCGAACGCTCTTAAATCAATAAAACATGACAAAAAATTTGTTTAACATGATCTCAAAGAAACAGTGAATTTTTGAAGTAACCTAGTGCAAAAGTAGCTACTATTTAACATTTTCGACTATAAATCTGCCAGAACTTTACAGAAATTGCTCAAACTGACAAAGCAATTTGTGCGAACGCTCTTAAATCAATAAAACATGACAAACAATTTTATTAACATGATTTCAAAGAAACAGTGAATTTTTGAAGTAACCTTGTGCAAAAGTAGCTACTATTTAACATTTTCGACTATAAATCTGCCAGAACTTTACAGAAATTGCTTAAACTGACAAAGCAATTTGTGCGAACGCTCTTAAATCAATAAAACATGACAAAAAATTTGTTTAACATGATTTCAAAGAAACAGTGAATTTATGATGCAACCTTGTGCAAAAGTAGCTACTATTTAACATTTTCGACTACAAATCTGCCAGAACTTTACAGAAATTGCTCAAACTGACAAAGCAATTTGTGCGAACGCTCTTAAATCAATAAAACATGACAAACAATTTTATTAACATGATTTCAAAGAAACAGTGAATTTTTGAAGTAACCTTGTGCAAAAGTAGCTACTATTTAACATTTTCGACTATAAATCTGCCAGAACTTTACAGAAATTGCTCAAACTGACAAAACAATTTGTGCGAACGCTCTTAAATCAATAAAACATGACAAAAAATTTGTTTAACATGATTTCAAAGAAACAGTGAATTTATGAAGCAACCGAGTGCAAAAGTAGCTACTATTTAACATTTTCGACTACAAATCTGCCAGAACTTCACAAAAATTGCTCAAACTGACAAAGCAATTTGTGCGAATGCTCTTAAATCAATAAAACATGACAAAACATTTATTTAACATGATTTCAAAGAAACAGTGTATTTATGATGCAACCTTGTGCAAAAATAGCTACTATTTAACATTTTCGACTACAAATCTGCCAGAACTTTACAAAAATTGCTCAAACTGACAAAGCAATTTGTGCAAATGCTTTTAAATCAATAAAACATGTCAAAAAATTTGTTTAACATGATTTCAAAGAAACAGTGAATTTATGATGCAACCTAGTGGAAAAGTAGCTACTATTTAACTTTTTCGACTACAAATCTGCCAGAACTTCACAAAAATTGCTCAAACTGACAAAGCAATTTGTGCGAATGCTCTTAAATCAATAAAACATGACAAAACATTTATTTAACATGATTTCAAAGAAACAGTGTATTTATGATGCAACCTTGTGCAAAAATAGCTACTATTTAACATTTTCGACTACAAATCTGCCAGAACTTTACAAAAATTGCTCAAACTGACAAAGCAATTTGTGCGAATGCTCTTAAATCAATAAAACATGACAAAAAATTTGTTTAACATGATTTCAAAGAAACAGTGAATTTATGATGCAACCTAGTGGAAAAGTAGCTACTATTTAACTTTTTCGACTACAAATCTGCCAGAACTTCACAAAAATTGCTCAAACTGACAAAGCAATTTGTGCAAATGCTTTTAAATCAATAAAACATGTCAAAAAATTTGTTTAACATGATTTCAAAGAAACAGTGAATTTATGATGCAACCTTGTGCAAAAGAAGCTACTATTTAACATTTTTGACTACAAATCTGCCAGAACTTTACAGAAATTGCTCAAACTGACAAAGCAATTTGTGCGAATGCTCTTAAATCAATAAAACATGACAAAAAATTTGTTTAACATGATTTCAAAGAAACAGTGAATTTATGATGCAACCTTGCGCAAAAGAAGCTACTATTTAACATTTTTGACTACAAATCTGCCAGAACTTTACAGAAATTGCTCAAACTGACAAAGCAATTTGTGCGAACGCTCTTAAATCAATAAAAAATGACAAAAAATTTGTTTAACATGATTTCAAAGAAACAGTGAATTTATGATGCAACCTTGTGCAAAAGTAGCTACTATTTAACATTTTCGACTACAAATCTGCCAGAACTTTACAGAAATTGCTCAAACTGACAAAGCAATTTGTGCGAACGCTCTTAAATCAATAAAACATGACAAAAAATTTGTTTAACATGATTTCAAAGAAACAGTGAATTTTTGAAGTAACCTAGTGCAAAAGTAGCTACTATTTAACATTTTCGACTATAAATCTGCCAGAACTTTACAGAAATTGCTCAAACTGACAACACAATTTGTGCGAACGCTCCTAAATCAATAAAACATGACAAACAATTTTATTAACATGATTTCAAAGAAACAGTGAATTTTTGAAGTAACCTTGTGCAAAAGTAGCTACTATTTAACATTTTCGACTATAAATCTGCCAGAACTTTACAGAAATTGCTCAAACTGACAAAGCAATTTGTGCGAACGCTCTTAAATCAATAAAACATGACAAAAAATTTGTTTAACATGATTTCAAAGAAACAGTGAATTTATGATGCAACCTTGTGCAAAAGTAGCTACTATTTAACATTTTCGACTACAAATCTGCCAGAACTTCACAAAAATTGCTCAAACTGACAAAGCAATTTGTGCGAACGCTCTTAAATCAATAAAACATGACAAACAATTTTATTAACATGATTTCAAAGAAACAGTGAATTTTTGAAGTAACCTTGTGCAAAAGTAGCTACTATTTAACATTTTCGACTATAAATCTGCCAGAACTTTACAGAAATTGCTCAAACTGACAAAGCAATTTGTGCGAACGCTCTTAAATCAATAAAACATGACAAAAAATTTGTTTAACATGATTTCAAAGAAACAGTGAATTTATGATGCAACCTTGTGCAAAAGTAGCTACTATTTAACATTTTCGACTACAAATCTGCCAGAACTTTACAGAAATTGCTCAAACTGACAAAGCAATTTGTGCGAACGCTCTTAAATCAATAAAACATGACAAACAATTTTATTAACATGATTTCAAAGAAACAGTGAATTTTTGAAGTAACCTTGTGCAAAAGTAGCTACTATTTAACATTTTCGACTATAAATCTGCCAGAACTTTACAGAAATTGCTCAAACTGACAAAGCAATTTGTGCGAACGCTCTTAAATCAATAAAACATGACAAAAAATTTTGTTTAACATGATTTCAAAGAAACAGTGTATTTATGATGCAACCTTGTGCAAAAGTAGCTACTATTTAACATTTTCGACTACAAATCTGCCAGAACTTCACAAAAATTGCTCAAACTGACAAAGCAATTTGTGCGAATGCTCTTAAATCAATAAAACATGACAAAACATTTATTTAACATGATTTCAAAGAAACAGTGTATTTATGATGCAACCTTGTGCAAAAATAGCTACTATTTAACATTTTCGACTACAAATCTGCCAGAACTTTACAAAAATTGCTCAAACTGACAAAGCAATTTGTGCAAATGCTTTTAAATCAATAAAACATGTCAAAAAATTTGTTTAACATGATTTCAAAGAAACAGTGAATTTATGATGCAACCTAGTGGAAAAGTAGCTACTATTTAACTTTTTCGACTACAAATCTGCCAGAACTTCACAAAAATTGCTCAAACTGACAAAGCAATTTGTGCGAATGCTCTTAAATCAATAAAACATGACAAAACATTTATTTAACATGATTTCAAAGAAACAGTGTATTTATGATGCAACCTTGTGCAAAAATAGCTACTATTTAACATTTTCGACTACAAATCTGCCAGAACTTTACAAAAATTGCTCAAACTGACAAAGCAATTTGTGCGAATGCTCTTAAATCAATAAAACATGACAAAAAATTTGTTTAACATGATTTCAAAGAAACAGTGAATTTATGATGCAACCTAGTGGAAAAGTAGCTACTATTTAACTTTTTCGACTACAAATCTGCCAGAACTTCACAAAAATTGCTCAAACTGACAAAGCAATTTGTGCGAATGCTATTAAATCAATAAAACATGACAAAAAATTTGTTTAACATGATTTCAAAGAAACAGTGAATTTTTGAAGTAACCTAGTGCAAAAGTAGCTACTATTTAACATTTTCGACTACAAATCTGCCAGAACTTTACAGAAATTGCTCAAACTGACAAAGCAATTTGTGCGAACGCTCTTAAATCAATAAAACATGACAAACAATTTTATTAACATGATTTCAAAGAAACAGTGAATTTTTGAAGTAACCTTGTGCAAAAGTAGCTACTATTTAACATTTTCGACTACAAATCTGCCAGAACTTTACAGAAATTGCTCAAACTGACAAAGCAATTTGTGCGAACGCTCTTAAATCAATAAAACATGACAAACAATTTTATTAACATGATTTCAAAGAAACAGTGAATTTTTGAAGTAACCTTGTGCAAAAGTAGCTACTATTTAACATTTTCGACTATAAATCTGCCAGAACTTTACAGAAATTGCTCAAACTGACAAAACAATTTGTGCGAACGCTCTTAAATCAATAAAACATGACAAAAAATTTGTTTAACATGATTTCAAAGAAACAGTGAATTTATGAAGCAACCGAGTGCAAAAGTAGCTACTATTTAACATTTTCGACTACAAATCTGCCAGAACTTCACAAAAATTGCTCAAACTGACAAAGCAATTTGTGCGAATGCTCTTAAATCAATAAAACATGACAAAACATTTATTTAACATGATTTCAAAGAAACAGTGTATTTATGATGCAACCTTGTGCAAAAATAGCTACTATTTAACATTTTCGACTACAAATCTGCCAGAACTTTACAAAAATTGCTCAAACTGACAAAGCAATTTGTGCAAATGCTTTTAAATCAATAAAACATGTCAAAAAATTTGTTTAACATGATTTCAAAGAAACAGTGAATTTATGATGCAACCTAGTGGAAAAGTAGCTACTATTTAACTTTTTCGACTACAAATCTGCCAGAACTTCACAAAAATTGCTCAAACTGACAAAGCAATTTGTGCGAATGCTCTTAAATCAATAAAACATGACAAAACATTTATTTAACATGATTTCAAAGAAACAGTGTATTTATGATGCAACCTTGTGCAAAAATAGCTACTATTTAACATTTTCGACTACAAATCTGCCAGAACTTTACAAAAATTGCTCAAACTGACAAAGCAATTTGTGCGAATGCTCTTAAATCAATAAAACATGACAAAAAATTTGTTTAACATGATTTCAAAGAAACAGTGAATTTATGATGCAACCTAGTGGAAAAGTAGCTACTATTTAACTTTTTCGACTACAAATCTGCCAGAACTTCACAAAAATTGCTCAAACTGACAAAGCAATTTGTGCAAATGCTTTTAAATCAATAAAACATGTCAAAAAATTTGTTTAACATGATTTCAAAGAAACAGTGAATTTATGATGCAACCTTGTGCAAAAGAAGCTACTATTTAACATTTTTGACTACAAATCTGCCAGAACTTTACAGAAATTGCTCAAACTGACAAAGCAATTTGTGCGAATGCTCTTAAATCAATAAAACATGACAAAAAATTTGTTTAACATGATTTCAAAGAAACAGTGAATTTATGATGCAACCTTGCGCAAAAGAAGCTACTATTTAACATTTTTGACTACAAATCTGCCAGAACTTTACAGAAATTGCTCAAACTGACAAAGCAATTTGTGCGAACGCTCTTAAATCAATAAAAAATGACAAAAAATTTGTTTAACATGATTTCAAAGAAACAGTGAATTTATGATGCAACCTTGTGCAAAAGTAGCTACTATTTAACATTTTCGACTACAAATCTGCCAGAACTTTACAGAAATTGCTCAAACTGACAAAGCAATTTGTGCGAACGCTCTTAAATCAATAAAACATGACAAAAAATTTGTTTAACATGATTTCAAGAAACAGTGAATTTTTGAAGTAACCTAGTGCAAAAGTAGCTACTATTTAACATTTTCGACTATAAATCTGCCAGAACTTTACAGAAATTGCTCAAACTGACAACACAATTTGTGCGAACGCTCCTAAATCAATAAAACATGACAAACAATTTTATTAACATGATTTCAAAGAAACAGTGAATTTTTGAAGTAACCTTGTGCAAAAGTAGCTACTATTTAACATTTTCGACTATAAATCTGCCAGAACTTTACAGAAATTGCTCAAACTGACAAAGCAATTTGTGCGAACGCTCTTAAATCAATAAAACATGACAAAAAATTTGTTTAACATGATTTCAAAGAAACAGTGAATTTATGATGCAACCTTGTGCAAAAGTAGCTACTATTTAACATTTTCGACTACAAATCTGCCAGAACTTCACAAAAATTGCTCAAACTGACAAAGCAATTTGTGCGAACGCTCTTAAATCAATAAAACATGACAAACAATTTTATTAACATGATTTCAAAGAAACAGTGAATTTTTGAAGTAACCTTGTGCAAAAGTAGCTACTATTTAACATTTTCGACTATAAATCTGCCAGAACTTTACAGAAATTGCTCAAACTGACAAAGCAATTTGTGCGAACGCTCTTAAATCAATAAAACATGACAAAAAATTTGTTTAACATGATTTCAAAGAAACAGTGAATTTATGATGCAACCTTGTGCAAAAGTAGCTACTATTTAACATTTTCGACTACAAATCTGCCAGAACTTTACAGAAATTGCTCAAACTGACAAAGCAATTTGTGCGAACGCTCTTAAATCAATAAAACATGACAAACAATTTTATTAACATGATTTCAAAGAAACAGTGAATTTTTGAAGTAACCTTGTGCAAAAGTAGCTACTATTTAACATTTTCGACTATAAATCTGCCAGAACTTTACAGAAATTGCTCAAACTGACAAAGCAATTTGTGCGAACGCTCTTAAATCAATAAAACATGACAAAAAATTTTGTTTAACATGATTTCAAAGAAACAGTGTATTTATGATGCAACCTTGTGCAAAAGTAGCTACTATTTAACATTTTCGACTACAAATCTGCCAGAACTTCACAAAAATTGCTCAAACTGACAAAGCAATTTGTGCGAATGCTCTTAAATCAATAAAACATGACAAAACATTTATTTAACATGATTTCAAAGAAACAGTGTATTTATGATGCAACCTTGTGCAAAAATAGCTACTATTTAACATTTTCGACTACAAATCTGCCAGAACTTTACAAAAATTGCTCAAACTGACAAAGCAATTTGTGCAAATGCTTTTAAATCAATAAAACATGTCAAAAAATTTGTTTAACATGATTTCAAAGAAACAGTGAATTTATGATGCAACCTAGTGGAAAAGTAGCTACTATTTAACTTTTTCGACTACAAATCTGCCAGAACTTCACAAAAATTGCTCAAACTGACAAAGCAATTTGTGCGAATGCTCTTAAATCAATAAAACATGACAAAACATTTATTTAACATGATTTCAAAGAAACAGTGTATTTATGATGCAACCTTGTGCAAAAATAGCTACTATTTAACATTTTCGACTACAAATCTGCCAGAACTTTACAAAAATTGCTCAAACTGACAAAGCAATTTGTGCGAATGCTCTTAAATCAATAAAACATGACAAAAAATTTGTTTAACATGATTTCAAAGAAACAGTGAATTTATGATGCAACCTAGTGGAAAAGTAGCTACTATTTAACTTTTTCGACTACAAATCTGCCAGAACTTCACAAAAATTGCTCAAACTGACAAAGCAATTTGTGCGAATGCTATTAAATCAATAAAACATGACAAAAAATTTGTTTAACATGATTTCAAAGAAACAGTGAATTTATGATGCAACCTTGTGCAAAAGGAGCTACTATTTAACATTTTTGACTACAAATCCGCCAGAACTTCACAAAAATTGCTCAAACTGACAAAGCAATTTGTGCAAATGCTTTTAAATCAATAAAACATGTCAAAAAATTTGTTTAACATGATTTCAAAGAAACAGTGAATTTATGATGCAACCTTGTGCAAAAGAAGCTACTATTTAACATTTTTGACTACAAATCTGCCAAAACTTCACGAAAATTGCTCAAACTGACAAAGCAATTTGTGCGAATGCTCTTAAATCAATAAAACATGACAAAAAATTTGTTTAACATGATTTCAAAGAAACAGTGAATTTATGATGCAACCTTGCGCAAAAGAAGCTACTATTTAACATTTTTGACTACAAATCTGCCAGAACTTTACAGAAATTGCTCAAACTGACAAAGCAATTTGTGCGAACGCTCTTAAATCAATAAAAAATGACAAAAAATTTGTTTAACATGATTTCAAAGAAACAGTGAATTTATGATGCAACCTTGTGCAAAAGTAGCTACTATTTAACATTTTCGACTATAAATCTGCCAGAACTTTACAGAAATTGCTCAAACTGACAAAGCAATTTGTGCGAACGCTCTTAAATCAACAAAACATGACAAACAATTTTATTAACATGATTTCAAAGAAACAGTGAATTTTTGATGCAACCTTGTGCAAAAGTAGCTACTATTTAACATTTTCGACTATAAATCTGCCAGAACTTTACAGAAATTGCTCAAACTGACAAAGCAATTTGTGCGAATGCTCTTAAATCAATAAAAAATGACAAAAAATTTGTTTAACATGATTTCAAAGAAACAGTGAATTTTTGAAGTAACCTTGTGCAAAAGTAGCTACTATTTAACATTTTTGACTATAAATCTGCTAGCACTTCACAAAAATTGCTCAAACTGACAAAGCAATTTGTGCGAACGCTCTTAAATCAATAAAACATGACAAAAAATTTGTTTAACATGATTTCAAAGAAACAGTGAATTTATGATGCAACCTTGTGCAAAAGTAGCTACTATTTAACATTTTCGACTACAAATCTGCCAGAACTTTACAGAAATTGCTCAAACTGACAAAGCAATTTGTGCGAACGCTCTTAAATCAATAAAACATGACAAAAAATTTGTTTAACATGATTTCAAAGAAACAGTGAATTTATGATGCAACCTTGTGCAAAAGTAGCTACTATTTAACATTTTCGACTACAAATCTGCCAGAACTTTACAGAAATTGCTCAAACTGACAAAGCAATTTGTGCGAACGCTCTTAAATCAATAAAACATGACAAAAAATTTGTTTAACATGATTTCAAAGAAACAGTGAATTTATGATGCAACCTTGTGCAAAAGTAGCTACTATTTAACATTTTCGACTACAAATCTGCCAGAACTTTACAGAAATTGCTCAAACTGACAAAGCAATTTGTGCGAACGCTCTTAAATCAATAAAACATGACAAACAATTTTATTAACATGATTTCAAAGAAACAGTGAATTTATGAAGCAACCGAGTGCAAAAGTAGCTACTATTTAACATTTTCGACTACAAATCTGCCAGAACTTTACAGAAATTGCTCAAACTGACAAAGCAATTTGTGCGAACGCTCTTAAATCAATAAAACATGACAAAAAATTTGTTTAACATGATTTCAAAGAAACAGTGAATTTATGATGCAACCTTGTGCAAAAGTAGCTACTATTTAACATTTTCGACTACAAATCTGCCAGAACTTTACAGAAATTGCTCAAACTGACAAAGCAATTTGTGCGAACGCTCTTAAATCAATAAAACATGACAAACAATTTTATTAACATGATTTCAAAGAAACAGTGAATTTATGAAGCAACCGAGTGCAAAAGTAGCTACTATTTAACATTTTCGACTACAAATCTGCCAGAACTTTACAGAAATTGCTCAAACTGACAAAGCAATTTGTGCGAACGCTCTTAAATCAATAAAACATGACAAAAAATTTGTTTAACATGATTTCAAAGAAACAGTGAATTTATGATGCAACCTTGTGCAAAAGTAGCTACTATTTAACATTTTCGACTACAAATCTGCCAGAACTTTACAGAAATTGCTCAAACTGACAAAGCAATTTGTGCGAACGCTCTTAAATCAATAAAACATGACAAAAAATTTGTTTAACATGATTTCAAAGTAACAGTGAATTTTTGAAGTAACCTTGTGCAAAAGTAGCTACTATTTAACATTTTCGACTACAAATCTGCCAGAACTTTACAGAAATTGCTCAAACTGACAAAGCAATTTGTGCGAACGCTCTTAAATCAATAAAACATGACAAAAAATTTGTTTAACATGATTTCAAAGAAACAGTGAATTTATGATGCAACCTTGTGCAAAAGTAGCTACTATTTAACATTTTCGACTACAAATCTGCCAGAACTTTACAGAAATTGCTCAAACTGACAAAGCAATTTGTGCGAACGCTCTTAAATCAATAAAACATGACAAACAATTTTATTAACATGATTTCAAAGAAACAGTGAATTTATGAAGCAACCGAGTGCAAAAGTAGCTACTATTTAACATTTTTGTCTATAAATCTGCTAGAACTTCACAAAAATTGCTCAAACTGAGAAAACAATTTGTGCGAACGCTCTTAAATCAATAAAACATGACAAAAAAATTGTTTAACATGATTTCAAAGTAACAGTGAATTTTTGAAGTAACCTTGTGCAAAAGTAGCCACTATTTAACATTTTCGACTACAAATCTGCCAGAACTTTACAGAAATTGCTCAAACTGACAAAGCAATTTGTGCGAACGCTCTTAAATCAATAAAACATGACAAACAATTTTATTAACATGATTTCAAAGAAACAGTGAATTTTTGATGCAACCTTGTGCAAAAGTAGCTACTATTTAACATTTTCGACTATAAATCTGCCAGAACTTTACAGAAATTGCTCAAACTGACAAAGCAATTTGTGCGAACGCTCTTAAATCAATAAAACATGACAAAAAATTTGTTTAACATGATTTCAAAGAAACAGTGAATTTATGATGCAACCTTGTGCAAAAGTAGCTACTATTTAACATTTTCGACTATAAATCTGCCAGAACTTTACAGAAATTGCTCAAACTGACAAAGCAATTTGTGCGAACGCTCTTAAATCAATAAAACATGACAAACAATTTTATTAACATGATTTCAAAGAAACAGTGAATTTTTGATGCAACCTTGTGCAAAAGTAGCTACTATTTAACATTTTCGACTATAAATCTGCCAGAACTTTACAGAAATTGCTCAAACTGACAAAGCAATTTGTGCGAATGCTCTTAAATCAATAAAAAATGACAAAAAATTTGTTTAACATGATTTCAAAGAAACAGTGAATTTATGATGCAACCTTGTGCAAAAGTAGCTACTATTTAACATTTTTGACTATAAATCTGCTAGAACTTCACAAAAATTGCTCAAACTGACAAAGCAATTTGTGCGAACGCTCTTAAATCAATAAAACATGACAAAAAATTTGTTTAACATGATTTCAAAGAAACAGTGAATTTTTGAAGTAACCTAGTGCAAAAGTAGCTACTATTTAACATTTTCGACTACAAATCTGCCAGAACTTTACAGAAATTGCTCAAACTGACAAAGCAATTTGTGCGAACGCTCTTAAATCAATAAAACATGACAAAAAATTTGTTTAACATGATTTCAAAGAAACAGTGAATTTTTGAAGTAACCTAGTGCAAAAGTAGCTACTATTTAACATTTTCGACTACAAATCTGCCAGAACTTTACAGAAATTGCTCAAACTGACAAAGCAATTTGTGCGAACGCTCTTAAATCAATAAAACATGACAAAAAATTTGTTTAACATGATTTCAAAGAAACAGTGAATTTTTGAAGTAACCTAGTGCAAAAGTAGCTACTATTTAACATTTTCGACTATAAATCTGCTAGAACTTCACAAAAATTGCTCAAACTGACAACACAATTTGTGCGAACGCTCTTAAATCAATAAAACATGACAAACAATTTTATTAACATGATTTCAAAGAAACAGTGAATTTTTGAAGTAACCTTGTGCAAAAGTAGCTACTATTTAACATTTTCGACTATAAATCTGCCAGAACTTTACAGAAATTGCTCAAACTGACAAAGCAATTTGTGCGAACGCTCTTAAATCAATAAAACATGACAAAAAATTTGTTTAACATGATTTCAAAGAAACAGTGAATTTATGATGCAACCTTGTGCAAAAGTAGCTACTATTTAACATTTTCGACTACAAATCTGCCAGAACTTTACAGAAATTGCTCAAACTGACAAAGCAATTTGTGCGAACGCTCTTAAATCAATAAAACATGACAAACAATTTGTTTAACATGATTTCAAAGAAACAGTGAATTTTTGAAGTAACCTTGTGCAAAAGTAGCTACTATTTAACATTTTCGACTATAAATCTGCCAGAACTTTACAGAAATTGCTCAAACTGACAAAACAATTTGTGCGAACGCTCTTAAATCAATAAAACATGACAAAAAATTTGTTTAACATGATTTCAAAGAAACAGTGAATTTATGAAGCAACCGAGTGCAAAAGTAGCTACTATTTAACATTTTTGACTATAAATCTGCTAGAACTTCACAGAAATTGCTCAAACTGACAACACAATTTGTGCGAACGCTCTTAAATCAATAAAACATGACAAAAAATTTGTTTAACATGATTTCAAAGAAACAGTGAATTTTTGAAGTAACCTTGTGCAAAAGTAGCTACTATTTAACATTTTCGACTATAAATCTGCCAGAACTGACTGCTCAAACTGACAAAGCAATTTGTGCGAACGCTCTTAAATCAATAAAACATGACAAACAATTTTATTAACATGATTTCAAAGAAACAGTGAATTTTTGATGCAACCTTGTGCAAAAGTAGCTACTATTTAACATTTTCGACTATAAATCTGCCAGAACTTTACAGAAATTGCTCAAAAATTTGTTTAACATGATTTCAAAGAAACAGTGAATTTTTGAAGTAACCTTGTGCAAAAGTAGCTACTATTTAACATTTTTGACTATAAATCTGCTAGCACTTCACAAAAATTGCTCAAACTGACAAAGCAATTTGTGCGAACGCTCTTAAATCAATAAAACATGACAAAAAATTTGTTTAACATGATTTCAAAGAAACAGTGAATTTATGATGCAACCTTGTGCAAAAGTAGCTACTATTTAACATTTTCGACTACAAATCTGCCAGAACTTTACAGAAATTGCTCAAACTGACAAAGCAATTTGTGCGAACGCTCTTAAATCAATAAAACATGACAAAAAATTTGTTTAACATGATTTCAAAGTAACAGTGAATTTTTGAAGTAACCTTGTGCAAAAGTAGCTACTATTTAACATTTTCGACTACAAATCTGCCAGAACTTTACAGAAATTGCTCAAACTGACAAAGCAATTTGTGCGAACGCTCTTAAATCAATAAAACATGACAAAAAATTTGTTTAACATGATTTCAAAGTAACAGTGAATTTTTGAAGTAACCTTGTGCAAAAGTAGCTACTATTTAACATTTTCGACTACAAATCTGCCAGAACTTTACAGAAATTGCTCAAACTGACAAAGCAATTTGT